>JAWDJE010000003.1:238721099-240051932 GCA_035047345.1 Bradypodion ventrale | reverse complement strand
CTAATCTAATTCTACTTTACACGCAATTTATACTGAAAAATAAGTAAACACACAGATTCTAAGTATCAACCTGGACTCATCTCTCAATTTCAAAGTCCAGCCTTGATGAAATTCTGACTAAGTGTCAGCCTGGTGAGATTTCTTCTGTCTCACAAATAGTGGCCTGGCTTGGCCTCATGGATCAAAGCTACATCTCCCGATGTCCTCCCGATCGTATCTTCCAAAGCACAGGGATTGACCTCCTTTGAAGATGCACTTTCTAACTAGACAAATTCAGGGGTTTTTATACACAATTCCCCCCCTCTTCCTCCCTCCTAAGGAATTTTTAGGTGGTCTTGGACCCAAATCTCGAGATAAGCCTTATCTTCTCAAAATCTTTCACGGTCAAGGAACGTTGGCAAGGTGCCAAGTTCTCATTTTGGGGCCCCCTCCCATCTTCTGGTGAGGTCAATGATCGATGGTTCAAAAGGAAAATGAACTTTGATTACAAAGTTCACTCCAGAGCAATGAACTCTGAGATTCCCTCCAGGTGTTTCTCTGTCTACTAATCCCAATGACATAATGCATCCAGGAATCACTTTGAATCACTGCACTTTTTAAAGCTCTGGTTCTCAACCATGAGATGTAGTGACAAGTAACTTAAAACAAAGTAACATTTCTCAAGTTCATGACAGCTATGAGTAGTAACCAGGAGTAAGCAGGAGAGATAAAGGTAGTCAAATGATGGTATAGAACAGAAGTTTCAAAATATAATATATTGTGGTTTCTTGGTAACTGTCAGGTGTAGGAAAATGCTCAATTCTGAAGGAAATAACATTACGACATTATTATGCTTAATGTTGTTTTTGTTATGTGCCATTAAGTAGTTTCTGACTCACAGTGGCCCTATGAATTAATAACCTCCAGAAGATTGTATCATCAAGAGCTCTGCTCAGGTCTTTTAAACAAATGACTGTGGTTTCCTTTATTGAATCAATCTATTCTATATTAGGTCATCCTCTTTTAGTGCTGCCTTCAATTATGTTCAGACAATACTATTGCCATTTTCTGTTTGAGAAGCTCTTGTTTCTCATTTCAAAACTGATATCTAGCCTTAGCTTCCCCAGGGCTGAGGAACATCTAGATCAGAGTTTCCCAACCTTTTTTTAGCCATGGGCTAGACTGGTAGTTCCCCCTGCCATAAACGCTGCCGTAAAATGTGTCTGTGGCTGGCATAAACACATTTACTATGGCCGTGGACTCATTTACAATGGTCATAAATGAGTCCACAGCTGATTCTGGTAGCAGCAGTGGCGGTGGCTGGAGCAAGGTCAAGGGCCAGATTATTTGGCACCACAGGCCAGAGGTTGAGAACCCCTGATCTGGAATTTATACTTCCATGGAAGATCATGTATGTGTGGAATGAAGAAACCAAGATCAGATGTAGTTAAGAAAAAATCTCAGAAAACAGGATATACCTGTGCCAGAGATGAGGACAAATCCTTCCCAATTGGATCACACAATATTGGTAGTGGATAAGAAACTAAAGCTCTAGGTCAGAACAAGATAATTTCATAAAATCTTCTTGTATTTCTTAAATTAGCTTCTGTAGAGCCAAATATAAGGACCATTTTATATTGCATGACTCTTGATCATGGTCTGTAATTCTACAATAACCTTCTTAAATATTTTGGTGATTCACTAGAAAGGCTTAACAGGTTATCACCTTCTTGCTTTCTCCACAATTCTATGTGTAAAGAGTGGTTCTATATCTTCATAAATGCCCAAGTGTATTTGATTAGTGGATTAAAACTGTGTTCACAGGCTTCCTTTCTCCATGGGTACTTATGTTTGTTTTATGGTTTTAATTAGAAGAAGTAATATTCATATGGGTGGTGATACAATTATTGTAAGCAAAACAGAGCTTCTAGAACTAATGCTTTTTTTGGATTAAATTATTAATTAAATATATTTATCTGACATTAATTTTAAGAATCACTTTTAGATGTCCTGAGACCTTTTTATTATACTGTACTGCTGAACCAAAAGAAGAAGTTACATTTCATTGTTAACTGGTGGTTACATGACAAGTAAACAAGTTTAATCTTATTATTCACCTCATTTACTTTAATGATTCAATAAAAGATGTAACAGAAAATTCAAGACCAGATGGCACAGGCATGGGTGGGTGGCATCCTGCAAATTACTTATTTTTTCCATTTGAATATCAGATAAATATGCTAGCTTTCTGTTCTACAATAGATTTTCTTGCTAGCTGTCCAGTTGATCCAGATTGAGGCTGTTGTCTTGTCTTGTCTTGTCTTCCTGTAAGTATAACTTCTTGTAGTGACAAGCTGATATTATCAGCCATTTCCCTATTTTTACTTTCACCAAAGAGATTATTAATTCAGAAGGCAGTGCAATTCCTGCTGTATTGCCTCAGACCTGCCCACTAAATTGAATGACACTGGAAAAATCATCAAGAAGTAGCACAGGGATAAATCCAATGATGAGACCCAATTGCAATAGATCCATTTAATCGAAAGCAGTTAGTCAGTAAATTAGACTAACCATTGGATTTAGCCCATAGATTTCATGCCTGTGTGTCTTCCTCTTCTTCCTCTTCTTATTCAAAAACCACTGTTTCTAACAAAACCTTGTTAAAATTGTCCTCAGCCAGAACAGTTTTTCTTTAATTTAACAGATTAATCTTTACCTATAAGGAAGGACATTAACCATTGGAATGTAACAAAGGCTCCTGCACCCATCCCTACTATCCTGTACAGAGCCGCCCGCACTCGCCTTTACCCGGCCCGCACATCGCCACAAGGGTCCAGTAGTCGCCAGTGGGGCAGTTGCTCCACAAACGCAATCAAAACAATTCAACTACAATTCCCAATGTCCTCCATTGGGGAAAAAGAAGAAATGACAGACAGGCCATTCTTCACACAACAAAACACAACAACAACAAAACCAAACAATTAACCAAAACACAAAGCACCAAAATTAATAAAACACAAATAAACAAATAATTAAAATAAACCCATTAAACAAAAAAATAATAAACAACAAAATCAACAAAAAACACCCGAAATACCAAAGGCTAACGAAAAACCATAAAAGCACACAAAAAACACCTATCTACTACACAAAAATTCCAAAATCAACAAACAATAATAACGCAAATTAAAGAAAAAACACGGGAAAAAACAAAAATAAATAAATAACAACCAGAAATAATTAAAACACTTAAACACATCTAAAACCCACAATACAAACAAACAAACAAGCTGAAACACTTTGGGAGGTTTAAGTAGAAACTCTCTACTTAAACCCCCCAACCCAACACCACAGAATCAAAACAAAAAACAAACAAACAGAAGAAACAATCAAGAGCACTTACAAAACACGTCCTCCCTCCATGAGGTCTGGAACTAAACTGAATAAAGAAAGGAAGAAAAATGACTGCAATAATCTTAATAACAGCCCCACCTAGAGGCCAGAAGAGTAAAAACAGTCAAAAAATATGAAACAAATCAAAATGACAAATATCAATTAAATCAAATAAATCAAATAAAATCACAAACCACAAATGCGAAACACCGTCACAGAAACCACCCCTAACAAAAAAACAAAACAAAAAAACACACAAATAAAAACTTCCCGGCTGGCCGAGCACAAATATGCTATAGGTATTTTATTCTGATAGTTTGGATAATGATGTGTACTCGCAGTTTAGATCTCTAATTCATTTTATTTTCAGAGCAAGATTGTTGGAAAGTTCTCTTTTCAACACAGAAGTTTCCACATGGGCATGAAATCTTTCCTGTGTGGCTATTTGTAACATGTTTGTTGATCTGGGCCTATTAGCATTTCTTTGTTGTGTTTTCAAATATCTCTGTGATGCGATTCCAGCACACCAGGGATTATATGGTCAACTAAAGGACATCATGACATGACATAGCCAATCAGAGTTTTCTATGAAGAAATGTCAGCCCATACATAAAACTCTAACTGCTCCCAGACTGAACAAAAATGCATCATTCTGACTGAGCAGTTAAGTAAAGTAGTTCACCCTGATTTGCCATGCTAGGCTTTCAGTTTCCTGGTTTCCTGGTTTCTTGGATCATTTAGTTGTTGATCCCAGAGAAAGTGAACTATTTTTCAAAAATTTAGAAAAATCATTCAATCTATCCCTAGTCTATTCTGGTCTAGTTGCACATCATGCCTTTGAAAAGTGGACGTCTGCTTCATACAACACCTTCAGCCTTCCTAGTGACTCACTGAATCTCCAAACCCAAATCTTGATCATTTAAAAAAAAATTATAGCTCCGTTTAATTCCAAAATTAAAAGTAGTTAATCTAGCAAAGAAGTTACTCTTTCAACAGTGCAAAAACTAAATAGTTACAGTGATACCTCATACAATGTCCAAACTTGTTTCCACAAGTTTGGACTTTATACGGATTTGGACTTTGTATGAGGCATGCAAAATCCTAACTGCAATGCCTCATACAACGTCCAAATCCTTGCCGCGATGCCTCGTACAACGCCGTTTCCATAGAAATACATTGTACTGTAAGCACAGACTTCAGGGCAAAGTCAAGGAAACAGACAGGAAACTGACAGAACTTTAATAAATCATTGTCTAAAGGCTAAATACATTACAACAACATGTCCAACAACCCTGATTTTAGGTGACAAACCATACAACAAGTTTTTAACTTTTGAAAACTTTATGAAGTGCAGGTTTAAAAGTTAACATGTCCTATCATGTGGCACAGTGTTAATCTGCAGCCATGTGGCTGATCATCCATTTTGTACAAGCTACTGTAAACAATTACTGGATGGAAGCAAGGACAAAATTGATGCCAACATGTCCCATCATGCAGCACAGTGTTAATCATCCAAACAGCAGCAAACACCAAATAATTGCCCACCCCACCAAACAGTGCTCCCCCAAAAAAGACCAACATAAGAAAAATTATGGAACATGCAATCTGTTTTTAAAAACCACAGCAGCAAACACCAAACAATTGCCCACCCCACCAAAAAATTGCCCTCCCCCATCCACCTCCCCACTCTTAGCCTCATGCAAAACCCACAAGAGCAATGCATGCATGCATCCTGCCTTTTATACTGCCCAGGCACAATGCAACACGGGAAAACCCCCAATGCTTCATACAAAGTCTTTGTATGAGGTAACTTTTTTCAAGGAATTAAGCGATGTTGTATGAATTCGATGTTGTACGAAGCAGACTTTGTATGAGGTATTACTGTAATTAAAAAAACACAGCCTATATCTAAATGCTGCAACTCACACTGGTCTTTGTAACAAAATAAATTCTGGAGATGAGCAAGTTTATTACTATTAAACAATACAACAAACAATATTGTATCTGAGCATTTGGACTGAAATTATTATTCACTGTGAATGGAAGGAGCCTGTCATAGGCCAGGAATTATTGCTGAACTAGTGATCTGAGATTAAACTGCATTTGGAAACTTTGTAGACAGTGTTTACTCAGTAAGGCTATTATTCTGAAAGATGGTGAGAAGAAACCATTGTTGGCAGAACTAAAAGGGAACTAGTATGACACAAAATATATTGTAGAAATGTTCAATAATTAATACTCTTGGAACTAGATGACAGTGGCAATAAAAAAGACTTGAAGCTGCTTCAGCTGGATGTTGCACATAATGATTACACTTCAGAAGATAAAATAAATAAATAAATGGGACCTGCATGCTGTTCCTGGAATGGAGCACATTGCTTTGACCTGGATTGCACACTATCTGTTCCTTAGTTGTTTCTCCAACTTAGCAGTTAAAATGTATTTTTAGTGTCAAAGATTTGCAGAAATTGCCTAAAGCAAAGACAAGGAATCTCCTCTGGTTGCAATGCCACCTGTTTTCTTTGCCTAAGACTGCCATTTGGGCCTGAGAGGAAATACTTACAAGAAAATCCTACTATTAGAAGGTCTTTCGAGAAGTGGTGTGAGCATGTCTGAGGACAGCAACTGTGTCTTCAAGCAACAGGGCTATATATGCTGCTGCGAGCAAATATGAAATAATACCATAATATGTGGGGAGGGGGATATCCATCATTTAGTAGTGAGGTGCCCCAAGGCCCATGAGCTGCCATTGTAGAAGCCAGAATCTTGAAACAAGGAATGTTGTTGATGTGAGTGGTTAGCAGAGTGGCATGCAGAGGCCAGCAAGGGGTGCACACCTGGCAAGGTGGTCCTCTCTCTTTTGATAGAAAACAGGCAGACAGATCTTGGTGCAGGTGACAAACTCAAAAACTCAGGAAGCAAATTGGTGCAAATATATACAGTGCAAATAACTCAGTGGTGGGCATCAGCAGGTTTGCACCAGCTCGCCAGAACCGGTAGCAGAAATTCTGGCTGGCCCCGCTCATCCAAGTTTTGAAATAAAGTAGTCCTAATCCAGGTGCAACGCAGGGCTTTCTCCCTGGCCACAGCCACCATAGTACACCCACAGTGTGGTAGTAAAATTTTTTGGAGCCCACCACTGAAATAACTATAACACAAAGCAGATACAGTCTCTTCAATTTCTCATTTTCCCTAACTGAGTCAGTTCAGTTGTGTTATATATACACAAGTCTATACAGATCAATAGTGGTAGTCCATTCCAGCAGGGTAAATACAAGTTGTGGTCCCAAACAAATCCAAGCAGCTTTACAGCTTCTGTCCTCCTTGACGGAGAGCTTACTTCTTTCTTGTTCGGCAAGCACAGATGGCATAAAGGCATATACCATCTTCAGGAGCAGCATAGAGGTTCAATCCTCGAAGTAGGTCCTGGAACACACAGGATTCTTCACCCAGACTGACAGCAGAGAAAATCAAGCATTGGAGCTTGGTTACAGCAAGTTGAGCATTGAAGCTAAAGGTTTGTAAATCTGCTTTGGCCTATATACACTGGTCCACGGAACACACCAGGGGAAAAATCTGTCTCTGCAGTAGAGTCTTAAAGGCATCACACACAATATGCCTTGCAACCATTTAGGGTGTGAGGCGAAGACTTACCCTAACAAACGTTGCTTAACATTATGAAACCATCCATTCAGCCTTTCTCACTGGACAAGGAATAACATTAAAGGAGAATATAGCTGAGGAATTCAACCTCTCCTAGGTCACTTGGAGGACCCTGAATAGGCTGAGCATTGGAGTCCCTAAATGTAAGACCAACATGCTCAAGTGAGGCTGCTAGCAGACAACAACACATTGTGTGAATGTAGAGAGATACAGAATCCGGCTCATATACTGGTCTGCCGATTACTACCAGAAACATGTACCAATGAAGATTTTATTTTGGTCAATGACAAAGACAAGAAAATGGCTTCATTTGGGCAGGGAGAGACTAACGTTAGCAAGTTCTAGTTTTAAACCCCTACTTCCTCCTTTACCTCCTGACAGTGATGCCTGCTATTGATCTGCTACTTATGGCTAATAATAATAATTTCATGTCAGAAATTATTCTGGGTTGAAGGATTTTTGCAGAAAAAACTATGCTCAGGGAATGCCCAAATGAGGCTCCTTTCATGTTCCCAAGAGCTGGAACAGAGACAGGCACTAAATCCATCATGTAGTACCTGGGTCTTGAACTGCCAACTTGCCAGCCTTCCAGCTAACAAGGTGAGCTTCTTAACCACTGAGCCACTGCAGCCACTGTGCATGGAGGTTCTGTCACTGAACACCCAATGGCGATGAAGAAATATGTGGTAGTTCAAATAGTAAGATGTTCCCTTTTCTCAGGTCTTTAGAGATGCAATGTGGAATTGAAAGAAAAGGAAAGATATACACAACATTATACAACATTATAGGAGCCCTATTTAAATAAAGCACTGCCTTTTCAGTCTCTTTTTAATGAACCTGATATGTCTCTGCAGACCTGAAAACTGCTTTCATGTGGCTTCAATTATTAAGTTATACTCACCACCCTAAGAATAGACAAACTGTGTTTTCATATAGGAAACCCACTTTTAAAAAACAATTGTTATGCCTTTCCCTGCATTTTATGGTGCATTACCTCACTTTATGACAATTTATGTACTGCATTTTGTGCTATAAAGTCATGAAACACATCAGAGAATGATGCTGAAAATGTAAATCAATGTTATTTCCTAGTTCACAGATGTTCATTTTGTCTTGATGTTGAGATTAATCCCCCCACCCCCACCCCCAGTGATTGGGAGACATCTTTCTACTTTCAGAAGAAGCTGGGTTTGGGTGCACGTACTCAGGTGCATAAATGCATGTATGTGTGTTTACACACTGAAGCATGTAGAAGTTATTTTTTGAACTACCTCTCCCATAACCATTCCCCAAGAGAGGTTCTCAATTAACCCGGGTAAATGGGTGATGTGATTTTCTGTCAGATGACCATTCTACCATGTGCAGCCTTGAACATAATATATACTGATGATTTTCCCTCAATAAATCACTGGTCTTCGCTCCATCTTGCCTCGTGTCATTACTCGACCAGTCTCCTCCGGGACCTCAAGGGCCGCTTCACGGCCCCAATCCTACACTCCTCTGCCTGTGGGACTCCTCCAAGATATTCACCTTGCTTTAACGCAAGTGGAGGTTGATCCATTCAAAGCAATGGCAATAGAAACCAGGAAGTAGGCAGATGTTTGAAGACTGAATTAAACCTAAGAGACTGATTATCAGATAGTTACAGAGCATAATAATCATATAGCAAAGGGGGAAAGCACTTCACAGTTAAACAGGAAGCCACCATCCTTAACATAAATCTGGAATTCTCTGCTTGACTGATAAGCCACCCTCATTCACTGTGCTTCCAACAGTCATGTAAGGCCAGACATTGTGTTGTTGTTGTTTTTTTAACCTGGGACAAATGACTCAAGGGAGGCCATGCCTGCTCATGCCTTTCCTTTCCCTACCATAACTATATATATTGGGGTAAATTTGGTTAAAAGGGGGATTTTCTAAGGATTTTGTTGTTTGAAAGCAAGAAATTGCAAGTAGATAAATAGGTACCACTTCGGTGGTAAGGTAAATAGTTCTCTGTGCCCTCAAGTGTCTAGTCATGCCTGCCACATGTCCAGTGTTGGGGTCCAAAACAAATTATTACCACACTGTGGGTGTGGTATGGTGGGCGTGGCCAGGGGAAAGCCCTGAGTTGCACATGAATTAGAACTACAGTGGTACCTCACATAATGAATGCATCGTATATTGAAAAATTTGCACAACAAGGCGTTCGTTATGCAGTGACAATACCCTGCATAATGATTTTTTCCCCATTATGTGGAGTTTTTGGTAACTGGGGAATACCCATTCAATGGGAACCACAGTTAATGAACATTTTTCCCATTATGCAGGGCATCTCCCATTGGGGACCACATAACGAAAAAACTGCTTGGCAAAGACCTCCATGGAACAGAGTTTTTTCATTATGTGTGGTTCTACTGTACTTTATTCCAAAACTTGGATGGGCGGGGCCAGCCAGAATTTCTGCTACCAGTTCTGGTGAACTGGTGCAAACCTGCTGATGCCCAACACTGCTCATGTCCACGGAAACATCTGCAGGCGCAGTCAGGGCTGGCTCTTTGGTTATATACAGAGGTGAAGACTGAACCCTAGAGTGGATGGCTTTCGAACAGGAGTGACCTTTACCTTTACCCTAGATAGAAGCTTATAATGCAGGAGAGAGAGAGAAATGACACAGAAACATGGAGTAGCATCAAACAACACTCTTCCTGGTTTGCATACATACTAGCCCATTATATTGTTAGAAAAATCACCAACTACAGTTACAGTCAGATGAGAATGGGAGGGAAAATGAGTCTCCGACATGTAGAAGCTCCTTCATGCTTGTTGCTGGGATTTTAGACAGAGGAATAAAAGGGACTATCAAGAAAGCAAAGGAATAAAAAGAAGAGGTAAACTACCACAAAGGGACGTGAGGCAGTGCGAATGCACTGCCACACGCTTTGTCAGCCTCACCCCATCAAGAGATGGTGCAGGACTGGAAGAGGGGTGGGGGTCGGGCCTTCCCTTGAAAGGGAGCGGCTCGGACCACCCTCCAGCACTTGATCGACTGGGCCAGGCAGCGTTTGCCCACCACCCCCTCCCTAGGTGACAGTGTGACTTTCTTGGTCGCTTCGGGACCGGATCAGAATTTTTGCTTGAACCTCAATTGGCCTCTTGGTTCTTGTTGTTTTCGCCCATCTCACACTGCCACTGATGGTTGAGTTTTTTGGGTGCCTTTTTGTTCCAGTTTTTGGTCGCTTGGTGGTTAGCACTGGTAAGGAGGTTCTGGATGACCCTCATGAGTCCGGCAGGTACGTGCTTGGTTGGCCACAGGAAGGATTAGATAGAGGGAAATTCAGGTGGCCAATCAGGTGTTGACCCGGAACAAGGTGTTGCCATGCTAGACACAGCGGGCAAACCTTGCTGTTCACCGGACATACGTCAGAAGCAGAGGTTAAGTCATTTGTGCTTCTGTGGGTCAGTTATAATTGATGATCACCCCTCCTTACCAGTGCTATTGCGGCCTGCTTGCATTATTGTGTTATTATTTAATAAAGTGGCCCGATTTGATCCCAGCACAGCGTCCGTCTCTTTATTGGGGAGTGGGTCCGGCAATGCTCTAGGTAGGAAAAATAACTTTACCAATCAAATAAATGTGGAGAAAACAATCACATTAGGCTGCCGTGGTCATTTCCCACTGATACCCAGTGTTAGTGCATTCAAGATTGCTATTATTCAGCACTGTGTTTACAGCAGCAGCAAAATTTAGCTATATTTGGACTGTTATATGTGTGCTTTGCTGGAGATGCAACTGTTCTTGATAGACCATCACTTGATGCAGTGCTGACAAAAGGATTCTTGTGAGGAGGTCTTCAAAGGGCTTTGAGGTACTGTAGGGTTGCCAGATCCTAGGGTGATGGCTGAAGTATCGAGCAATTGCTGTGCTTCTCTAGGTCCCCTGACAGGGAGGCAAATTAAAGGTTGAGAGGTACTTGGATGAGAAAGGGAGCTTAATTTTTTGTCTCTATGTTAGGTGGTTTCAAAGTTTGGTATTCACCCCAACTTGAGCTAGAACTCATGTTTACATGTGTGTTGTGCCTGTTCAATGTTGGTGCCCCCAAATAGCTATGAGAAAAGGAGGAGAAAGTGGGGAGAAAGCTGGAAGATACATTCACTCAGGTCCATTGTGTCACTTGGGACAAGGTAGGATGTGGGGAACTCATGGATTTGCCCACTCTACAAGCTATGGCAGAATTTATACACAGCAGTGGAGGTGGGGGACTGTCTAAGGCAGGAGTCACCAACCCTGGTGCTGCAGGTGCACTTGAACTTCATTTTCCAGAAGCCTTGATCAACTGCATACCTGTCAACCACGGCTCCAGCCAATCCAGGACCTGCGCAGAACGGTTCTGCGCAGGTCGCCTTCTAGGCATGCGTAGAAGGGTTATATGCATGTGTAGAAGCTGACTTGTGCAGAAGGGCTGCACAGTACCTCCTTTCCCCCACTGCCAAATTCCAGGGTTTCGGCAGTGCGGGACGGGAAATGGCGCAAATTGGCGCCGAAAATCATGAAATCCTGGCCAATCTGGGAAAGTTGACAGGTATGATCAACTGGCGTGCTGACTTGATCTTCTGGTAATTGAAATCCAAAAACACCTGGGGCACCATGGTTGGCTATCCCTGGTCTAAGAATTGTGATGAGCCTTACCCCTTCCCTAGCTGCTGCACAGGGCTTAGAAACATTCCCATAAGTTGTGTATATATTATGAATACAGCTGTGAGAAATGTTAGCAGGAATGAAGGCCATCGCTGCAGCTTCTGAAGGATTTTTGCAGCCTGCTTGGCAGCCAAACATGGAGTTTTCCTCCTTGTTCTGGTTTATCATATTACCTGATTAGCTGGCTTTCAGAAGGTTTTGGTTTATTTTTCTGGAACCCCTCCACACCCATTTCTACAATCAGTTGTTCCAGAAGCATCCCACACACATACACAATGCTTGTGTATTTTGCCTCTATGACCTTGCAATGCTACAGCCTTATGATATCACAAAATCCCTCAAATGAAACCATTCATATTGTGCAGAAAATCTAATACTAATTGTATTAGATTTTCTTATATGGTTATGCATGCTTCTGTTCTATTATTATATACTAAGGTTTTCTGAAAAAACTGCTTTTGAGATTTTTTTTCTGCACAAAAAATTTCTGTTCCAAAATGCACAAACACTCTTGTAATCTTGACTAGTACAGAGAAAACTGCAAACATAAACTATACAAAGATCCACATCACTACATTATATACATAGTACATTATGTTTAGAAATGTGCACTATTTTCAGACTTCTGATAATTGTTTGAAGGACAGAGCTGGGTTATATCCAACCCACAACTACCTGGAATGTAGCTTGAAAACTACATGAAAACAGCCTTCTCTCCCCCCGCCCTCTATTCATCTCTAAGAAGCAAGCCTGGCACAACCACCTGCCATGAATTTTTGGGACTCTCATTAATACATTTTCTGCCATATATGTGACACTCAGTCTGAAGAAGAGAAATTATTGAAAGACAACCGCTTGCTTGATTTTGTTTAGTGGTCAGTGAGCCGAAGTTGGGAGTTCAATTCCCCACTGTGAATGCCAGAAGAGTCAGCCTATGTAGCCTTTGACTATCTGTACAGTCTCAGGGTGCCCCCAAAAGAAGGAAATGGTAAACCACTTCTATACCTTGAAAACACTGAAAAGGTTCCCCATAAGTCAAAATGAATTTGAAGACACATGATTATTATTAATAAAGGTTATCACCCACATTTGAATTCTGACTAACGTGGACACACTAATTGAATCAGAGGCATTAATTTGTTTCCAGAGTGGCCACAAGAAAGAATAAAGTGGTTACTCATTAGTGATGGGATAGGAAGGAGCAATGCTCCACAAGAAGCCCTCATGTTCAATCTTTCAAGGAGGAAAAGGAAGAAAAGGGAAGAAAGGATGGAAAGTGTAGAAATAAGGGCGCAAGGTGGTTTCACCTGTTTTTTAAAAAATCAAAATACTTTTTTGTTCTTGCGTAGTGTTTCAAAACAAATCTAGATGTACCAATCAACAAAAGAATGGGAGCTAAGACAAAAAAAGTCTCCCTTACTCAAAGGCCAGTCATGTCCAACTCTAGGGGGTGGTGCTCACCTCCATTAACAGCCAAAGAGCATCTGCATGTGGCAGGCACACGGAGCTATTATCTTTCCTGCCAAAGCGGTACTTATTTATCTACTTGCAATTTCTTGCCTTTGAACTGCTAGGTTGGCAAGGAAGAGCTGGAACAGAAAATGGGTGCTCACTCCATCATGGAACACTTGGGTCTCGAACTGCTGACCTGCCAACCTCCCCGTCACCAAGCTCATCATCTTAACCCCTAAGCCAACAGGGACCCAAGAAAGTCAGAAGGTAAAGTAAAATTCAAGATGCTGTGAAGGGAAAGCAGATTCCCTCCGTTACTGTTTGAAGAGGGGGGAAACAATCAAAGAGAACAATGCCCACTGCCATTTTAATGTTCCTCACTTCTTTCTCTGGGGATGCATTAGAAAGTGCCTCTGCATCTTAAGGCTTTCTTCCTGGCAACAAGAAAAAAAGAAGAGAAAGAATAAAACAGAGCTCTGCAAACGGCCACTGCCCTGGCCAGAAATGTTTATTTCTTGTCTGCATCTCAGGTCCTCCCAACAAGCCAGAAAAGTGCAACAAAATACAATACCTATCCTGATATTGCACTGGGATATATTTATAAAAATATAAAAAATTGAAATCAAAAAATATTCTTTTGATATTTAGAGGATTGACAAGAGAATGGCACAAAACCTGGAAAAATGCCAAAGTGCCTCGAAATATGCCCTTATATGAAAGTGTTATTGATTATACTTAAGCAATGTTGTTGTCAATAAAAAAAGATGTTATAGCTGCCAGTTATACATTGCTTGTTATTGTAAAAATTAAAGCCATGCATATAGTGACAGGATGCCTCAAACCTACACCAGTTGAGAAAGTATATCCTCTTGTTGGTTTCGCTCCATCTAAAAGGAGAGAAGTAGCAGCAGACACTGAGACAACTAAGCATGAGAATGACCCTTTACATCCTCTGAATGGATATGAGCCTCAAGTCCACCAGCTCGGATACAAGAAGAGCTTTATGGCAAGATCAAACATTCTTGAGGGTACACAAGAGCAAAAACAAATTCAAAATGGAGGAAGGAACTCACTGGACAAGGAACAACTTTAAAAGGGGATATAGCTGAGGATCTCAACATCCCCTACATCACTGAGGGATGGAGTCCCTAAATGTAAAACCAACATGCTCAGGTGGGGGCTGCTGACAGACAACAACATGCTGTGTAAATGCGGCAAGATACAGAATCTGGTTCATTTACTGATCTGCCAATTTCTGCCAGAAACATGCACCAATGAGGACTTAAGTTTGGCCAACAACAAAGCCAAGAAAGTGGTTTCTTTTTGGCAGTCCAGGGTTTGATCAGGAGAAGAAAGAAGTAATTAGTAAAATGTGCATTGTTTTCAGAGAAAATTTGCGAAACAGGCTGATTCTGGTCAACTGCACCTTTTTTCTGGTCTGATGACATAGTGGAGCAAGACCCCTCCACTTGCCTTCTTGCTTAACAAATCATTCAAATTTACTCTGACAATGTTGGAGGTAAAACCAGTGTTGGGCATCAGCAAGTTCACACCAGTTCGCCAGAACCGGTAGCAGAAATTCTGGCTGGCCCCGCCCATCCAAGGTTAGAAATAAAGTAGTCCTAAATCCGGTGCAATGCAGGGCTTTCCCCCTGGCCACGCCACCAGACCACACCCATAGAGTAGGTAGTAAAAAAATTGTGAGCCCACCACTTGGTAAAATAGTAAAACAGAAAGAGGCACATAATGATGAGATGGACAGCTCTTTCTATAAATACTCTAGTGATCTCACTCTGGTTCTTCCCCAGGGATTCAGTGGTTGGGCTTCCTAGGAATGCTCTGAGGCTTCATTTGTTGTTTATGTGTGAGATCATCTATAAATGATTTGGTACCCGGCTTCCCATAAATGTGTGGTTTGTCATGCAAAGGAGGAGGCCTTCTTCTGGCTGCCCATTAGTTGGGGTGGGGGGATGTGTGCTCCGTACCCCTTTAAGGTTAGTTGCTGCATTGAGGAGTTTCTCCCTTTTAAATATATATGTGTATCAGCTTAACCTGCTTTTATGCTACAGTGGTTGTGGGAATCTGGATGGATGTCTTTTCTTGTGCAGGCTCTGAGTAGATTAGTCATAATAGCATTTGACATTTTAATCTGGTATCTTGCAGAAGGTACACCCACTGATGCCTGCAGAGCTTAGGCCAAGTTCTCTTTGCTTCCCCTGGCAAATTATAGAGATGATGAAGAAGGGTTAATTTATTCATTTAGGCCACAAAGAGCTTTAAGAGGCACTATGAAAAGGCCTCGGTGCCTGAAGACCTCCTGGAAGAAAAGATGGGAACTCCTTCTTGGGTCAGAAGCCTGTAGGACCATTTAAGGTGTGTATCTCCTCCTCTGAAGCTACGGCAAACCTGGGTTTATTTCAGTAGTGTAGTTACTAAAAGTCTGATTGTATTGTGTGTTTCATAGACAACATTTATAGAGAATATCAATGTGTTGTGCATTCAAAGAAACCACGGCTCAAGTCACTGATTCTTAGGCTTCTTCACAAGCCTAGTGAAAGCTGGCATGATAGAAACCCATCCTCATTACCAGGGAGGGTATTGGTGGGTTTTTGTCATTTTTAACCATGTATGTTTTTAACTTTCATGTAAGCCGCCTTGGGTCACCCATGGATGAGGAAGGTGGGGTAGAAATCTTGTAAATAAATGAATAAATAGAATAAATTTTGGGTGAGGTGTCCTTAATTCTGCAGCAAGTTTAGTCGGACCCGACACCAAGCCTTACTACAACCATGGCCAAATACCTGTATGAGTTCCTCAGGAATCAGTGATGACATATGAATTAAAATGATTTACAGCCCTTGCCTTTATTGGGAAAAACAAGGCCCAAAGGCTCTGCACTCTTTATGGTGGGAAATGTTTTGGATACTGAGTTTTCTCACGAAACATTGCTGACTATGTTGGACATAGTTGGACATCACAGTGTTCCATATGTGCATCCACTTTACAAGCCCTGACTAAATCCCTTGCAAACATGATCCCTTATATATATATATATATATATATATATATATATATATATATATATATATATATATATATATATATATATATATATATATATATATATATATATATATATATATATATATATATATATATATATATATATATTCTGCTGAACATTATAGCAATTCCACTAGGAAAACTGCATTTCCCCCGCATGTTATTAATCCTATCCCACATATTATTAATGCTAACTCAGAACACCAAGTGCACCATTCGTTACTGTGTGCCCTCTGACACCCTATCAAGCCTGTTTGTTTCAAAGAGTTCTAAAATATACTTGTATAAACATTCTGTAATACATGAAGAATGGTAGTTCTGCATAGGCTTGAAACTTAAATGTGTGTTTTATTCATTGGATGAGAAGTGTTGTATTTTCTCAAGAGAGCATGACTGTATAATTTATTTTGTTTACATGAAGATGACTCTACAGCTATGAATGTCAAGGTTCAATGGAAGAAGGCTGGTTGGAGAGAGGAAAAGCTTCAATCAGGATATCAGATGTTCAATTTAATACAGCCTTTAAAAATAAAAGAACAGGGATGAATCTTTGGCATTACATAATTCTGGCAGGCTCTCATTCAAATAAAAACTGTCTCATAGCTAGGGAGCCATTCAGCAAGGATTCAGCTATGGGGTGCCTGACTGTATTATGAAACCATAGGTATTATTTCCTTTCACTTGCACACTCTCTTGATTTATAACTGCAAAAGCAGTGCTGGAATTTTATAGAGAACTAGAGAGTCTCCTATATGTAAAAGATTATAGAGCACCATCCAGTGTGCAACCTTCATTCTTTTTCTGTCATTCATTCATTCATTCATTTAATAGCACTCTCAAAGTGCAGCAAAAAGAAATGCAAGCAAAATGCAAGCAAAAGGGCTCTGCACTTCATGGAAGTAAAGAAGAGAGAGGGAGGCAAGCGGGGTGGAAAGTCACTTCTATCTCTTAGGCTTACCATCAAACTAAATGTGACATCATTTCTGGAATTATCAGCTGCATGATTTAAAATGTGGATATCAAACACACATATGAGTTCTTTATCCATCTTGCCATCTACAGACTTGGAGTAGATTCTTGTTGAGGTGGATTGTGGAGATGAGATTTTTTTCCCCTTGGGTTACAAATATAATAATTTTCAATTGTGGGAGTTTGAGTGTTGGGCAGCAGTAAATATCCTGACTCCCTAAAGGGGCCAATGGCTATGGTCGGATGAGCCCCTTTAGGTGGGGTGATGGAGGAAATGCCACTGGAAATTGTCATATTGGGCCCAATGGCAAAATGAGTGAAGGAGGAACTCTGATTCCCAACGGTCATGGAGGCAGAAGAGGTCATGCCAGATGGACTGGCTGTGAAGACACACCTTGATAATATCCTTAAGGTTGCGGCAGTCCATTGCAGTCCCAGTGTTAAATCCTGCATGTCTCATTTTATGCATGCCGCAGGAGAGGGCTCTGAGATCATAGTGTGTGGGTCACTTCTTGGCAAGCTAGGATCCACCTTAAGCAAATTCATGCCAGTGGCATTTTTCCAGCTTGCCTTGGAGGGTGAAGGCCTCCCGGTGCCCAGGACAACAACATGTGCTCGGATCGAGTTGTGGCTGACAACCTAAGAGATCAACAACTAAAAGTGACTCACTTAGGAGAAAGGCCTTAACTGGAAAGCTTTGAGTTTTAACTAGACCTTTCTCAGCTATAGCTTCCTATGCTACCTAGGAATTTTCTTTCTGAGCAGGAAATCAGCAGGTCAGCAGTTTGAGACCAGAGTGCTTCCAGACTTAGTGAGCTCCTATCTCTGTCACAGTTCCTGCCAACCTAACTGTTCAAAATCAAGAAATTGTAAGTAGATAAATAGGTACTGAGCTCATGTGTCTAGTCATGCCTGCTACATGACCATGGAAAATGTCTGCAGATGCATAAAATGATGGCTTTTTGGCTTTAAATGGAGATGGGCACAGCCAGACACAACTGGCTGTTGAGCAAGAGAGACCTTTATACCTTTACACCTCATTCAGCCTCAAAGCCTTCCAATAGAACCTTTCTCATAGGTAAATCTCTAAGGTGTCTGTCAGGTAAATCTCCCAGAATAGAAAATTATGGGAACTGTAATCCACAAAATCAAACAATTCCATCTCTAGTGGATTGTGTCTTACATATAGCACAGAGGGACTGATGGATAATACCCTGGCTGGAGCTAGGCAAGATTTTGCTTTTCTAATGAGTTACTTTTGAAATGTGTTCTGAAGTAATGAGCTGGAACAAAGTTATTATTATTATTTTTTGCTTGTAATCACCATAACTGTAATTTACTGCTTTTTCAGTGGAAGGATAATGTCTTCCTGTGGTTCATTACTGTGGTGGTGGTGGTGGGGAATGGCCTAAGCAGTGAGAGAGGATAAAGAAGAGCCACATGGGTGGCTCATTTTGTACTGCTGCTTTCCACAGCCTTCATTGTGGAGGAGGCATTGTAGAGAGATGGGAACTAAGGAGGAGGGAAGCAGCAGTAGGGAAAAAGACCTCAAAGAGAGAGATTGATCAAAGGTGTACAAGACAGCAAAAGTTGGTCAATGCAAGAGAGCACAACTGAGGCCAAAGAAGGTATATCACAGCAAGAGTGGACAAATAAATAATAATTACATGTCAGCAAGTCTATTCCAACTTATGACAATCCTTTCCAGGGTTTTCTAGATATACAGTACTCAGAGGTGATTGACTGCCCTTCTTGTAGGGCAGGATTTCTCAACCTTGGGCCCTCAGATTAGGGTTGCCAGATGGTATCCTAAAGGAGGCCATGTCCTCCTTTTCTATAATTTGTCCTCCTGCCCTCCCTTACCTACTGTATGTACATATGGAAATACAGTAGGTAAGGGAGGACGGGAGGACAAATTATAGAAAAGGAGGACATGTCCTTTATGATACCATCTGGCAACCCTACCCCAGATGTACTTGGACTTCAATTCCCAGAAGCCATGATCAGCAGGTGTGCTGACTTGGGCTTTTCTTAATTGATGGCCCAAAGCACCTGGAGGCCCGAGGTTGAGGAACTCTATTGTAGGGTTCCTTGGGACTGTGCAGCTTTCCCATGACTACACAGGCTGGCTATTCCCTTGGGACACACAGTGCAAAACCAAACTCACTGAACTATCCAAACAATCCCTGGTACCATTAACAGGCAAGTTCAGGGGTAGGTAATACCTCCAGGTATTACTGGACTGTCACTCCCATTAACCACAATTACTAAAGCAGAGAAATAGAAGGATCACCTCATCAAAATATTGGGGGATATTTGTCCATTTTTGGTTGTGATAATAGTGGAATTCCACTGGGTGAATCATTGCTCATACCAATAAGGCAGCTTTCATTTATATTTTCCTGGACCCAGTGGATTTAGAGCAATGGATTAAAAGTCCATGATACTCCGTGACCAAAATTCATTCCACAATGCAGTCATTATCTCTCATATTCTTTCCACCTTTTCTGACCTTTCGGTCACTTCTGAAACTTTTGTTCTCCTCTCTGTTGCCAGTTCTTCAGCAAAGTTGTAATATTACCCAATTGGTGACTATAAATAGTTAAAATGTAGGGAATAAAGAGACACAAGAGCTCCATGGGCCTTTCACTACAGAGGAGGCCCATGGAAAGTTCAGAAAAATGTTTGTGTAATTGGCTTCAGTCATCATTACCTCAGTGTGCAAAGCAGACTCAGAAACTTTTTGTTCAGCATGACATCCTGTGCTTTTTTGAAAAAAATAAGTACATATGTACTTGTGGCAAATGAAACTTTGAGAGAGATGTTGTAAAAGGAACAAAGTACCGTTATGGGAATTGTTATAACCCATTGTTACCTTCACATAAAGCAATACGTATTTCCAAAGAAAGGGTTGTTCTTTTACTTTGGAAATACAGACAGGGGAAAAGCCTATAAACTGGGGTTGGGGTGGTGGGGGTCTGGCTGTTATATAACAAGGATATGATTGGCAGCTTGGGAGCGTGAGTCTCATGAACCTTGTCAGTTTCATAAAAGGAGTCGCATGCATGTCCATATGGAGATGATTATATTAATTCCAGAATGGAAGCACCATAAGCCTCATGTCTATATCATTATCCTTGGCAAACTGTAAAATACAAAGCATTTCACAGTGGGATGGGTGCCTGCCTATATTAATGACATATTGAGGTAATTGTGGCTCCTATTACAGCCCTTGAACTGCTAATGTCGTAGAAATATACTTAGCCTCAGAAATTTTACTCCTGCCCCCTGCTTTACCCCAAATGCTTTTAGAAGTCATTGATATGGATATCTGTGTTCTAATTTTTTTTTCATCTTTAGAAAAGACTGTAGGATACAATTTTATCTTGTTAGTAGTTTTGACTGGCTGAATGTGGGCTTCTCACCGCTTGTAAGGATCTATGAAGAAGAGAGGCTCCAGTATGGTTGTTCCATTTTTTTCTATGTCCAATATACTATGTGAGAAAAACACTCACATATGGGGGAAACTCACACATCTCTCTGTAGGTCAGTGATGGTGAACCTTGGCACTCCAGATGTTCTTGGACTTCAATTTCCAGAAGCCCCCATGAATCCACACAAATGGGTTTACTGTGATTCATCCAGCCCACGCCATCCTCGTTGCTCCTAGAAGCGGAAATAAAACGCACCTGTAAGTACGCGCCTGGCAACTGGAATTGAAAACACCCCATTCATTGTGTTGTTTACATCAAGTCTTGACTACTGGAATGCAATATATGTGGGAATGCCCCTGAAGAGCATTTAGCAGCCTTGACTGGTTAGCAAATATTATTTATTTATTTATTTATTTTTTAAATTTATATACCGCAATTCTCAGCCCAAGGACCGACTCAATGCAGTTTACAAGATAGGAATACAACACAGTAATACAGCATAACAATCCCACAAAAAAATACAATATATCACAATACATTACAATATATTCATTAAACAACAATATAATCAATAATCAAAGCATACAATATCAAAAATACCAAAATTGCAAGGACAAAATTCCACAGGTAATGGAGCCATCAGCTCAATAGTTCCACTGAATGACCCTGGCGGCCCCCGGCCCTTTATCCCTCCCGGTGGAGCAGGGAGGGAAGGCGGGACCCCTCGCAGCTGCGCGGCGCTCTGGGCGGCGGTCTTCAGCCTGGCCCCGGCGGCCCCCGGCCCTTTATCCCTCCCGGTGGAGCAGGGAGGGAGGGAGGGCGGGACCCCTCGCAGCTGCGCGGCGCTCTGGGCGGCATCTAAACTGAAAAATGCTAGACCTACTCTGTTTATCAGTTGCTTTCTGGGCCCAATTCAGGATGGTGGTTTTAAACTTTTAAACATCTTTTAAAATAAAAATAGAAATTAAAGTCCTACATAAAACACAGTTACAAGTTGGCTTTCTATCTTCCGAAGAATCTAAGGAACTTACTGGAGAATAGATTTAGAAGATAGAAGATCTTGTTATGTTTCATCTGTACTTACTGTATATTTTATATTTGTGTGATCTGTAGAAGTTTTGCAACCTTTTACTCATGTTTTAGCCACTTTTTTCTTTCTTTCTTTACTTTCAATAAAAAAATTATAAAATCATTCTAGCATTTGGAATTCAGTTTGGTTAAGCAAAATCTGGTACTGATCTTCATTCATGGCCATTTATGCTACAATCTACCAAGATAAAAATATTAATTAAACATTTTTATTTTGATAAGGTAAAAGAAGTGGCAGTAGATTTTACAGAAAGAAAACGTTTCTCAGCTGCTCAGTAATGTTAGCCATTTCTGTTTCCTAAGAGGATTCCACAGGGTAGAGGAATGTAGGCAACTATGAAAGGTATTGAAAAGCAAGGCTGAGTGGGGCATTTCTTGACATAAACTTCTCTTACTCTAAGGCACTATAATATGAAGCTGCCTGGATGTTAAGATCTTCAGGAGAGGCTTTCTTGTTAATACTATCACCTCCTCCTCCTTCTTCCATATCCAAATCTGAATATTAGTGATCATCATGGCGATCAGCCATGAAGACTGTCCTGAGAATATAATGCAGTTGCCTTTCCTCTGCCTTCCACATCGCAACATGACACCCGTACCACTGATCCAGTTCTGGGAGTCACTTTCTGGTCTTGAGCCCTTTTGATATGCAAAGTCCTCATCAGCTCCAGCCCAGTATTAATGAAGCTGCTGTCCTACAACAAGATGAATTCAAGTTGGATTTAATCTACTTGGGAACTGTCACCCTTCCCTGTGGACTTCAGCACCCAAGGCCATTTGTCCACAGGGCAGTCAGGTTAGTTAACTGCCACCTGACACTTGGCGTTGAATCACTGGTGGTATGGTCTACTCTATTTCCATAGCAGGATAACCTGGCCAGACTGCAACTATCACCTACAGAAGCCAATTTAATGAGCTTTCTCCAGTATTACTCCAGAATGACGGATTGTGCTCACCTTCATTTTGCTTTTAGGAAAGGTGTGAAAGTGTATTGCTCTAAAGTGCCTTTTGTAACTTTATTTCAATGACTTTAATGGCTTTGATTAGTGTGATGACTTTCACAGTTTTCTTATTTGCTTTTTTCTTAATTTGTATTTAGTGATGTTTGTTACTGTCCATGAACAAAATGCAGCACTTTGAATAATAATGGATAAATAAATTGGCAAACATATATACTGGGGGTGGTGGGATCTCATGGAGTTGCCACCATTAACAGTGTATGACAGGAAAAGGAAATACCTTCAAATCATATATTAAAAACATCTAGTGAACCAATGGTGACCTGGCAGTTAAAATGTATATCCTACTTTAACAAAAGGTTTACCTCACACAATTGTGCTTATAAATGGATCAAAACAGATGTAAAACAGATGAAATGTTTGAGCTATATTTTCATTATGATGCAAATCTATACTATTATTAAAGATGTTATTATTTAAAACAAAAATATTGTTTGTGTCTATACTCGTATTCCCCTTCTTGGATGCACACTTAATGTGATGAATGGGTTTGAATGAAGCTTAAATGAATGTCATCAGAAAACCAGACTCCATTTTGAGCCTGGACCCAGAGCAGGTTCGCCTAAGATGGGATGGTCACAGCTAAAACACCAGACTAAGATGTGTCTACCCACTTCAAGGTAATGGCTGCATCAGCAGAAGAGAATGGATACTTCCAAAGTTGATGAAGGTTGGCAGCTACTGGCAAGCAGCGGTACCTGAGGGTGACACCGGCAAAGGAGGAATGACAATTACACTGAAGCTAACTTTTGTGAGTACTGCTCAGAGGGTGGGAATAGTAAAATATTGCTGAACATTTCTTACCATGAAATCCATATGATGGAACAGTTCACAATTAAACAAGTCACAGTACTGGAAAAGGAGACTCCCAAACTGGAATGCACTCACTCAGCTACTAGAAAATTGGAAAGAACAGGTACTAATACTTCTGTAACGGATGATAAAACTATGTTAAAACCAAAATGACAATACTGCCTGACATGCACAGAAGTGACACAACACATAAAACTGGAACATGGAACATGAAAGGTATGAATTGTGGCAAACTGGAAATTGTAAAGCAAGAAATTTAGTGTATAAAAATTGTAGTGCTTGAGATCAGTGAATTAAAATGGACTTAGTTACTTAGATCCTTCCATGCTATGTAGCATATTAGGCAACAAGGGATCTCCAGCAGCTTCAGTCTTGGGTGAGCACTTCTGCAATATCCCATGTCATTTCCAGGGTCTTCAAGTCTCCCATGAAGGTTCTTCATGAGGCATTTTGAGGGCATCCTCATTGTCATTTGGGATTAGGGGTCCAACCCATTGTCACCTTAGCGATCCTGTTTTTCTCCATACAGAAAATACGGCCTGCCATTTGGAGTCTTATTTGTGCAACAACTTCATGCAATTTGCATGAGCCACTCCTTCAAAGCACCTCCTCTTTAGTAATGTGGTCAGAATAGTGAATCTTTAAAATTTGGTGGAGGCACCTCTGCTGGAGGATATCAAGTCTCTTCTTTATACTTGCTGACACCTTCCATGTGTCACAGGCAAAGATGGCTGTCGGGAGCGCTATAGAGGTGAACAAACAGAGTTCTATTTTCAGTTATATAGATGGTCAGGACCAGATCTTCTTATTCATTCTCCAGAATATTGCTATCAATATTCCAAGACAGAACTTGATGTCTACTTCTGCATCTCAGATATGAGTGATCACACTGCCCAAATAAGTAAAACTCTCCACTTTCTCCAGCTGCTGTGACCTGAGTATGATTCCCTGTGTCCTGGTTATGGAGTTCACATGCATGGACTTCAATTTCTTGGCATTTATCCTGAGGCCAATTTTTTTTGCTTCTCTGTCCAGTGCAGTTGTCACGTGTTGTAGTTTCATCTCATCTTCCTTAAGCAAAGTGATGTTATCAACAAAATCAACATGTTCTAAAGGTAAAGGTAAAGGTTTCCCTTGCTCGAAAGCCAGTCGTATCCGACTCTAGGGTGCAATGCTCATCTCTGTTTCTAAGCCGAAGAGCCAGCGCTGTCTGCTTCTGCAGACGTTTCCGTGGTCATGTGGCAGGCATGACTAGACACCGGAGCGCACGGAATGCTGTTACCTTCCCACCGAAGTGGTCCCTATTTATCTACTTGCAATTTCTTGCTTTCGAACTGCTAGGTTGGCAGGAGCTGGGATGAAGACGGGAGCTCATTTCCGTCCTGCAGTACTCGGGAATCGAACTGCTGACCTTCCGCTTCCCAGTCAGCGTCTTAGCGACTTGAGCCACTGCAGTACTAAAAACACAAAAACACTTTAAAAGACCCATATCCCACCCACTTTAAAAGACCCATATCCCATCCACCCATCCCACCCACTATAAAAAGAAGAGAGAGTTCTTAATTGTTTACATAAGCCAGCAGGCGGGGACCGTGTTCCCATTAGGGCCCCACACCTGCCCTGCCAGCCAGGTCTTCAATCCTCTCCTGAAGGGCAGAAAATCTCTTTGAAGTCTTAGATCTGTTGGTAGGAGGTTTCAGAGGGTTGGTGTGGACACGGAGAAGGTCCTCCTTCGGGTGCTGGATAGATGTGCACCCCTAGCTGATGGCACTATTAGAGAGCCTCTCCGGTCCGCTCTGGTTGGATGGGCAGACACTCTTGGGACGATGCGGTCTCTAAAGTATCCTGGCCCACTGCCATATAGGGCTTTAAAGGTCAAAACCAGCACCTTGAACTGCACCCGGAGACAAACTTGTAACCAGTGCAGCTCCCGAAGTAGCGGTGAGGCACGGGCATATCGTCCGCATCCCATCACCACCTGGGCTGCCGCATTCTGGACCAGCTGCAGCCTCCGAATGGTCGTCAAGGGCAGCCCCATGTAGAGCGCACTACAATAATCTAGTCGGGAAGTGACCAGAGCGTGGGTGACCATAAGCAAGGAGCCCCGGTCCAGGAGCTTGCACAACTGGTGAATCACCCAAAGTTGGGCAAAAGCCCTCCTGGCCACAGCCGCTACCTGTTCTTCTAGCAGCAGCTGCGAGTCCAGAAGGACCCCCAAGTTGCGCACTGGGACTGTCTGGGGCAAAACAGTCCCATCCAGTACCAAAGATGGTAGCTCCCTGGATAACACGGGGCCCCTTATCCACAGCCACTCTGTCTTGCTGGGATTCAGCCGAAGCCCATTGGCCCCCATCCAGACCCCAATGGCCTCCAGGCATCCGGATAGGATTTCAACAGCATCACTGGGGTCCCCACAGGCTGAGATGTACAACTGGGTGTCATCCGCATACTGATGGTACCGCACCCGATGGGAATGAATGATCTCACCCAGTGGCTTCATGTAGATGTTAAATAGGAGAGGAGAGAGCACTGAGCACTGAGGCACCCCATACTTGAGGAGCCTAGGGCTGGACCTCTGACTCTCTAACCACACCGACTGGGTACGGCCCTCCAGAAAAGAGGAAAACCAGGACAACACGGTGCCGTGGATCCCCAATCCTTTGAGCCATTCCAGAAGGATACCGTGGTCGACGGTATCGAAGGCCGCTGAGAGGTCAAGAAGAACAAGGACGGATGGATAACCCCCGTCCCGCTCCCACCAGAGATCATCCATCAGTGTGACCAATGCCATCTCCGTACCATACCCGGACCTGAATCCTGACTGAAAGGGGTCTAGAAGGAACTGGAAAACAATTTTCAAGCAAACTATCAGCATATTTACAAATATTTGGTAAATAATCTTGTATGAAGTATATAAGCCAAAACTTCTAAAACTTTGATTGGAAAACTATTCTGATGCAACTTAGTAGTGTTTTTGTAAATGCTTCGTAAATAATTTTGGGGAAAGTTGTATTAAGACTGATTGCAACTCCCTGCAAATGCAATCCTGTATAATTTAGTATGACTGTTAGTGCAACTGCAACTTTATGTGTTTGTATTGAGATAAAAAATATACATGATTAAACAGAGGTTGAGTTGCGAGGGCCGTACCAGAGAAAGGTAAAGGTAAAGGTTTCCCTTGCTCGAAAGCCAGTTGTATCCGACTCTAGGGTTCAGTGTTCATCTCTGTTTCAAAGAGAAAGGGACTCATAAAATAAAATAAGTATATCATTTTCATCCACTTACAATGCTTCAAGGGAATATATAAATGGAAATTTACAGAAAACCTATATATAAGGGAGGAGATAATTGTATGTTACAAATTGATTTTTGTATAATAGTAAAATTATATCTTAGGATGTATTTTATGCTCTTATCTGTTCATTCTTTGTGAAGAACATGTATGGAATGCCTGACTAGATGAACAAGGAGGGAAGGAGGAAGAAATGTCTATAATCTTAACCTATAAGAAAGGGATTTGGCCGTGTGTGTGCAGAATGCATTTCCACACCCATCCAGCCTATCCCGTAATGCGCCATTCACACTTACCTTACTTCCCTGACAACATCGCCACAAGGGTCCACGAGAGTGGGTTCAGCGCCTCACAAATGCCAACAAAAAACTCCAAATCCTAGCATCCTCCGTGGCATGCCACAGACAATCAGGCAGGACGGTCCGAGCACAGAGGAGGCGGGACAGCCAGCTCATGAACGCTGAAGCCAACTGCCACTTTCCGTTCACGCGCACTACAGCTGAGGACCCGATGCAGCCAGCCAAGGTGCTGCCGTAGTGCTGCCTCTGCCCTGCCACCCCTTCTGCCCTCAGCCATGCCACCTGATACAGCGGAGGGAGAATGGAAAGGGTGAGAGGCAGGTATCCATCATGGAAGGAGCCTATCCCCTGATGAATACCTGCCTCTCACCCTGCTATTTCGCTCTCCACTGTTTCAAGAGCAGCCCTGGAAACAGCTGAGGAGGAAATGCAAAGGCGCCAGGCAGGGATCCACCAGGGAAGGCGCCTCCCCTGACAGATACCTGCCTCTTGCCCTGCCATTCCCCCTCCGCTGTTTTGAGCCAGCCCTTGAAACAGCTGAGGGGAAAATGCAAAGGCGCCAGGCAGGGGTCCGCCAAGGAGAGTGCCTCCCCTGATGGACACCTGCCCCTCGCCCTTGCCATTCTCCCTCTGCTGTTTTGAGGGCAGCCATCGAAACAGCTGAGGGGAAAATGCAAAGACACAAGGCAGGGATCCGCCAGGGAAGGCACCTCCCCTGATGGATACCTGCCTCTCACCCTGCCATTCCCCCACCACTGTTTCGAGCTAGCCCTCAAAACAGCAGAGGGGGAAATGCAAAGGTGCCAGGCAGCGATCCACCAGCGAGAGTACCTTCCCTGATGGATACCTGCCTCTCGCCCTGCCATTCCCCCTCCGCTGTTTCAAGTCCTTGAAACAGCTGAGGGTGAAATGCAAAGGTGCCTTTCCCCCGGGCACTGGCAGGGAAGGGGGAACGGATCGCGTCCGGCTCCCCCTTCCCACCCTACTCACCCAGGCGCAGCCTCCTCTACTCACCTCCCTACTCACCTGCCACTTCCCCTGTGTGTGTGTGTGTGTGTGTGTGTATGTGGTGACATACCATGATGCATCATTCTGTGGGTCAGGTCACACCTTAATAGAAATGGCCACATATATTTCCATCTCTTCCAAAATTTTTCCATTCATGGATACAAATCTTTCCAAGCTGGAGCACAAGAAATCATATGTATTGCACTTATTTCTCTGTAACCAATTATAAAACAAAAAAAAGGGGGGGGGAAAGAAAAAAAAGAGAGAGAAAGCCAGAAAAAAATTGGTAGGTAGATGGGGAGAGATGGACCACAGCACCCCCTCCAACAACACCAGCCAGCTGACTGTAATCTAAATCAATACCACCCGCAATGCCGGGAAATAAGCTAGTTTAAGATATGCAGATGACACCATCTTATTGATAGAAAACAACAATTAGGTGAAATAACATTTAAAGAAAATGAAAGAACAAAGTGCAAAAGCAGGACTGCAGCTGAACAGCAAAGCAAAAATCATGGCTACAGAAGAACTACACAACTATTGTTGACAGTGAAGAAAATGAAATTGTGAAAGATTTAGTATACTTTTATTAAATTATCGATCCAAATGGAGACTGCAGCCAAGAAATCAGAAAAAGACTGATATTTGGAAGGATAATGAAGGAATAAAAAAGAATCATTTGTAAGAATGCATCACTGGAGCCTTAGACCAAGGTTATCTACACAATTGTATTCACTATCACTATGTATTCGTGTAACAGCTGGACAGAAAATAAAGCTGTCAGGGGGGAAATGATTTGTTTGAAACATGCTGCTGAAGGAGAAGTTTACAAATACCCTTGATTGCATTCACAAATGGGTCCTAGAGCAAATAAAACCTGAACTATCCTTAGTCACATCATGAGAAGACAAGATTCTTGGGAAAATGCAACAATGCTGGGGAAGGGTGGAGACAGCAGGAAAAGAGGAAGAGTTACAGACTGGTACTCCCAGGAAAGCCATCTGCATGCCGGGCCACCCAGTAGATGGAACTGTGGCACACCAACAGGACACGAGCCTTCCGGTCTCCCCAGGTGTACCCTGTAAGAAAAGAGAAAAGTGAGGGTGCCTGCTCTGACCGCAGGAGGGGGTGAATATACAGTTTGTACTTGCTTGAGCTCCAGCGTCCCATCCTCTGAATGTCCGCGGATGAGTAGCCAAGGGCAGCAGCTGTGGAGGCCGCCCCAATCCATAATGAGTGGGTACTGAAACGTACACCCCTCAGGCACACCACCTCTAGCACAGAACTGGTGACCATCCAGAACTGATACTTGGTCAACGATGTGTCATCCGCATGCCGGAACAGAGGCCCCAGGGGCCCCCATGCTCCAGCAAGTAGGCAGACAGGGCTTTGACCTGGCACAGATTATTATTATTATTATTATTATTATTATTATTATTATTATTATTATTATTATTATTATTATTATTATTATTATTATTATTATTATTATTATTATTATTATATTTACATTTCTATACCGCTTTACTTCCCCTAAGAGAACTCAGAGCGGTTTACAGCATGTACAATAAAGTAAAAAATACAATCCAAAATACAGAAACAGGCCACCCAGATCCTCCCAAGAGCATGGGCCCAGGGCCAGCTCGACCCCTGAGGCCCTCTGGTCAGTCTTAAACAACATAATCCATAGCAAGACCATACCCCCACATTCTGTAACATCAGCTACCTGCAGGGCCCTACCGGACAAGTCCTGCTTCAAAGCAGTGACCAGCTCGCTGATCCTGAGGGCACCGAAAAAGGCAGTCAAAGAGGCTGCCTGAAACATACCAACCTCATAGGGCAAATTGCAGCCATGGTCCCACGTCTGAAAGAAGCATAAGAGGATTTCCTGGGGAAATAGGAGCCCTGTTGTCTGGAAGGGGGCCACACTCCCATGACCACCCTTCCGGCACCTTACTGATCCTAAAATCATTCAAGGTATCTGCAACCCCCACGGCTCATGCATGAAACATCAGGGCCGATAAGTGGTACCTGATCGTTCTGGGTGCCAGTCCCCTGGCCTGCAGCGTGACAATAAACTGCACTATGTGTGCGACTGGGATGGGCCAGTCCTCCTGAATTTCCACTTCCATATGGAAATGCGCAAACTCCCTGAGGGCTGTGGCATAGAGACTCCGTGTCCTGGTAGCCAGCAACAACCCAATAGCCCTATTGACCTGTACCCACCATGGCTCCAAATGCCGTTCGTTAGAATGTCGGGCAGGTCCCTTGCTCCCGGTGCCAGCTACCTGAACCGAGCCATCTGTTGGCAGGACAGGGCATCAGCGACCAAATCCAGGCCGGGCACATGCCATGCCTGGAATAGTATGTTAAACTGCAGGCAATGCAAAACAAATGCCTGCACTAGCCGCATCACCCTGGGGGATTTGGAGGTCATGGTGTTCACTATGTGAACCACGGCCAGGTTGTTGCATCATGCCAGTACTGATGAATTGGCCCAAACATCTGCCTAAAGCCACAGTGCCCCTACTATTGGAAAGAATTCAAGGAACGTAAGGTCCCAGAGTATACCCAAGTGTTCCCATTACGCAGGCCATGAGCTGCAATACCAGTGGCCAGAAAAGTAAATTCGATATCCCAAAGCACCGGAAGTGGACCTGAAATTGGGCATCCAATGACCGGGAAACCCTCCAAAAGGATACCCCATTAAAGTCTGTCAGGAAATCATGCACAGTGTGGACAAAGTAGATAAGGAAAAACTGTTTTCCCTATCGCATAACACTAGAACTAGGGGACACTCCATGAAACTTTGGGTTACTAGTTCTCAAACAAATAAGAGAAAGTACTTTTTCACCCAGAGGATCACTGGTCTATGGAACTCCCTGCCAGAAGAAGTGGTGACAGCTGTCAGTCTTGACGGCTTTAAGAAAGGATTAGACCAGTTCATGGAGGACAAGGGTATCAATGGCTATAATAATGGATAGCTAAGGACAACTTCCGGGTTGGAGAGAAAGGAAGGATATCTCTCAATGCCATTTCCAGGGAATCCTAAGCAGGTGAAGGCATGTGCTTGGGAATATCCTGAAGCAAATGGTGAACCAGTGTGTGAGATCAAATGCTGTACTGAATGGGCTGTAGCCTGTTCCAGCAAGGTTTTTTGTATGTCTTTATAAAGGTTATAAAGGTCCACCACACCTTCAGGTCCACCAGCGCCCCCACGGTCACCCTGGTCCACTGGTAAGGTTTGACCAGACCGCAGACTGCAGACCGCAGATGCAGTCACAGAGTCGCTGGAGGAAGGTGCGGCCCAGTACCACCATCCTGCAGGCAAAGGTCAGGTGGCTGTTAAGCTCCTGCAATTCCCTGAGGGTGGTCTTTAATCTGTGGAGCATGTCCTCCACTTTACCCATTAAAGTGACCAGTTTGTCCTGGGGTAGTCTAGAAGTCTGTGTCCTGATGTCCAACTCAACCCCGAGAAACGTGAGGGGTGAGGGGCACACTCAGCTCTTCTGCCAAGGCCTGGAAGCAAGGCAAAAAGTGTCCTGGCTGGCCTAGCCAAAAGGAAGTTGTCCAAGTAATGGACCATGTGGGTCCGGCCCGCATGGTGTTTGAGCGCCCACTCTCAAAAGGAACTAAAGCGCTCCAAAACAGCACAAGAAATGGAGCAGCCAAATGGCAGTGCCCTGTCAACAAAAAAACTGTCCCTCAATGGAAAACCCTAACAATTCGAAATCTGCAGGGTGAACCGGCAGCAGGTAGAAGGCCGACTTGATGTCACACTTAGCCATCAAGGCGCCGTGACCACACAAGCGGATCATTTCCATGGCCAGGTCCAGTGATGCATACCAGACTTAACAAAGTTCGAGGGGGATAGCATCGTTAACCGACCGCCCCTCCGGGTAGGACAGATGATGGTTCAACCGGTATTCCCCGGGGGCCTTCTTGGGCACCAAGCCTGAGGTTAACAAACGGAGGCCGGTCAACAATGCAGGGGCAATGTAACCTCCTTGAAGATGTGTTCCTGAACTAGATCCTCCATCCCCACAACCGAACATAAATTATTTGCATTTTGGGAGTGGTGCTCGCCCTCTACCGGGATCCTAAATCCCCACGTAAAACCGTAAAGCAGATAGGGGGCATTTTTCCTACTTGGGTACTCCCTTAGCCACCGTTCGAGGGCAGGCAGCTTAATTGGTCTGGGCCCCATTGGGATTGGTTTGGGACTGCCCTGGGACCTGTTGGCCCCCTTGTTCCCTCCCACGCCCCCGGCCCAATCTGGCCTTGGGGCAGGCAAAGGTTGCATGGGGTCCTTGGCAAATGGTACATTCATGTCAAAACCTACACTGTCTACGGTTACAGCATCCATGTGCAGCAAAACTCCCAGCAGGCCAGGCATTGCAGAACTGCCTGCCCCACCACTTGGTGGGGAGCAGCCTGCAGGAGAGCATGCTGGATGAGGTGACCACAGTCATACCTGTCCGCAGACAGCAACCAAAGGAGCTGACACAGTTCGTCATGTACTGCAGCCAAAGGAGCTGACATGGTGGGCTGAACTGTGGCCCGCATATGGAAATTCTCATCATAAAGAAGCCACGTCTGGCCCAGAAAGTCAACATGCACCTGGTAGATGATGTCTAGGTACTGGATCAGCTGCGATGACTTCGCAGGGAAAGCCCACGCCATGACCCCCATATATATAAGATAAACCAGCAGGCAGTTTGGCCAAGTCCTGGGGGGCTTCTTCTTCCCAGCTAGCTCCTTGTTCCTATTCTCCTTCTTGCCATCCTCTTTCTTTTCAGAATCCCTATTCAATAAACCAAAGAGGTCAATGTACTCCCCGTAAAAAATCTTGTCCATGGTGGCTGGCAACAGGTGATCTCCAATGGTAGTGCTGCGTTCCCAAAAGGCAATGCCACAGCAGATGCCAAATCAGGGCCCATGGCAGAAGGTGCTTATGTAGTGGGCCCCTCCCCCGGAGGCAGGGGACTCCCTGCCTGATTGACGTTTGCCGGACTGGGTGGTGTTACACTACCCGTCTACTTGACCCCCGCTTGACCAGCAGCCAGGACAGCCCCCACCTGGCCTACCCCTGCCTGGCTAGTCGGCGGGAAAAACCAGGGAGGCAACACGATGCAGGGGCAAAATGGCTGAAAGCACCCCCAAAATGGCCGACAGCAAAGACAAAATGGCCACCCACCCCAGGGATCTGCCCAAAAACAGGGAGCAAGATAGCCAACAGGCCAAGGACCCACCCAGCAATGAGGCCCAGCACAAAATGGCCACCGTTGTTAACATTATTTCTAATAACTCTTTTTCCTCCATTGGAAAAATGAGGTAATTATACAAACGGAGCAATGGTATAAAGAAATGCGGAATTTAGCATTGAACGATAAACTGACATGGGAGATAAAAGAAAAAAGAGATAAGCTGAAAGAGAACAGATTTTGGAATATTTGGAAACCTTTCATGGATCACTCCATTGTGGGGCCAGAAAGAAACAGACCTGTACCGGAACAAAGTAGCTTTTGGAGGTAAATAATGAGATACTCTGAGTTTTCCAGGGCAATGTAAATAAATCACAGGGTGTATTATATGTGTAATTTGGATTTTGATGGTTGTACCTATATTAAACTATTATCGAACGGTATATTACGAATGGATTTAGTGGTAGCAATAAATAATGCAAGCGCGGCGCCAAAATGGCCGCCACGCCCTTTGCGGCCCCCCCCCACAGGACAGAGAATCCGGGTAGTTAGGGGCGTGGCCAGCTCCCTTATAAAAGGGGTGGCCACGAGGCAGCCGAGCTGCCATTTTGCCTCAGCGACGGAGCGGAGAAGTTTTTTCCCCTGCGTCTCCGTCGCTCGTTAGCTTACCGGGAAGCCTTTTGGCGACGTTTCTGCTTGGCTGGCTTCCCTTTTTTGCTTCAGGAGAGATGCCTTCGAAAAAGAAGGCAGCTTCGAGTTCAGCTCGGGCTGTTAGGAGGCGCAACCCAGGTCGGAGGACCGTGGTGCCGCCTCCTCAGCAGCCTCCTTTGCCACCCCCGGCCGGGGCTGGTGGAATGGGGGCTATTGCCCCTTGGCCCGATCAGAGTGCGGGCGCGGAGGGCGCTCCGGCCCGCGGCCCGCGAGCGGTGGACACCGCTCCTTCTCCTGTCCACTCCGTCGGGCCTATTTCCTTTGGGCCGCAGCCTCTCCCGGGGCCCTCTAGCCTTGGGGGGTGGCCCGGCTCCCTGCCTTGGCAGGTTTCTTCACCAGCCCTACCGGGCTTTGGCGCTGGCCAATGGCCATATATGGGCCCTGGGGCGCAGGGACCTGTCCCCATGCCAGGATCGGGCGGGCCGGCCGGCCCTTTGCCCATGGTCAACGTGGACACCTTACTGGCCCGCATTGCGGCCCTGGAGGCGTCTTTGGCCCGGGCCAGTCAGGCAGGCGCCCCCTTCGGGGTACCTTTTGAGGCGCCGTCGGCAGCAGGACAACAGCCGGCGGGGAGGGTTGAGCTGCTGCAGGCGGGTGGCGCGGCTCCGGCCACTGCCTCGCAGCTCCCCAGCCAGCAACCTGGTGCGGGTCAAGCCCCGGTGATGAGCTCTACATCGGTCGTGAGCTCCGACGCCCCCAGTGGGCCGGAACCCCCGGTGGGGGCGGCCCGCGGGGGTGCAGCATGTGAGTATACGGTGCAAGCAAGTACATCTACACACATTCCCAATATAGGGGGGGCCTTTCAGTGGCCTTGGCCTCGCGCGGGTGGTGCGGGGGCCACACTGCTGGCGACCCACCCGGCGACAACGACTGCCACCATGCCCACTGGGGTGGGCCTCGGTCCTTACACTGCTGGGAATGTCCTGGGGGTGGCAGGGTTAGCTCAGGCCCCTTTTATTAGGCCGGCTGTCCCCTTTTCGGCTTTACCAACGGCAGGGTATTCCTTGCCATTGGGTGATCACTTGGCACAGGCTACCAGAGAAAAGATATGGCGAGGGGAGTACGTAGATATCTTCTCACTCCTGAACAGAGAGCCCACCAAGGAGGAAAGGGAGGGTCAGGATGAGAAGGATAAGGAGCAGGCACGCCGCCGTAAGCCGCCGCGTACCTGGGCCAACTGGCTCCCCGCGTATTTAATATACATGGCGGTATATTTGAGGGCGCGGCCGGATTTAGCTATTCCCATGGTCCAATATTTGGACAACATATATAGGGCGATGGTCGATTTTCCGGGCCCCTCATGGCTAGCATATGATGAGGAATTCCGTATGAGGATTCCCCTCCACCCCGAGATGAGATGGGACGAGCCGTGCCAGAGACTGTGGCTCTTGTATATGACACCCACACGCCCTGCCCCGGGGGATAGATACCATTGTGGACATGCGGTCCAGCGGGCGGCTCCGGTGCAGGTTACCCGCCAACCGGCGGGGCAGGGGGTTCCAGCCCGCCTGCTGTGCTGGACTTTCTCGTCAAATGGTTCCTGCAATCGAAAGAACTGCAGGTATAAGCATGAGTGTCCCACATGTTCTGGTCCCCACGCAGCCTCTGCTTGTCCCAAGCCTGGGGGGGCGCGAGGCAGAGGGAGGGGTGGACAGTGGGCTGGCAAGGCTGCCACGGATGGAGCTAGTTCTCCAAAAGGCCCCCTCCCCAATTAAGGTGGACATGCTGGAGCGCTGGCTCGCATCGTACCCGAAGGGGGAGGACGGGGAGTATCTCCTTCAAGGTTTTAAGCAGGGATTTCGTATCCCTTTTATGGGTGATAGGTCCCCTCAGGATGCCCCCAACCTTTTATCCCTCAGAGGAAGGGAGGAGGTGGCTGCGGCCAGCATTAAAAAGGAGTTAGACGCGGGCAGGGTCGCTGGACCTTTCCCCGCACCCCCGTTTCCCAATCTTAAGGTCTCGCCATTGGGGTTGGTTCCCAAAAAGTCCCTAGGGGAGTTTCGCCTTATTCATCATTTGTCCTACCCAGCAGGCCGATCGGTCAACGATGCTATACCTGATGACCTTTGTTCGGTCAGGTATACATCGTTTGACCATGCGCTGCGCATGGTGCGCTCGTGTGGCCCGGGTGCCCTGCTGGCCAAGTGCGACATTAAGTCAGCTTTTCGCCTCTTGCCGGTACACCCGGGCGACTTTGAATTGCTGGGTTTTAAGTTTAAAGGGGAATATTATTTTGATAAGGCCATGCCTTTTGGCTGCTCCATATCATGCTCGGCTTTCGAGCGTTTTAGTACCTTCCTAGAGTGGGCTTTCGTCCGCAGGTCAGGGTCCCGGTCTGTAGCCCATTACCTGGATGATTTTCTATTCGGGGGTGAACGGGGCTGGGACACGTGCGCACGTCTCCTCAATACATTTCAGACGCTAATGCAGGAACTTGGTGTCCCTTTAGCGCCCGAAAAGACCGAGGGCCCGTCGACCAAGTTAGTATTCCTGGGGGTTGAGATTGACACAGTAGAGCAGGCTTCTAGGTTGCCGGGTGATAAGGTGTCCAGGATAGTGACCCTTATCTCTGAATTGCTGGCCAAGCGTAAGGCATCCCTGAGGGAACTGCAGGTGCTACATGGGCACCTTAATTTTGCGTGCAGGGTGGTCGCACTGGGCAGGGCTTTTGCCCGGCGCTTATGCGACGCCATGGCAGGGTTATCCAGGCCCCACCACAGAGTCAGGCTTACCCGGGGTATCAGGGCAGACATGTTCGTCTGGTTGCAATTCCTGAGGGAGTTTAACGGGGTCTCATTTTGGAGGTCTGACCTCCTGGCATCCCCTAATTTCCAGATCCAGTCTGATGCCTCAGGATCCCTGGGTTATGGGATGTACTTCAACGGGAAGTGGGCCTATGGTGGGTGGCCGCTGGCATGGGCAGGCACAGGTCGCCTGCGGGATCTCACATACCTGGAATTTTTTCCCATTCTGGGGGCTTTGATGCTATGGGGCGAACAGTGGGCTAATTCAGTGGTGCATTTCTGGTGCGACAATGCTGCCGTTGTACACATTGTCAATGCACAGACTTCTAAATCGCCCAGGGTTATGGATCTAGTGCGCCATTTTGTACTGCGCTGCCTGCGCCTCAACGTCTTGTTCAGGGCCAGGCATGTCCCAGGGGTTAATAACGATATTGCTGACGCTTTGTCCCGCCTGCAGATCTCCCGGTTCCGCGCCTTGGCCCCGGATGCGGAGGAATTTCCCTCGCCACTCCCGGACGAGATGTGGACTATTGGCAAGGAGAGGTGAACCGGGCGATTGGCCTGTCACTAGCGCCACGCACGCGTAAGGCGTATCAACAAGCATTCAATTCGTACAGGGTATTTGCTACTCAATTTCACTTGCCAGAGACCTGGCCTATCCCGGTGGACCATGTTCTGCGGTTCATGGTTCACCTGCATGCACAGGGCCTCGCACCTTGCACCATAGCATCCAAGCTCTCGGCGTTGGCTTTTATGGCCAAAGTAGGGGGTCATGTGGATACCACCTCTGACTTCCGTGTGAGACACGTTTTGGAGGGGTGGGTGCGCGAGCGCGGGCGTTGCCCCGACGACCGGCACCCTATTTCCCCAGGGGTTCTTACCCAGTTGGCCCGGGGCTGGCCAGGCCTCTGTTTTGATCATTATGAGGCAGCCCTCTTTCATGCAGCCACAACGGTGGCATTTTTTGGAGCGCTCCGCATCAGCGAACTCGTGATGCTGTCTAAGGCGGATGCAAGTGGTAGGGCACTGGAACTCGAAGATGTCTATGTTGCCAAAGACTGGGCCCAGTTGAGGATCCGCTCCTCTAAAACAGATCAGCATGGCGTAGGCAGTGGAGTAAGACTGCTACGGTGTTCTTTGGCAGACATCTGTCCGGTTGGTGCCCTACAGGAGTACCTGGCACTGCGTGGCATGCACCACGGCCCGTTTTTTCTGTCACCAAGATGGGTCTCCCCTTACTAAATTTCAGTTTTGGAAGGTGACAGCCAGAGCCCTCACCAGGGTGGGCCTACCAGGTGCCCGTTATGGCACACATTCGTTCCGTATTGGTGCAGCCTCTACAGCAGCTGCTTTTGGGTACTCTGGGGCTGACATACGCAGCATGGGGAGGTGGGGCTCACAATGTTTTCAGTTTTATGTGCGCCCACTCCCGCCATGAGTACCAATCCAGTCACCTTACCTCCCTTTTTCTCAATTTTCTTACAGACCCTGGGTGTCGTATTACACCGGTGACAGTATGGCTGGTGGGCCACAGCTATGTGCACAGGGCAGCGCGTTACGCTGCGGCGACAGAGTGGGGACCCCGACTGGGACTGGGTGACCACGCCAGTCTCGCATGGCATGGTAAGCCAGGGATGTTATGGCGGGAGCTGCGGCCTTTCCTTTTTTCTGGCCTGGGGGCTGACCCGCCTGACATTCTAATCATCCACCTGGGGGGCAATGATTTGGGCCAGGTCACCGGCTTATCGCTCAAGCATGCGATTTGCGAGGAACTCGCCTACTTGCATTATGTCTGGCCTGCCACAACCCTGGTTTGGTCGGACATTGTTCCGCGCCATTCTTACAGAGGGGCCGTTAACCTCCTGGCTCTTGACCGCGCTAGGCGCGCGGTCAATAAGGCAGTGGCGCGGTTTCTTGCCACCAGGGCTTGGGGACGGGTTAGTCATCACCCCGATATTAGTCTACAAAATTATGATCTGTATGCAGGGGATGGGGTCCATCTGTCGCGAGGAGGTATGGACCTCCTGTTGGGTGACTGGCGAGCAGGCCTGTTGACCGAGCTGACGGTCTGGGGGGGGGCGTCAGGTCTTCTGTGAAGCCCCTCCGTGTGGCGGGTAGCACTGGTAAGGTAAACAGTATGACCCACAAGTATCCGGCAGGTTCGCAATTGACTGGACAACACTAGACAGGAATAAATTAGTTAAACGTTGTCCGGTCAACGACGAATCAGGCGATGGGGTGATGACGATTGCTAACCAGCATGCATCACCCCTGTGATTTCACGGATACGCGTCAGAGGGTGGGGTCATGAGTTAGTTATTGACTACGGTCAACAATTTGTTTGTTGTTAACAAACAAATTGATACAAATTGATACATTGTAACCAATTGCCGTTGGCAATTTTGGGGTGGTACCTTACCAGTGTTACTTCGGCCTGCTTGCCTTAGGAATTATGATTGGTCGTTTTACCAATACAAATTTATAATTCGGACTAGGGCATTGAATCAATAAATGTGGCCCTTTGCTGTTATCCACTTCCAATGTTGTCTGTGTCCGTTATTGGGGGGGTGCGCCTGCAATGCAAGCGCGGCGCCAAAATGGCCGCCGCGCCCTTTGCGGGCCCCCCCCCACAGGACAGAGAATCCGGGTAGTTAGGGGCGTGGCCAGCTCCCTTATAAAAGGGGTGGCCACGAGGCAGCCGAGCTGCCATTTTGCCTCAGCGACGGAGCGGAGAAGTTTTTTCCCCTCCACCCCCTCCCTAGTTAACAGTGTGATATTATGGTCGCTTCGGGGCCGGGTGGGAATTTTTGGTTGGGACCCATATTGGCTCCGGGTCCTGGCTTTTTTGCCCATCCCACACTGTTGCTATGGTTTGATATAGGGGTCTTTCTGCGTTCCTACTGTCGACTTTGGTCACATGGGCGGGTAGCACTGGTAAGGTAAACAGTATGACCCACAAGTATCCGGCAGGTTCGCAATTGACTGGACAACACTAGACAGGAATAAATTAGTTAAACGTTGTCCGGTCAACGACGAATCAGGCGATGGGGTGATGACGATTGCTAACCAGCATGCATCACCCCTGTGATTTCACGGATACGCGTCAGAGGGTGGGGTCATGAGTTAGTTATTGACTACGGTCAACAATTTGTTTGTTGTTAACAAACAAATTGATACAAATTGATACATTGTAACCAATTGCCGTTGGCAATTTTGGGGTGGTACCTTACCAGTGTTACTTCGGCCTGCTTGCCTTAGGAATTATGATTGGTCGTTTTACCAATACAAATTTATAATTCGGACTAGGGCATTGAATCAATAAATGTGGCCCTTTGCTGTTATCCACTTCCAATGTTGTCTGTGTCCGTTATTGGGGGGGTGCGCCTGCAAAGATTTTTGGGAACAATTTCGGAAGTAGGATAGATGCTAACTACTAAACCAGTTTTCAATATGGGATGTTTTATTATAAAGATGAGTATAAAAATGTATGGGATCAACTATTAAATATGTTAGTTGTTTTCTGTTAAAAATATGTATTTTTATAATGTATTGTTATTGTATGTTTATATATTTTTGAAAAATTCAATAAAAATTTATTTTAAAAAAATGGCCACCGGCCAGCCGGGTCTGCCTGGCTGCAGGGACCTGAAGATGTCAGCCACCCAGTCAGGCCCTTGGGTCAAGGCAGATGCCCAGGACAATGGCCCCAGGCTCCAATGCCAGCTGTCGGCAGGCTACCTCTATGGTGAGCCAACCAGCCCAACACACACAACACCCCCTGGTAAGAAAGATTCCTCGAGGGGTGAGCCAGTCAGGGCCTTAATAGGCGAGAGGGGGAGGCGTGGTGCTCAGGCTCCGTCTGCACGTCATCTCCTCCTGGGCGAGGGGGGTGTAACCAACCACCCCCTCCAGAGGGCCTGGGGTAACAACCAGCCCACTGCCTCCCCCCTTAGCAGGGACCCGCTGCACGGCCCGCCAACCGGCACCAAACCGTGAGCACAGGGAGGCACCTGCAAAACGCTTCCCAGCACTGGAGAAGGGAGGCGAGCAGTGGTGCCGCTCATCCGGGTGAACTTCGCCCATTGCCGATGGCCTGCAGGCCACTCTGATGCCTGGCAGTGGCCTCGGAGGGTCAGCAGTGAGGAAACACGCCTGCAAAGTGCTCCAACAGAGCACTGCAGCAGCAGAACCAGGCGGAGCGGCAGGCGAGCAAACTTTCGCTCGCCTACAATGCTCCAGACTTGGCCGGGGTCTGGGAAGACAAGCCCCATAATTAGGCCTAGCTCCTCCCCTTCCCAGGCCCGGCACACCCCTGAGTGTGCCAGACTTCTGCCTCTCCCGAGGGAGGGAGGCAAAGCTATGCCACCGGACAGCTATCCCGTGGCATGTTACCATTGCTTCAAAAGTACAAAAGAGATGTAAATGGACTGAACAAATCAGAAAATGTATTAAGCAAGAAATTAGAAATCTGATACGTTTGTTTCTATACTTCTTCATCGGAGAACTAAAGGTGTATGAGAACTAAAGTTTTCTTCAAGCCACCAAATTTTTAACTTAATGGTGATATATTCTTTTAACTTTTCTATTACTTACCTTTCATTGCTACCAAGAGTTTGAACATCTCCCTTTTGGCCAATTTCAATGGGAAATTTCTACTAAAATTAGATTGCTAATTAAAAATGTTAAAAATGGGTAATAATTACAGTTCTTTCCTATAGTTGAAAAACAGGCACTAAGTGCCTTCCAATCACCTATAATGAGGTTCTTGTATCTTCCAATATTATTAAAACATTGAAATTATAACACTTTAGGTAGCAGCAGTCCCACTGGAGTGATACAATGTCTTACTTAACTATTATTAAGCAGAGAATTTAAACTGTTTTAGAGACACTGGGTTTTCAAGAGTCTGTGAGGTTTTGCTTTCCACTTTGAGAAGTTAGAAAACATCTGCTTCAGATATGTATTTTTCTACCCACATGTGGTTTTCACATTGGATGAAACTAATCATCAACCAATTAATTGACCTATATTTTCAAGACTTGGATAAACTGAGATTTCCTTAAATAAACTCTTGTGCTCTAGTAACTGTCAGACAAGCAATTCTACCATTTCCCTTCAATTTACTTCAAAATTTTACAAAATAATGTGAATACTGACTTCAGTTTTACATAAACTGTAATGTACTAGCATCCCTGAATTCTTACAAAATTTAGAGCATATATTCCAGATCTCTTTACAGTTAAAGGATAAATTCTTCTACATTTTATTTGAGTTAAGTTGAATTTTATGCCACCTTCCTCCCAGAACTGCACCCCATAATGGCTTATAACTTAAAAGCAATAGTGTTAAAATACATGAAGTTACAAATATTAAATAGAATTAAACTCATTATAGGATTGAAGTACAATTAAAATTGGAACAGTTTCAAACATTTTAACTAAAGTACTAATTACCGAAAAAAGAAAATGGAACAGGGAAAAAAAACAGCACATTAACTGAATTTTTTTTTTAATTTAAGAAAGCTGTTACTAGTCAAAGCCTTGTGTAAATAAAAAAAGGTCTTTGCGTTCCTGTGGTAGGGCAGGAGGGAGAAGCCATTCATTGCTTCTCAGGACTACAACAGATAACATTCGAGAAGTGGTGCTAAAACCTTCAAACTAGCCCTTATTCATGGTGACAACCTCAACCCAACTTTCAATACCATGACTACTGAAAGATGACAATATGGCTGTAACTCAGACTTGATATGTCCTAGTAAATTTATAGCCAGTCAATGTGCAAAGTCAGTCTTTGCCCCAATTTTAAATATATGCCTCTGGCCCATAATGTATGAACTCATGGAAGTGATTTCACCATCAACAATATCATTCCATAAGAGATATTTTTTTAAAAAGCTGATTGTCAGAAATTCAACACAATATTGGATGGCTCCATATGTAACAGTTCATTTAGGCCATGTAAAGACCATCCTGATTATCCATATCCCAAGGTTGCAGAGCCACACTACCTGCAATGCCTGACACAGGAAATAATAATTCACCCCTATACTATTGCCTAACCTCAGAATTGATGTCAATCCAAGTATCACTGTAATCCATATAAATAAAGCAGTATTTCTGGAGCTTCTCATACTTCTGACTGTGCACAGAAATACATAGATTTTTCCTCTTTCTTCCTCAGAACTTTACTTGTTGATGTAGCTTAGTATATTATCAGTGTTATTATGTGATTTCAATGGGACAGTCAAAGGATCCCTACTTTATTTATTTATTTATTTATTTATTTATTTATTTATTTATTTATTTATTTATTTATTTATTTATTTATTTATTTATTTATTTATTTATTTATTTATTTATTTATTTATTTGTGTCAGATGCACCACCAGCATATAATAACACACAAAGCTAGCATTACCACATATAAAAACAAAATAGAATTAAAAACAGCTAGATGACATCTGCCCCACATCAACAGCATTTCCACCTGTCAACATAAGGTCCTCCTCAGTACACGTTTTTAGTGTTCAAGGAAATGAATACGAAGAAGAATGAAGTAGTGAAATTCAGCTTTTTATTAGTGGGGTTTGAATACGGTTTGGATGGGGCAAAACTCGGACTTATATACACGATAAATAGTAACAGTAACAATAATAACAAAAGCCCATTGGCTAACAGAGGGTGCACATTTTCGATCCACTTATTTGCATAATAATAAATACATGAGAAAAGATACATTCCACTCATGTCAGATTCTAATTTGCCCGCCATAACAAAATCTTGCGAGATTACGCTGTCTGGCGAGATTTTGTAGCTGTCAAATAGGGACGCTGTTTGACAGCTTAGGAAAGCACGGAAAAATTGTGGTTTGAATCGCCTTGACAGTTTAAGCACAGTTAACATACATAACATTCTCTCCCCCCCCCCCCAGGTAAAAACAAAATCCTTTAACCAGAATGGCGGTCTAGTTTCCCTTCTGGGTCGGACACTTGGCTGCGCTGGCTCAGGGGCTCGTAGGACAGGCGATCTGACTGCAGTGAGGGATTGACTAGAGGAAGACGAATGTAAACCCAAATTAAAGCCTCGTTTGTCAGATGGAGGAGCAGGGGATCGCACAAAACCTAAATCTAATTATGTGGGTGATAAAGACAACTCAGGGTCCCTCCTGTGTGTACTAAGAGTGGAGGGCGACTCTAAACAAAATTGGTCATCATCAATAAAAGAATCCAGAGTGCTAGGCTGGGACAGTGTAGGGGTACACCTGGCCAGAGTAGGGGAGCATTCCACAATTTCCCTTTGAAATCGGTCCCTGAAACACACCTCTGGGTCTGTTAGCTTGCTGCTGACTATTACCTCTGTCCCCTGGGTTTAAACAGGTGGGGGCCAACCCTAACATTGAGTGTCTGTATTCGTCCTGTGGGTCCAGTATTCTGGGTCTCAATTGATCTGCATGCCTCCTCCAGATCAGACCAGTGGCTGTTTCGATTCTGTAAGAAACAGGACCAGTTTGATTGATCACAAACCCAGGCACCCACGTAGGATGACCAGCTGCATAATTGCGTCAATGTACAGGGTCTCCGGATGAGAAACCTTTCTGGTTTTGGATCGCTATATTTGTGCCTTTGTCCTCCACCCTAGAGGGATCAAATCTGTCCAATCAAGGATGACAGTTTCCTTCGCTGGAGCAATTCAGCAGGGGACAGCCCTGAAGCAGGGGGGGGGGGGTTGAGCCTATGCGTGAAAAGAAACTAGCATAACTGGAGCTCTAAATCCCCTTCACCCATGCACTGAAGCACATCCTTAGTTGTGTGCATCTGCCGCTCCACCTGGCCATTTGTGGCTGGGTGCAATGGGGCGGCAGTGATGTGCCTAATTGCATACCTTTCCATGAAGGATTGGAATTCTGCAGATGTAAACATGGATGCATTGTCGGACACCAGCACATCTGGAAGTTCAAATGCTGCAAACAGCCTTCTCAGGTGCATTATCGTTGTGGCTGAAGTGGTATTAGGCACTTTAATCACTTCCAGTCGCTTAGAGAATGAATCTACAACTAACAGAAATAGGGCACCCCTAAATGGACCTGCAAAATCTATGTGCAACCTGGACCATGGGCCCTAGCAGAATCCCATTCCCGAGAGGGAAGGTGGGATTGCTCTGGGCAAGAGGATTGACAGCTGGCACAAGTGCTGACCATTTTTTTCTATGTCTTGGTCCAGTTGAGGCCACCAAAAGTAGCTACAGGCAAGGGCTTTGGAATGTACAATTCCCGGGTGACTTGTGTGAAGTAGATGTACAACCTTTTTCCTGAGAGTTACAGGAATGACAACCCGCTGGCCCCATAGAAGGCAACCTCATTCCACTGACAGTTCCAAACGCTTGCATTGGAATGTTTTGAATTCCTCGGCTAGAGGAGAGACAAGCCAGCCTTTTTGCACCAAAGACATTACTTTAGTCAATATTACATCCTTGGCCATAGCTTTGGCTATATATGAGGGGATGACTGGGGTGAGTCGAATGCCTCAATCATGAGGTTACTACTGAGCTGAGCTCCAATGTAGTTGTTGAGCCCGGCTCGTATTAAGAGTAGTGTAAGGTCATTGAGCCTTGGGCTCCTACCCTCCCCCCCTTTGGATTATTACTATTTTTTCCCTGTTTATATCTTGTAACATTGTAAACTGTTATTATGTTTTGTATTTGTTTATTTTTTATTTAATTGTTTATATTATGTTTATGCTGATATGTTGTTTATGCTTGATATGTTGTTATTGTCCTGTATTGCATAATGAACTGTATTGTGTCGTATTTCCCCTTTTCCCTCCCTTTTTCCCCCTCCCCTTTCCCTATTCCCTACTTATGTTTAGTAGCTGAGGGACCGTGTAACCGTTTTGTTATGTTAGAACTTAAATGTTATTGCATATTTTATTGTTTCACTGCTGTATTGTAACATTGTACCATTTGTAATTTTGTATATTGTATTTGATTTAACTGTTGTAAGCCGCCGTGAGTCGGCCCTGGTCGAGTAGGGCGGGGTATAAATTGAATAAATGAAATGAAATGAATGAATGAGGACCTGGTGGTTGCTTTCGATCTCGCAATCTGCTTCCCTGACCTCTGGCAGTGGAGAACGTGACAGGGCATCAGCGTGGCTGATGTCCTTTCTGGGCCTATGTACCAAAGTAAAATCATATGCATTTAGGAAAATTGCCCAATGCAACATCCTTGGGGACAGAAAGATTCCAAGGAGGGGCTTGTGGTCAGTTACGATGGTAAAGGGCCTTTCATAAAGGTAATCGTGGAATTTTTTAGTGCCTGCCACAATTGCCAATGCCTCCCTGTCTGTCTGAGCATAATTTTTCTCAGGCTTCAAGAGCGAACGGGAATAGAATGCTACGGGGGCTTCCCTTCCGTCACTTAGGACATGGCATAACACAGCTCCCACTTCCACAGGGGATGCATCACACACAAGTACAACTTTCTTGTTAGGATCAAACTGAGTTAACACAGCATCTGAAGATAGTAGCCTTTTAAGTTCTTGGAACACTTTCTCCTGGCAATAACCCCAGTGCCAAACAGTATCTTTCTTAAGAAGCCGATGTAATGGTTCGGCAACTGAGGCTTTGTGGTGGAGAAAAGCATGATAGAAGTTTAACAATCATAGGAATGATTGCAATTTGGCTTTATATTTTGGCTTTGGTGCATTCCGCACAGCCGTCACCTTGGAGTCAGAGGGCATGATACCTTGGGGTGTAATGCGGTACCCCAGGAACTCCACTTCATGTGCCAAAAACACACATTTGTCTCTTCTGAGATGTAGACTGCCCCTCTCAAAATGTGACCGGACTCGATCGAGCCTGGCCACTAGTTCGATGGTGTCCTTAGCGGTGATTAGGACATTGTTGAAGTATGGCAGGACACCGGGCAAACCTTTTAAAATACGTTCTACAAGAGATTGAAATATTCCGAGGGCCGCATTCACTCCGAACTGTAGTTTGGTTACCTTAAATGCCCCCTTATGCATTACTATGGTCTGGGCTATGGCAGCAGCAGGACACAAAGTTAATTGTTGGTAAACCTGGGCAAGGTCAAGTTTTGTGTTGCAATTTCCTCCATGCAAGGATGCAAGAAGGTGGCTTACCATGGGCACAGGATATGTGTTCGGGTGAATAGCTTTATTGATGGTACACTTATAGTCTGCGCATATCCTGACCTCCCCATTACTTTTTAAAGCAGTCACAATTGGTGTCTCCCACTCTGCAGAGTCCACTGGCACTAGGATGCCCTGCCCCACCAGTTTGTCCATCTAGGCTTCTATCTTCTCCTTTAAGGCAAAGGGTACCCGGCGTCGCTTCATCCGGATGGGCCAGATGGTAGGGTCAAGCTCAAAGTCAAAAGGGGGTCCTTTGTATAAGCCTAAACCCTTTTTGAACACCTCAGGATGTGCAGCACAAATGTCCCAAATTGGGTGAGAGTCTATTGCGTGAATGCCAGAAAGCCGGATTCCCAGGGGTCTAAACTATTGAGTCCCGATAAGACAATTCATGCCCTGCTTAACTACAACCAATGGCAAGGAGGTGTGAATGATTTTGAATTTAACCAAAAAATTACCCACCCCCAGGACCAGAATCTGGCAACCTTGCATATCCCAGAGGGAAGTCTTAAGGGATTTAAGCTTGAGCCGAGAAGCAGGGGGAATCCTTAAAAACTCCTGCTGTGGAATTATGGAAAAGGTAGTACCTGAATCCACCTCCATCTTTAAGGGGACGTCCTGAAGGCTCAGGTCTGCATAGAAACACTCGCTGACAATGCTCACTTGGCACGGCTCAGGTTTGGGTGACACTTTGGTGATGGATGCCTTGTGGTGATGACTCTTCTTGGCCTCAGGCGCTGGAGGTCTCCATTTTCACTGCCGGCATAACTTAGCAATGTGCCCTCTCCGCCTGCAGTTGTGGCATTCTGCGGTGCGGAATGGGCACTTCTTGCGGTCATGCCAGGCTCCGCAGCCATCACACTTGCGAAGGAATTTCTTCTCACGGTTGTTTGCGGTGCTTTTGTTGGACCACTTGGACTTCTCCCTCTGTGTTGCTGGAATCTGATGTAGAAGTGGAACCAGGCGATGCTGAGGAGGATGAGGATGCACTTTGCTGAGCTTGCACAGCTGAGTCATAGGCATTGGTGGTGGAGTGGCGATGCCGGAAGAGCTTTATCCTGGACCTTGCAGCCTCAGACTCTACTGCCTCTTCTAGGACAGCCTTGAAGGTTAGTGTCTTTCCGATCATGAGGCGACATCGAGCATCTTCGTCCCTCATGCCAGCCAGCAGACAGTCCCAGAGCGCCTCTTCGATGTTGTCCCACTTGCATGGGGCGGCAGCAATGCACAGTGCAGTGGCGTAGTCTGCAATGGATTCACCGGGTCTCTGCTCCCTTCGGTGGAATGCCACCCTGGCCAGGAAGATCAAGACCTCTGGCTGCATGCCTCCTCAGTGCAGACATGATCTCCGTGAACGGCACCACATCCACGTCCCTTGGGAGAACGAGGTGGGTTGCCAGCTCAAGCGTCTCAGAACTGCACTGAGTGAGGAAGCAGGAGTGCTTCTGGTCTTCATCAGTGATCTTCTGTGAGGCCATTGTGTGGTGGAACCGGCGTTCATATGTTGCCCATTTTTCTGGATGAGCTGGATCAAATGGGCCAATGTTGCTGCCATGTGGGGATGCCATCCCACCTTCAACAACAGTTTAGTGTTCAAGGAAATGAATATGAAGACGAATGACTGGGTGGCTGACATCTTCAGGTCCCTGCAGCCAGGCAGACCCGGCTGGCCGGTGGCCATTTTTTTAAACAAAAGCCCATTGGCTAACAGAGTGTGCACATTTTCGACCCACTTATTTGCATAATAATAGATACATGAGAAAAGATTCATTCTGCTCCTGTCAGATTCTAATTTGCCCGCCATAATGAAATCTCGCGAGATTACACTGTCTGGCGAGATTTCGTAGCTGTCAAACTGTCAGCTAATGTACTGACTTAGGCTTCTGGGAATTAAAGTCCCCCTGTGGGGAGTGATCCCCATGTTGGGAACCACTGACCTGGTTCAGAATAGCACTAGGATTGTAGTCTGATATCAGTATTATTTAGGCATTAATTTATTATTAAAATAGTCTAGAATTTGTCATCAAAATAAAGAAGTAGAAATCGATCAGTTTGGCTTCTTTCAAAATATCCTGGAAAACAAAAAAATGATTGCAATGTGGATGCTGTTCCCAGGTTGAGGCACCACAATAGAGAAAGCTCTCTTCCTTGCAAGCATGCTGAGATTGTTTGAAAAAAGAATCTCCATGATTATCATGTAATGTTTAGAACACTGTGATGAAAAGTGACCCTGCAGTTATTTGGATCTTAAGCTGTAAAGGGATGTACAGGTAAGGATAAATCAAACATACATTGATTTTGCTGGAATATATGGTCCCTTCCACTACCGGAGGCTTCCAGGTTTATTGCAAGGGCAGTTCTATGAAAGGGGATAAGGAAGAATCTACTCAAAATGAGAATTTACGCTAATAGCTTTTTGTTTTTTTGTTTTTTGGAGGGGGGAAGTCAGGTAGTTTTAAAATCAATGCTCAGAGAAGTAGCCATGTTGGTTTGTTTGTTACATGAAAATCCAAACCAAACCCACATTTAAGGATAACAGCTGTGTCCATCCTCATGTCTTCTCTTGATATCTGCATTCTCATCAATTTCACTATTGGGTCAATGTGAAAGAAACAAGCCTAGTCATGTGGCTAATCTAAACTACTTCTTCTCCTCCTCTGTCTCAATACAAATATTGGCAATCACCATGGTGATCAGCCATGAAGACTGTCCTGAGAATATAATGCAGTGGCCTTTCGTCTGCCTTCCACATTGCAGCATGACACCCATACCACTGATCCAGTTCCACGAGTCACTTTATGATCCTGAGCCCTTTTGGCATGCAAAGTTCTCCTTAGTATTGAAGCTGCTGCCCTCCATCAAGATGGATTCAAGTGGGATTTAATCTATTTAGGGGCCATCACCCTTCCCTGTGGACTTTGGCACCAAAGCCATTAGTTCTCAGGTTTCTCAGGTTAGTTAACTGCCACCTGACACTCAGCGTTGAGTCGCTGTCAGTATAGTCTACTCCCATGATGGTGAACCTTGGCACTCCAGATGTTATTGGACTTCAATTACCAGAAGCCCAAGTCAGCACTCCTGCTGGTCAGGGCTTCTGGGAATTGAATTCCAGGAAAGCTGGAGTGACAAGGTTCGCCATCACTAGTCTCCTCTATTACCATAGCAGGATAAGCTGGCAAATTTGATCTAGAATTTTTAAAAAAACCATATGGAAATTGTGAACCAGTCAACTTTTTCTATAGTAGTTTGTGTCCCATCGGTATGCAGTGTACTGATCCTGTAGCATATTTTCCTGGTGTCTTTCCAGGGCTGGTTGAATGCATAAACACCACCTGCCTCTATCTTAGAGTTACTTTGGGGGACTGCAGGCCTCAGAATTCCCAGCCAGCAAAGTCATTTGTAAAATTCTCTTCCATCCCACACATAGCAGCAAATCCAGGGATGGAAGAATTGCCTGTATGTTGCAAACAGTCCATTCTTTCTCTCCATCTGATACTAAAATCCGTTTGACAGAAATACTGGAATTCCAGCTAATTTTGTCCTGCTGCAAAAGTAAATGCCCCCCATGAAACAGTTTTTAGTTTGGCCATTTCAGTTGAACATGTTTTGCGGTTTCAACATTTGCTGCTTAACAGAAGTGACAAAAGCTCCATTGACTTTTAATAAGGTCTCATCTGGATCGCCAATTTGATAAATGATTCTTTATAAGGCCTGTTTCCTTGTCAGGCAGCTTTTCCCCAATGGACCTAGAATCCTGGTTCTGAGGCAAGGCAAAAAGTTGAGCAATTACATTGACAGAAGGAGCAGCCCAGCTAATATGAAAAAAATTATACACACACACACACATTGAGGTAAAAGAACCTTAAAGAAAGGTGGTTTTAATAAAGAATGCTCTTTATACTGGAGGCATTATTTGAGATTTATATCCTTTTGACCATGATGACAACTCAATAATGATTGCTCCAGACCTCTATGTTAATAAGATTTAATATTGCAATGTTTCCAAAAATGTGGTTTTTGAAATATTATGAGTCAGAAAATGCTCTTCTGAAGCCAAACTTCATCAACAGATTTTATGAGCTGAATTCAAAGAATTATAGAACATGCTTTCAAAAAAAGAGAGAGAGAGGAGGAACCCCCTACCTGAGCAAATTAGTTAACTAGTCATTATTTATGGCAGAAAGCAAGATAGAATGCAAGAAGAAGAAAAAAATATTTCTTTTTCTTTTCTTGTACCCTTTTTTAAGTTCACTTGTTTGGAACAAAGTTGAAGCCAGCCATTTCCAGATAAACAGTACTATTATGACCTGTGTGGTTTCACAAATGAGTAGCAAAGACTGTTTAAAAACAGAAACAATCTGGCAAAACTGTGCTTTTGAAAGCCTAAGCCTTTGATATTAGTACAGGTTTTCCAACAGATTTCAGCAAAGGTGAGATTTAAAACAAAACAAAATCTTAACAGAAATTGAATTGCGTGAATGGGAATGTTTAGCCAATGTACCAAGATTAATAATTCACTAATACTTTGGTCTTAATAGTAAATGTTTTTTTTAATATTCCAATTAAAATACATCCCAGTAGATATGTATTGGTGGCTTTTCAGCATGATTTCTTAAATGTTCATAGGTTTTGTATCTTACCCTGTTCAGTTGTTAGCCAATCAGAACATGTAGTTACAATAAACTTAAAATACAGTACTGTATTCAGAATTTAGTGAAAAGAAAGGAAATACTGGAAAGAACCAAGTTGGACAGAACTGAGTGAGATGACACCTTTTCCTTCCCTTCTTAATCTAGCTTGTGATGATTAAAACTAAGCCCTAATACAGTAGCTTGTATTTAGTTTAGTACATTTATCTGAGAAAAGAATATTCTAGTTGGAAATAGGCTGAAAGTCCTTTCAAAGGGATTTTCAGTCGATATATTAGATGGGAGCAAGAGTTTTCTTCACAGCTCTATGTTCTACCCCTCAGTTTATTTCATGCAATAATGCTCAGGAGAGCATAAATCTAACAGGCCCATCAAAATGAATATAATCCATCAGCATGAATGGAGTTCTACTAGGGACTATATTATTTCTTGAAACTCTCATTTTCAAGCCCTTTTATTTATTTCTGCTGCCATCTATTTTGAGTCCCTAGCAGCAGCAATGCTCTAACAGCTCCCAGGACTGATAGTTGTCCTTTTTCTCCCATCATATTGTTTTGTTATGAAGCTCAAGACTGTGAGGCCAAGTTTCCTACTTCTTCTTCAAGCTCCGTATTCATTCCGGATATTGGCTATCATCATGGCGATAGTCTTCCTGTTCTTAACTTCTTGGAACAGTTCTTCTGAGGACATGCCACACCAGTCTCTCATGATCTTCAGCCACAAAGTCCATCTACATCATGGAGAGGGTCTCCCCAAAGTCCTTAAACAACATCCCCACACTACCATCCACAGACATATTCTTGTCCTTTTGCAAACTGGAACAATTGTTTACTAAATAAATAAATAAATAAATAAATAAATAAATAAATAAATAAATAAATAAATAAATAAATAAATAAACCAAATCCTTCAAGCTTTTTTTTCCAAAAAAGAAGCTCTTAGCAACATGGGGGGGGGGGGGGGACTTGCTTTGGGAGAAAAAAATCCATGGATGGGTTTTATTCTGCCTGTGCATCATATGGGCTGCAAAGAATATTTCAAATTCACCCTTGTATAGAGGGGCAAATCCTGAAGTATTTCACCATGTAGTCAAACCACTTAGCCAAATTTCTAAAATTTGTTCATAAGTATCATAGAAATAGTGTTATTGTTTTTAAATGAATGTGGGAGAGATTGAAATTGACAGATTTGTCTATTCCTATTTATAGATTTTCTGTTTTTTTGAGATTAAAAAAAAATCCTAGATAGATTTTTTTTCTGAAAGAAGGGATCAGAAAATGTTATTTTAAAAATTTGGGATTTCTTTACTCTTCATTTGGTTAAAACATGGAATGCAAATCAAAAAGACAACACAACAAGTGTATTTAGCAAGACTTTTGCCTTAGATTCTTGCACACAATGCTTCCACATGTCTCAGATAAAAATCATCCTCATTTGAACTCTTTGCAGCAAAGGTTTTGGGCATACAGATATACATAGTCTAAATTCCAGTACAGTAGGATATGACATTTGCAGGACAAACTGTCAGATAAACAAACACACCAACAGCCTCTGAATGGAAACAGATTTCAATAGGTTAATCTTTTTCCCCCACACTCCCAGACATAGATTTATTTACTTTAGGGTCTAATGTCAATCAGGACTAAATAGCAGAGCTTAACTGGTTTAAAATTCCTTCTTAACTCTTGGTCAGCAGTGTGAAGAGGAAATAAGATCAAGTGTCTAGCTAAACAGGGGGGCCAGTCATGCTTTAATGAGTCCTCTCCCCCTCCCAGTGCAAAACAAACCTAAATGTATAATGCCACAATGCCCTCACCATTCCTCTTTAAAAGTGAAGCTCTCTGCCCCCCCCCCACACACACACCATCTCCTATTTTTCTGACACTTGTTCCTTGTAAATAATTTCCCATATCTCTTCTTTATTGCTTTATTTGTTTTGTTTGCATGCGGAAGAGGAGGAGAAGTCTTTTGAACATTATGCTGTTGTTATGTGCTAGAATGACGACAGCAGGACTGCAGGGGGTGCGATAGCTAAGTGGTTAAGAAGCTCACCTTGTTAGCTGGAAGGCCGGCAAGTTGGCAGTTCGAGACCCAGGTACTGCATGATGGATTGAGCACCCATCTCTGTCCCAGCTCTTTGGGGACATGAAAGGAGCTTCATTCAGGCATCTCCTTAGTGGAGTTTCTCCAGCAAAAATCCTTTCAACCCAGAATAATTTCTGACACGAAATTTTACTGTATATAGCAGGACCATCCAACAATGCCAGGTGGATCAGACTTACCTAGTGAAGCATTCTGCCAAACACTTGCCACTTGGAAGCTTGCCATCAGGATAGGAGGGCATGCTGAGTTCTGTTTCCCCACAGTTGACGTGCAAAAGCATCTAGCAGCCATTGATTATTATATTTTCCATTAATTTGTCAACTTTCTCATGGCCGCAGATTCTAGAGGTGAACAGGGCACTGTGTGGAGAAGGGCTTCTTCTCACTTCTGAGGAATCACACACTGTTCCATTTCATTGAACAACCACAGGTTCAAAAGTTAGGAGATATAAAGGAAAACATATTCAAACTTTATCCATATCATGCGTAACTGTAGGTATCTGTATTATCTCTCCTCACACAGGTTTTTTTCCTAAACTGAAGTGCCCCTGCTGAAAAATGAAGAATTAGAATTCATCACAGTTTAGCTTCTCTGTCACTCTCTTAGAAATTTAGTCACTAAAAGTGCTAGATGCCTCTTGATTCCCAGTGTAAGAGTAAGATACCTTTATGCATTAATAAATGCACAGTAATCAAACAGTTGGCATACAAGGGACTTCAGTATTGCTGAACATGGAAAAGTCGGGGAGTTCAGCAGGGATCTGTAGAGTTGAAAGCATATCTAAAAGCATTCCTATTTTCATCTGAGGCACATTGAAGGGCAAGCAAAGCACTTCATGTTAATAGCATTTTGATTATCCCAGAGGCCTACATTTGGATTCCAAGTGCACTCTAATTTTATGAATTGCATTAAAAGTCCTTATGGTCAATTAGTGAGCAAAATTACTAAATGACTGAACAAAAATCTAATACTGAGAGTCTTGTTTTGTACAAAGTTTCAGGTATTACTCTTTGTTGTTCAGTTGCACAGTTGATTCTGACCAGTGGTGGGCATCAGCAGGTTCACACCAGTTCACCCAAACCAGTAGCAGAAATTCTGTCTGGCACCACCCATCCATGTTTTGAAATAAAGTAGTCCTAATTCGGGTGCAATGCAGGGCTTTCCCCCTGGCCACACCCACCATACCATGCCCACAGTGTGGTAGTAATTTTTTTTTGAGCCCACCACTGATTCTGACCCTTTGCAATCCCATGGACCAACACACGCCAGGCACCCCGATCCTCCACCATCCTCCTCAGCCTGCCCAGCTTTTTGCCCATTGCGTCAACAATGCAATCTAGCCATCCCATTCTCTGCCACTATTATTATTATTATTATTATTATTATTATTATTATTATTATTATTATTATTATTATTATTATTATTATTATTATTATTATTATTATTATTATTATTATTATTATTATTATTATTATTATTATTATTGGATTTGTATGCCGCCCACTCAACAATGCGACTCTGGGCGGCTCACAAAAATACCACATCGAATACATTATACATATATCACAATACAATGAAATAAGATACAAATAGCATACAACCATGGAAATAAATCACAGTATTGAAATAAATAACATCACATGTCACAGCATCACAAATCAATTAACATCATAAAACATTTTAAAAGTCATTCATATAAAAAGTCCAACAAGTCGACCGCAAAAGAGTCCAAGGCCTAGGCTGGCGGGGGGGGGGGGGGATATATAGCATCAAGGACTTCTTAAGTGAATCCTCTCTTCTCATTTGATGTCCAAAGGACTTTAACTTCATCTTCAATACAGTATTTGACCTTCCAAGGAGCAGTTGGGGTTGATTTCTTTTAAGATCGACCTATTTGTTCTCTTTGCTGTCCATGGTACTCTCAAAATTCTCCTCCAGGCGAAACTGCACAAGTGAGAAACAAAAATCAGAGGAAAGAGGAGATTTTCTTCCTTTTGTAGCACTGCATGCTAAATGACTCTAGGAGAGACCAGAGGAGGATAGGATAAAAATATTAATGTATATATTCGAGTATAAGCTGATCCGAATACAAGCCAAGGTACCTAATATTGACCTGAAAACCCAGGAAAATAGATTGACCCAAGAATAAGCCGAGAGTAGGAAATGCAGCAGCTGCTAGTGAGTTTCAATAATCAAAATACATGAAAATATGGTAAAATCAATTAAATTGTTAGCACATCTCAATCTGGTGCAGATTGGGGCTCATTTTTGGGGCTAAAAACTCGGTTTATACTCGAGTATATATGGTATGTGTGCTCCAGCATAATCTGGTAAATCCAACCCCGGAATTCATTAGAAATGAAGCAATCCTAGCCTGGGATTGGGGTTGGTCGTGGATGGCTACCCATCACATTCCTCATTGACCGTTGATAGACGTGTTGAATCTTCTCTCAGCATGTAGCTACAAAATGGAAGGAGTCTCTGTTAAATGACAACAGAGAATCCTCTTAAAACAGTGATTTTAACCAAAAATTAGAAAACATACATATTTGTCAAGTTCACTTTCATTGTTGAGCCCACTGAGAAATTATAGGACTTCAGAGATAGGGATGCTTAAATCCTTTCTCACTTCAGACTATTAATAAACACTGAGTTGCCAAGCTTAACTGAGTACAACTCTTCAGCTTGTCACCCAGGAAAGCTGCTGAGTCTGTCCATCCTTCATTCACATGTCATATGAAAATGCTACAATTCAACAGAACATGTATGCCGAAAGTCCTTAGATCAACCCTAGTATCTATATTTAAAAGTCAAGTTTAAGGGTCTGTAAAGAAAGAAAGGGAAATTGGAAGAGTGGTCTTCTTCATTGAAGGGGTGTTCTGTGGACTCTGTAACATGCCTGCCACATGACCACAGAAACATCTCCAGATGCAGACAGTGCTGGCTCTTTTGCTATAAAGAGAGATGAGCAGTAAACCCTAGAGCTGGATAAGACTGGGAATTCCCGCTTGAACTCATCCAAATTTTCCTTCTTCTTTTTTTATTTTTTTATTTTTCAATAACATATAACATATAACCCTCCACCCACCAACACACAACACTCAAAAATCTCATCCCCCCTGCCAGGCAAAATATTGCCCGGATGCTCCCATTTAGGGAATGGGGGAGGAGGAGGAGGGAGAGCCTATCCCTTCTATTCTTAATTCCTCCTTTCACTATTCCCCATCTCCTTCTCTTATTTTTCCTCTATTTTAATTCTTTTGGTCCCTATGCTATTCGTATTCTTATTCCTAAATTGTTAACACTTTCTTGCCTATGCCTATTTATATTTATATATTATTTTTACTTTTTGGCTTTTGGCTTAATCTTTGCACCAGACAATTCTGCATCATTTTCTTCTATTTCCCCTCCACTTCCATAACCCAAAGGTTTCTCCCTTTGTTTCTCACTTGAATGGTCTCTCCCCTTTGCTTGATACTCCTCTTTCCCCTTTGATCCTTCTGAACCTTCTCCATAGAGATTTTTTTACTAATTTTCCCCAGTTTGGGTCTCCCATTACTATAATTTTAAGTAATTCAAGTTACCTCATTGCTCCCTTTGGGTCCTCTGCTCTAACCACCTTCCCATCATGAAATATCTTTAAGAAGATAAGGAAACCCCATTGATATCTTATATTGCAATTAAACAAAATTTCAGTTATCGGCTTCATCTGTCTTCTCCATTGAATAGTCTCATTACTTAAATCATGATATGCTTGTACTTTTACTTCTCCTATCTTTAATGCAGAGTCACCATGCTTCCTTAAATAGTCCATTACTTGATCTTTTTTATAACCTGATACAAAAGTAATTATATCTCTGGGGCATTGACTTCTCTTGAAACGGACCTTTAAAATTGCTTCAATCTCTTCTTCTTTAATTGGGCCAGAGTCCAAAGCAAAGGTTTGTAACCATTTAACCACTTCAATTTTTAAATTGTCTTTATCCATGTCAGGGAAAAGCTTAATCCTGATGTTTTTCTTTTTCGATTGATCCTGTAGCTTCACCAGTTGCTTAAATCTTTTGTCCATAGTATTTTCATGCCTTACTGCAATCTCCACCAAGTCCTTAACCTCTGACTCAAAAATTTGGTTCTCATGTTTAATCTAGAAATTGATTTTTCCAGAGATTGCACTTCCTCTCTGACCACCTCTTTAACAAACTGTTTAATTTCCTTTTTATCTTCATTAGATTTTGTAGTTATAAAGTCTTTTAATTCCAACAGAGTCAGATCTCCACTCAGTTTTTTCTTAGAGGGTAGTCTTGCATCCATATTTTCAGATTCTTCTTTGTTTATTGGGCTGTCATCTGCCCTGACAAGACGTCTATATGCTTTATCAGATACATTCTCTTTTTTCCAGACTCTCCTCTTCATTTCCAAGACCTCTGCAGTAACTCTTCTAAAAAAAAAAAAGTCTCTTACTGTTGTCTCTCTTCCAGTACCTGATATTGTTTGCTCAGCAACTAGAGCCGGATATGACTGGGACTTCCCGCTTGAACTCATCCAAATTTTCCTTCTGATTATTCAGCACTATGCTATATCAAGTACAATATAAGTACAGAAAGGTACCTCCAGTGTATTTATAAATGTGTTCAGTGGTGGGCATCAGCAGGTTTGCACCAGTTTGCCAGTACCGGTAGCAGAAATTCTAGCTGGCCCCGCCCATCCGAGTTTTGAAATAAAGTAGTCCTAATTTGGGTGCAATGCAGGACTTTCCCCTGGTCACACCCACCATACCACGCCCACAGTGTGGTAGTAATTTTTTTGAGCCCACCACTGAATGTGCTGCATTTGTTAGAGAAATATATTTTGAAAGAAATGACAAATGTGTAGGGAAAAAAATAAAGGAAGGGGTTTCTTCACTGTCCATTTAAATGTCACAAACCCAGGGCATGCATCATAGGATTTTCACCTCATATAACACTGCCCTCAGCTTGTATTTCAGCATGAACAAACTGTCTGCATGGGATAGGATAATTGGAAGCCCTCTGGAAAAGATGAAGCTCTGTTACTGTCTCAGATAGGAATGAAAACCATTAAAGGAGGTGGGATGGAACACTTATAACGTGTGTGGGTGCTGTAATTTAATTTGAACTGACCAGCACCAACAGCGATCCTAATAGCAAGCCATATGCCTGTCTGGGCAAGTTTTTAGATGCTCTGAAAGAGACTCCAAACTCTAGAGTGCTACTTGCAGACCAGATATTTGGCAAGGTGAACAAATAAGCCAGGACAGGGGGAAAACAGCTTCTTGTGTTCCTTGCATGCCTGTCAAATAATGCTGGTCAACTGTTAGCTGCAATATCTCTGCAGCCAATGTGGATGGAAATGTTTCAATAGTTCCTAATTAAGCACGGAAGAGTAGCTAATGAATATGTATTAGGTAATGGTCTCCCTTGCTCGAAAGCCACTCATGTCTAACTCTATGGGACAATGCTCACCTTCATTTAAAGCCAAGGAACCAGCACTATCTGCGTTTGCAGAAATTCCCGTAGTATGTGGCAGATGCGACGAGATGCCAGAGTGCACAGAATCAGTGTTGTACTGTGGCCAATTATCACCGGTTCTGGCAAACCGGTAGTAGAAATTCCAGGCCATGCCCACTTGGCTGGTTACGGCCACCTCTCGGCCTCCCCCTCCCTGCGCCACTGGAAATGCATCCCATTTGCCTCGCCCAGGGCCGAAGGTGCACTTTCATCTCCACATTTCCCTTGCACCTTCGGCCCTGGGCAAGGCAAATGGGATGTGTTTCTGGCGGTGCTGAGAGGGGGAGGCCAGTCAGCACCAGCTCACGAACTCGCCCCGCTCCCCTCCCAGCAGCGCTGCCGGCAGGGATGTGTTTCCGGTGGCACTGGGAAGGGGAGCCCAGCCAGCGTTAGCCCACCAACCAGCCCCGCTCACCTCCCAGCAGTGCCGCCGGCAGGGACGCATTTCTGGTGGCGATGGAAAGGGAAGACCAGCCAACGCCAGCCTACCAACTTGCCCCGCTCACCTTCCAGCAGTGCCGCTGCTCTGGGACTCCTGTGTCTTCCTCATCATCTCCACGAAGAAAGAGAGCAAGGTAGGTTTCTTTATTTCTTTTCTATTCTTGGGGGAGGGCAGGGCAGCAAGGGGGGGGGGGGTTGAGACCATGGCCACAGATAGCCATGCCCACAGATAGCCATGCCCACTGAGTGGGTAGTAAAAATTGTCACAGTGCATCACTGCACAGAATGCTGTTGCCTTTCCCGACAAAGCGGTACCTATTTATCTACTTGCAATTTCTGGCTTCCCAACTGCCAAGTTGGTAGGAGCTGGGACAGATGACAGGAGCTCACTCCGTTACACAGCACTTGGGTCTTGCACTGCTGACCTGCTGATCTTCTGGTCGTCAAGCTCTAATAATCATCAATCACTATGCTATTTGGATAGTGCAGTGAGTTTACCTAGCTATGCAGTCAAAAGTTGGGAGCTGAATTCCCCGGTGTACCTCCTGGGAGAAGAGCCAGCGTGTGTAGTCATGAACAAGCTGCACAACCTTAGAGTGCTTCCAGCCGAAGAGAATGGTAAACCATTCCTTTTTATTATTATTATTATTATTATTATTATTATTATTATTATTATTATTATTATTATTATTATTATTATTATTATTATTAATAATAATAATAATAATAATAATAATAATAATAATAATAATATTTATATTTATATTTATATTTATATTTATATTTATATTTATATTTATATTTATATTTATATTTATATCCTGCCTATCTGGGATATTTTCCCACTCTGGGTGGTATACAACATATTTTTAAAAATCTTTACAATAAAAAATTTAAACAAATTGACCTGTGTATTCTCTACCTAGAAAAGCCCTGCAAATTGTTGCCATAAATCAGAATTATTATTATACTAATCACTATACTATCAGCAATACTGTCTGTAAGTATATATCTGGAGGGAGGTCTTGTACCTTTTTTTGTAAAATTCTAAGCATCTTTTCAAAGCACTTGAGGTAGCTGGGAAAGATTTGCCTCTTTTGTTCACACTTCTAAAGTGTCCCTCAGAGCACAGATATGCACTTTCACAAGTTCCTCTCTTAGTGTTTGGGGAAATCAAAGCCAGCTGCACAAATGTTTGGGGAAAAGGTGAAAAAATGTAGGAGGTGAATAGGAAGGGGCAAGGAGGGAGTTTTGAATTAAACAAGATCAAATGCTGCTTCAAAGCGTCTAGGCATGTTTGAGAATAGCTTTTCCCCATTAGTTTCCCAATCCAAACAATTGTTGGAAAGGTGTGGTTAATGTTTCAGCATATTGCAGGCCAGGGCCAAAGTCTGGTTCTTATATCTACATCTCACAAAAGGAACTTTTCTCAGTGTGAGTGACATATTTCTTCCAGAAAGCCCAAGTCATGGTAGTTAGTCACACTTTAAAAAATCAATTTTATTAATATCATATTTAAAGCTGTTAACATTTACCCCTGTTGACTTTCATTGTTTTTTCTTGCATTTGATCTTTATTTTTAAAACATGCTTTTCATTAACAGGGAGCTAAGTCCTGTGCGCGCAGCATCTTCTCCTCCTGCCTGACTTCACACACACTACTTTGTTGACTCTGAGATTATGCTGCTGCTTTTAAGAAAGAGTTCCTGACAGACTCAAAATGGTAGAGTGGGGCATATTTGGGCTGGGTAGGTGGGTGAATGCTACCCCTTGATGTGATCTCTATAGTGGCTGATATGGGTGAAATAAATGTGTACAGAGAGAGAGAGAGAGAATGTGTGTGTGTGTGTGTGAGAGAGAGACCTCGTTCTGCCCCCCGCCCCCCAATGAGAAAACATCATTTAACTGCAGAGTGGCTTAATACTGAGCTAACTTAGTCCAGCCAAGTATTTTGTCATTCTAGGTGAAAGGAGGGGAGCGTCCACTCTCTTGACTTGGTGCTGGTCTGGTTGTAACAACAGCAAGCAGAAGCTTAAAAAAAATGGAGGCAGATCAGAACTCGAGTAGCTGGCATGTATTTATTTTTTTATTTATATATTGCCCAGCGTGAATATTGTTCCACTCTGGGCAGTTTGCTTCTTTAAAAACAAAAACTCCATAGCACTATTGTAGCACAACCAGACAAGTGAAAGAGAGAGAAAACATCATATAAGTGTAAATAAATAAATATAAAGCAAAGCAATCACACTTATATACCACCCCATAGTGCTTAACACACTTTCTGGGCAGTTCACAAGTTAATTAGCATTTTGCCCCCAACATGCTGGGTACTCATTTTACTGATCTCTGAAGGATGGAAGGATGAGTCAACCTTGATCCTTGGTCAGGCTCAAACTCAAAATGTTTTGGCTCTAGTACAGCAGTTTAACCACGGTGCCACCAGGGCTCTTATAATTAGCCTTTACTCATTTTTATTAGTATCTTAATACAAGATTATTTAACAGTGCTGACTTGAGAACATAACACAGTTGTAGATAGTCCTGTAGAGTTTGCGTTTTCTAAAGTTAAAGGTTTCAGGATTCATTTCCGGGGCCCACAAACTTTGAATGTAAGCATGTGATTTCGAGTAAGGCATGTTTAAGGTTCATAAGAATGTGGTTGCATGTAGGCTGTTCAGGCCCTTTGATTGCCCTCCCTTCCTTGACTCTGGATGTTTTCCTTGGTCATTTTCTCAAAGAAGTCACATAAATACCACAGTCATCCTTTCTATGAGTGTTTCTGCCTTATTGATGACATGCTAGAAGAATTGACTTATCAGTATGGTTTGCATCTTAGGATCTGCAAAGGAGATCAAAGTTCGTCTCAGTCTGCTTTAGGCATAGAACCCATGCATTTATTCATTACTGGATGGTGTGAACCAGAGGAAGAAACAGCAGGAGCCTCCTACTGCCTCATTTCCCCAATAAAAGGCCTCATACTGTTCCACTAAAACCCTTCAATTTGTAGTTAACACTCTTTGAAAAATGCATGGATTAATGGTAATTCCCCCAATTTGCCATTATTTTCCCCCCTTCAAAAAGGAATTCTCTCTGTGTTATTGCAGAATTTTACACCCCTGGAAACGTTACTGTGAAAGAAACATTCTCTCTCACACACAGGGTGAGGGCTAAGGTGGCAGACATCTTTCCATGTTATTTGTATATTCCTTATTAAAGGTATTTATAGATCTTCTGTCTCGTAAGGTAATGGCCAATTTAAAACACTAGCAATAATAGCCGACAGTCAATTACAAGAAAGGAAGCAAATCTCTTAGAAACAAACTAGAGACAAAATTAAAACCCATTTTTAAAGGGCACACAGAATAGAGCACTCTTTCCCGTTCATCTGAAGCAAAAAAAGAGATACAGGCAATCTAACTTATGTTGGAAACAATGTTTGGAAACTTATGTACAGAGATAGTAACATGGTGAAGCCATCCATGCTTAAGCAGAGGATGGGATGCTGTTCTGGGTCCTGGTTAGTATCAGCCTCTCATTATTGTCATTGATCTTAAAGCAACTTTATAAGCCCTGCTTGGAAGAGAAGTCCACAGCTGATGTTTCTGATGTTCATTACACATTTCAGGCAGTCTCACAGAGGAGGAGGTATCCTAGCCGGAAGCCATTTAGAGCTTTGTGAATCAGGAGTGCCCAAACTATGGCCTGTGGGCTGGATCTGGCCCACGACACCAATTTATCCAGCCTGTGACACCCTCGCCGCTCCTGGAAGTGGATGAGGGACACGCCTGCCAATGTGCATGCACATCTGGAACGGCACGGAATGGCACGGACACATTTGTGCATGTGTGGGGATATCTGGAAACACTTTCCTGCTCTCAATCGCTGAATGAAGATCCCTAGTGGCACAGTGGTTAAACTACTGTACTGCAGCCCAAACATCTGCTGATGTTGTGAGTTGAATCCTGCCTGGGTTCATTCCTGATATCATCTGCTTTGGGAGGACAACATTGGCCCCATAACAAATTTACAGGAATTTTACATTTTGACTATTTTCAGTGTATGAAGGTCAAACCAATTGGGAAAATATGTAATTTTGACACGATGCAATTTGGGTCAAAACTTGAGAGAATCTTCTCAGGTCTAGATAGAAACTTGCAGAGCTCAGATGGCTTCATATCTGCACATATCCTTCTATATCTCTGTTGTATCTGTCTGTCACAACAATTCCATTACCAGAAACTTGTATCTGTCTATCAAAACAATTCCATCACCAAAAACTCTCTTCCTCGTGCTCTGCCCTGCAATGATTTCTGTTTGTTCACTGTATTATCTGACTATTTGCAACCTGTTTAAAATTCATCTTTCTGCACTAGTTGTGCACCTATCCCTACTTCAAGAGCTGTAGCTTCAGAAATTAAAATCTTTCCTACTCTTTTCTTCTATGGCCCATGGTCCAGGGCTGGCCTCCATGATATCACCATATAGCCTGCAGGCTGGATTGCCACCAATGCCGGAAGTGCTCCCACATTAATGGAAGTGCTGAAATCGGTGCATTTTCATGGTGAAACATGGTGAAAATGCACTTTTTAATATTAAAGGGCACTAAAATGCTCTCCCAATGCTCCCTTCTCCAAGGGAAGTTTTGGAAGTTGGGGGTGGGGGGCGGGGAACACCCGGAAACATTCTTCAATTTCATGTGCTGTCACTGCTGCTGGGAGGAACTATGTGACTGGCCTGCACAGCTGACTGAGGAGGCATGATCAGGCTCCTGGTGAAAAAAGTTTGGGCACCCCTGAGTTAGTTTCCGGAGCAAGCTTAGATTTTAAATATATTTGGTTCACATTCGGCAATGTTTCCTCCTCTTCTCTGTGGGCAGATTTCTTATATGAGCTAATTTCAAATGCACTATGATGATTGCATTGCTACTCTGTTTTAAATACATGTTTGTTTAAGGGTTATTTTTTAAAATCGGCATGCTGCACTTTAATATGTTAATCTGAGAAAGCCTTCCAAGAACTTGGAATTCAGTTCACTCCATTAAAAAAACACAACATCCAACATTAAAGTAGTTGAGAAACCAGTTGTATCTTAAAATAATTTTTCCATATTGTTTAGCAGCAATTCTCATGCAAAAGCCCCATGTTTCAAAACAGAAGGATGAAGCCATCTAGCAGAAGAATAACATGTTGTCTAGGAGAAGCAGATGCTTAGAATCTTGGTCAATGTCGAATGTGTGTGTTTTCAGTTCATTGGGATTATCTGACATTTTAAACCAAATCCAGAGGATCAGTGATGAAAGACTTTGTATTGTAGTACAGCCATACAGTAAACAAGTGTATTGCTATCAAGGTTAGCCTGGGATAAAAATAAGATAGAGGTATTCTGGTCATGACAATATAGGCCTGTCCTGGCTTCAAATCCCACCTCACACCTCAACGTGGCACAGCGGTGACCCAGGTTGTCCAACAGCTATGGTGGTGGGGGTGTTTTCCCCAGGCAGTTTAACCATGCCACAAAAGTGTCGGCTAGTGGTCTGGAATGGTTTTCAATTCTGGAACCACAAATCAACTAAGTGGGGTTGGGTACTCGGGCAATGCACCTGGACAGTGCATTGCTTTAACATGGCAAACGGTGACATGAGCCCAGCCAGCTGTGTTGTCGTCCTTAAAACAGTTAAAGGAGCATCAAAAATATGGGCTTCGTACACCATCGGACCCTGCTATGGTACTGGTAGGACCTCCCAATGGTGAAAGGCTGCTAAAATTTCAGAGATTGGAAACAGTGGGAGACAATGCTTTGATTTGCCATGACAAACTAGACGTGTGATGTACGGATCAACCAAGTAACTGGCTTTAGACATTTTCACACCTGCACAGATGTACAGGGTGAACTCTTATTTTTACAACACATTATACAGTTCGGGCAGTTTATCTTTCCCTCTTGGACTTACCAACACAACATAGGGCCTTTTCCCAGGCTAAATAGTGAGTGCTCTCCACTGTTGTAATGGAGGGGAGATAAGATGCCTATGAACAAGTGGATGTACCCTTGTGGCTCAGACCTAGCAGAAATCATAGAACATGTTTTGCTACACTGCCGGTTACACCAGGACATACAGACTAAGTTTATTCTCCCTCAATTAAGAAAGCTCTCTAGACTAGGAGTTCTCAACCTTTTAAATCTGGGGGCCAGGTCACACTCCCTCAGACAGCTTTGGCGCTGGATGGCCACTTTGCCCTTCCTCCACCACATGGCACTTCCTGTTGTGGTGGAGGTGGTGGTGGGTCACATGGAATGATACCATGGGCTGCATTCGGCCTGCAGGCCGCAGGTTGAGAATCCCTGCTCTAGACGTTCTGATATAAAGATCGACCTGAAATGTCTTGTAGGCCAGAATGAGCAGGCCACAATTTTATATGCTAGAGTTGTTGTTGTTGTTGTTGTTGCTGCTGCTGCTGTTGCTAGTAAATTTACAAAGGGTTTTTACAAAACAAATTATTTTTTTAATCTATTGTCAATTTAACATTTTAATAATGGAATTTTACATCTCTGATAGGTAAAGTGGCTTTTTAGTAACTAATATGCGTTGTTTTGTATAAGGGAGGGTAGTCTTCCATTGATATTAGGATATTGTTTGTTAATGGACAAAGTGTTTTGCTGGTCAATGATTGTATTAATAAATTTGAAAACCACGTTTTCATGGATGAGCGGCAGATTGCAAAGATTTGGAATGCATTTCTTCAAACAACAAACCTTCTGAGCTTGTAATTGGTACACAAACATTTATGCATTCTTTAGAGGATGTGAATACTGTACATTCACTAGGAAACACATAAGTGTTTGTGTCAAGCATATACTCAAGATGGAAAATGCAGAAAAGAGTTTAATTAGAATTGAATCAATGGAACTTACACAGGAGTGGACTCACCAAATCCTCACTGCTTCACTGAGGCCTATTTTAGAATAACTTACTATGTTTAGCAACAGGATTTCAGCCATTATTTGTTTCACTTGGTCATGTCGTGTCACATAGAATACCAAGCATATTATTTCACAATTATTGCACAAGAGCTTGGCTCCTGTGACATCACAAGGATCTGCTGCTGTTACATCACAAGGCCAAGATACATCTTGGTCTCTACATCTCAAATAATGGGAAGCTCCTGCTTCCAGAACCCTACTCACAAACCTCCATACCATACAATTAAAAGGAAGAAGGAACTTTCTCTTGTTCATCAACACATTTTCTTACACTACCTTATTTTTTAAACTTAGTTCTTTCATTTTATTTACTTCACTTCATCATGATCTCTTCTCCAAAATTGCTTGGCATATTCTTATTAATTAAATCTTTTAAGATTGTAACTCATTGAAAGTTATGGAAAGGGGCAAAGTATTCACCTTCTATTTGCAACTACATCATTCTCAGTCTCCAGCTAAGCCTTGCTTTGATAAATTCCAAGCCATAACATAACTTACAGCCTTAAAAAATAATAACAGTATTCCAGTGCTTTGAAGTTGTAAATTGAAGTTAATGGAAATAGAGATTATGACAAGGAGCTAAGCAACCTAAATGTAAGCATGTACTTCATTGCATTTTGGTTGAGAAATAGGGAAGACAGATTATAGGCTGGAAGCCAATGCATATTTACCTGCGAGTAAGCCTCACCTAATTCAATGGAGCTTATTTCTGAGTAGATAATGAATTGTGCTGACAGTTTGAGAGATGTATGCCAATAAGCCAGTGGTCCCATCATTTGTGTAACTTAAGGGAGAAGTCATAAACCTTGTATGGACTTAATAAATAAACCAACTGACTTCATGTTGTTGTTCAGTTACACAGTTGAGTCCAACCCTCTGCGACTCAATGGACCACCATGTGCCAGGCTCCTCTGTCCTCCACCATCCTTCTCAGCCCACTCAGATCCATGTCCATTGCATTGATAATGCCATCTACCCACCACATCCTCTGGCACCCCCTTCTCCTTTTGCCTTCTATCTTTCCCAGCATCAAAGCCTTCTCTAATGAGTCCTCTATTTTCATTTGGTGGCCAAATTACTTGCACTTCATCTTCAGTATTTGTCCCTTCAATGAGCAGTCAGGGTGGATTTCCTTCAGGATTGACCGATTTGTTCTCCTCATAGTCCAGGTACTCTTGAGAGTCTCCTCCAGCACCACAATTCTTCTGTGCTCAGCTTTCCTTATGATCCAGCTTTCACATCCATACATTATGAGAATACCATTGCTTTGACTATGCAGACTTTTGTGGGCAAGGTGATGTCTCTACTCTTTATTATGCCATCTAGGTTTCTCATTGCTTGCCTCCCAGGAAGTGTGTCTTTTTATTTCATGGCTGCAATCACCATCTGCAGTGATCATAGATCCTAGGAAAGTAAAGTCTGTTACTACTTCCATTTCCTCCCCTTCTATCTGCCAGGGAGTGATGGTGCCAGTTGCCGTGATCTTGGTTTTTTTGATGTTGAGTTTCAGGCCAACTTTTTCACTCTCCTCTTTCACCTTCATCTAGAGGCTCTTTAGGTCTTCTTCACTTTCTGCCATTAGGGTAGTATCATCTGCATATCTCAGGTTATTGATGTTTCTCCCAGAGATCTTAATTCCAATTCAAAGGTTGATAGAAGTAAATTAAAATGGATGAAAGAGAACTTTTTCTGTAGTTTTTTAAATTTTTTCCACAATTTTTCTTTTTTCTTTCAATGTTGGGGAACTGTCGGTGAGGGTAATAAGACCAATACTCCCTCATGTCAAGGAGATTAAAAATTATATCATACAATGTTAAGGGCCTGGGGAATCAAATTAAGAGAAAAAGACTAGAGGTAATTTTGAACAGAGAGAAAGCAGATGTTATATTCCTTCAAGAGACTCACCAAAAAAATGTAAATAAAAATAATCTTTATGTAAAGGGAACCGATATATATGAAAAATGTTTGGGAACCTCAAATTCTAGAGGTATAGCTACCATAATAGCGAATAAACTGGGGTTTATAATGTCCAAGAATATATGTGATAAAGAGGGAAGGTTTCAGCTAATTAAGGGTAAGATCGAAGATGATGAATATACCTTGGTAAACATTTATGCTCCAAACAAAAATCAAGGTTTCTTTTTAGATAAGATTTTACCAATTATAAAAAAAGAAAGATCACCAAATTTGATAGTAGGTGGAGACTTTAATTTAACAAGAGCTGTGACTGATGTTTCCAATTATTCCAACTATCGGAAAGGTCAATTCAATATACTTGACAGGTGGATGAAGAAGCTAAATCTTACAGATACTTGGAGATATATGAAAGGAAAGGAAAAGGGATTTACCTTCTTCTCCTCAGTGTCAAGAACATATTCCAGATTGGATTATTTTATGGTATCAGAGAACCTTGGAAGAATTTAAAATAGGCACGTTTAAGTTGTCAGATCATACCCCAATCACTTTGGAAATTAATTTAGGAAAGGATGTTTCAAAAAGTAATATATGGAGGTTTGACACAAGACTCCTAAATAATGAAGTGATAAAGAAAAGATTGATGGACAAATGGGTAGAAAAATGGGAGATCAATGATACGGGTGAAGTGGCACCACATATTTTATGGGATGCCATGAAAGCGGTATTAAGGGGAGACTGCATTCAGGAAAAAATTATTATTGATAGAGAATTAAATAGGAAAATAGTTAAAAGAGATCAAGAATTAAAAGAATTAGAAAGAAGACATGCAGAGGATGGTAATGAGAGGAATTGGAATAAACTTCAGTCTTTAAGAAAAGAGGTAATAGGTTTAGAAATTGACAAAGCAAGAAAGGATTTGGTATATCTAAAGAGAAATGACTTTGAATTTAATAGTAAGGATATGAAAACTTTAGCAAAAAGAGCAAAAAATAAGAAGATCAAGAGATAAATAGAAGCTCTGTCAGATGAGGATGGTCTCATAGTACATAAACTAGAGGGGAAACTCCATATTGCAGAAAAGTTCTTTGCGGATTTATACAAAGAAAAGTCGGTTAATATGACAAATTTAGGAACTTTTTTAGATCAAAATTTAAATATAAAATTAAAAAAAGAACATTCAGATTATATGGAGCAAAAAATTCAAGATAAAGAAATTGAAATAGTGATTAAAAACTTAAAAAATGACAAAGCACCAGGTGAAGATGGTTTTCCATCGGAAATATATAAACAATGTCAGGATGTAATGATTCCCAAATTAAAGAAATTGTATAATTATATATTAGAGGGGGGAACTATGCCAAAATCCTGGAGTCGTTCAATTATGGTATTGATCCCAAAACCAGGTAAAGATAGGGAAAAATTTGATGCCTACCGCCCCATCTCCTTATTAAATCAGGATGCTAAGATATTCACCTCTTTATTGAATAATAGACTTAATAGCTTTTTAAGCTTTTATATAGGAGAGGATCAAGCTGGTTTTTTGAAGGGCAGACAGATGGAGGGATTGATAAGTAGGTTAGTTAATATTATAGATTTGGTTAAAAAGAGTAAGGAAAAAGTTTGTATTTTGGCACTAGATATCTACAAAGCATTTGACTCTATTCAGTGGTCTACTATTAAAGAAATATGTTGCAGATTAGAGTTTGGTTCTAAATTTAAACATGCAATTGATCAATTATATAATGATTCAGTGACAAGAATAAAAATGAATAATAGGTTAAGTGGAGAAATCGAGATTAAGGCTGGTACCCGACAAGGATGCCCGCTCTCCCCATCACTTTTCATTCTAGCAATGGAGTTGTTAGCAAGAAGTATTCGACAAGATGAAGGTTTGACAGGTGTTAAAAACAAAAAAAATTAGTCTATTTGCAGATGACACCTTGCTAGTGGTCAAGGACCCTCTTCTAAATATTAATAAAATTCAACATCATTTGAAGTTATTCGAGCAAGTTACAGGATTAAAAATAAATTGGAATAAAACAGAAGCTATTACTTGTAATCTATCGGAGGGGGAAAAGAAGAAAGTAATGGAGAAATATAAATTTAAAATAAGAGATAGAATGAGATATTTGGGAATAATGGTGTCAGATGAAGTTAAGGATTTGTATAAGATCAACTTTAATAAGTTAAAAGAGGAAATAAAAAAAAATTAAGGATCAATGGAAATCATTGAAAATATCATGGTTTGGGATGATAAATTTGTGCAGGATGAAAATTATGCCCAAACTAAACTTTTTATTTGAAAATTTACCAATACAAATAAAAGAAACAGAGCTTAAAATCTGGCAGAAATTGATAAATGAAATCTGTAACAACGGAAAAAAGCCAAGAATTAATAAAAGTTTATGGTATTTTATAAACAAGTTGGGAGGGCTAAATATCCCGAATGTTAAACTCTATTACAGAGCTTTCAATTTAAAGAGAATTATTAAATTATTAAGTCAAAATTATGCACAAAAGTATGAATTAGATTATATAGAGTTTAGAAATTGGAAGGGCGAATTATTTTTAGGTGAGATAAGAACTAATCCCCAATTTTGTAATTTTTCTTTAAAGAATATATTCAGAATATGGAAAGGATTAAAACCAATATTATCTCCAAATTCTTCGCCCATAATGGAAATTTTAGACCAACAAAATTGCCCTTTAGAGGTAACAATAAGTACAAGAGAAATTTTAACACGCAAAAAAGCTCTGTTAATCACGGATTGGATTGATAATTGTAATACCATCTTCCAAAGAAAAAGTATTTATGCGGAGTTAGGCTTAAATTGGTTGCAAGAACTACAGATGGAGGCGTGGAATAGAAAGATGAGGGAAAACAATACAATAAATCGGGCATCAACCCCCTTTGAAAATCTGACTCTTGAAGTAAGGAATGGTAAAAAGAATTTAAAAGGTTTAGTGGGTAAGATTTATCAGTTGCTAAATTCTAGTGAAGATACTCAGCACTGGCTTAAAAAAACTTGGGAGGAGGATTTGGGAATCGTAATAAAAGATGAGAACTGGAAAAAGAAATGGACTCATAGAAGTATGAAATCACTTTCAATAAAGGAAAAAGAACATAATTGTAAAGTACTTTGGAGGTGGTATCTTACTCCAGCCAAATTACATTTAATAAATAATAAAAACTCTGATTTATGCTGGAGATGTAATAAAGGAAAAGGGACTTACATTCATATGTGGTGGCTGTGTGATAAAATGAGGAATTTCTGGGATGTTATAGAAGAAGAATTGAATAAAATATTAAAAATAACAATAGTGCTAAGTCCAAAGATAGTATTACTAGGTGAAGTGGATGATTTACATCTGGAAAATAATAAAAAAGAATTATTGTTATCTTTATTGATGGTTGCCAGACAGCTAATTGCCAAGGAATGGAAGAGTGGAAATAATATTAATAAAGTTAGATGGTACGCAGATGTTTGGCAATTGGCTCTCAATGAGAAATTAACTATCCAAGTTCACCAGAAAAAGGGGTTACCAATAAAGACACCATTTTGGGAGATTTGGGGTCCCTTTGTCAACTTCGCTTTATTAGGTGATAACAAGTTTAACCCAAGCCCTGACATGATCCAATTTTGGAAACAGAATTGAAGGTAAATGGTCAAGAAACCCCTGCCGACATTCCCCGACAGAGCACAGGTGGTCGGGTTATATTGTTTTATTGCTTTAGATATTTTTTATAATGTATAGATTTGTTACTGTATTATTTTTGTATTATTTTCATTATTTGTTTTTGTATTATTTCAGTTCTTAATAAAAGCTTTAAATTAAAAAAATTTTAAAAAAAGCAGAGATCTTAATTCCAGCTTGTGCTTCATTTAGCCCTGCTTTACGCATGATGCATTCTGCATACTAGTTAAATAGGCAGGGTGACAATATGCAGCCTTGTCATACTCCTTTTTCTTTTATGAACCAATCATTATTTCCATATCCTGTCCTAACTGTTACTTCTTGGCTCATGTACAAACTTCATATATAGTTGGTATTAACATGTGGCCAATGGCATCATTTCCAGAAATTTGGTACAATATTAATAAAAAGAGGTGCTTTCACATGACACCCAAATTATCATTATGGGCAAAAACATGCTTTCTTGATAGTCCTTGAAGAGAAAATCTAACTGCAGTGAAATAAAGCAGAACTGCTGAATTTGAAACAGGCAAATAATACAATTCCTCACTTTACACATGACATCTTTATTTCTTACCCTTCACCTTTTTTTGCCTTCTTTTCTTTCTTTCTTTTTTATAAGTTTCCTTTAAATAAGAATCACAGGTCAGGGAGGAAGGTGGAGAGAACTCATCAGGTTCAGTGGTTCAATAAAACACATGCCAACAATAAATCCAGGTTTAGCCTTTAGCTTTGAAACATGATGAATTCATTACCTTTATTTGTTCAACTCATCTTAAGCTGTTGTGACAACAAATTAGGCCTGCATTCAAATGAAAGAAAATCACAGAATAATTGGCATTTGCACATCAGTCTTTTGCCTACAATTTGCAATCTGATCTGGGCATTTCTTTTACAGCTCTTATTTCCCCATCCATCTAGTAGTAGTAGTGGCATCTGCACAAAGGCTGAGTCTAACCCCTGGCTCTTGCAGCTTCAGAGTTTAATTTCTGAAGTGTGGAGAATGCAATGTTTTTAATAGTGCTTGGGCTGATGTGAAGGATTTCACAGTCTATCCTGAAAGAACTGTGGAGGAGTCTTCTGGGACTCTGGAAAATGCTAAGCTTGAGAGAATATGATTCGATTGAGGACCACCATGTTTCACAGCTGCCTTATCATGTCTAGCTTATGGAGAGAGAGTTCCTGGACCCTGAGTAAAACCTGGACAGGTCACCCAATCAGCCCTCTCTTCCTGATGGTAATGTGTGATGCATTGATTTCCCAAGGCAAAACTCCACAGAATTTTTTTACAAATTTTGAAAAGGTTGTTCCAGAAACTGTGGATACGTGTCTGAACATTTAGGAATAAATGTAAATCACATTCCAACTCTCTCTCTCCCGCTGAGCTGATGACTTAACTGAAACTCTACTACTTAAAACAGCAAGAGTAAGTTTACATGATTGCATGCTTCCACTTAAGATATAGACCAGGGGTTCCCAAACTAAGGCCTGTGGGCCAGATCTGGTCTGCGGTTCCATTTTATGTGGCTCCCCACCAGTGATGCACTGCAGCAGGTTCTGTCAGATTCTGCAGAACCGGTAGCGGAAATTCCCCCAGGCCACGCCCACTTGGTTGATCGCGCCCAGCTCCATAGCCCATAATACAGGATGTTCGGCCATGCCCACATATTTGGCTCCACCCACAGATTTGCCCAGCCCACAGAGTAGGTAGTAAATTTTTTTGCAGTGCATCACTGCTCCCCACCCCTCCAAGGGCATTCAAGAAACAAAATGGCCATCCCCTTTGAAGCTGTTGGGACAAAAAGACCATCCTCTTTGTGCATGCCATTCAAAATGGCCATCCAGCCCTTGAAGCTGAATGAGAGAGCATGACCAGGCCCCTGGCTTGAAAAGGTTGGGAACCCCTGATATAGATTGATAGATAGATAGATAGATAGATAGACATTTATTTATTTATTGGTCTTACAACCTTATCAGTAAAATACAATAAAATTTAAATTAAATAAATAAAACACAATTAAATACAATTCATATACTGGTACCAAAATGGAATATAAACAAAACATGCAGTGATAAAATTCCCATTATACATATGTGATGATTCAACAGATCCAAGATCAGGTAAATGAATATCCCTTACAGGATACCCCAATTTGTTCAATATATTGGGTTCTTATAACCGCTGCCTAAATTTAGCAGTTCTACATACAATATGCACATTTGTTCCCATGAAGAGATAAGACAATCTATAATTCAGATCCCAGAGTGTTGTATTTTCCAATAGAGACCACTGAAGGTATGGAAATGTTTTTATTTTCATTTTTTTAGTGTTCCGTACACTCCAACATCTAGTCAGATCTGCCACATGGCCATGGAAATTTCTGCAGACACAGACAACACTGGCTCATTGGATGAGCACACACACCCTAGAGTTGGACACGACTGGCTTTCGAGCAAGGGATACATTTACCTTTACCTAACATCCACATCAGCCACAAAATAAGCCTTCTATTGAAAGCGCGGTGCCAAAATGGCCACCGCGCTCTTTGCGGGGCCCCACCCACCCGGACTCAGACATCCGGGTGAGTTAGGGGGCGTGGCCACCCCTCTATAAAAGGGGTGGCCACGAGGCGGCCGAGCTGCCATTTTAAAAGAGCGACGGAGAGGAGAAGTTTTCTCCGTCGCTGTTTCTTCATTTCCCCCTTGGTCCTTCCCGGCTGGGAAGGAAGGATTTTCGCACGGAGCCTTTGGCTTGCTGGCTCCTCCGTGCCTTTTTTGCGCTCTTCGATCCCTGGAAAGGGATCCTACTCCTTCTTTAAGATATGCCTCCCAAACGGAGGGCCTCGGCGACGAAGCCGCGGCCAACGGGGAGGACTTTTGGCCCTGCGCAACGCGGGGGGCAGCCCTCTGGTTGGAGGACCAGGGCTGCGCCCACGCGGCAGGGCTCTACCCCCACTGATACCGGTGGGGCGATGCAGGCTGCTTGGCCCTCGGCTAGTCAGCCTTTGCCCGGCCCTTCTGGAGCTCCGGCCCTTGGCCCGCAGCTGCCGGCCATGGGACCGGTCAGCGGGGGTGGGCCCGGTGCTGGTGCACAGCACGTTCCACCTCCGGCCCCTCATGGGCCGGAGTTTTGGGCATGGCCCTATTCGGACCCAGGCTCTCATGCTGGGGTGCCTGGTCAAATGCCTGGTGGGCCGTCCGGCCCACCCGGCCCACTTTATACTGGGGGATCTGTGGCAGTTGATGCATTGCTAACGCGTTTAGCTGTGCTTGAGGCATCCTTAGGGATGGCACATAACCCCATGTCTGGTGGCCCTTCATTCGCTGCAGGGGGCCCTTTGGCCGCCACACTGCAACAAGCGGCCAGCCGGGTTGAGCTGCTGGAGACGCTCCGGCCTACCCCGCCGGTGTCTCGCAGCTCCCTGTTCTTCCGGAGCTACAGCAGGAGAGTGGTCAGGTGCGGCCCCAGAGCTCGATTCCGTTTGCGAGCTCCGACGCCCGCCATGGGCCGGAACCCACAGTGGGGGCGGCTCACGGGGGTGCACCTAGTGAGTATCAGGTTCAAGTTAATGCACCCACATCACAGCCCACTTCCAATGGTGGGGTTCAGTGGCCATGGCCTCGTCATGTCGAGGCAAGTGGGCATCAGTTGCCAGCCTATCCCAGTGCCCCTTGGTTCCATACTGGTGCAGCGTTGGGGGTGGCGGTTTCCGCCCCCGGGCCAGTGCCGGGCATTGCAGGGACTGTCCAGGTTCCGCTGCGTATGCCCCGGGTACCTAATGTGCCAGTGACGGCTTTGCCGATGGCTAGTTATTCGTTGCCCCTTGGTGATCATTTGTCCCAGGTCACGAGGGAAAAGATTTGGCGGGGGGAGTACGTGGATATATTCTCCCTATTGAACCGTGAGCCCACTAAGGAGGAGAGAGAGGGACAGGATGACAAAGACAAAGAGCTGTCCCACCGTCGTAAGCCACCACGCACCTGGGCCAACTGGTTGCCCGCATATCTTATTTATATGGCAGTGTACCTCAGGGCCCGGCCAGACCTGGCCATTCCTATGGTCCAATATTTGGACAATATTTACAGGGCAATGGTGGATTTTCCTGGCCCATCGTGGTTGGCTTACGAAGAGGAATTCAGAATGAGGGTGCCCTTGCACCCGGAGATGAGATGGGATGAGCCCTGTCAGAAATTGTGGCTTTTGTACATGACCCCCATGCGTCCGGCGCCTGGGGATAGGTACCATTGTGGCCATGCCGTTCAGCGAGCTGCTCCAATGCAGGCTTCCCGCCAGCTGGCGGGGCAGGGGGTTCCAGCCCGCTTGCTGTGTTGGAGCTTCTCGGCTAGCAGTGTGTGCAATAAGCGGCAGTGCCGATACAAACATGAGTGTCTCTCTTGCGCTGGCCCCCACGCCGCCGCCACGTGTCCGCGGGCTGGCGGGTCATGGGGCAGAGGTAGAGGTGGACAGGGAGCAGGCAGAGCTGCTGCTGAGGGAGCTAGCCAGGCAAAAGGCCCCCTCCCCAGTTAATGTGTATATGTTGGAGCGATGGCTCTCAACTTATCCACAGAAAGAGGACGCGAAGTACCTCCTTGAGGGTTTCCAGTAGGGCTTCCGAATCCCATTCAGAGGAGTGCGGGGACCCCAAGATTCACCCAATTTACTGTCCCTGAAGGGTAGAGAAGAGGTGGCTGCCCTGAGTATTGCTAAGGAGGTTGGGGCCAAGAGGGTGGCAGGCCCCTTTTCTGTGCCACCCTTTCCCAACCTGAAGGTCTCCCCTCTGGGGTTGGTACCCAAAAAGGCCCCGGGGGAATTTTGTTTAATCCACAATTTGTCATACCCGGCGGGTTATTCTGTCAATGATGCTATCCCTGATGACCTTTGTTCAGTCAGGTATACGTCCTTTGACCAAGCCCTGCGAATGGTGCGCTCTTGTGGTCCTGGTGCCCTCTTGGCGAAATGCGACATCAAATTGGCATTCCGATTGTTGCCAGTGCACCCGGAGGACATGGAGCTATTGGTTTTTAGATTCCAAGGGAAGTTCTATGTAGATAAGGCCATGCCTTTTGGCTGCTCTATATCCTGTTCAGCATTTGAACGTTTTAGCACCTTCCTTCAGTGGGCCTTTGTTCGCAGGTCCGGGTCTCGGTCTGTAGCCCATTACCTCGATGACTTTTTGTTCGGGGGTGAACGGGGCTTGGACACGTGCACGCGTCTCCTCACCACATTTCAGACGCTAATGCAGGAACTGGGTGTCCCTTTAGCGCCCGAAAAGACCGAGGGCCCATCCACTACCCTCACATTTCTTGGTATTGAAATTGATACGGTCGCACAGGCATCCCGGTTACCCATTGACAAGGTCACCCGGATCTCCGCGATGATTTTGGCCTTGCTGGCCAAACGTAAGGTGTCACTTCGTGAGCTTCAGGTACTGCATGGCCATCTTAACTTTGCCTGCAGGGTGGTTACGCCTGGCAGGGCATTTGCTCGGCGCCTATGCGATGCCATGTCTGGCCTGACAAGGCGCCATTATAGGGTCCAACTAACCAGGGGCATGCGGGCTGACCTTTTGGTTTGGCTCTCATTCCTGCGGGACTTTAACGGGGTATCCTTTTGGAGGTCCGACCTTTTAGTTTCACCTAGGTTTCAAGTCCAGTCTGATGCCTCCGGCTCCCTGGGATATGGGATATACTTCCAGGGGAGGTGGCCTTATGGCCAATGGCCTCCAGCATGGCGGGGCACGGATCGCCTCCGCGATCTTACATTCCTTGAGTTTTTTCCAATCCTGGGAGCTTTGATGATATGGGGCAAGGAGTGGTCCGACTCTGTGGTCCACTTTTGGTGTGACAATGCTGCAGTAGTGCACATTGTCAATGCTCAGACCTCTAAATCACCCAGGGTGATGGCTTTAGTTCGCCAATTCGTGTTACGTAGCCTACGCATCAACATGCTTTTCAGGGCCAGACATGTACCAGGCATTGATAATGATATTGCTGATGCTTTATCCCGTGCCTTGGCTCCGGACGCAGAGGAATTCCCCTCGCCACTTCCGGCCGAGATTTGGACATTTGGCAAGGAGAGGTGAACCGGGCGATTGGCATGTCCTTGGCGCCCCGCACGCGTAAGGCGTATCATCATGCTTTCGTTCAATTTAATAGCTTTCGTTTGCAACTTCAGTTGCCAGAGGTGTGGCCCATTCCGGTGGAACAGGTTTTACAATTCATGGTTTATTTACACAGTCAGGGCCTCGCTCCCCGCACTGTAGCATCAAGGCTGTCAGCATTGGCATTTATTGCCAAGGTGGGGGTTTTTGCTGACAGCATGAATGATTTTCGCATACTGCATGTTTTGGAGGGGAGGACACAGGAACGTGGCCGCCGCCCGGACACTCGGCACCCAATTTCCCCAGGGGTGCTCACACACCTTTCACGAGGCTGGCCTAACCTATGTTTTGACAGGTATGAGGCAGCTCTTTTTCATGCGGCTACCATGGTGGCCTTCTTTGGAGTGCTCCGCATCAGTGAGTTGGTACTACTATCTAAGGCGGATGCGACTCGTAGGGCACTGGAACTCGACGATGTCTATGTTTCTAATGAGTGGGCTCAGTTGAGGATACGGTCCTCAAAAGTTGATCAGCGTAGGCAGTTGATCAGCGTAGGCAGTGGAGTTAGACTTCTACGATGTTCCATTGCAGATATCTGTCCGGTTGGTGCCCTACAGGAGTTCTTGGCAGTGCGTGGCACGTACCCTGGCCCGTTTTTCTGCCACCAGGATGGGTCTCCCCTTACTAAATTTCAATTTTGGAAGGTGACCGGTATGGCACTTTCCAGTGTTGGCCTCCCTGGGGCTCGTTACGGCACCCATTCATTTAGAATAGGTGCTGCTTCAACTGCAGCTGCATTTGGGTACTCTGAGGCTGATATACGCCGTATGGGAAGATGGGGATCTATGCGTTTTGCATTATATGTTCGTCCTCTTCAGACATGAGTACCATTTAAGTCACTGTTCTCTTTTTTCTCTTACAGACCCTGTGTGTCCCCGCACACCGGTGGCAGTATGGCTGGTGGGCCACAGATACGTGCACTGGGCAGCTCAGTATGCTGCGGTGACAGAGTGGGGACCTCAGCTTGGACTGCGTGCGGCCGCATGCATACGTTGGTACGGTAAGCATGGAATGAGATGGCGGGAACTGTTGCCATTCCTTTTCTCCATTAGGGATGCTGAACCGCCTGATGTCCTTGTACTGCACCTCGGGGGCAATGACCTCGGCCAGGTCACTGGCCTTTCTTTAAAATTCGCGATTTGCAGAGACCTAGCTTATTTGCACTATGTGTGGCCGTTCACCAGGCTGCTATGGTTGGACATCATACCACGTCACGCTTACAGGGGAGGTATTGACCTCCGTGCCCTTGACCGCGCTTGTCGCTCGGTGAACAGGGCAGTTGCCCGGTTCGTGGCAGACAAGGGTTTGGGGATGGTCGTCCGACACCCCACCATTAGTTTACAAAATTACGATCTGTATGCAGGGGATGGGGTCCACCTGTCGGATAGAGGTATGAACCTCTTTTTGGAAGATTTGCAAGCAGGCCTGTTGACCGACCTGAGGGTCTGGGGGCGCGCGGTGAGTCTTCATTGAAGCCTCCTCGTGTGGCGGGTAGCACTGGTAAGGTAAAGATTTATGACCCATAGGTATCCGGCAGGTTCGCAATTGACTGGCCAACACTTAGACAGGTACAGGTGTAATAACGTTGACCGGTCAACGACGAACCAGGCAAGGGGTGATGGCAGGAGCTTTTCAGCATGCATCACCCCGTGATTTGACGGATACACGTCAGAGGGTGGGGTCAGTAGATAGTTTATTGACTCCGGTCAACAATTTGTTTGTGTCAACAAACAAATGGATACAAAATGGATACATTGTGGCCAATTGCCATTGGCAATTTTGGGAGGAACCTTACCAGTGTTACTGCGGCCTGCTTGCCTTAAAGAATTATAATTGGATGAGTACCAATTGAAAGTTATAATTTGGACTAGGGCATTATTCAATAAAAGTGGCCCAATGCCTTTATCCATATACCGGTGTCTGAGTCTTTCTTTGGGGGGTGCGCCTGCAAAGCATCTTTTCCTCTGTTTTGCTATCTTCTCTCAAGGGTCAAAGCAGGAAGGTCAACAAAAGTATGTCTAGTACCTGACAAATCACAGTACTGGTATGGGATGATTAACTCACTGGTCCACAAGCAGCAGCAAGCCTCTCCAAGTAGAGGAGTTTTTCCACGCCCAATAAGATGAATTAACAAATTGATTTTCTCTATCTCCCTACAACACCCCCTGCTTTCTTCCCTGCATCATGCCACAAAATAGTACAGTTCAGAAGAAGACAAATGGATACTGAAAGAAGGTGTTGATATCGAATTTTTAGTGAAGTTTGATAACTGAACAAAAGACTAATAATAAATTGTGTTTGGCTCATGTTTCCAGATAACAGAATTATTTCTAAATGTACGGACAGAATGCCTTGTGTGTGACTTGTGTTTTAACACCTTCCCTTGGGAAACGATTTATCATCTGCTGCTCTTTCTGCCACTAAAATTTTATTAATCCACTCTATATTGGCAAGCATATTCACACACCGGAGGTCAAATCTATATAAAACAAGAACATTTTTAAAAAATGACCATTCCTTCTTCTTTGCGGCCTGTAACCTTCCCTTTCTTTCATATGATGCAGTGGTTTCCATGGGGAAAGCTGAACAATTCTGGAAGCATGTAATAAAACTCAGTTAAGCAGCTCAAATTGTGCTGCATTTCATTGACTGAATGTCAGAACTGAGCTCATCAAAGTAACTTTTTGGACTGCAGCTCTCTGAACTATCCAGCCAATGTTTGGCCAGCATTTCTACTTCATAGTGATATTTCTACTTTACATATCCTTTCATTCCAAAGTGTTAAGGGTCTAAAAGCATGAGCAATTTATGAATCTTGTTTGGAAATGTTAGAATTTCTTCCTGTTAGTTTGAGATAGACTACACACCTTATCTGTGACCAGTGGTGGGAAGTATTCCATATACCTGCACTGCACTCCAGTCTATTCCCAGGTTCAATGAATGGTGTTGACTCTAATCTTTAACATCACTACTGTCTCTTTGTCTACTCAGAAGGAAGATGCATTGAGTCAAGTATGACTTATTTCCAGTTAAATACATGAGGATTATAGGCTATGAAATGTTTTCTCCTTCACAAATCTGGCTCGTTACCAAGGTCCTCCTCAGAGTTTCTGCTTAAGATCCTCTCCCTAAAGGAAGGACATTGTGAGACATCATAGCCCCTTTTCATTTGGAGTTCTTCCCATGTCTGGAGGGCTTCACTTTCCCATTGGGAATAGCTTGCTCAATGGTAATATGAAACATTGCATCTGAGGTTTTTTTTGATATCATGTGGAAACCTCTTCATTCAACCCACACTTTTATGCATGCCACTAATATGTACAGTACTGTGCAAATGTCTTGGGCCACCATCAGCTGGTTTTGTAAAAATTTAATGAAGGCCATAACCTGGACACCCTAACTCCAAACTTCACCAAACATGGAGAGGGTTGAGAGGAGCATAATCAGAAGACACTCTCCAATGTTGGTGTATCTAGGTGGCTCAGGGGCTGAGTTATGTCCCACCACCACCACCATTACTTATTGCATTTCCCCCAAGCCAGCTAGGGTGGCTTAAGATTTTTGCATTGTAGTGTAAATCCCACTGAATTCAATGGGCTTTATCCAACACCACATGGGTGGACTTCTGCCTGCACATGAGGACTTACGCTCTTTACTATCAACATCCATAAGAAGCAAAAAGGGCTTCAGAATGGATATAGTGTGCTAGAGCAAGGGTCCTCAACCTTTTTAAATGGGGCTGGATCATGCCTCCTCAGACTGTTGGTGGGCGGGATAGGTGCTGGTCATAGTGGCGGCAGGACCACCCCGAGCCACTACCACTCCACCCACACTGCGGCCACTGCTGGCAACCACCCTGAGTCACCCACCACTCTCCACCATGCCATTCCTCTGCTTACTGGCCTGGAGGAGCTACATGGCACAAAAATCATCTGGCCCGTGACCTTGCTCCAGCCACTGCTTCCACTTCTGTTACCACTGCCTCAATCCTTGTCTCCTCCACTTGTCTTGGCATGTCCCTAACTGTGCTCCATAGCAGGGCAAATGTTGTAAGCCTTCTTACAACACCCACCCTGCTATGAAGCGCCGTTAGGAACACGCCAAGTTAAGTGGAAGAAACAAGGATTGAGGCAGCAGCAGCAGCAGAAGTGGAAGTGGTGGCTGGAGCAAGGTCATGGGCCAGTTGATTTGGTGCCACGGGTCAGATCCGGCCTATGGGACCAAGGTTGAGAACCCCTCTGCTGGAGTGTCTTGTTCACCAGCAGATGAATAATGCTGGATTCACTCTCATAAAAATTCATTCCAAGCAAGCGTGTATAAGACTACAGTCACAATTCTATATGTTTAATCAATATAAACCCCACAACCCATATTCTGCCTCTCCCATTTATTTATTTATTTATTTGCTATTTTTACTGTATTATTTCAATCTACATTTGCTTTTGTGAGAGGCTATTGCCTGAAGAAAAGTACTGAGTCTCTCCCACAAAAATCCATTGCCGCCCTTTGTTAGGTGCCCCTAAACACTCAGGTAAGGCATAAACTCATGCACCCAGAGAGGAATAAGTCCCTGCCTCACTCTTCCCTACCTCAGGAAAGCAATCGACCTAGATGAACAAAAAGCTCTCACAGTACTGTGACCTTCATTCCTAATTTGGGCCAGACAGACAAGGTTTGGGGTTCTGGCCCACCCGTAATTTTAGACTAATTTCAGACCTCAAAGCTGGGCTGTGCAGCTCAAAAGTGGGTCCTGTATATGTATCATTCTTTCCCTCATGTTTCTTTCCTCCTCAAGACCACTTCTGACTTGATTTCCACCTGCTCCAGGGAGGCTATATGTTTTCTTTCTTTTCCTCTTGTTTTTTAAAGGACTCCCCTTTCTCCTTGTCCTTCTTATTTACACTCCTCTCCAGTTGAAGTGGTTTCTGCTGGAGTGTTTCTTTTCTTGACCCCCTCTCCAGATAGCAGTCCACCCATCCACCCACTCACCCACTGGCTTTTTAGAAAGCTTCTCATCTCTCTTTAATCGCTTTTTCTAAATTTTCCCGAAGGATGCCTAAGAGTCCCACTTCTTCTAGTCTCAGAGAAGCAGGAAGAGACAGTGACAGAGTTTTAAAAAGAAGAGGAGACACAAGTGCTGCCCTTTAGGAAAGATCTTAAAACCTGGCTGGCGGGGCAGGTGTGGGGCACTGATGGAGGTGTGACCCCCCCTGCTGGCTTGTATAAAACATAATCAAGATCCTTCCTATTTTTTTACAGATGGGGTGGGTGGGATTTTAATAGGGATGGTTTTAAATGATTTTATTGTAGCTTTTTGTATATATTTTTTGTTTCTATCTGTGAGCGGCCCAGAGTCACTTCGGCGAGGGGGCGGTGATACAAATGTGAACAATCTATACCTATAAAATGGTGCGTTAACCGTTGGAATGTGACAAAGGATGTTGCACCAGGCCCCACTAGCCCGTAATTGGCCTCTGTTCACTCACCCGAACCCGGTTCGCAGGTAACTGTCGGGTTAAAATTTTCAACCCGGGGGCAGGAGCCCCCCAGTCACAAACAAAAAAAGGGAACTTCTATTCCCAACGTTCCTTGCACCATGCCACGCCAGAGCCAATCAGGCTGAGCGGCGTGGCAAAAGGAACGTTCGGAAACGCGCCGCGGCCAATAAAAAAAAAGCCGCAGGAAAAAACCCCACAGTAAGCAAACACACGCAGGCAAAACTACAAGCCCCAGCATCCTGCATGCCATTAGCGCGCCGAACGCTGAGGCGGCCTGCGCGTGAAAAATAAAAGTAAATAAAAACACACACACACACCCCGCCACTGCCCTTCTTCCAGCCAGCATGGCCCACAGGGGAAAAAAGGGAAACCCCCACCGCCGCTGCCCTTCTTCCCCATGGGCCAGCCAGCATGGCCCGTGGAGAAGAAAGCAAAGAAAGCACCCCCCGCCATTGCCCTTCCTTCCCACGGGCCAGCCAGCATGGCCCGTGGGAAAGAAAGCAAGCCCCCCCCCCCACCAATGCCCTTCCTTCCCACGGGCCAGCCAGCATGGCCCGCGGGAAGGAAAGCCAACCCCCATGAAAAAGTAAAAACAAAAACACAAAACAAAAACAATCAAAAACACTCAAGAATCCAAAAAGGAAACACAAAAAAAGCCAAAAACAAACAAGAAAAAGCACACAGACCCCCCAAAAAAATCCAAAACACCCCCCTCCAAAAAAAACCAGACAGCTTACCAAAAGACGTTTTCTATCCATGAGGACCAGAACTCAAATGAGAAAAAAAAAACTTACCAGAAGCAACACCCAGAGGACTGAAGAGAACAATTATAGAGAGGAAGAAAAGCTCACACAACCCAGAGGCCAAAAGAGATAAAACATTCAAAAATATTGAAAATAATAAGATTAATTCCAAAATTAATCAAATAAGTTATAAAAACATTAAAAAATAATCACACTAATCTCAAAAAATACCAAAAAACCCCAGAAATCACTTTTCACTCAAAAAAAAAAGAAAGAAAAAATGCGTTAAAAATAAAGATTTAAAAAACCAAAATTAAATTTTAAACTAAACTAAATTAAATTAATTAAATTAAATTAAAATTTGCATGAACATAAAACAAAAACCTTCAAAAACCAATATAAAGAGCACAGCACGCACTCCTAGTCACTGGAGGAGGAGGAAGAGTGGCATGCAACTATCTGATCTCCAGCGAGTTTCCCTGGCTGTGCAGGGATTAGAACTCAAGTCTCCTGAATCTGTATCCAGCAATAAGCATTAAAACACACTAGCTATCAGGCAAACTGCTCAGCTTTTGAGTCTCACAAAACTCTTCACTTGACTGGGGATTTCAGAGCTGGAGGAGGAGAAAGAAAAATCTCCCTGGAAACATCTTCATAAAAAGTTGAGGCTAGGCTATTACGAATAATGAAATTATGAAGTTAGATCTCTGTGCAGTGGAAAATGTATGAGACCAGTCCTCTCATTTGTAGAAAAATGGTTCTGTCATGAAGGGGCACTTTGTAAGAAAAGAAGCAAACCACACACAAACATAACTAATGATGCATGGAAGGAAGTATGATATATGCCATGGCATATACTTGTCAGTTCTGAATGAACTTTTATATATGAGAAGAGGACAGTTCTTCAGGACTGGACATTCATAGTTTAGATTAGTTCTCTAAAGTAAATGGTTGACACCTAGCCTGATAGTTCAACAAAGCTGGAGTGGCTTCTGTTTATTTTCTTTCCACATAAATCCATTTTCTGTAAGCTGCAGAAAATACAAGGCACAGAGCGTTTCAGAGGATTATTTAAGACTATGCTTTTATTTATTTATTTGATTGATTTATATCTCACCTTTCTCTTGGTGCTTGTTTCTCCATGTCCCCCTTGTTAGTGACATCTGCCATCCTTTTCTTTGATGGAGCAGGTGATCACACAATGGAATCTCAAAGCCACCAGAAAAAGGTCATAAAAGGTTCTTGTTAATCATCAGAGAATTTGAAATGTCATTTCTTGTCATTACTTATTCCACTACAATATGTTTACATAATTCTCTATATTATTCATGGCATTGCTTGTTGCTTTCTAGCTGGTTTTCCTTAATTTCCAACCTAAAGCTTTGGTAGAAGTGAATAAAACTTGAAACATCTTTATTAAAGTACAGTACTTCCTAAAAGGTCTTTAAATTGTCCCTTGAAAAGTTTTAAATATTACTCTTTACATGAATAAAGTTACTTTCCTCCCATTTATTTTGAACTTTTGAAATGTAGCTTTATTTTCTCTTTTTTAAATGACATAACTAGGTAGTTGCATAGAAGGAGCCTGCATGATGCAGTGTTTTAATGACTTTCAAGCAATATTAGCAATAGAAGTTACACCTATATAACATGCCATATTGCACTCTCTGGGAGGTTCATAAGGTAATTAGCATTTTGCCACAAATATGCTGGGTACTCATTTTATTGACCTCAGAAGGATGGAAGTCTGAGCCAATCTTGCATCCCATCTGGATTGAACTCACAATGTCAGCAGCAGTTTATGGCTGCAGTACAGCAGTTTAACCACTGTGCCACAAGGGCTCTTTCCCAGTTTCAATCAGATACCATCCCAGTTCTACCTAGAGATTCTGCTAGGCTGAAGTAGTCTCCTATCCAAATACTCAGCAGGCCTGACTATTCTTAGGTTCCACAGACAGATTCAGGGTTGAATCATGAGCAGAGAGAACTCTAGCCCTTCCTTCTCCCATCAACATCTCCAGTGATGAAGCTATCAAAGCAAAAGGCTTTTGTTAAGGTGGATCCTCTCCACACAATTCGATATACTGAAAAATCAGGGCTCCCAGACAAATATAACAAACTGCCTCCTCTTCACAACGCCCTTCCTCCCACAGAGACAGTTTCAAATTGACTATGACACCCAAATGGGGTTTGAGTATCTTCAGGACAGGATGGTAGTCCACCTACAATATCTCAGTACTTCTGCTTCTGGATTCTATCAGCTGCATTCATATATATGAATGTTTTGGATTCTTCCTGAAGGCTCCGAGGCAGCTGCTTTTTGGCTCTACTCAGACACCTCTTATTTAATGAAAGGTCAGTCTCACAAGAAACCTAAAAGGCTGCTTCTTACGGAGAAGTATCAGAAATATTTGTGGCATGATAGGTCACATGTCCACTGAGCAGGCTCTGGTGACTTCTAATTAGGTACTGCATGGTCATTTGCTTGATAATCAAGTATAGGCTTGCATAAAACACCAAGGTATGTCAAACACACCAACAGAATGCTTTCTCGTTTAGTCAAGTAGATGGTTTTGCTGAAGACAATTTAGGAGCCCTCTTATGCAGTTAAAGAAAAGGCCACTGACATTTTGTTACAGAACTGTCGCAGAGATGATCATTTATGGTCCAATATTAACACTTTATTTTTATTGGGAGATAGGAGAACCCATAATCCTCTTTATATTACAGTAATCAACTCTGTGGTACACCATTGTGAAAAGCACTTTAATTAAAAGAAAAAAATGCAAAAAATGCACAATGTATTAGGAACAACCTAACTGGGACTAATCTATAGAGCAAATTGCCCCCAATGTTTAAAAAGTTGCATCTATTTGCATATTTAAATGGCATGGAGAAAATATTGGCACAATAAAAGGAGAAGAAAAAATTTAATTAAAAGAGAAACATTTCAATGAGCTCGACAGTCACTCACTAAAACTAATAAAAATAAACCCAAGGAAATAATTTATTTATATTGTGTGTTTAACCACCATCTTTTATATTATCTTTGATTTGTGACAAATTTATCAGTGTTCTATGGCCTGATTCTCTCATTGATCACACTCCACTGCCGAGATTTCCTCTTTAAAAAAGATAATTAATTACACTGAAAGTGTGAGACCAAATACATAATCAAATCATTCTAGCAGGAGATCAGATGTTTCAATCACATGTTTGTGTGGTGGTCAGTGAGCAAGACACTTGTTTTTACTATAATACAAAACTATAAGACACTACCATCCTGCTCTCCCCCCCCCCCCACATCTTTCTCTCTCACACACACACTCTGTGTGTCACTCAGCAGGAAATACTGCTCAATTTTAATGACAGTGGGAACAAACTGAGACAACAGTATTCTAAAATTAATTACAATATTGTGGATAGGGAACTGTGAAAAGTTGGAGAGAAAGCATTGATTGATGTACAGGAACAGCTCTTTAGTTTATTGCTGATAGAATGAATTAAAGGACAATATCTGGCTAAGAGCTGTGGCACCAGCAGAATACATAACTTGCTCCTTTCTCTCAGCTATGAAGCATGCTCAGACAGAGCTCTGTGTATCACAATTTTTGGCCTTGTTAAAGCCTGAGGTGGTTATGTAATTTCTATTGCCCCTGGAGACTACAAAATGTGGGAAAGCAGATGAGACAAAAGGCACTTCTTCACTGGGGATAAGGATGGAGTTCATGGAGGTCAGGAAGAGGAAAGTAATGGTTACAATGTGATGACTTTAGCCATTGCCCCTAACCATATGTAGCCAGTCCACAAAGCAATTCCCCACCTTCCTGCTTGGAGACAACAAATTACCTCATAGAAACAGTGCAAACCAATCTAGAATAACAATATAGCCTTTTAAAGGTGTTTGAGTTGCAGCTCTCAGCATGTCATCATAGGCACTAAAAGAAGTTACAAAGAGGCCAGTGACGTGAATAAATATAACTTTAACAACTTTAATAACATTCAAGGGAGGCTGGTGACAGAGGGTGTCAGGCTGAAGGTCATGGCTTGTTCCTGACAAGGATTTCCCCAAACAGCCAGGCCTCAATACTTCCCCGCAAATTCCCCCAAATTACCATAAAGAGTGGTGGACTGGAATTCGGGCTATATGTTAATAATACCCCATTGGTCAAACTCCTGGGATGGATTTATCATACAGGAACAGTTCTAGCTCTGATATCCCATGCTCTCCCTGGAGCCATGCCATTGCTCCAGGGATGGAGCCCCCTGTGTCTGCTGTCACCACCCCCTTCCAAGCCATGCCTGGCCGGAGGGGAAAAAAGCAGCCACCACACAAGGGTCCCACGCTCTCCCTGGAGCCATGCCATCACTCCATGGACAGGAGCCACCTGTGCTTGCTGCCATCGCTGCTCCCCTTCCAAGCCACGCCTGGCTGGAAGGGAAGAAAAGCAGCCGCAGCCGCCGCATGAGGATCCCGGTGGAGGCGAGACCAGCGAGACTGGCCTCAGCTGAGAGTGTCCAGTGTAGCGGCCATAAGAAGGTCTGCTGCTGCTGCTTCGGACCCTCCAGACACTGCCTCACACCAGATGCTCGCCCACCCTCACCCACCCTGGTGCGAGGGTGGAGGCGAGACCATATGTTCCTGGGCTCCGCTCCTGTTAGTACTTTAAAAAACTGTTGAGGCGGCAATGTTTCACTGCCTTAATTCCCCACCTTTGGTGTCCATATTTATTGATACAGTAATACGTCATACAAAGTCCGCTTCATACAATATCGAATTCATACAACATCGCCTAATTTCTTGAAAAAAGTTACCTGATATAAAGTCGCTTGACTTTGTATGAGGCATTCAGTTTTTCCCAGGTTGTATTGTGCCTGGGCAGTATTAAAAGACAGGACACATGCGTGCATTGCTCTTGTGGATTTTGCACAAGGCAAAGAGTGTTTAGGAGTGGTTTTGAGCATGATTTTGGATTTTTTTGAATTTTTTCATCACAATTTTTAGAAACATTCTTGGGATTTTGCAGCATTCTTCAGGTTCTTGGACAATCAGGGTTGTTTGACATGTTTTTGTAATATATTTAGCCTTTAGACAATGATTTCTTAAAGCTCTGTCAGTTTCCTGTCTGTTTCCTTGAGTTTGCCCTGAAGTCTTTGCTGTTACAGTACAATGTAACATAAGGGGAACAACGTTGGAAACAACGTTGTACGAGGAATCGCAGAAAGGATTTGGACGTTGTATGAGGCATCATGGCTAGGATTTTGCATGCCTCATACAAAGTCCAAATCCATATAAAGTCCAAACTTGTGTAACCAAGTTTGGACGTTGTATGAGGTATCACTGTATATTGTAATTTCCCTCCTATGTTGTAAATCATGCTATTGCTTGTTGCTTGGTTTTGCTGATTGTTTTTGCTGATTGTTGATTTTTGATATGTATTGCTAATATTGTATTGTTTATTTACTTTTTATATTATTGTATTGTTATGTGTACTTGTACATCAGTTGTATTCCTTTTGCTTCTGTTGTCTTGCCACTTCGAGTCACCTTCAAGCCGAGGGAAGCGGGGTACAAATAAACCTATGAATGAATGAATGAATTCTCTCTGTTAACTATTGTGGCAAAGTCTAGTGCAAGTTGCAGCCTGAGAACTTTGCCTACAGTCCAAGGATTGACAGCAGTACAAATTGCACCTCACAACCATGCCAGCATATCTGCGTTTCTAGAAAAACTTTATTCCCACAAATGGGAAATAAACAGCTGTAATCAGGAAAGGGGACTGTCAGAATTATTTCTGGCAGAATTACTTAGGCACCTCTAACCCAGAGAATGGAACAACAAGAGAAACAGGAGACAACTACACCACCATTCATTGTCTAACACCATATGGTGGGCACATACTATATGGACTATGTTTCACCTTTAATTCTTCTGGATCAGATTCAGACTGAAAGCTAAGGTCAGGGTTAGTTCAATAAATAGCAGACCTGTTGAAATGAAAGTTGGGATTAAAATCCCTTTTCTTTTCTATTTATCTACTTTAGGCTGAAATAATACTGGATTTAGCCTTTCCTTGTCCTATGAGAGGGAGAGGGGCAGCAAGGTAGTTCTGGTCAGAAGGCCAAGAAACACCAGACTTTTCCACTTCCAGCTCCCCAGTGGGTATTAGAAGCAAGCTGGCAGAGGAGGAGAAGTTGCAGAGGAAAGCACCAGTGCCAGGAGGAGCAATATGAGGTATTGAGGTGGAGGTTGGGGGATCCTGAAGGGGATCTGTACTTCATGGCAGTGGTCCAGGTTACCCAAGAGACCACATCACCCCAAGGTGTCAAACCCATCCTACAAGGGCAGACCGGAGGGTCTCGGTTATGGTCCCTTCAGCAAAAGAAGCTCACCTTGCAGGGACCAGGAGGAGGGCCTTCTCCGTGTCAACCCTGGCCCTTTGGAACCTCTTGCCACTTGAACTATGCCTCCAGATAGAGCGTGGGGCATGGATGCATCAACGTCCCAGTCCCGCTGGCTCATTTAGCCTATATTGGTCTTTGTCCTGTCTGCTTTTTAACTGTGTTGGGAGAGAAGGGATATTTTAGATGGTTTTAAAATGTAGGAATCTGATCCATGTAAAGATCTAAATCAGCCTCAGAAGGAGCAGTTTATAGCCCCAGATAAACAGAGGAAAAGTTAAAAGGTCTAACGAAGTCCAGCTTCATTAGGCAAAGTAAGTAGGAAACAGAGATAGATAGAAGAACACACAACTGCAGTTTTGGCTGAACAAAGGATAATAATCGCGTCTCTTTATTCAAACAGAGTATATCAGAAATGAAACTTAAGCTACATAGCCAATCAGAATGTCAGAACCCAAATAAGGAGAAATAAGGAGAATTCTTCTCACTATTCTACGCATGCCCAAAATCCAGCGTTGTCTCTCATGCAGACAAAGAGGCCTTTGTTTACAAAATGTGTCAGAGACAGCCAGACAGAAACCATATACATTCCCACATGTCCTCCTTTTTCATTTAAATTTGAGAGAGGGACGGCTAATCATACCCCTGCATGTCATCATACTCCATAACTACTCCTCCATATACATCATCACTGTCCTCCTGGACATCGTACCCCTCCTGACTCCTGGTACTTTGTTCCGGAGGATGATACCTCATTGAGTACAATTGCCATCGTGCAAAACTCGATGTCTCCCTTCTACGCCGTGGACATGTGTTACACATAGAAATAAGATTAGGAATACAATAAATGTAAAAACACAAAGGTATAAAGCAGATAATAATAATGAACCCATAAAAGAAAACTTGTCTAAGGACAGACAAATCAGGCAACCAAGAAGTCATCCAATCAAAGAGATTAACATCAGTGCGTACATTGTTAGTAATGCTCTCCTGTAAATTCTGAAGTTCTTTCTCAATAGTATTATTCAGATCCTGGAATTTTACCTGACATCCCTGGTTCCCGACCAGTTTACAAAATCCTCCGGATTTTGCTAACAGGTAATCTATGGCCAGTCTGTCCTGCATTTGGTCTTGATGAAGCTCAGTGATTTCCATTTGAAGATCCCGTATGACCCTCCCCGTGGCATTGATTGATTTCTCCAGCCTACAGGTGAGTCCCAAATGGACCTTCTATTCTCCTGGGAAATGACACCTGGGTATGATCCCAAGGTGAGTGCTCCAGTGATAGCACCCCCTATAGCTCTCCCCCAGGAGCTACCATCAGAAAGCTGAACATCGATTATCACTTCATCATTGCAAACAGAACCCATCGGGCCAGCAACAGCTCTCCGGCTCCGTGCATCTGCCTGAAGCAGCATTTGCACTTGTACGGGTAAGGTAAAATAACGTAATGCTGCACATTGATATTGTCCTGGATGGAAATTCGTGGCAATTCCATTAAAAAAGAACCACATGTTAGGATCCTTAATTTGCTATCCATTGCAAATTGAACCACTATCTATAGCAGAATAATCAGGAGTAAACATAGGAAACACATCATATATATCTTCAATAGTAGTGTTAAACAAGGTATAATTAAGCTTATAAGAACTGTTATAACTGCCCCATAACCAAAAATAATCATCACAACCCGTATAATTGCCTACATTCCGCAAAACCCGTTTTGCTTGAGTCCAGTGCTTTCATTTACTATTCCAGACTCCAGAACTATGACAGCAGAAACAAAGCCCTTTAGTGTATTTCTTGAATGTCATGCTTCACCAGCGGGTGTTGTTAAATTGTTCTGGGGGATTGGAGAAGAGTGTAGACCTATCAAGATGTTGCAAGTGTCCAATAACCAACTCAGGCGTGTTGAACAATGCCGGAAGAAAGGCCATTTGAGACACTGCCAGTGGATGCTCATAGTATAACGTTGCATTCTTACCATGAACCTCAAACATATAGTTAGCATGACGAATCCAAAAGTTGGGGTTGCCCCCATGAGGTATTGTTCTTACAGCTGGAAGCACAGTAAGAAAGAAAAGAACAAATGTCAGCAAAGTTAGTCTACTGGTGAACCACCATCCTGGAGCTGAGTAACCTTTTTCTCTCTCCATGGGCGGATCGCTCCAGCAGGAACCCTTCCACTCAGGTTCCCCTTGTTGCCAATAAACGACCAATGACTTAGGAAGACACTCCCCTAAGAAACAGGAGTATGCCCTGTTATTACTAGTACCATGTAACTAAACGTGAAACATGCCTGATGTATAACACAAATGCAATGTCACAAACCCATTTACATGTGTAGGGTACTGAAAACTCTTCCATGTACTTCTGAAGGTACCTTGAGATATGCAGTTTCATAAGGCAAAACATAACATAAGCAAAGACAGGTCTTTCCCCTGCAAGAGAATAAGCAAACATTTAAGCATGAACAAAACATGAACATTTCTCTTCTTCCTTACATGAAGGAGGTCTCTGTTGCATTCTAGCAAGCATTTCTCACTCCCCAATTACATGAGTAAGGCATTAAAGTTCTTCTTCTCTCACTGGTGTAAATGAGAGAGGCATTCAATAACTTAAAACCAGCATAGCATGGTAAATCAAATACAGTACAAATATCATCAGAGCATTTCAAACTCATAGTATGAGCAGGTAGACAATTTTTTGCTTAAAAAAGTTTTCAGGTTTTATAATGCAAACAAAGCCAATTCTTCTTTAGAGTTCACACAAACTTTTTAGTCCAATTAAAATGTCCAAATTAAAAGTCCAAATGTTGATTGAAGCTTTCTTCTTCTCAGATTACAATTTAACCACTATCTTCTCTCCAGCACAGTTCTTGGCATGGCAAGGTTGAAATTAGGCCATAAATTAAGTCTCACTGAATTCACAAGACACCCAGCCAACCCCCCTTTTCAGCTTTTCAGGCAAACACACATTCCTTCATGCTCCAGCCACACCCATCTGTATTAAGGCAGGCCGATGAGGTATGAAGGCACAAAGAACTTTTCCCGAAGTTGCAAGTAATTTCACACAGAAGAACAGTACAGGGAATTCCAAGTTGCTTTCCCTGCAATCCTGATGCTTGAAACTTTGAATAGTCCATTCTGGATCTCTTTGTTTGAGGGTTGGGCAATTCAAAATCAGCCAAAAACTGTATATCTTCTCCCTCCTTGTACTTTTGCAACAGCCTGCTGTCCATACAGGACGGATCCACACCCCTTGTCCTCTGGACTTCTTTCATTTGCAGCATCTGAATCTCAACTTTATGACAAACTGCATCTGTTAGTTTGTACTTGCACCCCTTTTTGGGCTTGGGTTTCCTGCATTCCTCCTCTGGGCCATCCTCCCACTTCTTGGCCACACGTGAGGTATCAAGTTTACTACTCAGCTTCTCCTGCTTTTGTGATGAGGGTTGCTTCAGGGGCGGGCTGAGATCTCCTATGCTGCTCTTTGAATCACACTCCTTGCTTCTTGCCACTTTGCATGCATTAATAGCTTCAATCTGTGATGAGGTCCCCACCATTTGTTCCCCATCAGCTGGCACTAGTTGTTTTTTAGACTTGGCAGGCAGTATTGCAGCAGTCCCATTTGCCAGAGCCTCTCTGTTCACTGGATATATCTCAGGAGATTCCACATCCAGCACAGCTGCAGTTAAAGCAGCAGAGAACAGGTCTTTTGTAGGGCTAAAAGTGCTTGATTGCTGCAAGGCAGGATATAATGTCCCATCTCCTTTTCCACCCCCATCCCCATCAGGGGGCTCATGCTGTTGTTTCTCATATGATGGAGGGGCAGTTGCCATAGTCCCTCCCTTGGCTGGAGGCAAAAGCTTTGGAAGGGGACCAGCAAGCCGTTGGGAGAACAAAATATTTCTTGGAGTAAGTCTTTGAAGGCAGTTTCTGACTTCCTCCCACGTATATTGCACTGATACAGAAATTCCCTCATGCTTCTGCAATGCATTTCCAATTTTATTCCATTTTTGTAAGTCCAGACAATCATCATATTTAACCCAAGGACAGATTTTTCCTACAACTTGGACCAGTTGCTGTATTTCCTTCTTATCAGCCCTTTTCCCATTGTTATTCAAAAGATCTGAGATATCTTTACAAAGCTCCTGCTTTTGCGAAGCAAGCACGCACCCCATGATAAAAAAATTTTTCACTCACCCTGTGGGACCCAAAGTAGACTTTGGATGAATTTTGAGCGCTCGACTGACCTTTCCTCTGGTCGTGAGTGAGTGAAGACCTTGTCCCGGTTGCAATGAGGTGTTAATTGCTAATTGCTGAAGCAGATTTCAAAGAAGGCTCTCATTGTAGTTCAAAGCCTCACACGGGGCACCACTTGTAGGAATCTGATCCATGTAAAGATCTAAATCAGCCTCAGAAGGAGCAGTTTATAGCCCCAGATAAACAGAGGAAAAGTTAAAAGGTCTAACGAAGTCCAGCTTCATTAGGCAAAGTAAGTAGGAAACAGAGATAGAGAGAAGAACACACAACTGCAGTTTTGGCTGAACAAAGGATAATAATCGCGTCTCTTTATTCAAACAGAGTATATCAGAAACGAAACTTAAGCTACATAGCCAATCAGAATGTCAGAACCCAAATAAGGAGAAATAAGGAGAATTCTTCTCACTATTCTACGCATGCCCAAAATCCAGCGTTGTCTCTCATGCAGACAAAGAGGCCTTTGTTTACAAAATGTGTCAGAGACAGCCAGACAGAAACCAGATACATTCCCACATTAAAATGGGCTTTTTAATGGGGTGTTAGTTAAATTGTTTTATTGTGGTTTTAATTTTGTTGTTGAGCCGCTTCGGGTCACTCTCGAGTGAGGGAAGTGGGATAGAAATGTTTTAAATAAATAAAAATAAATAAATATAACGAGGGTTCTGGAGGTCAGAGAGGCATATGAGAGGACCAGCATAGCTGTGCAGACTAGAGGACCCTTTCTGGGAAGTCTGGGTGGGGAAGGGGTGGGAGGATGCCCAAAAAGACAAAAATGAGGGGTATTGTTCTGAAGCTAAGCCCCCTGAAGAGCCACTCTCTCTGGGTTACTAATATGTTTATATGGAGAAACCATGGACTGGGGCCATTGTCCAATTTCATGTCCCTGCTGCTGAGGCAAGGCAGATCCAGAAGCCACACCCCAAAGCCCTTGTACTGGATTGAGAGGGAAAGATGAGAGCACCGATGATGGTGGCAAGCCAGGAGAGAAGGTGAGCAAACAGATTCTACTGCCGTAGCCCACACAACCTCCCAGAGATGCCATCAGGGCCAGGTCCGTGCTGGCCATTTGGGACACAGGGACAAGTCCTGGTTCATCCCAGTGACTGGTGCTGCCCAGAGGTGGGCAGAAGTATGTCACCTGGCAGCTACAATCCATGACTTCATGCAGTACCCCCCATAGGCACCACCCCCTCCCTCCCTGTCCCGTGCCCTTTTAGCATAGCCAGCACACATCAGGGCTAACTGTTGCACCTCACCTACATCAACCACATGCTTAGATTCTGAATCTGTGGACTGCCCCCACTGCCCCAACATATCACACTCTCCTGAGCATAAGGGAAAGGGGCTGCTAGCTCACAGAAGAGAACCAGAGTAGACCGTCAAAGTGGACAGTAGAATGGTGGCTGGTGGCTCTATAGGTGGAGTGGAGGGAACCCTGCCTAAATCAAGAGTGCAAGTTCTCTTAGTCCGAGTTGTAATACATTGTTTATTTAGCAAAGTGTTCATTGTTGTTACAAAGAAAGAAGGACTTGCGGACCCTAATAAAGACTGTCATCCACATGACAACACCTAGCTTCAATAGAAATAAATGTTTCACTGATTTGATTGGGAGCAGAATAAGAATAAATTAGGCTGGTTCCAAGCAGTCATCTTTGTATAGTTTTTCCCCTTCTTACAAGGTTCTTCAAGCAGAAGATACTGCCATGCCAACACGAAAAGATAATCACTAACTTCTTACCATCTATTTTGAAAAAATTGTAAAGCTTCATGATAGTCCAATGTGTAAAAAGTGACATTGTTTTAACAAGTATTTGAAGAACTACTGCTTGATGTCTAATACATGCACATAGGATTAAAAGATTCTGAGTCCAGAAGGTGCTTTTGAAAACCAAAATTCAAGACTGCTTTTATGAAAAAGTCTACCTGGAGTTTCATCATCTCAGTAATTAAAGTTAGGACTGGAGGAAAATTATTACTTTTTATTGCTCTTTCTAAGCAGTCGGAAGTTAGATCTACTTTGTTGATCTACTAGAAATCGCCCAAGTGGTGGGGGTACACAGAAAGAGCCTCCTCAAAGATTCTGGTATTTTTGAACCACAATTGGACATGCCCTGGTAATGGCAACCTTGTGTTTTCAACTAATCTTTTTCACACTAGGTCAGGTGAAGGGAACTGTAGCATGAACTCACCAAAATGTGCCTTCATTTTTGCAGTTTCACATCTGGCCTAGACATGGAAGAAGAAGACCCAAGTGTTGTTCAGGTGTTTCTTAACCTGCCTTTGTATGACATGGAAATTAAAGGGGGGAGGAGAAAAAGGGAGTGGTACCCACATTTGGAATCCAATCCCCTATCTGTTGTTGCATTCCTCATATGAAAATTTACATAACTGCAGAGGAAAGGTTCATGCTTTTATTCAGGTTCTCTGATTTTTCCAAGTTTTCTGATCATCTGAATAGGGGGCTCTGGAAGTACAAAAACAATCAGATTATGGTCCAGCTGCCCTTGGCTCACATCAATTCTATTTATTTAATTCTTCACTGGAAAAAAAGTATTCTCTCAGTTTTGTTCCTACTTTTATTAGCACTAGAGCTATCCCCACTGCCACTCATCCCCACTTACTAACTTGTTGTCCTTTTTGTTTTATGGAGAAAAACAACACTTCAGAAACAATGTTGTGTTTTTATTACATTTGTTCACCTGACAGTATTTTGGACAGATACCCTATTCACCAACCCCATCATTGAGGAAAGGTGCAGGTTAAATTCTCAACTGAAACCTAATTGGCTGGTTTGAAAAAAGATCATGCCACAGTTTGCTTCTCCTTGCTTTTCTTTTTCTTAAGAATTTTTTGCATGCCAATTGGAATTCTTTAATCTCAAGAAGTTCTTATCTTCCTGTAAGGATATATTTTGTAATGAGTTGAATTAAACAAAGACAGCAGAAAAATGAATAAGATTAGTATTGTCTCTTTAACATATCATGTCTAATGAGATTTACACAACAGTTTACTTTAGTTTTTCAGGTCACTGTATTATTCCTCTCTCTTAGAGCTCTTGGAGTGAGACACATCTACAGTGTATGCCACTAGATATAATGTATGTTTTACCTGTTTTATACAAAGAAATAAACATAGAAGGCAAATGTTTCAGCTTGAAAAAAATCTCATCAGGGCAGGGGTTCTGTTATGTATGATAACTGTGTATGTAACTGTCAAGGCAATTCAAACCGCCATGTTCCCGCGCTTTCCTAGCTGTCAAACAGTGTCCCTGTTTGACACCTACGAAATCTCGCCAGACAGCATAGTGTCACGAGATTTCGAGAGGCGCGCACATTAGAATCTGACAGGAGCGAAATGTATCTTTCTTATGCAAATAAGTGGATTGAAATGTGTGCACACCTTGTTAGCCAATGGGCTTTGTTTATTGTTGTTACTGTTACTGTTTGTACTGTATAAAAGTCTGAGTTTTGCCCCATCAAAACTGTGTTCAAACCCCACTAATAAAGAGCTGTATTTCACTTCTAAATGTGAGTCGTCATTATTCCTTGAACACCAAAGGTTCCCAACCTTTTTATGCCATGGGCCTGACCATGCCCCCCCCCCCCCACGGGACAGCTGAGCAGGTCAGACCACAGCCCTGGAAGTGGAAGTTAAATGCACCCACTTCTGTGTTTACAACAGCCATGGGCACATTTATGGCTGACATAACCATGTCTACACATGCACAGGCGCATTTTATGGCTGTTGTAAACATGTCCACTTCCACTTCTGGGTGTGGTGGTGGCAGCAATGGGCCAGATGGAAAGGTGCCACGAGCCAGTTCTGGCCCACAGGTTGTAGGTTGGGAATCCTTGACATAGGGGAACATAAAGTGATGCTAAAATAGTACTTGAAGACCTTTATTTGGAAGAATTAGGGTTTTTTCTCTCTAGCATTCTCTTTCAGATTGTTTTGTTGTTGTTTTTGAAAAAAAACATTTTCCATTCTGTTTATGAGGGAGTTCACAATAGTTTTGTATTTTAAAAATCAATAATATTGTCACCCATCCTTGCTCCTATGCACTACACTACAATTGACAAGCTCATCTTATTTCTGCTTGACTATCAACTCTTAAATATCATTGTCAAAGCTTAGAGTAGCCCTATTAAATCCAAAGCAACTTGGTAAATCAACAAGTGTGTAAGTTCCACTGATTCACTGGGTCTATTTTTGTTGTACCTAACAATTGGACTTAGGCAAATGTATTTAAATGTTCAGTGCTCTCTTCCTTGAAAAATCAATTAAGTCATTATCACAATACTTTATATGAGGGTCACAGGGAAAAGAAAGGTTTTCACCTCTAGCTTTATAATAAGGAATTAATTGGTGTTCTTCACTTTCTTTCTCTGCTGAAAGGAACTTTTTTTAAAAAGAGATTTCATCAAGTTTCCAAAGAGTCTAGTAATAATTGAATACAGCTTCACATATGAGATCTGAAGGTTTCTAGGATACCTTGCAAGTCCCACCCATCCACCCCACCTTGCCATCTGACACACAGTCCACATTAAGTTTTTCTCTTAGTTATATTATTATATCATTTTTATGAGGAAGGATGTTCTAGGAAAAACATTTCTGCTATCTTTAGCACCATCTCCTACACTATTAATGTCACTATCAATTATCAACATTTCCCCTATTGACTCTCAACTTTTGACTTTCTTTACCTCTCCCTTCTTGACACAGGACTGGTCTATTTAACCTAGCCGGTTTTAGTTGTTTTCTGTACACATCATAGTCCCTTTTAACTTTGCTTAGAACTGCATGAGAATTACAGTCAAATGATTTCCTCTAAATTTGCTCATCAATGTTACAAAGATTGTCTATGGATTGAAATACAGTAGGTGAATTTTCCCTCTTATGAAACCAATAAAAGAGGGATTGGCAAAAAAATACAGTTTATGGGTGGTACAAAAATGTAAAGAGGCTCACTGTAAAACATATTATAACAAGATGTCATGATGATGTGCCGAAGAAAGGACTGCTGTGTATAAAATAATGGAATGTCAAAACTAAGGCTCACATCCTGTTGGCTCATGCGATTATGTAAGAGACACTTCTCGGTCTACCTTTTAGTTGCTCAACCAGTGGTGTAACCAGTTGCCAAACTGGCAGTGTGGAGATGAATGGATTTTGGTGTGTTTTGCATTTAAAAACCCTCTAAAATGTTTTATTTATTTATTTATTTATTTAATTTTATTTTTTATTTCATACCAACCATCTGGGCCATTTTCCACTCTGGATGGTGCACACACAAATAGCAAAATAATATGATAAAACAAACAATAAAATAAAATAGCCATGTGAGTACATAAAAAAAATAAAATAAAATACTTTTAATTCATTATGACAAAAGAAATGAAAAAGAATGGGAGCATATAAGGTACAATCATGAGCTAGGTTATATTTGTAAATATAAAATAACCATTTATATGAAAGGTATTTTAAGATGTACTTTAACATTATTTTGTCTTATTGTTTTAATGGGTAGAACATGGGTAGAACAGTTGCAAATATCCACAATGGCTAAGGCATGAAACATAAGACACCTTTCTTGTCTTCTGCCCCCCCCCCCCAAAAAAAAACCGCACACACAACAACAACAACCCATAATGCACTAAAAAAACCTGGAAAAGTGTTTAAGATAGCGGAGGGGGAGGTTCATGACTTGCTGTTAGTCTTTAAATGTGCTACAAGTTTTTTTGCTGTGATAATTGGGTTCTGTTGTCTTCCCTTTGAGCACTCTTTATGTGAAGCCTTTTGGATGTCTATGGCTATTTGCCAAGACCCTGCCATTGCAAACAAGACACAGGAACATCTGCCTGACATGTTTGCACAATGGAAATATGAGGCAAAGAAAATTGCCTAATGGTGTAATAAGGCTAGCAATAGCCGGCTACTGCTTCTTCAAATATAAATAAGGGTCATAATACACCATGGCATCAGAGAAAATTATGGAGAACAAACTTTTTTAAGCAGTTTTGTAACCTAATACCCACAAATGCACCATCAAGTATGTGTCTGTGTTTATTTTTTTAAAAAGATCAAATCGGAGTACTGTATCCTGATTAGAATAATGCACCTGATGTTTCAAATATTTTAATCAATATGGTTATTATTTCTGACATCACTGACAAGTACTACTGAACAACATGCTTCTTAATCTAACAAAATGATAATGTATCTACTAAGAGCTTTTATGCTGGAACAGATACATGCTTAACTCCTTTCTTTTTCTGCTTACCACGTAAATTGTACAGACATAATGTGACTCCTGTTTTTTCAATCAAGGGACTCAAGGGGTCAGTCTGATGGCATGTGTTTGTTACCAGATGCCAAAAAATAAAGCAAGCAGTGCAGTTGTGGATCAGCAAATGCCTAAAAAAGCATTTGTGTAAAACAGGGGTTTTCAACCTATGGCCCAGGGGCTGGATTTGGCCCCCGACACCATTTAATGTGCTCCCCCCCCCCCCCCACTGCCTCTGCAACACCAAGAAGTGCCATGTTGGCAAGCAGGACAAAATGTTGGCCATCTGGCTCCTGAAGCTGTCTGAGGGAGTGTGACCCGGCCCTCAGCTTGAAAAGGTTAAGAACCCCTGGTGTAAAACATCTTTCTCTACTATCCCATTGATGCCTTCCCATTAGCTCAAAAGTTGTAATCTTTCATGGTGTTAAGACTAGAAACATTTGTTAAAAGATTGAACACAGGAAAACATTCATAATCTTTTTTCTTAGCCCTTGAAATGTACTCTGAAAAAAGCTTGGTAGAAACAGCAATAGAAATTAAAAAAGAAAGAAATAGAAATAAAGTGGAAAACAACAGTGGTAGCCTGGATTATTTATTTGAATTTGATTCTTCCTCCCCTGCCCATAACTGCATAAGCAATTCTAATCTTTATATTTGGCTTAAAAATTGTAATAAATGGAAGGAAAGTGCTAAGTGTGGTATATCAATAGAAATTATTTACCCGAGTCTTCCCATAATGGTCACACAGTTGATAAAACTTATTGACCTGGGTGGTCTTCTCAAATTAGGGCTCTTTTATCTTCTTAGGGACTGCAGTAGCTTAGTGGTTAAGACACTGAACTTGATGACTGGAAGGCTATCAGGTCAGCAGTTTGATACCCTAGTGCTGTTTGATGGAGTGAGCTTCCGTCTCTGTCCCAGCTACTGCCAACCTAGCAGTTTGAAAGCAAGAAATTGCAAGTAGATGAATAGGTACCACTTTGGTAGGAAGGTAAACAGCGTTCTATGCACTCCAGTGTCTAGTCATGCCTGCCACATGTCCATGGAAATATCTGTAGATGCAAAGAACACTGGCTCTTTGGGTATAAACAGAGATGGGCACTGAACCCTAGAGTCGGATACGTCTGGCTTTCGAGCAAAGGTGACCTTTCCCTTTACTTTTACCTATCTTATTATTTCGTGTCCAGGTCAAACTTTCTGAAGTTTCTGGTGGTAATCAGCAGACCAGTAAATGAGCCAGATTCTGTATCTTTCCACATTCACACAGTGTGCTGTTGTCTGCCAGAAGGCCTCACTTGAACATGTTGGTCTTACATTTAGGAACTCCATCCCTCAGCCTGTCCAGGGTCCTCCAAGTGACATAGGGCACATTGAGTTCCTCGGCCATATCCTCTTTTAATGTTATTCTTTGTACACCTTCTAATTTGATTTTGCTCTTGTATACCTGTTGTGTCCAAAGCTGAACGCTAGTTTAAAAGACAAGCCACACCAAAGCGGAAGAAGCAGACGCGCACCAATTCTAAAAGCGCAAATTACAAATAGCTGTCAAAGCAGGAAATGTTGAACTTTGCTTGTCCTCCAGAAGCCCGCCTAAATGTATCTTCATTTGTAATGGTCAAATCACTGTATATATAGATGCCACACCTCTACATATTCCCCAGTCCGGTTCTTGAGCTGAATAAAGAATCACTGTTGTTAACCCGATCCTGCTGGTTAGATTACTTCTTGTGCCGGAGTCAACAGTACCCTCAATAATGTATATTCTTTCCACAAAGCTCTTTCTGGATCTGAGTTGGCCGACTTGAGGATGTTGAGGGTCATTCACTTGCTTTGTTCTCTCAGCGTCTGCTGCTATGCTCCTTATCTTTAGGTGGAGTGATACCAACAAGAGGATTTTTTTAATGGTGTAGGTTTGAGGCATCCTGCCACTATGCACATTGTTTCATTAAAGGCTCTTCTATGAACATAGAAGTCTTTGTCAGAAACATGTGCCCAGATGTAAAACCAGATATGTGATGGTGTAGTCATAGTGCCATGTGACCAGGTACTCTGAAAAAGTAGGGTTCCTAAACATGTGAAACACTGGCATCACTTGTACAAGAATGTCATGTAATCATTTATGGTAGGGGTTCCCAACCTTTTCAAGCCAAGGGCTGGGTCACGCTCTCTCAGTCAACTTCGAGGGCCAGACAGCCATTTTGCCTTGCTTGCACAATGGTGGTGGCCATTTTGTCCCAACAGCTTCAAAGGGGGTGGTCATTTTGTTTCTTGAAAGCACTTAGAGGGGTGGGGGCCACATGGAATGGCACCCTGGGCCAGATCCGGCCCACGGGCCTTAGGTTGGGAACCCCTGATTTATGGGATGACCATCTATCTTAACCTATAATGAAGAGGTGTGGACGTACATGTCCGGGAAAGGCTCCAACACCCCTGAAGCCTATCCCATAATGCTTCACACACACCTACCTTCCTTCACTGACATCAGCCCCACAAGTGTCCAGAGGCTGAGCGGGGGCCTATGCCCCACAAATTGGTCAAAACAGGAAAACTACATTTCCCAACGACCAATGCAACAAGTGCCAGCCAATCCGAATGACCGCGCAACTCACCAGTCACGCATCACACCAACCACCACCGTTGCCAGGACAATAGAAACTGCCTTCCCCTGGCTGGTGGCAGCATAGCAACAGGAAGCCCTTGCCATGCCCACCTGAGGCCGGGGGAGGGCTGTCCAGCTGCTGTCGCTGGAACACCGCATGCCAGACTCATCAGCAGCCTGGACAGGGACTGCTCCACCCAGGGGGAATGGCAGGAGATGAGCAGCCCACACATGCAGGTTTCCCCCAGTGCAATGGCCACCTGTCCCTGATGCTGGCCCTCCCCAACTCATGCCAACCCCCACCGGTGCCCACACCGCAAAAGACCATGGACCAGGCCAGGGAGCCCTTGCCGAACAAAAGCCGCCTCGAAAAGGACTTCCCACTGCTGAACCTGGAACAGCCACCACACAACTTTTCCCCACCTCACCAGATAAGCCACATGCCGAGCGGAGAGTGCTGCGGCCTGGGGTAACGGTGAATCACTGACACTCACTCTGCCCGACAACACATGCACAGAAGCGCCCTCCCATGCTGACGCCGGACCCAACCACCCCATGCCCTCCCCTGGGTCAAACACAAGCTACGGCACCCAAAAAAAAGCAACCGTTCCCCCCAAGTCACCCCCCATGCCTACCCCACAACCCCAAGAGGTACACCAGGAGCCCCATGAATCCAGCCAGTGAAGCCGGGTAGTCCAAGCAAGTTGATTATATAGCAAGCCCACACTCATTTTATCTTTCCCCCTAAAAGAGATTCCCTTGAGAGTGAGTAGAAAGCAACAATACTAAGAGAAGATTGTTCCTGTGCCACAAAATCGAAATATCCTCCTATATAATCCTGACTCCTCACTGCTGATTTGTTCACACTTCTCTACCATGGGACATTCATTCTTACAGCAACAACAATTACACTTTTATACCTCCCCATAGCCGTTAGTGTACTATTTGAGTGGTTCACGAGTTGATTAGCATTTTGCCCCCAACATGCAGGGTACTCATTGTACTGACCTCAGAAGGATGAAAGGCTGAGTCACCCTTGATCCCTGGTCAGGATTGAATTCACAATCTTTTGGCTGCAGTACAGCAGTTTAACCACTGCCACCAAAGCGAAACAGACCTATTTCCTTTGAGTCAGGGCCACAGTCAGGGGGGCAGGGGCGGGGGTGAAAACCCTCCTGAGCTAACAGCCTCCCCCCGCCCGGTTGTGCTTATGTTATATATGTGAGTGTGATTTTGTTATACATGTGAGTGTGGCATTTTCCCTCCTGAAATTTTTTTGCCCCACCTGAAAAAAAATTCACACACACCCCACTCCCAAATAATCTAGAATCCGAGCTACGGCCATGCTTTGAGTTTTGATTGTTAGGGTCCCTTTCCATATCATTAAGTCCTTATTCTTCCTGACTATTCTTGTATCTCTCCACTTGGTGATTTGATCCTAACGTTTACAAACATTCGCCTGCCATTACTTACTACAGTTCCCAAGCTATGCTAGCTGACTCCTGTAATCATTACAGTTTTGTGATTTTACCCCTTTGCAGCCTCTCTTGAGTTATTTTTCACATTCTGTTTCATACTTGTGCCTTATGTCATTTGGTTTTATTTATTTATACTGTGATTTCTTTCTTCTGTCTTTTGGTGCTTGTGCTTTATACAGGGCAATTTACAATCTTTTTAAATCTTAACATAAAAGGCAGTAAAAAAAATGCAATAACCCATGAATTAACATACGGCAAAGGCAGAAACAGGAGAGGTTTAGTAGATAAAAGGAAGGCATGGTGTATTTACCAACTGGGAAATTACAGGAAGAAAGGGGAAACCCAGTAGTGGGGAACCCCTGTAATAATGCAACTCGTAGTGTGGACTGATCCACTCAGAAACTAACAACTACAGTAATATCTTGCATAACAAATGCATCAAATAGCATCATATTCGCATAACGTCATGGTTTTTATGCAGACATGATGCATCGCATAATGTCCAAAACCACTGAAAAATGTACGTCATCCAAGGTATTGGTATAGGAACCTCGGATAACATCCATTTGCGACCATTTTTTGGACTTTATGCGATGCATCTCCCCATAGGAACCACATAACGTCCAAAATCGCATAGCAACCAACTCCGTGGAACGAAGTTTGGACGTTATCCAAGGTTCTACTGTATGCTATTTTGGACAATTCTGGAAGTCACTGTTTATATGTTTTATTTTTTCTAACTTTTTCTGAATTCTATTACAAATACTCAAAAGTTGTCATAGGCTTTACCCCAGGTGGGACACAGAGAAGTATAGCTCTTCCAGATCTTAGGGAATAAAACATAAAAATACAGGAACATCTAGGGTGGCCTTGAGTCTCCTTTTGCAGAGGGTGGTCCTCCATTTGAAGAACTGCCAGGAAAGAATCTTTTTTCTGAAGGTGTCTTCCATTTCAAGGGCTTGCTTTAAAGCTAAAAACTGTCAGAGGGAACTCAGTCACCTTAAAATTAGCCTTCAACACAAGGAACATGGACAGCAGACTCAGCAGACAGACAGGTTGCCTTATTGCAGTCTTTCCAGCTATTTATAGGTGCACTAGGTAATTCAAAATTATAAACACTATTTCTAATTATGTGCTGTACAGTGATACCTCATACAATGTCCAAACGTGGTTCCGCAAGTTTGGACTTTATACGGATTTGGACTTTGTATGAGGCATGCAAAATCCTAGCTGTGATGCCTCATACAATGTCAAAATCCTTGCTGCGATGCCTTGTACAACGTCATTTCCATAAAGATACATTGTACTGTAACAGCACAGACTTCAGGGCAAAGTCAAGGAAACATGTACAGAACTTTAAGAAATCATTGTCTAAAGGCTAAATACATTACAAAAACATGTCAAACAACCCTGATTGTCTAAGAACCTGAAGAATGCTGCAAAAATCCCAGGAATGCTTCTAAAAATTCTGACAAAAAAAATCAAAAAAATCCAAAATCATGCTCAAAACCACTCCTATACACTCTAAACCTCGTGCAAAACCCACAAGAGCAATGCATGCATGTGTCCTGCCTTTTATACTGCCCAGGCACAATGCATCCTGGGTAAAAACCCAATGCCTCATACAAAGTCGCAGCAACTTTGTATGTGGCAACTTTTTTCAAGGAATTAGATGATGTTGTATGAATCCGATGTTGTATGAAGCGGACTTTGTATGAGGTATTACTGTATCTGTATACTTAAATTAAAATATAAAACCTTATCCAAATTAATGTGTCCTTTTGCCTTCTTCTTTGGTGATGCATGTTCTTCTTTTCATTGATGTGTAAGTGGTTGCCCCATGTTATCTTTTCCATTGTTGTGGAGGCATGCTATTTAATGCTCTGTATGCAATCACCAAATTTTTGAATACTGCCCAGAAGAAATCAGCCACCAATGCAGAAATTTGGAATAAAAGTGCTGCATGGTCTTATGGGAGCATATCCACTAAGTGGTTTAAATCCTGTTGCTTAATGCAATAAGACCTGAGTAGGCCAATTGAATCAATGGGAATCTGGTGAGTTAACTCCTCTGCAAGTACCAATGATTCAATGGGCACTACCCTACTTCCAGTTTGCTAAGCTATGCAAAAAGATTTCAGCCACTGAATAGTGACTGAGTCGGCCTAGGCGGTGCAGAAATCAAACAATTAAATCAAATTAAAAATTACTGTTTTCTGAATCAAGTACAGCTTCCAAAGACTCATCAAATTAGTATATCTGAGAGTAAACAAAACAGAACAGCAAAAAAAGAGGGTGGGTGGGACAAAAATCCTTGTGGCACCTTAAACTCTTGTATTTAAATGTGAGCTTTCATGGACCAAATCCACTTCATCAAATTAGATCAGTGATTTGGCATAACTAAGGTGTATGCTAAGCCTGGAAATAAACAACCAGTCACTTCCAAGTGATTACTAATAGTTACTTGTAATGAAACTCCTTCTTGCAAGAGGTATGGCATAACTGAAATTCTCAGTTGTTCTCTTTGGCAAAATGGATTTACAAATGTTTATTTGTGTTTATGTGTGACAGTATGTAAATCTAGTTTCCAGCGAACAGTTAGGTCTGCTGGCTGCGTCATTTCTGAAAACCTGTACGAACTGCCAGATATAGAACATTTTACTTGTACGTGAGTGACCTTACAACTTCCAAGCCTAAGTTGCTTCTTTCTGAAGAAGACAGAATTTCAGTCTGGGGGCAGAACTAAATCTCAGCATGAAGAGATCAGCTACAGCATACAGAAGACTGTGCCCACCTACTCAATTTATGAGCTGCTGGATTTTTACCATTAGTCATGTAAGAACCTGTGCAAATGAATTCATTCTATTAATGCAGATAGAAAGTTTGAAGAGCTTTGTGATTATGATCTCAATGTTAAAGCCACAGCAGAATTGCAATGACGTGCCTTTGATCTACTTCAAACCTTTGGCTGCTTAGAGCTGCGTCTGAAATTGCCATCTAAATTTCTCCTTGGATTTAAGAGCTCCAAAGTATGAGACCTTATTTATAAATGGGATAGAATGTGTATTACTGTAAGGAGGACACCAGTGGTGAAGACATTTCAGTCAGAGGGCCAACTCCCTCACCCCAAGAATGGTCTGAGTTCCCTACATCTAGCTCTCTGATAGATCTCAGGAGTGTATTGGCAGATGAGGAATATGAACAATAGATTCATTTTCATTTATTTCTATTCTTTTTCTATGGATTGTATACAAATGAATCTCCACAACTCAAAATTCATATTTTTGACTAGTGCATTCAGGCACATGGTATGCAATGGAGGAAATGTGCACAACATGCAAGCATGAAAATAGATTTGTTAAAACACACATAAATTAGGAAAATTACATTCAAACATAGTGTAATATATTTTTTATTTTTATCTATTTAGCAAACTGCAATACAAAACAAGGATGAGAAGAAAATGTGAATGTGGTTTTGGGGAATACAATGTAACTGAAAGAGAGATTTTCAATCCATACTCATTTCCTATGTGTATTTCCCTCGACAAATGAGGGGTAAAAGAGGAAGTAAAGAAGGCTCATTTCCTAAGTTGAACCAATGTATTGCTACTACTTAATCATGTCCTCTTCCACAAAGGATCTCCATTGGGATCTCTCCTTAGACAGCTCCATGGCTCACCTCAGGTCGCTACCACAAACTTGGAGGGCCTCCTTGATGTTATCAATCCACTTGAACCAACTCCACCTCCTTGCCTGCTAAATCTCTTAAGTTCCACATTCCATTAGTCGTGATCCTTGTTGCTTGCTTGGCCATCATCATTGAAATTCATTTGGTTTTTCCATGTGTGTTTATTTTAATCAGTTAAATGTGGGTGTGTGGGTGATTGACCCTCAGCACCCTAGCACAGTGAAGGGGCTGCCTTTTTAGTGCCGCCATGCAGGTGCTGCTGCTGTTTCAGGTCCCTTACTCCCTGAGATGAAGACTATTGCTTCCTCAGGATCCACAGCAGTTAGGGTTATACTATCCATGCTCTGTCCCCATCAGATCTTAGCCACCACCAAAATGATGCCCCCCCCCCCCCCCCCGGACAAGGACCTGTCTGCTGAGATTTGCTTGGGTGCAAACAGTTACCCCCTATTCACCTCAGGCCAGGGGGCATGGACCAATGTACCAGAAATTATCCATTATTTCCCTTTCCCTCCTCAAATCCCCATTGTTTGGTAAACGATGTGCCTCAACAGTTTTACTTCAGCTTTCATGTCCTTGATTTCACTCATATATTTTCTGACCATTTATCCACATTTGACTGAGCTTTCCACACTTCAGCCTACCTAAGTTCAGAATGGCTTCCTTCACAGAAAGTTTACTTGACATAAAATCCAGTTAACCTGGCATTAGAGTCAAGACTGTCCTAGATGCTCCTTGAGATTCAAGATTTTCATGTGGAGCATCACAGTAACCAGGGATCAAGGCTGATATAAAAAATGCTGCCTGAAGTGAAGGACCAGGTGAATTCATCTTCTCATTTTATATACAAATGTTGACAAGAGTCTTACTTCCATGTTAGGGAAAGGACAACATCCTCAGTTCGGCCTTGGGGAAGCAGAGTAACTTAAGTGAATACATATTGAGAGGTATTTGGCATACATAGACCATCCTTCATACAATTAAAATTTATGACACTTCAGTTACTTGATTGCAGCACATTAAAGATGGAAACTTAACATGAGTGTGACTTGTCTCCACACATAATTACAATGCCTGTTTCAAAGTAATACATTGCAATTTGAAATAAAAAATGTTTCTGAAACTCTAGTCCAGTGTTTCCCAAACTTTGGTTTTTGGATTCCATTTCCCAGAAGCCTAAGTCAATTCCTCAAAGCACTGATCAGCTAATATACTGACTTAGGCTTCTGGGAATTGAAGTCCCCTGTGGGGCGTGGAGCCCACTTTGGGAACTACTGCTCTAGTCTGCTAAATTCAGCTTTAGTCCCAACTAGAATAGCTCCTTGTGTTGACTCATATGTTCAACTCATTTCAGCTTCAGTTGAAACTAAAATTGAATTTATTCCAATATGCTGGAGGAGAGTTTTGAGAGTCCCCTGGACAGTGAGGAGAACAAATAGGTCAATATTAGAAGAGATTAGCCCTGAGTGCTCCTTAGAAGGACAAATAACAAAGATGAAGTTGAAGTATTTTGGACATCAAATGAGAAGAGAGGATTCACTTGAGAAGGCCTTGATGCTGGGGAAAGTGGAGGGCAAAAGAAGAAGGGGACGGCCAAAGATGAAATGGGTTGATGGTATTGTAGACACAATGGGCATGGGGCTGTGTGGACTAAGGAGGATGGTGGAGGACAGAGGTGCCTGGAGAGCGATGGTCCATAGGGTCGCAAAGAGTCGGAATCGACTGTGCGACTGAACAACAACAATGCATTTTGTTTGGCAAAGAGCAATATGCTTGTTTTTGCTGTTTGACAAACATTAACTTCCAAAAAGGACATTTAGGCTGTCATCAGATGCACACTTTCCAAGACTAAGATCAATTGAATACACTGAGTCGATATTACAGGATTGTTACAGATTTTGAATTGTTGTACTCAAGTAGCATATCATAAATTCTTACCAAGTTTTTTTTTAAAAAAAAGATGGATGTAGATTTGAAAGAATGAAAGTGCGGCGCCAAAATGGCCGCCGCGCTCTTTGCGGGGGCCCCCCACCCGGACTCAGACATCCGGGTGAGTTAGGGGGCATGGCCACCCCTCTATATAAGGGGTGGCCGCAAGGCAGCCGAGCTGCCATTTTAAAAGAGCGACGGAGAGGAGAAGTTCTCTCCATCGCTGCTTGTTCCCCCTTGGTCCTTCCCGGCTGGGAAGGAAGGATTTGGCATGGAGCCTTTGGCTTGCAGGCTCCTCTGTGCCTTTTCTCTGCTCTTCGATCCCTGGAAAGGGATCCTGCTCCTTCGATATGCCTCCCAAACGAAGGGCCTCGGCGACGAAGCCTCGGCCCGTGGGGAGGACTTTTGGCCCTGCGCAGCGTGGGGGCCAGCCCTTGGGTCGGAGGACCAGGGCTGTGCCCACGTGCCAGTACTCTACCCCCACCAATACCGGTGGGGCGATGCAGGCTGCTTGGCCCTCGACCGGTCAGCCTTCAGCTGGCCCTTCCGGGGCTTCGGCCCTTGGCCCGCAGATACCGGCCATGGGTCCAGGCAGCGGGGGTGGGTCCGGTGCTGGTGCACAGCACGTTCCACCTCCGGCCCCTCATGGGCCGGAGTTTTGGGCATGGCCCTATTCGGGCCCGGGCTCTCATGTTGGGGTTCCTGGTCCAATGCCTGGTGGGCCATCCGGCCCACCCGGCCCACCTTATACTGGGGGATCTGTGGCAGTCGATGCATTGCTAACGCGTTTAGCGGTGCTTGAGGCGTCCTTAGGGATGGCACACAACCCCGTGCCGGGTGTCCCTTCATTTGCTGTGGGGGCACCTTTGGGTCCTCCGTCTGCCTCAATGGCCGCCACACTGCAGCAAGCGGCTAGCCGGGTTGAGCTGCTGGAGACACTCCGGCCTACCCCGGCCGGTGTCTCGCAGCTCCCAGTTCGGCCAGAGATACAACAGGAGAGTGGTCAGGTGCGGCCCCAGAGCTCAATTCCGGTCGCGAGCTCCGACGCCCGCCGTGGGCCAGAACCCCCAGTGGGGGCGGCTCACGGGGGTGCAACTAGTGAGTATCAGGTTCAAGTTAATGCACCCACATCACAGTCCACTTCCAATGGTGGGGTTCAGTGGCCATGGCCTCGTAATGTCGAGGTGAGCGGGCATCAGTTGCAACTTTATCCCAGTGCCCCTTGGTTCCATACTGGTGCAACGTTGGGTGTGAGGGTTTCCACCTCCGGGCTAGTGCCGGGCATCGCAGGGACTGTCCAGGTTCCGCTGTGCATGCCCCGGGTACCTAATGTGCCGGTGGCGGCTTTGCCGACGGCTGGTTATTCGTTGCCCCTTGGTGATCATTTGTCCCAGGTCACGAGGGAAAAGATTTGGCAGGGGGAGTACGTGGATATATTCTCCCTATTGAACCGTGAGCCCACTAAGGAGGAGAGAGAGGGACAGGATGACAAAGACAAAGAGCTGTCCCGCCGTCGTAAGCCACCACGCACCTGGGCCAACTGGTTGCCCGCATATCTTATTTATATGGCGGAGTATCTCAGGGCCCGGCCAGACCTGGCCATTCCTATGGTCCAATATTTGGACAATATTTACAGGGCGATGGTGCATTTTCCTGGCCCATCGTGGTTGGCTTACAATGAGGAATTCAGAATGAGGGTGCCATTGCACCCGGAGATGAGATGGGATGAGCCCTGTCAGAAATTGTGGCTATTGTACATGACCCCCACGCGTCCGGCGCCTGGGGATAGGTACCATTGTGGCCATGCCGTTCAGCGAGCTGCTCCAACGCAGGCTTCCTGCCAGCTGGCGGGGCAGGGGGTTCCAGCCCGCTTGCTGTGTTGGAGCTTCTCGGCCAGCGGTGTGTGCAATAAGCCCCCTCCCCAGTTAATGTGTATATGTTGGAGCGATGGCTCTCAACTTATCCTCGGAGAGAGGATGCAAAGTACCTCCTTGAGGGTTTCCAGTGGGGCTTCCGAATACCATTCAAAGGAGTGCGGGGACCCCAAGATGCACCCAATTTAATGTCCCTGAAGGGTAGAGAGGAGGTGGCTGCCCTGAATATTGCTAAGGAGGTTGGGGCCAAGAGGGTGGCAGGCCCCTTTTCTGTGCCACCCTTTCCCAACCTGAAGGTCTCCCCTCTGGGGTTGGTACCCAAGAAGGCCCGGGGGGAATTTCGTTTAATCCACCATTTATCGTACCCGGCGGGTTATTCTGTCAATGATGCTATTCCTGATGACCTTTGTTCGGTCAGGTATACGTCCTTTGACCAAGCCCTACGGATGGTGCGCTCTTGTGGTCCGGGTGCCCTCCTGGCAAAATGTGACATCAAATCAGCATTCCGATTGCTGCCAGTGCACCCTGAGGACTTTGAGCTGTTGGGTTTTAGATTCCAGGGGAAGTTCTATGTAGATAAGGCCATGCCTTTTGGCTGCTCTATATCCTGTTCAGCATTTGAACGTTTTAGCACCTTCCTTCAGTGGGCCTTTGTTCACAGGTCCGGGTATCGGTCTGTAGCCCATTACCTCGATGACTTTTTGTTTGTGGGTGAACGGGGCTTGGACACGTGCACGCGTCTCCTCACCACATTTCAGACGCTAATGCAGGAACTGGGTGTCCCTTTAGCGCCCAAAACTACCGAGGGCCCATCCAATACCCTCACATTTCTGGGTATCGAAATCGACACGGTCGCACAGGCATCCCGGTTACCCATTGACAAGGTTACCCGGATCTCTGCGATGATTTTGGCCTTGCTGGCCAAACGTAAGGTGTCACTTAGAGAGCTTCAGGTACTGCATGGCCATCTTAACTTTGCCTGCAGGGTGGTTATGCCTGGCAGGGCATTTGCTTGGCACCTGTGCGATGCCTTGTCTGGCTTGACAAGGTGCCATCATAGGGTCCGACTAACCAGGGGCATGCGGGCTGACCTTTTGGTTTGGCTCTCATTCCTGCAGGACTTCAACGGGGTATCCTTTTGGAGGTCCGACCTTTTAGTTTCACCTAGGTTTCAAGTGCAGTCGGATGCCTCCGGCTCCCTGGGATATGGGATTTACTTCCAGGGGAGGTGGGCTTATGGCCAATGGCCTCCAGAATGGCGGGGCACGGATCGCCTCCGCGATCTTATATTCCTTGAGTTTTTCCCAATCCTGGGAGCTTTGATGCTATGGGGCAGGGAGTGGGCCGACTCAGTGGTCCATTTTTGGTGTGACAATGCTGCAGTAGTGCACATTGTCAATGCTCAGACATCTAAATCACCCAGGGTGATGGCTTTAGTTCACCAATTCGTGTTACGTAGCCTACGCCTAAACGTGCTTTTCAGGGCCAGACATGTACCAGGCATTGATAATGATATTGCTGATGCTTTATCCCGCCTGCAGATCCCCCGGTTCCGCGCCTTGGCTCCGGACGCAGAGGAATTCCCCTCGTCACTTCCGGCCAAGATTTGGACATTTGGCAAGGAGAGGTGAACCGGGCGATTGGCATGTCCTTGGCGCCCCGCACGCGTAAGGCGTATCATCATGCTTTAGTTCAATTTAATAGCTTTCGTGTGCAACTTCAGTTGCCTGAGGCGTGGCCCATTCCTGTGGAACAGGTTTTACAATTCATGGTTTATTTACACATTCAGGGCCTCGCTCCCCGCACTATAGCATCAAGGCTGTCAGCATTGGCATTTGTTGCCAAGGTGAGGGGTTTTGCTGACAGCATGAACGATTTTCGCATATGGCATGTTTTGGAGGGGTGGACACGGGAACGTGGCCGCCGCCCGGACACTCGGCACCCAATTTCCCCAGGGGTGTTCACACACCTTGCACGAGGCTGGCCTAACCTATGTTTTGACAGGTATGAGGCAGCTCTTTTTCATGCGGCTATCACGGTGGCCTTCTTTGGAGCGCTCCTCATCAGTGAGTTGGTACTACTGTCTAAGGCGGATGCGACTCATAGGGCACTGGAACTCGACGATGTCTATGTTTCTAATGAGTGGGCTCAGTTGAGGATACCGTCCTCAAAAGTTGATCAGCACGGCGTAGGCATTGGAGTTAGACTGCTACGATGTTCCATTGCAGACATCTGTCTGGTTGGTGCCCTACAGGAGTTCTTGGCAGTGCGTGGCACGCACCCTGGCCCGTTTTTCTGCCACCAGGATGGGTCTCCCCTTACTAAATTTCAGTTTTGGAAGGTGACCGGTATGGCACTTTCCAGTGTTGGCCTCCCTGGGGCTCGTTACGTCACCCATTCATTTAGTATCGGCGCTGCTTCAACTGCAGCTGCATTTGGGTACTCGGAGGCTGATATGCGCCGTATGGGAAGATGGGGATCTATGCGTTTTGCATTATATGTTCGTCCTCTTCAGAGATGAGTACCATTTAAGTCACTGTTCTCTTTTTTCTCTTACAAACCCTGTGTGACCCGCACACCGGTGGCAGTATGGCTGGTGGGCCACAGTTACATGCACTGGGCAGCTCAGTATGCTGCAGCGACAGAGTGGGAACCCCAGCTTGGACTGCGTGCGGCCGCATGCATACGTTGGTACGGTAAGCGTGGAATGAGATGGCGGGAACTGTTGCCATTCCTTTTCTCCATTAGGGATGCTGAACCGCCCGATGTCCTTGTACTGCACCTCGGGGGCAATGACCTAGGCCAGGTCACTGGCCTTTCCTTAAAATTTGCGATTTGCAGGGACCTAGCTTATTTACACTATGTGTGGCCATTCACCAGGCTGCTATGGTCAGACATCATACCACGTCATGCTTACAGGGGAGGTATTGACCTCCGTGCCCTTGACCGCGCTCGTCGCTCGGTGAACAGGGCAGTTGCCCGGTTCGTGACAGACAAGGGTTTGGGGATGGTCGTCCGACACCCCACTATTAGTTTACAAAATTACGATCTGTATGCAGGGGATGGGGTCCACCTGTCGGATAGAGGTATGAACCTCTTTTTGGAAGATTTGCAAGCAGGCCTGTTGACCGAGCTGATGGTCTGGGGGGCGGGGGCGGTGAGTCTTCATTGAAGCCTCCCCGTGTGGCGGGTAGCACTGGTAAGGTAAAGATTTATGACCCATAGGTATCCGGCAGGTTCGCAATTGACTGGCCAACACTTAGACAGGTACAGGTGTAATAACGTTGACCGGTCAACGACGAACCAGGCAAGGGGTGATGGCAGGAGCTTTTCAGCATGCATCATCCCGTGATTTGACGGATACACGTCAGAGGGTGGGGTCAGTAGATAGTTTATTGACTACGGTCAACAATTTGTTTGTCTCAACAAACAAATTGATACAAAATGGATACATTGTAGCCAATTGCCGTTGGCAATTTTGGGAGGAACCTTACCAGTGTTACTGCGGCCTGCTTGCCTTAAAGAATTATAATTGGATGAGTACCAATTGAAAGTTATAATTCGGACTAGGGCATTATTCAATAAAAGTGGCCCAATGCCTTTATCCATATACCGGTGTCTGAGTCTTTCTTTGGGGGGTGCGCCTGCAAAGTACAGTGGTACCCCATGTAATGAACGCTTTGTATAATGAAAAATCCATATAACAAAGCATTTTTGAGCTACTGTCGATACACTGCATAACGAAATTTTTTCATAATGTGGGTTATTACCAATAGTGATTTACATAACAAAAAGATTTGTATAACCATGGGCTCCATGGAACGGAGCTTTTTCGTTATACGGGGTTCTACTGTATATACTGGTATATCAATCATATACAAAAGAACTGCAGTGGCTCAAGTCGCTAAGACGCTGACTGGGAAGCAGAAGGTCAGCAGTTCGATTCCCGAGTACTGCAGGACGGAAATGAGCTCCCGTCTTCATCCCAGCTCCTGCCAACCTAGCAGTTCGAAAGCAAGAAATTGCAAGTAGATAAATAGGGACCACTTCGGTGGGAAGGTAACAGCGTTCCGTGCGCTCCGGTGTCTAGTCATGCCTGCCACATGACCACGGAAACGTCTGCAGAAGCAGACAGCACTGGCTCTTCAGCTTAGAAACAGAGATGAGCACTGCACCCTAGAGTCGGATACGACTGGCTTTCGAGCAAGGGAAACCTTTACCTTTACCTTTACAAAAGAAAGATATACAAATACACACACCTTACTCATAGGTATAAATAATACAGATAAGTGGATGAAAAAGGAAAATAAACAATATTATGACATAATATTTTAATTTTTTAAAAAAATATCTTCACAACCATCATTATAATCATCAGTACCACTGCTATCATCATCCTCATCCTTAATTTTACAGAGGCTGTTTCCTGAAAAACATACCACATATTCAGAAATCCAGGGCTTAAAATTTAAGTAAGTTCATTTCCTGGAAAAAAAACTTCCCTTCATTCTATCTCATGCAGCAGGTGTCTTCCGCAGAGGAATTTAATCTATGCTTTGGGGAAAAGCAATCAAATGGTAGCTTTTACTATGCACTTCATAACAACTCCAGATGTTGTGAAACTTTCCCCATGGTCATTCCCAGATAATAATTGGCACACAGCTGCTAGACTCATGGTTTAAAAGATATAAAATAGTCCAGATGTAAAATACTTGATGGGATACATTCTAGAACTAGATTGTATATGTATTTGTAAGACTTACATATCTGTGTGCTTATCTTGATTCATCTTTACAGGATGATTCATTTTCTTGCTGTGTTCCACTGAGCCAGGTAAAGAAGATTTATTGAGAAGCATTGATTGTCTAATCCTTTTAAATAGCCATGATACGTGTTAATGGGAGCATTTTTCTGCTTACAATACAGTACTGTTTCCCCCCAGAAATCCAGTTAACCTGACACTGCACTCACTCTAGTATCATATTTTGAAACGTGCTTTAATCCACCTTGGTGGTTACATTCAGGTTATTTGTTTCACAGTTTAAGATGAAAAGACTATAAAAGTGCACAAAAACATCTAAAGCCAAATAGATCATTTGGGATTTCAGTAATTATTCAATATGATGTGAATAGAGGGTTTTTTAGATATGTGTGACTGCATGCAGCAGAAATGTCTTTCATTGAGACATAACTGATCACAGTTTTTCTAAAGCATGCTGTGGAGCTCTGGACATCATTTGGCAATTTTGCCACCACTGTGAAATTATTTTTATTTTTTTATTATTTACACTTAAATCCTTCTCTGTTAGGAAAAAAAATTCACCCTTACTCAAGGCAGCTAACATCATAAAACCAGTCTTATAATGATCAAACGTTAAAAATTACACACAATAAAACTCCCAATAAAATCATCACCACACATTACAATAGCCAGAAAGTACCACAATCCAGGATCCTTAAAACGCAACCTATTTAGGAAAAAAAGGAGCCGGGCAGCATATCTAACAACCAGACATAGGCAGCACATTCCCAAATATGTTTTACTCCACCTTCCTCTTGTGTCATTAGAAGAGCAAACAGCTTCCTGTTGGGACTGTAAAGAATATCTGTTAAATCCTTCCTTCTTGTCCCAGTAGCCTTTTCCAACTCAGTCAAACGTTTTGAACACAGCACAGAAAATGTATTGCCTCAAAGTGTGTGTGTTTTGGTGTCAGAGATTACTCTGGGTTGAAAGGATTTTTTACGGGATGCCTGAATGAGGTTCCATTCATGTCCCCAAGTGCAGCTCTCAGGTATTGAAACCCATTCTTTTAGTCTCCAGCTCAGTGTTTGTGACAAGAACAGCGCAGAAAACAACAACACTCCCTGGTTATGAGAATGGCAAAAATCAAGTGTATGTCTTTAATAAAAGAAAGTATTCACATGCTAGTCCTTATGGTGAGGTATCTTTCAGAACGTGTATATACTATTCAAGGTATATCCAACATACCTATATATAAACAAGTATAGATCCACGTACAAACAAGTATATATACACACACAAAAAACCAAGAGTACAACAGTATGAAATACCCCTCCCACATCCAAACACGCACACGTGAGAACCTCGCACAAAATATATCAACAATATATCACCAGTATATCACAAATTCTTCCCAAACAAACTTCCCAGTTCAGTCCGCCAGTACTAGTATGTAACCGCAATAAAACAGAATGTTGGTGTTATAGTCCACAGTACGCGTGCACACATTGAAAAATACTTGTATGGAGGTGCTATACGCGCCATGAATGTTTCATTAGACTCTTGAGAAAGTTATTCGAAATGTCCATCTACCGGAAGGGCATCGAGAATTTGTCTACAACTGCTTGATGCTGTCCACCGCATGAGAACCAGCTGATGGAATGGATGTATCCTTACCATCTGAGGCTGCAACGGTTGGGCCTCTTCACTCTTGAACGACGACGTCTAAGAGGTGACCTGATTGAAGTTTATAAAATCATGCACGGTGTGGACAAAGTAGATAAGGAAAAACTGTTTTCCCTATCGCATAACACTAGAACTAGGGGACACTCCATGAAACTTTTGGGTACTAGTTCTCAAACAAATAAGAGAAAGTACTTTTTCACCCAGAGGATTACTGGTCTATGGAACTCCCTGCCAGAAGAAGTGGTGACAGCTGTCAGTCTTGACAGCTTTAAGAAAGGATTAGACAAGTTCATGGAGGACAAGAGTATCAATGGCTATAATTATGGATACTTAAGGACAACCTCCGGGTTGGAGAGATAGGCAGGATATCTCTCAATATCATTTCCAGGGAATCCTAAGCAGGCATCTGCTTGGGAATACCCTGAAGGAAATGGTGAGCCACTGTGTGAGACAGAATTTTGGACTGGATGGGCTGTGGCCTGTTCCAGCAAGGCTGTTCTTATGTTCTTATGTTCTTATTTTGCTTCCCGACGATCATATTACGGACGGCACTTACAGCCGATATAACTTTACAGTTGACCCAGTGATTTCCTACTGTGGACTATAACACCAGCATTCTGTTGGATCTATACTTGTTTATATATAGGTATATTGGATATACCTTGAATAGTATATACACCACAATACGTTCTGAAAGATACCTCACCATAAGGACTAGCATGTGAATACTTTCTTTTATTAAAGACATACACTTGATTTTTGCCATTCTCATAACCAGGGAGTGTTGTTGTTTTCTGCGCTGTTCCTGTTACACCCCAGCCGTCTTACTGCAGTGTTTGTGACAAGACATGAAAACTAATGTTTTCCTATAAATCTTCCTAATTTATGAAAACATTTCTCTGTGAAAAATGAATACTTTCCTCTCTTTTTTAGAAGCAAAGGCACACATACACACAGCAAGCATACAATGACAAGATCATTGATTCATTGATTCATTCATTCCATTTCTATGCCACCCATCTGACTTAAACCTTCCTCTGGGCAGTGACCATAATGAATAAAATATATATAATATAAAACTCTCTTCCTACCCTATAATACTCAAAATATACTCATACTGTTTAAAACAATGCAGATAACCTGTTCAGGGTTTAAAAGTTCATGGCACAAATCATCAACCATCAACACTTGTGTTATTTCCATAATTTTGCATAATTTGCACACACAGAAAAGTGTATTCATTCTCCTCTCTTGTTGGGAGCATGACAGAAGACTTTGCAGGTGCACCCCCCAAAGAAAGACTCAGACACCGGTATACGGATAAAGGCATTGGGCCACTTTTATTGAATAATGCCCTAGTCCGAATTATAACTTTCAATTGGTACTCATCCAATTATAATTCTTAAGGCAAGCAGGCCACAGTAACACTGGTAAGGTTCCTCCCAAAATTGCCAATGGCAATTGGCTACAATGTATCCATTTGTATCAATTTGTTTGTTGACACAAACAAATTGTTGACCGTAGTCAATAAACTATCTACTGACCCCACCCTCTGACGTGTATCCGTCAAATCACGGGGTGATGCATGCTGAAAAGCTCCTGCAATCACCCCTTGCCTGGTTCGTCGTTGACCTGCCGGATACCTATGGGTCATAAATATTTATCTTACCAGTGCTACCCGCCACACGGGGAGGCTTCAATGAAGACTCACCGACCCCCCCCCCAGACCGTCAGCTCGGTCAACAGGCCTCCTTGCAAATCTTCCAAAAAGAGGTTCATACCTCTAGCCGACAGGTGGACCCCATCCCCTGCAAAAAGATCATAATTTTGTAAACTAATGGTGGGGTGTCGGATGACCATCCCCAAACCCTTGTCTGCCAAGAACCGGGCAACTGCCCTGTTCACCGAGCGGCGAGCGCGGTCAAGGGCACGGAGGTCAATACCTCCCCTGTAAGCGTGACGCGGTATGATGTCTGACCATCGCAGCCTTGTGGACGGCCACACATAATGCAAATAAGCTAGGTCACTGCAAATTGTGAATTTTAAAGAAAGGCCAGTGACCTGGGCGAGGTCATTGTCCCCGAGGTGCAGTACAAGGACATCAGGCGGTTCAGCATCCCTGATGGAAAAAAGGAATGGCAACAGTTCCCGCCATCTCATTCCACGCTTACCGTACCAACGTATGCATGCGGATGCACGCAGTCCAAGCTGGGGTCCCCAGTCTGTCGCCGCAGCATACTGCGCTGCCCACTGCACGTAACTGTGGCCCACCAGCCATACTGCCACCGGTGTGCGGGGACACACAGGGTCTGTAAGAGAAAAAGAGAACAGTGACTTAACTGGTACTCATACCTGAAGAGGGCGAACATATAATGCAAAACGCATAGATCCCCATCTTCCCATACGGCATATATCAGCCTCAGAGTACCCAAATGCAGCCACAGTTGAAGCAGCACCTATCCTAAATGAATGGATGCCGTAACAAGCCCCAGGGAGGCCAACACTGGATAGTGCCATACCGGTCACCTTCCAAAATTGAAATTTAGTAAGGGGAGACCCAACTTGGTGGCAGAAAAACGGGCCAGGGTGCGTGCCACGCACTGCCAAGAACTCCTGTAGGGCACCAACCGGACAGATGTCTGCAATGGAACATCGTAGCAGTCTAACTCCACTGCCTACGCCGTGCTGATCAACTTTTGAGGACCGTATTCTCAACTGAGCCCACTCATTAGAAACATAGACATCGTCGAGTTCCAGTGCCCTACGAGTCGCATCCGCCTTAGACAGTAGTACCAACTAACTGATGCGGAGCGCTCCAAAGAAGGCCACCACGGTAGCCGCATGAAAAAGAGCCGCCTGATACCTGTCAAAACACAGGTCTTTTCGGGCGCTAAAGGGACACCCAGTTCCTCCATTAGCATCTGAAATGTGGTGAGGAGACGCGTGCACGTGTCCAAGCCCCGTTCACCCCCGAACAAAAAGTCATCGAGGTAATGGGCTACAGAACGAGACCCGGACCTGCAAACAAAGGCCCACTGAAGGAAAGTGCTAAAACATTCGAATGCTGAACAGGAAATAGAGCAGCCAAAAGGCATGGCCTTATCTACGAAAAACTTCCCTTGGAATCTAAAACCCAATAGCTCAAAGTCCCCCGGGTGCACTGGCAACAATCGGAATGCCGATTTAATGTCACATTTTGCCAGGAGGGCACCAGGACCACAAGAGCGCACCATCCGCAGGGCTTGGTCAAATGACATATACCTGACCGAACAAAGGTCATCAGGAATAGCATCATTGACAGAATAACCCGCCGGGTACGATAAATGGTGGATTAAACGAAATTCCCCCGGGGCCTTCTTGGGTACCAACCCCAGAGGGGAGACCTTCAGGTTGGGAAAGGGTGGTACAGAAAAGGGGCCTGCTACCCTCTTGGCCTCTACCTCTTTGGCAACACTCAGGGCAGCCACCTCCTCCCTACCCTTCAGGGACAGTAAATTGGGGGCATCTTGGGGTCCCCGCACTCCTTTGAATGGGATACGGAAGCCCCACTGGAAACTCTCCAGGAGGTACCTCGCGTCCTCCTTCCTTGGATAAGTTGAGAGCCATCGCCCCAACATATACACATTAACTGGGGAGGGGGACTTTTGTCTGACTAGCTCCATCAGCAGAAGCTCTGCCCGCTCCCTGTTCACCTCTACCCCTGCCCCGTGACCCACCGGCCCACGGGCACTTTGTGGCAGCGTGGGGGCCAGCGCAAGAGGGACACTCGTGTTTGTATCGGCACTGCCGCTTATTGCACACGCCATTAGCCGAGAAGCTCCAACACAGCAAGCGGGCTGGAACCCCCTGCCCCGCTGGCTGGCGGGGAGCCTGTGTTGGAGCAGCTTGCTGCATGGCATGGCCACAATGGTACCTATCCCCAGGCGCCGGATGCGTGGGGGTCATGTACAAAAGCCACAATTTCTGACAGGGCTCATCCAATCTCATCTCCGGGTGCAAGGGCACCCTCATTCTAAATTCCTCATTGTAAGCCAACCACAATGGGCCAGGAAAATCCACCATCGCCCTGTAAATATTGTCCAAATATTGGACCATAGGAATGGCCAGGTCAGGCTGGGCCCTAAGGTACACCGCCATATAAATAAGATATGTGGGCAACCAGTTGGCCCAGGTGCATGGTGGCTTACAACGGCGGGACAGCTCTTTGTCTCTGTCGTCCTGTCCCTCTCTCTCCTCCTTAGTGGGCTCATGGTTCAATAGGGAGAATATATCCACGTACTCCCCCCGCCAAATCTTTTCTCTCATGACCTGGGACAAATGATCACCAAGGGGCAAGGAATAACCAGCCGTCGGCAAGACCGTCACCGGCACATTAGGTACACGGGGCATACGCAGCGGGACCTGGACAGCCCCTGCGATGCCCGTCACTGCCCCGGGGGCGGAAACCCCCACCGCCAATGATGTGCCAGTATGGACCCAAGGGGCACTAGAATAGGCTGGCAACGGATGCCCACTCGCCTCGACTTGACGAGGCCATGGCCACTGAACCCCACCACTGGAAGTGGACTGTGATGTGGGTGCATTAGCTCAAGAGAAATAACAAAGACTTCTTTAAGTACATTAGAAGTAAGAACCCAACTAGGAAGGCCATTGGACCATTAGATGACAATGGAAGGCAAGGGGTTATTAAAGAGGAAACAGATATTGTAGAGAGACTTAATGAATTCTTTGCTTCAGTATTCACTGAAGAAGACAGAGACCACAAAACAGAGCCTATCTTCGTAGGGAAGGAAAGCGAAGAATTAAGCCAGATAGAAATAACCAGGGAGGAGGTCCTTGCATGTCTTGTTAAAATAAACACTAACAAATCACCAGGACCAGATGGCATCCATCCACGAGTTCTCAGGGAACTTAAAGATGAAATTGCTGATCTCCTAGCCAAAATATATAATATTTCCCTCAAATCAGGCTTTGTGCCTGATGACTGGAAGGTAGCGAATGTAACACCAATTTTCAAAAAAGGATCCAGGGGTGATCCAGGAAATTACCGACCTGTCAGTTTGACATGTGTCCCAGGTAAAGTGATGGAAACCATCCTAAAAGATAGAATTAATAGGCACATAGAAGAGAAGGCGCTGCTAAAGGAGAGCCAACATGGCTTTTGCAAGGGCAAATCATGGCTCACTAATCTGTTGGAATTTTTTGAGAGTGTCAACAAGCATGTGGATAAGGGGGATCCAGTTGACATTGTTTATCTGGACTTTCAGAAGGCTTTTGACAAGGTCCCACAACAAAGGCTCTTGAATAAATTTACCAGTCATGGAATAAAGGGACAGGTCTTGTCCTGGATCAGCAACTGGCTAAGGGACAGGAAACAGAGGGTAGCACTAAATGGACACTTGTCCAAGTGGAGGGAAGTAAAGAGTGGGGTTCCCCAAGGTTCAGTACTGGGACCCCTGCTTTTCAACCTCTTCATAAATGATTTAGAGGTAGGAGTAAAAAGCAAGGTAGCCAAATTTGCTGACGACACTAAATTATACAGGGTAGTGAAAACTGTGAGAGATTGTGAGGAGCTCCAGAGGGATCTCTCGACACTGGGGGAATGGGCAAAACAGTGGCAAATGAGTTTCAATATTAGTAAGTGCAGAGTGATGCATGTTGGGGCAAAGAACCCCAATTACATTTATAAACTGATGGGGTCTGAACTCTCTGCGACAAACCAGGAAAGAGACCTTGGTGTCCTGGTGGACAACTCAATGAAGGTGTCAACCCAGTGTGCCTCAGCAGTGAAAAAAGCAAACTCAATGCTAGGGATCGTTAGGAAGGGTATAGAAAATAAGTCAGCAAGTGTCATTTTGCCTCTTTATAAATCTATGGTGAGGCCCCATCTGGAATACTGTGTACAGTTCTGGTCGCCATACCTCCAGAAGGATATTATGGAGCTGGAAAAAGTGCAGAGGAGGGCAACCAGAATGATTAGGGGACTGGAACACCTTCCTTACCATCTGAGGCTGCAACAGTTGGGCCTCTTCACTCTTGAACGACGACGTCTAAGAGGTGACCTGATTGAAGTTTATAAAATCATGCACGGTGTGGACAAAGTAGATAAGGAAAAACTGTTTTCCCTATCGCATAACACTAGAACTAGGGGACACTCCATGACACTTTTGGGTACTAGTTCTCAAACAAATAAGAGAAAGTAGTTTTTCACCCAGAGGATTACTGGTCTATGGAACTCCCTGCCAGAAGAAGTGGTGACAGCTGTTAGTCTTGACAGCTTTAAGAAAGGATTAGACAAGTTCATGGTGGACAAGAGTATCAATGGCTATAATTATGGATACTTAAGGACAACCTCCGGGTTGGAGAGATAGGCAGGATATCTCTCAATATCATTTCCAGGGAATCCTAAGCAGGCATCTGCTTGGGAATACCCTGAAGGAAATGGTGAGCCACTGTGTGAGACAGAATGCTGGACTGGATGGGATGTGGCCTGTTCCAGCAAGGCTGTTCTTATGTTCTTATGCATTAATTTGAACCTGATACTCACTAGGTGCACCCCCATGAGCCGCCCCCACTGGGGGTTCCGGCCCACTGTGGGTGTCGGAGCTCGCGACCGGAATCAAGCTCTGGGGCCACACCTGACCACTCCCCGGCTGTAGCTCTGGACGAACAGGGAGCTGCGAGACACCGGCCGGTGCAGGCCGGAGTGTCTCAAGCAGCTCAACCCAGCTGGCCGCCTGTTGCAGTGTGGCAGCCGTCGAGGTAGCCGGTGGACACGAAGGGCCCCCAGCAGAGAGAGAAGGGCCCCCTCCCATGGGGTTGTGTGCAATCCCCAAGGATGCCTCAAGCACAGCTAAACGTGTTAGTAACACATCCACTGCCACAGATCCCCCAGTATAAAGCGGACCGGGTGGGCTGGAAGGCCCACTAGGCATTTGACCAGGAACCCCAAAGTGAGAGCCTAGGCCAGAATAGGGCCATGCCCAAAACTCCGGCCCATGAGGGGCCGGAGGAGGAACGTGCTGTGCACCCGCACCAGGCCCTCCCCCGCTGTCCTGACCCATGTCCGGCAACTGCGGGCCAAGGGCCGAACCCTCTGAAGGGCCGGCCGGAGGCTGGCCAGCCGAGGGCCAAGCACCAGCCTGCATCACCACACCAGTATCGGTGGGTAAAGCTGGGATAGTGCCCTGCTGCGGGGGCACGGCCCTGGTCCTCCGACCTGAGTGCTGCCCCCCGCCCTGCGCAGGGCCCGCAAAAGTCCTCCCCTTTGGCCGTGGTTTCGTCGCCAGGGCCTTCCGTTTGGGAGGCATATCTGGTAGAAAGAACAGGATCCCTTTCCAGGGATCAACCTAGCGCCAAAAAACACAGAGCAGCCTGCAAGCCAAAGGCTCTGTGCGAATCCTTCCTTCCCAGCCGGGAAGGACCAAGGGCTAAAGAGCCGAAGAGTCAAAGGAACAGCGACGGAGAAAACTTCTCCTCTCCGTCGCTATTTCTAAAATGGCAGCTCGGCTGCCTCGTGGCCACCCCTTTTATAGAGGGGTGGCCACGCCCCCTAACTCACCCGGATGTCTGAGTCCGGGTGGGGGGGGGCTGCAAAGAGCGTGGCGGCCATTTTGGCACCACGCTTTCATTGCCATCTTCCGGTTAGTGTTAGGGTTAGTGTTAGTGTTAGGGTGAACAGAATAATTTTACAACACTACATTTTCATGTCTAGAAGATGAAGCACTAGAAGATGAAGGACTTACATCCATTCTCCTGATCCACCCATGCTTATCACATCATGGAATATGTGGCACACATACACAGTTGGTGTTACATAATTGTCAGTGACTCTGATTTCACTTTATACATGTACATATCCTTAGTCATACTGTGTGCACTTTATAACTCTCCTTACAGCAGTTTTTTTCTGAGCCCAAGCTTTGCAATGGTCTGAGTCAGTATATATGTTCTCATTGGCTATTTTCACATGTGCTAATTTAACTCACAGAGCCAGAAGGAGATGCTGAATAAAGGCCTAGTATTAATTAACATGAACATTTCTTCAAATATAATTGGTCCTTGTTATCAGTTTGCTTGTTTAAAGAATTCTTATCCCACTCAAAACGTTCTCTGGATAGATCAGATTCAATATAAAATAGAAAAATGACAAATTGAAAGAATATAGAACAGTAAAAAGAAACTTAGCATTACAAGAAGTGATAAGTAAAATTTTACTCTATAACAATTTCATGTCAGAAAATATTCTGGGTTGAAAGGATTTTTGCTGGAGAAACTCCACTCAGGGGACGCCCTAATGTGGCTCCTTTCATGCCCCCAAGAGCTGGGACAGAGACAGGCACTCAATTCATTATGCAGCACCCAGGTCTTGAACTGCCGACTTGCCGGCCTTCCAGCTAACAAGGTTAGCTTCTTAACCACCAAGCCACTGCAGTCCTAATTTTACTCTGAATATGCTAAATTTCCTTTGAATGGAGAATATGGGAAGATATTAATATCTGTAAACTTTGTTGGACTGTCTTCTAATAATTATGTGTTTCTCAATATAATCAGGTTTTATTTGGTTGTTTTTTTTATAAAAAAAAGTTTCCAATTTTTTTCAAAAAAGATATGAAGTGACTGATTTAATTAATCTTTATATTGGACATTTATACATGCAGCCATAATATTTATAAAACTATTACAAGGCAATTTCAAAATATTCAAGTAATTGATAACACTATTCTGGAATAATAAAATACAGTGTAAAAGTTATGAATGAGAACAGGGAATAACTAAACCGCCAGGGATATTAACATCCTTATCACACGATGAGCAAAGGAATGTAAATGAAGGAATAAAATATTTCTGCTAACAAGATGCTCTAAGATTAACTCACATTAGAGGGTGAAACACATTATCATATACAATTGTGCACAGATTTTATGGGACTACTATTCATTCAGATACTCCCCAAATCCCACAATGGCTATAATATTTATGGTATGCTATGTGGCAGTGAATGTGAAAATATAATAGGTTTTCTTTAAAGAATGAACATTGCATTCATAGAGAATTAGTATATGGCTAACCTTTGCACACCGGCTGTTCTGGAACTTCAATTCCCAGAAGCAGGAGTTCTGATCAGGGCTTCTGGTAATTGAAGTCCAAGAACAGCTGAAGTGCCATGTTTAGCCACCAGGGTAGGGCATGAGACTCAAGTCTATTTATTAGGCAGTGGGCAATTAACAATGATTTAGCTTATTGTGCTTATTAATAACTATGAATATTAATGGGCAGTACTGGGCAGCAGTAGGGGCTACAGCTGACACACTTGGAGGAGGCAATGGTGGTGATGCTCAAGCTAATTTTTGTTAGCAACAGTAAAATGCGCTGAATTTCCCTTATCATGGAATCCCTAAATGAAACAAGAAATAATACTGGGAGTTGAGACTCCCAGGTTAGAAAGCTCTCACTCAGCTACTGGGGAAGAGCAAAGGACAAATACGAATAGCTCTGTGGCTAATGACATAAAAGGATATCTACTACCCATGTGTATGAAAGTAAAAGGCAAGTTTGATGTTCCACAATACATACAATTGTAACACTGAATGTGAAGAGTTCAAATCAATTTAAATTGAAACCATACAATAAGAAATGAAATGTATATACAGTGATACCTCATACAACTTGTGGTTCCACAAGTTTGGACTTTATACGGATTTGGACTTTGTATGAGGCATGCAAAATTCTAGCCGTGATGCCTCATATAACGTCCAAATCCTTGCCGCGACACCTCATATAACGTCATTTCCATAGAGATACATTGCACTGTAACAGCACAGACTTCAGGGCAAAGTCAAGGAAACAGACAGGAAACTGACAGAAACAGAACTTTAAGAAATCATTGTCTAAAGGCTAAATACATTACAAAAACATGTCAAACAACCCTGATTGTCCAAGAACCTGAAGAATGCTGCAAAAATCCCAGGAATGCTTCTAAAAATTCTGACAAAAAAAATTCAAAAAAATCCAAAGTCATGCTCAAAACCACTCCTAAACACTCTTTGCCTCATGCAAAACCCACAAGAGCAATGCATGCATGTGTCCTGCCTTTTATACAGCCCAGGCACAATGCAACCTGGGAAAACCCCCAATACCTCATACAAAGTTGCAGCGACTTTGTATGAGGCAACTTTGTTCAAGGAATTGTATGAATTCAATGTTGTACAAAGCAGACTTTGTATGAGGTATTACTGTAAACTGCAGTGCTTAATGTCAGTGGCCTACAGTGAACTGGAACATGATACAGTATTACAAAATGTTCTACTCTGGAGATGACAAACCCAGAAGAAATGGAGTGGCTCTAATACTGAGGCAATGTTGTAGCAAATGCAGTTAGGGGTTGTAATGCAAGATACGACTGAATAATCTCAATCAAACTCTGGGAAAACCTATCAACATAACCATTGTTCAAGTTTATGTTCCAACTACTAAAGATTGAAATCTTTTATGCAAGCATTCATGAGGAAATTGACCACACACCAGAACAAGACATGCCTATAATCACAGGTGAATGAAACAAAAAAGTATGAAACAAAGCATAATCAAATATTGTTGGATAATTTGGCCACAGGGACAAAAATGAAGCAGGAAAAATGACTCTTTGAGATCTGTGAAGCCAAAAATGTATTATCGTTTTTAACAACTGAATAGATGGCTGTTCACATGGATATCACTAGAAAGTCAGTAGAGAAACCAAACAAACTACATAATTGGAAGGAAGAGATGGAGAAGCTGTATTCTCCCTGCCAAAACAAGACCAGGAGTTAACGATGGTAGTAATCATGAACTGTTAATTTCCCATTTCCAGACTGTTGGGGTCTGGATCGGAATGGGGGCCCTGCATCCCACAAAATGAAGGGACTACTTCTCCCAGCGGCCCATGCAGCACCCAGCAGCCTATCAGGGAAGCCGGGTATGAGTGCGGGAGAGGCAGGGCTATGTCCACGCACCTGCTACACTAACGGCCAGCACATGCTTTACAAGCAGTGTGTGGCCCAGCACCATTCCCATGGGACCTTTGCACCCACAGTGGAGTGCCCAATGTGCCCAAGGCTGACAGGAACACCCCAGCATCCAGAGCCCAGTAAGACGTCCCCGGATGAAGATGCCTTGGACAGAAATGCCACAGGTGAGCAGGTGCACCCGCCCAAGCAGGCAGCAGGCCCGGCAAGCCACGGGGTGCCGACACATGGTGCAAGCAACAGGCCAGCACCTAGACATCTGAGGCCAGGGAGCCCCCAGCAGTGGCCATGGGGCTGCAGGTGTCAGCGGAGGCCCAACCTACCTGGCCAGGTAAGGTGGGAGGTGGGCGGAACCCACAGTGGGGGGAGGGGGCTGGGCCAGGCCACCTCAACAGGCCACAGGGCAGCCAGGCATGCCCACGGACAATGACCCACACCATGGCCCACACAGGGAAAACTCCCAGGTGAAGCTGGGTACCAAGCTAGTGTTATATAAAACTGAAAAGAACACTAAAAGAATCATATTGCCAAAATATAATTTAAACAACATTTCTGTTTAATCAAAGTCCACATAAATATCAATGTTGCATTACTAGGCCCAAAAGAACATTTAATTAATGTTCTGTTGAAAACAGAGATATTATTACAGAAGAATACAAAAAGACAATTCCTGTAGCAAAAAGAAAAGAAAAACCTAGATGGGTGATGGAAGAAACATTCAAAATGGCTAAGGACAGGTTGAGAAGTAAAGAGTAAAAGAGGTCAGAAAAAGTGTCAGATCATCTAACAACATAAGGCATAAAAATTAGGTACCTTTCTAGTCAACCTTTATTTGGAATACAACAATTCAGGGGGGAAAGATTTATTATTTTGGACCTTTGATGTAGTTTCAAGAAAAGATGAGAAGTGCTTACTTAGGAAAAAAAAATGACTGGATAATAAAATTGGACAAAAGGACAATGGGTTTACTAAAAAGGACTTAATGGAGAGATATATTCTATTTTTCTAGTCAAAACCCTCAATACCCAAAGGGGTAAAAGAGGAAGAAAAGATGTTCTAGTCCGATCATTGTTTTAGTCATGTCACACTTTTGCAAGTGGCATTCTACCAGCACTGGATGTTATCAACCTGACCTTGTACCACAGCTGTGTATGTAATACTGTATATAAAGTTCCCCCTCTGAATATGTCATGTTTTCACCTATGGCGTTGGTTACAGACCTAATAAGTACATAGAGATGCCTAATAATGATATTTATGGTATGCATATCTTGTTTTCATATTTAATATATGTTGGTGCATTATCCATAATAGAAATTATTCTGTACTGTAAAATTTGTAGTGAAAGATTGGAAGAACACTTAGGTACAGTATATGGCAATGCTTACATAATTATAATTCAATGTTGTGAAATTTTAACTGTATATGTATATGTTTGTCCCAAATGTAAAATATGTTGCTAAGAATTGTTTGTTTTCTTTTATATGTATAGCCTGTGAGAAATGCTGTAAGCAGAAACACATTGCAGGCGCACCCCCCAAAGAAAGACTCAGACACCGGTATATGGATAAAGGCATTGGGCCACTTTTATTGAATAATACCCTAGTCCGAATTATAACTTTCAATTGGTGTTCATCCAATTATAATTCTTAAGGCAAGCAGGCCGCAGTAACACTGGTAAGGTTCCTCCCAAAATTGCCAAAGGCAATTGGCTACAATGTATCCATTTGTATCAATTTGTTTGTTGACACAAACAAATTGTTGACCGTAGTCAATAAACTATCTACTGACCTCACCCTCTGACGTGTATCCGTCAAATCATGGGGTGATGTATGCTGAAAAGCTCCTGCCATCACCCCTTGCCTGGTTCGTCGTTGACCTGTCAACGTTATTACACCTGTACCTGTCTAAGTGTTGGCCAGTCAATTGCGAACCTGCCGGATACCTATGGGTCATAAATCTTTACCTTACCAGTGCTACCCGCCTAAGTGAGCAAAGTCAAGAACAAAACCCCTATGTCAAACACTAGCAACAGTGTGGGATGGGCAAAAAAGCCAGAACCCAAGGGCCAATTGTAGGTTCAGGCCAAAAATTCCCACCCGGCCCCTAAGCGACCAAAATATCACACTGTTCACTAGGGAGAGGGTGGAGGGAAAAACTTCTCCTCTCCGTCGCTATTTCTAAAATGGCAGCTCGGCTGCCTCGTGGCCACCCCTTTTATAGAGGGGTGGCAACGCCCCCTAACTCACCCGGATATCTGAGTCCGGGTGGGGTGGGGCCTGCAAAGAGCGCGGTGGCCATTTTGGCACCGCGCTTTCATTGCAGGCGCACCCCCCAAAGAAAGACTCAGACACCGGTATATGGATAAAGGAATTGGGCCACTTTTATGGAATAATGCCCTAGTCTGAATTATAACTTTCAATTGGTATTCATCCAATTATAATTCTTAAGGCAAGCAGGCCGCAGTAACACTGGTAAGGTTCCTCCCAAAATTGCCAATGGCATTTGGCTACAATGTATCCATTTTGTATCAATTTGTTTGTTGACACAAACAAATTGTTGACCGGAGTCAATAAACTATCTACTGACCCCACCCTCTGACATGTATCCATCAAATCACGGGGTGATGCATGCTGAATAGCTCCAGCCATCACCCCTTGCCTGGTTCGTCGTTGACCGTTCAACGTTATTACACCTGTACCTGTCTAAGTGTTGGCCAGTCAATTGCGAACCTGCCGGATACCTATGGGTCATAAATATTTTCCTTACAAGTGCTACCCGCCACACGGGGAGGCTTCAATGACGACTCACCCCCCCCCCCCAAGACCGTCAGCTCAGTCAACAGGCCTGCTTGCAAATCTTCCAAGAAGAGGTTCATACATCTAGCTGACAGGTGGACCCCATCCCCTGCATAAAGATCATAATTTTGTAAACTAATGGTGGGGTGTCGGATGACCATCCCCAAACCTTTGTCTGCCAAGAACCGGGCAACCGCCCTGTTCACCGAGCGGCGAGCGCGGTCAAGGGCATGGAGATCAATACCTCCCCTGTAAGAATGACGTGGTATGATGTCCGACCATAGCAGCCTTGTGGACGGCCACACATAATGCAAATAAGCTAGGTCACTGCAAATCGTGAATTTTAAAGAAAGGCCAGTGACCTGGGCGAGGTCATTGCCCCCGAGGTGCAGTACAAGGACATCAGGCGGTTCAGCATCCCTGATGGAAAACAGGAATGGCAACAGTTCCCGCCATCTCATTCCGCACTTACCGTACCAACGTATGCATGCGGATGCACGCAGTCCAAGCTGGGGTCCCCACTCTGTCACCGCAGCATACTGCGCTGCCCAGTGCATGTAATTGCGGCCCACCAGCCTTACTGCCACCGGTGTGCGGGGACACAAAGGGTCTGTAAAAGAAAAAAGAGAACAGTGACTTAACTGGTACTCATACCTGAAGAGGGCGAACATATAATGCAAAACCCATAGATCCCCATCTTCCCATATGGCGTATATCAGCCTCAGAGTACCCAAATGCAGCCGCAGTTGATGCAGCACCTATCCTAAACGAATGGGTGCCGTAGAGAGCCCCGGGGTGGCCAACACTGGATAGTGCCATACAAGTCACCTTCCAAAATTGAAATTTAGTAAGGGGAGACCCATCCTGGTGGCAGAAAAACGGGCCGGGGTGCGTGCCACGCACTGCCAAGAACTCCGGTAGGGCACCAACCGGACAGATGTCTGCAATGGAACATCGTAGCAGTCTAACTCCACTGCCTACGCCGTGCTGATCAACTTTTGAGGACCGTATCCTCAACTGAGCCCACTCATTAGAAACATAGACATCGTCGAGTTCCAGTGCCCTACGAGTCGCATCCGCCTTAGACAGTAGTACCAACTCACTGATGCGGAGCGCTCCAAAGAAGGCCACCGTGGTAGCCACATGAAAAAGAGCCCCCTCATACTTATCAAAACACAGGTTATGCCAGCCTCGTGCAAGGTGGGTAAGCACCCCTGGAGAAATTGGGTGGCGAGTGTCCGGCCGGCGGACACGTTCCGGTGTCCACCCCGCCAAAACATGTCGTATGCGGAAATCATTCACGCAGTCAGCAAAACCCCTCACCTTGGCCATAAATGCCAGTGCTGACAGCCTGGATGCTATAGTGCGGGGAGCTAGGCCCTGACTGTGTAAATGAACCATAAATTGTAAAACTTGTTCCACTGGAATGGGCCACACTTCGGGCAACTGACGTTGCACGCCAAAAGTTCTAAATTGAACGAAAGCATGGTGATACGCCTTACGCATGCGGGGCGCCAAAGACATGCCGATCGCCCGGTTCACCTCTCCTTGCCAAATGAACAAATCTCGGCTAGGAGTGGCGAGGGGAATTCCTCTGTGTCCGGAGCCAAGGCGCGGAACTGGGGGATCTGCAGGCGGGATAAAGCATCAGCAATATCATTATTAATACCTGGTACATGTCTGGCCTTAAAAAGCACATTAAGGCGTAGGCTACGTAACACAAATTTGCGGACCAACGCCATCACCCTGGGCGATTTAGACGCCTGAGCGTTAACAATGTGCACTACCGCAGCATTGTCGCACCAAAAATGGACCACTGAGTCGGCCCACTCCTTGCCCCATAGCATCAAAGCTCCCAGGATTGGAAAGAACTCAAGGAATGTAAGATCGCGGAGGCGATCCGTGCCCCGCCATGCTGGAGGCCATTGGCCATAAGCCCACCTCCCCTCAAAGTAAATCCCATATCCCAGGGAGCTGGAGGCATCCAACTGTACTTTGAACCTAGGGGAAACTAAAAGGTTGGATCTCCAAAAGGAGACCCCATTGAATTCCCGCAGGAATTTGAGCCAAACCAAAAGGTCAGCCCTCATGCCCCTGGTCAGTCGGACCCTATGATGGCGCCATGACAAGCCAGACATGGCGTCGCATAGGCGCCACACAAATGCTCTGCCAGGCATGACCACCCTGCAGGCAAAGTTAAGATGGCAATGTAGTACCTGAAGCTCACGAAGGCCAAAATCATCGCGGAGATCCGGGTGACCTTGTCAATGGGTAACCGGGATGCCTGTGTGACCGTGTCAATTTCAATACCCAGAAATGTGAGCATAGTGGATGGGCCCTCGGTCTTTTCGGGCGCTAAAGGGACACCCAGTTCCCGCATTAGCGTCTGAAATGTAGTGAGGAGACGCGTGCACGTGTCTGAGCCCCGTTCACCCCCGAACAAAAAGTAATCGAGGTAATGGGCTACAGACCAAGACCCGGACCTGCGAACAAAGGCCCACTGAAGGAAAGTGCTAAAACGTTCGAATGCTGAACATGAAATAGAGCAGCCAAAAGGCATGGCCTTATCTACGTAAAACTTCCCTTGGAATCTAAAACCCAATAAAGTCTCCCGGGTGCACTGGCAACAATCGGAATGCCGATTTAATGTCACATTTTGCCAGGAGGGCACCAGGACCACAAGAGCGTACCATCCGTAGGGCTTGGTCAAAAGACTATACCTGACCAAACAAAGGTCATCAGGAATAGCATCATTGACAGAGTAACCCGCCGGGTATGATAGATGGTGGATTAAACGAAATTCCCCCGGGGCCTTTTTGGGTACCAACCCCAGAGGGGAGACCTTCAGGTTGGGGAAGGGTGGTACAGAAAAGGGGCCCGCTACCCTCTTGGCCTCTACCTCTTTGGCAATACTCAGGGCAGCCACCTCCTCCCTACCCTTCAGAGAAAGTAAATTGGGGGAATCTTGGGGTCCCCGCACTCCTTTGAATGGGATACGGAAGCCCCACTGGAAACCCTCCAGGAGGTACTTCGCGTCCTCCATCCTTGGATAAGTTGAGAGCCATCGCTCCAACATATACACATTAACTGGGGAGGGGGCCTTTTGACTGGCTAGCTCCATCAGCAGAAGCTCTGCCCGCTCCCTGTCCACCTCTACCTCTGCCCCATGACCACTGGCCCGCGTGCACGCGGCGGCGGCGTGGGGGCCAGCGCAAGAGGGACACTCATGTTTATATCTGCACTGCCGCTTATTGCACACGCCATTAGCCAAGAAGCTCCAACACAGCAAGCGGGCTGGAACCCCCTGCCCCGCCAGCTGGCGGGGAGCCTGTGTTGGAGCAGCTCGCTGCACGGCATGGCCACAATGGTACCTATCCCCAGGCACCGGACGCGTGGGGGTCATGTACAAGAGCCACAATTTCTGACAGAGCTCATCCCATCTCATCTCCGGGTGCAAGGGCACCCTCATTCTAAATTCCTCATCGTAAGCCAACCACGATGGGCCAGGGAAATCCACCATCGCCCTGTAAATATTGTCCAAATATTGGAGCATAGGAATGGCCAGATCAGGCCGGGCCCTAAGGTACACCACCATATAAATAAGATATGCCAGCAACCAGTTGGCCCAGGTGCGCGGTGGCTTACGACGGTGTGACAGCTCTTTGTCTCTGTCGTCCTGTCCCTCTCTCTCCTCCTTAGTGGGCTCATGGTTCAATAGGGAGAATATATCCACATACTCCCCCCGCCAAATCTTTTCCCTCGTGACCTGGGACAAATGATCACCAAGGGGTAAGGAATAACCAACCGTCGGCAAAGCCGTCACCGGCACATTAGGTACACGGGGTATATGCAGTGGGACCTGGACAGCCCCTGCGATGCCCGGCACTGCCCCGGGGGCAAAAACCCCCACCCTCAACGAGGTGCCATCATGAAAACAAGGGGCACTGGGATAGGCTGGTAACTGATGCCCACTCGCCTCGACTTGACGAGGCCAGGGCCACTGAACCCCACCACTGGAAGTGGGCTGTGATGTGGGTGCATTAATTTGAACCTGATACTCACTAGGTGCACCCCCGTGAACCGCCCCCACTGGGGGTTCTGGCCCACGGCGGGCGTCGGAGCTCGCGACCGGAATCGAGCTCTGGGGCCATACCTGACTGCTCCCCGGCTGCAGCTCTGGACGAACAGGGAGCTGCGAGACACCGGGAGGCTCAGGCCGGAGCGTCTCAAGCAGCTCAACCCGGCTGGCCACCTGTTGCAGTGTGGCAGCCGTCGAGGTAGCCGGTGGACATGAAGGGCCCCCAGCAGAGAGAGAAGGGCCCCCTCCCATAGGGTTGTGTGCAATCCCCAAGATGCTTCTAGCACAGCTAAACGTGTTAGTAATGCATCCACTGCCACAGATCCCCCAGCATAAGGCGGGCTGGATGGGACGGAAGGCCCACTAGGCATTTGACAAGGAACACCAAAGTGAGAGCCTGGGCCAGAATAGGGCCATGCCCAAAACTCCGGCCCATGAGGGGCCGGAGGAGGAACGGGTTGCGCACCCGCACCAGGCCCTCCCCCGCTGTCCTGACCCATGGCCGGCAACTGCTGGCCGAGGGCCGAAGCCCAAGATGGGCCGGCTGCCAAGCACCAGCCTGCATCACCCCACCAGTATCGGTGGGTAAAGCTGGGGTAGTGCCCTGCCGTGGGGGTGCAGCCCTGGTCCTCCGACCTGAAGGCTGCCCCCCGTCCTGTGCAGGGCCCGAAAAATTCCTCCCTTTTGGCTGCGGTTTCATCGCCAGGGCCTTCCGTTTGGGAGGCATATCTTGAAGAAAGAGCAGGATCCCTTTCCAGGGATCGAAAGCCTAGCGCAAAAAGCACAGAGCAGCCAGCAAGCCAAAGGCTCTGTGCGAATCCTTCCTTCCCAGCCGGGAAGGACCAAGGGCTAAATAGCCGAAGACTCGAACAAACAGCGACGGAGAAAACTACTCTCCGTCGCTATTTCTAAAATGGCAGCTCGGCTGCCTCGTGGCCACCCCTTTTATAGAGGGGTGCCCACGCCCCCTAACTCACCCGGATGTCTGAGTCCAGGTGGGGGGGGCCTGCAACGAGCGCGGCGGCCATTTTGGCGCCGCGCTTTCATTGGGCATTTCATTTTTTTGTAATTTTCCCCAATGTGGAACCCATGCTCCACATAGGGACTTCTATTCCCAGAAGCCTAAGTCAGTACAATGGCTGATCAGAGCTTTGGGGAAATGACTTAGGCTTCTGGAAATTGAAGTCCAAAAAACCAAAGGTTGGGAAACATGGGACTGAGTTTGTTTCTCTAACTTTCTTTAACACTCAGATTTTCCAAAAAAAATATTTTGACCAGGAAACCTGGGCATGGTTAGGTTTAGCTAAGTCTTCAAACCTTCTGATTCAGGGCTTTCTCCATCTTATATCACATCCAGATGTTTGTACCCTATCTGTAAAATAGGTAGAACTCCCAGAATAGAGAACGGTGGTATTTACAATCCTCAAAATCCCAAAACTCCATCCTCAAATTAATTATTTTATTTATTGTATTTCTATACCACCCATTTGGGTGGTATCCATCCCACTCAAATCAATCTTGCTCTGGTTTATAGTGATGCTAGTTGTTCAACTGAAATAAGACAAAGACAGCAAAGTAAGAGATAGGCTGGGCTGAAGTTTTCAGAAGTGAAATGTATTTGTGGAAGGGGTTGATTTGGTGTCCCAAAAAGCAACAGCTAGTTCTGGTATAAAGTTGGCAAGTAAATTTTCAGTATCGTTTTTTACAAAAGCCTTATCAGCTGAGAGCTATCCAAGTGACCATGAATAAATGAGAACAGCTGCTTGCTGTTTAGATACACAAGACTCCAAAAATCTCACAATTGTGATTTTTCTGCTGTTGGAGAAATAGGTGGGAAAACAGTGTGTAAGATCAACAAAAATGAGACAGGCATTAGTGGTGGGGGACAATTGGAGGCAAACACACACATATGTTTTCAATTCCCTCCTTTACTGTTTTTCTACTGTTACAGTCCAAGATATTTGTTGATTATCCCTCCCTCTTGTTTCTGAGAGACATGGACAAAGCTATAGCCAAACACAAAGCTGAGGTTTTATTTTTAAATCATTGTATAGATCAGGAGTTCTCAAACATTTTAAGCCAGAGGCTGGGTCATGCTCCCTCAGACAGCTTTGGTGGCCAGATAGCCATTTTGCCCTTCCTCCACCACATGGGACTTGTTGGTGTGGTGGAGATGGGGGGGGGAGGCACGTGAAATGGTGCTGGCAACCACAGGTTGTGAATCCCTGGTATAGAGAGAAATATACGACTTTGTTGTTGTGAAGCTAGATGTTGAATTCTGCTGTTCTGTTTGTGATTCCACTCTGCCTTGTTCTAGTCCTGAGACACTCTTAAACATACAAATTTTTAAAAATTCAATGCAGAAGTAAACCATAAGCTGTAGATCCCTGATCCTGCTGCCTCCCTTGTGTTGTGATCCAGCCCTCCTCTGACTCCAAAGATGAGCTGGATCAGGGGGCACTCCCTGTTGTGTTCTCAATAATATGCCCTTAACATATATATCATGTATTCTCAATACTATGCTTTGTGTTCTCAATACTGTGCCTTTAACATATATCAATGTAACCCATTACAATCAGGACGCGAGCTAATGACCACCTGGTGGCAATAGCGAGCGCCCAGCTCACAGGTCCCAATTCCCCAAGGAACCACAGCGCGGGAAGATTCCCGCCACTACCTCACCTGGACAAGAAGGGCGTGACCAGAAATGACGTCACGCCGACGGTAGCCAATGGGTTATCATGGAGCCACATTCAAATGTATAACCACCGTATATATTGAGCTGCTCGTCCGCCATTACCTCATGTTCCCCCTGACCACCATGCAATAAAGATGTGTTAAGCCAATCCTTCGGCTGTTCTTTTGTCTTGGTTCTCATACACCAAATTGGCGACGAAGGTGGGATATGGCTTCCCACGAGACCAAGACACATGCCGGTTTCGACATCAACAAGCCGGAAGACTGGGAGCTCTTCGAAATGGTCTTCCAAGATACGCTGGTGGTGTCCGACATTACGGACAAGGGAAAGAAGAGGGCCATCCTCACTCGGATGCTGGGAAATGCCGCCAAACGAGTATTGGTGGACCTAGTAGCACCGAAGAAAGTGAGCGAGCTAACGGCCAAACAACTCCTGAAGGTGATGTGCGACCATTTCCAGCCCACGGTCTCGATGTTTTCGGTTCGAGACGCCTTCTGGAAGAGAGTTCAAGCGCCTGGTGAGTCCATCGCCGCTTTTGCAGCGGCCCTGCGGTTGGCCGCCGGCCCTTGCAAGTGGGAAAATCTGGAAATCACCCTCAGGGACCGTTTGCTATGCAGCCTGTGGGACGAAGAGGTGCAGCGGAAACTGATGAACCAGGAGCCGCCCCCGACGCTACGCGAGGTTGTGAAGGCGGCCCAGGCTGCGGAGGCCACTAGGGCCGGAGTCAAAGGGTTCAGAGAAAGGCCCCCACAGCCCGACAAAGCAGCGGGCTCGGTGCAGGCGGCCAGGCGCACGCCAAAGTCGTCCACGGAGAGTAGCGACGATGAGGACGTCCGGAAGGTGCAGAAGGACGGCCGATGCTGCGACGGCTGTGGAGCAGCCCACGACCGCATCAAGTGCCCGTTCCGGAAGGCCGAGTGCCACAACTGCGGACGCCGGGGACACATCGCCAAGGTCTGCAGACGGCGGCGCAGAGACCAGAAAGGCCCGTCAGACCGGCCGCCGAAGACCAAGGAGGGCGCACAGCCTGCGAGGAAGCAGGACGGCGTAGGCCGCATCTCCGACGACAGCAGCGACAAGGCCCCCGTGTACAGCGTGTCCTTGGGACACCCACGTTACTTTGTCGAGGTACTGGTGCAAGGGGCCCCTGTTAGGATGGAGATAGACTCGGGTTCTTCCTACTCAATTATGTCCCAGCAGGAGTTCTTGGGAATTTCCCCCCACGTGTGCCCTAAGCTCAAAGCGTTGAGGTCCACGCTGCGAGACGTACAGGGAAATAGCATTCCGGTGTTGGGGGTTGGAAAATTCAAGGTCCAATACAAGCAACATGCCGCGGAACTTCCCCTGGTTGTTCTAAAGGGGGAAAGTTGCAGCCTCCTCGGGACTCAATGGTTTAAGCCCCTGGGTTTGTTCATTGGGGGGGGGGGGTGCATGCCGTCGGGACTGACCCAATACAGGAGGTGTGTGACGCGCACCCCGAAGTTTTCAAGAAAGGACTCGGAAAATTCAAGGGACCCCCAGTAGCGTTCGACCTGGACCCGGAGGTCCGCCCTATCAGACTCAAGCCGCGCAGAGTGCCTTTCGCACTAAAGGACAAGATAGAGGCGGAACGGGACAAATTGGTGGGCCAGGGGATTCTTGTTCCTGTTGATTCCGCGGAGTGGGAAACTCCGATTGTAACTGCCCTAAAGGCCAACGGGGAGGTTCGCATTTGCGCTGATTATAAGTGCACCATTAATAAGGCGATCCGCCCAAATGCGTATCCGGTGCCGGTAGTCAGCCACCTGTTGGCCAGGTTACATGGGGGAAAGTGTTTCGCCAAACTTGACCTAGCGCAAGCCTATCAGCAACTCTCAGTAACCCCAGCTGCAGCTGCTGCGCAAACGATAGTCACTTATAAGGGGGCGTTTCAGGTGACGCGCCTACAGTTCGGCGTGAACTCGGCACCGGGTATTTTCCAGTCGCTCATGGAACGCCTCTTAAAGAGACTGGAGGGGGTCTTGCCATACTTTGATGACGTGTTGATAACGGGGGGAGCGAGGAGGAGTTGGCTGAAAGGTTGGACAAAGTGCTGGCGGTGTTCGAAAAGGCGGGGCTGAGGTTGCGGAGAGACAAATGCATTTTCTTCGCCAAAGAAGTTGAGTTCTTAGGTTTCCGGGTGACCCCCGAGGGAATCAAACCCTCCAAATCAAAGGTAGCCGCCATTCGAAATGCCCCTCGCCCCACCTCCAAGCCCGAATTGCAGTCGTTCCTAGGGCTCTTGAACTTTTACCATTCCTTCCTGCCGCGGAAGGCATCAGTAGCAGAGCCACTCCACAAGCGACTTAAGAAGGACGAGGCGTGGACGTGGGGCGAGAGCCAGGAGAAGGCATTCAGTGACCTGAAACAACTCCTAACGTCTGACGCCATTCTCACCCATTTTGACCCAAAGAGGCCAGTGGTTCTGATATGTGATGCATCCCCAGTGGGGGTGGGAGCGGTGCTGTGCCACGTGTTGGAGAATGGGAGAGAGGCCCTGGTAGCATTCTACTCCAGATCCCTGTCCCAAGCGGAACGAAACTACGCCCAAACAGACAGGGAAGCGCTAGCAATCATCGCGGGGACCAAAAAGTTCCACGATTTCCTCTATGGCCGCCCTTTCACCATAGTGACCGACCATAAGCCCCTGCTAGGCATTTTCACTGCAGACAAACCCACCCCTCAGATCCTGTCCCCTAGGATGTTAAGGTGGGCCATCTTCTTGAACGCGTATCAGCACGCGTTAGTGTACCGACCGGGAAAAGAGATAAGCCACGCGGACGCCCTGTCGAGGTCTCCCCTCCCCAACGCTAGCAGCGTCGTGGGCGAGGAAGAGCGAGACCGCCCGGTGCTCCTGATAGAGGTCTTAGATTCGCCCCCCATTGTACCCGCAGACATCGCCAAGGCGACTGGCAGGGACAAAACGCTTGCTCTAGTCAGCTCCTGGGTGCAGAAAGGGTGGCCAGCGTCCTCCCCGGCGGCAGAGTTCACCCCCTTTTTCCGGAAGAGGTTAGAGTTGTCCATAGAGAGGGGGTGCCTTCTGTGGGGCCAGCGGGTGGTAGTCCCCGAGTCCCTGAGGCCTAGGGTGCTCAAACTGCTGAACGTCAGCCATCCTGGGATTGTGCGCTCCAAGGCTCTGGCCAGGAGCTATTTCTGGTGGCCCCAGTTGGATGCCGACATCGAGCACATGGTGGGCGTTTGCGAGAGGTGCCAATGCTCCCGACCCGAAGAGGCGCGTCTGCCGCACAGGGAATGGGACGCAGCAAAGGGGCCATGGTCGCGGGTGCACGTCGATTTTGCGGGGCCATTTAGGGGGACACTTTTTCTCCTCGTGGTGGATGCTTACTCCAAGTGGTTGGAGGTAATCCCAGTTACGAGCACCTCGTCAGAAACGACGGTGAAGCATTTGCGGAGGGTCTTTAGCACGTTCGGTATACCCGACACCCTAATTAGCGATAACGCTAGTTGCTTCACGTCCGCTGAGTTCAGGGCGTTCACAGAGATCAACGCCATTCGGCACATCACCTCTGCCCCTTTCCACCCGGCAACGAACGGCCAGGTTGAGCGCCTCGTGCGCACCACCAAGGACGCGCTGAGGCGCATGGGCCCCGGGGATCTCAACCTACAGGTGTGTCAGTTCCTGCTAGGGTACAGGGTGACCCCCCTAGTTTCAGGGTACTCGCCCGCAGAGCTCTTAATGCGTAGGAAGCTGACCACAATCCTGACCAGACTAGACCCGACGAGGGTGGAGGACACAGGGAGAAACATCAGGTTAGAGGTCACGAAGAGTTTCGAACTGGGTGCCCCGGTGCATTGCAGGAACTACGCTAGCGCGGGGCCAGCCTGGGTCCCGGGCATCATCGTAGGGCAGACGGGTCCCGTGTCGTATTGTGTGGAGGCCAGTGAGGGTCTACTATGGAGGCGGCATGCGGACCAGCTCCGGCGCCGGGTCCCGGCTGAACGACGCGCGGATGGCGCAGATAAGGATTCAACGTTAGGGTTCTCCCCCACCCGTTTAGCCCAAGGGGGAGGAGAGGGGGGCCGGTGGTCCCCGCCTAGGGGGGAGGGAAAGGAGGCCGAATCTGTCCTCATAAATATCCTGCGGGATCCTTCTAATGACCCCCTAGGGGATGCTTCTGATTTTCATTTACAAAACCAGGGGGGTTTTCTGGAGTGGTCCCCCATCCATCCAAGCGAGAAGCGGGGTTTTCCGTGAGTCCCTAGTGCCCCCGGTTTTTCCGTCCCTTCCCCACAAGCCGCAGAGCCACGGCAAGTCACTAACGAGTCTCCCTCTCCCGTTGCAGGACAAGGAGCCGGGACAAGCCAGCCAGCAGCACGCCCAAAGCGCGTTTGCAATAAGCCATCTTGGATGAGAGACTTCGTCTCATCCTAGGGGGGAGTGATGTTGTGTTCTCAATAATATGCCCTTAACATATATATCATGTATTCTCAATACTATGCTTTGTGTTCTCAATACTGTGCCTTTAACATATATCAATGTAACCCGTTACAATCAGGACGCGAGCTAATGACCACCTGGTGGCAATAGCGAGCGCCCAGCTCACAGGTCCCAATTCCCCAAGGAACCACAGTGCGGGAAGATTCCCGCCACTACCTCACCTGGACAAGAAGGGCGTGACCAGAAATGACGTCACGCCAACGGTAGCCAATGGGTTATCGTGGAGCCACATTAAAATGTATAACCACCGTATATATTGAGCTGCTCGTCCGCCATTACCTCATGTTCAGGGGGAACCACCATGCAATAAAGATGTGTTAAGCCAATCCTTTGGCTGTTCTTTTGTCTTGGTTCTCATACACCAAACTCCCTATCCCCAATTCAGTTCTGCCTGCACCCGAGCCTGAGATTGCCCTGAGACAGGGATCCCAGCCTGCGCTTGGCCCAAGTCTGTTCTCCCCAGCAGCTGACCTGTCAGATCAGGAGTCTGGCTCTGTTGTGTATGTAACCAATGTAATGTGAATGAATTGGATCTAGCGATCCTCCATGTAACCATGTGTAATGTGAATGAATCGGATCTAGCGATCCTCCATTGTTTCCCCCCTCCCTTTCCACTCCATTGTTAATATCCCTACTGTATAGATACTATGTTGCATGCTAGTCATCTGCCACTCCCTCATAGGATTCAGCTGCCAGCGATAGTGCAGCTGAACGAGCTCAGTCCATGTGGCCCCAATCACCCAATCAGTGATTGGCACAGGAAACCTTCCCGCCACAGGTGAGCCACACCAGGTATGCAGTACGTCAGAATGATGTCACTGTTACAGTAACCAATGGGCGCCTTGCAGGCGAATTCAAATGTATTGTACGATATATAAGGAGCTGCGTCTCTGCCATTACCTCATGTTCAGATTGACTACACTGCAATAAAGATGTGCTTGGCCCCCTGACTGCTGCCAACTTCATATCAATCTGCAAACATCAAATTGGTGATGAAGGTGGGATAATGGCTTCCCACAGCATCAAACTACCTCCGTTCGACATCAGGGCACCAGAGAAATGGGCCCTGTACAAACACAAGTTCCGGCATGCGATGGCCACCGAGCACATCGATGATGAGGACCAAATGCGCTCCTGCCTCCTCACCCAATGTGGCACCCTATGCTTGAGTTGGCAACGCACCTCCTGCTGTCATGGGACGTCAATACTGTCCCGCTCAAAGAGATCCTGTCTATGCTGCAGAACCATTTCCAGCTGAAGGTATCCATCTACCCAGCGAGAGTAGCTTTCCACAGGTGAGACCAGTGACCAGGAGAATCCGTGGCCGATTATGCCACTGCCCTCAGGTTAGCCACTGCCCCCGTGCCAGTGGAAAACCTGGAGGAAGCCCTGAGGGACTGCCTGCTGTCTGAGATGCGCAAGGAGGAAGCCCAGCAGAGGCTGATGGCCAGGGAGCACCTTTCCTTTAACTCCATCCTGCGGGAGGCTCTGGTGGCTGAAGCTGCAAGGTCCAAGGTCAAGGCATTCAAGGAAAAGCCTGCAGCACCTGGAGCGTCCGGGTCCACCTTGCAGGCCACCCAACGTTTGCCCCCACGTTTGTCTAGCTCTTCTTCATCTCTGGAGGCCTCCTCATCCTCGGGGTCCGGGTCCAGCGATGAGGACGACGATGTCCAGAAGGTCTGGCAAAAGTCCCCCAAGAAGCATGCCAGTGAGAAGGCCCACCACCGATACGACGGCTGCGGAGCATCCCCATGACCGTAAAAGGTGCCCATTCCGGAAGGTTGAGTGCCACCACTGCGGACGCTGAGGCCACATTGCCAAGGTTTGCAGCCGTCACCAGAGATAGGACCAGGACTCAGCAGAGTTCCCTCGAGGGAAAGGAGGGGCCATCAGGAAGATTTCCACGGGGGAGCCAACCATGGGCCGTGTGTCCAACGCACACTGATGTTTCTTTGTTGAGGTACTGTTACAGCGGGTCCCAGTTAGGATGGAGGTGGATTTGGGTTCATCCTATTCCATCCTGTCCCAGAAAGAGTTTCTGCGCATCCCCCCAAACGTGCGCCCAAAACTGAAAGCCCTCAGGACATCCTTGCAAGATGTGCAGGGCAACCTGATTCCTGTTTTGGGTGTGGGGGATTTCAAAGTCAAGTTCAAGAGGTTCACGGGGAAGCTGCCCCTAGTAGTACTGAAACGGGGTTCCAGCTGCATCCTGGGGTGCCAGTGGTTTGCTCGCTTGGGTATTGAACTGTCCGGCATCAATGCCATAGAGACTGACCCAGTGTGGGACGTGTGCGATGCGCACCCAGCGGTCTTTGAGAAGGGGCTCAGGAAGTATAGGGGCCCTCAGTCTCGTTTGACCTGGATCCAGCAATTCGTCCCATTCGACTCAAGCCACAGAGAGTGCCCTTCGCCCTCAAAGACAAGATTGAGGTGGAACTGGACAAACTGGTGGGTCAGGGGATTTTGGTTCCGGTGGACTCCGCAGAATGGGAGTCCATGCCATTGGCCCCCGGGAGTGGAGACAGGTGGGAGCCGCTACAGCCGCACAGCTGCCTCGCTCTCCGGGCCTGCCCGCCCGGAGAGCAGAAAAGGATGCCACTGATGCCGGCCCCTCGAGGAGCTCCCTGTCTTGCCCAGGAGCCCACGCCATTGGCCCCCGGGAGTGGAGACAGGTGGGAGCCGCTATAGCCGCATAGCTGCCTCGCTCTCCGGGTCCGCTCTCTGGGCTCGTCGATGCTGGTCCCCATTTTTTTCCGGGGATGACCGCAGGGTCGGAGGACTCCCATTGTTTTTGGACCTTGCTAGGTCACCCCGTCGCCCTCGCCACCGGCATGGGGAAGGAATGGGTGGCACCTGTGGGTGCTGTCCCCTCCTCCCTGGTCCTGTCTGGCCAGGGGTCAGAAGAGGGACATTCAAAAGTATGGGGGAGGGAAGCTGCCATCACCTGAGCCCTTCTCCGGTCTGGCATTGGCCACGGGGAAGTGGGAGCTTTTGGGTGCTACCGCTGGAGGGGGGGTAGTATGGGGCTTGTGTTTTTGAAATTAGTTGTATGGGATTTTGTCTTGCAATGTGTTAATTTTCAATCTGTTTTTGTAATTGTGTAATTATATCTGTGATACTGTATTTATATGTGTTGTAAGCCTCTTTGAGTGGCACTTGTGCTAGGAAAGCGGGGTAGAAATTAAAACTTATTATTGTTGTTGTTGTTGTTGTTGTTGTTACTGCTTTAAAATCTAACAGGGAGGTTAGAATTTGCACGGATTACAAATGCACAATTAACAAGGCTATTCTCCCTAATACATACCCGGTGCCGGTAGTTAGTCATTTACTAGCCACTTTACATGGGGGTAAATGTTTAGCAAAGCTAGACTTTGCTCAGGCCGATCAGCAGCTCATGGTAACTCCTGGTACAGCAGCTGCACAGACAATAGTAACACACAAAGGTGCCTTTAAGTGGATGCGCCTCCAGTTCAGCATGAATTCAGCACCAGGAATATTCCAATCTCTCATGGCACGCCTTCTAAAGGGTCTCCCTGGGGTGCTCCTTTATTTTGACATCATTTTGATCACTGCGGGGAGTGAGTCAGAACTAGCAAAGAGGTTGGACAAAGTCCTAACAGTATTTGAGAAAGCGGGGTTAAGATTGAGATGAGATAAATGTGTGTTCCTGGTGAGGAAGGTAGAGTTCCTAGGGTTCAAGATAACCCCCGAAGGAGTTAAGCCCTCTGACTCAAAGGTTGCGGCTGTTCAAAACACCCCTCACCCCCACCGCGAAACCAGAACTGCAGTCCTTCTTAGGACTCCTAAAATTTCTATCATTCCTTCTTGCCAAGGAAAGCTTCCGTAGCAGAGCCTCTGAATCGTCTTTTAAAGAAAGACAGGGCTTGGCGGTGGGGGGACAGCCAGAAAAAGGCATTCAATGAACTCAAACAGCTGTTGTCTTCTGAGGCAATCTTAACCCACTTCAACCCAAAGAAGCCCGTGGTGTTAGTCTGTGATGCTTCACCAGTGGGGGTTGGGGTGGTGCTGTTTATGTTTATGTTTATTCAATTTATATCCCGCCCAACTCAACACATGGCTGACTCAGGGCGGCTAACAACATATAAATGACCCCAGGGCAACCCAAGGGGTTTACATATAAGATACAAGATACAATGTTCAAAATACAATAATAAAAACAATGTTTCAAGTAAATACAATAACACAAATCACAATATAAAGCAAAACAATCCACAAAATGCAAAATATCAGCACCACATCAAAATAGAAAACAATTCAACCGAAACCACCCACAAAAAAACCCTGCCTCCATAGTCTTATGAGGACAGGGTCCAGAAACGCTGACAGGTGGCATGGCCGGGAGGGCCTCTTCAGGCCAGGAGCACTGCGGTGGTGGTTCACCCGGCAAGCCCCCTCGCCATTTAAGTCCTGGTGAGGGTGGGAGGGTGGGACCTGGAACGCTGGTCTGTGGCGTGGCCAGAAGGCCTCTTCGCCCCCACCAGGGCTGAGCGCTGCAGCGGTGGTTTGCCCGGCAGGCCCCCCTCACCTTTTAAGTCCTGGCAAGGAGGGAGGGCGGGGCCCAGAATGCTGGCCAGTGGCGTGGCCAGAAGGCCTCTTCGCCCCCACCAGGGCTCAGCGCGGCGGTGGTGGTTCACCCGGCAGGCACCCTTGCCTTTTAAGTCCTGGTGAGCGAGGGGAGGGCGGGGCCCAGAACACTGGCCAGTGGCATGGCCAGAAGGCCGCTTTGCCCCCACCAGGGCTGAGCATGGTGGCGGTGGTTCGCCCGGCAGGCCCCCTCGCCTTTTAGGTCCTGGCGAGGGGGTGAGGGCAGGGCTCGGAACGCTGGATGGTGGCGTTGCCAGAAGGCCTCTTCGCCCCCACCAGGGCTGAGCATGGTGGCGGTGCCACATGCTAGAAAACAGGTGGGAAGCCCCAATTGCCTTTTACTCAAGGTCCCTTTCAAAGGCAGAGCGCAATTACACGCAAACAGACAGAGAGGCCCTTGCAATAGTAGCTGGAACCAAGAAATTCCACGACTTCCTCTATGGTCGAACTTTTACGATTGTGACCAACCACAAGCCACTGCTAGGTGCAGAGCAAGCCCACACCCCAGATTATGTCCCCCAGGATGCTATGGTGGGCCATATTCCTTCATGCTTACCAGTTCACACTGGTCCACCGCCTGGGCAAACTAATCAGCCATGCTGATGCCCTTTCCCAGTCTCCTCTCCCTGAGCTTGGGGTACCCCGGTGCGAGGTTGAGCAGGATCACCAGGTATTGCTGATCGAGTCCCTCGATTCACCCCCAATTGTGCCCACAGATCTCGCCAAGGCTACGGTGAAGGACAAGGTTCTGTCCCTAGTTATTTCATGGGTTAAGAAGGTGTGGCCAATGACTCCTCCCGCCGAGGAATTCAAAGCATACTTCTGAAAGAGATTCAAACTTTCGATAGAGAGGGGTTGCCTCCTGTGGGGCCAGAGGGTGGTCATTCCTGAGGCACTGAGATCAAAGGTACTAAAATTGCTACACATTAGCCACCCGGGGATTGTGCGCTCAAAGGCTTTGGCCAGGAGCTACTTCTGGTGACCCCAGATAGATGCAGACATTGAGCATTTGGTGGGCACTTGCAAAAGTTGCCAGAGTTCTCGACCTGAATAGTCCCAACTTCCTTCCAGAGAATGGGACACAGCCCACGGACCATGGTCTCAATTGTACATTGACTTTGCTGGTCCATTCAGAGGCTCACTTTCCCTCCTAGTGGTTGATTCCTTTTTGAAATGGCTGGAGGTTATTCCAATGCCTAACACCTCCTCAGCCGCAACTATTAAGCAATTGCGGAGGCTATTCAGTTGTTTTGGTTTACCCGATGTGCTTGTCTCTGACAATGCCAGTACCTTTACCTCCATCGAATTCCAGGCATTCCTGGAGAGGAACACAATTCGACACATCACCTCTGCCCCTTTTCACCCTGCAACGAACGGCCAGGTTGAGCGCCAAGTGCGAACTACTAAAGAGGCACTTTGGTAAATGGGTCATGGGGATCAAGAGTTACAATTGTGTCAATTTCTCCTTTGCTACAGAATTACCTCCCTGGCATCCGGACTCTCGCCAGCAGAGCTCCTAATGTGCAGGAGACTGGTCTCGGTTTTTGACCGGTTGGATCCAACCAGGGTGGAGGATAAGGGGAGAAATGTGGAAATTGCACACACCAAAGTTTTTGCAGTTGGGGACCCAGTATATTGCAGGAATTATGCGACCACTGGCCCAACATGGGTCCCCAGGGGTGGTGATCGACCAAACAGGGCCAGTTTCCTACCAGATAGAAACAAGTTTGGGGCTACTGTTGCGCCGACATGCCGACCAGCTCAGGCGTTGGGTCATGGACACCTGGGGAGTTGAGTACCAGGGTGATTCAAAGTTAGGGTTCTCTCCCACCCACTCATTCCAAGGGGGAGGTGTGGCAGTTAGCCCACCAAGAGTTCCTGATTTCGGTTTCACCCATCCTTTGCAGAGAGACTGGGAAGAATTCGAGAGCCCAGACCTCAACAGTTTAAATTCTGAGTTACAGGATCGGGGGGAGTTTTTAGAGTGTTCCCCCACTCATCCAAGTGAGCAGCGGGGTTTTGATTTCTCCCCAGCAACCCCCCATCCTCTAGTTTCCGAGTCCATCTCTACTCCCATGCAAACAAGGCAATATTCTGTTGAGTCGCCCCCTACTCAGAGTAACAGGCGGGAAGTTCCTTTAAGTCAGCCTCCTCCCCTTCCAGGGTTTAATATGCAGTATTCCCTCCCAGGTTCCTCTTCCGATTCAGGCCAGTGCTCCCGACAAGCCACGAATGCTGCTCATTTCCCCTCTGCAGGATGAGAGACTGCGGAACCCAGAATCCCGTGTTCCTCCGACCTCAGCCTAGCTGCTGCCCAGCCCAAACGAACATGCAGGCCACCACAATGGTTGAGGGACTTCGTCCCATCCTAGGGGGGAGGGATGTTGTGTATGTAACCAATGTAATGTGAATGAATCTGATCTAGCGATTCTCCATGTAACCACGTGTAATGTGAATGAATTGGATCTAGCGATCCTCCATTGTTTCCCCCTCCCTTTCCGCTCCCTTGTTAATATCCCTACTGTATAGATGCTATGTTGCATGCTAGTCGTCTGCCACTCCCTCATAAGATTCAGCTGCCAGCGATAGCACAGCTGAATGAGCTCAGTTCACGTGGCCCCAATCACCCAATCAGTGATTGGCGCGGGAAACCTTCCTGCCACAGGTGAGCCACGCCAGGTATGCAGTACATCAGAATGACATCACTGTTACAGTAACCAATGGGCACCTTGCGGGTGAATTCAAATGTACTGTACAATATATAAGGAGCTGTGTCTCTGCCATTATCTCATGTTCAGATTGACTACACTGCAATAAAGATGTGCTTGGCCCCCTGATTGCTGCCTACTTCGTATCAATCTGCAAACATCAAAGGCTCTGACAGGGATCAGACCACAATCCCAGAGAGGGCTAGGAAACAGATACACCTGGTACACAGGCAGGTCAGGGTGAGGCACCAAAGAAGCCTCCCAGCTGATACTGATTAGCTGGGAGGCTTATAAACAAGCCTCTTGCAGCCTGCCAGCATTGGTACAACTCTTGTGCAAAGACCAATGTCCTGCTTGATCCCAGACTGCCTGCCATGACCCTGACTACTCTGCCACCCCGATGATGCCCCTGGACACCCTTTGGATTTGACTACTGACTCAGACTACTGAGTTGGACTACCAGACTGGATTATTGAAATGCACTCTACATGGGGCTACCCTTGACAACCTTTTGGAGGCTCCAGCTGATCCAGAATGCAGCAGCCCAGGTGGTGATGGGGTGTGATGGTGATGGGGTGTGAGTGTTATGCTTGTGCCTCGCCACTGCTTAGGGAGCTGCACTGGTTACCAGTTTGCCTCTGGGTGCAATTCAAGGTGCTGGTTATGACCTTTAAAGCCCTACATGGTAGTGGGCCAGGATACCTAAGAGACCACATTGCCATGAGAGTGTCTGCCCATCCAACGAGAGCAGACCGGAGGGGCTCCCTAATCATACCATCTGGCAGAGGGGCTTCTCTCTCTGGCACAAGAAAAAGGGCCTTCTCAGTGTCCGCACCAACCCTCTGGAACCTCCTGCCAGTAGAACTACGATTGCAGACAGAGTTGCTGCCCTTTAGAAAAGGTCTTAAAACCTGGCTGGCAGGGCAGGTGTGGGGCCCTGAGGGTAATGTGGCCCCTGCCTGTTGGATCCTGCCATAAGACACACCCTCTCTCTGTGGGGCTTTTAATCAGGGTGGTTTTTAACTGTTTTTATACTTTTATTCCTATGTTAGCTGCCCTGAGTCGGGCTCGCCTGAGAGGGCGGCGAATAAATTTTAAAAATAAATTAAAATTAAAACTAAATTAAACAGACCTTGGCTTGCCTTTTGGACTTTGGTATCTGGACTATCCTTGATCAAGTTTCGCTGTGTAGCACCACCATGCAGCGACCGTGCTTGCCCGGACGGGTCAGCACAACTTGCATGTTGACTATGGGCAACATGCAAAAACATCTTCTTATTGACTGAACTTCCTCTAAAAGCAGAATGATGAGGGAAAGATTCTTCCTCTCACTTCTAATTACCTCCAATGCCTTCTCAATGTGCTCTAGAGAGCTCCTAACTCTCTGGAGGTTTTCCTCAGCAAAGATGGCTCCAGTGGTGAGGAAAAGACAATTCTGCCATGAAATCAGTGCACACATATTGTAAATATTGGCAGTTTTCTTCAAAGAAATTGGTCATAGATATGGAAAAAAAACCACTTCCTGGATCGACCACAGCAGCTTAGTATTGCCCTAACACAGGGAACTGATCTGCAGATTGGATGAGATGCCTGTTGTCTGATCTCCACCATCCCAGTGCAACACTGGGTTAGCTATGTGACCTGAACCATCAATTGATGTGCACCTCCTGGAGAAATCCCTTGGTTTCCTTTATGGGGAACTATTGGCAGCCCTCTGGGCCAGGCCTGCTCCCATTAGTTCCTCATCTGACCTGGTTCCTTTCCCCCACTGACCCAAGTGGGGAGGGGAATTCCCTGCCTGAGATAGGGCAGAAAGCCCATCTCCCTCATCACAGATCTGCTTCTATGTGCAAACTACTCCATTTGCTGCTCCACCAAGCAATATTAAGTAAAATTGCACACAACCTAGCAGCTCAAAGGCAAGAAATTGCAAGTAGATAAATAGGTACCATAGGTACTGCAGTGGCTTAGAGGTTAAGATGCTGAACTTGATGACTGGAATGTTGACAGGTCAGCAGAGACCTGAGTGCTGGATGATGGTGTGAGCTCACATCTATGTCCCAGCTCCTGCCAACCGAGCAGTTTGAAAGCAAGACATGGCAAGTAGATAAATAGGTACCACTTCGGTGGGAAAGTAAACAGTGTTCTGTGTGCTTTGGTGTTTAGTCATGCCTACCACATGACCACAGAAATGTCTGCAGATGCAAACAGTGCTGGCTGGCTCTTTGGCTATAAACAGAAATAAGCATCGCACCCTAGAGTTGGATACATCTGGCTTTTGAAGAAGGGCAACCTTTACCTTTACTTAAAAAGGTACTGTTTCAACAGGAAACCTAACAGTGTTCCGTGCATTTCGGCATTTAGTCATGCCTGCCACATGACCATGGAAAAATGTGTAGACGCAGACAGCACTGGGTCTTTGGTAGTAAATTGAAATGAGCACTGCCCCCTAGTGTCGAGCATGACTGGCTTTCAAACAAGGGAGACCTTAACTAAGTACTAACTAACATTTGCATATGTTTCCATGGACATGTGGCAGGCATGGCTAGTCACAGAAGTGCATGGAACACTGTTTACCTTCCCACCAAAGTGGTACCTATTTATCTACTTGCAATTTCTTGCTTTTGAGCGGCTAGGTTGGAAGGAGCTGGGACAGAGATGGGCACTCATTCCATCATGCAGCACTTGGGTTTTGAACTGCTGAACTTCCGCCTCCCAGTCAGCATCTTAACTGCTTGTGATTTCTTAATTCCCCTCCAAAGGTTACGCCTTCTGCATAGTGGAGCAACATAATGAAAGCGCGGCACCAAAATGGCCGCCGCGCTCTTTGCGGGCGCCCCCCACCCGGACTCAGACATCCGGGTGAGTTAGGGGGCATGGCCACCCCTCTATAAAAGGGGTGGCCACGAGGCAGCCGAGCTGCCATTTTAGAATTGCGACAGAGAGGAGAAGTTTTCTCCGTCGCTTTCTCCTTTTTAGCCTGCGCGCTGATTCCCAGCTGGGAACAAGAAAGATCTCCGTTTTAGGTTTACCTCTCACTCAGACCCTTGCCCACTGGTACCAGTGAGGCCGGTCAAGCTACCACTTGGCAGCCGGGGGCCAGCGGCATAGCTGGGCCCTGGTGCGGGTGTCCAAACTAATGCTCCTCCGGCCCCCCATGGGCCAGAGTTTTGGGCATGGCCCTATTCTGGCCCTGGCTCTCCTTTTGGGTTGCCTTTTCCTCAACTGACTAGTGGGCCATCCGGCCCACCCAGCCCGCTGTGCTGGAAGCATCCTTGGGCATGGCACAGCCTCCTTCGGAGGGGGGCGCTACTCTTTCTTCAACAGGGGCCCCTTCGTTGGCCCCGGCTACCTTGCTGGCTGCAACGCTTCAGCGGGCGGCCAACCGGGTCGAGCTGCTTGAGATGGTCCGGCCGGCCCCAGCTGGTGTCTCGCAGCTCCCCGTTCGACCTGATGTCCAGGCTGGGAGCAGTCAGGGGTGGTCCCAGAGCTCGATTCCGGTCGCGAGCTCCGACGCCCGCCGTGGGGCCAGAACCCCCGGTGGGGGCGGCTCACGGGGGGTGCACCTAGTGAGTGTCAGGTTCAATTTAGTGCACCAACACCACAGCCCACTTACAGTGGTGGGGTTCAGTGGCCCTGGCCTCGTCAAGTTGATGCGAGTGGGCATTAGTTACCATAGCCTTCAGGCTTTCGGCACTGGCATTTATGGCCAACGTGGGGGGGTTTCAATGACTGTGTGAGTTACTTCCGCATGCGTCATGTTTTGGAGGGGTGGACACCTGAACGTGTCCACCGCCCGGACACGCGTCACCCCAGTTCGCCAGAGTTTCTGACCCACCTTGCACGAGGCTGGCATGACATATGTTCGGATAGGTGTGAAGTGGCTCTTGGTCACGCAGCTACCACGGTAGCCTTTTTGGAGCACTCCGCATCAGTGAGTTGGTGCCAGAGTTGGTACCATTGTGTAAGGCGGATGTGTCTCGTGGGGCACTGGAACTCGACGATGTCTATGTCACACATGAGTGGGCTCACTTGGGGATACGGTCCTCAAAGGTTGTTCAGCACGGCGTAGGCAGTGGAGTTAGACTGCTACGAAGTTTCATTGGAGACATCTGTCTGGTTGGTGCCCTACATGAATTTTCGGCAGTGCCTGCTGCGTGCCCCAGCCTGTTTTTCTGCCACCAGGATGGGTCTACCCTTACCAAAGTAAAGTTACTGAGGGTGACCGGTGCCGCGCTTTGCGGTGTGGTGCCCGTTTTGGCACCCATTTATTTAGCATAGGCGTCGCGTTGATCACGGCTACGTTTGGGGTACTCGTAATTTCTTATATGTACGTCCCCTCACTGTATGAGTACCTAGTTATGTCCTTCACCTCTTCTCCTCTTTTACAGATCCTGTGTGTCTCTGCACACCAGTGGCAGTGGGGCTGGTGGGCCTCAGCTATGTACACTGGGCAGCAGTATATGCTGCGGCGACAAAGAGTGGACCCCGACTTGGGCTGTATGCATCCGCACGTATGCGATGGTATGGTATGTGCGGCACAAGGGGGCGGGAACTGTGGCCATTCCTGATGTCCGTCAGTGATGCTGGACCGCCCGATGTTCTTATTAGGCACCTCGGCGGCAATGATCTTATACGGATCACTGCTATTCCTAAACTGTCGAGGGGCAGTGACCTGGCATTTTATATCATGTATGGCTTACACACGGTTGCTATGGTCTAATATCGTGCCGAGACACCAATTTAGGGGAGACATGGATCTCCGTGGTTCGGACTGTTCTGGCAGTCAGTGGACAGGGCTGTTACTCGGTCCCTTGCTGAGCATGGCTGGGAGACAGCCATTGGAAACCTGCGGATAGGCTTACAAAATTTTTTGCTGATAGGCAGGAGATGGGGTCCACCTGTCGGCTGGAGGTATGTACCTCTTTCTGGGCATGGTGCAAGCAGGCCTGGCGACCGAGCTGACAGTCTGGGGGGGGTGAGTCATCATGGGCGCCTCCCCGTGTGGTGGGTAGCACTGGTAAGGTAAAGATTTATGACCCAGACGTATCCGGCAGGTTCGCAATTGACTGGCCAACACTTAGACAGGTACAGGGGTAATAGGTTTGGCCAGTCAATGACAAACCAGGCAAGGGGTGATGGCAGGAGCTTAACAGCCTGCATCACCTTGAGATTTAACGGATACGCGTCATAGGGTGGGGTCAGTAGATAGTTTATTGACTCCGGTCAACAATTTGTTTGTGTCAACAAACAAATTGATACAAATAGTTACATGTAGCCAATTGACATTGGCATTTTGGGTGGAACCTTACCAGTGTTACTGCGGCCTGCTTGCCTTAAAAAATTACAATTGGATGATTACACCAATTGAAAGTTATAATGTGGACTAGGGCATTATTCAATAAAAGTGGCCCGATGCCTTTATCCGTATACCGGTGTCTGAGTCTTTCTTTGGGGGGTGCGCCTGCAATGTTAAGCCATCAAGTTCATTGATATAAATTTCAGCTCTGAATTGTCACAAGTTAAGAAGCCAGTGTAGGTGTGACCCCAGTTGGGTTGCATGACTTGGCAAGTGACACTTGACACCTAGCCAAACTTCTTAACTTGTGGCAATTTGTCACTGAGATTTATACTGATGGTCGTGCATGACTATACATTTCCATTTGGATTCTGGAAATTATAAAACAATGCTTCCTCCAAATATTGATTTCTATGACATGAGGCATAAACAAAGAGCAGCCCCCACCCAGATGTTGTCAGACAGCAGCTCTCAACATTAGCAATTCTCATTTGAACTGATGAGAATTACACTCCAGTAACATTTTTGGGTGAGGAAGGGGGCTACGATTTGTCCATTTAAAAAAAATTTCTCCACCAAATTATGATGATGTCCAACTGGTCAAAGGTTTATATTTAGAAATTGGCTAATTGCATGCCTAAAAGTTGATAAATATATGCATGACTATACATTTCCATTTGGATTCTGGAAATTATAAAACAATGCTTCCTCCAAATATTGATTTCTATGACATGAGGCATAAACAAAGAGCAGCCCCCACCCAGATGTTGTCAGACAGCAGCTCTCAACATTAGCAATTCTCATTTGAACTGATGAGAATTACACTCCAGTAACATTTTTGGGTGAGGAAGGGGGCTACGATTTGTCCATTTAAAAAAAATTTCTCCACCAAATTATGATGATGTCCAACTGGTCAAAGGTTTATATTTAGAAATTGGCTAATTGCATGCCTAAAAGTTGATAAATATATCCATCTGGCCCTGAAAACATGTATGAGCAGGCAATATCACTTAATGGGAGCATTCAATGGGAGGAGGGGACGGGACAGGTGCTATAATATAGCCCTGACATACAGATCATTATAATTATAGCAGAACATATTCCATTGGTAATTATAATTCTTCCTAGGGAAGTGTTATGAAAACTAAGGCTCACAAAAGGTGGTATCAAAAGTTATAGACTGGGGTATCCTATGAGGATTTAAAGGTAAGAAGTTCAAATGCCATTGTATACATACAGTATAATTATTGAAAAGAGAGCAATTTGTTTTAAAAATGGTTTGGGGTAAAACAAGGGTGGAGGAAATGATATAATCATTCCAATGGATTTGGAGTGAGGAGACGAAACTTGCCTCCTAAATAATCAATGTTTGGTTCAGGTTCAGGCTAGTTAATAAACAAGAGGAATGAAGTTTAGGAGCTTTATGAATGTTTTAAATTTACACCATGAACACTTAATTTGATTACAGAGAATAAATAAAGACTCAGGACAGGAAACTCATATTTCAGCAAATTTTGAGAGTTTTTAATGGTGTTATTGTCAGGGGGTTCTGCATGGCTTAGGGCATTCGTAATGGAGTATGGGAGCTATGCAACTCCAGGTCACCATGTCAGATTTGGCCTAGGTCACTTCGAACCAAAAGATATGGCTATTACCAGCATAAACTAATTATTGTGTTGTTTTATGTCAATAGAGTTGCTCATGTGCAATGAATAAGAGATTTTGACTCGAGCCCTCGTGTTGCAGTTGCCAGGGACACGCTACCAGCTGTCAATCTCAGTAAAGCAATCAAGTATGGAAGAGGCAAGGAAAATGAATTATCTTCTGACCTCTGGTTCATACCTGGGACATGGAGTCAGAGGAAAAATGGCAGAGCTGCAAAGGCCATTTCCTATAGTGAACATTTGCCACCACCTCAATGGCATTATGGACTGCAAAGTTATTAAACAACAATAAAAAATAGCAACAGCACTGTGGCCACATAAAATTATCAATCTCAACAAAAATAGATCAAGTAAATGAATGCGACTTTGGTAAGTCAACAGTTACATGAAGTCACTGTAGTCATCTCTCTACTCTCTGGTAGACTGCAGGGTGCTCAGGCTTTGTGAGACCGCAGCCACAGCGTGAGCATGAAATGGCCCTTGGTTAGCGTGGCCTAAGCGTGTGCTCTCTCTGGCCTGAATTAGTGTGGCAGAGAAAGACTGGTCCAGCAAATCTGGCTCATAGGTTTGGGGGAAATGGCGATAGGACAAATTACTGTTGCAGGTCTTATTTGAGCTGCACAGACCTCTGGGACAGTAAATGCCAATTCCCACAGAACAGTTGCAAAGAAGAAATATATATTGGAAGATTTCAAAAACTTATAATGTTAATAAATCAACCAGTCATTTCATCATGTTTTCCCAGCCTCAAACAGTTTCTTCTTTGCAACTATTACTGTACTGTTTGGCCATTTGTTTCTACGTCAAATTCCCACAGAACAACACCCTTATCTCTAACTCAGGGGATAACTTCTGGCCTTAGAAGTATGGTGTGGGTGTGGATGTGTGTGCGGGGGAGCCCATTACCTTCTTCTTCAAAGATCCTTCGCCGCTTCTTGCTGGAATGCAAGCGCGGCGCCAAAATGGCCACCGCGCTCTTTGCGGGGCCCCCCACCGGACTTGGACATCCGGGTAGTTAGGGGGCGTGGCCAGCACCCTTTAAAAGGGGTGGCCACGAGGCAGCCGCGCTGCCATTTCGCGAAGCGACGGAGAGGAGAAGTTTTTCCCCTTTTGCTCCGTCGCTCTTCCTTTTAGCCGGGAAGCCTCTTTGGGCAGCGGTTTCTTCTGCGATTCTTTTCTTCGGCTTCCCAGCGAATTGCAGCGATGCCTTCTAAAAAGAAGGCCATGGCGAATGCGGTTCGCACTTCACGGAGGCGCCAGCCGGGTCGGAGGACCGCGACCGCGCCCCCTCAGCAGGCCCCCTTTCCGGGGGCACCCGCCAGGACCGGCGGGATGGGGTCACTTGCACCCTGGCCGAGGCTGGGCAGCCTCAGACCGGCCCTGCAGGGGATGCGGCCCCCGGCCCGCAATTAGCAGCCACCGGCCCGGGCTTGGGGCATAGCCAAGCTGGGCCTTCGGGCCTTGGCATGCAGCTTCCGGGTTGGCTGGGTTCCCTTCCCTGGCAGGGCATGCCCCCGGCCCCCCAGGGGCCGGTGGTTGGGGCATGGCCATATTCGGGCCCCGGGGGCCAGAGACCTGGCTCGGTGCCGGCGACCAGTGGGCCGGCCGGCCCTTTGCCCCCCATCAGCGTTGGGGGCTATATAAACGTGGATGCCCTACTGGCCCGCGTAATGGCCCTGGGGGCATCTTTAGGGGTAGTTAATCCATCCGGGGCACCTTTTGGTTTACAGGTCAACTCAGCACCTGCAGGTCCTCGGCAGGCGGCCGAAAGGGTTGAGCTGCCTGGGGCGAGTAGGTCGGCGCCAGCCGCAGCCTCACAGCTCTCCACGCAGCAGATGCTGACGGCAGGTAGTGGTCAGGCCCCGTCTACGAGCTCGGTTGCGGTCGCGAGCTCCGACGCCCACAGTGGGCTGGAACCCCCGGTGGGGGCGGCCCATGGGGGTGCAACTTGTGAGTATACGGTCCAAAATAGTGCACCCACACCACAACCCACAACGGGGGGAGGTTTGCAGTGGCCGTGGCCTCGCCTGGCTGGGGCGGCGGGTCAGCCGCCGCCGGCCCATCCGGGAATGGCTCCGGCACTCCAGGGCCCCTCTTGGGGCGGGGTACCCTGTCCCGAGGGGAACTTACTGGGGGTGGCGGGGCTGGTCCAGGCTCCTTTCATGGTGCCCAGTACTGTCACTGTTCCGGTGTTGGCCTTGCCGACAGCAGGTTATTCGTTGCCCCTCGCGGACCACCTGGCCCAGGCCACCAAGGAGAAGATCTGGCGGGGGGAGTATGTGGACATTTTCTCCCTCTTGAATAGAGAACCCACCAAAGAGGAGAGGGAGGGGCAGGACGAGAAGGACAAGGAGCAGTCTCGTCGACGTAAGCCGCCACGCACGTGGGCCAACTGGTTACCCGCGTACCTTATATACATGGCGGTGTACCTCAGGGCCCAGCCGACCTGGCAATTCCGATGGTCCAGTATTTGGACAACATATACCGGGCGATGGTTGATTTTCCTGGCCCGTCATGGTTGGCTTACGACGAGGAATTCCGTATGAGAGTGCCCCTACATCCAGAGATGAGGTGGGATGAGCCCTGCCAGAAGCTGTGGCTTCTGTACATGACCCCCACGCGCCCGGCGCCAGGGGAGAGGTACCATTGTGGACATGTGGTCCAGCGAGCTGCTCCAGCCCAGGCACCCCGCCAGGTGGCGGGGCAGGGGGTTCCAGCCCGCCTGCTGTGTTGGAGCTTCTCGGCCAATGGTGTGTGCAACAGGAAGCAGTGCCGATACAGGCACGAGTATCCCTCTTGTGCTGGCCCCCATGCCGCCTCCGCATGTCCTAGGGCAGGCGGACTGCGGGGCAGAGGTAGAGGTGGACAGGGAGCGGGCAGAACTGCCGCAGAGGGAGCTGGTCAGGCAAAAGGCCCCCTCCCCAATTAATGTGGACATGTTGGAGCGTTGGCTCACGATGTACCCTAGGAGGGCAGACGCAGCTTACCTGCTTGAGGGTTTCCAGCAGGGGTTTCACATTCCTTTCACAGGGGCCAGGTCCCCTCAAGATGCACCCAACCTGTTCTCACTCAGGGGAAGGGAGGAGGTGGCTGCCATGAGCATTGCTAAGGAGGTTGTTGCTGGCAGGGTCGCTGGCCCTTTCCCTCTCCCACCATTTCCCAACCTCAAGGTTTCCCCGTTAGGGTTGGTGCCCAAGAAGTCACCGGGAGAGTTCCGTTTGATACACCACTTGTCTTACCCGGCTGGCCATTCGGTCAACGATGCTATCCCTGACGTCCTTTGTTCGGTCAGGTATACATCTTTTGACCAGGCCCTGCGCATGGTGCGCTCATGTGGCCCGGGTGCACTACTAGCTAAGTGCGACATTAAGTCAGCGTTCCGTCTCCTGCCAGTGCACCCGGGCGACTTTGAGTTGCCGGGTTTCAAGTTCCGGGGTGGATTTTATTTCGACAAAGCCATGCCTTTTGGCTGCTCCATTTCATGCTCGGCATTTGAGCGCTTCAGCACCTTCCTCCAATGGGCCTTTGTTCGCAGGTCAGGGTCCCGGTCTGTAGCCCACTACCTTGATGATTTCTTATTCGGGGGTGAACGGGGCTGGGACACGTGCACACGTCTCCTGAATACATTTCAGACGCTAATGAAGGAACTCAGTGTCCCTTTAGCGCCCGAAAAGACCGAGGGCCCTTCAACCAAGCTCACATTCCTGGGGGTTGAGATTGACACGGTTGTGCAGGCATCCAGGTTACCTGTTGATAAGGTTTCACGGATCGTTGCACTCATTTTGGACTTGCTGGCAAAACGCAAGGTGTCCCTTCGGGAGCTCCAGGTGTTACATGCTCACCTCAAATTCGCTTGCAGGGTCGTCGCACCTGGCAGAGCATTTGCTCGACGCTTGTGCGACGTCATGACTGGCTTGGCCAGGCCCCACCACAGGGTCCGACTGAACAAGGGCGTGAGGGCTGATATGCTCATCTGGCTCCAGTTCCTGAGGGAATTCAACGGGGTGTCCTTTTGGAGGTCCGACCTTTTGGTTTCCCCTCGTTTTCAGGTTCAGTCGGATGCATCATGGTCCCTGGGTTATGGGATTTACTTTGAAGGGAAGTGGGCCTACGGCAGATGGCCGCCAGCCTGGTGGGGCACGGGCCGCTTGCGCGATCTCACGTATCTGGTATTTTTTCCCATTCTGGGAGCTTTGATGCTATGGGGCGAGGAGTAGGCCAATCCGGTCGTCCATTTCTGGTGTGACAATGCGGCAGTTGTCCACATTGTCAACTCACAGACGTCTAAATCTCCAAGGGTTATGGAACTGGTTCGCCAGTTTGTGTTGCGCAGCCTATGCCTCAATGTGCTTTTTAGGGCTGGACATGTTCCAGGTATTAATAACGATATTGCTGATGCTTTGTCCTGCCTGCAGATCCCCCGGTTCCGTGCCTTGGCCCCGGACGCAGAGGAATTTCCCTCGCCGCTCCCGGACGAGATATGGAAGCTTGGCAAGGAGAGGTGAACCGGGCGATCAGCATGTCGCTCGCCCCCCGCACGCGTAAGGCGTATGACCATGCATTCAGTTCATTCAGGGCCTTTTGTGCCCAATCACGGCTGCCTGAAAGTTGGCCCATCCCAGTGGCTCACGTCCTCCAATTTATGGTTTGCTTACATGCCCAGGGCTTAGCCCCCGCACCATAGCATCCAGGCTGTCAGTGCTGGCATTCATGGCCGAGGTGGGTGGTTTTGCTGACAACACAAATGATTTTCGCATACGACATGTTTTGGAAGGGTGGGCGCGGGAACGTGAGCGCAGCCCGGACGACCGCCACCCTATTTCTCCAGGGGTACTTACCCACCTTGCACGGGGTTGGCATGACCTGTGTTTCGACAGGTATGAGGCAGCCCTGTTTCACGCGGCTACTACGGTGGCCTTTTTTGGAGCGCTCCGCATCAGTGAGCTGGTGCTACTGTCTAAGGCGGATGCGAGTCGTAGGGCACTGGAACTCGAAGATGTCTATGTTTCAAATGATTGGGCTCAGCTGAGGATACGCTCCTCTAAGGTTGATCAGCACGGTGTAGGCAGTGGTGTAAGACTGCTACGATGTTCCATGGCTGACATCTGTCCGGTTGGTGCCCTACAGGAGTCCCTTGCACTACGTGGTACGCACCATGGCCCGTTTTTCTGTCACCAAGATGGGTCTTCCCTTACTAAATTTCAATTTTGGAAGGTGACCGGTAAGGCACTAGCCAGTTTTGGCCCCCCTGGGGCTCGCTACCACACCCATTCATTCAGGATAGGGGCGGCTTCCGCCGCAGCGGCGTTTGGGTACTCTGGGGCTGAGATATGCACCATGGGAAGGTGGGGATCACGATGTTTTTGGTTGTATGTTCGTCCTCTTCAACAGTGAGTACCAGTTAAGTCACTGCCCTGTTTCCTTTTTTCCTTGACAGACCCTGGGTGTCGTTTTACAGCGGTGACAGTATGGCTGGTGGGCCACAGCTATGTGCACAGGGCAGCGCAGTTTGCTGCGGCGACAGAGTGTGGACCCCTGCTGGGACTGGGTGCATCCGCAAGTCTCAGGTGGTACGGTAAGCGCGGAATGTTATGGTGGGAACTGTTGCCATTCCTTTTCTCCATCAGGAATGCTGACCCGCCTGATGTCCTGATTATACACCTTGGGGGTAATGATTTGGGACAGGTCACGGGCCTATCGCTGAAGCATGCGATTTGCGGTGACTTGGCCTACTTGCATTATGTGTGGCCTGCCACAGCCCTGCTTTGGTCGGACATGATACCGCGGCACACTTACAGGGGAGGGTTGACCCTCCAGGCCCTTGATCGGGCTTGGCGCTCGGTGAACAGGGCTATTGCCCGGTTCTTTCTGGACAAGGGTTGGGGGCACGTCATACGACACCTCACTATCAGTCTACAAAATTATGATCTTTACTCAGGGGATGGGGCCTGTCTGTCGCAGGGAGGTATGGACCTCCTGTTGTGAGATTGGCGAGCAGGCCTGTTGACCGAGCTGACGGTCTGGGGGGGGGCGGTGAGCCTTTTGTTGAAGCCTCCCCGTGTGGCAGGTAGCACTGGTAAGGTAAACATTTATGACCCACAGGTATCCGGCAGGTTCGCAATTGACTGGACAACACTAGACAGGCACAAGTTGGTTAACATTGTCCGGTCAACGATGAACCAGGCAATGGGGTGATGGCACGAGCTAGGCAGCAGGCATCACCCCGTTATTTTACAGATACGCGTCAGAGGGTGGGGTCAGTAGTTAGATTATTGACTACGGTCAACATTTTGTTTGTTGTCAACAAACAAATTGATACAAATGGATACATTGTAACCAATTGCCGTTGGCAATTTTGGGTGGAACCTTACCAGTGTTACTTCGGCCTGCTTGCCTTAAGAATTATAATTGGTTGAATACCAATAGAAATTTATAATTCGGACTAGGGCATGAATCAATAAATGTGGCCCAATGCCGTTATCCACTTTTACCAGTGTCTGAGTCCTTTATTGGGGGGTGCGCCTGCAATGCAAGCACGGTGCCAAAATGGCCGCCGCGCTCTTTGCGCCCCCCCGGACTTGGACATTCGGGTAGTTAGGGGGCGTGGCCAGCACCCTTTAAAAGGGGTGACCACGAGGCAGCCGCGCTGCCATTTCGCGAAGCGATGGAGAGGAGAAGTTTTTCCCCTCCACCCCCTCCCTAGTTAACAGTGTGATATTTTGGTCGCTTCGGTGGGAATTTTTGGCTGGGACCTACAATTGGCTTTCGGGTCCTGGCTTTTTTGCCCATCCCACACTGTTGCTATGGTTTGACATAGGGGTTTTCTTGCTCTGCTGTTGACTTTGGTCACATGGGCGGGTAGCACTGGTAAGGTAAACATTTATGACCCACAGGTATCCGGCAGGTTCGCAATTGACTGGACAACACTAGACAGGCACAAGTTGGTTAACGTTGTCCGGTCAACGATGAACCAGGCAATGGGGTGATGGCACGAGCTAGGCAGCAGGCATCACCCCGTTATTTTACGGATACGCGTCAGAGGGTGGGGTCAGTAGTTAGATTATTGACTACGGTCAACAATTTGTTTGTTGTCAACAAACAAATTGATACAAATGGATACATTGCAACCAATTGCCGTTGGCAATTTTGGGTGGAACCTTACCAGTGTTACTTCGGGCTGCTTGCCTTAAGAATTATAATTGGTTGAATACCAATAGAAATTTATAATTCGGACTAGGGCATGAATCAATAAATGTGGCCCAATGCCGTTATCCACTTTTACCAGTGTCTGAGTCCTTTATTGGGGGGTGCGCCTGCAAAGAGAGGAGCCGGGCTGGTACTCCTCTGGACAGCTGGAAAAAACCCCATGAACTTCACAAGAGAAAGTTGCTATCGTCCCTTTCAAAGAAGGCCCTTTGTATTCTAAAGCCTCCCCTATCTATCTCGCTCTGGTTTGGCTTAAGGAGCAAGAAGAACTAAGATTGACTCGGAAGCAAATTTAAAGAGTTTATTAAAATAATAGAATAAATGAACATAATACAATCAAACAGAAATCAAAGAAATCAAACGTAAAAAACATAGCAAAGCAGTTCCCTAACTAGCAGTGCCCCATCAGAGATGGGTTCGAAAGCTTCCCCAATGGTAAGGAAGGCCTTGAGAACTGGCCACAAGGCAGCTTTCCATCATCTTCTAGAAAATGGTGGAGAGTTGCTCACAAAATGGAATCACTTAGGCTAAGTATACTAGCTCACAATTAAATGAAATTAACTACATAGTATCCTAACATGATAACGTACATAACACAATGATTAATAACATAAAAAAATAACATCATCTTGTCATGGAATCACGACAGTCACATGTTTTCAATGAATCTACACTGACTGGGAATAACAACTGGATTCAGCAGCTGAGGTTCAGATAATATGAAATCATCTGGAGCTTGGGAACACATGATATAAGGGCCCAAAATATTTGAAGAACACTAAGAAATATCTATTTCATTCAAATTCTCCTCCCTCCCTCCCCATCTTTCCCTTTTTCTCTCTTAGGATCTTGCAAATCAGCAAGATAATATTTCATTATTTATGTTCTTCACTCCTACAAAAGGTTGGGTATCATCATATCTTTGTCATTTTTAATGCAGCAGTCATATGATTTTGACTTGCCTTCAAGTCAGTCCCCAGGTTTGCCCCAAACAATAGGGTTTTCTTTCTGCACATTTCCCCCCATTGATTACAGTCTGAAAGATAAACTGCAACAATGTGTAATTTCTCATTATTTGATCAAACTATTCTAGCTTACTGCACTTTTTCTGTTTTATGATTTCTTGGTCTTTATTTGTTTTTGTTTTTTTATACTTCTTCATTGGTCACCCTGCAGATCCACAGAATTCTTAGCACCTGGTGATAAATCCACATATCAAATGCTTTTTATCTTTTTCTAGTCTGCCCAAAATTGAGATCACAGAGCAGTGTAAAAATACATTGTTGTACATTCCAATATCTTATTCTAATTTTTATTGCATGCTTATGAGTCACCTGCTTGTTTAGCCAAATTCTAAGGGACTTATATTTGCTGGTGTATTCCCTATTGACAGATTGGATGTTTCACTGCATTTGTTAGGCTGCTTGCAATATTCTGATTATCGTGAACTTGGGTTTCCTAACCATCATTTTTAGACCATGTTCATTAGTTACTTCATTTTAGACCATGCTCATTATTTATTTTGTTAAGTAGCTGTTGCAGATCAATTAAATTACCATTTAGTAATACCATTTTGTCTGCATATCAGATGTTCTTGAAAATCAATTCTCTGACACTGATAACGTCATTTGAATCAGCGAAAGCTTTTCTAAAGATGTGCCGGAGTACAGATTGAAATACAGAGGCAAGAACGTAACTGCTTATTGTACTCTTTGTATCTTGATTTCTTCTGAAACCTGAGCTTCAATTTTAATGGTAACCTTTTGTTGCCAGTACAGACTGGCAGTTATATGAGTCTCTCTTCAATAAAGATCTTTGTTTACCAACAACTCCATCAACTTGCCATGTCAAGCTTTGTTAAAGGCTTTCTTACAGTCAGCAAAGAAAGCCTAAACAAATCCCTGTCAATGACATGGCATCTTCCCTCAGGCAGATGAATGCCAATTAGTGATTTTGAAAAACACAGAGCAAAGTTAAGTGGTCTTTGTACTGTACAAACATGAGGACAGGTGATACCTTTATTAAACCACTAAAACATTAAACAGTTACCTTTTGATGCACCAGTTCCTAAATCGCTTTATTCTCTTAGTTTGCTCCCTAAAGTTTGCAGGATTCCCCACAGCCCAAAGATTTTCCCCCTCCCCACAATTCTTACATTTATAATGCTACAACAGGCCAGTGGTTTATTTGCTTAACAGCATGTACAGTTCTTTAATTCATATGCTTCTTCTATTTTTACTTTTTGTATCTTCTTCAATTTGAGCCAAACTGCAGCAATAACAAGATTATGATCTGAAATAATTTCAGCTCCATGTGATGATGCCTGTGCATTTAACTAAGATTAACTAGAGTCTAATCTTGGTTCCTTACAGTATTGTTGTTAGTAACATCTTACAGGGAATTCCATGGATATGGTCTCCTTGGTAGGAATTTGAATGCAGTGTTGACAACTAAAAGTTCTCCTGGATAAAACTGTGCCATTTATTCTAAACATTAATTTTGTGACATCAATTAGTATTTTCCTACAAAATCCACCCTTGCTCCTTTTCCTACCATAGCATTGAAATCTCCAGTGTTGGACAAAAACATAGAAAGAGCTTAGAGAGAGAGAGAGAGAGAGAGCACATCCCATGACTAGACACCAAATCACATTGAATGCTGTTACCTTTCCAGCTGAAGTTGTACCTCTTAATCTATTTCTTGCTTTCAAAATACTAGGTTGGCAGTAACTGGGGCAGCTTGGGTCTTGATCTGCTGACCTACCAACCTTCTGGTCATCAAGTTCAGCTTCTTATCCACTAAGTCACTGTGGTCCCTGCATCATCATATACTTCTTTTCACACACATTAGAGAAGTCACCTCAGAAATGGAATAAGGCAAGGGTGAAAGCCAGGCCAGAACTCTTAGTTTTAAACCAGGTGCAGCCAGAAAAGTCACAATTCCTTTTATGTCCATTCATACACCATTAACTGAAAGAGCAAGTGGACCATACAACAGTTCCCCTGGGCAAGAGTACACTTAGATAGTGTGCTATGATGTTGCTTCTGCCTGGTTGTTATACAACAACCAATTCAAAGCAACAGGTGCAAGTGGGACTGCCTTGAAGTAAGTGTAGATTTTTAAGTATTATTTTGTCAAGGAATTTATATATACTGTATATTCAATTACAGTGAATAGAAGAAAAATAATATTTATGCTTATGGCACCCAATGATTTTCTGAGCAAGCTCAAAAGAATCAGGAGGAGTAATTAATTTGGTATCACATTTCTCCTCAAGTGTGCTCAGGCTGTGAAAGGATTGTTATTCTGAGTGGGGGGAAATTGGTGATATGACAGCATACCATAAATATTTACACCAGTTCTTAAAGAAAAATCTTGAGTGAAGTATAGCTAGTCAACCTATCCAACTAAAATTTCCACATGTGTTACTAAAACAGTTAGACTTATTTTTTCATAGCATTAAGCTGAGCAAAGGAGGAAGAAGAACTATGTCAAAAAGGAGAAAGGGACAAGAAAAAGATGTGCTCAATTAGAACATTGCAATCCAAAGAGCTACTCCTTGACATTAATGATTGAAAATCCCAGGGAGGGGTTCAGCCTAAATAGGAAATGAAAAGCAAACAACTGTGAACCAAAACTGACTTCATTCCAGAATGTACTGCAGATCAGTACATTCACATTAGTTTTCTCTTTCAATTAATGGATGTTAACATGTTTTAAAACCATGAATTTGCATAACTAATAAATTAACTTTAAATGGTCCAAAATAGGACTTTAAAAATGTGTATCTTGTTATTAGCTGCCACAACCGTTGCTTTTCAGAGAAACATGGATTATGTAAGTAAGCAAATCAACATCAAAACTAGAGATAAGCAAAACTCCTTGTATCATTTTTTAAAAAAGAAAAATCATTTGGCCAGAATTTGAGCTTCCATATTCCAGACACGGAGGGTGCAATGAGATAAGGAAATAAGATTGTGTTGGATCATGCTGGAATGGATCATTTGGCTTGGTGCCACATCTTTTAAAGTGATTCTTTTGTGTGAACATCATCTAGTCCCCATTGTTCCAGTCCAACCCCCCCCCCCCCCCGCCAAAAATAAAAAGCGCTGCTGATGGATCAAAAAGATCTGGATTTTGAACTGGATGCTGAAGATCTGGAGTATGTCTGGATGCAATCATAATACTGTGATGAAGTATTCAAGTTGATATCTCATTAAACGTCACCGAACTGTGAGTTCTATCTGTGCAGCAACATACTGCTCTTGTGTAAATGCTAAAGTGGGTTTTCTTTAGTGTCAAGTGATTTGCAATTTCCTGTACACTATTTGGTTGCCAGAAACTAGCTGAAACAGGACTATACCACAAGCAATCCAAAACAGGAGTTATATTACCCCTTGACTGCACACTGACTTTTAAAATTCTCCTCAGATGTCATTTTATATACATTGAGGTGAAAATCAGAGGAGCTTGGGAATGTTGTTAGTTTGTAGGAGCACTTTGGGGTTTTTTAGAGGCAGTTCATCCCCAGATTTGGGGCTAAAGTATCCCCTGCTGAGACCACAAGCTCCACAAAGGTTGTGGGCCATGCTATCCAAATAGGGCCAAAGCTCTGCCAGGTGGGGCTGAATGGACCACAATTGTTACTCCCCACAGAGCTCCTCAGAACATACAAGCTGATTTCAATGTTTGCTCACACTGAACTATACAAAATAGGTTTTTAATATATAAAACTGTTACTATGAGATCAGTATCTTGAAAACCAAGGCAGAAAGATCCAGAAGTAATCAATTTTATTCTTTTCATAGAATTATAACAATCATGATTGCCAGGGGCTCGGGTAAATAGAAGCAGATTGGGGACAGTTTTTAACTACTTCAATAAAGTATGTTGATTCCTCTTTTGTCTCACTCCTAAATCTGACTTGCTTAAAGCTACCATACATGCAACAAAAGATAAGTTTTACGATTAAAAAATTTATGTCTTTTAAAATCTTAGTGATTAATTCAAATAGCAATCAATTCAAATAGGTAGGCCATGAGATGGCTGTGAGCCATATCTCCTTGGGGTCCATCTGCCCTTCCTCCATCCTGGTGGTGAAGATATAGATACCTCTCTTTAGGGTAACAAAAAGCAACTTTAATACAAAATGTGAATGTGTGGTGCACAGAACAAACTTTTAACTATTTACAGCCTAAATTTCAGGAACCAGTTGCTTTACTGTTCCATTAGTCTCTTCTGGATATCTCAATGTCACACAACATGTTACCAGAAGTGAGGGCATTTGGCAGGACGAACCCCTGTTACACCCACCTCAGTCAACTGTCCACCTTTCTGGCCTGACTGTAGTATTTCTTGACCCTCTTTTATCTCCTCGTCCCTCTCCCACACTTTTTAATCCTCCAATCCTAGCTGTTCTAGTCCTTCTTTCACAACATTTAGAATTTTCCTCTCTTCTTCTTCTTCAATGTCTACCCTTATGCCAGTTTCCTCTTCCTATTTTTCCTTGATCACAACAAAAGTCTCAGCCCCTTCAGAGTTGTCCCAACTACACTCCACTGTGGAACTAGAGGTCATGAATTCCAGATCTTCATCTGTGGAGGAGGAGGGTCAGCCCACCTTGTTTTCTGGTGGTCTCTCACATACTACTGAAAACAAATGTGTATATATAAATATTTCAACTGCATTGTCTCTAATCGAGCTTTCTTAATATCTGCCTGCTTGTTCTGCTGAAAGACAAAGGAGTCTTCAGTAGTAGTTAGGGTTTTTCATTTATCTCAAATACCATACATAAGTTTTCTTCCTCTGCAGAAAAAAGTCATTACCACCAGATGATATGTAAGAAAAATTTCCTGTTTGGAGACAATTTTTTTCCTTTGGCATAAAAGAAAAATTTGAAACATCAAAATAAAAACATATAAAATTAATTTCAATAATCCTTCAGCTAAGCGCACATATGTCTCCCAAAGCTAGAATAAAATCTTTGAGCACGTGCTTTCCAATGCTTTCAAACCAAATGTCTTTATAGATATTTTCATCAGTATTTTCTGTTTATTGGTTTTTGCTTGTTTCTTTAATCAACTTAACTGCCGTTACAACCTATTACACACAGAGCTCAAATGCTCACAGATAGAGCATTTACTCTCTTGCCTGCACTGAATTGTTTGGTAATGATACTGATTTTTTCCTGCCATCCAGATGATATAAGCCTTAAATTGGTATAAAGCAGGACAAACAATGACTGAAATCTTGGCTTTTTATTTTTTTAAACTGATGCTTCCTATCAGTAAATCAGTTTTGCTTGCTTGCTTGTTTTATTTTTCACCAGGGACAGAGTTCAGGTGACAAGAACTTCTCAGTGAGGAAGCATTCCATTTAGCACTAATCCACAACAACAGCAACCACAACCTGGCCATAAACAACCATGGCATGTGTGGAAAGCTTTAAATAGACTGTGTGTGGGGTAGGAAGATCAAGGGCTAATCTGAGAAAGTGGGGCTTCCCTCTAGATGGTGGCCTGTGTGGATGCAGAGAAGAGCAAACAGTCGGCCATATGATATTATGCACACGATGCCCCTCAACGTGCACTGAGGAGGACCTTATGTTGACAAGAGGAAATGCTGTTGAGGTAGCCCAATATTGGGCAGATGTCATCTAGTCCTTTTAGTTCCTTTTTGTTTTAGATGTATTAATTTTAGCTTTGTATGTTATTATATGCTGGTGGTGCCTCTGAAATGAATAAAGAAAGAAAGCAACCACAACAACTACAGTCCAGCAGAGGATATCATTTGTGAAATAAATTACTTCCTTAACATTTTGGGGAGTGTTTTGTGAGCAACAGCTAGTTTTTGAAGTGAATTAGAGTGGATCTCTGCTGGAGGAGAAGGCAGGGAATATTGAAATTACCACTGTGTAAGGTTGATTCTTACTAGTATGGGCATGGGTTGTTGGCAGAAGCTGGGGAAACTATCCAGTCAGCTCCTTCGAGCTCATACTGGATGCTGACTGTGGTGCTCCCTCCTTTGTAGATTTTCCTCCATTGTTCCAACACGTAGAGCTATGAGCAGCATTTCTCTTGTTTCCTCAGTCACCCCACAGCAGGACCAACAGTTTTTCTGACCTACTGAGCTGCCTCATTACTTAATCATAATCAGTACCAAGGCTTTCAAGTACTAAATAAACTACTGTATTTATTGTCCATTGAGAAGTGGTGTCAGCATTTGTATAACATTTTCAAAGTCTACCTTCTCTTGCTTCTTTTTTACTTTTTCACTCCATGTGGCAACTTTTGTCTGATTTCTAAAGAACATTTGATGGTATTCAAATACTCAAGAAACAAGACAATTCATGCAATCTGAATGCAGATATAATAATTAATAATAATTGTGTGTCATCAGGTCAATTCTGATATAGGGTGGCCTTCTCCAGGGTTTTCTAGGAAGAGAATACAATAGAACCTCAGATAAAGTCCAAACTCCATTCCACAAGTTTGGACTTTATCCAATTTTAGACTTTATCTGGATCAAATGGGTGATGCATCGGATAACACCCTAAAATGGACTTTATCTGAGGTTTCTATACCAAATACCTTGGATAGCATCCATTTTAAGCAGTTTTGGACTTTATGTGATGCATCACATGTGCAGATGGAGATTGCAGCCATGAAATTAAAAGGCGACTGATTCTTAGGAGACAAGCTATGAAAAAGCTGGGGAACATAGTGAAAAGTAGAGAATCTCACTGCAAACAAAGGTCCGCATAGTCAAAGCAATGGTATTTCCACTGGTAATGTATGGCTGTGAGAGCTGGACCATTAGAAAGGCTGAGCGAAGAAAAATAGATGCCTCTGAGATGTGGTGCTGGAGGAGAGTTTTGAGAGTCTCCTGGACAGTGAGGAGAACAAATAGGTCAATTTTAGGAGAGATTAGCCCTGAGTGCTCCTTAGAAGGACAAATAAAAAGATGAAGTTGAAGTATTTTGGACATCAAATGGGAAGAGAGGATTCACTTGAGAAGGCCTTGATGCTGGGGAAGGTGGAGGGCAAAAGAAGAAGGGGACTTGCAAAGAGTCGGAATCAACTGTGTGACTGAACAACAACAAAACCACTGTACACAGAAGTGGTTGACCATTTCTTTCTTCTGGGGTTATCCTGGGACAGTGCATCTTGCCCAAGGCTACACAGTCTGGCTCTTCTCCCAGAAGACACAGTGGAGAATCAAACTACAAATTCTGATTCAATGAGTGCAAGTATATACCAAACACTATGCACTATCAGCATTTTAAAAATTCTCTCTCCCCACCACCCACACACCCTCATGTCCACCTGCATGGTACAGAATATTGCATTGTTAAAATATTTGATATAAAATATTAATGATAGCAGAATAATAGAAATGAATGAAAATAAAATTCTTAAATACAATATTATGATATTGTATGAATTAATGATAGCAGAATAATGTAAATGAATGGAAATAAAGTTCTTAAATACAATATTAGTTTGTGTAAGGAAGTAATTAAAATACTCTTTATTCTGACCTGACATACTTCAAATGTATGTAAGAATGTTTACCGAGTGTCAAGCATGCAGCAGTGTCACCAGGATCACTCTGCTACCATGATGTCTGGAAGCACAAGGATATTTACATTGAGGTTTGAGGTGAACCATTTTGCCCCCACCAAACCAATGTATCTTGTGATAGGGAAGTATCCCAAAACAAAGCAGTTTACATTTTGTCAGAAGAAAGGCCCTTAATACTCTTTTCCTATATCAAGGTTTGTTTGCAAACAAAAACAGTTTTTAATGCAATACCAATATAATGGTTGGGCTAAAAAACAACAACAACAAAAAACAGTTTCCCCCCAATTGATAGCCTCTTTGAGATATTTCTTGTCTCCCTCCCTTTTGTGTGTGTGTGTGTGGGGGGGAGGGGGTTGGAAAGAAAATACCATGTGAACACTTAAATCTGTTTCCTTAGATAAGTCCTTTAGTGGACTTAAAAAGCCCAACAACAAACATCCCATTAGCTGAAAGTATCCTTCCCAAATCCCTAATCAGCTCAGCTTTTTAGGTTATTTGTGTTTTCTCTGACAGCCTTTGGTATACAGAAGGAAGGTCGTGGACAGCAAGTAGCTGAAAGGTGGAGGTGTTGGCAAAAGTCCTGCTGGCATATACATATTTTTTCTAACCTACAGTAGCTAATTATTGTTAATTGACAATGTGCAGGGGCATGTCTTAATTGTGCACCTGGTCAAATGCCTGATTAGGCAGCCAAGATGCAATTCAGAATCTTTTCAATTACTATAGTTAGCTGTAGCAAAAGTTACAAAAATACCAATAGGATTCCTGCCATGGTTTATTACTGTGCAGGAAAGACAATTCTGGCTAACGTTTATGTCTCCTTCTGTGTAAATTGTGCAATTAGAAGGGCAAGCTTATGTTCATGTGGTACAGAAGAAGGCATTCAGTTAATTTCTGACTCACTAGCGGTTTGTCCTTTATTTCAGATATTGTGAAAGAGTAATTACATAGACTAGGAGGGGTGGAACATATTTGTTAGAGATCCCAAACACAGATGCTCTCTGTTCTGCAAATAAACAACCCTATGGACAGTCTGCAAGTGCCTGTATCACAGGGAAAGAAATCTTAATTTTCCCCAACCTCTTTGTCTGATGTGTGATGAATATCAAACAATAAGCACAATAGTCAGATGTGTGTTGTAGCTGAAACCAATCACAGCAGAAAGTTTTTACATATTGTGCCAGTGTATTTGAAACATGAATTTTCATTGACTGTTATGAGCTGTCAGTACCCAAGATGACACAGATCAGAACTGATGTAGGTACAACATCCAACAGATTATTGTGGGATGGGTAGAAATCAATATGGAACAGATAATGATGGAACAAAATAATATAGAGACCTCATTGGTGAAGACAGTCAGAGCCTTAAAGTTAGAATATTGCAAGCTTGGGATCCTTGGCATATCTAGCTCTCCATTAGCTTAGGATGACAACGTAGTTGTTGCCATTCCTTTGTAGATTCTTTTCAGAATAAAAACTTTCATTCCCTTTTTGGTTTTCCTGTCTTTATTGGAGCTAAGAAGCTTTGTATTATTCAGATCTTAGCATCCATTGCTTCATTCATGCTATGACCACCTCCTGTCCCTTCTCCAACTTCTATGATGTCAAAACTCTATTATCAGGAAGGTAAGGTGTGTGGCTCACTCTATGGAGCAGTGATGGTGAACCTTTTAGAGATCAAGTGCCCAAACTGCAACCCAAAGCCCACTTATTTATCGCAAAGTGCCAACATGGCAACAGGGGAGGGAGGAAATTCTCCCATTGGGCTGCTGGGCAGAGGGATGGGGCAAACTCTGTGCTGGGGGAGGGAGGAAGCACTCCCATTGGGCAGAGGGGCAAGGCAAACTCTGTGCTGGGGCAACCACATGGGTGCCCACAGAGAGGGCTCCAAGTACCAACTCTGGCATGTGTGCCATTGGTTTGCCACCACTGCCATAGAGGTAAGAGGATATGAGATTAGACTTCCTTTTCTGAGTTAGAGCTCTCCATCCAATCTCAAAGGACAAAATCCTATGTGGCTTTGGGTAAGCTGCATAATCATAGAGCACCCTAAGAAGAAGATAATAGTATACTGCTTCTGAGGAATCTGTATCTAAAAAGCCAGGAGAAGGAAACTATGTCAGAATCAACTTGATGGTACACAGTTATTATTATTATTATTTGATTACTGGATCTGAACTCAGTGATAGTTCATATGGAGCTGTGAAGGAACATGCAAGCTAAAAATCAGTGTTGAGTCATGACTTTATTAGACCACCAAAACATCACCAGAACAGCAAATTTTGAAGGATTCTTTATCAGGCTGAGCTTTGCAAAGCTTGGAATTATAAGAACAAACAAACAAAAAACAAAAAGTCATCCTGCTACCTGTAGGTTTTGAAACCACAGGATTTGTACATAAACTAAAGGTCTATGGTGGAGACCACAAACCTGATGTTAAAAGCTACAGATATCTAAACTGCACTTCTCTGCATAGACCTGTGGTTCTCAATTTTGAGTTTCCAGATGTTCTTGGATGAAGCTCCCAGAAACCTTCTTCATTGGCTGTGCTGGCCAAGATTTTGGGGAGTTGTAGTCCAAGAACATATATAGAGTTCTGTCCCCATTTGAAATAAAATTATTAAACATTCAGATATCTGCTGAGCACACCACATGTGGCCTTTGTCTCACCCTCATTAATATTTCAGAGAGTTTCAGAGATGTCCAAAATTAGAAGAATATTGAGAGTTTCAACTATGCATTTTTCTTTCAGAACGTCTGAAATTCAGGGAATATTTACACAACTCAGCCAAAGTATCTATGTGAAGAACCCATTACTTATAAATAAAATGATACCTTCTATGAAGATGAATATGCATGAACTATGTTTTTAAACCTTCTCTTAAAAAAACTGGTCTCATTTGAAGGGTCAGAGCAGATACGTCTTCTAGACCTGTAGCATATGATAATCCATAATTGCTGCAAAATCCTTTCAAGTGTGTCTATTTCTATGCAAATACTACTGTTTATATGCTAATGAAAAACTTAGGTGAATCTCTTTTTAAAGCACCTAAAATGCAGTATGATGAGTCATGTCTTGTATCTTTTGTAGGGATTCTATGTTAATATTTGTTTGGAACAAGGCATGCTAAAAATGGCAAACTTGTTTAAATTGGAATTGACGTACTGCACAATAGGGGAAAAAAGTTTCTTTTTTCCTGTGAACATTATAGCTAATTTTCTTTAAAGCCAGGGAATTTAAAGTTAAGATTTACATTTCCAAAGATGAATCCCAGTCATACACAAAACTTTTAACATTTTTTAAAAAAAAATTAGGGAAGCAATAACCTTGATCTGCACCCATCGCTCCTTAAAATTGCTTCTCTCTTTCCATCAACAATAATCTTACCTGCTTGTCAACAACTAGTGTCTACCACCTAACACCTGTACAGACTTATGGACCAAACCACATTTGCAGGTGGCAAAGTACTGGATAAGTTGAGGAATGGTAAGTTGAAGGGGAAGGAATAGTGGAGATGACTTACCCAGTTTCTGGGAAATGTGAGGGATTGAGGAGGGAGAAGGAGTGGAAGCAGCAGTATCCAATTGAAGTTCACCACTTTATCGCAGACTTATTTCTACATAGGGACAGGCCTTTCACATCTAAACAAAAGATCCTGGGTGGAGCAGATACAGTGCAACCTCATACAACAATTGCCCCATATAGCAATGAAATCAAATAACAATTAGTTGTTGTTGTTTTTTGGGGGGGGAATGGTGTCCTGCATAACAATTTTCCCTATGGAAAAAAAATCTTACAACAATTTTTCAATGGGGAAAAAATTGCTTAGCAAAAAAATCGTTGTACGATGCATCTCATAAGGAAAATCGCTATACGATGCAATTGTTTCATACAACAATGAGCCCCGTGGAACAGATTAAAATCATTGTATGAGGTACCACTATACTCTACATTCCCAAGGAAGCTGGAAGGAGAAAAGTGTAGGTGTCTCAGGGAAAGAGGGGTGATTAGTGGCACTTGGGAGAGCAAGAGGAGGGTGTGGAGTGAAGATTCAAGGAGCATGAGGAGGAGGGTTCATGGTCTTTGAGATAAAGAATGAGGATCCACTGAGAAAGAAGAAACCTGGGGCTGAAAGTCAGAAGTGCTGGACCCCATCCTTTGCACACTGGTGGGGCTGGTGGTGTTGGAGGGTGATCCCTGGCAAGAGTCGTTAGGACATTTCCTGGCACTGAGGGCAAAGGCTAAGGAAGAGAGACAACTTCCACTCCAGCTCCAGACCACAGCTTCCAAGTGTTGAGAGAATGTAAGCGTGGCGCCAAAATGGCCGCCGCGCTCTTTGCAGGCCCCCCCACCGGACTTGGACATCCGGGTAGTTAGGGGGGCATGGCCAGCACCCTTTAAAAGGGGTGGCCACGAGTCAGCCGCGCTGCCATTTTGCGAAGCGACGGAGAGGAGAAGTTTTTCCCCAATCGCTCCGTCACTCTTCCCTTTAGCCGGGAAGCCTCTTTTGGGCAGCGGTTTCTTCTTCGCTTCTTTTCTTCGGCTTCCCAACGATTTGCGGCAATGCCTTCCAAAAAGAAGGCGATGGCGAACGCGGTTCGCCCTTCAAGGAGGCGCCAGCCGGGTCGGAGGACCGCGACTGCGTCCCCTCAGCAGGCCCCTTTTCCGGGGGCGCCCACCGGGACCGGCGGGATGGGGTCGATTGCTCCCTGGCCCGAGGCTGGGCAGCCTCAGACCGGCCCTGCAGGGGCTGCGGCCCCCGGCCCGCAATTAGCGGCCACCGGCACGGGCCTGGCGCATGACCAGGCTGGGCCTTCGGGCCTTGGCATGCAGCTTCCAGCGGTGGGCTTTAACCAAGGGGGTTGGCTGGGTTCCCTTCCCTGGCAGGGCATGCCCCCGGCCCCTCCGGGGCTGGTGGTTGGGGCATGGCCGTATTCGGGCCCCGGGGTCCAGAGGCTTGGCCCAGCGCCAGCAACCGGTGGGCTGGCCGGCCCTTTGCCCCCCATCAGCCTTGGGGGCTATGTACACGTTGATGCCCTACTGGCCTGCGTAGCGGCCCTGGAGGCATCTTTAGGGATAGTTAATCCATCCGGGGCACCTTTTGGTTTACAGGTCAACTCAGCGTCTGCCGGTCCTCGGCAGGCAGCCGAACGGGTTGAGCTGCCTGAGGCAAGTAGGTCGGCGCCAGCCGCAGCCTCGCAGCTCCCCACGCAGCAGATGCCACCGGCAGGTAGTGGTCAGGCCCCGTCTACGAGCTCGGTTGTGGTTGCGAGCTCCGACGCCCACAGTGGGCCGGAACCCCCGGTGGGGGCGGCCCATGGGGGTGCAACTTGTGAGTATACGGTCCAAGCTAGTGCACCCACACCACAACCCACAACGGGGGGAGGTTTACAGTGGCCGTGGCCTCGCATGGCTGGGGCGGCGGGTCAGCCGCCGCCAGCCCATCCTGGAATGGCTCCAACACTCCAAGGTCCCTCTTGGGGCGGGGCACCCTGTCCTGCAGGGAACTTACTGGGGGTGGCGGGGCTGGTCCAGGCTCCTTTCATGGTGCCCAGCACTGTCAATGTTCCGGTGTCGGCCTTGCCGACAGCACGTTATTCGTTACCCCTCGGGGATCACCTGGCCCAGGCCACCAAGGAAAAGATCTGGCAGGGGGAGTATGTGGACATTTTCTCCCTCTTGAATAGAGAACCCACAAAAGAGGAGAGGGAGGGGCAGGACGAGAAGGACAAGGAGCAGTCTCGTCGACGTAAGCCGCCACGCACGTGGGCCAACTGGTTACCCGCGTACCTTATATACATGGCGGTGTACCTCAGGGCCCGGCCTGACCTGGCAATTCCGATGGTCCAGTATTTGGACAACATATACCGGGTGATGGTTGATTTTCCTGGCCCGTCGTGGTTGGCTTACGACGAGGAATTCCGTATGAGAGTGCCCCTACACCCAGAGATGAGGTGGGATGAGCACTGCCAGAAGCTGTGGCTTCTGTACATGACCCCCACGCGCCCTGCGCCAGGGGAGAGGTACCATTGTGGACATGCGGTCCAGCGAGCTGCTCCAGCCTAGGCACCCCGCCAGGTGGCGGGGCAGGGGGTTCCACAACCTCGATGATTTCTTATTCGGGGGTGAACGAGGCTGGGACACGTGCACGCGTCTCCTAAATACATTTCAGACGCTAATGAAGGAACTCGGTGTCCCTTTAGCGCCCGAAAAGACCGAGGGCCCTTCAACCAAGCTCACATTCCTGGGGGTGGAGATTGACACGGTTGTGCAAGCATCCAGGTTACCTGTTGATAAGGTTTCACGGATCGTTGCACTCATTTTGGACTTGCTGGCAAAACGCAAGGTGTCCCTTCGGGAGCTCCAGGTGTTACATGGTCACCTCAATTTCGCTTGCAGGGTCGTCGCACCTGGCAGAGCATTTGCTCGACGCTTGTGCAATGCCATGACTGGCTTGGCCAGGCCCCACCACAGGGTCCGACTGAACAAGGGCATGAGGGCTGATATTCTCATCTGGCTTCAGTTCCTGAGGGAATTCAACAGGATGTCATTTTGGAGGTCCGACCTTTTGGTTTCCCCTCGTTTTCAGGTTCAGTCGGACGCGTCAGGGTCCCTGGGTTATGGGATTTACTTCGAAGGGAAGTGGGCCTACGGCAGATCGCCGCCAGACTGGTGGGGCACGGATCGTTTGCGCGATCTCACGTACCTGGAATTTTTCCCCATTTTGGGAGCTTTGATACTATGGGGCGAGGAGTGGGCCAATTCGGTCGTCCATTTCTGGTGTGACAATGCGGCAGTTGTCCACATTGTCAACTCACAGACGTCAAAATCTCCCAGGGTTATGGAACTGGTTCGCCAGTTTGTGTTGCGCAGCCTACGCCTCAATATACTTTTTAGGGCCAGACATGTTCCAGGTATTAATAACGATATTGCTGACGCTTTGTCCCGCCTGCAGATCCCCCGGTTCCGTGCCTTGGCCCCGGACGCAGAGGAATTTCCCTCGCCGCTCCCGGACGAGATATGGACGCTTGGCAAGGAGAGGTGAACCGGGCGATCGGCATGTCGCTCGCCCCCCGCACGCGTAAGGCGTATGACCATGCATTCAGTTCATTCAGGGCCTTTTGTGCCCAATCACGGCTGCCTGAAAGTTGGCCCATCCCAGTGGCTCATGTCCTCCAATTTATGGTTTACTTACATGCCCAGGGCTTAGCCCCCCACACCATAGCATCCAGGCTGTCAGTGTTGGCATTCATGGGCAAAGTGGGTGGTTTTTCTGACAGCACGAATGATTTCCGCATACGACATGTTTTGGAAGGGTGGGTGCGGGAACGTGGGCGCAGCCCGGACGGCCGCCACCCTATTTCTCCAGGGGTACTTACCCACCTTGCACGGGGTTGGCATGACCTGTGTTTCGACAGGTTTGAGGCAACCCTGTTTCACGCGGCTACTACGGTGGCCTTTTTTGGGGCGCTCCGCATCAGTGAGCTGGTGCTACTGTCTAAGGCGGATGCGAGTCGTAGGGCACTGGAACTCGAAGATGTCTATGTTTCCAATGATTGGGCTCAGCTGAGGATACGCTCCTCTAAGGTTGATCAGCACGGTGTAGGCAGTGGTGTAAGACTGCTACGATGTTCCATGGCAGACATCTGTCCGGTTGGTGTCCTACAGGAGTTCCTTGCACTACGTGGTACGCACCCTGGCCCGTTTTTCTGTCACCAAGATGGGTCTCCCCTTACTAAATTTCAATTTTGGAAGGTGACCGGTAAGGCACTAGCCAGTGTTGGCCTCCCTGGGGCTCGTTACGGCACCGATTCATTCAGGATAGGGGCGGCTTCCACCGCAGCGGCGTTTGGGTACTCTGGGGCTGAAATACGTAACATGGGAAGGTGGGGATCATGATGTTTTCAGTTGTATGTTCGCCCTCTTCAACAGTGAGTACCAGTTAAGTCACTGCCCTGTTTCCTTTTTTCCTTGACAGACCCTGGGTGTCGTCTTACACCGGTGACAGTATGGCTGGTGGGCCACAGCTATGTGCACAGGGCAGCGCAGTTTGCTGCGGCGACAGAGTGGGGACCCCGACTGGGACTGGGTGCATCCGCAAGTCTCAGGTGGTACGGTAAGCGCGGAATGTTATGGCGGGAACTGTTGCCATTCCTTTTCTCCATCAGGGATGCTGACCCACCTGATGTCCTGATTATACACCTCGGGGGTAATGATTTGGGACAGGTCACGGGCCTATCGCTGAAGCATGCGATTTGCGGTGACCTGGCCTACTTGCATTATGTGCGGCCTGCCACAACCCTACTTTGGTCGGACATGATACCGCGGCACGCTTACAGGGGAGGGTTTAACCTCCAGGCCCTTGATCGGGCTTGGCGCTCGGTGAACAGGGCTATTGCCCGGTTCTTTATTGACAAGGGTTGGGGGCGTGTCATACGACACCCCACCATCAGTCTTCAAAATTATGAGCTTTACACAGGGGATGGGGTCCTTCTGTCGCCGGGAGGTATGGACCTCTTGTTGGGAGATTGGCGAGCAGGCCTGTTGACCGAGCTGACGGTCGGGGGGGGGGGCGGTGAGCCTTTATTGAAGCCTCCCCGTGTGGCGGGTAGCACTGGTAAGGTAAACATTTATGACCCACAGGTATCCGGCAGGTTCGCAATTGACTGGACAACACTAGACAGGCACAAGTTGGTTAACGTTGTCCGGTCAACGATGAACCAGGCAATGGGGTGATGGCACGAACTAGGCAGCATGCATCACCCCGTTATTTTACGGATACGCGTCAGAGGGTGGGGTCAGTAGTTAGATTATTGACTACGGTCAACAATTTGTTTGTTGTCAACAAACAAATTGATACAAATGGATACATTGTAACCAATTGCTGTTGGCAATTTTGGGTGGAACCTTAGCAGTGTTACTTCGGCCTGCTTGCCTTAAGAATTATAATTGGTTAAATACCAATAGAAATTTATAATTCGGACTAGGGCATGAATCAATAAATATGGCCCAATGCCGTTATCCACTTTTACCAGTGTCTGAGTCCTTTATTGGGGGGTGCGCCTGCAATGCAAGCGCGGCGCCAAAATGGCCACCGTGCTCTTTGCGGCCCCCCCCACCGGACTTTGACATCCGGGTAGTTAGGGGGCGTGGCCAGCACCCTTTAAAAGGGGTGGCCACGATTCAGCCGCACTGCCATTTTTCGAAGCGACGGAGAGGAGAAGTTTTTCCCCTCCACCCCCTTCCTAGTTAACAGTGTGATATTTTGGTCGCTTCGGGGCCGGGTGGGAATTTTTGGCTGGGACCTACAATTGGCTTTCGGGTCCTGGTTTTTTTGCCCATCCCACACTGTTGCTATGGTTTGACATAGGGGTTTTTCTTCTGCTGCTGTTGACTTTGGTCACATGGGCGGGTAGCACTGGTAAGGTAAACATTTATGACCCACAGGTATCCGGCAAGTTCGCAATTGACTGGACAACACTAGACAGGCACAAGTTGGTTAACGTTGTCCGGTCAACGATGAACCAGGCAATGGGGTGATGGCACGAACTAGGCAGCATGCACCACCCCGTTATTTTACTGATATGCGTCAGAGGGTGGGATCAGTAGTTAGATTATTGACTACGGTCAACAATTTGTTTGTTGTCAACAAACAAATTGATACAAATGGATACATTGTAACCAATTGCCGTTGGCAATTTTGGGTGGAACCTTACCAGTGTTACTTCGGCCTGCTTGCCTTAAGAATTATAATTGGTTGAATACCAATAGAAATTTATAATTCGGACTAGGGCATGAATCAATAAATGTGGCCCAATGCCGTTATCCACTTTTACCAGTGTCTGAGTCCTTTATTGGGGGGTGCGCCTGCAAAAAGATTGAGGGTTACACTCATTCCTGCCCAAAGTCAACTCCAGCACTAGCACTTCTTTGGTGCCCCAGGCACCCAACAAGCTGAGGCACCCTTAGTGGAAACATCAATGGGAGAGAAGAAGGGGGCTTTGTGGGGAGTGAACTGGTCTCAGTGATGGGGACTGAGACCAATAGCAAACTGACTGTTGCCAGGAGACAAATGACAGAAGCCTAGTCTTAGTGCAGGGATGGCCAACCTTTCTGCCCCATGTGTTTTTGGACTTCAATTCCAAGAAGCCCAAGTAAACACATCAGCTAATCAGGGCTTTTGGGAACTGAAGTCCAACAACACCTGGGGCACCAAGGTTTGCCACTCCCGCCCTAGAGTGATGGAGGGTGGTGACAGGAAACTCTGTCAAAAGCACCTGATGCAATAAGCAGCAGCTTGGATCCAATAGGATTATTGACAGAAGACTCCCAGGCCACCAGCTCCACTCGATGCAGAAGGCCTCACAGACTAAAGGATCTTTGTTGCATTTCAGTTCCTTCACTGATTACTGAGAGCAAAATCATTCAGACCTTTCAGTGACTGCCCAAAGAGAGCCTCTAAAACACAAATGATTTGTATTTATGAAAGAAGGGAACCCAAACATTATGCCACTTTCAAGTTTTCTCTTTTGTGTAACCTTTTGGTTTGATATAACAGCTGCATATTTAGGTACAGATCCTTGCAATATACATTCACACTCTGGCTACCCTAGAATGGGAGTGTTGCAATGTGTTATATGTAAAACTGCCTTTGAGAATGAGCTCTAAAATTCAGTTAGTCCAAGACAGGTCCATGTGATTGTTATGTGGTTTTGTCTAATAGTTTTCTGCCACTACTTTGCCAGAGGAAGATACCTTGTACTGAGACAAACAATTGATCCATCCAGCCCAATATTATTGTCTTTGATCAATAGTGTCTCTCCAAGGTTTCAGCCAGAATATATCCCCATAGTTCTCTCTAGAGATCCCTGGTGGCTTCCCATTTAAAGACTAAGCAAGCTTAAGCCACCAAAATCAATCAAGATCATAAGCCACTAAGCTCAGTTCAACAGGCTGATTTTAACACTTAACTGCCTAGTTACCTCACGGAGTACATTCTTCAGTATATTGCACTGTCATAGGTTCATTTTCTGGGGTCCTTCTGCAGACTCCCCCTAAAACACACAAGGTAGGTGGATTTTCATGGAGGCATTCCAGCTGTGGAACTCCATGAAGACTCATCTGGCACTGGTTTTGATTTTTCTGTTACCAACAGAAGGCCTTTTCATTTTCTCAAATATTTGAATAACTTGTTTTAGAACCTACCATCAGCTAGAGGGGCTCGTCTAGGAGGGCCTTAACTGTGTCTGCATCAGCTCTATGGAACCTCTTACCAATAGAGTTATGGCTGCAGATGGAATTGCTGCCCTTTAGGAAAGAACTCAAAACCTGGCTGGCGGGGCAGGTGTGGGGCACTGATGGAGGTGTGTCCCCCGCCTGCTGGCTCATATAAATCTTCCCTCTTTTTGAAGATGGGGTGGGTGGGATTTTAATGGGGATGGTTTTTAAATGATTTTATTATGGATGTTTTTATGTCTTTGCTTGTGAGCCGCCTGGAGTCGCTTCGGCAAGGGGCGGCAATACAAATAAAATAAATAAATAAATAAACCTGAAATCTTGGAATTTTTTGATTTCACATTTGTCTTAATTGTTTAGTCTGTTTTCTGCTTTTACCTTTATTTAGTTTTGTGCTATTTTTAAATTCCTGTTTCCTTGTCCATATTTCATATTTTTAAGGCATCAGACTTTTTGTAGATAATTGAGTGTCTGAGTGATCTAAAATACAATCAATCTACAATCAACAAATCAGCCAACCTAAGTTCATTACTATTTGGCAAAGACTGCTTGTATAAGGAACAAAGCAATCACAAATGTTCAGGTTAAGTATGAACATGTCCAAATATATTCACCTTTACTGAGGGGTACAAATGTCAAAGAAGGTGTGCTTAGACATGCCACTTTTTCACTGAGACTGAACAAATCGTGGAGTCTGTTTTCTCCACTGGACTATCCATGTCTTATCTTAATAATACTCTGGCTTTTGAGATAGTATAGAAACATGTGTGGATGTCTGTTGAAAAAGCTGTTGGCTTCAGCAGCAAAACATTAATGCAAATCTAATGTACCTGCTGGTATGATTAGCTGAATCAAATGATGACATTTAACTAACACTTAAATAATCTTAATTAGGATCCTCAGCTCATCCTAGCACTTGGAACTCTACAGATGGATAGTCTTAATTATCAGCCTTTTGATTAGGATAACAGCTCTAATCAAGATGATGTATGCCTGATAGACAGGGTATCTGTAAATTAATGACAGTTGTTCAGGGGAAACATAAGCAAAAAAAAAAAAAAAAAAAAACCTCTGAAGACCTGTCTTCTTTTTGAAACATGGTGGAAAGACAAAAACAAAAAAACAAAAAACAAAAACTATGGCATTGGGCACAATTAGCACATTCTATAGGAAGCACCATGGGTTTCCAGATGAATTCCATCATTTTAAGTGTGACTACATTAGCTTCTCTTAATTTTCAGAAATCTCATATTGTAAACCTTATGGCTAAAAAAAAAAATGAGATTTGTTCACCTGACTCTCTTGTTCTGGGTAACTGAGGCAGCTTCATCTTGCTATGTTGCTTATAAATGGCAATACCATTGCAATTATAAATTATACTGTTACACCAACATAACAGGCTATTTTAAATGCAAAGCAGATTATTCCAAAAAGAAAGATAGGGGACTTTTCAAGCAAAAAAATTACAGCTTTCTTTTTTTGGCTTGAATTTTAGAGCTCACTTTGAAGAAACAGAGCTGGCATGGATACTTGTCATGGCTTTTGGGACTTTCATATATATTTTCTGCACTATCCACAACATATTGGTGCACAGCCCAATTAAGACTAGTACAAGTTGAAAGCTAACATGTTTAAAAACTTTTTGGAGATCTAATAAAGGTACCAACTTTTCTTGCTTTTGTAAAAAAATACATGTGCTCCAGTGTTTTCTTTTCTAGGGGACAAATAACTTTTCATCAACCATCACATTGTGGTGACAGAAGCAGCTGTATAATAAAGGGAACATATAATTTCTTAATTGAATAAAATAATCACTATCCCCACACCTGTTGGACTCTAAGTCAAATTCTTAGGGAAATATTTACCCAGCACTTGCTCAACGGAGGAATCCAAAATACCTGTGTTAATGTTTGAAAATGTACTTGATTGATTAACCTGTTCACTACAAAAATAGATTATTACGCCCCTAACCAAATGAGGGGCAAGTAATAAACATGACAAGGAAGGGGAGTAGATTAATTTTCCAGACATTGTTTTTAAAATATCTTCTCCAACCTGTGCTTTTGGCCTTTAAATTTGTTGCAGAAGATCTCAAGTGACTTGTATCTAAAAGTGCTCCAGAAGAATATGTTCTGTGTGTGCATGTGTGTGTGTGAGCATGTGCACTGTACATGTGTGCGTGCTTCTCTATTGCCTAAATCAGGGGTTCCCAACCTTTTCAGGCCAGGGACTGGGTCATGCTCTCTCAGTCAGCTTCAAGGGCTGGACAGCCATTTTGCCCTGCCTACACAATAGGGTGGCCATTTTGTCTGAACCGCTTCAAAGGGGTAGCCATTTTGTTTCTCAAATGCCTCTGCAGGGGTGGAAGGTCACATGAAATAGTGCTGTGGGCCATATCCGGCCCACAGGCCTTAGGTTGGGAACCCCTGGTCTAAATTATTAGTCTACTGCCTTTTGAGAATTCAGCTGTTATTTGCGAGTTAAAAGAATTGTCCTCTACCTATGGTTATTCTTGCACCCAGGTTACATTTACATTCTATACATTCCTAAATAACCCCTGTTTTATAGTGCAAAATGCACCACTTGTTATGGGTTTGAAAACAGAAGGAGCCACTTTCTGCCAGAAGGCCTTTGTGCTAGTTGATTCCAATGATGTGCAGGCAGAAGGACCTGGTCCCATAACCACAGAAATAGACATGTTCAACCAGCCAGAAGAGTTCCAAATGAAATGAATGTCCAGAAGGTGAAGGTGGTGCTGAGTTGCACCACTTCCAACCTCCACCATATTTGGCAACACAGTCACAATGCCAGCACAAAGTTAGGCTAAAGTATGAAAAGTAGTAGCAAAATATTGGCAATATTCTTAGGCTGGGTGTGGGTTGGAACTGAGGTGGACCTCCGCAGTCTCAGCTAGTTGAGCCTAGGACTTTGAGGGTTGATTAGTTTTTAATCATTTGCTAGATAGTTAAGCACCTCAGTTGTAGTGAGAAAGAATATATATGACAGTAACAAAGAACTCTTCCATCTCTGCACCAAGAGTCGTGTTATGATGGTGAGTGTATCACACAGGAGTTGAAAAATCCTTAATGTGGGTGTGACTCCTTTTGGTGTAGGCTAGTATGATCTAAATAGGGTTGCTTGAAGTCAGTGGGAGGAGTGATATGCTATTTGGGTTGATCCTCATGTCCAAATAGCATAGTGACCTCAAGTGACCCTCTGTTTCCTTCTGCAGAGGGCCAAGGAAAATGAAATTATTTTTGCCTGTTCTACACCATTACTGATGCAGTTAAATTTCTTTTCTTTGCCTCCTATGTAATGCTGATTGAGAAACTACCCACAGCTGTGGTTTCATTTGGCACTTTACACAAAGGCAACACGGGGTGTCACTTAATCTAAACAATCTAAGTAATCCTGGCATAGATAGATAGATAGATAGATAGATAGATAGATAGATAGATAGATAGATAGATAAATAAATCTTTATTGTCATTGTCCTGCACAGAACAAGATTGAAAAACCACTTATTGACACAACAAAACCTAAACAAAATACAACTATACAAAATTATCAACATACTCCCACCCCACATATACACATTTTAACCCCTAAAAAGCTCTAAAAGTCTAAGACTCTAAAACTCTAAAAACTATATACAGAAGCTCCCTCATAGACTGCATTTCACTGCATTCAAAGCCAGATCAGCTTTTGGGTAGAAACTATTTCTCAAGCAGCTGATCCTGATCTTTATGACCCTATACCTTCTTCTAGAAGGCAGAAGCTGAAAGAGATCATTTCTGAGGTGCATACTATCCTGCACAATCTCTACAGCTTTCTTATAACACCTGGAGGCATAGATTTGATCTAGAGTGGGAAGAGTAGACCCGATTATCCCCTCTGCAGTCTTTACGACCTTGGACAGCATTGTTCTTTCCCTAGCTGTACAACTCCCAAACCATACACACAGACCATAGGTTAACACACTCTCTATGGTACAGTGGTAGAATGTCAACAGCAGGTCCTTTGAAAGATTGTTCTTCCTGAGGATTCTCAAGAAGTATAACCTCTGCTGTGCTCTCTTCATCAGATCTTTGGTGTTTGCTCCCCATGTTAGGCAAGAAGAGTTAAAAGATTTAGTATACTCATTGCAAAAGCAATCCCCAAAGGACCACATGAGACCAATTATAACATTGTGGAGTTAACCACAAGAAATGATAAATCCAATATTACGTTTATACAGGGTGGTCTGTAAGTCCCAAAAAGAGTAGGGCTCTACTGGGGGATAGAGGAAGAGCTCCTATTGGGCTGCCGGGCACAGGCTTGGGTAAACTCTGTGCTGGGAGGAGGGAGGAAGCACACCCATTGGACTGCTGGGCAGAGGGGTGGGGTGTGTGTCCATGGAGAGGATGGGTAGGGACTTACAGGCCACCCTGTAGTTTGTATATATCAAGTTTTAACTGTTGCATACCACCTGGAGTGGATAAAATATCTCAGATGGGTGGTATAAAATTTAAATAAATAAATAAAATGATAATTTCAATCCCCTTTCCTCTCCATAGAGAAGCAATAGAAGTTTCCTATTTACCAATACCCTGAAGTGGCTCATTTATTAAACAACTCCATGATACCAGAATTTGATAGTGGAAGGAGTCTTGGCTGCTTTACCTCCTGCAAGGCCCAAGTGATCACACGTGCTGAGATTGGAGCAAGAGACAGTGCAACAATCCTGCACCAAAAAAGTAGAAGGTCCTGACAGTGGCTCAAAAGCATGTAGATAGAGATGCTTGGGGGGATATGTGTGTGTGTGTTTTGTTCCAGTAATTACAGTATGAGGTCCATGGAGAGGGGACCAATCTGTCCCTGCAGAGAACCAAACAGCAGGACAAATGTCTATTTGGTTGTGCCCTATGTCACTATTATCACCCTCAGATCTCAGAACAGAAATGACTGGAAGATTGTCTCCTCCCAGTGCCAGCTCCTCTTTCATTTCATTTCATTTCAATTTTAATTTATACCACGCCCTACTCAGCGTTAGCCGACTCTTCTTCTGTTCTGCCACATAACATGCAATGCCAAACAAACTGGAAAGACCTTCAGGTGTGTGTCAGATATAATATCACACACTTATGATCCCCATATACCACAATGCAATGCTCTAATGTATCATGACACTGTTGCCCTATAACCCATGACCTGGTGACATTCAAACTTAAGGAAGGGACTCCAATGAATGAACACTTAATGAAATTAGGCAACATGAGGTCGGATCTGGTAAGAAGGGGTGAAAACATCACAGAACAATCTTTAGTAAGCATCATATACAACTCTCTCGACCCAAGATGGGATTACTTCCTGAGACAATTAGATAACATGGGTGGTGACAACATTAGCCTTGAGTTTCTCACCAGAAAGCTCATATCTGAAGACAACATTAGGAGAGAAAAGGCCCTAATACATAGGGAAGGTAGACCACCCAGAAGGGTAAATTTTACAGAGCGGTCAAGCCCACCCACAGTGGATCCAACAGGCATCTCATGTGAATACATATGGATCCAACAGGCATCTCAGAAGGGACTGCCCCATGTCCAACAAGGACAAGAGAATCAGCAACCAATCACACTCACACAATAGGGTACATCGTGACAGTACACCAGTGCCAAGGCATGGGTCACAGGATGGGCATCCATGTAGATATGGAAGTGACAGAGACAGGGATGACAGGCAATGGAAGTCACCTAGCCCTGGGAAAGGACACAGACAGAGCCAGGTAAACATAAGCAAGATTCCATAAACGTGGTGAAAAATAGCAATGAAACCAGGCACCACAATGCATACTGGCCCAACAGATGGCCATGGGTAACACTGGCTAATAGACTCTGGGGCCAGTACCCACACATCATGCCACAGAGAAATATTCAGTTCATTCAAGGAAGATTCCTTCAGGATCAAGGTTGCCAACCAGGAACATGTAAGGTTAGCCGGCAGGGGCAACGTGAATATTCCAGAAATTGGTGTGGTCAGGGATGTCCTTTTTCTCCCCAGAATACCATACAATGTGCTTGCCACCAACAGACTCACTGAAGATCTAGAACTAAAGATAGTATTCAAGAATAGTAAGGCATCCATCAAAAGAAGAGGAAAGGAAATAGGAAGCGTGGAAACCATAGAAGGCCTGTCATACTTCCTGGCCAAGAAGGAGACCGAAGCCAGAGGCATGATCAGACTACTCGAGGACAATGATGAAGAGGTAACACAAGAGAATAACCCAAGCATCCCTGAAGAGGCTGAGGGCATGAGCTCAGAAGGGGAGGAAAACAATCCCCATGATTCAGCCGAAATTGAAGGGGCAACAGACGCAAAACAGGTAGCATCTCACATCTCCATAGGGAGACCCATGCACGATGAGTGTGCACATCTGCTACATCAAAAGCTAGGACACGTAGGGTTTCCGATAGTCAAGAAAATGCTGGAATGCTCGGAAGGGCTAAAGGTCTGGAATGCTCCATATGAAAACGTTCCAAATCAAGGGTTGAACCACGGCCAAAGATGTCCACCAGATGGTCAGACCACCCATTCCAGTTGGTCCGCCTTGACCTAGTAGGACCACTTAAGAAGTCCCTGGGGCAAAAAAGGTTTTTCCCTGACAATAGTGGATGACTTCAGCAGGTATGGCTTCATATACACTCTCAAGAGCAAGGATGAAACCTTCACCAAATTCAAGGAATTCTATAAAAGGGTACAAGCCTAACACAACATCAACATAAAGCAACTAATGATGGACCGTGGCTCAGAATTCCTATCCAAGGAGTTTAAGAATTGGGTAGTGGAGAAGGGGATGCTGCATTTCAAGATTGCACCATTCTCCACATTCCAAAACGGAGTTGCTGAATGAAGGAATGGAGTACTCCAAACCATGATCGGGTGCGCAATTGAAGACACAGACCTGAACTTCTCCTATTGGGGAGAAGCACTGTTGTACTCGAACTACACACTGAATAGACTGTGGTCCAGCGTCATTGGAAAAACACCCTATGAAGCCATGTACAACCAGAAACCCAAGCTAACACACCTTCATGTTTTCGGGGTATTTGCAGATGTGCACATACCAAAACAGTTGAGGAAAAAGGGAGAAAGGATGACAAGAAAACTAAGGTTCCTAGGGTATGAACCAGATTCAAAGGCATACCGATTCCTGGACCGCAACCTCAGGATCGTGGTATCCAGGTCAGCCACTTTCCATGAGCACGCGAACTGGAGCAGGATACATGCGAATGAAATCCTGATGAGTGGGCACAAACAAGAGGAGGCCAAAGCATCATCAGTCAATCCAAGACCCAGCAGGTGAGAAGAAACAACACATAACAAGGTTGAAAAACAACAATCACGCCAGAGCTCTGTAGACACTGAGGATGCCGAGTTGCCAAGTCCACCAGAAAGGGCACCCAGGAGGTCATCCAGGTCAACCAAGAGCCAGATCCCGAAAGGGCTGGAGGATTACGTAATGGGTATAGACGCCTACACTGAGACGCTTATCAATTACAACAATATAACCAAACTGCCACTAGAGGAACAGGACAGATGGAAGACGGCGATGGAAAAGGAGATGGAGAGCCTCACGGCCCTAAACGTGTACACACCTGCACAAGTTCTGGAAAATCAGAAGGCGATAGGAACGAAATGGGTATTCAGAATCAAACAGCTAAAAGACTGCCATAAACTGTACAAGACCAGACTAGTAGCACAGGGTTTCTCCCAGAGATACCCAGACAACTATGACAAAACATACTCCCCTACTGTTAAGGCAGAGAGCATAAAGGTAGCCCTAGTGATGGCATCAATTCTAGGGGAACAAGTATACCAATTTGATGTACAAACTGCTTACCTGCATGTGGAACTAGACAAAGAATTGTATGTCAAAGCACCACCTTGGATCGGATGTAAGAGTGGAGAAACCTGGTTGCTCAACAAGAGTTTGTACGGGCTAAAACTGTCCGGTAAAAGATGGTATGAATGTGTGTCTGAAGCACTGGAGAGATTGGGCTTCTTTCCCAACGAGGACAACAGATGCGTGATTGTAAGGAAATCGCAAGGGGAGACAGAGAAATTACTGGTTTACGTTGATGACTTATTGTACTTCGGAAAGGACAAATCAAAGTGTGACAAATTTGCTCAAGTCCTGTGGAAACACTTCTCCCTGAAGAGCCTAGGAGAAATAAGCACATACCTAGGGGTACACATTTCAAGAGTACAAGAGGGCTTTGCGATCTCCCAGAAAAGAAAAGATACTCGAACTCCTTGAGAGATGTAACATTTCAGATGCCCACCCCTGTGGGCACCCATGCACACAGACTTCCTCAAGAACGTGCATGAAGAAGGGGAGCCATTCGAAGATAACCACCTCTACAGGTCAACCATCGGGTCACTCCTGTACATTGCCACCTGGACCAGGCCGGACATCATATTGGCAGTGAATCTTCTCTCTAGACACTTGAACAACCCCAAGGTCCACCACTGGACAGCAGTCAAGAGGTAATTGAGATACCTCAAAGGTACCATTGACACAAAACTATTGCTCACGCCTCAAATGACAAACGAAATAAAGCTCTCATGTTACGCAGATGCTGATTGGGCAGGTGACTCAAAATCGAGGAAGAGCACTTCAGGTTACCTAGTACTCCTGAATGGGAGCCCTATATACTGGTTCACAGGAAAACAGAATCTAATATCCACATCCACTGCAGAAGCAGAATATGTCTGCGTGTCCAGCGCAACAAATTATCTAATCTGGTTCAATGAAGTAAACTCCAATGTCTGGGGGAAGCCAAGTCTACCCATCATCATCCACGAAGATAACACAGCAGCAATAAACATATCGAAGGCCAAAGCAATAGGAAAAAGGTCCAGGCATATAGACATCAGATACAGACACATGAGGAAACTTTCAAAAAGAGGCTTCATAGATCTAGTTCATTGCGACACCAAGGACCAAGTTGCTGACATACTAACCAAACCACTCCCATTAGCACAACATAATCATTTGTTCAAAAAATTATGTCTTAGAGAGTGAATGAATGTCTATTGTCATATGCGATCAACGTGGCTGATATTAGAAGGGGTTTTGTCAGATATAATATCACACACTTACGACCCCCATATACCACAATGCAATGCTGTAATGTATCATGACACTGTTGCCCTATAACCCATGACCCGGTGACATCACCAACCCTATTAAAGGACCCTAACCTTTCCCACTCCTCACTTCCCTTGCTGACCCTAGAGATCACCACTGACCACCATGTGGGTAGTGGAAATAAAGACTATTAAAAGGTAATAGCTGTCTCTGGAGTTATTGGACCAATCCATCAGCATCTCTCTAACAGTGTGCCTCTCATCTTCTGCAAGTGTTGGGCTTATCTTCATTCTGTTTTTGTTTTGTTTTTTCAAAACAGAGAAGCCTCCTCCTGCTGAACAAACAAGGCACCCCAACCATAAAGCAAAAAGTCTTTGTGTGATTACCTGGAAAACATTATGGTTAATTTAAATATGGCCATCTGTTGTATAGCATTGTTTGATATTCAGGAGCATGTATTTTATTGTCAATATTGTGAGTGTAATTAAGATACAGGTAATGGTGATGGAATTGACAGTGACAATGTGGTTCATCAGGCTGGCATGGTTTGCAGAAATATGCTCTTTTCTTTGCAGGAGAACTCAGGATGGGAACTGTAGCTCTGTATGAAGGGAGAGTTCTCTAAAACCAGAGCTCTCACAAACCTGCAGTGCCCCAGATACTTTCTGGAAAGCCATGACACTTCATAAAATTCAAAAGCTGTAATGTAGGTGTACCCAGAGATAACAAAGGTGTACCTGTAGGTGTAGAGCCTCCAGATTTGATGCAAACTATTCTGCTTCCATTGTGGCAGCAGCAAATATTTGCAATGTTACTTCATGTGATTACTCCAGTAGACAATGCATACTGGTTTAATGAGGAAGAATACATCTGGAGGTCTAGTTGCCATGTCTTTAGTGTGACACAATATTATGTGGATGGCTGGCTCAGTTTGGAGAAACTTTAGATGTTGCTTCAGTAGTTGTTAATGTTGGACTGAGCTTGAAACAGAGCTGTATCTCAGGATCAGACAAGATGTTAAAGGGAATGTATATTTCTTCTGATTACTCCAACTTTTTCTTTGCCAATGCTCAATAGACATATCTGTCTCATTCAAATTAAGCTGGTGCATAGCTTGGCAGTTTAGGTGTCTGACTGCAGAGCCAGAGGTTGGAAGTTGGATTCACCTCTGTGTCACCTGTGTGGTTTGGACAGGCTGTACAGTCCCAGGGTGTTCCTGGAGAAAATTAATGTTAAGCCACTCCAGTGTATTCTTCTGCCTAAAAAACCTAGAATGGGTCATCATGTCAGAATTGACTTGATAGTATGTCATTTCATTGTTGTTGTTACCACCACCTTTCAGTGACCAACCATAAAGCAAAACATGCTTTGTGCCAGAATCATCAGGAGAAACACTATTTGTCATATTTCACCATTTTGGTTGGGCCTCTGCAAAATCATCACAAATATATGATCTTGTCTCATTAAAGAGCTTTCACCATTTAGCCACTTACTTATTTTTACAGCACCAGGGAAATTGTGGGCCTGTTGGATGTTCTGGGCTGGTGTCCTTAGCTTGCGGATTAATGGGAATCATTGTAACTGGTTTCATAGACAATTCTCTCTTACCCTCAGATCCTTCTCCCTAGTCCATGGCTTTGACCTTCAAATAATGAGAGCCAGACTCTTAGTTTGTGACATGATAAAGCTTTGAGATGGAGCAGTCCATACTTCACAAGTGTTGAAAAATTAGTTTCTCAAAGTAGTGAAGGAGTTAAAAGAAATGGGGCTCACCAGATGGCTTCTGGTTATTTGTGTCGGTTTCCATGAGAGACCAATTTATTTGTCTTCTTATGGATACCTACATTGTGGATGGAGGTCTTTGAGTCCTTCTTTCATGATGGAAACAGGCAGACAACAGGTTCTTGCACAGTAATTATTAAGCACAACCTGTCAAACTCAAACCCTTCCTATGCCTCTCTCGGGGTCCCTTCACCAAAGAGTTTATGATCCTTTTCAGTCCTGAGTTAAAAGTGGTGGTGATAAAATGGACTCTGTGGAAATGCATCCCAGCACACTGTGGAGACCAGCCTCCTCTGGGTTCACTGGCATGGTGTCTGAGATGACACTCTACCCTTCTGGCAGGCCTACCGCTCCAGCTTGAGAGGAGTCCTGCTATTTTTGCCACTGCCATCTCTCACACGTTCTAGTGATATAACTGCTGAGCTGGGGTATGGGACTTCTCAATCTGACTGGCTTTTTCTGATGGTAGACAGAAGTTTACAGATTTCTTCATACAGGCTCCATCTTTCAGATGTACCACCAGTTGGCTCAGCACAATCTACTAGCTATGGGGCATCCTCCCACCTCTCTGACTTGTGTTGTTTTCAGATGCAAGCTTTTAAATGAACTCCAGCCACAGGGATTCTTTGACATAAGGTGGGGTGAACAGCTACCCCTGATTTCAGGTTGTTGGTGTCAGGAAAGGACAGTGATTTGATATTTGATATTTTGCAATTATTGCATTTTTACTGCCAGAGATGTGGAGATGGCTTTTTCTCACTCAGATTTCAAAAGAATTTGGCTGGTTTGAGGAATAATGGACCATGACTTGAGTGGATGGGATGTCATTGGCTGCTCTGCTTCAGACAGCATAATGTTTTGCACCAGCTCTGCTCAGGTGGATGAATTTGATTTCCTCTCTCCATTCCATTTTCTTGCTCCTTCCCATTTACACTGACAATGCCAAATAAATAAATAAATGGATGTTAAAGTGAATTCGAGAGTGAGGCAGACAGAGCTGGGCTGCCTGATCTGATTTCCACCTATAAGTGGAATAACAGCTTTGGCTAAAATTAGAGATATGACCTAGTATTAAGTCCATATCCTCAAAAAATAAATACATTGCACTGAAATCTGTTTTGAGAAATGGGTGGGAAAAGTGAAGAGAAAATAAAAGGAAAAAGATCAACTGTGAGCATTACAACAAACTTAGTTCTTAGCTCAAAATACCTGGTCGATGCCTTTGTTGAGAAAAGTGGCAACTCCCTAGATAGCAACCCAGCATAGACTGCATACACAGCCCTTCATTAAGGGCATTTAAAATGCTAAATTCTATGTAGCTATTCATTTTACAAGCCATAGAATCTCAGTATTTTAAATGAATTAATATTTAATAAACACTGCCACAGGGCTTGATTAAGTGCCCATTTAATGCATATTTGTGTGTAATTAACCATTTCCAATGTAAATCTATGAGATGAGGATACATCTTCAACACGCTTGAACAGGTGGAGGCACTGTTGCCTATCAACAATAAATACTGGTGATGCATTGCTGTTAATGTATTTCTCACCTGGAATGATCTAGAGATTAAAATGTTGCTACTGATGGAATCTGGACTTTCTCTGGTAATAATACCAAACTTTTGGCATGTGATGTATCTTGTTTTTAGTGTGAATGCTTTCAAAACAGATACAATGCCTGTCCTTCCAAAATAAATGACCTATCTTTAGTAATTTGATGGCTTTTGGTTTCATTGGGGTGTGGGGGAGAGATGAATGCCATGTGTTTTTCCTTAGATTTTGTAGAATTCCATGAAGGTTTTTACTGTGGCTTCTAATATGCCTAAATGTAAATTTCTGCTTGTCTCAGGACAGTTTTTTGTGTGTTGTTGTCCCCCACCCCAAGAGAAATTGTTTATGTTACTCATTAAATGATGTGGGCAATGTGTGGACACATGCCAGTCCTGGGGGTCAAATTGGGTGTTACTGACACTGAAAAATGTATTTCTTTTCAAATCAATGGCATTCCTGGTGGTAATGTATGGTTGGGAGAACTGAACCATTAGGGAAGCTGAGTGCAGGAAGAATAGACACCTTTGAAATATGGTGTTGGAGGAGAGTTTTGAGAATCCCATGGACATCGAGAAGAACAAATAGATCAATCTTAGAAGAAATAAACCCTGACAGCTCCTTGGAAGGTCAAATAGTAAAAATGAAGCTAAAGTACTTTGGACATCAAATGAGAAGAGAGGATTCACTTGAGAAAGCCTTGATGCTGGGAAGTGTGGAGGGCAAAAGAAGAAGGGGATGACTAAAAATGAGATGGCTAGATGGTATTGTAGATGCAATGGGCACAGAGCTGGGCGGGTTGAGGAGGATGGTGGAGGACATACGTACCTGGAGGACGGTGGTCCATAGGGTCGCAAAGGGTCAGAATCGACTGTGCGACTGAACAACAACTGTTGACTAAAAATTTGCTCTTTGCCCTTTAAGAGGTGTGGGTTAATTTTGTCATGTTTTGAGCCAGACTGGAGAGTCAAAACTGGAGGGTTTTAAAAAAATTGCTCACTAGAAGGCAGAAAGAGGTGTTCAGTTTGTCAGTTTAAAATATTTTGTGCAGCAGGGGGGGGGGTCAAAACTGAGTGTAGCCTTTAAAGGTCTAGAGATGGGCATGTGCCACTCCCCACGATTTCTGGAACCTGATTGTTCTTCACATAAAATTTGAAAAATTCTTGTCAACAATTTCTCTATATCTAAAACATATTAATACTAGCTTGTTACCCGGCTTTGCCCGGAGAGTTTTCCTGGTGCAGGCCAGGGCATGGGTCAGCGGCAGCAGGCCGTGGCCCCCACTGCCAGTCTTGCCCACCTCCCACCTTACTTGGCCAGGTAGGGCATGCTGCTGCCAACACCTGCAGCCCCATGGCCACTGCTGAGGCCTCCCGGGCCTCACATGTCTAACTGCTGGCCTGCTGCTCATGCCGTGCATTGGTGCCCCATGGCTCGCTGGGCCTGCCGCCTTCTTGGGTGGGCATGCCATCTCACCCATGTCATCTCCCAGCCACTCTTCACCCTGTCGGGACAGCCCAGGCCTGCCCCTGCCATTCCTGCCCACCTCCCACCTTACCTGGGCAGGTAGGGTGCGCCACTGCTGACACAAGGCCCTGTGGCCGCTGCTGAGGCCTCCTGGGCCTCACATGTCTAACTGATGGCCTGCTGCTCACACCATGCATGCCTTGGGTGGGCTCGCCAGCTCGCCCATGGCGTCTTCGCCCGAGGCGTCTTTGCCCGAGGCGTCTTCATTCTTCATCCAGGGGTGTCTTCCCTGTTTCCAGATGTTGGTGTGTTCCTGTTGGCCTTGGGCACATTGGGCACTCCACCCCGGTCGCAGGGGTTCAAGGCCAAAGGTGGTGGCCCGCTTGCTGCAGCCTTGTGTTCTCCATCTAAGGGCTCAGGAGCACTCCATGGCCGCGTGTTGGGCATATGCCAACCATTGGTGTAGCGGGTGCATGGCCATAGCCCTGCCTCTCCCATGCTCATGCCAGCCTCTCCGATTGGCTGTGGGGTGCCGCATGGTCCGCTGGGACAAGTAGTCCCTTCATTTTTTCTAATTTGTGGGGCACAGGGGTCCCCATTCTGGTGCAAACCACGACAGTGCAGGGTTCACTCGGGCATGGTAGGTGTGTGCCAAATTGCAGGGGGTTTGGTCCAGGGTTGTGGCTTCCTTTCCCAGACCCACAAACGTACACATATCTTTTATGTATATAGATTTTATATATTATATCTAAAAGTGATTTTAAAGCCCTTTGAAAGTACCATTTGCAAGCAACTAGAAAGCATTCCATATTATATTATAAAGGTCACCTCGTTCTTTTTTATTTAATACTAAACATAGTTATCCTCTCAAAGTAAATAGTTTACAGGAACCTATGCAAATCTGAAAGGGCCATGATGTCTTAGTGGTTAAGATGCTGAGTTTGGTGACCACAAGGTCAGCAGTTTGAGTGCTGCACAACAGAGTGAGCTTTTACCTCTGCCCCAGTTCCTGCCAACCTAGCAGTTTGAAAGCAAGACATTGCAAGTAGATAAATAGGTACCACTTTGACGGGTAAGGTATCAGCATTCCATGCTCTTTGTTGTCTAGTCATGCCTGCCACATGGCTCTTAATGGAGATGAGCATTTTCCACTAGAGTCAAGCAAGACTGGCTTTCGAGGAAGGGAGACCTTTGCAGGCGCACCCCCCAATAAAGGACTCAGACACTGATGAAAGTGGATAACGGCATTGGGCCACATTTATTGATTCATGCAACAGAAACCCCTATATCAAACCATAGCAACAGTGTGGGATGGGCGAAAAAACCAGGACCCGAGAGCCAATTGTGAGTCCCAGCCAAAAATTCCCACCCGGCCCCGAAGCGACCAAAATATCACACTGTTAACTAGGGAGGGGGTGGAGGGGAAAAACTTCTCCGCTCCGTCGCTTCGCAAAAGGGCAGCTCGGCTGCCTCGTGGCCACCCCTTTTATAAGGGTGCTGGCCACGCCCCCTAACTACCCGGATGCCTTCGTCCGGTGGGGTGGGGGCCCGCAAAGAGCGCGGCGGCCATTTTGGCACCGTGCTTGCATTGCAGGCGCACCCCCAATAAAGGACTCAGACACTGATGAAAGTGGATAACGGCATTGGACCACATTTATTGATTCATGCCCTAGTCCGAATTATAAATTTCTATTGGTAATTGACCAATTATAATTCTTAAGGCAAGCAGGCCGAAGTAACACTGGTAAGGTACCACCCAAAATTGCCGACGGCAATTGTTACAATGTATCTATTTGTATCAATTTGTTTGTTGACAACAAACAAATTGTTGACCGTAGTCAATATCTAACTAATGACCCCACCCTCTGATGCGTATCCGTAAAATCAAGGGGTGATGCCTGCTGTCTAGCTGTAGCCATCACCCCGTCGCCTGGTTCGTCGTTGACCGGACAACGTTTAACCAACTTATGCCTTTCTAGTGTTGTCCAGTCAATTGCGAACCTGCCGGATACCTGTGGGTCATAAATGTTTACCTTACCAGTGCTACCCGCCACACGGAGAGGCTTCAATGAAGGCTCGACACCCCCCCCCCCAGACCGTCAGCTCGGTCAACAGGCCTGCTCGCCAATCACCTAACAGGAGGTCCATACCTCCTTGTGACAGATGGACCCCATCCCCTGCGTAAAGTTCATAATTTTGCAGACTAATGGCGGGGTGACGACTGACCCGCCCCCAACCTCTGTCGACAAGGAACCGGGCAACAGCCCTGTTTACCATGCGTCTAGCACGGTCAAAGGCCTGGAGGTCGAACCCTCCCCTATAAGCGTGCCACGGCACCATGTCTGACCAAACGAGGGTTGTGGCGGGCCACACGTAATGTAGGTAGGCGAGGTCGCCGCAAATCGCATGCTTCAGCGATAGGCCGGTGACCCGACCTAAATCATTGCCCCCAAGGTGTATGATCAGAATGTCAGGCGGGTCAGCATTCCGGCCTGAGAAAAGGAATGGCAACAGTTCCCGCCATAACATCCCGGGCTTACCATACCATGTGAGACTTGCGTATGCACCCAGTCCCAGTCGGGGTCCCCACTCTGTCGCCGCAGCGTAACGCGCTGCCCTGTGCACGTAGCTATGGCCCACCAGCCATACTGTCACCGGTGTAATACGACACCCAGGGTCTGTCAAGGATAAAACAAGGGGAAGAGAAAAGGTGCAGTGACTCAACTGGTACTCACGGTGAAAGAGGGCGGACATAAAACTGAAAACATTGCGATCCCCACCTCCCCATGCGGCGTATTTCAGCCCCGGAGTACCCAAAAGCAGCCGCAGTGGAAGCCACCCCTATCCTGAATGAATGGGTGCCATAACGGGCCCCTGGGAGGCCAACACTGGCCAGCGCTTTGCTGGTCACCTTCCAAAATTGAAATTTAGTAAGGGGAGACCCATCTTGGTGACAGAAAAACGGGCCATGGTGCGTGCCACGCAGTGCAAGGAACTCCTGTAGGGCACCAACCGGACAGATGTCTGCCAAAGAACACCGTAGCAGTCTTACTCCACTGCCTACGCCGTGCTGATCCGTTTTAGAGGAGCGTATCCTCAACTGAGCCCAATCATTGCCAACATAGACATCTTCGAGTTCCAGTGCCCTACGACTTGCATCCGCCTTAGACAGCATCACAAGCTCGCTGATGCGGAGCGCTCCAAAAAAGGCCACCGTTGTAGCCGCATGAAACAGGGCTGCCTCATACCTATCAAAACATAGGTCATGCCAGCCCTGCGCCAGTTGGGTAAGAACCCCTGGGGAAATTGGGTCGTGGTCGTCCGGGCTACGCCCACGCTCCCGCACCCACCCCTCCAAAACGTGTCTCACACGGAAGTCAGCGGTACTGTCCGCATGACCGCCTACTTTGGCCATAAAAGCCAGCGCTGACAGCCTGGATGCCATGGTGCGAGGTGCGCGGCCCTGGGCATGTAGGTAAACCATGAATTGAAGGATGTGGGCCACTGGGATCGGCCAGGTGTCTGGCAGCCGAAATTGGGCACAGAATGCTCGGAAAGAAATGAATGCGTGGTGATACGCCTTACGCATGCGTGGCGCTAGCGACATGCCGATCGCCCAGTTCACCTCTCCTTGCCAAGGGTCCATATCTTGTCCGGGAGTGGCGAGGGAAATTCCTCCGCATCCGGGGCCAAGGCGCGGAACCGGGAGATCTGCAGGCGGGACAAAGCGTCAGCGATATCATTATTGACACCCGGGACATGCCTGGCCCTGAACAGCACATTGAGGCGCAGGCTGCGCAATACAAACTGGTGCACCAGGTCCATGACCCTGGGTGATTTAGAAGTCTGTGAGTTGACAATGTGGACAACGGCCGCATTGTCACACCAGAAATGAACCACCGAGTTGGCCCACTCCTCACCCCATAGCATCAAAGCCCCCTGGATGGGGAAAAATTCCAGATACGTAAGATCACGCAGGCGACCCGTGCCTGACCAGGCTGGCGGCCACCCACCATAGGCCCACTTCCCATTGAAGTACATCCCATAACCCAGGGATCCAGAGGCATCGGACTGTATCTGGAAACGAGGTGAAGCCAGAAGGTCGGACCTCCAAAATGACACCCCATTGAACTCCCTCAGGAACTGGAGCCAGATAAGCATATCTGCCCTGATACCCCTATGGTGTGGCCTGGATAAGCCTATCATGGCGTCGCACAAGCGCCGAGCAAATGCCCTGCCCGGTGCAACCACCCTGCAAGTGAAATTGAGGTGACCATGTAGCACCTGCAGTTCCCGCAGTGATGCCTTGCATTTAGCAAGCAAGTCCGAGATGAGGGCCACTATCCTTGACACCTTATCCCCCGGGACCCTAGAAGCCTGCGCTACCGTGTCAATCTCCACCCCCAGGAAGACTAGCTGAGTAGATGGGCCCTCAGTCTTTTTCGGGCGCTAAAGGGAACCAAGTTCCTCCATTAGCGTCTGAAATGTGTTGAGGAGACGTGTGCACGTGTCCCAGCCCCGTTCACCCCCGAATAAAAAATCATCGAGGTAATGGGCTACAGACCAAGACCCTGACCTGCGGACAAAAGCCCACTGTAGGAAGGTGCTGAAACGCTCGAAGGCCGAGCATGATATGGAACAGCCAAAAGGCATGGCCTTATCGAAATAATATTCACCCCGGAACTTGAAACCCAGCAACTCAAAGTCACCCGGGTGGACCGGCAGGAGACGAAAGGCAGACTTAATGTCGCACTTAGCTAACAGCGCACCCGGGCCACATGAGCGCACCATGCGCAGTGCTTGGTCAAAGGATGTATACCTGACCGAGCAAAGGTCATCAGGGATAGCATCATTGACCGATTGGCCGGCTGGGTAGGACAAGTGATGAATCAGGCGGAACTCGCCCGGTGACTTCTTGGGCACTAAGCCCAAGGGGGACACTTTAAGGTTGGGAAATGGGGGTGCAGGGAAAGGGCCAGCGACCCTGCCCGCATCAACCTCCTTAGTAATGCTGGCAGCAGCCACCTCCTCCCTTCCCCTAAGGGACAAAAGGTTGGGGGCGTCTTGGGGGGACCTATCCCCCGGGAAAGGAATACGAAACCCCAGTCGAAAACCCTGAAGCAGGTAAGCCACGTCTGCCTTCCTCGGGTACAATGCGAGCCAACGCTCCAACATGTCCACATTAATTGGGGAGGGGGCCTTTCGGTGGACCAGCTCCCTCTGCGGCAGTCTTGCCAGCCCCTTGTCCACCCCTACCTCTGCCCCGCATCCCTCCAGGCCTGGGGCAGGCGGAGGCAGCATGGGGGCCAGCACAAGAGGGGCACTCATGCCTGTACTGGCAATTCTTCCTATTGCAGGAACCATTGGACGAGAAGGTCCAGCACAGCAGGCGGGCTGGAACCCCCTGCCCCGCCACCTGGCAGGGTGTCTGTGCTGGGGCCGCTCGCTGGACCGCATGTCCACAATGGTATCTTTCCCCAGGCGCAGGGCGCGTGGGAGTCATGTACAGAAGCCACAGCTTCTGGCAGGGCTCGTCCCACCTCATCTCTGGGTGCAGGGGAATTCGCATACGGAATTCTTCATCGTAAGCCAACCACGACAGGCCCGGGAAGTCAACCATCGCCCGGTAGATGTTGTCCAAATACTGGACCATCGGGATTGCCAGATCCGGCCTGGCCCTGAGGTAAACCGCCATGTATTTGAGGTACGCTGGCAACCAGTTGGCCCACGTGCGTGGCGGCTTACGACGACGTGCCTGTTCCTTATCCTTCTCATCCTGCCCCTCCCTCTCCTCCTTGGTGGGCTCTCTGTTAAGAAGGGAGAAGATGTCCACATACTCCCCACGCCAGATCTTCTCTTTGGTAGACTGGGCCAGATGATCCCCAAGGGGCAAGGAATACCCCGCTGTCGGCAATGCCGACACCGGCACGGTGGGAACTGCGGGCATTGTAAAAGGAGCCTGGACCAACCCTGTCACCCCTAACACGTTCCCGACTGAGTAGGAGGCACCACCCCAAACAGGGCCCTGGGTGGGAGGTGAAGTCGCCGGGTGGGCCGTCGGCGACTGAACCGTCGCGCCACCCGTGCGAGGCCACGGCCACTGAAATGCTCCCCCCAATGTAGTTAGGTGTGTGGGTGCACTAGATTGAACCGCATACTCACATGCTGCACCCCCGTGGGCCGCCCCCACCGGGGGTTCCGGCCCACTGGGGGCGTCGGAGCTCATGATCGCGATTGAGCTCATTGATGGGGCCTGATCAGCACCAGCCTGTTGAGTGGGGAGCTGCGAGGCAGTGGCCGACGCCAGCCCACGCACCTCGGGCAGCTCGACCCGTCCCGCCGCCTGCCACTGCCCGGCAGATGAAGCATCAACCTGCGCTCCAAAAGGCACCCCTGGGTGGTTGACCCTCGCGAGGGATGCCTCGAGGGCCGCAACACGAGCCAGAAGGGCCTCAACATTGACATAGCCCCCGAAGCCAAGGGGGGGCAAAGGGCCGGCCGGCCCACAGGTTGCAGGCGCCGGTCCAGGTCACTGCGGGGCCGGGGGCATGCCCTGCCAGGGGAGGGAACCCAACCACCCCCCATGGCTGAAACCCCCCGCAGGAAGCTGCGTACTAAGAGGAGAAGGCCCCAAAGAATGGACCATGCCAGGGGCAGTGGCCATTGCTTGCGGGCCGGGGGCCGCGGCCCCTGCCGGGCCGGTATGCAGACGCCCCGCCTCAGGCCAAGGGGCTATCAACCCCATCCCACCGGTCCTGGTGGGCTCTGGCAAGGGAGGCTGCTGGGGAGGCGCAGTCGCGGTCCTCCGACCCGTCTGGCGCCTCCGCGCAGAGCGAACCGCGTTCGCAGTTGCCTTCTTCTTAGAGGGCATAGCTGCTATCTGCTGGGAAGCCGGATAAAGATGAAGAAAAATTGCGTCCAAAGAGGCTTCCCGGCGAAAGGCAAGAGCGACGGAGGTAAGAGAAAAAGAAAAACTTCTCCGCTCCATCGCTTCGCAAATTGGCAGCTCGGCTGCCTCATGGCCACCCCTTTTATAAGGGTGCTGGCCACGCCCCCTAACTACCCGGATGCCTTCGTCCGGTGGGGGGGGGGCGCAAAGAGCGCGGCGGCCATTTTGGCGCCGCGCTTGCATTACCTTTAGTATCAAAACCTAAGGTTTGTTATTTACAAGTTCTAGGTTACTTTCTACAGTTAATCAGACTTTGAAGTTCCTTTACTTCCATGGAGACACTTCCTATAGAATGATCTTGTATTAAGCAGTCCTAACAGTTAACAGTGTTTATGAAGCTTTTCAACCATTGCCTGTGTACCAATGCCAAAGTGAAAGGCCAATGGTAGAGAATTGCAGAACAACATCTGGAAAACTGTACAAAGAAGATTCTGTAATAAATGTTCACTGCATTTTCTAGCATTTAATTAGTACATACCTAATGGTTTTGAGGATACTTAACATTAATAGATAATTACCGAGAAAAGATGTGTGTGTGTGTGCATACAGAGCATATGGAGCTAATAACACTATGTAGTGCTGAAGCCCTTTAAACCAATTCAGCAAAAACAGTAGATCTTTCTTTAAAGGGAAGGAAGGCTCATTGCTTTCCTGAATATTATTGTTAATACTCCTTACCATAGAGAATATATAATATAGCAATATAGCAAGCAAGAAAAGGATTGTTATGTTTCTCAGAAAGAATGAAAGAAATAACTCTATGTTGTTTTTCAGTTTCTTTGATTTTTTTTGCCCACAATGCATAGATATGTCAAAGGGTGATTGAAGATGAAAAACATTATTAATGTAATCACCTTACCTCACTCACAGAATTTTGGAAGCCTCTGGGTGAAATTACCTTCTGCTTATAATTCACTCATATTTTCTCATCTTTTTTTTCTTTTTTTTTCCTCTTTACCACAAGACGTCAAGCTCAGAAAAGATATTATGATTGTCTTTTGATTGGTATTACTAACAGCTTCAGTCTAAAGCATCCCCAAATTCTTTTTAAAAAACCATATTTTAAATGACACAATATATATATCACCTAAACTCCAGTGAAATGCCCATGGGCTAGAAGTTATGTATACCTAGACCTATGAACAATTCAGTATTTGAATTCTCTTCTACATTTTCTAATATAACACAAGGTATGCAATGTTAGAAAGAACTTGCAGTTCCTGCTCCCCACCTTTCTATCTATTTTATACACTCCAATGTAATAGCATAAAATGAAGCAAAGTAAAAAATGCATTGCATATGCTTCTTTAAACAAAATTGTTTTCTTTACTTATTGGATAGCTACAATAAATTTTCTGTCCCACCATCTTATGCAGACCACCGTCTCACTGAACTACTTAAAAATACCTCTGTTCTGCATCTATTAAAGTGGCATGCAGCTCTGAAAAACTATTAAAAACTTATAAGGTTTCAGTACAACAGTACAACATTTGTTTACATGATTTAATTTAATACAATTAAGTAAATCAGCCTTGGATATGTTGTCATATAAATTAAAATTTAGCTCAATATCTAGATGCACAGCTTTCTTTCCTAAATTAGTGTTACTGGTCCTTGGTTATGCACTGATAAAACATTGCAAAAAACTGGCAATTTGTAGGTAATTATGTGTACTAGTGAATTAAGATTCTTTTCATACAGTTTCACAAATATCAAAGCAGAGTTGTGCACACAGAGAGAAAGCCCCGTGCCAGAAGGCAAACTTAATGTTATTTATTTATTTATTTATTTTATTAGATTAGATTAATTTAGATTAGATTAGATTTGTATCACCGCCCCATCACCAGGGCGACTCTGGGCAGCTAACAGCAAATATCACCAAACCCAACATAACAACAACCCCATAGAAATAAATCATAAAAACATCAAGATAAATTTATTAACACCTTAAAAGTCCTCTACCTCCAGTTCCCCATTAAAACTACCGTATTTTCTGGCATATAAAACTACTTTTTAACCCCAAAAAATCTGTGCCAAAGTCGGGGGTCATCTTATAGGACAGGTACTTAACTGCATCTTGTTTCCCCTTGCTTCATATATCCGGCGCTTATGGTGGGGGGTGCCGCGGCCGAGTCCTTGCTCTGTGCGGGGAGTATGAAGCAAGGGGAAGCAAGCTGCACACATCTTCCTGTACCTCGAGGAGGAGAACATGAGCGTGGATTGGCTCTCCACCAGAACCTGCCCATTTGACTCGGAGGGCTGCGCGTCTTCGGGTTGAGTGTGGGTTAATTTTTATTTGGTGTGCATTGGAAGAGAGGTAGTCTTATATGGTAAGTATATTCCAAACTCTATATTGTAACTGGAAAAGTTGGGGGTCGTTTTATATGCCCAGTCGTCTTATATGCCGGAAAATAAGGTAGCTAGAATTAGGGTAAAGAAGCAGTTGTACAGTTGTTTGTTCTATGATTCTCTTTTGTGCAATGTTTTACCCAGATGTGGGACCAGTGTGCTCCTTAGTACAACCACCACACAAAAGAAATCTAGTTATTAAAATTGTTCTTTCTTTCTTTCTTTCTTTCAACAGTATTTGATGAGTTGAACTCCTAGAAGTCAACATACCCTGACCTCCTGCCAACCATTTCCATGTTTATGTATAACTAGCATGGGTGCCTGGCTCTGCCCGGGTGGTGGCATCCCAGCGCAGTCCATTGCCGATGGCCACCTTACCCAGCCTGGGTGTCTCACCTGTCCTCCGCCTCCTCTGGGCACCTATGCTAGTACTATATAAAGCTCCATGGAGTCATGGTGCCCCAGCAAAGCCTCCTGGGCCCAGTCCATGGTCTTGTACACTGCTTCCGGTGGCCTTTCGTTGGCTGCACCTCCCACCAGCTGCTGACCACACCGCCCCAGTTCCATGTCCGCCACCGGCTTGTCCATCCTCTTCACTCCACCCGAGAGGCCCTTCTGTTTTCCTGAGGGTTTTTTGGGGGGGAAACCAGGGGCATGCATAGCCGGCAACCACTTTCCCCCGCCTTCTGTGTGCGGCCATTGTCCACACACGCCCACGTCCGTGCTGGTCTCGCCGATTGGCTGAGGCATGCTGCAGTAGTTGCTGGGGCATGTAGTTTTCTGTTTTCATGGGTTTGTGGGCGGGGGCCCCTTCCGCCCCCAGATTCCGGCTATGCAATCTGTAATGCCAAAGGTAGGCATTTACCAACTTTCAGGGGGCTCAGTCAAGGGGCATGGAAACGCATTCGGGACACACGGATGCACACTTCCGTTTTATTTATATAGATCTGACACTTAGCACCTATACGGGTAATAGAGATCATCTAAACCTGGGGTGTATTGAAGGCATCCAAGTGCCAACAGACCAATTCTCTCCCCCCCTCCTCATTTTGAAATCTTCTATGTGTTAGCTGAAGTGTTTATTGAGGTGTGAAAGGTAAACTTCTTGATATAGTGTTTCTATTGATTTTTTTATCTGTATGCAACATCACATTTAGGTTGGTAAAACTGCCTTCTGTCCTACTAGTTACCCTATGTAACTGAAACAATAAATAATATAAGTTGTATATTAAAGTAGTCAATGAAATGCTTGTAATACATCCTCATTTATATCTATAAAAAGCTGCTCTGGAAGCAAGGCTGATGCTTGCCAAGGAGTTCATTAGACAATACTCATACATGCTATTGATTCCCATACTCTTTCGTGTCATTTAAAAGTGATATCAAACATTCAAATGTTTTCACATCCATTTCATTTGGCTTTTTTCGTATACAATATGTAGTCATCTCTGTGGGTACTGGATATGGAGAGTAGCTTGTTTGCTACAGAGCAATTGCTTGACAGCCAAAAACATAATGGAATTGTTGTACTGTACATACTGGACAGAGAGGCCTAAGGCCTAATGTGGAATTCCTTCTTTATTGTACTGAGGTGTGTGCTTTTTAGGGAGGAGGGAGACATATGTTAGTCGCTAAAAGTAAAATTGGTTGTTCTTTTCCATTGTCAAACAAAAAAGGCAGAAAACAAACACCAGCTGTGTGGTTCTTGTATAAAATTCAAAAGGATGGTTGGTTGGTTGGTTGGATGATTTCCTGCCTTGCCTTATAGGAGCTCAGGGCATGTAAGAAGTTTTGTAAAAACACATACATTGGAAAGATTGAAATAGAAGAATGTGAACTCAGTTCAGTATTCATTCTCAAAACAAACTTCAGAATTCTGAATTCTTTATATGTCTTTGCACCAGGCTTCAGTTGGGGGCTATCACATACCTGTCAACCTTCCCGGATTGGCCGGGATTTCCCATTTTTCGGTGCCAATTTGCGTCATTTCCCTTCCGGAGCTGCCAAACCCCCAGAATTTGGCAGCGGAGGAAAAGAGGTACTGCACATCCCTTCTGTGCAAGTCGCCTTCTACACATGCATAGAAGGCTTTTACGCTTGCGTAGAACCCTTTTATGCTTGTGTACAACCCTTCTACGCTTGCGTAGAACCCTTCTATGCATGCGTAGAAGGTGACACGTGTAGAAGGGTTCTACGCAAGCGTAAAAGGGTTCTATGCAAGCGTAAAAGCCTTCAACGCATGCATAGAAGGCGACTTGCGCAGAACCATTCTGCGCAGGTCCCGTATTGTCCGGAGCCGTGGTTGACAGGTATGGGCTATCAGGGTTTTATGAAAAACAGTATATATTCTGCATCCTGGATAGGATAGGAGAAACCTATCAATGGTAAATTTATATTTGTCTTAATATTGAAGACTATAGGGCAGCCGTTCATAATTATTAAGCCTGTTCCATTCAGGTAAATAATCTTACACATGTGATCATATTCACACAACCATGGCCTGTGCAGGGGTGTGCCTCTCAACTGAGCCCATGAATTGTGAGCAATTGCATCTACTATGTCCTAATTCCCATGGGTAATCCCAAGCAGAGCATATATTTTGAACCAGTTATCAAATACTGAGTAGACACTTTCATGAATACTGATGTTTCTCTAAGTGTACACTAGAGGGGACCACCAGTGCAACTGAGGCCTAGATTTTATCCCTTCATATTGGGAATTTAGGACCTATATGTGAATAATTATACACCATCAAGTCAACTTTGACTTACAGCAACTTTTGCTAGAGGTTGCTAGATAGTTTTCTTATGTGGGTGCCCTAGCACTGTGAAGTGTTTCCATATCAGGGGCTACTGTTTTAAGTGCAGGAAGGGTCACTTTGTTATGATCTGTTTCATGCACATACAATCACCAAAGAAAAGCTTGCTGTTTTAAATTTCCCTTGCTGTTTCTATTATAAAGAATTAAAATGGGGCTTTTGCTTTTAGTGAGTTAAAGTAGTTCTTTGAGTTCTTTATTTTCTGGGCAAAGCTGGAGAAGCCTGGGACATGACCTTAAAGGCATGATGCAGAAGACCATCACCAGAATCCCTGGCCTGCCTCCGGCCAGGACTCAAAAGGCCATTGAGGCAGCGAGTCTTCGCTTCTGCCTCCAGTCCTCCTGGTGGGGCAGAAGGACCCCTGTAGCATTGGATGCTGAAAACCATCACTGGCATCCCTGGGACCCGCCTTCAGCTGCCTCCAGCCAGGACTCAAAAAGCCATTGAAGCAGCAAGACTTTGCCTCTGCCCCTCCTGGCAGGGCAGAGGGACCCCTGTAGCGTTGGATGCTGATATTGTATTTTGTTTTTGCTATATTGTGTATTGTGTATTTTGTTTTTGCTACATTGTATTTGATATTGTATCCTGCATTTTGCCTTTACTATATTGTATTTTGTTTGTTCTGTTGTGTGCCGCCCTGAGTCAGCCTGTGTTGAGTGGGGTGGCATACAAATCAACTAAACTAAACTAAACTAGTTCAAGTGATTGTCTAGTCCAAAGGATGTCCAGGGACATTGTCAGGGTTAGCAGAGAAGTTAGAGTCTTGGCAGGCCGGTCAGGGTCTAGGCAGGCAATCACAAGAGGTATCCAAAATCAAGAAAGGTGTCAATCTTTGCATAGAAGAATTGTACTGATGCTTAAATCCTGGAATAAGCTTGCTTAAGAGCCTTCCAGCTAATGGGTATCAGCTGGGAGCCTTCTCTGGTAACAAGTTCTAGCTTGCTTGTGTCTCAGCTGCAGCTCCTTTCTGCACCTTCCCCTGGCTGATCACTGTCAGAGTCAGATGTCTGGTCAGACAGGTCATCTGTCCTGGTTCAGGACATTCTCAGGTGCAGGCAGAACTGGGCTGGGTACAGGAAGTGCCTCCTGATCCAGGTCATCTTCAGAGTCTGATCACAACAATATGCTTTTCTTGTTTTATTCTAGGAAAAAGGCAAGTAAAAATGTTCTTTTTTTTCTATTTGTATCTGATCCTGAACTTTTCTATTTTTTCATCTAAATAAACCTGATTAAACTGAAGATGTTACACTTATTACATAGAGCTTAACTGGTGGGAGAATTCAAGTTCTTTTATTTCATTATTGGCAATGCTACAATCAATCTAATTCACACTGCATGTCCTATCTGATCTGGCTGGTTTGTAAGCATAAACCATCATTGATTGAAACCTATCATAGATTTCTCTAGCCTGGAGCAGGACCACAGGCACTCTGAAGCAGCACAAACGTTTATGTGGGCTTCTTGAATGAGTACAGCAGGGGTTCCCAACCTATAGCCCACAGGCTGGACCCAGACCCTGATGCCATCTCATCCAGCTTGTTGCCACCTCTGCCACACACAGAAGTGGAAGTGGGCTCATTTACATAAGCCATAAAACACACATGCTCAAACGTACCTGCTTCCACTTTTGGGGCCATGGGCCAGCCCACTCAGCTGTCCAGGGTGTGGTCAGGCCCACAATGGAAAAAGGTTGGCCATCCCTGGAGTACAGGTTTCTGGAAGATGGAACGAGTCCCATGATATGGGGTAATTGAGCTGTATTAGCTTTCTATATATTTGCCAATATTGTTAAGTTGAACCACTGAATGATATTGGGAACTTAAAAACTTCTTCTGCTCCTCTGTGGAGAGAAGTAAGGAAGCAATTTTTAAAGTCTATGGTGGTAGCACTGAACCTTTTATTGAGGGGGGGGGAGTTGAAGAAAACGAAAGCATTCCGGAGAAGGCAGGGAAAAAAGGTAGTTTTTTTGTTTTCCTTCTTTTCTCAAAGGTGGTGTTCTAAATAGGGTCTCTTTTAAGGTTCATATGCCATGTGGATTCAAGGCTCACACTGAATAGAATACCTTACATGACCTTAAAGTGACCCCATTAATTCAATCCAGCCTGCTCCAAATTGGTCATCTAGCCAAGCCCTATATTGATTTTCTGCCCATACTAATTCACTTTATACTGCAGAGATGAATTAATTTGTAAATTTGCTTCCTTTTCCCAGAAGCATATCTAGCCATTTCCCATTGATTAGGAGAATGGCATATGAATGGTTATTGGGTTTTTCGAATTGTTATTGATAATGCTAACAATCACCAACATCCCAAGTGCATCTGAGTATTTGCAAAATAAAATTCCATTGTGCATTATAGAAGAGGTCTTTCCCAGAAGAGGGGGTGGTGCCATTTCATTCTGAAAAATTAAATCTCATGTCTTAAGGTTGTCAGGAGGCAATTTATCCTCATGTCAAATTACACATGCAGAGTTATGTGAATATAGAATTAACCACAACACTGAAAAGTAAAAGAGGGATTACTTTATAAACTAGAAATGGCAAGAATTATGTAATTTCAAATATTCTGAGTTCTACACGCCATGATATATGGTGGATATCTTTTAGATGGCATAATTGGTGGCAACTTGTTTGTTATACAATTTGATATTATGTGTAAAACTCCCATAGGTAGCACTGTAAGAAGACTTTACAAGTTCTGGAGTTTTTATCCAACATGCCTTCCTGAACCCAGTCTCCATTCTAGATTCTGAAACCCATCCTTCAATCCAAATTAAGTAGCCCCTCAAAAGAGATAAAGCCCATTCCTTAAAAGGAAGGAGCAGGAGAGGAGATGGTAGGAGTAAAACTTGCTCTTTTCAAATGTTTTGAATTGGGACTTTCTGACAAAAGAGAAAGGCTAAAGGACTCAGCAGAAAACATGACTGATTAACTGTTTGGTTGGTTGATTGGTTGCATTTTTATACTGCGCATTTGGGATATTATCAAGACTCAACTGAATTTTTCACATCAGTGGGGTTCACTCCCATGTATGTAGAGATAGGATTTCAGTTTAAGCATTATGAAATCATAGTTTCTCTTTTAGAGTAGTGGACTTGGCCTCAAGATGGTGGTGGTCTTGTAATCACCACTAGACACCAGGTGAACCTTCTCATTTGACCCAGGAAATAGAACTCTAAACTGGGGTCCATTTGGGAATCCATGAATTAAAGAAGGCAGGTTGAGGAGATTATAAGGTGGGGGAGCAAGAGAAGGAGTTTGGGGGAGTGAATGACACATACATTGGGGTGGGGGATTGTTTAGCTATTTTCTTCTCTCCAAAGTACAGAACAGTGATGGAGAGAAGAAGAACAAACTATGGAAGGGAGATTGAATGATTTTTATGAAAAGAGTTGTGAGCTGATTGACTTGTATGATTCCTGGCTGAAAAGATGAAACTTTGTATATATTGGTTAGAAAGAGCTAGTATGATCAGGCAGATGTAAGAGAAATATCTGTGTTCTTAGTGCTGTTGTGAAAAATGGTGTGGGTGTCTTTTGGAGTCAAAATATCTATCTTTTTCATTCGTTTGTTCGTTCATTCATTCGTTCGTTCGTTCGTTCTTACTTTTAAGATATTATTATGGTCACATAACATAAATTAAAATGGCAATTTAACTGCTAAAAACTGCCCCTTATAGCTTAAAGTTAACTTAATTTGATTTGTGGGTATATCAATAGTTCATTTTTTGTCTTACTAACAAGTAACTAAACCATTGACCCTTTTCTACTGACATGCCCATATTTGATGTCAACATCTACCAAAGTTTAGAGACATACATCTATCAGATCATGTCATTTTTTTTTAAAAAAAAGAACTATAATTCCCAGAACCACACAGTCAGCATGAATGTGTGGAGTTTTGGAAGGTGTACTCCCTGCCTCAAAAAGTACTATATTTGTCGGTTTATAAGGGTGCATTGGCATATAAGATGCACCTTGTTATTGCCAAAATAGCCCACTACAGGCCACTATATACAGTACAAGATGCACTCCATTTTTCAAGTGTATTTTAAGGCGGGAAGTGGGTCTTATACACCAGCAAATACAAAAACTTTACAAAGCTCTGATGATACTGTTCAAAGAGGCAGAAGAAGGGGCCATTTGTCCTGTGTTGTTTTTGCAACATTATTGGTGGAAAGGTGGGTTTGGAAAGAGATTTTAAAAAAAAGGTCAGAAGTTTCTCTACAGTTCCAAATGCTTTTTCATGCAGAAATGCAACAAAGGAACACCAGCAGTCATGGAGTTTGGAAGCAGTTAACATCAATATAGGGAGGCCAGTGCAAGACAAGTTGATTATGGGCATTAGGAGAAAGTGGAAGCAGCCCTGTTCCTTTGTGAAGCCTCCAATTCTCCATTTATGTAGAGAAGAGTCAAGTGCCATTTCTCTTTGCTTGTGAAAAGGAATAAATTATCCTGCCGAGCAACTTGCTATTATCTACCATCTGTATGCTCACTCCTCATAATTGCTTACATACGGCATCTCTGATAAGCCTTATTCCTGATAAACAGAAAATAAAATTAACTCTCTCACTAGATCAGTCACTGAACAGACAGAATAAATATAGTAGCTTTAATTTTTCTCTTTTCATCAATCTGACAAGACAGCTGTTGGAACCACTCCTGTTTGGAATGAAATACTAAGTTGTTATAATATTTGTAGACTCAATAGGCTACTTGGTCAGAGAAGCTTCTACACTTCTGTTGTTTTGTTTGAGATGAATGGACAATTAAAGAAATAGAAGATAATGTAAAATTGTATATTCGGAGTTGTGGGAAGATATATTTCAGTACTGAATTAAAAAGCAGGACCTTGGGTACAAACTGGGTTGGTTGAGTTGGTGGGTAGTGATGACTGTAAAATTTAAAATTAATGTTATAGTCCATATATAAGATTCTTAAAGTGACTGGGCTATTAGTTACAGTCATGCATTAGGCACAAACCAGATAAACCTGAACTGTAGTGACAGAGTTAGAAATTGCTTAGAAAACATGAAGGAGAGAACTTCCTAGTTCCATTTTAAATCGACACACCTTGAAAATGTGTCTCAAATGTTTATCACCTGCACACAATCTACTGGCAGAATTGTTCCCCTGTCAGAAGAACCAAATGGAGGAGAAGCAAGGCCAATCATGCCTAAAAGGCCAGGCCAGCACCACAGTCACAATGTCTGCACATAGTTAGGTCTTGGCTCAGTCTAAACAATTTACAGCTTTCCTAGGCTGGAAGAGGTGTAGATACAGCTTCAAGTTGGCCACTTAGGATTGCAGTCCATGCGCCTGAGGTGCAGGCAGTCCTATACACAGTTGCCTGACAGTCAATGACTTTAAATTTATTGGGTATCACTTCACAGTATGCATGCTTAAGATGGTGCTATTAATGATACATTGGAAAAGAGTTAAATAAGAAGATTTGAATGGATTGAACTGAATTGCATTTCTTGCACTTGCTGTAAAGTGGTGTTTGAAGCATACCTGTCAAGTATCCCATATTGTCCGGGATTTTCACATGTTTCACCCAAGCTTCCCACTGTCCTCCCAATTTTTTCGCCCCACTAAATATCCCGTATTTTATTTTATTTATTTTTTACTTTTTTACGGTGCCAGGACAAACGGCAGTTTTTTCCCACGCCAACCACCGCCGTAACTGCCAATTTGCGTGAATGTGCATGCACGGAGCTTGGGGGGGCTGTTTTGCGCACTTCTTGCAAGGCAGCCCTGCCTACTTTCCCCCTCCTTCTTCAATTGCCCAATGGGATTTTCAGATGCTACGAGCGGCAGCAAAATAGCTCCCCGCCCCTCCTCTTCGGGACTCAGGAGTTTTGCGAGACTCGGGAGCTGGCTCAGTTCTTGGTTGGAGTCGGATCGTGCACGCCGAGAGAAAGCCAGGGAGGCAGCATCGAGGGGCCCCTTGCAGCAAGATAAGCACATGGGGAGGGCAGAAAAGAAGAAAGAAAAAGACTAGAGCAGTCGGAGCCTTCATTTTGGTGACTCAGGGAGAGTCCCACTTTAAACTCCTATTTTTTCTCTCTCTCCTTCCCTCTCTCTTTTTCCTTCCTTCTTTTTCTTTCTTTACTTTCTTCTCTCATTCTTTCCCTTCTCCTTTCTCTTTCCTTCCTTCTTTTTCTTCCTTGCTTCTCTCTCCTTTTTCTTCCTTCTCCCTCCCTCCCTTCTCTCTTTCCTTCCTCCTCTTCTCCCCTCTCTTTTTCCTTTTCTTCTCTCTTCCCTTCCTCCTTTCTCTCTCTCTTTCCTTCTTTCTCTCTCTTTCCTTCCTTTCTTCTTTCTCTCTATCCTTCCTTTTCTGTCTTTCTTCTCTCGCTCTCCTTCCTTCCTTCCTTCTCTCTCCTTCCTTCCCCCAGTCTCCTTCTCTCTCTTTTTCCTGCCTTGTTTTTCTTTCCTTTCTTTCTTCTCTCTCTTTCCTTCCTTTCTCTCTTTCTCTCTCTTTCCCTCCTCTCTTTTCCCTGCCTTCTTTTCTTTCCTTTCTCCTCCCTCTCTTTCCTTCCTTTCTCCCTCTCTCTCTCTCTTCTCTTCCTCTCTTTCTCTCTCTTTTCCTGACCTTTTTCTTTCCTTTCTTCCTTCTCTCTTTCCTTTCTCCCTCCCTCCCTCCCTTCTCTCTCTCTTTCCTTCCTTCCCTCACTCGCTGCTTTTTTCCTCTGGCCTCCCATGAAACAGGTCGGGAGCAGGACCCACTCCCAGCTGCTGCGCCTCCTCCCCAGGCATTTGCACTCTCCATCCCTGCCCTTCTTTGACAGGGAGGTTGTTAAACAAGCATGGGTAGTTTAGGAGCCTCCAGGCAAGTCGGCCACCTCCCTTCCAGACCATGCTGGCGGCCAGTCCCTGGAGAGGGGAGGGCCTGGCCCATTCCTCCCCTGGAAAGCCAAGTTTGAACCCAGTCCATTTTCAAGCTCCCCAGAGTGACCTTGGGACAGACTCAGTGCGCCCAAGCTAACCTACCCTGCAGGGTTGTTGTGAAGATAAAGAGGGGGGAGGAGAGCCAGGGCTTTATGGAGGAAAGTCAGGGTGTAACTAAAAGAAATGCTCAACTAAATAATCACTGGAAAAGACCCTCTTACTAGGAAGAGGTGAAGTTAGGAGGAAAAGAGGAAGACCCGGCATGAGATGGAATGACTCCATCAACCTTGAGCTTGCAATTTCATGGCAGCCTTTAAAAAAAACGTGCAATAAAGTCTATTGAAAGAGACAGAGACCCTTTCCGGTGTCTTCCATGTCCAGATTTTTCAGAAGTAATTGTACCATCCCTTTCCTCTGGGACTGGGAAGCTTGACCCTAAAGCTGCATAGGTTGTCTTAATTTGCCAGGTTTTCAGGTAAGCATCTATCCCAACTCAAACAAAAGACACCAAATAGAGATGTAAAGCAAAGGTCTGTGGTGGCTTAGTAGTTAAGATGCTGAACTTGGTGACTGGAAAGGCAGCAGTTCGAGACCCGAGGGCTGGACCATTGTGCAAGCACCCATCTCTGTCACAATTCCTGCCAACTTAGCAGTTTGAAAGCAAGAAATTGCAAGCAGATAAATAGGTACCGCTTTGGCAGGAAAGTTAACAGTGTTCTAGTCATGCCTGCCTCATGACCATGGAAACAGCTGCAGATGCAGACAGCACTGACTCTTTGGCTATAAAAAGAGATGAGCTACTTCCTAGAGTCAGATATGACTGGCTACCGAGCAAGGAAGACTTTTACCTTTACAAACCTCTGGCAACTGATTCAGCAACATACTGGCAAGACCAACCCTATGCACTTTGCTGACTGAGGCAGAGCTGCAAACGCTAAAAAGATAATTATTTCATGACACCCCAAATCTGCTACCATCTCACTACAGTTAATGGTAGGGCCGGCCCTCAACCCTGATATTTTCTCTCCTATGACAGAACAAGGCCCCTGCCATGCCTTTTCAAGGGCTGAAAATTCATGATGTCAGTTGAACTAGACCTGATGCTGTGGAACAGGGGTTCTTAACCTTTTTAAGACAGGGGCTGGGTCATGATCCCTCAGACAGTTGGCAGGCCGGGCTGGATGATTCAGCTGCGGCTGCCAGAATTGGCCACGGACTGATTTACAGCTGTTGGAAATGCATTTACAACAGCCATAAATGAGTTTGCAGCTGTTGTAAATGCATTTACAAGAGCCGTAAACGAGACTAGGGCTGATTCCGCCGCTGCTGCCATCAGACCTGAGGGTTTAGGGCTTTCTAGCCCATCCAGTTTTGTGAAGCCGAAGGCTGGGCCACCTGCCCATTTGTCCGAGGCAGTTTCTTTTGAGCCCCAGCCTCTTGCAATGGGAGCTATGCCATTAGTATTTTTCCCCTCCTTCCATGTCTAGGCCAGATGTGAAACTGCCAAAATGAAGGCACCCTTGGGTGAGTCCATTCTGCAGTTCCTTTCGCCTGACCTAGTGTGAGAAAGATTAGCCAGCAATACAAGGTTGCCATTACCAGGGTATGCCCGATTGTGGTACAAAAATACCACAATCTTCAAGGAGGCTCTTTCTGTGTACCCCAGAAAAATCGATGGGAATGATGTTGAGGTTTACAATGATATATCAGTGGAAAAACGTGGTTGGCATTATAAGATGAAACCAGCAACAAAAATTCTGATGGCATGTGGGATAAAATACAATTGGAGATTTCCACAACAATTGAGGGTATTTTATGACAAGAAAATGCATACAATTGATGCAGGGATGGATGCTCTGGAATATCTGTGTCTGATTGGCTTGGTTAAAGCAGCTTCACAAGAATGGTTAGGATTGAGGAAAGCTTTAATTGAATCCAGGGTAATCAAAAGAGATTATGGAGATGCTGAAGAGGGGGGTGCTATGGGAGGAACGGAACAGATGTGGATTTTATCTTAATGAATACTTTTACTTTTTCAAAATATGATAGAGCACTGGAGCAGTAGATAATAGGGCAGTCTTGCACGTTCCCCCCTCCCCTCTTTGATAGTCAAAGGCTACTTTTGTAAAAAGAAGTGGGGAGGGTAGATATGAATGTTTATTGTTGTAATTTATTGTGGTAGAGGGAAACACCCCCATAGGAGGAAGCGAGAGGCATAAAGAATGGTTTTTAAGATTATGGTATGAGGAATATTAAAGTGTTGTCTTGGAATGTGAAAGGTACTGGTTCTCAAGTAAAGAGGAGAAGGATAGAATCAGCCCTGAGGAAAGATAAACCGGATATAGTCTTTCTGCAGGAAACTCATCAAAAATCGGAGGTTGCAAATAAGATTTTTTTAGGATGGATGCAAATTTATGGAAAGTCCTATGGTACATCAAAATCAAGAGGGGTTGCAGTTCTGATTTCGAGTAGATTAGTTTTTGAAATGACAAATAGTGTTTCTCACCCAGAAAGTAGATATTTAATAATAAAAGGGAAGATTGATGATGAAGAAATAATTTTAGTGAATATATATGCACCAAATGACCACCAAGGGGAATTTTTAGATAAAATATATGGCTTATTGAAGAAAGAAAAATCAACAAAAATGATCGTAACTGGAGATTTCAATTTAATAAGGTCAAATTTGGACTGCACAAATATAATAAGGGATGGGGGAGGATTTAAGATACAGATCATAGACAAATGGATGAAATCACTGGGGTTGAAAGATACATGGAGAAAAGTTAAAGGATTGGAAAGGGTCTATACTTTTTTCACAGGTTCATAATACATACTCTAGAATAGACTATATATTTGTAACAGAGAATATGATCAGGAATATAGATGAGCTGGATGTGGGAATTTTTTAAAGAATCAGATCATGCAAAAGTATTGATGCAATTGAGAACAGAGGGAGTAAAGAAAGTTAGAAGGAATTAGAGATATGATGGCAAACTTTTTAAAGACCTTAAATGTAAAGAGCAAATTATTGCAAATTAGAATGAAAGTTGGTATTGGAATGATACGGATGAGGTGAGTTATAATATGGTCTGAGATGCCATGAAGTTGGTTTTTAGAGGAGAGAGCATTAAGTTGGCCAGTATTAGAAATAAACAATTTAAGGAAACACAGGATAAATTTGAAAAAGAGATAAAGTGGTTACAAGAACAGCATGCTAGGACAAATGATAAGAAGATTTTTGATAAATTGCAAAGATTAAAGACAGAATTGGTAGGAAAGGATATTGAAAAAGTAAAACGTGATTTGGTCTATTTAAAAAGGGAATACTTTGAATATAGTAATAAGAACTCAAAATTATTAATGAGAGCCGCTAAAGAAAAGCAAAATAAAAGGGAAATTGGAATATTGATTAATAAAGAGGGAATAAGATGTAATAGGACTAGAGATAAGTATAAAATCATTAATGATTTTTATCAAGATTTATATGCCAAAAAGAATATAGACCTGGGGAGGTTAAAGGATCAAATGGGGAAACAAATTGAAAATATGATTAAACAAGAACATAGGGATAGAATGGAAGAGCAAATAACTGAGAGAGAAATAAAAGATATAATAGGTAACTTGAAATCAGATAAAGCTCTGGGAGAAGATCTGAATTTTATAAGGATTTTAAAGACATTGTGGTTCCAAAATTGGTGAAATTATATAATTATATTTTGGAAGGAGGGCAAATTCCAACTTCATGGTACAGAGCAATAATTGTTTTATTACCAAAACCTGGAAAAGATTTAGAAAAAGTAGAATCATATAGGCCAATTTCATTGATAAATCAAGATGGCAAATAGATTGAATAGTTTTATGGGAAATTATATAAACGAAGATCAAACAGGTTTTTTGAAAGGAAGACATATGGCAGATTTGACAAGGAGAGTATTAGATTTAATAGATACTGTAGGACAAACAAAACAGAAAGTTGAATTATTGTCATTAGATATTTTTAAGGCATTTGACTCATTACAGTGGGCAACAATTAAAGAGATAATTAAAAGTTATGGATTTGGAAATAAATTTAGAAGGACGATCGAACAATTATATCAACATGGTATTGCCATTGTTAGGGTAAATGATGAGGTTACAGAAGAAGTAAAATTAGAAGCTGTAACAAGACAGGGTTGTCCATTATTGGCAATTTTGTTTATTATGGCAATGGAATTACTGGCAAAAACTATAAGAGAAGATAACGATATTGAAGGAATATTAGAAAGTAAGATAAGTTTATATGCTGATGATACTTTGATAACAATGAAGTATCCTAGGAAGGTGTTAGAAAGAATACAAGAGCACTTAAAAGATTCTGAAGAGATGACAGGCTTGAGAATAAATTGGGATAAGTCAGAAATGATAATGTGTAATATAGACAAGGAGGAACAGCAGAAAATAAAGGGTAAATTTAAACTACAAGTTAAAGATAATTTGAAGTATTTGGGAATAATTATTTCAAATAAATTTGATGACCTTAAAAAACGGAATTATGGAAAACAGAAAGTGGATATTAAAGATAAAATACAGCAATATAAAAAGCTGAAGCTGTCTTTATTCGGCAGGGTTGCGTTATGTAAAATGATGTTGTTACCTAGAATTATTTTTTTGTTTGATGCCCTGCCAATCCAATTAAATGATAAGGAAATCAAGGAATTTCAAAATTTGTTGAATAATTTTTGTAATGGTGGAAAAAGATCTAGAATTGTAAAAAACCTGTGGTATTTATCTCAGAAAGAAGGAGAGTTAGGATTGCCAAATTTCAGGAACTATTATAGAGCTTTTCAAATTAAAAATATTGTGAAAATCTTAGCGAAGGAAAAGGTAATATGGGAAGAAATTATGATGAGGGATTTAAATCAAATGGAGAAAATGGTTTTTTTAGATGGTAAAATGGGGAAAATTGTTATAAAAAATAAAATGATGAAGACAATATTAGGAGTATGGAAAAAAGTGAAGATGGAATTAGCTCCAGATACTTCTCCTATAATAGAAATTGAGGATATTAAACATTTTCCAATACAAATTGATAAAAAGGTGAAGGAAGTTTTATTGAGAAATGATGTTTCCCTGCTGAAGTACTGGATACGGGTTTGTAAAGACGGAGAGAGAAAAGCAGATTTGTTTGTATAATTGAGGTTGAACCAGTTCCAGATTGTGTTGGTAAACAAATGGAATAGTAAATATTTGATGGAAGCCAGTTTGGAAAGAGATATGACTGAGTTTGAAGAATTGATATCAAAGATAAGAAAGGTAGAAAGGGGTATTAAGGGCTTAGTAAGCAAAATATATATAATGTTAAACAAAGATGGTAATCCACATGAAGTTTTGAAAATAAATTAGGAACAGGAATTGAATATAAAGATAGCAGATGAGGTTTGGAGAAATAAATGGAAGAAAAGGATTATGAGAACTATGTCTGTTAGAGTTAAAGAACATAATTATAAAATGTTGTGGAAATGATACTTGACCCCAGTGAGATAAAAATAAAAATAAAATGTGTTGGAGATGTAAGGATACACTGGGAACATATGGACACATGTGGTGGGGGTGTAATGTGGTAAAGAAGTTTTGGGGGGAAATTGAAAAAGAGATTTGTGCTGTTTTGGGTATGAGACTTAAATTGGGGCCAAGTACTGTTTTGTTGACAGATGTGGAAAATTTGATTTTAAGTAAAGATGAAAAAGAGTCAAAAATGTCAATAATGTTGACAATGGGTAGACAGTGTAAAGCCAGGAATTGGAAAAATGAAATAATCTTGAAAATAGAGGAATGGTATAAGGAGATGTGGGAGCTTGCGTTGAATGATAAGTTAACATTGGAACTGAATAAGAAAAAGGGTATAGTTAAAGAAAATAGATTTTGGAAAATATGGCAATTATTTGTGGATTACTCATTGAAGGGGGATGAAAGGAAAAAACCAGTACCGGAACAAATGAGTTTTTGGAGATAGAAAATAACTGCAACCCTCTGTTTTCTCCAAGGCATTGTAAATAACACTGGGTGTATTATTTGGAAATTGTATTTTGATTAGTTTATTTTTACTATGACTTAATAGTTATATTAAATTGATGGGTTTAATGAAAGAGTTGGAATATGTATATTAGGATAGCTAAAAGAGCATTATAATGTACTAAGAGTTTTGGAAATATAACTAAAGTTGTATGGATGAAAGTGGAAGTTAATAGGTCGTAGTTTAAGTATATTTTATGTTTTCCTTTATTTTTCTTTTATATTTTCATTGTTATGTGTATTGTATTTGTAATTGCAAGTATGATGTTTGTACTTTCATTTATAGTTGTTGTGTTTTTTTAGTTGTATTATTGTTAAAAACTTAATATAAATTATAAAAAAATAGTTGCAAATAGTTAGCAAAGGTCTCCCTTGCTCAAAATCCAGTCGTATCTGATTCTATGGTGCAGTGCTCATCTCTGATAGCCCACTTAGTCACATGACCATCCCCAGCAAGTCACATGGCCACCCCCAGCAAGTCACATGGCCACCGATTTGGCAACGCCCACTGATTTGGTCATGCCCACTGATTTGACCCCACCCACTGATTTGGCCACGCTCACAACATTTCCCTTATTTTCAAAACCAAAACTTGACAGGTATGTTTTGAAGACTATCAAGAAGTCTCTTGAATCTGAGAAAAAGATCAAGGCAAGCATGGGAAAACTCATTCTGAGAGAAAGGAAAGAAATAGCCACCGGGGGTTTTAAACACTGACCTTGCATACCTTAAGTGACTTGATCATTTATTTAGCACAGTATGAAAGCACCACTCCACCCATTATGAGAGAATATCTTTTTACTCTAGATTGAAAAGCTGGTGGAAATAATCAAATTGCCAATGATGATTCTATAAGATAGAAGGAATTGTAACTGGTGTTTTATAATGTGAATTGTCTAATGAAATCAGTGTCTGTAACCTACGTGATGTTCTATAGGTTCCAGATTTTTCAGTGCAACATGTGAAATATTTTAGCCTAATATGACAATCCCCCCCCCCCCCATACTATGGAAAGTGCATAGTAAAAGAAAAATAATGAAGTATATTTTTGAGCTTTTAAATCAAAACTTGTCTACAAACTGAGTCTTTCATCCTATCAAGCTAGCAGAACCCAAGCACAGAGGGAGGATGCTATCAGCCTTGAGCTGTGGGACAATTGTTTTGTACACAGAAATTAAAAGACAATCTTCAAGCTTGCTATAGGCATAAACATAAATACACATGATCCAAATGGCACAGCCAGGTGCATAAGGTATATCACAGAAAAAGGTATTAGGCTTCTATACATCCCATTCTGCGCAGAACCCTTCTTTGAATGCATAGAAGGGTTCTGCACATGCGTAGAAGGTGCCTGTGCATGCATAGAAGGGTTCTGCGCAGAAGGGGATGTGCAGTAACTACTTTCCCCACCGTCAAATTATGGGATGGCAGCAGCTCCGGGCGGGAAAGTAGAAAAAGCAGCGCTGAATTACAGGAAATCCCGGCCAATACAGGATACTTGACAGGTATGCTCCTGAGAGATATATTCTCATTTAAATTTAAGCTAAAATGTTATTTGATCATGGTGGTTATGTTGAAAATCTATTTTATTGAAACTAAATTTATTTGAACTTGTTTCTATTCTTTCCAATTTTTACAAATATCGTATTTTCCGGCATATTCGATCCTGCCAACCTAGCAGTTCGAAAGCAAGAAATTGCAAGTAGATAAATAGGAACCACTTCGGTGGGAAGGTAACAGCGTTCCGTGCGCTCCGGTATCTAGTCATGCCTGCCACATGACCACGGAAACGTCTGCAGAAGCAGACAGCGCTGGCTCTTCGGCTTAGAAACAGAGATGAGCACTGCACCCTAGAGTCGGATACGACTGGCCTTCGAGCAAGGGAAACCTTTACCTAAGACGACTGGACATATAAGATGACCCCCAACTTTTCCAGTTAAAATATAGAGTTTGGAATATACTTGCCGTATAAGACTACCTCTCTTCCAATGCACACCAAATAAAAATTAACCCACACTCAACCCGAAGACGCGCAGGCCTCCGAGTTGAATGGGCAGGTTCTGGTGGAGAGTCAATCCACACTCACGTTCTCCTCCTTGAGGTACAGGAAGATGTGTGCAGCTTGCTTCCCCTTGCTTCATACTCCCCGCACAGAGCAGGGACTCGGCCGCGGCACCCCCCACCATATGAAGCAAGGGGAAACAAGCTGCAGTTAAGTACCTGTCCTATAAGATGACCCCCTACTTTGGCACAGATTTTTCGGGGTTAAAAAGTAGTCTTATACACCAGAAAATACAGTATATTTGTGTGGCTTCATAAGCTACTATGAGAAGATGATGATCTTGAAAAGTGGTTGAGAAACTGAAAAAGAAATAAATAAAATATCTGAATTATATATTTTTTTAAAAATGGTTTACAGTTACCCATGTACTGCTTTATTTGCTTTGTTCACCATGCTGCTGACAGGACAATGAAAAATTACTTTTACACAAAATAGATTAATGCACCAAATAAGCTAAGGGTCGCATTGGGAGGGAATTCTACCTGCATTAAAATGTAGAAAATTCAACTCCAATCAAAAACTATTTAAAAAAATCCTCAGAGTAAAATGGACGCGCGGTGCCAAAATGGCCACCGTGCGCTTTGCTGACCCCGCCCCGAGGCGCGGGCACAGCAACAAGGCAGGGGGCGTGGCTGGACGCCCTTTATAAGGGGCGGCTCAGCCAATGGTCCCCCTTCTTTTGATTTGGCTGGCCCCAGGTGCGCTTGCAGCCCTTCACCAGCCTTCCTCCATCAGCTCGCCTTGCCCTGGCACGGGCCTGACGAGCCGCGTGGTTTTTTCGGCGGCTTCCAGCCACACGCGACTGACCCGAGCCGGCCAGCTCGGGGAACCTCCTTCGCCGCCGCACCAGTTTGTGGTGCGGTCGGCCTTTGCCGCCCGGTCATGCATGGGAGCAGGCTTTGCCGGGGTGTTCGGGGTTGACCAGGAAGCACCACCTCACCGCCAAATGGGCTCGTGCTCCCTGTCCGCTCTCCCTTAGGGCGCCAGGGCGCCTAGGAAGAGGCCCCTACAAGGGGCCTGTACCGGCGCACGGCGCGCACGTGCTCCGGCACGGCCCGCGCCTCCCTCCTCTCCAGGCCATCAGCCCGCATCGCCCCAAGTCGCCGGCAACGCTGGGCCACAGGCTGGGCCGCCCAGGGTGGCTGCCTGCCTTCACCCCAAGGGGGCCCCCAGCCTCGGGAGCACCCCCTGCAGTGGCCCCACCTGGCTCTGTTGCTGAGGCAGAGCCCTCTCCTTCTGCCCCCATGGCGACTCCTCCGGTGTCGGTGGAGGGCTGGTTCGTGGCCCTTGAAAGGGCTTTGGGTATCCCACCGGCGGCCGGGGCCACGGGACCTGAGGCCACCCTAGGTGGCAACCAGGGAGCCCAGGACCCAGCAGCGGTGGAACGGCACCTGGCCAGGCTTGAGGCCGCACTATTGGCCAGGCCAGCTACAGGTGCCATCTCAGTTGGCCCCCCGACTGATCTGTGGGTGCCCGGACCTCCTGTGGTGCCAGCGCTACTACGGAGACAGGGGCCGCCAGCTCAACTGCGGTCGTGAGCTCCGACGCCCACTCCCGGTTGCAACCCCTGGTGGGGGCGGCTGGGGGGGTGCAGCTGGTGAGTATGCTGGTCAAGTGAACACAGCAAACACACTCCCTCTTGTTTTGCCGGCAGCCCCTCACCCATTGCCCCTGCAGAACCAGCTGCGTGGCCCTGGCCATTGTCGCAACCTGTGGTACCTCCTGTGCAGGTGACCCCACCTATTATGGCAGGCCAGGGCGTGCAGGGCGTTTGGCGCACACCTTACCCTCAGCCCCCGCAGGGTGCACACGTGGCCAGGTCCTCGCTACCTTACCCGACATGGCCTTACGGCCCCCCTACTAATCCTGGGTATCACACTGTCCACTCCTCGGCTTTGCCGTCTGCAGGGTTGATCCTTCCCTTGGGTGACCATCTCCTCCCGGCGACCAGGGATAAAATCTGGTGCAGGGAGTATGTGGATCTTTTCAGCCTCCTCAACAGGGAGCCTACCCGCAATGAGAAGGACAAGGAGGATAAGAAGGACAAGGAGCTGGCCCGCCATAGGAAGCCCCCGCGTACCTGGGCCAATTGGCTCCCAGCATACTTGATTTATGCGGTCGTCTCCCTGCGGGCACGGCCTGACTTGGCAATCCCCCTTTTCCAGTACCTCGACATCATCTATCGAGCGTACGTTGACTTCCCTGGCACTGCGTGGCTGGCGTACGATAAGGAATTTTGTATGCGGCCGCATTACACCCGGAGATGTGTTGGGATGAACCCAACCAGCTCCTGTGGCTGTACTATATGATGCCCTCCCGCCCTGCCGCAGGCGATCGCTTCCATTCGGGCCACGCCGTACAATGGCCTGGCCTCACACTGTTTCCCTGCCAGACGGCGGGGCAGGGGGTTCCAGCCCGCCTGGTGTGCTGGCGGTACTCCTCTGTGGCAGGGTGTTCCAGGTGCAACTGTAGGTACCTGCATGAGTGTCCCAACTGCTCCTGCCCTCACCTGGCCTCTGCCTGCCCACGACCCGGGAGAATTCAGGCCAGGGGCAGAGACTCTCACGGTGCCCCCTGGCCTGGTAGTGACCCGGACCTGCCTCCAAAAGGCCCCCTCCCCAATTAAGTTAGCGATTCTGGAACGTTGGTTGCGGGTTTACCCTAGGCGTTCCGATGCAGAGTATATCCGTGCGGGTTTTTCCGAGGGTTTTTGGATCCCTTTTGTTGGCCCCCGTTCACCCCAGGATGCCCCTAACTTGTTCTCTCTCCGTGGTAGGGAAGAGGTGGCCAGGGAGCAGATTCTCAAAGGTAGCTGGACCTTTTGACGAGCCCCTTTTTCCGAATTTGAAGGTCTTCCCCCTTGGTCTAGTCCTGAAGAAAGTGGCAGGTGAATTTAGGTTGATCCACCATTTGTCGTTTCCTGCCGGCACGTCTGTCAACGATGCAATACCGGATGAACTCTGTTCGGTCCGCTATACTTTGTTTGACCAGGCCCTTGCTATGGTTAGGGCATGTGGGCCGGGGGTGCTCTTGGCCAAATGTGACATTAAGTCAGCCGTCCGCCTCTTTCCCATTCACCCGGCCAACTTTGAGTTGCTGGGTTTCCGCTTTCAAGGCAGATATTTTGTCGACAAGGCCATGCCGTTTGGGTGCTCTGTTTCTTGCTCGGCCTTCGAGCGTTTCAGTTCATTCCTTCATTGGGCCTTTGTCCGGCGGTCGGGGACAGCTTTGGTCACCCACTACCTGGACAATTTTCTTTTCGGTGGCCCAGCGGGCTCCGATGAATGTGAACGCCTCCTTACCACTTTCCAGGTTCTTATGGCTGAATTCAGTCCCTTTGGCTCCTGAGAAGACCGAGGGCCAGGCCACCACTTTGGTTTTTCTGGGGATCGAGATTGATACCGTAGCGCAGACATCCAGGTTGCCCCCTGACAAAATAACCCGGATTTCGGGCGCCATTCTGTCCCTATTGGCCCAGCGTAAGGCCTCCCTCAAGGAACTGCAGGTGCTCCAGGGCTACCTTAATTTTGCTTGCAGGGTGGTGGCTCCTGGCAGGGCCTTCGCCAGGCACCTGTGTGATGCCACGGTGGGGTTGACCAGGAAGCACCATCGTGTCCGCCTACCAAGGGCATTAAGGATGATCTCAGGGTCTGGCTGGGATTTCTTTCCGACTTTAATGGGAACCTCTTTTTGGCATGACGAGCGCGCGGTGACTCCTGCATTCCAGGTACAGTAGGATGCATCCGGGGCCTTTGGCTACAGGATTTACTTCGATGGCCACTGGGCATATGGCAAATGGCCGGAGTCATGGCATGATTCCGGCATCCTTCGGGACCTCACTTTTCTCGAATTTTCCCCCATTTTAGGTGCCCTTCTCCTCTGGGGTGAGGCATGGTCCAACTCAGTTGTGCATTTTTGGTGTGACAATGCCGCAGTGGTACATATTGTCAATTCACAGACTTCCCGGTCCCCTAGGGTGGGGATTTGGCTATTTGCCCAGTGGCGGCGCTTACCGCCTTTCTGGCCGTTCGCAGCCAGGCCCAGGGTCCCCTATTCCGACACTGCAATGGTTCCCCCCTCACCAGGTTCCAGTTTTGGAAGGTCACAGGCTGGGCGGTGGCCAGGTTGGGGCTGGCCGGGGTGCACTTTGGGAACCACTCCTTTCCCATTGGGGCGGCTTCTACTGCTGCTGTACAGGGTTACCCGGCGGCTGACATCCGCTCCTTGGGGTGCTGGGGTTTGGATCGTTTTAAGGTTTATGTGTGCCCTCTCCAGCAGTAGTTCCTCGCTCGTTCCCCCTCTTTCTTTTCTTTTGTTTCAGGCATCGAGCGTCTCCATGCACCGATGAGGGTTTGGTTCATCGGGCGCAGTTATGTGTACTGGGCAGCCCACCACGCGGCTTCCACCTCCTGGGGTCCTCACCTCAGTGTCAGTGCCGTTGCCTCGCTCCGTTGGTTCGGCTACAGGGGAATGTGTTGGAGTCATCTGTTGCCGCTGGTCAGGTCTATGATGGGTCAATGCCCCCCGGAGGTCCTGGTTTTACACCTGGGCAGCAACGATTTGGCTCACTTACCTTGCCTCTGCCTGATTTGCGATATTCGCAGGGACTTGGCATTGCTGGCTCAGTCTTGGCCGGGTGTCCGTATTATGTGGTCCCAAATGGTCCTGCGGATTTTCTATAGGGGCGGGGTGAACGCCTCTGCCATGGACCGAGCCCATAGGTCGGTGAACCGGGCTGTGGCATGCTTCCTTTATGCGCACGCGCTGGGATCCATGGTTCCCCACCCCCTGATACGCAGGCAGGATGAGCGCCTATACAGGAGTGACAGTGTGCACCTGTCAAGCCAAGGCCTTGATCTCTTCCTGGCAGCACTGCAAATGGGCCTGTTGACTGCATGTGTGGTCAGGCCGGGGTGTTGAGTCGCTTACTCCGCCCTGGAGTGTGGCCGTGTGCTGGTTTTGGTTGTGCCGTGAAGTCGCTTACTCCGCCCTGGATGTGGTTGTGTGTGGTTCGGTGGTGGGGCGGGAGTCGCTTACTCCTCCCCGTGTGGCGGATAGCACTGGTAAGGGGCAACTGCATTAGTAATTAATAAGGCAAGGCAATTGGCTGGCCATTGGGAGGACAAGGTTAACCAGATTTGTATGGTCAGTCAACTTGCTGGGGATAAGTTACAGCTGAAAGGGGTGAACGACATGCTGATGAGGAAGCGTGTTGTTGACGGAAGCTTACACCCAGTTGCCGCTGCAACAGGTGCTTTTAGTTAGTGTTTTAGTTATAATTTTAATTTGCTCCTTGCCAGTGCTATTTTGGCCTGTTTGAGGTAGGCCTATTTGTTAAGGTAGGCCTATTTGATTATCAATAAAAGTGGCCCGATTTTTTCATGCATAAATTATGTGTCCACGTCGTTATTGGGGTGTGGGTACAGCAATGGAAAAATAAGCTTCCCAAAGGCATGATTCTTCCCATGTCTAAGCCATATCCATAGTTGTTACTCTTCTGAAACTGAACACACACATGCAAAAAAGCTACAGAAAGCTAGCAAAATAAAAGTGCCTCTTTTAATCTTGTGAGTATTTCTTTTCTCTCAGCTTTCTTTCTTTCCTTTTGAGAATGGAAACTAAGTACTCAGTTTCACAGAGAAAAAGGTGACTTCTCTATGTCAGATGACCCCAGAAAGGTTAAGAGCAGTTAACCATAGAACATGAAGCCTATCATTAATGCTGGCCAAACAGGGCTCCCTCCCCACCAATTCCCTCAGTGCTTTGCCTTAATCCTGCCCTGAAGGACCAATTTTGCTGCATCAGGAGAGGTAATTGAAGCCTGCCTTCCTCTAGAGGGGAATTATTTATTTGCCAACAGGACACACTTTGAAATCCCCACTTCCAGAGAATAGGAAGTGCTCCCCTAAATGCTCTGACCAACCCAGACCTGACCTGGACTACTTGAGGGAGTAAGTCCAAATTTAGCTTCTCAGAACTCTGTATGATGGGGGGAGGAAGGGCAAAGTTCAATTTCATCAATGCAACCTTTTCTTTTTTTCCCTTTTAGAAAGCCTCTGATTTGCTTTCTAAGCCCCTTTTTGAAGTTTCTTATATGTCTAGTGCAAATCCTCATGCCGACTCTTCTCATCACTTGTTCATGAACAACTGCACCTATAAATTAATGAAGGTACTTGTCTATAACAGAAAGGCTTGACATATGTGTATGCATCTACTATAGAGATAAGAACTAAAGGGTGAGATAGGAATTTGCCCAAATCTAACTATTGATAAGTGTGACAGACACACAGAGTTCTCAAAATCTGTTTAACTGGATGTTTAACCAACATGATAAAGAGATTCAGCTAGCGACAAAAAGAAAATTACTCTTTTTATTTTGGAAGCTCTTGTTATGATTTTTTTAAAAAAATGTGTTATGTGTGTACTCCTAGATGTTATGGCCAACCAAAGATTTTCTTTTTTGTTGTCTAAAGTAAGGCAGGCAGAATGCCCCTTCCTCTCCAGGTAGAATAATCAGTCTGTGAAGATCCTTAAAAACTGAGAGATAAAATCCTACAATTGGCTCTTCTTTCCTTGGCATTAAAAACACAATAATAATTAAGCAGATAATTAGCAATGTACTGACTTCCAAAAGCTAAGCCTTAAAAAAAAGCACTGCTCAGATGGTTGATGATGATGATGATGATGATGATGATGATGTTGATGATGATGATGATGATGACGACGACGATGATGACGACGATGATGACGACGACGATGACGACAATGACAACGACATGTAATGCAGCTACTGTACTTGTCAAACTCTTGTGATAAACTGTCAGACATGAGCAAACGCTGAGGGTTGTGAGCAGATGGGGGTGACACCCCTTTCCTTCCTTCCTTCCTTCCTTCCACCCTTGAAACATTCCTCTCCAATTTTTTCAGGGAGGCATGAGTTCATGCCTTAGGACAGAATATTTGAACAGCCTTTCTCAGCTTTGATTAATTATTCACATAAAACAAAACAAAAATGAAAAGTAATAAGAGTTTATAACAGGCGAAACATGTTCTTTATTTTATGGAATCATCACAGCATCTCTTATGGTCAACTACACCAGGCATTGGCGTTGGTGTCAACGGCGTTGGCGGCATTGGCGTAGGTGGCTATTATTATTATTATTATTATTATTATTATTATTATTATTATTATTATTATTATTATTATTATTATTATTATTATTATTATTATTATTATTATCATCATCATCATCATCATCATCATCATCATCATCATCATCATCATCACTACAGTAAAACCCCATTTTACATATGCCTTGTTTTACGTGAAATTAGTTTTACGTAATTATTTTTTGCTGAAAATGCGTCGTTTTACGTAAATTCCCATTTTACATAACACAGTTTTCCCAGAGTTCCTATGGGTTTGCTTCATTTTACGTAAAAAAATCATTTTTTCTATGGGTTTGCTTTGTTTTATATTTAAAAAATTCCAATGAATAATAACTGTGTTTGTCTTATTATTTCTGGGTGTGGGAGGACAAGGACACACAGCAGTAAAAGAGAACTAATTGTTTGGACTTTTCCCTGTTTACCTACGCAAGACAAGAAAATAAGGACACAGTCAAGATGAGTCATAAATGTAAGGGTGCTAGAGACAGAACAACAAACTACAGGTTCTTCCATCCCAACTCCCCCATTCAAGGTTCCCAATACCAAGCACAGCATTTTGGCACAAGAGACAGGAAATCACTGAAGCACTTTTCCCCATTCCTGGCAGTAAAAAAACAACAACTAGCAAAGTATGAGTGGTAACTAATTTGCTAGTGATTAATGTCACCGAGCATCTGATACCTGGATCTTCCACCTCCCTAATGGTAGGGCTGACCTTGCATACAGCTCTTTCTCATGAAAAGGAAATGCATTACCACCTGGTTGGTGGTGTAATGCAGCTACTGTACTTGTCAACCTCTTGTGATAAACTGTCAGACATGAGCAAAGGCTGAAGGTTGTGAGCCGATGAGGTGACATCCCTTTCCTTCCAACAATTCTTTTTATTTCCTTGGGCAACTTTCATATTCCTCTCCAATTTTTTTCAGGGAGGCATGAGTTAATGCCTTAGGACAGAATATTTGAACAGCGTTTGCAGGCGCACCCCCCAAAGAAAGACTCAAACACCGGTATATGGATAAAGGCATCGGGCCACTTTTATTGAATAATGCCCTAGTCCGAATTATAACTTTCAATTGGTGTAATCATCCAATTGTAATTCTTTAAGGCAAGCAGGCCGCAGTAACACTGGTAAGGTTCCTCCCAAAATGCCAATGGCAATTGGCTACATGTAACTATTTGTATCAATTTGTTTGTTGACACAAACAAATTGTTGACCGGAGTCAATAAACTATCTACTGACCCCACCATATGACGTGTATCCGTTAAATATCAAGGTGATGCAGGCTGTGAAGCTCCTACCATCACCCCTTGCCTGGTTCGCCCTTGACCAGCCAAACCTCTTTCCCCTGTACCTGTCTACGTGTTGGCCAGTCAATTGCGAACCTACCGGATACCTATGGGTCATAAATCTTTACCTTACCAGTGCTACCCGCCCAAAGTGACCAAAGTCAACTTACCCCTTTTCTCAAACACTAGCAACAGTGTGGGATGGGCAAAAAAAAAACGAGAACCAAAGAGCCAATTGTAGGTTCAAGCCAAAAATTCCCACCCGGCCCCGAAGCGACCAAAAATTCACACTGTTCACTAGGGAGGGGGTGGAGGGAAAACTTCTCCGCTCCGTCATGTTCTTAAAATGGCAGCTCGGCTGCCTCGTGGCCACCCCTTTTATAGAGGAGTGGCCACGCCCACTAACTACCCGGATGTCCGAGTACGGGTGGGGGGCCCCGCAAAGAGCGCGGCGGCCAGTTTGGCGCTGCGCTTTCATTGCAGGCGCACCCCCCAAAGAAAGACTCAGACACCGGTATATGGATAAAGGCATCGGGCCACTTTTATTGAATAATGCCCTAGTCCGAATTATAACTTTCAATTGGTGTAATCATCCAATTGTAATTCTTTAAGGCAAGCAGGCCGCAGTAACACTGGTAAGGTTCCTCCCAAAATGCCAATGGCAATTGGCTACATGTAACTATTTGTATCAATTTGTTTGTTGACACAAACAAATTGTTGACCAGAGTCAATAAACTATCTACTGACCCCACCCTATGACGTGTATCTGTTAAATATCAAGGTGATGCAGGCTGTGAAGCTCCTGCCATCACCCCTTGCCTGGTTCACCATTGACCGGCCAAACCTATTTCCCCTGTACCTGTCTACGTGTTGGCCAGTCAATTGCGAACCTGCCGGATACCTATGGGTCATAAATCTTTACCTTACCAGTGCTTCCCGCCACACTGGTAGGTGTCCATGATGACTCACCCCCCCCCCAGACCGTCAGCTCGGTCACCAGGCCTGCTTGCATCTCATCAAGAAAGAGGCACATACCTCTAGCCGACAGGTGGACCCCATATCCTGCCTACAGGTCAAAATTTGTGTAAGCCTATCCTCAGATATCTAATGGCTATCCCCCAAGCCATTCTAGCAAGGAGCCGGGCAACAGCCCTGTCCACTGACCGCCGGGACGGTCCGAACTGCGGAGATCCATGACTCCTCTAAATTGATGTCTCGGCACGATGTTAGACCATGGCGACCGTGTGTAGGCCATAAGTGATATAAAACGCCAGGTCACTGCACCTCGACAGTTTAAGGAAAGGTCAGTGATCCTTGTGAGATCATTGCCACGGAGGTGCAGAATAAGAACATCAGGCGGTCCAGCATCCTTGATGGACATCAGGAATGGCAACAGTTCCCGCCCTTGCTGCGCATACATACCACCACATACGTGCGGACGCACGCAGCCCAAGCTGGGGTCCACACTCTGTTGCCGCAGCATATACTGCTGCCCAGTGTACATAGCTGCAGCCCACCAGCCCCACTGCCACCGGTATGCGGAGACACACAGGATCTGTAAAAGAGGAGAAGGGGTTAAGGACATAACTAGGTACTCATACAGTGAGGGGACGTACATATAGAAAAATTACGCGCACACCCCCACGTACCCACCTATATCCGCCTCCGAGTACCCCAAATGCAGCCGCGGTCAATGCGACACCTATCCTAATTAAATGGGTGCCATAATGGGCCCCACACTGGGAAGCGCGGTACCGGTCACCCGTTGGAACTTAAATTTGGTAAGTGTAGACCCATCTGGTGGCAGAAAAATAGGCTAGGGCGTGCAGCAGGCACTGCCAATCGCATGTAGGGCACCAACCGGAATGATGTCAGCAAATGTACGTCATGGCAGTATACACCACTGCCCACTCCATGCTGATCGGCCTGTGAGGGACGAATCCCCAACTGAGCCCACTCTTGTTTGACATAGACATCTTCGAGTTCCAGTGCCCTACAAAACACGTCCCCCTTTGACCATGGGACCAGCTCGCTGAGTCGGCGAGCTCCAGAAAAAGGCTACATCGGTAGCTGCATGAAAAGAGAATCCTCCTACCTACTGCGATATGGTCTATGCCAACCTTGTGCAAGGTGGGTCAGAATAAGACTTCAAAGAGAATTGCTGCCCTTCAGGAAAGGATTGAAGACCTGGTTGGCAGGGCAGGTGTGGGGGCCCCCCGAATGGGAACACGGTCCCCGCCTGCTGGCTTATGTAAAGAATTAAGAACTCTCTCTTCTTCTTTTTATAGTGGGTGGGATGGGTGGGTGGGATATGGGTCTTTTAAAGTGGGTGGGATATGGGTCTTTTAAAGTGTTTTTATGTGTTTTTAAAACTTGTTGTAATGCCGCCCTGAGTCGGGTTCGGCCTGAGTGGGCGGCATATATAAATATGACAAATAAATAAATAAATATCTGTGAGAATAGCGCGACTTGTGTAAGGCGGCAGCCATGTACACATGTCCACCACCCTAATACATGGCTTATTCAGAAGACCCTAGCATAGTCAGAAAAACCCCGTGCTTTGGCCATGAGTATCAATGCTCAAAGCTTGGTGGCTATGGTGCGTGGAGCCAACCCCTGATCATAGGGCAGACTATACAATCTAAAACCCAGTCAACCAATGTCGGCCAGATTTTGGGCAATTGCCTTCACCAACAAAAAGGCTCTAAAGTGAAGGATTGGATGCCGATGCGCAGTGCACGTGCGAGTTACCAATACATGCAATTCGCCCGGTTCACGTCTCCTTGCCAAATGACCATACCACAGCCAGGAGTGGAGAGGGTAGCTCACAAGCGTCCGGAGCGCAGCAAGGAACCGGGCGATCTGCAGGCGGGGGAGAGGATAAGCAATATCATTATAAATGACTGGCACATGGTTAGCCCAAAGAAGCGCCTTAAAGCGCATGAACCCCAGAACAATATGGAAGCTGAGGCCATGACTCAGGTGATTTAGACGTTCGGCATTGACAATGTGCACCACCGCAGCATTACCACACCAAAAGTGAAGCACAGAATCAGGCCGCCTGTCCCCAGAGCATAAAGGGTACCCAGAAATTGAGAATACATATTAGAAACATAAGATCGCGTAAGCGATCCATGCCCTGACATCCCTGTGGCCAATGACCATAGACCCCTGTCCTTAATTAAATCCCCCCACCCGGGGAGCCGGAGGCATCCGACTGTACTTGTAACTGGGATTGAGAAGATATGTTAGAAACATAGGATCGCATAAACGAACTGTGCCCTGACATCCCTGGGGCCAATGACCATAGACCCCTGTCCTTAATTAAATCCCTCCACCCGGGGAGCCGGAGGCATCCGACTGTACTTGTAACTGGGATTGAGAAGATATGTTAGAAACATAAGATCTCGTAAACGATCCGTGCCCTGACATCCCTGGGGCCAATGACCATAGACCCCTGCCCTTAATTAAATCCCCCCACCCGGGGAGCCGGAGGCATTTGACTGTACTTGTAACTGGGGCTGACCAGAAGCTCGGACCTCCCGATGTGGCAGCATGGAAGTCCAGCGGTAATGTGAGCCAAACCAACAGGTCTGTTCGTAAACCCCTAATCAGCCGTACCCCGCGGCTTCATTTAACAAGACCCGCCCTAGCGTGACGCAGACACTAGGCGAAAGCACTGCCTGGTATTACCACTCTGCAGGCGAAGTTGATGCGGCCCTGCATCACGTGTGACTCTCGTAGAGGCACCTTCCACTTGGCAACATTGCCACCTTGCAGCAGGGACCGCTCACCCTGACCGACAAATCGGTCACCTTGCCCTCTTGCACGTCATTCAAAAGAGAGGTGCCTTGACTTGTTAACCGGTGAACCCCATCTCCAGAATACAGGCCAACGTCCTGTAACCCTATCCCCAGATTACAAATGACTGTCCCCGGGCCATTCTAGATAAAGAACCAGGCAGCAGCCCTGTTCACTGACCGTTGGGCACGGTCCAAACGCTGGGACAAAGTGTCACCCATGATATTGCATCGGCATGATATATGACCATAGCAATCATGTAGACGGCCATAAATGGCAAAGAAATGCCAGGTCATTGCACTCGGAAGTCTTTAAGTCCGGGCCAGCAATCCGGGTAAGATCACCGCCTCCGAAGTGCAGCATTAAAACATGTGGCGGCCCAGCATCCCCGATGGACATCAGGGATGTCAACAGTTTCCGCCACCTCTATGCCATGCACCCATACCACTGCATACGCGTGGTTACGCGTCGTCCGAGATGGGGTCCCCATTCTAACAAAGCGGCAGAATGCGCCGCCCCAGTGCACAGAGTTGTGGCCCACCAGCCACACTACCACCAGTGTGCGGGAACACACTGTGTCTATAAAATAAGGAGGGAGAATAGCGGGCAGACAAGGCACTCATTCAGTGCATGGAAGAATGGACAGAGGAAATGGGGCAAATCCACACCTGCCCCTGCAACATATGTCGTGTTCTGGGCACCCAAACAGAGCCACAGCTGATGCGGAGGAATGGGTACCAATTCCAGTTCAGTCATGGTAGACCCGGCTTGATGGCAGATGACAGGCCGGGACGCGAACCAAGGGCTGCCACAAACACCTGTGCGGGAGCGACCAGAAATATGGCAGCGCCAGACTAGTAGCCTCTCCCGGCTGATCAGCTCTTGAGGAGCAAAGCCTCACCAGAGCCCACTCCTGATAGCGCAACCCATGATCTAGCACCAGTACCCTGCAAAACATGTCCCCTGTTGAAGGTAGTAGCAGCTAACTAAATCTGGGAGCTCCAGATCAAGGTACAAGTGGTTGCCCGAAAGTGGACTCTCAGCACGCAGCATAAGCATTGCCACGTAAGAGTCACATACAGTAACCACATTCGCTAACAGGGGTCGTCGCTGGCCTCATAGGGGAAGGGGCTGCCCTAAGCCTAAGGTCTTGACGTATGCTAACCATGACGGGCCAGGGAAAACAACCACGGGCCTGCCACCATAGTCCCAGCACTGGACCATTGGAACGGCCAAATGAGGACGGGCCCTCATACATCCTGCCATGGATGCCCAATAGGCCGGCCACCAATCGGCCCCATGGGGGGGGGGCAGGGTGTGGCGACGGGGCAACTCCTTGACCCTGTCGTCCTACCCCTAATTCCCTAATCAGTGTGTCCACAGTGAAGGAGGGAGAAAACGTGAATATATTCCCCAGACCACAGTGCCCCGCTAATCGCCCAGTACAAGTGGGCACCCAGGGGCATAGAGCAAGCGGCCAACAGCAGAACCACCGTTGGCACTGATTGTAGTGGATAAACACATAACCGGCCCTATGGGCCCAGGGGAAGTAAATAAAAGCATAGGGGCGGTAACCCCAGTAAGAACCAGAGTGTAATTGTCCTGCTGCAACTATGGCCACTACACACACGCCCCCAGCATGACAAGCTAGTGTCAGAGGTGTGCTAACTTGACCAGGATACTCACTCGGTGCACCCCCGTGAGCCGCCCCCACTGGGATTTCCGGCCCGCGGTGGGCGTCGGAGTCCGCGCTGTCCCTCTCGCTCCGTGTTCCCGTGTGTCCTGGGCTGGATGGGGAGCCACGAGGCGCCAGCCTACGCTGGCCTGAAGGCCTCCGGCAGCTCAACCCTGTTGGCGGCCCACTGCGCAGCCATGGCCAGCACGTGGGCCGGAACCGCCAAGTTGGCGCGCCCACCCTCTGAGGTGGCAGAGCAATGACCATAGATGCCTCATTGCCGAAGTGGAGGCAAGGGAGCATCCGCAACACCTAACCCACCAGACAAGGTGGCCGGATGGGCCGGATGGCCCCACCGGGTAATTGATACGGGGTAACCCCTGGCAATCCCCGGCCAGAATAGTGGCATGCCTATCAATATGGCCCATGAGGGGCCAGCAGCGGTGGTAAGAACCCCAGCGGGGTAGGCCTGTGCCACCCCCCGCCCGAGCCCAGCAGTGCTCGGAATCGAACCGCTGACTTCCAGCCTCTCAGGCAGCCTCTTAGCCACCCGAGCCACTGCGGTCCGGAGAAAATCAAGGTTCTATGAAGGGGTAGGGAAAACCCTTCCCCGTGGTGACCACCGGAGCCACGCGCCTGGGAGACATGGCTCCCAAAGAAGCTGTTTCCTGATGGATCCCTGGCCAGGGATCAGTTCCTGTGCCCTGAGTACCGCAATAGCCGAGAGGAAAAGAACTCCGTTCGAAGGAAAAGGTACGAAGGGCAAAAAGAGCAAGGAACGCGGCGGAGAAAATCATCATAGCATCTCTTAGGGTCAACTACACCAGGCGTTAGCAACCTCTGGCCCACGGGGCCTAATTGGGCTTGTGCATATCATTAATCTGGACCTCAGTGAGTATCTGGGCAACTCTAGAGGCCCCCTTTTGCTGGTAGTTGTGATATGTCACTTACCACAGCAGTGGCAGGAATCGTGCAGTTTTTCCTGGGTTTTGGACAGCCTCCATCGTTCCACACAGTGGTAGGAGGCTTTTTGGAGCAATTTTGCTTCATTTGGATGTTTATCCGATGCTTCCCTGCTTCACTTCAGCTCTTCGAGTGCACCACTGGGCAACCTGGTGCTGGGTGGAGCTTGCATCATTGGCTTGTTTCCTAGCATAAAACCAGGAAGTGGCCCAGTGCAGCATTCAAAGTGCTGAAATGAAGTGGGGAAGCATCGGACAATTATCCAAATGGATTGACCGTGCTCTGAAAAGCCTCCTACCACTGTGGAAAGCAAAGGAGGCTGTGCAAGAAACTGGAAAGATGGCACAATGGGCGCTGCCACCACAGCTGATGATGCCAAAAATGTAAGTCCAAGGAGCAACTACACCTCCCCCACTGTGTGAGGAGGGCATGTCTGACCCACGGTGCGAAAAATGTTGTGAACCCCCGATCTATATTATGCCTTTCATGTGATTTTGCAAGAGATGTTCCTTCAGGTCTTGAAAGATGTCTGTATTTGTTATAGTAAATGGTTTTCCTTACATGTCTTGCTTTTGGCATTCACTGATTTGGGATTGGCCACTGGAAGATAACCATGGGCCTAATTTGCAGATTTGCTGAAACATGCATCTCCAAGGAAATCCTGCCTTGTGAGGCTAGATGCTTTAACCATTGAACCCACAATTCCTAGTTTGACCTTTGGTTTAGGCTTTGTCTGCTCACAGATAAAATCAAGCAGCCAAAAAATTCCCTTGGTAAATCATCAGTTGCCTTTTTCCGAGCAGGCTTCTTGTTGTTAAATCTGATCAGAATATAAGAGTGCTAATTAGTGCAAAATGAGGTTGAATAAACATGGACACACACATTTGCAGTGGATTAAAATTAATTGATTCCAGCAATGTAAGCAGAAGAGCTAATTTAAACTTTGCATATTCCTGCTGATCATCCAAGCCCGTAATCCCAGGTCCTACCCTAGAGCAGATAAGTAAAATGGAATATATAAACACATTGGCTCTTTCCTTTGGACCAAAAGATATTCCCCAACTCTGAATTTTAAATTCCTTACCTCTGATTGGTATAGTGGTAACAATGTTAAACCAGGATATAGGGGATCAAATTATGGTCTTCATTAAACCATTAAATTATTTTGGTAATTTTAGTGTCTTGCACGGAAGACAAAGAAGGAGTCGCAGGAAGGACTAACACAGGTTTATTCATTGATGGTCAGCATGAACATGTGGTAATGGCGGAGATACCTCACATTATATACAGTAGTTTGCTATTGCGGGGAGTTCCCGTGGCTGCAGGTGATTTGAGGAATGAGAACCATGTGAGTTGAACACTCGCAGCTGCCCTCTATGGGCAGCTTGCTCGCGTTCCTTTAACAGCTGTGCTACATTGTAATTGTGGTCAGGTTACATTCATACATTTCTTAAAGTAGCATTGTACATACATAACATCCCTCCCCCCTAGGATGGGATGAAGTCCCTCAACCATTGTGGCTTGCCGCACGTGCGCCTGGGGCGTGCGGCCGCTTGACTTAACACAGGGGAGCCGGAGGCTCCTGGTTCCGCGGAATCCTGCTCTGCTATGGAAAGGGGGGACTCATTAGTGGCTCAGTGTGGCGTCTGCGGTAACCTTGCATTGGGGGACGGGAATGGAATGAACGGTTGGGAAGTGAATCCCTGCCTCCCGCTTGAGGAGTTTGGGGACCCCCCCAGTACGAACCTCGGGACCGACAAAGAGGCCCTCGTGGCCTCGCCACCCCCCGTTCCCTGTCCGGGAGTTCTAGAGACTGTGGTGGGCGGACTCGCCCCTGTTGCCTGTCTTGGGGGTGTTGGTCTCCGGGGAGCTGGGGCTATGGTATACTCTAAAACAAAAGGGCTAGGGGGACTGGAAATACCAGGGGCTGAACTGAAACCCCTCTTCTCGCTAGGACGGGTGGGGGACCACTCTGCTACACCCCCCTGGTACTGCAACTCATAATCATTGTCAAACTGATCCCTCTCTTTGAAAGTATCCTCCTCTGTGGTCGGGAATCCAGGATATGTGTTTGTATCCGCGGGTTCCGCCGTGTCTCCCCCTTGGGTAATGCGGGTGGGGGAGGACCCTAACGCTGATTCCCCCTCACCGGTGACCCGCCTTCTGAGTTGGTCGGCGTGCCTTCTCCACAGTAGACCTGAACTAGTCACGACCCTGTAGGATACCGGCCCCGTTTGCTCGACAATTGTCCCTGGTACCCACGCTGGCCCCGAGACCGCGTAGTTCCTGCAGTGAACCGGGTCCCCTACCGAAAAACTTTTAGAGCTCTCTCCCCCTATGCTTATATTTCTCCCTTCATCCTCCACCCTGGACAGACCCATCCGGTCAAAAAATGTTACCGGACGCCTCCTCATGAGGAGTTCGGCTGGGGAAGAACCTGAAGCTAAGGGGGTTGTCCTGTAGCAGATGAGGAACTGGCACAGATGCAGGTTCAACTCACCGGGACCCATGCGCCACAGTGCGTCTTTCGTAATGCGCACTTGGCGCTCTACCTGACCGTTTGTGGCGGGGTGGAACGGGGCAGTGGTTATGTGCCTGACGGCGTTCCTCTCCATAAACGTCTTGAACTCTGCCGACGTGAAGGTACTAGCGTTATCGCTCACAAGGACGTCTGGCAGGCCGAAGCAGGCAAAGAGCTTGCACAACTGTTTAATGGTTGCGGCAGAGGAAGTGCTGTTCATGGGAATTACCTCCAACCACTTGGAGTAGGAGTCGACTACCAGTAGGAACATGGACCCACGGAAAGGGCCAGCGAAGTCGACATGGATCTGGGACCATGGCCCGCGGGCCGTATCCCATTCCCTATGGGGTAACCGGGACTCCTCGGGCTGAGAGCTCTGGCAGCTCTCGCACGTGCCCACTAAGCGTTCTATGTCCCCGTCTATCTGGGGCCACCAAAAGAAACTCCTGGCCAGAGCCTTGGAGCGCACGATCCCGGGGTGGCTGGTATGCAGTAGCCTCAGCACCTTGGCCCTCAGCTTCTCTGGGATAACTACCCGCTGGCCCCAGAGTAAGCAGCCCCTTTCCAGGGAAAGCTCTACCCTGCACCTGAAAAACGGCTTGAACTGCTCCTCGGGGGGAGAAATGGGCCACCCTTTCCTAACCCAGGAACTAACTTGGGCCAGTATCTTGTCGGCCACCGTGGCCTTGGCGAGGTCGGCCGGGACAATTGGGGGTGAGTCGAGAGACTCAATCAGCAGGACTTGGTGTTCCTGCTCCACCTCGCATGTAGGGTCCCCTAAACTAGGGAGAGGGGATCGGGACAGGGCGTCCGCATGTGAGATCTCCTTCCCTGGGCGATAGACCAGCTCATACTGGTAGGCATTGAGGAAAATGGCCCAACGCAGCATCCTGGGGTATAAGATTTGCGGGGTGGGTTTGCCGGTAGTGAAGATCCCCAAAAGCAGCTTGTGATCCGTCACCACGGTAAACTCGCGGCCGTATAGGAAATTGTGGAACTTCTTTGTTCCCGCAATTATGGCTAGGGCCTCCCTATCTGTTTGCGCGTAATTGCGCTCTGCCTTCGAGAGGGACCTTGAGTAGTACGCCACCGGGGCTTCCCTCCTGCTCTCCAACACGTGGCACAGGACCGCCCCCACCCCCACCGGGGACGCATCGCAGACTAGTACCACTGGCTTTTTCGGATCGAAGTGGGTCAGGACAGCATCCGAAGATAGGAGTGACTTGAGCTCTTTGAATGCTCTCTCCTGCTTGTCCCCCCACCGCCAAACCGCATCCTTCTTGAGTAGCGCATGCAGTGGCTCTGCGACTGATGCCTTCCGAGGCAGGAAGGAGTGATAGAAATTTAGGAGCCCTAGAAATGACTGCAGCTCCGGTTTCGCGGTGGGGCGAGGGGCGTCTCTCACGGCCGCAACCTTGGACTCGGAGGGTTTGATTCCATCCGGGGTTACCTTAAACCCTAGAAACTCAACCTCCCTCACGAAGAATACGCACTTGTCCCTCCTCAATCGAAGTCCTGCCCTCTCGAACACTGAGAGAACCCCATCTAGCCTCTTGGCTAACTCTGATTCGCTCCCCGCTGTTATCAACACGTCGTCGAAGTATGGGAGGACACCTGGAAGCCCTTTAAAAGGCGTTCCACGAGGGACTGGAAGATTCCGGGGGCCGAATTCACGCCAAACTGAAGGCGCGTTACCTTAAACGCCCCCTTGTGCGTTATGATCGTTTGTGCGGCGGCAGCAGCCGGGGTTACAGAGAGCTGCTGGTACGCCTGGGCCAGATCTAGCTTGGCGAAACACCTCCCCCCATGTAACGTGGCCAGCAAATGGCTGACCACGGGCACCGGATAAGCATTTGGCCGAATGGCCTTATTTATCGTACATTTATAGTCCGCACAAATCCTGACCTCCCCATTTGACTTGAGGGCTGTAACAATCGGCGTTTCCCACTCCGCCGAGTCAACTGGAACCAAAATCCCCTGCCCCACCAACTTGTCCAGTTCCGCCTCAATCTTGTCCTTGAGGGCGAAGGGCACTCTCCTTGGTTTGAGGCAGATGGGCCGGATTTCTGGGTCCAGCTCAAAGGAAACCGGGGGCCCTTTGTATTTCCCGAGCCCCTTTTTGAAAACGTCCGGGTGTGCGTTGCACACGTCCCGCATTGGGTCAGTTTCAATGGCGTTAATGCCGGACAGTTCGATTCCCAGGGGAGCAAACCACTGTGTTCCCAAAAGGCAGCACCTCCCCCCTTTGAGGACCACTAGGGGCAGTTTCTCGGAGTAGTTCTTGAACTTCACCTTGAAGTTCCCCACCCCCAACACCGGGATCCCATTTCCCTGCACGTCCCGTAGATTGGATCTCATGGCCCGCAGTTTGGGCCGCTTCTCTGGGGGAATGCGCATAAACTCTTTTTGGGACAGGATGGAATAAGATGACCCCGAGTCTATCTCCATCCTCACTGGGACCCCCTGCAACAGTACCTCTATGAAAAACCACCGGTGCTCCAGGCCCACGCGGTTCACGCCTTCCTCGCTGTAGCCGGCTGAGACCTTCCTGGTGCCGGCCGCCTTTCGTTGGTGCGCCTGGGGATGGCTGGAACTGCCCTTGTCCTCGACTCGCCCGCGCCTGCATACTCGGGCGATGTGTCCTTTTCGGCCGCAGTTGTGGCACTCGGCCTTTCGGAACGGGCACCTCGCGCGGTCGTGGGCCGCCCCACAACCGTCGCAGCAGCGGTCCTGCCGTTCACGGGTCTGCCGCTTCTCACCTCGCTTCTTGATCCTCTGGACGTCATCGTCTTCGCTGGAGTAGGGGTCCGCGGTGGTGGACGACTCCTTGGACGACATTGGTGCGGCGGCGGGCGGCTTGGGGGCCCGCCAGGCCGTCTTCGCTGGTGTCCGCCGGGCCACCTGTACTGGTGACTTGGCCTTCTCGGACGTGGCCCCTCGGGACTTGAACAGCCGGACTCTGCTCCTGGCCTCCTCGGCTGCTTGGGCCTCCCGCAGTACCTCGTTGAACGTGAGGCGATGGTCGCGGGTCGTGAGCCTCCTCTGAAGCTCCTCATCCCTCAAACTGCACAGCATGCGGTCACGGAGGGCCTGGTCCAGGTCGTCCCACTGGCAATGCACCGCTGCAAGCCTGAGGGCCACCGCGTAGGCGGACACGGATTCGCCCGGTCGCTGGTCTCGCCTGTGGAACGTGACCCGGGCTGGGAAGATCGAGACGGGCGGCTGGAAATGCTCACGCAGCCTCTCCAGGATACGGTCGATGGGCACCTCATCCACCTTCCGGGGGGCCACCAGGGTCATCAGGATCCGTAGCGTGGCCGGCCCCACCTGAGCCAGGAAGTGGGAGCGCATCTTCGCGTCGTCGTTGACGCCTGCAGCTTCCATGGCATGCCGAAACTGGCACTCGTAGAGCTCCCATTGTTCGGGCTCGTTGACATCGAACTGGTACGGCTTGACCTTGGGATTCGCCATCGATCCCACCTTCGTCGCCAATTTAGTGTCTTGCACGGAAGACAAAGAAGGAGTTGCAGGAAGGACTAACACAGGTTTATTCATTGATGGTCAGCATGAACATGTGGTAATGGCGGAGATACCTCACATTATATGCAGTAGTTTGCTATTGCGGGGAGTTCCCGCGGCTGCAGGTGATTTGAGGAATGAGAACCATGTGAGTTGAACACTCGCAGCTGCCCTCTATGGGCAGCTTGCTCGCGTTCCTTTAACAGCTGTGCTACATTGTAATTGTGGTCAGGTTACATTCATACATTTCTTAAAGTAGCATTGTACATAGATCACAGTAATGCTGGGCCATTTCTTTCCCCTGAGTCTAATTGACTTCATCACATTGCTATGACAAGGAAGAGAGGAAGATGATGGTAATGGGGGACTATATATGTTACCTTGACTTCTCTGGAAAAAATAATAAGATACCTTACCTTGGATAACTTATAAATGTAAAAAGAAAGCTTACAACCAAATAATGTTTGAGGTTGTTATAATTCCTATTCCCTGACATAAATCTTCAGGTCACACTTCTGCCAGTATCAATCCTATTTGGATCAAGGCTGTCTGTGACTGAACTGAATTAAGAGCTGATTACCACCATGGTCTCTTCATTGTGATTATGGAGGCTCACAGTCTTAGATTTTTGTGTCACCATCTGAAGACCTATCTCTTTTCCCAGGCATTTGCTTGATTATTTTCCTGCATGTTAACATGATCAGTCAACTTCTTCATCAATAGATTGTTATTATTATTTTACTATTCCATTTTTAGCCACTAGGATATTTTGCATTTGTTATTTGTAAACAACTTTGGGACTTTCAAATGAAATGCTGTGCAGACTTTCTATTTAACAGATAAAATAAATGAAATCATGTAAGCTATATAAGGGTGTAAACAGAAAATTCTCCGGCAGTAGCCTGTCCGAATCACAACCAGGTTGCACTTCTTAAACCTTCCAATGTTTTCATCTTTGTCACTACAGCAGCACACAAATATATCAGATGCTGATAAATGTGGGGAGACTAAAAATCCTTGGGAAATTACTAACTATATGTGCACTATAAAGATAGTGGTGTGGCATTTCCTCCTGCTACACTAACAAAGAAAATGGCACTGTCAAATAACATGGCTGCCAGCAAGTAAAATAATAATATAGTAGACCCTCGCATAACGATGTTACTTGCTTCCCCAAGTAGCATTGTTAAGCGATTTTTGTTGTTATGCAGGTTTCTATAGAGTTTCCCGCATAATGACATTTTTAGTGGATAATGACGGTTATTTTAGCATCATTGTCCAGACAATGACACTAAAAATGTTGTTATTCGGGGGAACATGTGGTACATAATGACATGTTGTTAAGCAAAAATGATGCTATTTGAACGCATTGTTATGTGAGGGTTGACTGTAGATTTGAATTAAAAATTACTATTAGGTACTGCAAGCAGCCTACTGTACATATGAGGAGGGACGAACTGGTTCTCTGAGTAGACAGATCTAGAATGTGTGGAAAAAGAAACTCTGGTTTAACTCCCTATCCATCTGTATTAATGTAGGTACATTCTTTGAGTTTCTTTCTCTGCATATATATGGTTTGGACAACTGAAGTGCAAAGTCTTGAGATGATGACAGATGGAAGGAGAATGCCAGTTTTGTCTTCACATTGATTTGTTTCTAGGGCAAATTTGCTAAGTTCTTATTCTAATGTCAATAAATTTTCCCCATTCCTACCACATGCAAGCACACGTGACTGAGCATTGTATCAAAATATGAGTCTATAATGATTGCAAATCACTTGACCAAACACAAGTTTATAAGGATTTTGTGTCTTCAATATCAAGTTGTTTTGGGCCCAGAGAGAGAGAGAGTGCAAGAGAGAAGAATATTTTGTGTTATGTTTTTCTTCTTCCATGTCTAGGTCAGACGTAAAACCACCAAAATGAAGGCATCTTTAGGTGAGTTCATTCAGCAGTTCCTTTCACCTGAACTAGCATGAGAAAGATTAGCCAGCAACACAAGGTTGTAATTACCAGGGTACGTCTGACTGTGGTACAAAAATATCAAAATCTTTGAGTAGGCTCTTTGTGTGTACCCTGACTGTGGTTCCAATACAACATTATAGTAAAGCTGAAAAACAAGACTAAAATAATTGTAGCATCAAAAGATAATTTAACAACATTCCTGATAAATGTAAAGTCCACATAAGGATCAGATCTGCAATACTAAACTCAAATGATCATGAACCACAAGAACTGTGTATTGTAATTAGAGATGTTAGTAGGGAAGAATGTAAAAATAAATAAAATAAACAACTCTTATAGTAAAAAGAAAAGAAAAACCTAAATGGATGACAGAAGAAACATTTAAAATGGTAAAGGTCAATGAAGAAATTGAAATTGTCAAATATTTTGTATGCTACATCTAAATCCAAATCCAAATGGAGACTACAGCCAAGAAATCAGAAGAAAAACGAGATTCAGAAGGGCACAAATAATAGAAAGATAATCAAGTATAAGGATGTGTCAATGGCCACCAAGGCCAAGATTATCGACATTATCATATTCTTGTGCATGGATGTGGAAGCTGTACAGTTGAGAAAGCTGTCCGGATTAAAAATTGATCCCTTTGAAATATGTTAGTGGAGGAGAGTTTTTCAAGATATTCAAGAATGACTAGGCTGTCTAGAGGCTGTCCTGCTTTAAGCAAATCATGAAAAGGCAAACTTCTCTGGAAAAATAACACTGGGAAAGGCAGAAGAAGATCAAATATGAGATGGATTGACTTCACAAACAAAACCACAGCCTTGAAATTACAAAAACTGTACAGGACTGTTGAGAACAGGACCCTCATTCATAGGGCACCATAGGCAACTTAATGGCACATAACAACAATGTTCTGTAGAACAGATTTATTTACCGTACCTCCAAAGCCACATGTCCCCTCTTCTGTCTTTTATATTAAATACATAGTGAAAGATCAAAATCTAATTTGAAACAATGGTGAAAATATTTTTAAAGGAAGATTTTTCTCCAAATATATAAATAGTGCAGGGACTCCTTACTGAATAATGACCCCAAGGTATCCAAGGTAAGGTATCCATTTGGTTCAGAAGGTGAATTCAACACACACCTGTTGTATATATTAGAGCAGGAGGTCTTTTCAAATCAGTTGGAGTGGAATAAACAGGTTATGTATAGTCAAACAGTTCCTTCCTTGTACTCATGGAAGTTTTTTTTAAAAAACAACAACAACAAAGCACTTGCAACATGATAGGGGGGCTATAATTGATTGGGAAGAAAGGGGGAAAAGAAAAGTAAGAATCATAAATGACATTGTATGTGTGGATCTGTCGTTTGTTTGTCTCCGGGTCAGAATTTGTATGGTAGTTGTTGTTGTTTTCAAAAAATGCCAGACATAGTTGGCTGCCTCTCCCTTTTCAAACATTCATGAAATGTTTTCACTTTATCAAAGGGAAAGGATGGTTTGTTAAATGTCTAAAAAAAAGAAGTCTGCAGTCTAATATTGTGGCAGCTCTCTCTCTCTGTGTGTGTGTGTGTGTGTGTGTGTGTGTTTGGGGGTGAGGGCATTTTGTGAACATCTGGAGATGCTGAAATAACCTGCATTCATTTATGTTATTTAAGTTGTAAAATCATATTCAATCTTGACCTACCCAGGAAATCTATCATAAACGTCCCGCTGATTCTGACAGTCATACAGCAAAAACACCCTCTAATGAGCATTTAATAGTCACCAAAAGTTCTGCATTAAGTACAAAGCCCTTTTGATTACTCATTCCACTAATTTAAAGTAAATGCTTTTACAGATGGCATCTGTTAGGCTTCTGAGCGTGTACTGCATTTATATGTAGTCACAGAAAATAGATTCCAGCTTTGGTATAAAGATTGTATGGGTTGGAGAGGGAGAAGATCAAACACTAAATAAACATTTATCAGTGGTGCTTTCCCCCCTAAAAGCTCTTCATAAATACTACCCCACAAAGCAGCGTCTATTGCTTAGACATATTTTAGAAAATATCTTAGCAAATTAACACCCACTGGGGGTGAGGAAGCCAAACCTTCCTGTTTTTGGACTGGCCATCCTTTTGAGCCAAACATGTTTCTGAGTAAACAAATATTGTCTTTTCTGTTTTATTCCTCAGTTTACTGAAGAATTCATGAGAACTAAAAAAAAATACAGAGTCAGAAGGATTATAAAGACCAAAATAACAGAAAATAAGAAATAAAACCTTGGGGATTAATGCCCTGCTTCTGTACAAAAGATGCCTTGGGATAAATTTAGTTGTTAGCCTCAACTAGAACAAAGCCGTTTAATTAATAATCTCCCATACAGTACATGTTAGGTAAAGGTCACCCTTGTTCAAAAGCCAGATGTTTAAGACTCTAGGGTTCAGTGCTCATTTCTGATTACAGCCGAAGACCCAGCACTGTGTCTTCGGCTGCACCTGAGTGCATGGAACACTGTTTACCTTCCCACTGAAGTGGTCCCTATTTATCTCCTTGCAATTTCTTGCTTCTGAACTGCTAGTTTGGCAGGAGCTGGGACAGAGACGGGGGCTCACTTCATTGTGCAGTACTCAGGAAACAAACTCCAACCTTCCAATTATCAAGTTCAGTGTCTTAACCACTTGAGCCACATGTTAAGCCAACATTTATGTGAGTGCCATTGATTCAGTGAGTCCATGTGCCAAACAGATTTATTCCAGTGATAATTGCATATGGATATAATTGCATTGATACTTATCTAGAAAGTAAATTGCTAGTATTATAACTAGCCTATATGTGGTTGAGCAGAGATAGAGGAGAATTTTGTCAGTTAATTTTTTAATTTTAAAAATACAATTTTTCTTCTAGTTTGGATAGAAAGGATTTGAGGTGATGATGATTTGTGAATGTGAGAAAAGTTGAAATTGCCAGATCTATTGGTTATGCTCCATATTTTTGAATATTAACCACATTAATAGGATTCACCCGTACCTGCCTCCCCAGATTTTGAGATAAGATGGAAAGTCCCTTCTCATGCTCCTACCACTTTCAAAAAATCATTAAGTATGGACTCCAAACAGGGCTTTCTTTGTCACTGTGTAGGCTCTGGAACTCCTTGTCAAGAGAACACAGATTTACCTCCTCCCATTATTTCCTTTAGGCAGACCTTTGGCAATTAAGAGCCCCTAACCACTGGATTCTATCTGATGATTTGCTTTTCTATCTTTAAAAAAAATAAAAGTATCAATATTTTAATAAAGAGGTTTTTAATTGTTTTAGTTTTATTTTAATAATATAAAGAGTTTAATTCTAATTAAAATTTGTAACTTTTTTTTATTTTAACCCTGCTGTTTTTTTAGCTGTATTGTAAGCTGTTTTGGTTTGCAATTCCAGGGAAAAGGATGCATATACAATAGACAGACAGACAGATAGATGTTGGGTCTCTGCCACCACATTTTGGGTCTCCTTATTTTGGATTATCATTATGGACAAACATTGGCCATGCTGGATGTGGATGACATATAATTGCAACTGATTGGCATTTTAACACACACTAAAAAGCAATGTTATAAACTTCTCATTTGTATTTTCACTCCCACCCAAAGCAAAAGCATAATCCAGCTGCTCCCACCCCCTTCTTTGCTGCCACCATTAACCTGATAAAGAGAAGGAGTCTCTAAAATAAATTATTTCTAAAATAAATTATTTCAGCCAAAAGAGGAGGAAGAGGTAGGCGAGGGAAAAAGAGGAAGGGAGGAATTAATATAGAAATGTAAGCAAAGTCTCTGAAAGATTATGTTGTTTCCATGGTGAAATCTGTATTAAGCTAAGGATTATAAAGTACAATACATGATGAAATCAGAAGGAGATATAGTGCTTGATAATGAAAGTATACAATGAACTGGTGCAGAGCTGAAACAGCTTGTATTCTTTGGGCTACATTTCCAGGTGGTTTATTTAAAAGATAGCCAGTGACCTGACACTCACTGGCAAAAATTTAAGATGACATTCTGAGGAGTTAGTCTGTACATTTTGCACTGTGAAAGAGGTCAGATTTGTCTCCATGGTTTGTACCATGAAGAAACTTGTACTATGAATAACTGGGTTGTCACTGGCCATGCTCACTGGAGGTTTGTGAGAGCTGCATCCTAAAAATATTAGCTTGGTCTGCTCAGAGATGATTAAAGTTTCTCAATCATCTTGCCTAAAACTATCAAGCTGTCAGAATGAGAAATAGGAGGAGTCTGAGGGTGAGGTAACATGGTGGTAATAACTGACCCACACAATGCTCTGGACCTGACATTTTAGATGCGGAAAAATCATGAGATCCCCAGTCTGCTTTCAAATATTTATTTTCTTGATCTTGGCCTTCAGGTGTTATCTCTCTGTTTAGAATACACAGGAGAAAATGGAATATGGTAACCGTAAATGCACTTCTATCTCTTGTGTCCCTCTTTACTAGGGATTGGAAAAGGATTTTGTCAGATTGAGACCTGTATTGTTGCACAGATCTGATTTGAAAGAAAATGTGCTTTGCAAGAAAAACTAATCCAATAGCAAGTCACAACAAGAGAAGGCCCACCAAATTAGAAAGGATCTTATGTGTTAATCTTAACCTATAAATCCAAGAGTTAACCGTTGGAACTGGCTATAGGTTGCTATGCCTCGCCCTACTTGCCTGCACTCACCCTTCGTGCACACAGCCGATCTGGGTACGCAGGTCAACGAAGGATTGAGAAAACCGGCAGTGGGGCAACAGCCCCACAAACGCGAAGAAAGGGAAACAACTTCACTTCCCAACATTCCTTGCGCCGCGCCGCGCCAGAGCCAATCAGGCTGAGAGGCTCTCGCACGGTGCAGCGTTCGGACACGCGCCGCAGCCAATCAAAAGAAAAGCATTTTAAAAAAACGCAGCACAAACACAAAGCACCAACCCATAACTACAAGCCCCAGCGTCCTGCGCGCCATGAGCGTGCAGAATGCTGAGGAAGCCAGCACCCAAGAAATAAAGCAAAAACAAAAACCCCGGGAGACCAAGTCCAACAAGCCGCGGGAACCAAAGCCCCCCTCCCCATCGGCGCCTGAAGCTCCTAATCGGAGTTTCCCCTTTAATATCACTGGGTGGGTGGGGAGTGTTGTGCTCCCCCTCTCTACTGGCTCCCCAGGGGTTGAGAGGGTGGGGGGGACAAAAGGAGTCTGTCTCCCCCACCCTCCTGACCTCAGGGGACCCGGCAGAGAGGGGATTCCCTCCCCCCCACACACACACCCCATGTTAAAGAGAAGTGGTTTCTTCTCTTTAATAATGGAGTTGGGGGAGAAATCTCCCTCTCTACTGGCTCCCCTGGGGTTGAGAGGGTGGGGGGGACAAAATGAGTCTGTCTCCCCCACCCTCCTGACCTCAGGGGACCCGGCAGAGAGGGGATACCCTCCACCCCCACACACACGGCCCATGTTAAAGAGAAGTGGTTTCTTCTCTTTAAAAACGGAGTTGGGGGGGGAAATCCCCCTCTCTACTGGCCCCCCTGGGGTTGAGAGGGTGGGGGGGACAAAAGGAGTCTGTCTCCCCCACCCTCCTCACCCCAGGGGACCCGGCAGAGAGGGGATTCCCTCCCACACACACACACACACGCCCCATATTAAAGAGAAGAAACCAAGTGGTTACTTCTCTTTAAAAACGGAGTTGGGGGGGAAATCCCCCTCTCTACTGGCTCCCCTGGGGTTCAGAGGGTGGGGGGACCAAAGGAGTCTGTCTGAGAGGGGATCCCCCCCCAGGACACCAAAAAACACAAAAACAAACAATCAAAAACATTCAAAAATACACAAAAAGAAACAAAAATAACACCAAAAAAGTAAACAACAACAAACATTTCCAAACACACCCAGCCCCCAGCCAAACACCACAAAATCCAACCACCACCACCACCCCAAATAAAGAAAAACAGCTAACTCACCACCACACGACCTCATACCACAATGACTGGAAAAGAAATGAATAAAGAGACTACTTACTGGAAGAAGCTCCACCCAGAGGCCACGAGAGAAAACACAGTCAAAATACAAGATAACCCCTACCAGCAGCACTTGCTGCCCACAATAACAAAAAAAATCAAAAAGACACAATAGCCCCACACAAAAGGCCCCAAGAGTTTTTTGAAAAAGTATATCATCCTTTATTCTTTTTTTCATCCACAAAACCAAAACACCAAACAAAACTCATCACAGTTTAAAACAGGCCATCAAAAAAATTTGTATAAATAAAAAATTTTAAAATTTCAAATATAGATTAACCTCTTCTTTACAAACATTAACAACAACAACAACAACAAAAACTTTCCAACACCATTTAAAACAGCCCGGCAACGCCGGGCAACCTTTGCTAGTTCCTCTATAAATCTCCCATTCAATGGTCCCACTTTGTGGTTGTTCAGTCAGAGTTGTGTCTGACCCTTCATGACCCCATGAACCACAGCATGCCAGGCTCCTCTGTCATCCGCCATCCTCCGGAGTCTGCCCAGATCCACACCCACCATGTCAACGATGCTGTCTAACCATCTCATCCTCTTCCATCTCCTTCTTCTTCGGTATATTTCAACTTCCAAGGAGAGGTCAGGGTTGAATGATTCCCTTTAGTATTGATTGATTTGATCTCTTTGCAGTCCAGTGGATTCTTCTTCAGCACCACAGTTCAAAGACATCTATTCTTATGCGCTCAGCCTTCTTTATGGTCCATTTCTCACAGCCATACATTACTACAGGAAAGATCATCACTTTAACTATAAGATGGGCCTAATCTAGTTGCAATTTAATACTGGATTTATGGCTATATGTAAGTACAGTACTATTAGTTTTCTCAGGCCTCTACAGATTGTGACCTGTCAAGCCAGATACAGCCCAGATATTTTGGGAACGCAAGTATCAAGCTACATTCTAGTGGGTGTGTGTGTGTGTGTGAGGGGTGAGTGGATTGCTTTTCTCAGAATTCCACTGGCAGATATGTCCCATCCCAATCAATATCCCATTATGAGATTGCCTCCTTCCTGCAAAGAAATTTCAGCAGGTTTGGTTCATAAACAGTATTTGGTACACATTTTATGATACATTATTCCATATTTATTTTTCCCGATATAAACATCCTAATCCATTTGTGGATTTTTGAAATATATGCCTTTTTAGTTTTGCATATTTTCCCCCTTCCTTCAAATCCATCACAGGCCTTGATAATGTATGTATTTTTGAGGGAAGATATATTTTGGCTCACTGCCAGTCTAAGGGGTTATGAAATGGGTATTTTTGTAGGCAAATGCCACTGCATTGTTCTTCCACCATCATCAACTCATGGTGATGGATCAGGCACTGTAAAAAGCAGGTGAGTCTTTTATGTGCCTGATAAGCACAAAACGTGTCAAGTGCATAAAGATTTGGATTTGTCTTTGAAGGAGAATTGCTGCAGAGACTTGAGGTATTGGTTAAGTATTGTTCTTTTCTAAATAGACAAAGTGATCAATTTGCAGTAGTTTGGCTAGGCAATTGAACAAATATTTCTGTCCCTCAATTGTGTAGTTCAACTTAAACGTCAAACTTTTCATCATTGACTTCCACCTTTTAATAGAAAAAGATTTGATTATATATAATATAATTTAAAAGTTGATATCAAAACAGAATAAATGGATGGGTGGGAGATATTTTATTACCTTACTATCAGTGGTCCATTCACATGACTTTTAAATTAAGTGACTGTTTTCTGTGAGGAATAAACCACCTGATGAGGGGTTTATAGCCTATTAATTAGATCACTTAATGCTGTGAATTTTGGATTACCATGAAATTTGTGATGCTAAAAAGATTTAGAATGACTTATATAATTTATTTTCTGCCCTTCTCTCCAATTTCAAACACAAAATTCAGTGACAGCTCCAGTTGGATTGCAAAGCTTTTGTGCATATTATACAGGCTTTCAGTACCTAACCAGGGTCCTAACCTTTCTTCTGGAATGTGTTTTATCCATGACTCTGAACCAAAGTTTGAATGATTTCTTTGTTTCCAATTATACTGTGCAAAATTTCTTTTGTACTTTTTACCACCATTTTTGGAATTTGAGGGACACTACAAAAGCAGAGAGAAATACTATATTTTCTCACTAATAAATAAATATTTTAATCTTTGTGATATTTTTCTTAAATTGCATCACGTGGTCATAAGTTATATGGTGTCATATGCATAGAAGGAATTTTATGAGGGAAATAATCAGATTTTGTTCCCTATTTCAAAATAATTTTATTGGAACATTTTCAGTTCCATTGCTCTTGATGAGCAGGTAAAATATTTTATGTTTTCTTTCTATAAGAGTGAGCCTGGTATCACAGGCCTTTGGCTCCTAGTGTTTGAAATATTAGTTAAGTTAAGCATTTTAAGGGCTTTCTACACTGGCCCATATCTCACTCTCTGGGCATTTTTGTGATAAATCGGTCCATTTTGTCTTCCACTGTCCACACCTGTTGGATGCTGGAATGGAACAACTTGCCACAAAGCACCTCTTTTTGAGCCCCCATCAGAAGTCCTACTATTTTGTGATGCTCTTTTTTATTCCAATCCCATCATATGTTGACACTGGGAACAGGATAAAAAAAGAGGGAAATGGCTGCCAGAACTGCTTCCAATATAAACATCTGCTATCGTTTAAGGAGGCATCCAAGAAAGTTCCTAGATATGCTAAATGATTGTTCCCTGGGACAGATGATTGAAGACCCAACTAGAGGTACAAGAATCCTTGACTTGATCCTGAGTAATACTCAGGATCTGGTGCAAGATGTTAATGTGATAGATCCAATAGGGAACAGTGACCACAACTCAATTATGTTTAACTTGATCATATACCGCAAGTCACTGATAAAATCTAACACAGAGACCTTAAATTTTCAAAAAGAAAATTTCCCAAAGATGAGGAAACTAGTAAAAAAGAAGCTGAAAGGGAAAATTGAGAGAGTCCAAACACTCCAAGAGGCATTGAGGCTGTTTAAAAAACAATAACAGAGGCCCAATTGGAATGCATACCCAAAAGGAAAAAGGGCACTGCCAGGTCCAAAAGGGCTCCGATGTGGCTTACAGGAGCTGTTCGGGAAGTGATCAAAAGCAAGAAAAGCTCATTTGGAAGATGGAAGGTTTGTCCGAATGAGGACAGCAGGCAGAAACATAAATTCTGGCAGAGCAAATGCAAGGCAACAATCAAGAAAGCAAAGCAAGACTTTGAGGAGCATATAGCTAAAAATACTCAGAGAAATAACAAAGACTTCTTTAAGTACATTAGAAGTAAGAACCCAACTAGGAAGGCCATTGGACCATTAGATGACAATGGAAGGCAAGGGGTTATTAAAGAGGAAACAGAGATTGCAGAGAGACTCAATGAATTCTTTCCTTCAGTATTCACTGAAGAAGACAGAGACCACATGCCCAAAACAGAGCCTATCTTCGTAGGGAGGGAAACCGAAGAATTAAGCCAGATAGAAAAAACCAGGGAGGAGGTCCTTGCATGTCTTGTTAAAATAAACACTAACAAATCACCAGGACCAGATGGCATCCATCCACGAGTTCTCAGGGAACTTAAAGATGGAATTGCTGATCTCCTAGCCAAAATATATAATCTTTCCCTCAAACCAGGCTTTGTGCCTGATGATTGGAAGGTAGCGAATGTAACACCAATTTTCAAAAAAGGATCCAGGGGTGATCCAGGAAATTACTGACCTGTCAGTTTGACATGTGTCCCAGGTAAAGTGATGGAAACCATCCTAAAAGATAGAATTAATAGGCACATAGAAGAGAAGGCGCTGCTAAAGGAGAGCCAACATGGCTTTTACAAGGGCAAATCATGCCTCACTAATCTGTTGGAATTTTTGGAGAGTGTCAACAAGCATGTGGATAAGGGAGATGCAGTTGACATTGTTTATCTGGACTTTCAGAAGGCTTTTGACAAGGTCCCACACCAAAGGCTCTTGAATAAACTTACCAGTCATGGAATAAAGGGACAGGTCTTGTCCTGGATCAGCAACTGGCTAAGGGACAGGAAACAGAGGGTAGCACTAAATGGACACGTCTCCAAGTGGAGGGAAGTAAAGAGTGGGGTCCCCCAAGGTTCAGTACTGGGACCCCTGCTTTTCAACCTCTTCATAAATGACCTAGAGGTAGGAGTAAAAAGCAAGGTAGCCAAATTTGCTGACGACACTAAATTATACAGGGTATAATGTGAGAGATTGTGAGGAGCTCCAGAGGGATCTCTTGACACTGGGGGAGTGAGCAAAACCGTGGCAAATGAGTTTCAACATTAGTAAGTGCAGAGTGATGCATGTTGGGGCAAAGAACCCCAATTACATTTATAAACTGATGGGGTCTGAACTCTCTGCGACAAACCAGGAAAGGGATCTTGGTGTCCTGGTGGACAGCTCAATGAAGGTGTCAACCCAGTGTGCCTCAGCAGTGAAAAAAGCAAAGTCAATGCTAGGGATCATTAGGAAGGGTATAGAAAATAAGTCAGCAAGTGTCATTTTGCCTCTTTATAAATCTATGGTGAGGCCCCATCTGGAATACTGTGTACAGTTCTGGTCGCCATACCTCCAGAAGGAAATTATGGAGTTGGAAAAAGTGCAGAGGAGGGCAACCAAAATGATTAGGGGACTGGAACACCTTCCTTACCATCTGAGGCTGCAACAATTGGGCCTTTTCACTCTTGAACGAGGCGTCTAAGAGGTGACCTGATTGAAGTTTATAAAATCATGCACGGTGTGGACAAAGTAGATAAGGAAAAACTGTTTTCCCTATCGCATAACACTAGAACTAGGGGACACTCCATGAAACTTTTGGGTACTAGTTCTCAAACAACTAAGAGAAAGTACTTTTTCACCCAGAGGATTACTGGTCTATGGAACTCCCTGCCAGAAGAAGTGGTGACAGCTGTCAGTCTTGACAGCTTTAAGAAAGGATTAGACAAGTTCATGGAGGACAAGGGTATCAATGGCTATAATTATGGATACTTAAGGACAACCTCCGATTTAGAGAGATAGGCAGGATATCTCTCAATGCCATTTCCAGGGAATCCTAAGCAGGTGAAGGTATCTCCTTGGGAGTACCCTGAAGGAAATGATGAGCCACTGTGTGAGAAAGAATGCTGGACTGGATGGGCTGTGGCCTGTTGCAGCAAGGCTTTTCTTATGTTCTTATATGTTCTTAACGTTTGCAATTTATTTTTTCTCTCAAGTTTCATAGATAATCATTGCAGCGTATAGTGATCATCTAAAGAAAAAGAAAAAAATTATACTTTCCCTGACTGTCACTGGACAATCAGGAAGTGTTTAATTTGCTGTGACTGCAAAAGATAGTAGCAAAGTAAATAATTCATATTGTTGCTGTGGCAGTACAATTGCAGCAAATTAAACATTTCCCGATAGTTTGTGGACAGTCAGAGGAAGTATATCTTTGAAGAGCAAAATGCCATTTGGAATGTGAAGATCATACTAAATGTCATTTTGTTCCTACACCATAGCCCTTAGTTCAGAGATGCACTCCAAAAAAAATCACCTCTGTGGGCGGGCCCAAATCTGTGGACATGGCCAATGCAATGAGGTATGGAGGTGGGCATGGCCAGCCAGGTGGTCATGGCCTGGAGTAATTTCCACTACCGGTTCCCCTGAACAGGACAGAACCTGCTTCAGTGCATCACTGCCTTAGTTCCATCCCACACTGCCCTAAAATTGGAGACTGGCTCTTCCCACTTTTGCAAAATGGGAATTGAAAGCTTACTTTAAAATGTTAAATAGAATTGCTTTTGGAGCTGTTATAGTTAGGTAGTAGTAACTACAACTAATTGTTTTGAAAGAATGATTTCCAATCAATTTGATATGATTTTATTATTTTTAGTTTAACGTGATTTTATCTATTTCTATTCTTTTAAATGTTTCTAAGTGCTATTTTTTACCTTGAGTGCTATTTTTAGTGGAAAGGTAGAGTACACATGAAATAAATAAATGAATGAAAATAATAAATCAATCAGGATTGTCCCCATACGCTTTATTGGCCTGATGTGGACCTCTAAAGTTTTCCCTTGCTCAAAAGCCAGTTGTATCCGACTCTAGGGTGCAGTGCTCATCTCTGTTTCAAAGCCGAAGAGCCACCACTGTCTGGTGCTGCAGACATTTCCATGGTTATGTGGCAGGCATGACTAGACACTGAAGCACACAGAACGCTGTTACCTTTCCCACTGAAGTGATCCCTATTTATCTACTTGCAATTTCTTGGTTTCGAACTGCTAGGTTGGCAGGAGCTGGGACAAAGATGCGAGCTCATTCCGTCCTGCAGTACTTGGGAATCAAACTGCTGACCTTCCACCTCCAAGTCAGCATCTTAGCCGCTTGAGCCACTGCAGTGTCACAAAATGTACATAACAGTTGTGACAGTTTTTGCCATTCCTGCCAAAGATGTTAAGCCTTTATCAACATCATCATCATCATCATCATCATCATCATCATCATCATCATCATCATCATCATCATCATGTGCTCTCAAGTCAATTCTGACTTATGATGACCCTTTCCAGGGATTTCCAGGTAGATGCTACTCAGTAGTAGCTTACTGTTCCCTTCTACTGGAGGCATTCTGAGACTGTGCAGCTTTCCCAAGGCTACACAGTCAGAGTCTTTCCCTGGGAAGCACAGTGTGCAATTGAACTATCCTTGCTCTGCAGTCAGAATAGTTGAACCACTGAGCTATCCAGCCAACTAGCCCAGTCTTACCAGTAGCAAATATAACATTTGGGAAATTCTGCTTCTGCTGACATTTGGAAAAGCCTCATCATCACCTCATAGAAAAATTTTGATTTTTGTTTTTCGGGCTCTGTATTACTTCTGGCTGTTGGCTTTTTTGGTTCACAAATTGAAACACTCATACAGGCACCTTTGTGCTGAGCTAGTATATAGGTCACCCTGACTCTAGGTTTCAGTGTTCATCTCTGTTTACAGCCAAAGAGCCAGTGCTGTCTGTGTCTGCAGAGGTTTACATGGACATGTGGCAAGCATGCCTCAACACCGGAGTGCACGGAACACTGTTTACCTTCCCACTGAAGTTGTCCCTATTTATCTACTTGTTTTTGAACTGCTAAGTTGGCAGGAGCTTGGACAGAGACAGAAGCTCATTTTGTCATGCAGTACCCAGGGATTGAACTCCCACCTTCCAGTCAGCGAGTTCAGCATCTTAACCACTTCAGCCACCACAGTCCCGAGCTAGTGTATACTACATATGGTACATTGGAACAAGCCTTATAAGATGTTGAAGATCAGTAATAAAGTATATGGTATATATTCCCAGTAATAAAGTATGGAGTGGAGCTAGTATATACTACATACTGTACTTTATTACTGGGAGTACTTTATCACTGATCTACAACACCTTATAAGGCTTGCTCCAATGTACCATCATCTTCTCTCACTCTCCCAACCTGTCATATCAACAGATGTTTTGTACTTAATAACAATTACAGGTGCCACATCTGAACTCAGTGTTTAAAATACTCCAAATTCGTGCTAATGTTATGTGTAAAATCTTTAGAGCAGAATAAATGTCACATATGTGCTTTTGTAAAAGAGCTAAGCACTTACTTTTAAAAATGCCGACTTACTTTAAACAACCCGAATTGGTCGATAAAGTTCCCCATGAAAGTTTAAATTGATGGCCAATTACCTTTCTTTGAGATATTACTCAAATGATCAGAAAATAACTCTCAGGCTTCAGTGTCTAAAGAAAATCCACTCACTCAGACAAGTACTTATGTTTTCATTCAAGCCATTACACTGCAGTAAAATTGGAAGTAATCAAATTTTTGACAGCTCACCTTATTTGTTCAGAGAATTCCTCACTTCTGTCAGAAGAATTACACATACATCAGGTGCAGGCCTTAAACAATTAGGTTTTGTTTTTAAAAAAATTTGCAAGGTGAACTCATTATGGAAATTCCTTCAGGAATCCTAGACAAAGAGGGAGCAATGTAAAACCATTTACAAGACATCAAGCATTTTTAAACATCCTTTGATAAAGTAGGTGGGCTGAAAAAGCACACTTTCTAATCAAAAGGAATGAAAGATGCAGTTACAGTATCTGTTTGGTTAGCTTGGTGAGCTGATGGCTGAGACAGTGGCACGGCCTGAGCTCCATTTTGCTCTAGTGTTGGGTTGGAAGTAGAGATGGAAAAAATGCTGAAATAACTGATAATTTTTGCACATACATTTATATTATTTATATGCCATCTTTCCTCCCACAGGAGATAAAAAATTGGTCACGACAATTAAAAACTGCACACTGTAAAACATTTTTTAAAAAATAGACAAAAATATATCAATAATATAATAATAATTTCATGTTAGAAATTATTCTGAGTTGAAAGGATCCAGAATTGGCTTCCCTGTCTGGCCCTCCAGTGGAGGTTGCTGGTGGGCACCGTATGTATGAGTATCTGGTACAAACAAGCACTCCCCTGGCTCTGGCCCCTCCCACTTCTTCTGCCATGCCACCTGCCTTAACCATGCAGTGGCTGTGGCCCCAGCAAGCTCCGGCCACTCTTCCAAAATTATCCCTTCCCCAGTTTTGGGCCAGCACTCATGTTGAGAACTCCTTACCCACCTGCTTCGGCCTCAACCTCAGTTATCCCACTCTCAAAAACTGCTTTTGGCTACACAATTTCAAAGTTCATAATTCTTTATTAATAAAATAATATGAAATTAGTCTTGTGTACTTCTTATTTCTTCAATAGTCTTGTTTAACTTCACAGACAACATAAAAGTCTTTAATACTTCAAAATGAGTAATATTGGATTCATTCAAGAAAAGAGTCTTCAATGTTCCAAAAGTCTTCAATACTTCAAAATGAGTAATATTGGATTCATTCAACAAAAGAGTCTTCAATGTTCCAAAATGTACAATATTAGATTCATTCACTTGTTAATTCCAAAATCTATCCGGCTCAAAGTTTTTTCGATTTTTCTTCGTCAGGAAAATATAATTCTGTACAAAATATAAATCATAACCTCATTAGGTACCGTCAACTAGCATTTCAAAATCCTTACAAAATCGGCATTAGTCCTATTACAGTAGAATGGTCACAAACAGCTTACCTATCTTCACGTTCAATTGGCCTGAACTGTAATTCTTTTAGCGCCAGAATGTTGTTAGGGAACTAAACTGTCGAACTGAAATACCCCATGAATTGTAATCCTTAGCACCTGTGCTTGGGATCTCCTCCTGTTCCTAACTATCAGGGACATAGGGGGCAGAACATGCCTCACAAAGGCTTCGTTGGGCTCCCAGAATTTTTCTTGGGAACACCCGGCAGGGCGGACCTTAGATCCTGTGACCTGCTTGCCTCTATGAGCATGCTTCCCCCTAGCCCGATTCACTGGGGGACAGGGTCAGAGCAGTCTACTGCTTATGGCAGGTAATATATTATTTCCTTGGCAGAAGCTAGACTTCTAAGTGCTACTTTCTCTCTCTCTGCTACTCTGCCCCTCCCTTACAGAGCATTCCCCTCTCACCTCCTTCTTCTGGAAATGCGATGAGGATTGTCAAAGACTTCTTCGGCTCTGCTTGGTTTCCTTCTGCTCCTTTACAAAGGCAGGCACACAAACTACTGGATTTTTGTAGTTTTATTGTTGGAAACACAATTACTGGATACAGATATTACTTACTCTACACTTACATAAAAACACAGTGAATAAAACAAAAGAAAACAAAATCTTACTAGCTTTTCCTAGCAGGTTCAATCTTAATGGTTTGGGGCACCATAGCCCCTCATGGCTTTGACCCCCGAAGAGCAATTTTGGGATGCCCACCAACAAGGGCTCCCACTGCAATCATGAATATTATGTGGAGGAGACAGAGTTTCCCCTGTCTCCGAAGTGTGCATGCTTAGTGCTCAAATTGGGCTCTTTTTATAATAAAAAGAAGCTCAGGAATGTGGTGATCTCATGGTGATCTCATGGGAGTGCACCTGTGTTCCCAAGAGATAGGAGACGACTGATATGTGCAATGTGACATTGAGCCCCCACCCTTGCATTCTTGGAATTTCCTCATCTGCAGGTGTCTGGGGTAATTAGTTTGACTGACAGGAGTGGAGACGTCTCTCCCTAGCATCAGTCTGTCCCATCATGGGATTGCAGGTGTCTCTGGAATAAGTCCAAGGCTGGACACTCATTTCTCCTTCCTCCCCTTAGGAGCGAGTTCTAATCTTATCTATGCATCATTTGTTATGTCAGGCTGTCAGCCTGGCATTTCAATGTGCTTCTAAAAGAAAGCTGGCATTTCTAAACCTAAGAAAATTACAAAATTTATCTTAACACTACATGGATCAAATGTCATTTTAAAATTAAGACAAGGTGGCATGTGGAAACCATGACACTAACCCTGCTCGTAACAATGATACCAGTAAAATGTAGACCAGTTTATCTCTATAGTCCTATCTGCATCTACTGATAATATACTCGGAAGTGGTCCACTCCACAAAAAGCATCTGAAATCTATCTCTTGGATTCAAGCCCTTCAGCAAAAGTGTTTGAAATTTATGTAGGTAAAACAACTCTCTTTTGAGGAGTACACAATCTAAATCTACTCTATTATATTGTTCTGCTTTGACTGTTTCAATGATGACAAAATTGAATTTGTGATCAGAATGGTTCTTTTCAATGTAATGTTGTACCAAAGGGGCGAACAAATTGTGATTCCTAATTCTGCTTCTATGTTCAGCTAACCTGTTCCTGATTGGTCGAGATGTCTTCACCACATAAAATAGACCACACCCACATATCAAATCCATAAATGGAGCCCTTGCCAATCTATCACTATGCGTCACCATATTGTTCCAAAATGTACAATATTAGATTCATTCACTTGTTAATTCCAAAATCCATCTGGAACTGTATTGTATGAAGGGATAGCATTGAATTATATCCCTAAGAAGACTTTTGACTATTTGTATAATATGCACCCAAAGGTACCATTGTCCCACATTCTGCCTAAAGTCCATAAACCCAGATTGCCTGGACAAGTTCCACCTATTGTAGATGGTATTAATTCAGTTTTGGAGCCCATCGCAAAATTCATTGGTCATCATATCAATCAATGCTCTAGGTTAACGTCATCATATATCCATGATTACACGGATTTTATAACACAAGTTGAGGGTATGACAGTACCGGAACTAGGGGGGTTAATAACATTGGATGTAGAGTCTCTTTATTCAAATATTCCTGTTGAAGAAGAATATCTTCCTGTTGAAGAAGAGTTTTGGTAAATAGAACTACGCAGAAACCTCCGACTCACTTCTTGTTGGACCTGTTGGACTTATGCTTTGAAAATATTATTTCAGATTTGAACGTAAGTTCTTTTTACAAATTAGTGGGATCGCTATGGGCCGTCCAATAGTGCCATCTGTGGCAAACATGTTCATGTCAGAGTTTGAAATCAAAACTATTTTAAATCCGGAAGTGGATGCATTCTATGAATATATAGTGGTCTACAGAAGGTTCATAGACAATTTATTCTTTCTATTGAGTGATTTTGGGATAGTTTCAGATTTTTACCTTTGCTGGGGGGACTTAATCATCATTTAAGGTTCACGTTACAGTCAGACAGAAGAGCTCTTCCATTTTGGGATTTTTTGGTTTTCATTGATAGGGATCGGAGAATTAATATGTGACTTTATAATAAATCAACTAACCATAACGCATATCTAGAATTTAGATTGTTTCATCCGTGCCATTTAAGAAAAATTTGCTAGGGCCAAAATAAACTCCACACTAAATACGGATTTTGAAACAGCTGCTGTCGAGATACATAATAAATTGGCTTCCAGGAGTTATCCTGGAGATGTGATTTAACAGGCACAACGGAAAGTCAAGCGCACTCCTAGGAGTGATTTTTTTGTGAGAAAAAAAATCAGAAGAGAGCAGAAGGATTTTTTGGTCACTTGAATATACGCCATTGGCCAATAAAATAAAAAAAAATTAGAAAATATTGGTATCTTGTTACAGACATTCCAGTTTGCGATTTATATCCGATGATAGGCTTTAGAAAGACGCACACCATAGGCAATATGGTGACGCATAGTGGTAGTTTGGCAAGGGCTCCATTTATGGATTTGATTGTAGGGCACTACAAGTGTCAGGATTGCTCTTATTGCAAATTTTCTGGGGAAACAAAAGTAGTTAACATTCTGCATTTGGTGATCACTCATACTTTGCATTTGTTTTCCAATTGCAAGACAGCATTCTGTGTGTATCTATGGATATGTGGGTGTGGTCTATTTTATGTGGTGAAGACATCTCGACCAATCAGGAACAGGCTAGCTGAACATAGAAGCAGAATTAGGAATCACAATTTGTTCGTCCCTTTGGTACAACATTACGTTGAAAAGAACCATTCTGATCACAAATTCAATTTTGTCATCATTGAAACAGTCAAAGCAGAGCAATATAATAGAGTAGATTTAGATCGTGTACTCCTCAAAAGAAAGTCGTTTTACATACATAAATTTCAAACACTTTTGCTGAAGGGCTTGAATCAAGAGATAGATTTCAGATGCTTTTTTGTGGAGTTGACCACTTCCGAATATATTATCAGTAGATGCAGATGGGACTATAGAGATAAACCGCTCTACATTTTACTGGTATCATTGTTACGAGCAGTGTTAGGACCGGGAGGAGATCCCAAGTGCAGGTGCAAAGGATTACAATTCATGGGGTAGTTCAGTTCGAGGGTTTAGTTCCCTAACAACATTCTGGCGCTAAAAGAATTACAGTTCAGGCCAATTGAATGCCAAGATAGGTAAGCTGTTTGTGACCATTCTATTGTAATAAGACTAATGCCGATTTTGTAAGGATTTTGAAATGCTAGTTGACGGTACTTAATGAGGTTATGATTTATATTTTGTACAGAATTATATTTTCCTGATGAAGAAAAATTGAAAAATCTTTGAACCGGATAGATTTTGGAATTAACAAGTGAATGAATCTAATATTGTACATTTGGGAACATTGAAGACTCTTGTTGAATGACTCCAATATTACTCATTTTGAAGTATTGAAGACTTTTATGTTGTCTGTGATGTTAAAGATAGACTTTTGAAGAAATAAGAAGTACACAAGACTAATTTCATATTATTTTATTAATAAAGAATTATGAACTTTGAAATACTGTAGCCAAAAGCAGTTTTTGAGTGTGGGATTTCTACACTGCTTTGCCATTGTGTTTTTCTGTCAAATTCAACCTCAGTTATGGCATCGTCTATGCCTGCACCAGGGTGGCCGTATAGTTCCCTGGAAATACTGGTTATAACTCTGCCTCGCAGGCCACCATGCCCTTCGGGAACCTATCTCTGCCTTTGGGCGATCACTTACTCCCTGCCACCAGGGACAACATCTGGCACAGAGAGTATGTTGATATTTTTAGTCTATTGAACAGGGACTCTACTGATGAAGATAAAGGTAAAGAGGATGACTGGAACAAGGAGTTGGCCAGGCAAAAGAAGCCTCCTTGTACCTAGGCCAACTGGTTGCCCACTTACCTCATTTATAAGGGTGTGTCCATTAGGGCTCACCCTGAATTGGCCCTACCATTAATACAATATTTAGATATCATCTATAGGGCTTCCCCAGCCAGGCCTGGCTTTCATACAATGAAACCTTTCATAAGTGTGCGGCCATATTCCCCGAGATGTGCTGGGATGAGCAACATGCACAATTATGGTTGCAATGTATTACTCCCTCGTGTCTTGCACTTGGTGAGCAATATGACTGCAGCCACTTAGTACAACGCCCGGGTCCAGAACAGTCACCCCGCCTCTTAGTGCGGCAGGGGGTTCCTTCATGCCTGCTGTGCTGGGACTTTTCTTCCACCAGACGTTGTGCTCGAAAACCCGGTAGGTTCAAGCATGAATGCTCTATCTGCTCCAGTCCTCACTTGGCCAGCTTCTGTTTCCGGGCCAGTGGAGCTAGGGGCCGCACCAGGGAACAAGGTGGCAGAAAACGCCCCAACCCTGGCACTTCCCTGATTGCAAAAAGTCCCCAGTTCAATTCGGCTTGAAGTTCTGAAGTGGTGGCTGTGTGTTTATCCCAAATGCACAGATGCATTCTATCTCAGTGAGGGTTTTTCCTTCAGCTTCCACATCTGCATATCGGGGATGTGGGGGCCTCAGGATGTGCCTAACCTTAGATCAGTCAAGGGCATAGAACATGTGGTTCAAGATAAAATCAGGAAGGAGGTGCATGAGGGCAGGGCTGCCGGCCCTTTTGATAGTCCACCCTTGTGGTTGTTGTTCAGTCGCACAGTCGATTCCGACCCTTTGTGACCCTATGGACCATTGATCTCCAGGCATCTCTGTCCTCCACCATCCCCCTCAGTCCTCCCAGTTCTGTGCCCATTGTGTCTACAATACCATCTATCCATCTCATCTTTGGCCTCCCCTTTCTTCTTTTGCCCTCCACCTTTCCCAACATCATGGCCTTCTCAAGTGAGTCCTTCCTTCTCATTTGATGCCCAAAGTACTTTAGCCTCATCTTTACTATTTGACCTTCCAATGAGCAGTCAGGGTTGATTTCTTCTAAGATTGACCTATTTGTTCTCCTCGCTGTCCAGGGTACCCTCAAAACTCTCCTCCAACACCACATTTCAAAGGCATCTATTCTTCTGCGTTCAGCTTTCCTAATTGTCCAGTTCTCACATCCGTACATTACCACTGAGAATACCATTGCTTTGACTATTCTAATTTTTGTTTTCAAGGTGATGTCTCTGCTTTTCACTATGTTCCCCAGGTTTCTCATAGCTTGTCTCCCAAGAATCAGTCGCCTTTTTATTTCATGGCTGCAATCCCCATCTGCAGTGATCTTTGATCCTAAGAATGTAAAATCTGTCACTGCTTCTACTTCTTCACCATCTATTTTCCAGGAACTGATTGGGCCTGTTGCCATTATCTTGGTTTTCTTGATATTGAGTCTCAAGCCAGCTTCTGCACTCTCTTCCTTCAATCCATTCTAGAGATTCTTTAGGTCTTCCTCACTTTCTGCCATTAGGGTGGTAACGTCTGCACCATTAAGCCATCATGGTCCTATTAAAAATTCATGCCTACTCCATATTTTGGTTTTGCAATTTTAAATGTATTTTTAATGTTCTTTCTATACTTTTAGATGACTAGTTTTTATACAATAGTTTGTTTCATTCTTTTTAACTGAATACTTTATTTTGCTTTTAATCTTGCAGTAGTTTAATTATGAGCCACTTTAAGTCTATGTACAGGGGAAAGGTAGCATGCAAATAATATAACTAAATAAACAAATATCTTTTCTTAGCTTACATTATAGAAGTTCTTACTCTGATCCTTCCATGCAAACATTTTGTTCAATCTATTTAAAAGTGAAAGAAAACAGAGATTGGGAAAATGGCTATGCAGGTTGGAGGATCCTGGAACATGTAGTTGAAAACTACACTTTTTCAAGTTTCAGAAAGAACTCTTTATAAAACCTACACTTAATGAAAAAGTATGGCAATAAATTTGATTTTTTTCAAAAAATAAATAAATCTCAGCATAGCTCAACTGCTCCAAAATATTCTTCAGTGTTCATAGTATCCTGGGGCTTGCTAACACTCTTTACACACATTAAGAAAGTCGACATCCAGGTGCAACAAATGTCTTATCTCTTCCTGGTTCCAGCTGCTGTGATTGTTGTTGCCATAACTGTTGGAGATCAACATGATCTTAAACACATCAGCTTCTTGACTGACATGGGATCAGTTCAGGTCAGATACAGCCAGCAGGGAATAACAGCACAAAACATCTAGGAAGTTTCAGCATTGCCCCATGGCATGCAAGAGGCCCTGCTGAAGCATGAATGTTACCTTGTTGAAGCATGCATTTTCCCCCTATCTCGAACAAAGAGACAGATACCAAGTTGGAGATAAACTAAGGGCCACTTTACTAATGTTTAACTTTTTTAACAAAGCACCCCCTTTTCCTGTAGTGTGACCACATAGTGTAGGCTCCAATAATGGACCAAGGGGACTAATCCTTACCTCTTGTCCTGATATCATCTTGGCGAGTCCCAACACACCAAAACTTGGCTGCTTTTAAACAACCCTAGTCCCGGTCACTAGATTGGGTCAAAATACCAGTGCTACCCCCAAGGTGTCTAGCATAGGAAATGAGCAACATCAGCAGGACCCTGATACCATGTCCTGCACTGCATTCTGTAGGAAGATATACTAGTAAACTACAAGACCATTCTCCAAATTTGAAAAATTACAGCATGTAATAGAAGGTTGTGTAAGACAGATTTAGGAGTTTTTATTATTAATATTGCTGAGCCAAACAGAATCGGGAACGCTTTACCAAGCTAATAGTCCCTGAATGAATATACATTTTCAGAGCCATCTTTTTATAGCATAAAATTTGGAAATTTCTACACATTACATCACTATGGGATAAGCCAAAATTATTAATTAACCTTCTGACATTTTCATTCATATCAGGTCAGAACATTCAGTAACTGTTATTTAGATCATGTCATTTCACACAAATATTCTTTACGGTTCCCTGTCAGCTGTACAAACTGTGCTGAGCTTGTGGACACAAAGCCTTCTGTTTACTTTAGCCTCGTCATCAGTTCTATATGATAGGTCAATCTGATCTGTTTAACTTTACAGAGTACTGGGAAAATATTTTTTGCTTTTAAACCAGAATTAATATCTTAATTCTTTCACCCCTACTTCATTCCCTCCTGATTTCTTGAAAATTATTAAAGTTTAATAACTTTTTCACATTCTATTGCAATAAATAAACATTTCTATCATGTTGATTGCCAATTCCTCAAGCTTTGGCTGGGCGTTGAAAAGACCGCCTCCAGTTTGGGTCTTTAGCCAAGCTGCCATCTTCTCTCTTGCGTTGATTATTTAAGCAAAATCTATGCATTCCAATCTTTCCAGGATCTTAAACTGGAACAGAAAAAAGATACTATCGACAGCATATAGTTCTTTTTGGTTTTGCAATAATCCATCTTATCAATGTTTAACTATAATCAATCTCCTGGCTTAAAGCCATGTGTTGCCGTGGAGATGGGGAGGGCAAGCCTCCTGCACTGATTCACATTATTGATTTCTACTGCAGTGACTGAGTTAATAATTTCCTAACTTCCATTTCCTACTATGCGGGCCAGATCTGGCCATCCCCATGTGTTTAGGACAGAAATTCAAATGGGGAAATAGGATACTTTGTACAGAAGGGAGTTCTCATATCATGCATTGTCATTGGCTAAAACCTGGACTTATTGATTTACTTTCATACAATTCCGCAATGCTTTCAACAATCCCACTTGCTTTCTCAACCTCTTCCTATCTGTGGATTAAATGAACAAGGATGACTCCACTAAGCCTCCCTGCTTTAAGTAAGTATTCCCTTACTGGCTTTTTATTTTATTTTCGTGTACTTCAGATGTTTTATATTTTCACGTCCTCAATTTCTTTAATCAAATACAACTCCTGTGTTTGTTTTGGCTGTTTAAACATAGCTGTTTTTTTGCTTTGCTTCTTCTGCTCCTTTTTGCCACCTGTGCCTTCTGTTTTCTGATTAATTGCAAGGGATCTAGGCATCCTGGGCAGCTTTGATCGGTCTTTGATTACTAACCCATAAATGTCCCTTATTTTCCAAATCATCTGGAGGGCATGGCCAGTATGTACTTGTATGTCTTCAGAAAAAGTAAACTTCCTTCTTGCGCAGGCCTTCAAGTTCCTCTGGAGTTAGGCAACTGACCTGTGACATTTACACTTTTATTTCTGCTCAGCTGTTTTTTTCTTTTTTTCCTTTTCTCTTCTTTTTCTGTATCCATAACTTCCTCTGCCAAATGGGTGTATTTTTCCCATTCTTCTCTCGGGGCAATTCCTCTGCAAATGGCCGTCTTGCTTGCAGTAAGCACACTGATTGTTGCCTCTTCCCAAAGCAAGGGCGATCATCTCAGCTCTTTTATATTCTCTCATATTCTCCTTCTTCTCTTCCTCCTCCTCCCTATTAAAGTAGACCTTCCGTGCAATTTGCACCAGTTTGCTTGTGTTCTTTCCCAATGCTCCTTCCAGCTTTTGTAACTTTTCTTTATATCCGGTGCACTCTGTGTAATGAATCTTTCATTTAACATCTGGTGGTTTTCAGGATCTTCCATATTTATCCAAGTGTTCACTTTATAAGCCTCAATTAACCTGGCTAAGAAACTTTCAGGGGATTCTTCTTTCTCTTGAATTATATTAGCAGGTTTGCTAAAATTGATAGGACTTTTTGCTGCTTCCTTTAAGCTTTCCAAAATCAAATATCTGTACTGTTGAAGACTTGTCCTGTGTGTTTAATCATTAGGATCCCAATTTGGGTTTTGTTCAGCAGCTGCCTCAAAGCGCGCTGCCTCCTGGTTAGCGTTTTGGAAATTTCTATGGAGTATCTTGTCTTTTGCCAGTTTTAATTTTTGCTTATCTTCCATATTAAGGAGCGTATTTATTATTTGCTGCATATCACTCCATGTGGGGTTATGTATTTGGACTTTGGTTCCAATTAGTTCAATCACCTCACTTGGCTTGGTATTAAAAGGTTCATAATGCTGTTTCCAGTTTAATAGGTCTGTTGTAGTAAAAGGCACATATTGTAAGATTGACTGATTTACTAGTTCATCATCTTCCCTCATATGGCTGGTTATCATCTCTCTCAGTGGGGCCACTATCTCCTTTCTTTTTTTCATTGTTGCCATGATGTGTGCCATTGGGGTGTTCGGAGGTGGCTCCCTACCAGCTTCATTGTTATAGGGAGAAGATTGGCTGTACCTTTTAAATTTTTCTTCTCCCTGTTCAATTACATGTTTCAAGAATTCAGTTACTTTTCTTAGTTTTTCTGTGGTTGGGGAAGTCTCACTTCTGTCTGGGGTCTGAAATCTTCCTGCAGAATGATTGCTCCCTGCATTTGCTAATGCAAGGTCTGGATAAATATGTGGAACTTGGCCATCTTGTGGCGCTGATTCTGGCATGACATAAGGTGGAGGTCTTTGAAACAGAATTTCATCTTGTTCATTTCTGCTTAAAATTTTCAATCTTCCTTCTGTCTGCCATTCTATTTCTGGGGTATTGGGTGTTCTGACCACTTCCCTACCTAATTTAGATTTCTTATCTTTGGATTTCTTTTCCTTCATTAAATATGCTTTTACACATTCAGCCTGGCATTTCTGTAGCCAAGGGGGTGTGTGTCATGGCTTTCTGCATTACAGCTTGCCATGCTAATATGTAGGGATACTGATCCCATTGTTTATTCTGCATTATTCTTTGAAACACTCTATTTATAAGACCCAAATCTAAGGAGCCTTCTGGAGGCCACCCTACTTGGAAACTGGGCCATTCATATTCACAAAACTTTCTTAACTCAAATTTTGTTAAAGGGGGATCATGTGTCTCTGGTGTAAATATCTCAAAGTTCTCAAGGAAACACCGTAGTGGCGTTCTTGGAACGCTACTACCACCACCCATTCTAAACTAAACACTACCACAGGCCTGGGGCACCCGAAAAATCAAGGGCTACCATCAGAGAACACGATTGTTTAACCACCCACACAATATATATATAAAATCTCACACACAAAAATCAGGTTCGCCGCCCTGATTTTTCCAGGAACACTAGGTTACCGCCCGTGGTTCATTAAGGACTTAGAAATCACCGTCCTGTCCCCTTGAAGGTGATTAGGCTCCACTTCCACTCCTCAAATGAGTGGGCACACATAAGTATACTTCTACAGTTTCATACAATCTTATACTTGCCTGCAGGCTTTTGAAAATCCAGCTCCAGTTCCAGCTTCTGGAGAGTTCTCCGTCTGTCTTAGCTTTCCGGATCCTTGGCTGGTCTGTTTCTTCTTACAGTTACGCACCGCCTCTTCACTGATTTCCCAGAGTAGATCAAAGGTCTAGTATGCCAGCATTTTAGGTTATCCCTGGAGAAGCGTCGTTTTATCCCATCAGGAACAGCTGTCTAGAGTGACAATGGCACCTGCTATTTGTCAAGTCAGTCCCCGGCGGAGTTCGCCAAAAATGTTTTGGAATACTGAACTAGACAAAATCACATTCCACATGCTAAGATAGATTTAGGAGTTTTTATTATTAATATTGTTTAGCCAAACAGATTCAGGAACGCTTTACCAAGCTAATAGTCCCTGAATGAATATACATTTTCAGAGCCATCTTTTTATAGCATAAAATTTGGAAATTTCTACACATTACATCACTATGGGATAAGCCAAAATTATTAATTAACCTTCTGACATTTTCATTCATATCAGGTCAGAACATTCAGTAACTGTTATTTAGATCATGTCATTTCACACAAATATTCTTTACGGTTCCCTGTCAGCTGTACAAACTGTGCTGAGCTTGTGGACACAAAGCCTTCTGTTTACTTTAGCCTCGTCATCAGTTCTATATGATAAGTCAATCTGATCTGTTTAACTTTACAGAGTACTGAGAAAATAATTTTTACTTTTAAACCAGAATTAATCTTAATTCTTTCACCCCTACTTCAGTTGTACAATATAATTGGTGTGGTTGTTTTATAGAATAGAAAGAAAAACATTCAGTAAAATTAAATACAAACAGAGATGAGCACTAAACCCTAGAGTTGGATACGACTGGCTTTTGAGCAAGGGAAACCTTTACCTTTACTAGTAAGGCAGAAATGGGAGTATATGAAGAGAAATAGTGATGGCCACTTTAAAAAAATTCCCTCACAAATCCAAAGGGAAACAGGGACAACTATTTACCAAGGTCAGATATGAGGAGAAACCAACCCTAACAAAGACAGACAATGGGAGCAGGCAACACTGAGGCAAAAAGGAAAAGAAAAAACTTAAGAACAAGTGAGCTGTAATCAATAAATTATTGTGCCAAATGAAAAATTGTCTTTAAAGTGCCTCTGTACATTTTGTAAATTTTCCAAAGTGGGATTATTGCCACTTTATATGAGAATTTGAAGCACAAAATCAGTTCTTTTGTGTTTGTTCTATGCATTTGTACTTTGCTTCTCAAGGGGGAAAGGATAAGAAATGCATTTTAGGCAAACTACATAGACCTCAAGAGGGGGAAAGAGGTCTTTGTCTCTTAGCTGGTGGTAAGAGAGCTCTCAGGACTGCAAAATTTCTCAGGTGTCTCCCAAAACAGCCTAAGCTGACATGAATGAAGAACTTGGCAAGCATTCTTTTCATCTGTACTATAATTTACTTATCCATATGGTTTTAAATTAAAATATTGCTCTCAAGAATACTGCTTCTCAATCAAATCACACATCAAAGGATATACAATTTTCCTGCTATGACATCAATTTCTCTACAGGTACACATGCTTCAAAGGTCAGTATCTATGTACTTAAACTTTCAAATGAAATCCACATTTCCCTGCCCATGGCCAATCATAAAATAAAAGCAAGCTAACTTGCAATATGGAGAGTATGACAAGCATGTGCTAGGGTAACCAGACATCTTTTATTTCTTAATGGAGCCCTGTTACATTGAAATACCACCAAGCTAAAACTAGACAGCTATTGTTATGTACTTATGGGAAACAATGGCTGAAATCCTGTGGTAAGTCTGGCTGAATCAGTGGGGATTTGGTGAGCCAACACCTATGTAGGTTTCATTGATTCAATGGGTTTTGATTCTTGCTGTAGCTTACTGTTGGATTTCAATCAAAATCCAACATTTAAGTGCCTTATACCATTGAAATACTTTTTCTTCCCTTCACCCTTTGGCCCAAGAATGGTTATCCTCCTCCTCCTCTTCAGATGATTTCCTACCTGATATTGAGATGCTTGAAGAGGTATAGTGGGAAGATTGATCCATATTTACTCTGGGATCAGGTTTATGCAAGAAGGATCTCAACATTAGGTAAAGGTAAAGGTCCCCCTTGCTCAAAAGCCAATTGTATTTGACTCTAGGGTTCAGTACTCATCTCTGTTTATAGCAAAAGAGCCAGTGCTGTCTGTGTCTGCAGATGTTTCCATGGACATGTGGCAGGCATACCTCAACACTGGAGTGCATGGAATGCTGTTTACCTTCCCCCTGAAGTGGTCCCTATTTATCTATTTCGCCATATAAGACGCACTTTTTCTTCCCCAAAACTGGGGGGGAAAAGTTGGTGCGTCTTATATGGCAAATACCTCTTCCCGGGGTCCTCGCCATTCGGCCCGGGAATGGGAGGCAGGCGATGGCGGGGCTCCGGCGGCGTCTCCTTTTAAGCCCTCCCGGCAGGCAGGGCTCGGAGGGCGGGGAGACGCGCCTGCCTCCCATTCCCGGGCCGAATGGCGAGGGCCCCGGGAAGAGGCAACGCGGCGGCGGCGATGGCGGGGCTCCGGCGGCGTCTCCTTTTAAGCCCTCCCGGCAGGCAGGGCTCGGAGGGCGGGGAGACGCGCCTGCCTCCCATTCCCAGGCCCTCGCTGCTTGGCCCGGGAATGGGAGGCAGGCGCGTCTCCCCGCCCACCGAGCCCTGCCTGCCGGGAGGGCTTAAAAGGAGACGCCGCCGGAGCCCCGCCATCGCCTGCCTCCCATTCCCGAGCCGAATGGCGAGGGCCCCGGAAGAGGTAACGCGGCGGCGGTGATGGCGGGGCTCCGGCGGCGTCTCCTTTTAAGCCCTCCCGGCAGGCAGGGCTCGGAGGGCGGGGAGACGCGCCTGCCTCCCATTCCCGGGCCAAGCAGCGAGGGCCTGGGAATGGGAGGCAGGAGCGTCTCCCCGCCCTCCGAGCCCTGCCTGCCGGGAGGGCTTAAAAGGAGATGCCGCCGGAGCCCCGCCATCGCCGCCACCGCGTTGCCTCTTCCCGGGGCCCTCGCTGCTTGGCTGAGTGAGGCAGCAAATGGAACAAACGCGCGGGGCGGCCTCCACTCCAGCTGACTCTGCTCGCCGGCAGGCATTCATTTGCCACCTTACCCCGTCCGCACACAGCATTCCCCCCCCCCGTTGGCGCGAGCATACCCGCCCCATAGACTGTCAGAGGAGTGGTTGTTTTAGTCAGAAAATGGTGGGGGAGGAGAGAGAGAAAGGCTTCTCCGTCTTCGTGGCTCCTTGAGGGCTCTCAACATTCCTCCGAAGGAGGTTTAGGAAGATACCGGACCTCCTCTCTCTCACACACACACACCCCTTTCTGCCGTTGTACGCCCCCACACACACGTATTCTCCCTCAAGCCCAGGCGGGTTCGCCCTCCTCCACCAGCTGCCTGGAGGGGTCTTTTTGCCCCCTGCTCGGACTCCCGACCAGCGCCTACTTGTGTGGAGAAAAACAAGAGGTCGGGTTACTGAGGGAGCCAGGCAGGAGGGAAGGAGGGGGCGGCGGCTGGAGGAGCGAGCCGAGCATGCTTCTTTGGCTCGCAACCTCCTCCCCCGCCCAAAAAGAGCGAGCCGAGGCAGGCAAAAGCTACGGGTGATTAAATGCTCCTGACTGAGTCAAGGAGAAAGTGGGGAGGGGGGCGAGGGTCGCAGGGAGAGGCGGGCGCCGAGGGAGGTGGCGTAGCTGGACCATTAGGAAAGCTGAGCACAGGAGAATAGATGCCTTTGAGATGTGGTATTAGAAGAGAGTCCTGAGAGTCCCCTCGACGGCAAAGAGAAGAAATAGGTCGATATTAGAAGAAATCAAGCCTGACTGTCCATTGGAGGGACAAATAGTGAAGATGAAGCTAAAGTACTTTGAACATCAAATGAGAAGAGAGGATTCACTTGAGAAAGCCGTGATGCTGGGAAAGGTGGGGGGCAAAAGAAGAAGGGAGCGTCTAAAGATGAGGTTGATAGATGGTATTGTAAACACAATGGGCACAGAGCTTGGTGGGCTGAGGAGAATGGTGGAGGATAGAGGTGCCTGGAGGACAATGGTCCATGGGGTCGCAAAGGGTCGGAATCGACTGTGCCACTGAACAACAACAAATGTACAGAGTTGACAATTGCGCGCTCTTCCCCATGCACAGGCATCCGCGGCTTATTATATTTTTCCCCCCCGCGCTCCGCGGCTCTTCCTTCCCCCTCTTTCCGTGGGAGGAAAGCGGAGTGATCCATCTTTCCAGGTGATCCATCTTTTAAGCCCTGCCTGCCAGGAGGGCTTAAAAGGACACGCCGCCGGAGCCCCGCCATCGCCGCCGCATTGCCTCTCCCGGGGCCCTCGCTGCTTGGCCCGGGAATGGGAAGCAGAAAAGGGACGATGATGCCAGCCGCCTCGAGCAGCTCCCTGTCCCACCCCGGCAGCCCATGCCACTGGCCCCATTGGGGAGAGACAGGTACAGTACAGTATTTGGTTCAGAATCTTTTTTTTCTAGATTTTCCTCCTTTAAAATTGGGTGCGTCTTATATGCCGGAGCGTCTTATATGGCGAAAAATACGGTACTTGCAATTTCTTATTTTCGAACTGCTAGGTTGGCAGGAGCTGGGACAGAGACAGGAACTCACTCTGTCATGCAGTACCTGAGAATTGAACCCCGGCCTTCCAGTCAGCAAGTTCAGTGTCTTAACCTCTTGAGCCACTGCAGTCCCATCAACATTAGACATAACCCTAATGTTCAACTATGTTATCTTTCAAGAACTTTCCCCTGATGATCAACAGCAATAAAAACAAAACAAAGTAAAACTGGTACAACTAATAGGCTTTAAAGGTTTGGGGATGAGATACACAGTACTAAGCAACAGCAAAAATATAATCAGTAAAGCCATGGATATGTTCAATTACGACCAATGGGCTGGAGGATTTTGGGAACAGAAGTTCAAAACAGTAACTTTTCCAAGGTATTTTCTAAAATATTAATAGAGTCTCAGTATTCAGATTATTAAATCAAATCAGTGACTTTGGTAAATTCACAATCTGTAAATAGGTAGTGTTAAACAATTACCCAATATTGTTGCTACTGGTATAAACAAAATCTACAATTCTCTTCACACATGCTAAGTACATCTTATTGGATCTATATGGATAGTAACAAAATAAAGAAATGATCTGTTTGTGACACAGGATTATTATTTAAAATGGGCGGTGTGGGAAGATAACACATAGTGTTTCAAGAAGCATGACTGCTTTCTGAGTTGCCAGACATTACTCAAATCAACATAGCGGAACTTGAATATGTTTGACTTCATCCCATCTGTTTTATATCTGTCAAGAGACGGAAACTGCAGTGTGCCTCTCTGTTGAATCCGGCCCTTATAAGCACCAGTCCAGGACAATGATGAACAAACAGCAACAGGCTTTATTTAACAGTCAATTAGAGATGAGCTTACAAGGTGTTCTGGATCCCGAGATGGCTATAAAATCCTAGCAGAGTCAGTCCCCCCAGACTTTTACCCAGCAATGGGCAAAAAACTAGCTACCATAGAAGCATAGCATAATGGAGGGACCCAGGCTTAGCACTACCCGGCTACGTGTATGGTGTAGAAAGTATAGATCCGGTCCCGCCCCACCCTTATTTACCCATGGGGCTTATATAGTGTCTCCCTGGTGGTGGCTCCTGGATACAAGGTAGCAATCTGCCGGACAAACCAATCATAACGGAATATATGTAGTTAACCAATGGAGAACAGGATCCAAAACTGTAACCAATCACAGGGCTTGGTTTAGCCTAACAAGTGCACCCTTTTGCAGGGGTTTTGCACCACTTTGGGCTTCTAGTTAGAATGGCGGGAAACCACCATTTTCCTCTTGCAAGAGCGCTCCCCGCGCTACTTGCAAATGTGCCTCAATATACAGCAGTCTCTCAACTGCATAATTTGCTTTGCATGGAATTGACATTCTCTTAATTCAACCTAACCTACTTAATGGCAGCCTTGGATGAAATTGTGCCACTATGGCCTCTCCGAGCTCATAGGGCATGGTCATCCCCATGGTTTACAGAAGAACTGTGAGAGCTCAAATGGGCAAAGAGACACCTAGAGTGCCGCTGGGTGAAGACCCAGAATGATTCTGACTGTACACTAGCTAGAGCAGCTATTAGAGCCTACCTAGTGGCAATGGGGGTGGTGAGGCGGCAATACTTCACCACCCTTATTGCCTCCACTGATAACTGCCCAGCTACCCTGTTCTGGGTGACCAGGTCCCTCCTTGGTAGGGAGGGGATGGTGCCCGGTTGGCAGGGTTTGGCTGAGGACTTTGCTGGTGGAGAAAATCGCTCGAATTCACTCGGGTTTAATCCTGGCATGGATGGGGAGTGTCCGGAGGGAGCCGGAGCACAGTCTTGTTATGTCATCTGGGATCATTTTGATCCAGTTGGCCCTGATGAAGTGGACAGGCTCCTTGCAGCTGTTCGTGTCACCAGATGTCCACTGGACCCCTGTCCCTCCTGTCCCATGGTATCCTTCTGGAATTACTCCAAGGATTGGGGATCCAGGGCACTGTGTGGTCCTGGTTTTCCTCATTTCTCAAGGGCCGGACCCAGTCGGTGTTGTTGGAGAGTGAGAGGTCCAACCCTAGGCCCCTCCAATGGGGGGTGCCTCAGGGCTCTCTCCTCTCCTATTTAACATCTACATGAAGCCGCTGGGTGAGATCATTCGTTCCCACATGGTGCAGTACCATCAGTATGCAGATGACACTCAGTTGTACATCTTGGCCCGTGGTGATCCCAGCGATGCCGTCAAAGTCCTATCTGGGTGTCTGGAGGCTGTGGGGGTCTGGATAGGGGCCAATGGGCTACAACTGAATCCCAGCAAGACTGAGTGGCTATGGATTGGGGGCCCTGTGCTGTCCCGGGAACTACCATCTTTGGTTTTAGACGGGGCAGTTTTGCCTCAGACAAACCTGGTGCACAACTTGGGGGTCCTCCTGGTTTCATGGCTGCAGTTTGAAGAACAGGTGGCAATCATGGCCAGGAAGGCTTTTGCACAGCTTCAGTTAATTCCCCAGTTACCCCCGTTCCTGGACAGGGACTCCTTGCTCATGGTCACTCATGCCCTGGTCACCTCCCGACTAGACTATTGTAATGTGCTCTACGTGGGGCTGCCCTTGACAACCATTTGGAGGCTGCAGCTGGTCCAGAATGTGGCTGCCCTAGAGGTGATGGGGTGTGGACATTATGCCCATGCCTCACCACTACTTCGGGAGCTGCACTGGCTACCAATGTGCCTCCGGGTGCAATTCAAGGTGCTGGTTTTGACCTTTAAAGCCCTACATGGCAGTGGGCCAAGATACCTAAGAGACCACATCGCCCTAAGGGGCTTGCCTCTCTAGCACAAGGAGGAGGGCCTTCTCCATGTCCGCACCAGTCCTCTGGAACCTCCTGCCAACAGAGTTACGTCTTCAGATGGAATTGCTGCTCTTCAGAAAAGAGCTCAAAACCTGGCTGGCAAACCAAGTATGGGGTGCAGGTGGAAGGGTGACCTCCGTTGGGTGGCTAGTATAGTAGAAACTCCTTCCCCTTGGTCACCTCGGTCACTGCACCCTATTTTTAGGGGGTGGGTAGTTTTAATCAGTTTTAATCATGCTCTTTTATTTACGAATGTAAACCGCCCTGATTTGGCCTAGGCAGAGTGGGTGGCATAGAAGTTGAATTATTATTATTATTATTATTATTGTTATTATTATTGTTATTATTATTATTATTATTATTATTATTATTATTATATAATAATAATAATAATAATAATAATAATAATAATAATAATAATAATAATAATAATAATAATAATAATAATAATAATAATAATAGCAGCTAGAACGATGTCACATGTTGGAAAGTTCCTCCTATGTTTAGGGGTCTCTCTTGGACAGTGATGGAGAATTTTGGCACTCCAATTGTTCTTGAACTTCAATTGCCAGAAGCCCTGATCAGTAGGAGTACTGACTTGGGCTTCTGGTAATTGAAGTCCAAGAACACCTGGAGTGCCAAGGTTCACCACCATTGCTAGGACAAGGCAGAAAGACCATCTTTGATTGTAAAAATACAAGGCATCCTCAAGTAATAATACTGAGCTTCAGTATCGGACCAAGGTGTAAGATCAGGGTGAGGCATTAATCAAGTAGTCTTCTCATGAAGAAGGATCTTTGAAGCTCTCCAAATTTGTTCAGTTTTTGAATAAGGGATTGATGGTAATTTATACATAAACACAAAGAGGATTCTGGCCTGCATGAGTGTATATGTGGACCCAAACCCAACCACAGGCCCACCATTTACTGAATTGACACTAATGTGAATTGGCCCATGAATTTTTACAAAAGCAAAAGAAATGTGGCTATTTTCTTGTTTGCCTACAACAAGGGCAATCAGGCAAACATTTCTTCTATATGTATGCCTGTAGTAATAATGAGATAGATCACATGATCATTCACGAAGAAGGGAGCATTCCCTAGGGAAAATATGAAGCACGATTCTCTTAACATATCACTTATGAATGTGATATTGGTTCAACTGCTAATACTAGAGCTGTAAAGTAATGTCATTTCCTCCCTTTCTCCATCTCTTAAGTTTAGTCCATTATATTTCAAGGTTTAGTTTTCGTGTCTTTTCATGGACAAAATTCTTTCTGCATATTCCCCCTCACCTTATTTTTTTTAGCCAGCTTTAGAGATAAAATAGGTAAACTCATATTTATGATTCATGTGTGAAGTGGTGTTGTTTGTATGGACTTTGTTTCACTGAGTGAAAAGCCTGGATTTTAAACAAAGGCATTTGAATGTGTGTTGTCCTCGGTTATGACTGGCACACCAAAAACCCAGCAGCGAGAGAAAAAAAATATGTTATTGGGCTTATTATGCCAGCCTGAACAAGAAAAGGAGTGGAATGTTCTGTACCTTTTTCTAAAACCAGCTGGCCAACAAGTAGTTCCAGCTCCCTCCAATCCTTTGTCTGCCCTGATACCAGAAGGGCTCAGACCCTGATCTTAAGTGCCCTGATAACCAGGAAAATTGAATGTTGCTGAACTGGAGAACCTTTGTGAGAGAACTGTATGTGTACTGCCTTAAGCAAGTGCAAAGAAAGTTAAGTAGTACCTATCTGGTAAATACTGAAGTCTGGACATGAATGAAAGGTGCCAATTCCACTCTACACCAATTATTTAGCATATTGATCAGGAGCAAACTGACTTACGGGCCACAAAAGACATTCTGACCCACTCAGCACAGAATTCATGGCATTTTCTTGCTTGTTTCCTCATATTAGCTAAATAACAGGGTGTGACTACATAGACTGAAAAGCTGATTGTCAGTGATTCAGATCTGCTGGAGCTTGTTTTATAGCTTTCATAATGGTTGAAATCAATTGGGATCATAATGGTTGTTCACATCAGGCTTAACAGGTTTAATCAATATTCATTGTTTATACTAGTGATGCTATGTGAATTTGATTGGCATTCCAATCCAATCCACAGCCCTCTTCTTTCCTGTAGAGCTGCCTTTATCTCTGCCATTTTTTCTCTTTTGTGCAATCCGTCTTTGCAAATCATTGCTGAGTGTTCTTGAAAAGTTGTTAACATTCCAAACACAATGAAGTAGCAGTTCACATCTCATTTCATCTTAAATGTTCCTTTCCATTTTCACTTCCTTTACTTTTTTTTTAAAAAAATATTTCTTTTCCCCTGCAGAGGTGCTCTAGCGCTAAATCAGGGATTCTCAACTTGTGGCCTGTGGGCCGAATATGGCCTGCTGTGCCATTTCATGTGGTCCCACACACCAGGAAGTGCCATGTGGTGGAGGAGGGGCAAAATGGCCATCCAGCTCCTGAAGTTGTCTGAGGGAGCATGACCCCAGCTTATAAAGGTTGAGGACTCCTGACCTAAGTGATCTAGAAATAACATGATAGGGTGATCTACTACTAATCTCAGTTGCATAAAAAAATGAAAAAAATGAAGTTTGATTAAGGAGAGGGAGGAACTCAGGGGCATATTACCCTGCCCTAAATATCACACCTACCTGCCTATATCACTGAAGCACCACCTACAGACAATCTTGTCCCATCTTTCCACATGGGGAAAAAAGTCATTTTTTTAAAAAAAAAATTGGGTGGGAAAGAAGCCACTTCAAAAAAGAATGCATGACAGATGTGTCATGCAGGCAGGAAAAATAATAATAACTCAAATCATAGCAAATCCCAACATGTTTTGTGATGTAATCAGTCACATAAGCGATGTATGGATATGAGAGATACATTAATGTTAAGGGGGGATAATAAAAATGATGTGGCAGACTTTAACATCCCAATCCTCCTTTTAGATGGCAGTGTGTCAAAACAACAACAGCAACAACATTTAAATTCATTAACTTAAATAAGGCCACATACTTTAAATCAGGGATTCTCAACCTACAGCCCATGGTCTGGATGCAGCCCGTGACACCATTTCATTTGGCCCTCACCACCTCCACCACACCAGGAAGTGCATGTGGTGGAGGAAGGGCAAAATGGTCATCCAGCCCCAAAAGCTGTCTGAGGGAGCATGACAGCTTTAAAAGGTTGAGAACTATTGCTTTAAATAAACCAAAAACAACAACCAAACAAATTGGCTGTGCATAAGACATTTTGGAAGGCCTCCTTGAGCTGGATTTAAAATGACCCCTAAGCTGAAAACCCAGTCCCTCAATGGAAGAGAAATTCCATCCAATTTTGGGACCAGGTCTCCTAGTTGAACAGATGATCCTCCCCCCAACAGCATGACCTCCATGTTATTAGGATTCAGTTTCAATTTGTTTAATCTTGTCCATTCCATTATTGAGGCCAGGCAGCCATAAAGTCATTGGACTACACCCACTGGTTCTGTAGAGGTAAAGGTGAAATAGAGTTGAGTGTCAGCAGCATCCTGATGACATCGAATTCGAAATCTCCAAATGACCCCTCCCACTGGCTTCATATAGATATTAATATCAGGCAAGTGATTGACCCTGGGTCACCCCACATTGGAGCATTGATGAAGCCAAATAGGCTTCCCTGAGATAGATTATCTGAGTCCAGCCTTGACAGCCTTTCCATAAGGATACCATGGTCAACATTATTGAAAACCACAGAGCGATCCAGGAGCACCAGGAAGGACAAAGCTTCTGTGGCAGCTTCCTAGAGAAGGTCATCATGCAAAGGGACCAGTGAAGTCTCAGTTTCATGGCAAGGCCTGAACCCCAATTGGAATGGATCTTGATAATTGTTTTCTTCCAAGAACACATGCAACTGATTAGCCATCACCCTCTAAATGACTTTACCCATAAAAAGATGATCGGCTATCAGCCTATAGTTATCTATAGTAGGACCCCATCCAGAGGGACATGGTATAAGTCCAATACATTATTATTATTATTATTATTATTATTATTATTATTATTATTATTATTATTATTATTATTATTATTATTATTATTATTAATCATTGTCGTCGTCATCATCTGTAGCCATATTTGTCCTCTAGACATATTGTTTCTCTCTCTTTTAATTCTTTAGCCCCGCCTAATACCTACACTTTTACCAGGATCCAGCATTCAACCATTTTGATTTCAACATAGAGTCTTGTGAGGCAGAAATCTCAAATTTATGGGATACAATGGAATAAAAGTGAAAAAAGTATGCATCCTAATGATTTTCTGAAAGTTGATAGGCATAAATATGTAGCTACATTGATATTCTATGGGGAAGAAATAAAGTTGTCTGCTACTAAAACAGAAACAATTTTTGGTGCAATAATATATATATCATGTTGAGAAAAAGGACTGGACAAACCAGCTCTTTCTTTTATTAAATATATTTCTCTCAAAATGATTTACCTTCTTCATATTGCAGCCAGCAAAAGAGACATTCAGATGTGAAAAGACAAAAAGAGAAAGGGGGGAAATGTAGACTTCTGTAACTATGGCATGGATCCAAGATTCATACTGACAGAGCTGGAGTTGTCTTTTCACATGCTTGGAAATTGCTGGGTGGGGAAAAGAGAGAATGAGGGTGGGGAGAGGGGAAAAAAGAAAGAAAAAGATTTTTGTTCTCCAGTCTACAGGATTTTGGAGGAAAAGGTCGGTTGTGAAAGAGTGACTGACAGATACACTTGTATTTGAAGATGTGCACAGAGGCCATTCAGTGTCTCATAAAAGAGTCTCCTCAGACAGGCCAGTCTTTTATTTGTTCAGAAGCTGCATGCAGGCCCCACAGGGTCAGAAGTTGTGAAGACAACCCATTGTCTCCTGCCAATGAGACTCTCCTTTTGTACAAGGATGTAATATTGACCCAAGGCAAGATGGTAATGGTTACATAAAATATCACTCTCACCACAGAAACAGAGCCACTGGTACTTTAATGAGCTGAAGCTCCCCATTACCAAAAAACAATTTGCTTCCCTTGCAGTGGATTTCCTTAAGTGCCTGCTGGTATTTGCTTTTGCTCCAAGACGGTGGCCTTTTAAGAGAGGATCAAGTGCATGTTTTCCACAGCTGTCATTCACTTAAGCATTTTCTAAACATTTCCTTCCAACTCACACATATCCACAATAAACCTTGGCACAGCTTAAAGGGCTCTATGCGTCATATGAGGGACTTTTAATTATAACTCCCTGAAAATGGATTGGGGTGTGAGGAACGTGCTTTAAGGCTTTTTAAAGAAGAGGATGAGACTGGTACACTAGCAGTGATATTTTCCCATCCAGTGACTCATCCAGTTTTTCGGCTAATTGATAGAGCAACACCTCTGGCCAGGTTCTGCCATTTGCCATTATATTTATAATTCTATCCCCATTATTTTCATCATGTTTATTCAAAGTCATATACAAATCTGTCATTTCTTAGCCTCTGTAATCCGGAATGTGCTACTTTGATGGGTCTGGAGGTTAGTTCATCCCACAGGGTGGGGGCTATGGCAGAAAAGGTTATTGATGTGGTTATTTATTTATTTATTTTTGCCTCTCTAGATATAACCACTTGGAGCTTACCTACCTGGATGCTACAGGTTTTGATCTTGGGCTTTGGTTTCCCCAAACTCTTTCATGTGAAAACTTCTTATAATCTTCCAGGAGCTCAGATATGTGTAATTGTTGCAAGCCATTATTTTTTTTTAAAAAAAAAAATCAAGAGCATGGGGGACTTAATAGAAGATTCAAAAACGGCTTGGGTGGGGGCTACGTGCAACCTATATGTCATGTTCTGTCTATTGCTCTTCTAATCCAAATGAGTATACAAGAAGCAGCTGGGAAATATATCCCTTAAAACAGGGGGCCAAAAACTTTTCAGACCGCTGGCCGGTCACATGGTTCAGCAGGCTGGTCACATGGATCCTCCCACTGGAAGTGGAAGTAAAATATATCTGTGCATGTGCAAAACGCTGCTGTAATTGCACCCATGGCTGTCATAAATATGTTTACAACAGCCATGGTGCATTTATGGTAGCATTCTGCACATGTGGGGGCACACTTTACTTCCACTTCCAGGAGCAGCGAGGACAGCATGGGCCGAATGATTTGGTACTGTGGGCTGGATCTTGCCCACGGGCTATAGTTTGGGCACCCCTGCTTTAAAACAACCTCACAGAAAATTACTGACGGAGATGAATACTGTGATGACTTTCTCTGCCTTGCACAAACACCTAACTGGTGAAGATGGCTAAAAAAACAGGTGAGAAAGCAGTAGGGCAGCTGAAGCTATGCTGAATCCAAACTCTTCCCAGCTTAGAGATGCTGGCAATTACTCAGGACTACTTGGGCATGGGCCTTATTTTATGTCATCATTGAGGCTATGTCTTGGCTGAAGAAAAGTGGGATTTGATGTAGTCCTCCCATTCAATTTTCTATACTTCTCCCCATTTTTTGCATCAGAAAAAAGTTCTATGAGGACATTGCTGTGTCTGCAGATCTCTGAGGTCAGAAGAAGATTCTGTCAGTAGAAAGAATGGATATGTATGCCTTTGGCATTCAGATCTGGTAACAAGCAAAGCTGCTAATCCTTCAGATGTTTTGTAGTTCACCCAAAACTTCCAAAACACCAGCCACCATGGAGCTATGGAGCTTGTAGTTTAAAGCATCCATAGGTTTTCCATTCATGCTATTTAATATTGCAGTTCTATTGTCAAACATATGACTGGCCTTTATGTGTTTATCTGGTTTTGCTTTGTGTTATGTTTCTGCTTTAAGAAATAACATTAGGAAGCTACTATCATGAAGAACCATTGCCAGAAAATGGGGTGGGGATTTTGGGGTGGGAGAGGGTATGTCTGAGGCCAAGTAAAAGAAATACAGAGCAGATGTGAATATATCTCACATTTTTTCTGTATTTCAAAGTGCTTGAAATATATTTCAATTAAATATTTAAAATCATATTTTTACCCTCTCAGGTTGACGAGGCAAGTCAGAGAGATGAATGAATGTATTGATGATACTGTGTCATGTCAGTGAGCGAACAATGCACAGATAAATGTTTTGAAGAATAATTTTTATTCATCTTGTAGTGCATTATCGATCACAACACTTCAGACGTGTTGCAGAGGCTAAATTCCTATTGCAGCACTAATTAACCAAACATACCACTAACTTGCTTTTTCAGAGCTACTGCATGCCAGCCTTTTGTATAACTAGTCCAATAAAAGGTCTAAACTTATCATGCAATACAAAAGACATTCCAACACCCATTCCCTGGGAGTTTTTAATTCTTTTTTGCAATCCCTCCCTACTGTGACAGCCTCATAGGCTGTGATTGATCTGGAGGCCTACACATTTAGATTGCTCGCAACTTTTGTCTTCCTGCTTTTCCGCCGACAACAATTTTATTTGCAAGTCCTCTATCTGTGACTTCATCATATCCATGTCCTGCCACCAGATACAGAAGTGCTTTGTTCTGCCTCTTTTCATGCTGAAGGAGGGAATTTTTTCCCCCCTCGGGGTTGCTTCTTGTTCTGAAACATGAAAATGTGTGAAGCATAAAACTCCAGCTGTGAATACTTACCTCCCTGCCGCGTTAAAAAGTTCAATATAAAAAACACCTGGTTTCAAGTAAAATGTACATCAAGATATATGGCAATGAGACAGATTTAATATACCCCATAGGGCCCTGAGGCAATTTTAAAATGAAAGACACAAACACATTTTTTTCTTCTCCAAATGAGCCATTACCTTTTCACAAATAATAAACCTGAACCTTGTACAGTTGAAGCACAAGTCAGAGGCAAAAGAAGACAGTGAATGAAGGCCCACTGTCATGCAAATGAGAATAAAACCATAAAGGCTGGGTACTGCCAGTTTTGGTGGGTTTGTTTCCCTGTCAGCAGAATCTCTTTACATACCACCATTGATTTACAGAAATGAAAGAAAGGGAGAGTGAACATATTCTGAAAACCTGAATGCCAGACACAACCACTTCCAAACAAAGAGTCAGCACTGTGTCTGACACTCCCATCGAAGAATAAAAACAGAAAGACCAATAAAGAGAGAAGGCTCATCATCCTGACAGCCTGCTGCAGTGCAGTGCCAGTGCAATGGCGAAATATCTGTTTTGCTCACTCAAAACATATATGCGTGTATTCATGTTTATTATTCTCTATAGTCATGGAAACACATTGGATGGATATGTACCAGCAGGGGTGTGGGAACCACTTTCTGCCAGCTGTTTTCTATACTGTTCTTATAAGCATTGGTGATGCTAGTGAAGATGTGAGGTTTTTTTAAGCTCCAATTAACCTGGAGATAATCTAAGATCATCACCTTAAAATTCAGAAATTGAGATCATTTGGCTACTTCACTGTAGAAAATGACTCCTATTCAGCCTCTCAGTTTTTACTTTATTGCATGTGGTGGGTTGGCATAGCACTATTACAAATTTGTTCAATATGAGCTGAAGTTTATATGACAATCATTCTCCCTACCCTAGACATAACTCAGGCTTACCATGTAGTTTGTGGGTGTTAGCCTGCCTGCTTTGCAGGCGCACCCCCAAAGAAAGACTCAGACACCAGTATATGGATAAAGGCATTGGGCCACTTTTATTGAATAATGCCCTAGTCCGAATTATTCCTTTCAATTGGTACTCATCCAATTATAATTCTTTAAGGCAAGCAGGCTGCAGTAACACTGGTAAGGTTCCTCCCAAAATTGCCAACGGCAATTGGCTACAATAAGAACATAAGAACATAATAACAGCCTTGCTGGAACAGGCCACAGCCCATCCAGTCCAGCATTCTGTCTCACACAGTGGCTCACCATTTCCTTCAGGGTATTCCCAAGCAGATGCCTGCTTAGGATTCCCTGGAAATGATATTGAGAGATATCCTGCCTATCTCTCCAACCCGGAGGTTGTCCTTAAGTATCCATAATTATAGCCATTGATACTCTTGTCCTCCATGAACTTGTCTAATCCTTTCTTAAAGCTGTCAAGACTGACAGCTGTCACCACTTCTTCTGGCAGGGAGTTCCATAGACCAGTAATCCTCTGGGTGAAAAAGTACTTTCTCTTAGTTGTTTGAGAACTAGTACCCAAAAGTTTCATGGAGTGTCCCCTAGTTCTAGTGTTATGCGATAGGGAAAACAGTTGTATCCATTTTGGATGTATCCATTTTGTATCAATTTGTTTGTTGACACAAACAAATTGTTGACCGTAGTCAATAAACTATCTACTGACCCCACCCTCTGACGTGTATCCGTCAAATCACGGAGTGATGCATGCTGAAAAGCTCGTGCCATCACCCCTTAACTGGTTCGTCGTTGACCGGTCAACGTTATTACACCTGTACCTGTCTAAATGTTGGCCAGTCAATTGCGAACCTGCCGGATACCTATGGGTCATAAATCTTTACCTTACCAGTGCTACCCGCCTAAGTGACCAAAGTCAAGAACAAGAAAAACCCCTATATCAAACCTCAGCAACAGTGTGGGATGGGCAAAAAAGCCAGAACCCAAGGGCCAATAGTGGGTTCCAACCAAAAACTCCCACCCGGCCCCGAAGCGACCAAAATATCACACTGTTCACTAGGGAGGGGGGGGAGGGAAAACTTCTCCTCTCCGTCGCTCTTTTTAAAATGGCAGCTCGGCTGCCTCGTGGCCACCCCTTTTATAGAGGGGTGGCCACGCCCCCTAACTTACCCGGATGTCTGAGTCCGGGTGGGGGGGCCCCCGCAAAGAGCGTGGCGGCCATTTTGGCGCCGCGCTTTCATTGCAGGCGCACCCCCCAAAGAAAGACTCAGACACCGGTATATGGATAAAGGCATTGGGCCACTTTTATTGAATAATGCCCTAGTCCGAATTATAACTTTCAATTGGTACTCATCCAATTATAATTCTTAAGGCAAGCAGGCCGCAGTAACACTGGTAAGGTTCCTCCCAAAATTGCCAACGGCAATTGGCTACAATGTATCCATTTTGTATCAATTTGTTTGTGGACACAAACAAATTGTTGACCGTAGTCAATAAACTATCTACTGACCCAACCCTCTGACGTGTATCCGTCAAATCATGGGGTGATGCATGCTGAAAAGCTCCTGCCATCACCCCTTGCCTGGTTCGTCGTTGACCGGTCAACGTTATTACACCTGTACCTGTCTAAGTGTTGGCCTGTCAATTGCGAACCTGCCGGATACCTATGGGTCATAAATCTTTACCTTACCAGTGCTACCCGCCACACGGGGAGGCTTCAATGAAGACTCACCGCTCCCCCCCCCAGACCGTCAGCTCGGTCAACAGGCCTGCTTGCAAATCTTCCAAAAAGAGGTTCATACCTCTATCCGACAGGTGGACCCCATCCCCTGCATACAGATCGTAATTTTGTAAACTAATGGTGGGGTGTCGGACGACCATCCCCAAACCCTTGTCTGCCACGAACCGGGCAACTGCCCTGTTCACCGAGCGACGAGCGCGGTCAAGGGCACGGAGGTCAATACCTCCCCTGTAAGCGTGACGTGGTATGATGTCCGACCATAGCAGCCTGGTGAACGGAGACACAAAGTGCAAATAAGCTAGGTCTCTGCAAATCGCAAATTTTAAAGAAAGGCCGGTGACCTGGCCGAGGTCATTGCCCCCGAGGTGCAGTACAAGGACATCAGGCGGTTCAGCATCCCTAATGGAGAAAAGGAATGGCAACAGTTCCCGCCATCTCATTCCACGCTTACCGTACCAATGTATGCATGCGGCCGCGCGCAGTCCAAGCTGGGGTCCCCACTCTGTCGCCGCAGCATACTGAGCTGCCCAGTGCACGTAACTGTGGCCCACCAGCCATACTGCCACCGGTGTGCGGGGACACACAGGGTCTGTAAGAGAAAAAAGAGAACAGTGACTTAAATGGTACTCACGTCTGAAGAGGACGAACATACAATGCAAAACGCATAGATCCCCATCTTCCCATACGGCGTATATCAGCCTCAGAGTACCCAAATGCAGCTGCAGTTGAAGCAGCACCTATTCTAAATGAATGGGTGCCGTAACGAGCCCCAGGGAGGCCAACACTGGAAAGTGCCATACCGGTCACCTTCCAAAATTGAAATTTAGTAAGGGGAGACCCATCTTGGTGGCAGAAAAATGGGCCAGGGTGCGTGCCACGCACTGCCAAGAACTCCTGTAGGGTACCAACTGGACAGATGTCTGCAATGGAACATCGTAGCAGTCTAACTCCACTGCCTACGCCATGCTGATCAACTTTTGAGGACCGTATCCTCAACTGAGCCCACTCATTAGAAACATAGACATCATCGAGTTCCAGTGCCCTACGAGTCGCATCCGCCTTAGACAGTAGTACCAACTCACTGATGCGGAGCGCTCCAAAGAAGGCCACCGTGGTAGCCGCATGAAAAAGAGCTGCCTCATACCTGTCAAAACATAGGTTAGGCCAGCCTCGTGCAAGGTGTGTGAGCACCCCTGGGGAAATTGGGTGCCGAGTGTCCGGGCGGCGGCCACGTTCCCGTGTCCACCCCTCCAAAACATGCCGTATGCAAAAATCGTTCATGCTGTCAGCAAAACCCCCCACCTTGGCAACAAATGCCAATGCTGACAGCCTTGATGCTATAGTGCGGGGAACGAGGCCCTGACTGTGTAAATGAACCATGAATTGTAAAACCTGTTCCACTGGAATGGGCCACACCTCTGGCAACTGAAGTTGCACACGGAAGCTATTAAATTGAACGAAAGCATGATGATACGCCTTACGCGTGCGGGGCGCCAAGGACATGCCAATCACCCGGTTCACCTCTCCTTGCCAAATGTCCAAATCTCGGCCGGACGTGGCGAGGGGAATTCCTCTGCGTCTGGAGCCAAGGCGCGGAACCGGGGGATCTGCAGGCGGGATAAAGCATCAGCAATATCACTATCAATGCCTGGTACATGTCTGGCCCTGAAAAGCACATTTAGGCGTAGGCTACGTAACACGAATTGGCGAACTAAAGCCATCACCCTGGGTGATTTAGATGTCTGAGCATTGACAATGTGCACTACTGCAGCATTGTCACACCAAAAATGGACCACTGAGTTGGCCCACTCCTTGCCCAATAGCATCAAAGCTCCCAGGATTGGAAAAAACTCAAGGAATGTAAGATCGCGGAGGCGATCCGTGCCCCGCCATTCTGGAGGCCATTGACCATAAGCCCACCTCCCCTGGAAGTAAATCCCATATCCCAGGGAGCCGGAGGCATCCGACTGCACTTGAAACCTAGGTGAAACTAAAAGGTCGGACCTCCAAAAGGATACCCCGTTGAAGTCCTGCAGGAATGAGGGCCAAACCAAAAGGTCAGTCCGCATGCCCCTGGTTAGTCGGACCCTATGATGGCGCCTTGTCAGGCCAGACATAGCATCACACAGGCGCTGAGCAAATGCCCTGCCAGGCGTAACCACCCTGCAGGCAAAGTTAAGATGACCATTAAGTACCTGAAGCTCCCTAAGTGACACCTTACGTTTGGCCAGCAAGGCCAAAATCATCACAGAGATCCGGGTAACCTTGTCAATGGGTAACCGGGATGCCTGTGCAACTGTGTCAATTTCGATACCCAGAAATGTGAGGGTAGTGGATGGGCCCTCTGTCTTTTCGGGCGCTAAAGGGACACCCAGTTCCTGCATTAGTGTCTGAAATGTGGTGAGGAGACGCGTGCACGTGTCCAAGCCCTGTTCACCCCCGAACAAAAAGTCATCGAGGTAATGGGCTACAGACCAAGACCCGGACCTGCGAACAAAGGCCCACTGAAGGAAGGTGCTAAAACGTTCAAATGCTGAACAGGATATAGAGCAGCCAAAAGGCATGGCCTTATCTACATAGAACTTCCCTTGGAATCTAAAACCCAATAGCTCAAAGTCCTCAGGGTGCACTGGCAACAATCGGAATGCCGATTTGATGTCACATTTTGCCAGGAGGGCACCCGGACCACAAGAGCGCACCATCCGTAGGGCTTGGTCAAAGGACGTATACCTGACCGAACAAAGGTCATCAGGGATAGCATCATTGACAGAATAACCCGCCGGGTACGATAAATGCTGGATTAAACGAAATTCCCCCGGGGCCTTCTTGGGTACCAACCCCAGAGGGGAGACCTTCAGGTTGGGAAAGGGTGGCACAGAAAAGGGGCCTGCCACCCTCTTGGCCCCAACCTCCTTAGCAATACTCAGGGCAGCCACCTCCTCTCTACCCTTCAGGGACAGTAAATTGGGTGCATCTTGGGGTCCCCGCACTCCTTTGAATGGGATTCGAAAGCCCCACTGGAAACCCTCAAGGAGGTACTTCGCATCCTCTCTCCGTGGATAAATTGAGAGCCATTGCTCCAACATATACACATTAACTGGGGAGGGGGCATTTTGCCTGGCTAGCTCCCTCAGCAGCCACTCTGCGTGCTCCCTGTCCACCTCTACCTCTGCCCCGTGACCCGCCGGCTCGCGGACACGCGGCGGCGGCGTGGGGGCCAGCGCAAGAGGGACATTCATGTTTGTATCGGCACTGCCGCTTATTGCACACACCGCTGGCCGAGAAGCTCCAACACAGCAAGCGGGCTGGAACCCCCTGCCCCGCCAGCTGGCGGGAAGCTTGCGTTGGAGCAGCTCGCTGAACGGCATGGCCACAATGGTACCTATCCCCAGGCGCCGGACGCGTGGGGGTCATGTACAATAGCCACAATTTCTGACAGGGCTCATCCCATCTCATCTCCAGGTGCAATGTCACCCTCATTCTGAATTCCTCATCGTAAGCCAACCACGATGGGCCAGGAAAATCCACCATCACCCTGTAAATATTGTCCAAATATTGGACCATAGGAATGGCCAGGTCTGGCCGGGCCCTGAGATACACCGCCATATAAATAAGATATGCGGGCAACCAGTTGGCCCAGGTGCGTGGTGGCTTACGACGGCGGGACAGCTCTTTGTCTTTGTCATCCTGTCCCTCTCTCTCCTCCTTAGTGGGCTCACGGTTCAATAGGGAGAATATATCCACGTACTCCCCCCGCCAAATCTTTTCCCTCGTGACCTGGGACAAATGATCACCAAGGGGCAACGAATAACCAGCCGTCGGCAAAGCCGTCACCGGCACATTAGGTACCCGGGGCATACGCAGTGGAACCTGGACAGTCCCTGCGATGCCCGGCACTGGCCCGGGGGCAGAAACCCCCACCCCCAACGTTGCACCAGTATGGAACCAAGGGGCACTGGGATAAGGTGGCAACTGATGCCCACTCGCCTCGACATTACGAGGCCATGGCCACTGAACCCCACCATTGGAAGTGGACTGTGGTGTGGGTGCATTAAATTGAACCTGATACTCACTAGTTGCACCCCCGTGAGCCGCCCCAACTGGGGGTTCCGGCCCATGGCGGGCGTCGGAGCTCGCGACCGGAATCGAGCTCTGGGGCCGCACCTGACCACTCTCCTGCTGTAGCTCTGGCCGAACAGGGAGCTGCGAGACACCGGCCGGGGTAGGCCAGAGCATCTCCAGCAGCTCAACCCGGCTAGCCACTTGCTGCAGTGTGGCAGCCATTGAGGTAGGCGGAGGACCCAAAGGTGCCCCTGCAGCAAATGAATTGGCCACCAGGCACGGGGTTGTGTGTCATCCCTAAGGATGCCTCGAGCACAGCTAAACGCGTTAGCAATGCATCGACTGCCACAGATCCCCCAGTATAGAGTGGGCAGGGTGGGCCGGACGGCCCACCAGGCATTGGACCAGGAACCCCGGTATGAGAGCCCGGGCCCGAATAGGGCCATGCCCAAAACTCCGGCCCATGAGGAGCCGGAGGTGGAACATGCTGCACCCCAGCACCGGACCCACCCCCGCTGCCCTGGCCCATGGCCGGTATCTGCGGGCCGAGGGCCGAAGCCCCAGAAGGGCCAGCCAAAGGCTGACCGGCCAAGGGCCAAGTAGCCTGCATCGCCCCACCGGTATCGGTGGGGGTAGAGCCTTGGCGCGTGGGTGCAGCCCTGGTCCTCCGACCTGAGGGCTGGCCCCCACGTTGCGCAGGGCCAAAAGTCCTCCCCGTGGGCTGCGGCTTCGTCGCCGAGGCCCTCCGTTTGGGAGGCATATCGGAAGGAGCAGGATCCCTTTCCAGGGATTGAAGAGCACAAAAAGGCACAGAGGAGCCAGCAAGCCAAGGCTCCGTGCGAAATCCTTCCTTCCCAGCCGGGAAGGACCAAGGGGGAAACAAACAGTGACGGAGAAAACTTCTCCTCTCCGTCGCTCTTTTTAAAATGGCAGCTCGGCTGCCTTGTGGCCACCCCTTTTATAGAGGGGTGGCCATGCCCCCTAACTCACCCCAATGTCTGACTCCAGGGGGGCCCCCGCAAAGAGCGTGGTGGCCATTTTGGCACCGCGCTTTCATTCTTTTGTCTTCTCCTAAAGAAGGTCAAAGGCCACCAGAGATGCAAAATGGTTTTATTATTTACTAAATGAACCAAGAGTACAAACCAGATATCATCCTCCAGACTTCCCCCTGTCCAGGTTTGGTTGCTTCCTTGGTTGCCTGACTGCTGGCTTGCTTTGGCCTTCTCTTGCTCCAGCTCTAATCTCAAATGTTCACCTCTAAATCCACTATTCACTATGATTACCTCAGTCATGCATATGCTGGTTGCTTCACTGCATATTTCATGATGTCAGGGTCTGAAACAGCTTCATATGCTAGGAAATATGTTCTGGTAGTTGCAGGATGAGAGCCACATCCTTTTGTAGCTGCTAAGGCCCTCGTGGTGTCCACCTGGAAGACCCAGGGAAAAGCTACATAAGAACCGGCTTGTCCCCATGGAAGCTGCCTTGTCTATGATGGATTTTACACTTATTGTGTATTCCTTTCTGCCCAAAGTTAACTTGATGTTTGCAATTTTAAATGTGTTATTATGAAAGTATTGTAACCTTTTAGAAAACCATGATTTTAGGAGCAGTGATTTAGCTTTAACCTCTGACCAATTCTTAGAGTCCTGTTGTCTTAGATACACAGGGTCATGATGCTCTTTGCTTTTTCCTTTGTCCATTCTGGAATGATGATGATGATGATGTCTCAGAAGTTGTTCTGGGTTGAAAGGATTTTTGCAGAAGAAACTCTGCTCAGGGAACGCCAAAATGAGGCTCCTTTCATGTCCCTAAGAGCTGGGACAGAGATGAAAGCTCAATCGTCATGCAGTACCTGTGTTGTGTTTTGGGATCAAGGAGACAGCGGAGGCTTGATTCATGAAGAGGCAATAGGGCAAGATAGCCCGGTCGGAGTTTATTAGGAATAACAGGACAAAGAAAATTCCAGAGAAGGGTATGCAATATATCCTTATTGGTTACCTGCGATAGCATAAGGTTACTTAATTGGCTAAATATCAGCATGTCTGCCTCGTGCTCACCTTGCTAATTGGACAGAAGCTGCGTGCTAGCTGAATGACTGCGTGCCATCCCTGGGCATAGTGGGGAGGGCCAAAAGGCCTTGAGTCAGAGGCCCAAACTGGGGCCTCTAAGTTACGGCGTAAAAACAGATGAGGTAAGGAGAACGATCACCCATGATTTATGGCCATGGTTTGCCATTAGCCACAGCGATCGTGCTGTGAACCTCCTCACATCTTCCCCCCTCTGTTTTTAAGAAGCTTATAAGCATAATAAATTTGGTCCTTGCGTGCACGAGGCCGGAAGCGAAATCCTTGCAGGCAGGTGGCTAGCAACGAAGGTATGCATTGAATAAAGCAACAGGCAGTTATCAGAATGGCAAGAATAATTAAACCATACTGCAGGATGATCCGTACCCAAGCTCCGTTGGGATGCCAGGACCAAAGAGTGCTCCACCACGAAGGCAGAGGGTTTTGCTTAATATCAGAAACAATTTTGGTTAAAGAATCCAATTGGTTTTGTACCTTATTAGAATTATCGGATAAGTTAAAGCAACACATATTATGCACAGACTCACAACCTTGATGATGCAACATCAGCAAATAATCGATCACGGCGCAGTTATCTAAAATGGCATTGCGAAGCTGAAATTGCTCCCTGTTCAGGAGGCTAATAGCTTGGGAAGTGTGATTAATGGCTTTTACAAATGCACAAGCAAGCTTTCCAAGCTGCCTTGCATTCCCGGCTGCCAGGCCAGGCATGCCAACAAGACTGATGGCTAAGGATGTGTACTCGGCCTGGGAAAGCACCTTAACAGTGCTATCGCAATCAGAGGGTAACTGCTCAGCGGCAGTACCCCGGGTGATGCGTTTGTGGGCGGGATGCTGACGGACCAGCGTAGTGCGGGTGGGCAAAGCAACAATCATACGACTAAGGCAACAAGTGGTTGTAGAGAGGTTAGCAGGAATATAGTTCCAAGTTCGTGACCCACAGGTCCAGAACCACCCAGAAGGCAACAGAATGTGCTGAAAGTTAAAATGAAGGTCCTCTGTTTCTCTCCCGGTGCAATTAAGACCGCGACCGGGCTGGAAACAGCTAGGCTTTGACTTATGTTGAGTACAGTTCACAACCCTGGCACATTTACTAGCATTACTAACAGCTTCAATAGGAGTATAGAGAGACAGGGCATCAAAGGGCAGCCTTTTGGTTGCCTTTCCCCAAAAGGGGCTAAGAGCATATTTGTTTTTGACCTGGTCATTAAAGTCGGCCATATCGTAACCCAACACTGACCTACTGATGTTTTGGGGACTGTAGCAAATGTGAATGAGACAGGTGCTTAACAGGTGATAGGAGTCAACGCTTTGCTTAAGGCAAAACTCAGTTTGATTAGAAATGCGGGCAAGCTTATACCACAGGTTATACTCAAAGCGTTGGGACAGCTCATCTTGGACAGCAAGCGCTCCTGGAAAGAGAAGCATGTAGCAACAAAGAATCGTTATAGAATTAGCATTTAGACAAGCTATGATAGCAACAACAAAGTTCTCAGGAGCCTTTTCCACCCAAATTTCATCCAGCATGGACTGGGCTTCATCCGACAATGCTTTCACCTGGCCCCAGGTTATCGGCGGGTTCTGCCCCCTTCGCCTTCCCCCTCGGTTCCGCCTCCTCTCCGGGAGCTCGTGCAGGTGAAGGTCGAAGTTTGGAATGGGGTTGCTGAGACCCTGATGCCATGCCATGCTTCCACGGTCGAACAAACCGGGCAGGGACCCAAAGAGGACCTTCTGGCGTAGACACTGCGGCGTAGCCCCTTCCCCAGGTGATGAGGGGAACAGGCCCTTTCCACTCCGGGTCCGGCAGGCGTCTGTACTGGACCTGGGGGGCAGGCAGAACCTCAAGCTGGCGGTAGTGACGCTGAGCCCTGGATAAAAATTGAGAATTAAATTGAGACAAGTTAAGGTGGTTTAGCGTGAACAGTACACTAGCAAGCCACTCCTCCTTTTCCGGAAGTGAGAGGGGGATAGTTCCCCCTTTCCTTTTTTGGCGATCCAGTGCCTCTTTCAGTGTTTTATTGGCCCGCTCAACCACGGCCTGTCCCTGAGAATTATAAGGGATGCCGAATGTGTGGACAATCTGCCAGCGGGTACAAAACTCTGCTAGGGCAGTAGAACAATAGGCGGGGCCGTTATCGGTCTTCAAACGGTCAGTTTTTCATCCATGTGATGCTATATAACCAAATTAGGGTAAGCCTTTCTGTACAGCGTGAGAGCTGCATTTACATAAAACTGACACATGGTGGGGCTATTGAGCATTCCCATTGGCAATACCTTCCAATGGTACCGGACTGTGGGCTGGGAGTTATTCAACACTGGGACCGTGAAAGCAAAATACTTCCGGTCCTTTTCCTGAAGGGGAATGGTATAAAAACAATCCTTGAGGTCAATGACAGCCATCTCATAATCATGGGGTATCAAATTTGGGTTCGGGGATCCACACTGGAGCGAGCCCATCGGCTCAATTATCTTATTGATCTCCCGCAGGTCATGGAGCAACCGCCACTTCCCGGACTTCTTTTTGATGACAAATACCGGGGTATTGAACGAACTACTAGTCGGTTCAATGTGACCCGCGTCCAGTTGTTCCTGGACAAGCTGCTTAAGCGCAGTCAACTTCTCTTGCGGAAGTGGCCATTGCTCCACCCACACGGCTTGATTGGTCTTCCACGAGAGTGGAAGAGCACAATGTTGATGGCTATTCATGAGTTATGAGGGTGGTGCCAACTTGCGCCAGCAAATCCCTCCCCCACAAGTTGAGATCAATTTGTAAAATACAGGGCTTGATGCGAGCGATCTCAGGCCCGCCAGGTTGGAGACTGACAGATAACCACTGAGCACTTTTCCGGGAGGCCTGGCTACCACCGATGCCCCAAACTGAGGGAGCGGTTTCGGTTGGCCACAAGGGATCCCAGTGCCCAGCGACTATCACAGAAATATCTGCCCCCGTATCCAACAATCCTTCCAACAACTTACCGTTTACCCAATACTTACGGGTCGGCTTCTGCTGTCCTATCTGCTCTTGAAGGGCGGCAACCTGTGGATGATAGGTGTCTCCATCGGCCCCGGCACGGGTGGAACCAAACCCCCCCCCTGCGAAGGGCGGGCTCCGCTCCCCCTGGGGTCTCATAAGAAACAATGATCAATTGTGCCCAGGAGTCCCCCTTGCGCAGTTGCAATGGGAGGTGACTCCAAAATTGTACATAAATGATGCCTGTGTAGTCTGCGTCCATCACGCCAGGAACTATCATGATGCCATGTTTGGCCGCTGATGAACGTGGCAGTACCAGACCAACGGTCCCTCTTGGCAAGGGGCCAGTAAGGTCGGCAGGCATCAGGATAAGCTCCCCAGGCAACGCAGTTGTCATGTCCTGTGTGTTAACGAGATCTAGACCAGCGCTGCCAGCAATAGCAGCCTTGCGCTGATCTACCCGTGTCCCCTTTATTTTTCCGGGGCCCGGGGAGGGCCCGGTATCTAGTTTCCCTGTGGTGAGGGGTTGACTCTGCACTGGCTAGCCCAATGGTATCCTTTGCCACACCGGGGGCACTTCTTGCTGGGGCGCTTGACATCCTTTCCACCCCCCTTATGCGCTCCCCCTCCGGGGGCGTGACACTCTTTCTTGAAGTGGTCCGGTTTCTGACAGTTGAAACAATTGCCAGTGGGCTTGTTTCCGGCATGAAGCGCTCCAGCCAGAAGGGCCTTTGCATGTGTTTGAGTGCCCACCTCCATACAGGCTTGAATCATGTCAGCTAAACTATACTCAGGGCGGTGAATGACATTCTGCAAAATCTTCTTGCAATCGGCATTGGCCTGCTCAAAAGCCAGCCATTTCAGGAGTTCTCCTTGGGCATCAGGGTTGTCTATCTGTCTTTGTATGGCTTCCTTCAATCTATCAATGAACTGTGGATAGGGTTCAGTGGGCTGCTGCCGTGTGGAAGTAAAGGAGTGTGTGGGTTTCCCAGAGACGGGGACCCTTTTAAAGGCTCTCATGACGCACATGAACGTGCGGTGGAAAGACTCCCGGGGGAGTTGCATCTGCTGTTGGAGGGTAGCAAATGCACCTGCTCCATAAATCTGCTCAGGGGTGTTTTGTGGCATACCAGCCGCCACTGCAGCCGCTCGGAATTCACTATCCCAAACAACATACTGTGCAGCAGTCAAAATCATTCGAAACAAATCTTTCCAGTCTTGGGGTAACATAATGTACCCGTTTCCAATTCCCTCAAGCAACCCTTGCACAAAATGTGATCGGACACCAGCCTCTCTAACAGCTTTATTAAGTTCCCTAATTACTGTATATGACAGAGCTTGCCAATGGATACGTTCCTCTGGATTCCCATCCGCCCCCACCCCCATCTCAACCGTAATGGGAAAAGCAGAAGGACTCTCTCCTTGCCACTCTTCCGCCTCCTCCAGTGACAAAACCCCATCACTCTTGGCTTGATGTATGGCAGAGCGAACATTTCCCATCACACCGCCAGGGTAGGCGGGCGGCGCCTGGAGAACCAGGCTCGGGACGGGCGGCACCAATGGTGCCGTAGGTGGTAAAATAGCAGGCAGCACTTTTGGATAAGGAGGTGGTGGGTCCTCGGGTGGATGAATCAGAGGATTGGTCAGGGATGCCTCTGCTGGTACCAATTTCCTGACTGCCTCATTAACTCTTTGCCAAATCAATAAATGATGAACCGCTGCCCTCGGTTCTTCCAATAAAATTGTTCCAATTCTTTGCCAATCATCCCGTTTGAGTGATCCAATTTCTGGGTACCAAGGACATTGGCATTCGACTTCCTTAATGAAGTCTTCTAGACTATTAAGCGTGATGTCTGGACATCCGCTCTCCTTGATGAGTTTCTGCAATTCCTTTGCATGGGTCTTTTGCCCTAAAGAAAGTCCCCCCCCCCATACTCACAATCAGGAGCTCGAAAGCTGAGAGGTGCACCAGGGGGCTATTCCAGCCGGTGAGTCGGGGAGTTGGGATCCAGCAATCATGTCGCGGGTCGCCAGATGTTGTGTTTTGGGATCAAGGAGACAGCGGAGGCTTGATTCATGAAGAGGCAATAGGGCAAGATAGCCCGGTCGGAGTTTATTAGGAATAACAGGACAAAGAAAATTCCAGAGAAGGGTATGCAATATATCCTTATTGGTTACCTGCGATAGCATAAGGTTACTTAATTGGCTAAATATCAGCATGTCTGCCTTGTGCTCACCTTGCTAATTGGACAGAAGCTGCGTGCTAGCTGAATGACTGCGTGCCATCCCTGGGCATAGTGGGGAGGGCCAAAAGGCCTTGAGTCAGAGGCCCAAACTGGGGCCTCTAAGTTACGGCGTAAAAACAGATGAAGTAAGGAGAACGATCACCCATGATTTATGGCCATGGTTTGCCATTAGCCACAGCGATCGTGCTGTGAACCTCCTCACATACCTGGGTCTTGAACTGCCGATTTGCCAGCCTTCCAGATAACAAGGTGAGCTTCTTCACCACTGAGCCACCACATCCCCTCTAGAATGATAAGATGAAGGCACAACATTGCAGGCTCTATGATGCAAGGACAGATACCAGCAAATGAATGGAAGAAATACTATATTCCCTGTTCTGTTTGTTATGATACTCAATCAGCATGTCAATTAAAAGAAATTATCTGCCTATTGTAATCTACATACCAAACCCCCTTTTTAAGTTCTGGGATTCCCTATTAAAGAAAACATCTGATTTGGACACTATTCCATGTTCTGCAGATCATTTTGTGGGTGATGTTATTTGTTCTCTGTTAGAAAATTTGGAGGATTCTGTTAGAGGTAAAGAATAGCTAAAATTATTTTTATAACAACTGTTTCAGTTGTTTCCTTAATTGTTTGGCTCCTTGATTGCTTGGGCTTCCTGTTGTTGCCCAAGCCCTAAAGGTTTCCTGCTTGGGTTGCTTCCTTGGTTGTCCAACTGTTGGCTTGCTTGGATCTCCTGCTCTTGCTCCAGCTCAAAGGAACACTGCTTTGATTGCTTTCTTGGTTGTCTGGTTCCTGACCTTCCTGTACTATGTCTTATCTACTGGATTAACCTTGTATCTCTGTCTGCTCCTTATTTTGACCTTGGGCTTGGATTTGAGTGCAGATAAAGTTTGCTCTTTGACCTTTAACTTGGTTGCCCTAGGTCCTGGAGCCTGTGCTACTAATCAGCTGCCTATGTCCCAGATGCTGACACATGTTCACTATTTAATTCTGGTTAAGGCACTGTGCCAGCTTAGTCCAACTAGTTTAGTGTTGCTGACACTGAGCAAAACTATAGGACAATCACCATATGCCCTGGGGCAAGTGCTCATCTGGATAGGTCTTCATCCAGGTTTACATCCTGCTTGGTTTCTCTTCAGATGATTTCTTCTACTCTTCTCCCTCCAGTAGGAAGGCTTAACCACTTTCCACTCTTGGGCTTGTCATTCTGTCTCAGCTAGTGGGACCTGGAGCTGAACCCAAGCCCCCATCCACGGGTCCTCCTTAAAAATTTAGGTCCAGCTCAGAGACATTAGCAGGTTTCCCCTGGGGTTCTCCTCTGAACCTTTTGTGGTAGATGCTAGAAGTTTGGTTCCATGCATTCACAACTGTTAGGATTATGTTTGCTGTCATTTTCTTGTTCATCAACAAATGTACCAACCACCCCCTTCTGTCCAGCTAGTGGAAGGCTGAATCCATCCTTCTATCAGCTGGATGTTCCATAGAAATTTGAAGGGTCTGCACATCTATATGAGCAGGAGATCCAACTGTCCAGTTTATTACTCATGTAGAGGGGCTCTATACACATGTATGCATACATACATCAGCTAGGTCCATTTCATGATGTTGCCAGACACTGAGTCAAATGGGCTTCATGGGTAACATATTTTAACCCCCTAATATAGAGTGCTGACCAATAAGGTACCTTGATCAGTATAATATAGTACCCATGCCATTTTCAAGCATTAAAAGGTAAGGATGCTAACTGTGCATGTTTTTTCAGATTATGCTGAAATTCATCCAAAGGATAATCACCCAGGTAACACTCTTTTGTCCTTCTCACGTACAGGTTTACTGCTTCATCAATTCCTATTTTCTCTCACTTATAAAGTTAAAAAGTTTTTTAAAGTACTTGGCCTTGTAATGCCCAATTAGTTGTTATCAGCTTGTGAAAGCCACCCAAAAAGACCCAAAGCCAAAATTCCATGATAATGCTGTGACTATGTGACATAAACCAGCCACCAAATGTGTCTGGGAAATTATAAAATGGAAAGGAAAAGGAGAAAGACGAAACATATTGCAATGCATGTTCACATTTAGGAAGGAGACTAACTGAAATGGACACCCTGATAAGAAACCTAGTATCTAAAGAATCCTGGGTTTCAAATGCAGGGGGAAATCTGCACTTCTGTCATCAATGTTTGATACGCTAACTCTTTCCTATTAAACCTGATGACAAAAAGTACCGATCAGGAGTTGTTCTTTGGAAAATGGCTCATTGACAAGAAAAGGAGATGAGGGGGAAAATAAAAGCTTTTAAGACCTTTCCATCCCTTTTTAATCTGAGATTACATTATCAGTCTGTATGGGTGTGTGAGTTTGGCGTCGTCTGGGCAGAAAATGCACAATACATTCTATGTGAAAGGTGCAAGACGATCTTGGGTTAGACAAGGATCCTTCCATTTACTATCATGGGTGGTATGGAGCAGAATTTACTGATTTTCCTCATGCAATGAAGACTGGCCATAACAGAAGGCCTGTAGCTTAAGTTACCTGAACTTGGAGTTCCTCTTATCAGCCCAGCTGCAAATTGAAAGGTGATGAACTCTTTCTCTCTTTTTTAGACATTTGTAGTTTGGGCAATATTGAAATGTGTGTGTATGATCTGTTCATTTTTATATAAGAGGGTGAAAATTGTGTTTAAATGTTTCAGCAAAGTATGTGGGTTTTTTTTCCATTTATGGAGAGACTTTATTTTTCATGTGTCAAGATAAAACTTGTTAAATTTTCTGAGGTAAAGTGTATAAAATATGTTTGTTTCTCTTTTACACACACACACACACACACACACACAGAGCATTCACACACACCAGGAACTTGCTCATTTGTGAAAATGTGATCTTGTGATACATGTACACACAGAGAAAAACACATTCATTAGAAGGGTAATATAGGAATTAGGAATCCCAGATCAGATTTATTGAAATATGGTTATTAAAAGGTCTTTTGTGAAATATTTCAATAGTTTATTTTCAGTGTTACTCTTTGTTATTGTTATCCTTAAAAAAAGGTTTTTCTTGTTGGTATATTACATAAATATTGCGTTTATATATTTATTATTGGGAATGCAGTATGTGTAAATGTGTAATATAATTTTCTCACATAAAATCATGGTATTAATAGTACTTCAAGTACAAATGATAAATCAAAGACTACTTTACTTAAATCTCATTTCCATCACAATGGAGACCTTGATGGTGAGGCAATGTTTTACCACCACCATCACCACCACCACCACCACCACCACCCCGCCGCCCTTTTCTCTGCCCTGTATTCAATCTCTGGATGAAAATAATTACATCCTAGCTAAAATAGCAATTTTGTAATTGCTATTGCTATCCTAGCCAAAATGTTAACATTTTGCTTAATTTGAAAATATTCCACATTTTGTTTCTAATAGGGTTGAAAATATTTTGTAGTCTCCCCAACCTATTTGAATCAAAGGAAAACTATAAGTTTGGTTAAACTCAACACAGTGCCTTTTCTAGGTTCCTTCTCTCATTCTTTGTCCTTTTCCTCCACAATGGCACCTACTTAGAGAGAGAGAGCAATGCAAAATAGGAATTGTTGCCTTTACTCTGAATTGGCTTCATTTGTTTATACAGTAAAACCCTTACTTATGAAAAAAGTCTGTTCTATAGGCTTTTATGTAAATCAGTTTTTTACTTAACTCGAAGCAAACCCATTGGAAAAATGAATTTTCTACTTAACTTGAAGCAAACCTATAGGAAAATGATATTTATGTAAATCGAAGTAATCCCATAGGAAAAATGATTTTTTAATGTAACTCAAAGCAAACCCATAGGAAATTACTACTACTACTTACTTTATAGAAATTGTGTTATGTAAATCAGGACATTTATGTAAATCGGGACATTGTTTTAGTGCAAAAATCATTATGTAAGTCAAATTTTATGTAACTTGAGACATATGTAAGTTGGGGTTTTGCTGTATTCACATTGTTATGTAGCCAGACTGGACCGACTATAAGATGATGTAACATCGTTATGCATATTTTGTTATCCCTAACTTGACTGATATCATCATAGAATCATACAATAACAGTTGAAAGGAGTTTATGGAAAACCAGTAGTACTCTCTTCTCAATCCTGTGTATTTCAAAATGAAGGGGTTTTTATCAACTCCCTCCCATCTATTACTCTATTTATCACATCACACTTGGCATCTAGATCTATTAATACAAAACCGGGGTGGGTGGGAATATATAGTTAGTAGCTATATATATCACCACCTTCATTTCAGCTAATGATTAACTGCAGCACCATAATTTAGTGCCACAGACTAAATTTAATACCTAATCTGAACCAGAGTAGTTCTACTAAATCAAGTGTCAGAAGACAAGCCATCTTTTGTAAATTCAATTGATTCAATGGATCTACTTGAATTATAATTTAATTAAAGGTAAAGGTTGCCCTTGTTTGAAAGCCAATCGTATCCTACTCTAGGGTAAAGTGCTCATCTCTGTTTACGGCTAAAGAGCCAGCACTGTCTGCATTTGCAGACATTTCCGTGGTCATGTTGTAGGCATGACTAGACATCAGAGGACACAGAATGCTGTTACCTTCCCACCAAAGTGGTATATATTATCTACTTGCAATTTATTGCTTTTAAATTGTTAGGTTGGCAGGAGTTGGGACAGAGACAAGAGCTCGCTCGGGTCAGCATAGGCTTAAATCTAATCAGGCTTTATAACAACTTATAACCAAAACAATGAATTTTTAGGGCCTTTGTTTTAGGGTAATGTTTTACGATCTATCTTTCAGAGACTGTGGGACACCTTATGTCAGATTACAACTTTGTAGTGCACGGGTGGAGAGCCTTTAGTTGGCCAGATGTTTTAGGCTACACCTCCACAATCTGTTAAAATTATTACTAAAATCCAAACATGGGATGACCAAAGGTTATCAAACTCTGCAGAAAGGGATCCTGACCTCACAGTTAAGCAAAAGCTGAGAAGTTGCACCTGATGCCAAAGAAAGGCCTATAAAAATAGATTTCTGTTTGAATGCATATACTGTAGTTTGGATGTTTTGATGTTAATTCTTCCAGAGAAATTTTGTAACTCAATCAGATGTTTCTAGTTTATCCAAGCACAGCCATTCTGCTATTGGTGACCTCTGTAGAGTTCAAGGCTAATTTTCAGTCTGCTTAGGGGTTGTATCCCTCTTTTTAAAAATTCAGTGGCACAATTACATAGCCACATTCCCAACTGTGCGGCAGCTATTTTATATTTCTTCAAATTCATCTTGACTTTAGGGATTAAATGTTATATATTGTTTTGAAATGCAGTTTTATACCTTAATTGCTTTAATTGACTAAGGAAGTGTTCTGCTGGTCCTTTTCAATCCTAGTTCATTGGTCACAGCTTTGTTATTTCCCCTTATAGTCCCTAACTACTGGACCATATAAGAGGAAATAGCAAACAGTTGAATTGTCAATGCATATGGGAAAAAGCTGAACAGAGACTTCCGACTGAAGACTTCCTGATTCAATTGAGGCAATTAAAGTACAGAAAAACTGTTGTAAACAATAATAAAAGGCGTTCACTATATTTAGTGACCAATCAAGTTTAAATAAGTTCAAATAAAGATAACACAAGCCAATGTAAAGCAAAGCCCAAAAGTGGCTGGAAAGCAGTGTTATAAATTTTCAGGGTGTTTTTAAAAAGTAATTTTTTTGAAGAGCCATAGAATGGCATGAGGTCCACATGTGGTCACATGATTGTTATCCCTGTTATAAAACAGTGGATGGAGTGACTCAGACAATGAAATTGCATTCTTGATGCTAAGCATGTATTTAAGTTAAGAATCATTTCAGTAATTTAATAATGCACTGAGCCCATTCTATTCCAAGATGTTCTGATCACTAATAAAGGACAGCAGTAAGTCTTACCTTTGGTATAGGTAGTTCATGACAAGCCAAGTGGGGTTGTGCTTAATATGTCAAAATAAGAGTGTCATGACCCAGGTTCAAATTACTATTGGTCCATGACACTCATTAGCTGGAGTCATGTTTGCAGTGAAAGCTCAGCATAACTTTATTACAGTATAGCTACAGCTGCTATTCCTCTCCCTAAAATAAGCCAGAATCCAAAGCATTTCTTCCAAGAGAGTCAGAACCTTTGCTGTCTTAAAACTTTATTTGAACAACGAAAATTGCTGTTGGCACTGCTCTGCTGCCATCCCACGTGGTGACCACGTGCTGGCACTCTAACCCGATTTACCCTTAATTAATTTTCTACTAGCCACCCCAGGTCTCATCAGTTAGGGGAACGGTGGTGCTTTCAAAATACCCAGTGCATTGGCCTTGCTTTGGTAGCTTCTGGTCTGGCCTGTAGTAGATTAACTTGGTGAAAGAAGTGGCTCCCCTGCTTCTCTGTTAGCTGGGTAATGGGTGGCTCTATAAATGAAGTCAGTTTCCTTTGACTCCTGTAAGTAAGTGCCATCTTCCCTATCACCTTGCTGCACTGGGGAGAATAGGAGGTGAGTGTGTATGTCCTTCTAAGATAATTGGGTGCCAAGTTGTGGCCCTGTGTCTTCTTCCCTGAAGTTTTCCCCTTCACTTTGTCCCCTTTCTCTTAAAGGGTGAAGGCTGGCCTGCTACCCTTCTTCTCAGGACTTCTGGTTTCCAAGTCTTTGGAGATTAAATAAATAGTCTCTTTGTTTAGAGCTTGTTAAATTTCTTATCTCACCTTCCACTCTCAATTTCCTATTTGCTTTGAAGAAACACACTGTTCCATCAGCATAGGATCTCTTTATTAGCAAAAGAGCTATTTTCTATAAAATAGAAACATTTTAAAAATTGCTTCTTAAAATCCTGTCTCTCTCCTCTGAGAATTCACTGAGTGCAAGAAAGAAACATAATAAATTCAGTTTTCATAGCTACCTGCTTTCTCTAGCAAATTGGCTTCTTGGATGGGCAAATTTGCCCTCATGAAGTTTCCATTTGGCATCAAGTCAAATAAGGCATCTTGATGAGGCTTCTCCCCTCATCTGAGCTGTGAGCTTCTCTTCAGCTTTCTCCCCACCTCCAGCTGTGGGCTGTCAGCTGCTTGTGTATTTTATAAGATTCTGAGCCAGACTATGTGCATCATTATCTTATAGTTAGTAATATAGATTATTGGCATTTGTGTGTCAGACTGGGCCAAATATGGTACATCTCAATGTATGGATGTCCTAGGGTAAGTGTACATTGAAATCCCCCTCCCATCTAGTGGATGAGGTCACATATACATTGCTTCTATCTTCTCCCTCCTATCTGTGAGTCTGAGGTAAAAAGTACGACTAATTAAATTCTTTCAGGTTACTTGCCAATTACAGTTTATATGCTTGTGCCAACTGTTAGAAAATGCTAGATTCTCAACCTTTAAGCAAAATGCTTTCTATAAACTATAACTAGGCACTTAATATACGTTGCTTAGGCCTAATTATAATGGATTATATGACAATTGCAAACTCGAATAATTACACAAGTCTACAGGAGCTGAGCTAGATTTCTTCAGTATAGACTATAGAAGTACTTACTAAGAAGGACACAGCGAATCATCTTGCAAAAAAGTATTTCCTCTGAAATTCGGATATTCAGCATGTCTTTGCCATCTTTTAGTATGTTGTTTATGAAGTAGACTTGGCTGTTGGGATGGACGTGAAGGACTGGTTTGAAGGCCTAGGCTGGTCAGGCCGCCCTGACCAACCTAGGCCTTGGACTCTTTTGCCAATGATTTGTTGGACTTTTTTTTTAAATGAATGACTTTTTACTTTTTTTCTTAATGTTTTATGATGGTTGTGATTTATGATGCTGTGACTTATATGATGTCATGATTTATATGATACTGTGATTTATTTTTATTATTGTATTCTATTTGTATCCTATTTCATTCTATTGTGATATGTATATTTTCTGCTATGATATGTACAATGTGTATTAGATGTGGTATTGTTGTGAGCCAGCCGGAGTTGCGTGGTCGAGTGAGCGGCATACAAATCCTAATGATAATGATGATAATAATAAACTTTCTATCCATCCCTTCCTGGTAAACAACACACCATTGCCACAATTCCGCTGAGTGTGCATGCACACAGAGCAAGCTAGCAGCAGTTTGTTTACCATGGAGGAATCATCAGAAAGTTATTGGATTGGGTTTACACGACAAACAGGATTTTAGCCATACTCTGACTTTGGGTCAATCTTTGGGTGTTTTGAGCCCAGAATTGTTGTTAGATAATTGCTGTAGCTGGAGTGGGGGTGGGGGTGGGGTGTTCTTTGTGTGCACACAAAACAACCTCCATCTTCTCAAGAAAATATGGATTCTACAGGCAAACCTTATTGGATCCAGTGAGACCTAACTACTGAGAAGACAAGCAGAAGATTTCACTGCATACATAATATGCCTTTCTCCAAGGGATAGGTAAGATTTTTGTGCACTCTGGACTTTCATACAAATTTACCTAAGCCAAAAGCTTCTGAACATACATGATAACCAAAATGCATCTTACTATTTCAAGTACACAAAAGTGTATTGATTGGGAGGGGGAAATGCATTAAAATATTCATATTATTGGAAATTAATACATAAATAATAATTAGTTAGCACCAAACTGGTCCAATTCATGCCAAACTTTCTCAGGGTTTCTTAGGTATAGAGTAATCAGGAGTGGCTTACTACTCCCTTCTTCTGTGAGTGCCCTTAGACTCTTCTCCTGGGAGGCACACTGGGGAACTGAACTCCTCAGTCTCCTATTCTGCAGCAAGGTGCTCCAACTCAATGGGGTAGTGGGATTACTCACAAAATTGTGAAAACCTGAGGAAATGCTCATCTTGATATATACATTAGAAAAGATGCATTAAAATTCACACAAAAAATAATGCAGAAAATTGGGCAGGCACCCCCATCACAAAACCTGGACTTGAAAAAATGAGAAACTGCCTGGAAATGGAAAAATAAAGATTTGCCAATCTCTTATTTCTCTGTGATTCTGGTGGAAAGTAGGAGTTGGAAATATCTTCACAAAGTTTCAGATACTTGTCCTTTATGAAAGGGTTGTGCTTACTCCAAAATGAACTGAAAAGCCAGGTTTTTCTCCACAAAAGCCTTCAGTTTTCACTCCCTAGCATTTGCAGTTAGCTTTAGATAGAAAAGAAAACACAACTGACAGAACAGTGAATTACCACCTGCACGGGCTGTAACTTTCTCCTTTGATGTCAACTTCAGAGAGGGTGCACACACATAAAATGTATCTGACAGAATTCTTGTAGCATACTTCAAACAAAGGGAAGTGCCACAGTTGAAACAAAGCAAAATGCAATGAAGTAACATGATAAAACACCCATCATGTTTTGCTAAAACACCATGCGTGCAAACACTTTGATATACTAAGGTTTCTTCAAAACTGGATACAAACCATACTTTGTCTTACTGGTAGAATGGTTATTCTCAGTGTTGTTAAGATATCTGTCTCATGATAATTACCACAGTTCTTCTGTAGAGCTGCTGATATTTTCAGTCAGCTGGTTCACCCAGTTTCTACTTCAGGTAAAGAACTATGAACCTGGCGAGTGTGAATGTCTATCTCTGGCCACATCAGTTCTGCAAAAATTCATTGCTAAATTGATTTAAGTCCTCTTTCTCCATTGATGTGCAATTAAATCAAAAGAAAGAAGGTTTCTGGAAGTTATACTCAAAAAAGTTAACTGTGCATTTAAACATATTCTGACACTCCCCTGCCCCCACAAGCTGTTATCAGAAGCCATATATTATTTCTGCAACAAAAGAGAAGGTTTATTCCTTTTAGAATTCAAGCAATTTAAATTATTCAAGCATATCTGTGAAGGGCTCATCCTTAATCATTTGTTTTCCAATAAGTGAATTTGATTTTTTAATTGTATTTTTTTGCTGCCCATGTGAAAGCCATAAGTCTATACCACTGTTAACTGTGACACAGTGTGATTTTATTTTTAAAAAATCCTTTTCTGAGGGGTTTTATACCAATTGTTGGCTTTTGTTCTGGTTTGCAACTTTGCACTTTTATGAATTCTACCCATGTGGGTTTTATACAACACAATACATGTTGTTCCATGCTGTTTCCGGGTATGTTTCGAAGACTGACATTTACCTATCAAAACCTAGTGGGTTTTGACTCATCATATCTCTACCTCCCTCTTTCTCCAACAACTCATCATTCTTTTCTTTCTTTTGCCTCTCTCATTGTGTCATGCCATGAATAACTGGGAATCTGTTACAGCAATACTTCCCTTTGTGTTGCTTCTTTGTTATTGTTTTAATTGTTATTGTAGGTTCCATGTTTTCTATTAAAGCACTATTGGTATCACTATTCCTTGGAAACCAAGCTCACCAATCAACCCCTATAGTGCAAAAAAGGGAAATAGAGAATTGTGGTATAATAATAAGTAGATAGATATATTTAGGAATGGTGTGAAAGTGACATTGTACGGATAGAAGGTAGGAGAAGCAACGAAAAGAGGATGTGATTACAGCAATGGTTTCCAACCTTTATTTGGGCATGCCCTGCCTCAGCATGTCTAAAATCCTAATCCCCCTGCCCTAGGTCACTAAAATATGGGGTGCCTCAGGGCTCGGTACTCTCTCCTCTCCTATTTAACATCTACATGAAGCCGCTGGGTGAGATCATCCATTCCCAAGGGGTGCGGTACCATCAGTACGCGAATGATACACAGTTGTACATCTCGGCCCGTGGGGACCCCAGTGATGCAGTCAAAGTCCTTTCCAGTTGTCTGGAGGTGGTTGGGGTCTGGATGGGGGCAAATGGGTTACAGCTGAATCCTAGTAAGACTAAGTGGCTGTGGATGGGGGGTCCTGTGTTATCCCGGGAGCTACCGTCTTTGGTTTTGGATGGGGCTATTTTGCCCCAGAATGACCCGGTGCGCAACTTGGGGGTCCTCCTGGATCTGCGGCTGCTGCTAGAAGAGCAGGTGGCGGCTGTGGCCAGGAGGGCCTTTGCCCAACTTCGGGTGATTCGCCAGTTGCGCACGCTCCTGGACCAGGACTCTTTGCTCATGGTCACTCATGCTCTGGTGACCTCCAGACTAGATTATTGCAAGCGCGGCGCCAAAATGGCCACCGCGCTCTTTGCGTCCCCCCCCACAGGACAGAGAATCCGGGTAGTTAGGGGCGTGGCCAGCTCCCTTATAAAAGGGGGGCCACGAGGCAGCCGAGCTGCCATTTTACCTCAGCGACGGAGCAGAGAAGTCTTTTCCCCTGTGTCTCCGTCGCTCTTTAGCTTACCGGGAAGCCTTTTGGTAGCGATTCTTCCTTTTCGGCTTCCCTTTGCTTCAGTAGAGATGCCTTCGAAGAAGAAGGCAGCTTCGAGTGCGGCTCGCGCTGTTAGGAGGCGCAACCCAGGTCGGAGGACCGCGGTGCCGCCTCCTCAGCAGCCGCCTTCGCAGGCCCCGGCCGGGGCTGGCGGAATGGGGTCTATTGCCCCTTGGCCCGGAGTGGGCGAACAGAATGCGGGCGCGGATGGGGTTCCGGCCCGCAGCCCGCGAGCGGTGGACACCGCTCCTGCACCTGCCCACCCTGTTGGGCCTGCTGCTCTTGGGTCGCAGCCTCCCCCTGGGCCCTCTAGCCTTGGGGGGTGGTGCGGCCCCCTGCCTTGGCAGGTTTCTCCACCGACCCTGCCGGGCTTCGGTGCTGGCCAATGGCCATATTCGGGTCCTGGGGTACAGGGACCTGTACCCACGCCTGGACCGGGCGGGCCGGCCGGCCCTTGGCCCCAGGTCGACGTGGCAGCCTTACTGGCCCGTATTGCGGCCCTGGAAGCGTCGTTGGCTAGGGCCAGTCAGGCGGGGGCCCCCTTTGGGGCCCCTCTTGCAGCGCTGTCGGCAGGAGGACAACAGCCGACAGGGAGGGTTGAGCTGCTGCAGGCGCGTGGCGCGGTTTCGCCCACTGCCTCGCAGCTCCCCAGTCAGCAGCCAGGTGTGGGACAGGCCCCGGTGATGAGCTCTACGTCGGTCGTGAGCTCCGACGCCCCCAGTGGGCCGGAACCCCCGGTGGGGGCGGCCCGCGGGGGTGCAGCATGTGAGTATACGGTGCAAGCGAGTACACCCACACACATTCCCAATATGGGGGGGGGCTTTTCAATGGCCTTGGCCTCGCGCGGGTGGTGCCGGGGCCACGCTGTCGGCACCCCACCCGGCGACGACGACTGCCACCCTGGGCACTGGGGTGGGTACTCGTTCTTACACTGCGGGGAATGTCCTGGGGGTGGCTGGGCTAGCTCAGGCCCCTTTTCCTATGGCTGCGGTGCCTTTTTCGGCTTTGCCGACGGCGGGGTATTCCTTGCCACTGGTGATCACCTGGCACAGACTACCAGAGAAAAGATATGGCGGGGGGAGTATGTAGATATTTTCTCACTCCTGAACAGAGAGCCCACCAAGGAAGAAAGGGAGGGACAGGATGAGAAGGACAAGGAGCAGGCACGTCGCCGTAAGCCGCCACGTACCTGGGCCAACTGGCTCCCTGCTTATTTAATATACATGGCGGTGTACTTGAGGGCGCGGCCGGATTTGGCTATTCCCATGGTCCAATATTTGGACAACATATATAGGGCGATGGTTGATTTCCCGGGCCCCTCGTGGTTAGCCTATGACGAGGAATTCCGTATGAGGATTCCCCTTCACCCCGAGATGAGACGGGATGAGCCGTGCCAGAGGCTTTGGCTTTTGTACATGATGCCTACACGCCCCGCCCCGGGAGACAGATACCATTGTGGACATGCGGTCCAGCGAGCAGCTCCAGCGCAGGTTACCCGCCAAGCGGCGGGGCAGGGGGTTCCAGCCCGCCTGCTGTGCTGGACTTTCTCGTCCAATGGTTCCTGTAATAGGAAGAATTGCAAGTACAGGCATGAGTGTCCCACATGTGCGGGCCCCCACGCAGCCTCCGCCTGTCCCAGGCCTGGAGGGACACGGGGCAGAGGTAGGGGCGGACTGTGGGCTGGCAAGACTGCCACGGATGGAGCTGGTTCTCCAAAAGGCCCCCTCCCCAATTAATGTGGACATGCTGGAGCGTTGGCTCGCATCGTACCCGAAGGGGGAGGATGGGGAGTATCTCCTTCAGGGTTTTAAGCAGGGATTCCGTATCCCTTTCATGGGTGATAGGTCCCCTCAGGATGCCCCTAACCTTTTATCCCTCAGAGGGAGGGAGGACGTGGCTGCGGCCAGCATTAAAAAGGAGTTAGATGCGGGCAGGGTCGCTGGACCTTTCCCTGCACCCCCGTTTCCCAATCTTAAGGTGTCGCCACTGGGCTTGGTCCCCAAAAAGTCCCTAGGCGAGTTTCGCCTTATTCATCATTTGTCCTACCCAGCCGGCCGATCGGTCAATGATGCTATCCCTGATGACCTTTGTTCAGTCAGGTATACATCGTTTGACCATGCGCTGCGCATGGTGCGCTCGTGTGGCCCGGGTGCCCTGCTGGCCAAGTGCGACATTAAGTCGGCTTTTCGCCTTTTGCCAGTGCATCCGGGCGACTTTGAGTTGCTGGGTTTCAAATTTAAGGGTGAATATTATTTTGATAAGGCCATGCCTTTTGGCTGTTCCATATCATGCTCGGCCTTCGAGCGTTTTAGTACCTTCCTAGAGTGGGCTTTCGTCCGCAGGTCAGGGTCTCGGTCTGTAGCCCATTACCTGGATGACTTTTTATTCGGGGGTGAACGGGACTGGGACACGTGCACACGTCTCCTCAACACATTTCAGACGCTAATGGAGGAACTCGGTGTCCCTTTAGCGCCCGAAAAGACCGAGGGCCCATCTACCAAGCTAGTATTCCTGGGGGTGGAGATTGACACAGTAGCGCAGGCTTCTAGGTTACCGGGCGATAAGGTGTCCAGGATAGTGGCCCTTATCTCGGATTTGCTGGCCAAGCGCAAGGCATCACTGAGGGAACTGCAGGTGCTACATGGTCACCTCAATTTCGCTTGCAGGGTGGTCGCACCGGGCAGAGCTTTTGCCCGGCGCTTATGCGACGCCATGGCAGGGTTATCCAGGCCCCACCATAGAGTTAGGCTTACCCGGGGTATCAGGGCAGACATGTTTGTCTGGTTGCAATTCCTGAGGGAGTTCAATGGGGTCTCATTTTGGAGGTCTGACCTCCTGGCATCCCCCAATTTTCAGATCCAGTCTGATGCCTCAGGATCCCTGGGTTATGGGATGTACTTCAATGGGAAGTGGGCCTATGGTGGGTGGCCACCGGCCTGGGCAGGCACGGGTCGCCTGCGGGATCTCACATACCTGGAATTTTTCCCTATTCTGGGGGCTTTGATGCTATGGGGCGAGCAGTGGGCTAATTCGGTTGTGCATTTCTGGTGTGACAATGCTGCTGTTGTCCGCATTGTCAATGCACAGACTTCCAAATCGCCCAGGGTTATGGAACAAGTGCGCCATTTTGTGTTGCGCTGCCTGCGTCTCAATGTCTTGTTCAGGGCCAGGCATGTTCCAGGGATTAATAATGATATTGCTGACGCTTTGTCCCGCCTGCAGATCTCCCGGTTCCGCGCCTTGGCCCCGGATGCGGAGGAATTTCCCTCGCCACTCCCGGACGAGATGTGGACTATTGGCAAGGAGAGGTGAACCGGGCGATTGGCCTGTCACTAGCGCCACGCACCTGTAAGGCGTATCAACAAGCATTCAATTCTTACAGAGCATTTTCTGCTCAATTTCACCTGCCAGAGACCTGGCCTATCCCGGTGGACCATGTTCTGCGGTTCATGGTTCACCTGCATGCACAGGGCCTCGAACCTCGCACCATAGCATCCAAGCTCTCAGCGTTGGCTTTTATGGCCAAAGTGGGAGGTCATGTGGACAGCACCTCTGACTTCCGTGTGGGATATGTTTTGGAGGGGTGGGTGCGCGAGCGCGGGCGTTGCCCGGACGACCGGCACCCTATTTCCCCAGGGGTTCTTACCCAGTTGGCCCGGGGCTGGCCAGGCCTCTGTTTTGATCATTATGAGGCAGCCCTTTTCCATGCAGCCACAACGGTGGCATTTTTTGGAGCGCTCCGCATCAGCGAACTTGTGATGCTGTCTAAGGCGGATGCAAGTTGCAGGGCACTGGAACTCGAAGATGTCTATGTCGCCAAAGACTGGGCTCAGTTGAGGATACGCTCCTCTAAAACAGATCAGCATGGCGTAGGCAGTGGTGTAAGACTGCTACGGTGTTCTTTGGCAGACATCTGTCCGGTTGGTGCCCTACAGGAGTACCTGGCACTGCGTGGCATGCACCACGGCCCGTTTTTCTGTCACCAAGATGGGTCTCCCCTTACTAAATTTCAGTTTTGGAAGGTGACAGGCAGAGCCCTCACCAGGGTGGGCCTACCAGGTGCCCGTTATGGCACACATTCATTCCGTATTGGTGCAGCCTCTACAGCAGCTGCTTTTGGGTACTCTGGGGCTGACATACGTAGCATGGGGAGGTGGGGCTCGCAATGTTTTCAGTTTTATGTGCGCCCACTCCCGCCATGAGTACCAATCCAGTCACCTTACCACCTTTTTTCTCAATTTTCTTACAGACCCTGGGTGTCGTATTACACCGGTGACAGTATGGCTGGTGGGCCACAGCTATGTGCACAGGGCAGCGCGTTACGCTGCGGCGACAGAGTGGGGACCCCGACTGGGACTGGGTGAACACGCCAGTCTCACATGGCATGGTAAGCCTGGGATGTTATGGCGGGAGCTGCGGCCTTTCCTTTTTTCTGGCCTGGGTGCTGACCCGCCTGACATTCTCATCATCCACATGGGGGGCAATGATTTGGGCCAGGTCACCGGCTTATCGCTCAAGCATGTGATTTGCGAGGACCTCGCCTACTTGCATTATGTCTGGCCTGCCACAACCCTGGTTTGGTCGGACATTGTCCCGCGACATTCTTATAGAGGGGGCGTTAACCTCCTGGCCCTTGACCGCGCTAGGCGCACGGTCAACAGGGCGGTGGCGCGGTTTCTTGCCGACAGGGCTTGGGGACGGGTCAGTCATCACCCCGCTATTAGCCTACAAAATTATGACTTGTACGCAGGGGATGGGGTCCATCTGTCGCGAGGAGGTATGGACCTCCTGTTGGGTGATTGGCGAGCAGGCCTGTTGACCGAGCTGACGGTCTGGGTGGGGGGGCGTCAGGCCTTCTTTGAAGCCCCTCCGTGTGGCGGGTAGCACTGGTAAGGTAAACAGTATGACCCACAGGTATCCGGCAGGTTCGCAATTGACTGGACAACACTAGACAGGAATAAATTAGTTAAACGTTGTCCGGTCAACGATGAACCAGGCGACGGGGTGATGACGATAGCTAACCAGCATGCATCACCCCGTGATTTCACGGATACGCGTCAGAGGGTGGGGTCATGAGTTAGATATTGACTACGGTCAACAATTTGTTTGTTGTCAACAAACAAATTGATACAAATTGATACATTGTAGCCAACTACCGTTGGCAATTTTGGGGTGGTACCTTACCAGTGTTACTTCGGCCTGCTTGCCTTAAGAATTATGATTGGTCGTTTTACCAATACAAATTTATAATTCGGACTAGGGCATTGAATCAATAAATGTGGCCCGATGCTGTTATCCACTTTCAATGTTGTCTGTGTCCGTTATTGGGGGGTGCGCCTGCAATGCAAGCGCGGCGCCAAAATGGCCGCCGCGCTCTTTGCGGGGCCCCCCCCCACAGGACAGAGAATCCGGGTAGTTAGGGGCGTGGCCAGCTCCCTTATAAAAGGGGGGCCACGAGGCAGCCGAGCTGCCATTTTACCTCAGCGACGGAGCGGAGAAGTCTTTTCCCCTCCACCCCCTCCCTAGTTAACAGTGTGATATTTTGGTCGCTTCGGGGCCGGGTGGGAATTTTTGGCTGGGACCCATATTGGCTTCCGGGTCCTGGCTTTTTTGCCCATCCCACACTGTTGCTATGGTTTGATATAGGGGTCTTCTTATGTTCCTACTGTTGACTTTGGTCACATTGGCGGGTAGCACTGGTAAGGTAAACAGTATGACCCACAGGTATCCGGCAGGTTCGCAATTGACTGGACAACACTAGACAGGAATAAATTAGTTAAACGTTGTCCGGTCAACGATGAACCAGGCGACGGGGTGATGACGATAGCTAACCAGCATGCATCACCCCGTGATTTCACGGATACGCGTCAGAGGGTGGGGTCATGAGTTAGATATTGACTACGGTCAACAATTTGTTTGTTGTCAACAAACAAATTGATACAAATTGATACATTGTAGCCAACTACCGTTGGCAATTTTGGGGTGGTACCTTACCAGTGTTACTTCGGCCTGCTTGCCTTAAGAATTATGATTGGTCGTTTTACCAATACAAATTTATAATTCGGACTAGGGCATTGAATCAATAAATGTGGCCCGATGCTGTTATCCACTTTCAATGTTGTCTGTGTCCGTTATTGGGGGGTGCGGCTGCAATGCAATGCGCTCTACATGGGGCTGCCCTTGATGACCATTCGGAGGCTGCAGCTGGTCCAGAATGTGGCGGCCTGGGTAGTGATGGGGTGTGGACGCTATGCCCATGCCTCACCACTCCTGCACTGGTTACCCGTTTGCCTCCGGGTGCAATTCAAGGTGCTGGTTTTGACCTTTAAAGCCCTATATGGTAGTGGGCCAGGTTACCTTAGAGACCGCATTGCCCTAAGGACGTCTGTCTGTCCAACCAGAGCAGACTGGAGGGGCTCTCTAATAGTGCCATCGGCCAGGGGGGCTCGCCTCTCTGGCACAAGGAGGAGAGCCTTCTCTGTGTCTGCACCTGCCCTTTGGAACCTCCTGCCTGTGGAACTGCATCTCTAGACGGAGTTGTTGCCCTTTAGAAAAGAACTAAAAACCTGGCTGGCAGGCCAAGTTTGGGGTGCAGGTGGAGGGGTGGCTTCTGTTGGGTGGTTAATATAGGGGAAGATACCTGCCCCACAGTTTCTTCCGTTCCTGCACCCCTCTATTTTTAGGGGTGGGTTCTTATTGCTGGTTTTTATCTGTTTTATTTGTTTTTATCTGTTTTTACCCACTGTTGTGAACCGCCCGGAGTCGGCTTTGGCTGAGTGGGCGGTATAAAAATTTAACAATAAATAAATAAATAAATAAATAAATAAATAAATAAATAAATAAATAAATAAATAAATAAATAAATAAATGATATATAATTCTTATTATTCAAAAAGGTAACTTCTATTCATGTGGAGGAAGCCTAAAAGCCTGTTAACTGTTAATAACTCATTCTCCAATCCCCCCAATAAAAATCAAACTCCCCCTGTGGGAACCCCAGTATAGGCAGCAAGGGAGGGGTCCAAAGGCAGGGGGACAAGATGCAAGATGGAATGTATGAATGGATATATCTTTACATTCTGGTACATTACAGAACATTCAACAAAAAGTGATCCTCTCTAAACACAGATACTGGGAGGGTCCATTTAAAAGCATTAAAATGATAATAGCATCAAAAACTTGAGAACAAATTCTTACAACTTTGCAATGACACCATGTTGACAACCCCAAGACTACACTGTTCTGCATGTTTATTCAGAAGTGAGCGAAGATGGGCAAATATATGTCCAGCATCTGACACTTTCATATAATAATTCCCACTAATCAATTCTTCTCTGTTTCTGAATTCATCGATTAAAATAATGCTTTCAAAATGGTGTTGAGATATTTCTGTACGCATTTCAATATACATTTTAAAAAAGCATTCTCCCTCTAAATCTTATTTAAAGCCACATTTTATAAATTTAAGTTTATAAGGACTGTACTCAACCATTTGAGAAAGTGTTAAATTTGGAGGATACAGAAATTAGCTGTCTGAGTTTATCTGCACAGTGCAAACACAACAGTTACATACAATGCACAATTTGCTGTCACTACTGCCACAAATCAGGTCTTTCAGTGGGCTGCAGCCTGTGTTCAGTCAGACCTGCTCCAAGTCTTTTGCCATCATCATTCTAATCTCATTTCAGCACTACAAGCTCCCTAGTAAATCATAGCCTGTTTGAGTCCACAATCCAAGGAAGCAACAATTAGGAGTGATTGTGTCCATCACCCTGGACATTCCCTCACTCCAGAAGTCAACTAGGCCCTCAACAGAAGCACATATCAAAGGGGAAATTCCCAAAGAGTCATCCAGAAACCAATCAGATCCATCAGTCTCCTGAGTTGAACTATCTTAACTGCCACCCCACCCTGAGATGCTTTCAGTTCCAGTGAGTCTACACCCCTTAAAGCAATGGTCTATCCATGACTGGGGAAATACATAGAGTAGAATTCCTTCATACCAAGTCACCAGGATTGCATCCAGTAAAAAAAGAGGAAAAACCCAATTCAGAGTGTGTTCTGCAGCTTAAATGGGGCTAGATGCCTCTTTCAACAAACCCATCATGGCAATGCTTTTTCAGCACTGACATGGAAGTCCTCTAGCACAATAAACTGAGGATGTACCAATGCTACCTCTATGATGAGGATGACTATGTTGGGCTGGGAAGCTCTCATCCAGCAGCTTGGGCAGAATCCTGCCCTGAACACCCACCTTCAAACTCACACAGACAGAACCAGCAAACTGCAGGACATGGCACTGGTTGATGAAGATAGAATTATGATGGGCCACATTTCTTGCTCCACAGAGAGGCCAGGAGGGGAAATCTAATAGAGGTAACAAACCTGCACCCCCAGTTTCATCTGGCCAAGTCTTGGCAATTCCATCTGATTGTAACAACTAGACCAGTACTAAAATCACAAGTGGTTTTTCACAAAGCTCTCTTGTTTCTTCCTAGAATAGAGCAAGTTGAGCTTAGAAGACACTCTCCTACAAGTGTTCCTCTGTGAGGGTAACAAAAATTTTGTATCACTCTGTTGTGTCCAAATGTTATTTACTTAACTTTGTAATCGTGTTGAGTTTTTGGTGTAAAGGCACACCCTTTCAGTGAGGCGCCACATTCATGTGTTTTCAATGTAATCTGATTGGTTCCAGCACAATTTTCCCACGTTAACAAAAGTCTGGGCAAATGTATCACTGTAACTGCCATTTTTTCTGTATATAAGTAACTACCTTGTCCCTGTTTTCCCCTTTCCAAAACAGGCAGGTCTAGCCTGAACTGAACTATAATTAACAACTTGTTGGTTAACCCTCCGATCTGCTGTCACATTGCAATTAATGCTCGGACTCAACACACTCTCAAACCAAAACTGACAAACCATGAGACAAAAATCCTCCTCTGGGAAAATTGTTCCATAGACAGAAAAGAGACATTGAGGGGTATTCATAATCCTAAAAATGGGAAACTTGGACAATAAATTGGCTTGGGTTTGAATTCTTAGATCTGTTTTCATCTCATTTACGCAGTGAATTGATTCTAAATCATTAAGGAAAAAGGAAATCAACATAATTCAATAGCTACTATGCTTCAACTGCTTAGTAACCACTACACTTCTAAATAATTACATGGTGAAAGATTATGGTTATTCACTTCCACTTTAAACCCTGCTGGTTATTTATTTTAGTTCAGAATCTGACCAAAGATTTCACAAGTATTTATGTTAAAAGGCAAAAAGCCTTTGTGAAGAAATTTCGCATCTTTCAGCTTGTGGACAATTTGCTCCCATTTATGACCCTACTCATATTCTTGTGGTTTGTATTGAAATGAAATAAAAAAGGGAAATCGCTACAATCGCTTTCATAAAAAGGAAGTAGGATGACAATATTTAATTGAAGTACAGATTCTGTGGAGAGTAAAAAATTAAAATAACCTACCAGGCAGCAAGGCACAAATATCTACTCATGTTGCACGAATTTGGCAATAAATTAGGACAGTACGTTGATTCTGAGAAACCTGAAGTTAGACAAATGTGTATGCATTTTTGGTTCTAATTAAGCAACAAAGTCATGCATTGCAGCTTAAGGTCAGATTTTCCTCTCTTACTATGTTACTTCAGAACAGGTTTAATTGCCACAGCCAAGAAATAAATTTGAAACCGCACAACTAGGTGTATTGGGTGGTAAAACAAAGGGACCTTTTTGTGATGGTCAGTAACTCAAATTGCAATGCTTTTTTAAAAAAGAAATCCCACAAACCTATCATTTATACACTGTATACAAACATGAGCATGCTGAGACAAAAGAGGAGGGATTGCTGCCAAATTACTTGGGTTCAAATTCAGACACTTGAAAATCTGAAGAACGTCAGTCTGGGTGATAGAAAGTACAGATATTTCAATCTGCCCCAATTCTTTTTGCTCTCGTCTTTTCTAGCTATATCAGTGCTCATGATTTTGTAATGGATACACTTAAGCAGTAGTTGTTCTTTCCAATTTACTATTTCCAAGGAGAGGCTTTGAAACATACTGATGATGATTATTGGATCAAATCTGATCTTTAAACTAAGTGGTTTCTTGCACTTTTCCATTAAAAGAAAATCCCTGTTTCTAGTTTTTGATGAAAGATATAGCCTGATAAGTTTGCAATGCATTCCTGGAGATATTATTGGAGCATAGTTCTGTACATAGTTCTTTATGCATTAGTCCTGCTGAAGCCAATGGGTTGCATGTCTGGCCTAACTCCTTAAAATATCAGCCACAATTTCTCAACCAAACTCCCCATGAAATAAAAGAATATTTAGTATCTTCAGCTAGTGTATTTGCACTGGATTTTGAAAAAGAGCAATAATGACTAATATTCTAATTTTATCTGCTGATGACTCTACCAGATAATGAGTACATCTTTGATGGTCATGTGATGTTACAGCTTTTCTGCTGTTGAGCTGAGCTTATTTGTTTTGCTGATGTAAAGGGGAAATGAGAGGCCACTGGGGAACATGGCAAACTGCACATTGTACCGGGAGGTCTAGGTCCAATGAGGTAAACATGGGGTGTAAAGGACAGGGGACTTGGACAAAGTTTGTAGAGTACCAGGGCAATCAGATGGGAAAATGGACTGTAGTGTAGACATCTGAAGTGTAACATGAATGCCCATAAAGGCTATACATATGCCAACACCACCCTATCTTGAGCTCATCATCCACCATGTGCTAAGGCATTGCTGACAGAATGCAGAAGGAGATCACAGCCATGTCTCCTAGTGCAATAAAAATCCAGAAATCTACCTGAGGGTAAATACTGTCTTGTCCTTGCTTCTCCATCCACCTTTCAACAAAACTAGATTAGGAAGCAGAAAAATGATGAATTGTGACTTTCCCTTTCCCAGAATAAGTGTTTTTAGAACTGTACTAAAACAGACCATGATCTCTTCTCTCTCCCCCCTCCCCAATCTCTATGTATTTTACTCAGAATACAGAATCAGGAATAGTGAAAAACTTACTGAAAAAGAAGTTGGCTCCAACATCTCCCAAAGTTTGACAATGTATATGAGGATGCCTTTCATACGTGTATGTGTGTGTGTATTTTAAGATTCTTTCCAAATATCATATGATGCACAGATGAATTTAAACCAGTATCTGTGAAGGCAGCAACCAGTCACAAAAGGAAGAAACCATGGTTCTCTAGGGAAACTTACAATCTCCCACTCCTCCCCCCCAAACCCCCCCCCCCAACATTACAGAAATGATACATATACAATCATGAATATTGAGAAGTCAATGTCTATCCTTTACTTAAAGAATGCCAATGTAGAGTGCTCCCTCATATAAGAAAAAGGCTGTGGCAAAGAGCTCAACAATTTCTACAGTGAAATTGCTTCCTCTGTTGATCTGCTACTTCCTGGCTGGAGAGGAGGACAGATAAGAATTTTGATCCCTAGTTCTCCTGACTGACAGACTTAAAGAAAAGGGGCCTGGGATGTGTTTTGCCTCTCTTGTCATGATCCTCATAGGGCAGTGATGGCAAACATTGTCACTCCAGGTGTTCTGGAACTTCAATTGCTAGAAGCCCTGATCAGCAGGAGTTCTGACTTGGGCTTCTGGTAATTTGAAGTCCAAGGATACTTGGAGTGCCAAGGTTTGTCATCATGGTTATAGGGCAATATGGGCTGATCCGTGGGCATTATTATATTTAGCTAGGTCACAAGTTGTTATTGTTTGGTGGGCCATGGGGGATGAAGGTGGTAGCAGTGAGTCCTGCAGTGTATCATTAGACAGTTGGGCATACAGCTTGGGGTTCTGGGAATTGTGTGATTCAGGTCCTCAAGTGTGGACCTTCTGAGACTCCACAGGATTTGGCTGGCTTAAATTCATGTAAACTGGGTTGGAGACAATAATGAGGAGGGTTCCTCCAGTGGGATAACTTGGGCAAAGTGGCAGGGTACATCATTGCCCAGGGGCAGAAGCTTGCCCTGTCTGGGATAAAGAGGCACTGAGAAGGTCTACCTTCTTTGGCACCAGCTTCAGCACTATCCAAGGTCCCATGGAAGATTAAGGCATTTAAACTAAGTCAAGGTGTGGCCCATCTTCTGTGTCTCACTTCTTCATTTGCTAGTTGTGGGGAAAATAGATATCAAGAGATTAGGTATCAGTAATAGTTTTGACACCACCATTTTGTGATTAATGGATCTCAGTCATTGCCCACATTCTAAAGAGAAGTGTGAGGGAGGAACATGTGAGAACTATGCTTTAGAGTGCAATGATAATTACATCAATGTTTGATCCTGACACAGGCCGAGAGGTTTTGTTCTCTTTTTAAAAAAACTTTGTTTTCTTTTCATCTTCACTACTCCAATCTATTAGTTCAAATTGCAAAAAAGTGTCACTCCTTTCTTGGGTATACAGTGTTTTTTTTTCTTTGAATGCAGCCAAAAGGGAATGTTTCTGTGTATGGACAGAGTGCCTCTCGGCCTGTGTCTGGATCAAACATTGATGTAATTATCATTGCACTTTAAAGCATAGTTCTCACATGTTCCTCCCTCACACTTCTCTTTAGAATGTGGGCAATGGCTGAGATCCATTAATCACAAAATGGTGGTGTCAAAACTATTACTGATACCCAATTTCTTGATATCTATTTTCCCCATTTAGAGCTCCTGTGCTTTTAATAGTTGCTAAGAGGCAAGAATATCAGCAGGTGGCTGAAATTTCCTCATCTATAGGACTATGAGAGGCACGGGGATTTTTTTCTTTCCTCTTGTTAACCCCAATTCAGGGGCACAATAGCTGTGAACAAAACTGCTATTTTAATGTCATGATGTGACATTAAAAAGTCAACTTTTTTCTCCATGCTGACAATTGGGCAACATTTTCTTTAACAGTCTGGAAAAGTATATTCATAAATGTGGGAACCTTTTTCCCCACAAATTGCACAATTGGACAGTAACAGCTGCATGGAGGTTTAAAAAGTAGAAGCATTAGACAGGTTGTTTGTGTTGTTTTGATCAATCAGCTAGACCAGTGGTTCCCACAGGGGGACTTTAATTTCCATAAGCCTAAGTCAGTACATTGGCTGATCAGTGGTTTGGGGATCAATACCTTGTAAGGAAGATGCTGAAGCACAGGATAAGAATGACAACTCAATCCCCCATCCAAATAAAGCCTGAGACACCAATTGTGCTGTCCAGTCACTAAAGGTCCCAGAATGAGGTCACCAGGCTGTAGTGCTTTTTTAAAAAGTTGTTTTGCAAACTGAGAGACTTCTACTGGTTTATCATATTAACTGGGATTTGTATCCTCACATTTCCTCCCCATACCCCATTTTTCGTCTTTAAAAAATTACTAGTCAGTTGCAGTATTAGGCCTGAGAGTGCATGTGTGTGCAGATGAATGCCTGCACCCTTGTATGGATTTTTAGTGGTTTGCTTGAGGATATGAGTTTCTATTCTCATCCCTACTGCTTAGGTTTCTTTTTTCTTGTTAGTATGGCATCAGAGATCATAATCACCACACCCTACTCCTCTTTTTCTCTGGTTCAATAGGCTGTACGTAGGCAAAAATAAAAATAAATCCCTGACAGAAATAATGATGATGACAGTGTGTAACCCACTACCCCAACCCCAACCCATAGCATTTGTGTTTTCCCATTCATAGGAATGATTACTTGTTTTCTTCTTCCCTGGAAATGTTGGACTGGCTACAGAAGGGAGTCCCTGCTCATGAAATGTCACAGCCACCCTCTTTTCCAAACATCTGTGTCTTTCCTCATATCCTTCAACTTCTGTGTGCTGTTCTTTCAACTGGTGAGAAAGAAATTCTTCTTACAAATGGAAATGTAGGGGGCGTGGCTAAGATGAGCCAGGAGTAGGGTGCATTTTCCCTTGGCTCGCACTGAAATGAGGAAAGAAAGTGGCTTTTAAAGAAAATTAACTGACTTGCTGTCCCATAAAAGATAAATTTGGATTCCTGTGGTGTTTTGGATCAAAACGAGGTGTGGCACACGCTTGAAGTCCGAAAATCAAGCGGCAAGTGAGGCATGGCGAAAGTCGGACAGGAGCATAGCGTTCGGAAAAATAGCTGAATAACAGTGGATCTGATAGAAAGATAACCGCAAGGAAAATAAGGACTAAAAATAAAACATTGGAGCAGTGGCGGCAGAGATGAGAGACCCTTGTTTTTGATGGCAGAAAAATGCAAGTAAGTGTTGAGTGTTGAGATCTGGAAAATCTGAGAACGGGGGAAGGAGTAATGGTGGAGAGTGACTTTAAAAATGAAAGTTAAGTGAGGGGGAAGAAAGCTGACCCGGGTGGTGAAGAATGCAGAGAACAGTGGAGCTTGAAGGCAATGGAGGGAACAGCAATAAAAGGAAAGGGAGATAAATTTGGAGTGGTTTAAGAGCTATATTGAATTGGCTGGATTTCCTTAAGTGTGGAGGTGGGCACTCGGATCAGCTTGAGAGTGGAAGGAAGCCACCCAGATATCGCCATTGCTGGCTTGGAATCAAAGGCGACATTGTAACTGTGGAAAGGGATAAGTGCAGCCGGACTTGGATTTTTCCTGAGGCTTGATTTGGATTCTGATGTTTTTGCATCTTTTCCTTTTTTTTCCTGATTCTCTTCTAACTTTGCTTGGTGTTGGAGTTGATCACAGTGGATGGATATTGTTACGTCATTCCTTCCTTTACATTTTTGCCTGGGGCTGTAAAAGGATACAATCTTACTGTGGGTTTGTTTTACACCACATTCATAAGGCTTTTGTTACTGCTACTCTGGTTTGGTTTTTCTTCCTGCTTCACTGAGGATTACAAATACAGTTTCTCCCTGTTTCACTGAGGACTATATTTTTTTATTTTTTCCCCTCCAGTGTTGGATTGTTTGGGATAAATTTTTGTGACTTTCTTCCCCCTCTCCTCATTTGTTTATTTGGATATACACTGGCTGGGATTTTTAATTGAGTCTATGATTTTGGGATACATTTTTGCAATTGGAATATCTAAATTTGGCTTCTGACGGATGCACAATGTGTCTGAAGAAATTGGGAGTTTATATCTTGTCCTTCAGCAGAAGAAAGGAGATTTGCTGTGTTGGAATTTTGGAATGGTGTTAAGGAGAGGGGATTGTCTGAGACAAGAGTGTTGCAGCTTTGAATTTTTCAATTGACGCTACAATGGAAAAGAGTACAAGGGGAAAGGGAAAGGAGGAGGAACCAGTGGTGAAACCTAAGAAGAAAGATAAAGCAGCAGCTGCGGAGGCTCCTCCATCAACATAATCATCACCTGAACCATATGATCAGACCCAAATAATGGTGGAACATGGCAAATTGTTCCAGAAATTTGAAAAGATGGAAGAAGCAAGAGTGAAAGATAAAAATGGGATCTTGAAAAAACAGGACAAATTGGCTAAAATGGTTATGGATTATTCTAAAAAAAATAGATTTAAGTTTACAAAAAATAGAGGGAAATATTAAGTTGATGCAAGGGGAAATAAAAGGGACACAGGAAGAGGTGAAGGAGAATAAGATGAAAGTGGATGAGCATGAAAAAAGGATAGATGTCATGGAAGAATTGGTGAGAAAACAGAATACTGGGGGCGTGGCTAAGATGCCCAACGAGTAACATCCTGATCTGTGTGCTCGCGCTTATCAAAGTGGTAATTAATGAGAATAATGAACTAATGGAGTAAATTATTGAGATATTCTGTGGTGATAAGACTCCTTCTTGCCTGTTTGGAAAAGCTGTTGCAGGGCGGTCGAAGTTCGGGAGGTATCCTCGGCGGGAGAGGTGCACGATGGAAGCCGTGGTTTCTCTGGCCGAGGAGCCGAGAACGGGACCAGCGAGATGGCGGTGAATCGAGAAAAGTGGAAAAATCAGCAAGAAAGTGAGTTAATAAATTGATATATCGATGGGAGCTAGAGGTGACAGTGGATTGTTTTGTCCTGAAGAGATTGGAGGTGGCAAGAGCGAGTAAAAGAGGATAGAAGGGTGGCGGATGAGGCGATAATGGCGGCGATCTTGGAATTTGAAAGTGGAGTTCGTCTTACAGACAATGGCTTTTGAGTGTTCCAGGGGAGCTGTGGAGTGATTTGGTGGGCTTGAAAGTGGTTATAGAAGAAAAGCGAATGTGTTTAAGGCACTGGTCATCCCAGCGTTTTTTGAAGTGGAAGCAAGGAAGAGCGGTCTTTCTTTTAAAAAGTTTGCTGGTTTGGGGAAGAAGGAGGAGGGGTTTTCCCCCGAAGCTGCCGCAGCCACTGGGAAAAGGGAGTTTCGTTTCACTCGCTCTAAGAGAGGGTTTTTTGCTTTTTTACTCCTTCGCTGTGTGGATTATAGTTCTCATTTTTTTCTTTTTATTCCTCCTTTTCTTTTCTTTTTTAAGTTGGAACTTGTTTTTTTTCTTTTTTCCTTCCCTGTGGAACTGATACAAGTGGATATATTTGGGCATCTGTCTCACCGGAAATAATGTTTATGCTGATGGGATCACTTCACCTTTTATTCAAAGTGGGAATTTTGTGCAAGTTTTGAAGTCTTTAAAGGCAAACTTTATGAGTTTTTGTTACTCGGGGTGATTGGCTGATTTTGGTGACGAGCTTCCCGTGGATTACAATACTTATTGGGTGTTTTTGGTTCCCGTCTCCTCATGGATTACAACAATTAATTTTTCGCTGGCCCTCCTCTCTCATTTAAGTTACACCATGTTTAAAGGAACACTGGCAACTTTGGCAGCATTGGAATAGGTTTAAGTGGAGTGTTCAATGAGAATATAGTGCACTGCAGCATTAAAATTTTCAGTGGATCCCATCATGAATAAGGGCACATGAGGAAAAGCAAAGGAGGAGGAGCCAGTGGTGAAATCCAAGAGAAAGGAAAAAGCACCAATGGAAGAGGTCCCTCCGTCATCATCACCACCACCTGAACCCTATGATCAAACTCAAATTATGGTGGAACTTGGTAAATTGTTTCAGAAGATTGAGAAGATGGAAGAGGCAAGAGTGAAGGATAAAAATGAAATGTTGAAAAAGCAGGATAAGGTGGTAGCAACTGTTGTGGATTTTACAAAAAAGTAGAATTAAGTTTGCAAAAAATAGAAGGAAATGTGAAGTTGGTTCAAAATGAGGTGAAGGCTATGAAAAAGGAAATAAAAGGGACTCAGGAAGGGGTGAGGGAGAATAAGGTGAAAATGGATGAACAGGAAAAAAGGATTGATGCTATGGAAGACATGATGAGAAAGCAGAATATTGTGATACGTCATGTGATTGAACGGATGCCAGACCAGCTAAGAGAAAGAGTGGTCCAGTGGTTAAACAATTTATACATGGAAAAGGAATTTGTACAGGAAGACATTGTAAGTGCATATAGGGTGGGTCCAAGAAGAGGGAAAGTGGTCCAAAGAAATGTTCTGGTTAAATTTGCAAATTGGGGAGATAAACTCAGAGTAATGGCTTTTTTAAAAAACAAGCTGGTTCTGGCGCCCTGAAAATCGCTGGCTCTGATGTGGAAGTATACAACGATATTTCTATTAAGGAAAGAGTCTGGAGATATAAAATGAAACCAGTAACCAAATTGTTGATAAATAAAGGTGTAAGGTACAATTGGAGATTTCCACAGCAGTTGCGATTTAAAAAAAAAAGAAATGCAGGTTATTGATGAGAGGACCGACCCATTGGAGTATCTGACTTTGCTTGATTTGGTCAAAGCGGGTTCGGAGGAGTGGGTAACCCTTAGAAAAGATTTGTTGGAATCGGGGGCCATAAGAAGAGATTACGAGGGGGCAGATGCCGGTGGTGCTACGGGTGGAGGTCCGCAGGGAAGAGAAGAGGAGGAGTTGTCATTGATCATGGTGGAGGAGGAAGCAAGTAAGGAGCAGTGAGTAATGGGTTATGATGTAATAATTTTTTTATTATTTAAGAAGGTAGAAAGGTGAGGATGCGCGGCGCACTAATTTATACACACATCTTACATGTTCCCCCTCTCCCCTCTTTGGATATCGAAGGCGGCCTTTTTTTCCAAGGAAAGTGGGGAGAGTGATATTGTGTGTTTTTTGTGTATATAGTTTTCTTAGTGGTAAGGGGTTTGTGGTAGCACGCTTAATGGAGAGTTTGGAAGTTAGAGAAGGTGAAATTGTAACAAATTATGAGAAGTATTAAAGTATTAACATGGAATGTAAAAGGTACAGGCTCTGTTCTTAAGAGGAAGAGGTTAGAATTGGCATTGAAGAAAGATAGACCCGATATAGTGTTTTTTACAGGAAACGCATTAAAAATCAAAGGACACAAACAAATTTTTTTTAGGATGGATACAACATTATGAAATGGCGTTTGGTACTTCAAAAACGATAGGAGTTGCAATCATGATTTCTAAAAGATTAGGATTTGAGATAACAAAAAGTATTGCTGACCAGGAAGGTAGATATCTGATCGTGAAAGGGAAAATTGACGATGAGGAAATAGTTTTAGTGAATATTTATACTTCAAATGACCATCAAGTGGAATTTTTAGAAAAAGTTTGTAGAATTGTGGTGTTAGAAAAAGTGGCAAAGATGATTGTGGCTGGAGATTTTAATTTGATAAGGTCAAACTTAGACTGTACGAATTTAGCAAGGTTTGGAGCAGGTATTAAAGGGAATGTTCTAGATAATTGTATGGTTGCATTGGGGCTGAAGGATTCTTGGAGAGAGATCAAGGGCTTGGAAAGGGCATATTCCTATTTTTCACACGTTCATGGGTCCTACTCTAGAATAGATTATATATTTTTAACGGAAAACATGGTTAAAAATATTGAGGGAATTGAAATAGGAATTTTTAAGGAATCAGATCATGCTAAAGTGTTTTTGGAATTGAGGACACAAAAGGATAATAGGAGAGGAAGAAATTGCAGATATGATCCTAATCTATTCAAAGATCAAAAATGTAAAGAACAAATTATAGAAAGTTGGATGGAAAGCTGGCAGTGGAACAATAATGAAGAGGTAAATTTTAATGCGGTTTGGGATGCCATGAAGTTGGTTTATAGAGGGGAAAGTATAAAGTTGGCAAGTAACAAGTATAGAAAGTATAAGGTAGCACAGGAGGAGAAAGAAAAAGAAATAAAACAATTACAAGAAGAATACTCAAAAAAGAAGGATACATTTTTTTGTCAAATTACAAAGATTGAAGGCAGAATTATTGGGTAAGGATATAGAAAAAGTAAAATGAGATTTGATATACTTAAATAGAGAGTATTTTGAATTTAGCAACAAACATTCAAGATTATTGGCAAGAGCGGCCAAAGTCAAAAAGGAAAAAAGGGAAATTGGGGTTTTGGTTAATAAACAAGGGATAAGGTGTAATAAAGTTAGTGATAAATGTAAAATTGTGAAGGATTTTTATCAAGCACTATACGCCAAAAAAGAGATAGACTTGGGGAAGCTTAAAAGGACTTTGGAGAGGCAGTTAGTGAGTGGAATAAAGCAGGAACACCGGGACAAAATGGAAGAACAAGTTTCTGAAAAAGAGGTAAAGGAAGTAATTAGTGGTCTGAAGTTGGGGAAAGCCCCAGGAGACGATGGACTACCGACCGAGTTTTATAAGGAATTTAAAGACGTTGTGGTACCAAAGCTGGTAAAGTTATATAATTATATCTTAGATGGTGGACAAATTCTGACTTCATGGTATAGGACTACAATTGTTCTGCTGCCAGAATTGGGGAAAAATCCGGAAAAAGTGGAATCTTATAGACCAATCTCTCTTATAAATCAAGATGCCAAGATCTTCACAGCAATACTGGCTAACCGTTTAAACAAATTTATGGGAGAATATATAAATGTTGATCAAGTAGGTTTTTTAAAAGGAAGGCATATGGCTGATTTGACCAGGAGGGTGTTAGATCTAATTGATAACGTTAATCAAATGAAGGAAAAGGTGGGGTTATTACCTTTGGCCATTTTCAAGGCATTTGATTTGTTACAATGGTCTTCGATTAAGGAAATAGTTAAAAGCTATGGATTTGGAGATAGATTTAGAAGGGTAATTGATTTCTTATATCAGAAAGGGATTGCTAAGATTAGAGTAGACGATGAGGTTACAGATGAGGTAAAGCTTGAGGCAGGTTCTAGACAGGGCTGTCCTCTGTCCCCTATCTTGTTCATTATGGCAATGGAAATTTTGGCTAAAAATATAAGGGAAGATTCAAGTATAGAAGGGATAATGGGTAATAAGGTAAGTATGTATGTAGATGACACACTGCTAATGGTGAAGAATCCGGAGGGGGTTATGGATAGGATCAAAGCGCAAATAGAGTATTTTGAGGATATAACAGGGTTGATGATAAATTGGGATAGATCTGAAATGATGTTGTGTAACATGGGGGAACAGGAGAAGGAAAAGATGGTGGGGCTATCTAACATACAAATCAAAGATAAGTTGAAATACCTGGGGATAATTATTTCAAATAGATTGGAAGAATTTAAAAGATTGAACTATGATAGCTTGAAAATAGAATTTAAGACTAGAATACAAAAGTCTTCAAAAGTTGAAGTTGTCATGGTTTGGGAGGATTGCAATTTGTAAAATGATGTTGTTGCCGAGAATTAATTTCCTATTTGATGCACTTGCAATTCAAATGAAGGAAAAGGAGATTAATGAGTTTCAAAAGATGTTTAATAATTTTTGCAATGGAGGTAAAAAATCTAGATTACCAAAGAAACTCTGGTACCTGCCTCAGAAAGAAGGGGGTTTGGGAATGCCAAATTTATTAGCGTATTATCGCGCATTTCAAATTAAGAATGTTGTGAAGATTTTGGCAAGAGGAAAAGTAATTTGGGAAGAGATTGAGATGAAAGATTACAGGAATATTGGTAAAATGATTTTTTTGGGAGATAAGGTTAAAATGATAGCCACCAGTAATACTATGATGAGGGGACTCATGAATGTGTGGAAAAGATTAAAGAAGGATCTGGTCCCAGATATCTCTCCAATTTTGAAATTGGAAGACATGGCGTGCTTTCCGATAAAAATAGATAAAAAAATAAAAGAAATACTGGATAAAAACGAAGTTTTCTTGGTGAAAGAGTGGTTAAGGACTTGTGGAGATGAAAACAAGAAGAAAAAATTGTTTGAACAATTAAAATTGGATTGGTTTCAGAAAATGAAGGTTAATAACTGGAATAAAAAGTACAGAAGAGAATTACGTATAGACAAAGAAAAGACGGAATTTGAAGAATTGGTTTTGAAAATTCGAAAAGGAGATAAAAGCATTAAGGGTCTAGTAAGTAAACTTTATGCCTTAATAAACAAGGGGGGCGATCCAAAGATCTGAAATGGAAGTGGGAACAGGATTTGAATATAAAGCTAGGAAATGATGAATGGAGAAACAAGTGGAAAAAGGCGATAATGAGAACTATGTCAGTAAGAATTAAGGAACATAATTATAAAATGTTGTGGCAATGGTACCTGACACCACTGAGTTTACATCAGATTGATAATAAAAAGGACAAATTATGTTGGAGATGTAAAGATACTGTTGGAACTTATGAGCATATGTGGTGGAGCTGTAATATGATAAATGATTTTTGGAGAAGAATAGAAAAAGAGGTTGGGGAAATAATGGGTAAGAAAATTAAACTGACGTCAGGTACCATTATGCTAACAGATGTGGATGGTATGTGTTTAAACAAAGAGGAAAAAGAGTTACTAGAAATAATGCTAACTACGGGTAGACAATGCATTACTAGAAATTGGAAAAATGATGTAACCATACAGACGGGAGAATGGTATAAGGAAATGTGGAACCTAGCATTGAATGATAAATTGACATGGGAGATAAAAGTAAAAAGGGGAAAATGGAAGGAAAATAGATTTTGGAGTATTTGGAAGCCTTTTGCTGATCACTCCCTTATGGGTATGGAATGCTGTAGACCTGTACCATCTCAAAGTAGCTTTTGGAGACAATATTGAGACCGAACTCTCCGGGGCAATGTAAATAAACACTGGGTGAATTGTAAGTGTAAATTGGAGCTTGATAGTTGTACCTAAATAATAGCATTACTGAAATGTTTTATGAATTGGTTATAGTTACAGTGTTAATTATCAAGTGGATATTCAACATTATGTGCAGTATAATAGATAATAGTTCAACTATCATCTATGTGGTTATTTTTTATGAAATATATTTTTGTTATGTTTTATGATGTAATGTTTTGTGTATGTTTGTATATTTTTTTTGAAAATCAGTTAATAAAAATTCAATTATAAAAAAAGAGAAAACAGAATATTGTGATATGCCATATAATGGAAAGAACGCCAGATCAGCTAAGAGATAGAATAGTTGATAATCTAAATAATTTGAAAATGGGGAAAGATTTTGTTAATGAGGATATTGTAAGTGTATACAGAGTGCGGCCGAGAAGGGGAAAAGCTGTTCAACGAAATGTTTTGGTTAACTTTGCAAATTGGGGAGATAAATTGAAGGTAATGGCCTTTTAAAAACAAGCTGGTTCTGGCGCTCTGAAAATCGATGGGACTGATGTGGAGGTATATAATGATATTTCTATCAAGGAACGTGGTTGGAGGTACAAGATGAAACCTATAACAAAATTGTTGATGAAAAAGGGGTAAATATAACTGGCGATTTCCACAGCAGTTAAGATTTTTCTATGAAAAAAATGCAGGTGATTGATGCAGGGACAGATGCATTGTAGTATGTGAGCTTACTTGATTTGGTTAAGGTGGGTTCAAATGAGTGGCTAGCTCTAAGGAAAGAGCTGCTGGATTCGGGAGCTATAAGAAGAGATAACAGATGAGGGTGGAGCTGCAGGAGGAGGGCAACCAGGAGGAGCAGAGGAAGATTTATCATTGATTATGATGGAGGAAGAGTTGAGCAAAGGTTAGAAGGTTAAAGGAATGATAGGAGAGGACGGTTTTATAAGCTGTTTTTTTATAATGCAGAGGGAGCACCAGAACATTAATTATCTCACACATCTTACACGTTCCCCCTCCCCTCTTTGGATGACGAAGACGACTTTTTTGAAGAAGAAAGTGGGGAGGTTAGTAATGAGTGTTTTTTGTTTAAGGTTTTGTTTTAATTATTGTGGGTTGCCATCACATCTAATGGAGAACTCGGAAGTGGTGGATGAGAGTGATAAGTTTAAGTATGAGAACCATTAAAGTGTTATCATGGTACAGGAGAACCTCCATACAATCAGCAAAAACAAGACCTGGAGCAGACTGTGGATCAGATCACAACCTACTGATCGCAAAATTCAGGTTAAGACTAAAGAAAATAGGGAAAACAAGAAGACCAGACAGATATCACCTAGACAGCATCCCTAAAGAATACACGGTGGAGGTGATGAACAGATATAATGGCCTGGACGCAATAGACAGAGTGCCAGAAGAATTATGGACAGAGATAAAGGACATCATGCAGGAAGCAGCAAAGAAAACCATACCAAAAGAAAAGAAGCGTAAGAAAGCAAAATGGTTGTCTGATGAGGCTCTTAAAATAGCAGAGGAAAGAAGGAAGGCAAAAGTCAAAAGAGAAAGGAAAAAATACAACCTTCTGAACACAGAATTTCAAAGAAAAGCAAGGAGAGATAAGGAAAACTACCTAAAAGAACAGTGCAAAGAAATGGAGGAAAACAACAAAAGAGGCAGGACTAGAGATCTCTTCAGAAAAATCGGGGAAATAAAGGGAACATTTAAAGCAAAAATGACCATGATAAGGGACAAAGACGGAAAAGAGCTAGCTGATGCAGAAGAGATAAAGAAAAGATGGAAAGAGTACACAGAGGAACTCTACAAAAAGGACCTCAACACTCCTGATAACCACAATGATGAAAAAACTGAACTCGAGCCAGACATCCTGGAGAGCGAAGTTATAAAGGCCCTAAAGAGCACTGCAAACAACAAAGCTAGTGGATATGATGGTATCCCAGTCGAATTTTTCTAAGCGCTAAAAGATGATGGCGTCAAATTACTGCACTCAATATGCCAGCAAATCTGGAAAACAAAACAGTGGCCACAGGATTGGAAAAGATCAGTATACGTCCCAATCCCAAAAAAGGGCAACACCAAAGAATGCTCAAATTACCGAACAATTGCACTCATCCCACATGCCAGCAAGGTGATGCTCAAGATAATACAGGACAGACTTCAGCAACATGTGGAGAGAGAACTACCAGAGGTGCAGGCCGGTTTCAGAAGAGGCAGGGGGACTAGAGACCACATTGCCAACATACGTTGGATCATGGAGAAAACAAAGGAATACCAGAAACAAGTTTACTTTTGTTTCATTGATTACACTAAGGCATTTGACTGTGTGGACCACAACAAGATGTGGCAAGTAATTAAAGAGATGGGAATACCAGAGCACATCATATGCCTCCTGAGAAATCTGTACATGAACCAAGAAGCAACAGTTAGGACAGAACATGGAATGACAGAGTGGTTTGGAATAGGAAAAGGAGTAAGACAAGGCTGCATTTTATCACCCTGCTTATTCAATCTATACACAGAGCACATAATGCGAAATGCAGGGATGGAGGAATCACAATATGGGATTAAAATTGCTGGGAGAAACATAAACAAGCTGAGATATACAGACGATACCACCCTAATGGCAGAAAGTGAGGAAGACCTAAAGAACCTCTTGATTGGGCTGAAGGAGGAGAGTGCAAAAGCTGGTTTGAGACTCAATATCAAGAAAACCAAGGTAATGGCAACAGGCCCAATCAGTTCCTGGAAAATAGATGGGGAAGAAGTAGAAGCAGTGACAGATTTTACTTTCCTGGGATCAAAGATCACGGCAGATGGGGATTGCACCCATGAAATAAAAAGGCAACTGATTCTTGGGAGACAAGCCATGAGAAACCTGGGGAACATAGTGAAAAGCAAAGACATCACATTGCAAACAAAAATTAGAATAGTCAAAGCAATGGTATTCCCAGTGGTAATGTACGGATGTGAGAGCTGGACAATTAGGAAAGCTGAACGCAGAAGAATAGATGCCTTTGAAATGTGGTGTTGGAGGAGAGTTTTGAGAGTACCCTGGACAGCGAGGAGAACAAATAGGTCAATCTTAGAAGAAATCAACACTGACTGCTCATTGGAAGGGCTAATAGTAAAGACGAAGCTAAAGTATTTTGGACATCAAATGAGAAGGGAGGATTCACTTGAGAAGGCCCTGATGTTGGGAAAGGTGGAGGGCAAAAGAAGAAGGGGGAGGCCAAAGATGAGATGGCTAGATGGTATTGTAGACACAATGGGCACAGAACTGGGAGTGCTGAGGGGGATGATGAAGGACAGAGGTGCCTGGAGAACAATGGTCCATAGGGTCGCAAAGGGTCGGAACCGACTGTGCGACTGAACAACAACAACAACAATGGTACAGGATCTGTGTTTAAGAGGAGGAAGATAGAATCAGCATTGAGGAAAAGCAGACCGGACATAGTCTTTCTACAGGAAACTCATCAAAAATCTAAAGATAAAAACAATGTTTTTTTAGGATGGATGCAACACTATGAAATGTCATATGGCACATCAAAAGCAAGGGGGGTAGCAATCTTGATTTCGACTAGATTGGGGTTTGAGATAATAAATAGTATTTCGGATCCAGAGGGCAGATATTTGTTACTAAAAGGGAAAATAGAGGATGACAAAGAAATTTTGGTGAATATATAATGATCATCAAATGATCATCAAGCTGAATTTCTAGAAAAAATGCTCAAAATTTTGATAAAAGAATAAACAACAAAAATGATTGTGGCTGGCGACTTTAAGTTAGTAAGGTCAAATTTGGATTGTACAAACATATCAAGATGTGGAAAAGGTATTAGAGGATGGATCTTGGATAACTGGATGGCTGCCTTAGGTTTGAGAGATTCCTGGAGAGAGATTAAGGGGTCAGAAAGGGCATACTCCTATTTTTCACAAGTTCATAATTCATACTCCAGAATAGATTATATATTTGTAACTGAAAATATGGTTAAAAATATGGAGGATAATGAGATTGGAATTTGTAAATAATCAGATCATGCTTAAGTGGTTTTAGAAATGAGAATACAGAATGAAAGCAGATCAAGAAGGAGTTGGAGATATGATGTTAATTTATTTAAAGATCAAAAGTGTAAAGAACAAATTATGGAGAGTTGGAAGGAAAATTGGCAATGGAATGATAATGATGAGGTAAATTTTAATATGGTCTGGGATGCCATGAAGTCGGTTTTTAGAGGGGAATGTATTAAGTTGGCAAGTAACAGATATAAAAAGAATAAGTAAGCATAGGATAAAATTGAAAACGAGATAAAGCAATTACAGGAGGAACATTCAAAAATGAAGGATAAGAAGGTTTTTGCTAATCTACAAAGATTGAAGGCTGAATTGGTAGTAAAGATATAGAAAAGATGAAAAGAGATTTGGTCAATTTAAAAAGAGAATACTTTGAATATAGTAATAAAAAGTCAAAATTATTGGCAAAAGCAACAAAACAAAAAGGGAAAAAGGGAAATGAGTTTTGATAAATAAACAAGGAGTAAGATGTAGCAAGATTAAAGATAAATGCAAAATTGTGAAAGATATATATAGATGTGCAAAAGCTTTAAAAGCAATTAGAGAAGCAAATAGTCAGTGGAATAAAACAGGAACATAAAGATAGAATGGAAGAACAAGTGTCAGAAAAGGAAGTAAAAGAGGTAATTGCAGGTTTTAAATTGGGGAAAGCACCTGGAGAGGATGGATTACCTGCAGACTTTTATAAGGAATTTAAAGACATTGTGGTTTCAAAGTTGGTAAAATTATATAATTATATTTTGGATGGGGGGCAAATTCTGACTTCATGGTATAGGACCACAATTGTACTCTTGCCAAAACCTGGAAAGAATCTAGAAAAAGTTGAATCTTATAGACCAATATTCTTTTTTTTTAACGTGGGTAGTCTTTTATTTATTTTTTTATAATAAATTTTTATTAATTCATTTTCAAGAGAAAAAAAACATTACAAACATACAAATCATATAACAAAACAAGAATACATAAACCTCATAGAAAATATCCACATAAATGATAGTTGAACTATTATCCGTTGTAATATGCATATTATTAAATATCCACTTTGAGGATTAATATTATAACTATGGCTTTCATAAAAGCTTTCTATAATACAATTGTTTATCAACAACTATCCAGCTCCAAATTTTCAATTTACTAATCACCCAGTGTATATTTACATTGCCCTGGAAAGTTTGGTCTCTATATTATCTCCAAAAACTGCTTTGAGATGGTACAGGTCTAAAACATTCCATACCCATAAGGGAGTGATCAACAAAAGGCTTCCAAATATTCCAAAATCTATTTTCCTTCCATTTTTCCCTTTTTACTTTTATCTCCCATGTCAATTTATCATTCAATGCTAGTTTCCACATTTCTTTATACCATTCTTCCGTGTGTATAATTATATCATTTTTCCAATTTCTAGCAATACATTGTCTACCCGTAGTTAACATTATTTCTAATAACTCTTTTTCCTCCTTATTTAAACACATACCTTCCACATCTGTTAGCATAATGATACCTGACGCCAGCTTGATTTTCTTACCCATTATTTCCCTTATCTCTCTTTCTATTCTTCTCCAAAAATCATTTATCATTTTACAACTCCACCACATGTGCTCATAAGTTCCAACAGTGTCTTTACATCTCCAACATAAATTATCCCTTTTATTATCAATCTGATGTAACCTCAGTGGTGTCAGGTACCATTGCCACAACGTTTTATAGTAATGTTCCTTGATTCTTACTGACATAGTTCTCATTATCTTCTTTTTACACTTATTTCTCCATTCATCATTTCCTAATTTTATGTTCAAATCCTGTTCCCACTTCAGTTTCAGATCTTCCTGTGGATCACTGCCCCTATTTATTAAAGCATAGAGTTTGCTTACTAGACCCTTAATGTTTTTATCTCCTTTTCGAATGTTCAAAACCATTTCCTCAAATTCAGTCTTTTCTCTATCTGTGCATAATTCTCTTCTATATTTTTTATTCCAGTTGTCAACCTTCATTATCTGAAACCAATCCAATTTTAACTGTTCAAACAGTTTTTTCTTCTTGTTTTCATCTCACAAATTCTTAACTATTCTTTCACCAAAGTAACTTCATTTTTATTCAATATTTCCTTTATTTTTTTGTCTATTTTTATCAGAAAACACGCCATATCTGCCAATTCCAAAATTGGAGAAACATCTGGGACCAAATCCTTCTTTAGTCTTTTCCATACCTTCATGAGTCCTCTCATCATAATGTTGCTTGTGTCTATCTTTTTAGCCTTAGCTCCCAAAAAAAATCCCTTTACCAATATTCCTGTAATCTTTCATCTCCATTTCCTCCCAAATTACTTTTCCTCTTGCCAAGATCTTCACAACATTCTTAATTTGAAATGCTCGATAATACGCTAACAGATTTGGCATTCCCAAACCCCCTTCTTTCTGAGGCAGATACCAAGGTTTCTTTAGCAGTCTAGATTTTTTTACCTCCATTGCAAAAATTATTAAACATCTTTTGAAACTCATTAATTTCCTTTTCCTTCAATTGGATTGCAAGTGCATCAAATAGGAAGTTAATCCTCGGCAACAACATCATTTTGCAAATTGCAATCCTCCCAAACCATGACAACTTCAACTTCTGAAAACTTTGTATTCTAATCTTAAATTCTGTTTTCAAGCTGACATAGTTCAATTTTTTAAGTTCTTCCAATTTATTTGAAATAATTATCCCCAAATATTTCAGCTTATCTTTAATTTGTATATTAGATAACCCCACCATCTTTTCCTTCTCCTCTTCCCCCATATTACACAACATCATTTCCGATTTATCCCAATTTATCATCAATCCTGTTATATCCTCAAAATCCTCTATTTGCGCTTTGATCCTATCCATTGCCCCCACTGGGTGTTTCACCATTAACAGCATATCATCTGCATACATACTCACTTTATTACCTTTTATCCCTTCTATACTTAAGTCCTCCCTTATATTTTTTGCCAAAATTTCCATTGCCATAATAAACAAAATAGGGGACAAAGGACAACCCTGCCTAATGCCTGCCTCAAGCTTTACCTCATCTGTAACCTCTTTATTTACTCTAATCCTGGCAGTCCCTTTTTGATATAATAAATCAATTACCCTTCTAAATCTATCCCCAAATCCATAACTTTCAACTATTTCCTTAATTGAAGACCATTGTAACGAATCAAATGCCTTAAAAATATCCAAAGATATTAACCCCACTTTTTCCTTCGTTTGATTAACATTATCAATTAAGTCTAACACCCTCCTGGTCAAATCAGCCATATGCCTTCCTTTTAATAAACCTACTTGATTGACATTTATATATTCTCCCAAAAAATATATTTAGCCGATTAGCCAATATTGCTGTGAAGATCTTGGCATCCTGGTTTATAAGAGAAATTGGTCTATATGATTCCACTTTTTCCAAATTCTTTCCCATTTTTGGCAGCAGAACAATTATGGTCCTATACCATGAAGTCGGAATTTGTCCACCATCTAGAATATAATTATATAACTTTACCAACTTTGGTACCACAACATCTTTAAATTCCTTATAAAACTCTGTCGATAGTTCATCGTCTCCTGGGGCTTTCCCCAGCTTCAAACCACTAATTACCTCTTTTACCTCTTTCTCAGAGACCTGTTCTTCCATTTTATCCAGGTGTTCCTGCTTTATTCCATTCCCAAGCTGCCTATCCAATACCCCTTTAAGTTTCCCAACGTCTATCTCTTTTTTTTTGCATATAATGCTTGATAAAAATCCTTCACAATTTTACATTTATCACTAACCTTATTACATCTTATCCCTTGTTTATTAACCAACACCCCAATTTCCCTTTTTTCCTTTTTAGCTTTAGCCGCTCTTGCTAGTAATCTTGAATTTTTGTTGCTAAATTCAAAATACTCTCTATTTAAATATATCAAGTCTCTTTTTACTTTCTCTATATCCTTACCCAATAATTCCGCCTTAAGTCTTTGTAATTTAGCCAAAAAAAATCCTTCTTTTTTAGTGTTCCTCCTGTAATTGCTTTATTTCTTTTTCCTTTTCCTCCAGTGCTGCTTTGTACTTTCTATACTTGGTACTTGCCAACTTTATACTTTTCCCTCTAAAAACCAACTTCATGGCATCCCAAACCACATTAAAATTTACCTCTTCGTTATCATTCCACTGCCAACTTTCCATCCAACTTTCTGTAATTTTATCTTTACATTTTTGGTCTTTGAATAGATTGGGATATCTCCAACTCCTTCCTCTCCTGTTATCCTTTTGTGTCCTCAGTTCCAAAAGTACTTTAGCATGATCTGATTCCTTAAAAATTCCTATTTCAATTCCCTCAATATTTTTGACCATGTTTTCCGATAAAAATACATAATCTATTCTAGAGTAGGACCCATGAACATGTGAAAAATAAGAATATGCCCTTTCTGAGCCCTTGATCTCTCTCCAAGAGTCCTTCAATCCCATCGCAACCATCCAGTTATCTAAAACATTCACTTTCATCCCTACTCCACACCTTGCTAAATTCGTACAATCTAAGTTTGACCTTATCAAATTAAAATCTCCAGCCACAATCATCTTTGGCACTTTTTCTACCGCCACAATTTTACGAACTTTTTCTAGAAATTCCGCTTGACGTTCGTTTGGGGCATAAATATTCACCAAAATTATTTCCTCATCGTCTATTTTTCCTCTCACGATCAAATATCTACCTTCTTGGTCAACAACACTTTTTGTTATCTCAAATCCTAATCTTTTAGAGATCATAATTGCAACTCCTCTTGCTTTTGATGTACCAAACGCCATTTCATAATGTTGAATCCATCCTAGGAAAATTTTGTTTGTATCCTTTGATTTTTGATGCGTTTCCTGTAAAAAAACTATATCAGGTCTATCTTGCTTCAAAGCCAATTCCAACCTTCTCCTCTTAAGAACAGAACCTGTACCCGTTACATTCCAGGTTAATACTTTAATATTTCTCATAGTTTATCACCTTTTCACCTTTTCTACTTTCCAAACTCTCCATTGGGCGTGACACCACAAACCCCTTACCACTAAAAATCAAAAATATACATAAAACACACAATATCTCTCTCCCCACTTCCTTCAGAAAAAAAGCTCCTTCGATAACCAAAGAGGGGAGAGGGGGGACATGAAAGTTGTGCGTACAGATTAATGCGCCGCGCATCTCACCTTTCTACATTCTTCAGTAATATTAAAAAAAGTTATTACATCCTTACCCATTGCTCACTGCTCCTTACTTGCCTCCTCCTCCACCATGATCAATGATAACTCCTCTTCTTCTCTTCCCTGCGGGGTTCCACCCGTAGCACCACCGGCATCTGCCCCCTCATAATCCCTACTTATGGCCCCCGATTCCAACAGATCTTTTCTAAGAGTTAGCCACTCTTCCGAACCTGCTTTAACAAGATCCAGCAAGCTCAAATACTCCAGTGGGTCGGTCCTCTCATCAATAACCTGCATTTTTTTTTCATAAAAGAATCGCAGTTGCTGTGGAGATATCCAATTATACCTTACACCTTTACTCATCAACAGTTTGGTTGCCGGTTTCATCTTATATCTCCAAATTCTTTCCTTTATTGAAATATCATTATATGCCTCCACATCAGAACCATCGATTTTCAGGGTGCCAGAACCAGCTTGTTTTAAAAAAGCCATTACTCTAAATTTATCTCCCCAATTTGCAAATTTTACCAACACATTTCTTTGGGCCGCTTTCCCTCTTCTTGGACCCACCCTATACGCACTTACGATGTCTTCCTGTATAAATTTCTTTCCCATGATCAAATTGTTAAACCACTGAACCACCCTTTCTCTCAGCTGGTCTGGCATCCTTTCAATCACATGACATAGGACAATATTCTGCTTTCTCATCATATCTTCCATAGCATCAATCCTTTTCTCATGTTCATCCATTTTTACCTTATTTTCCCTCACCGCCTCCTGAGTCCCTTTTATTTCCTTTTTCATAGCTTTCACCTCATTTTGAACTAATTTCACATTTCCTTCTATTTTTTGCAAACTTAATTCCACTGTTTTGTAAAGTCCATAACAGATGTTACCACCTTATCCTGTTTTTTCATCATTTCATTTCTATCTTTCACCCATGAATCCTCATTTTTCTCCATCTTCTGAAACAATTTACCAATTTCCACCATAATTTGAGTTTGATCATAGGGTTTGGGTGGTGGTGATGATGACGGAGGGACCTCTTCCATTGGTGCTTTTTCTTTTCTCTTAGATTTCACCACTGGCTCCTCCTCCTTTGCTTTTCCTCATGTACCCTTATCCATGATGAAGGTCCCTGAGCTGTTTTAATGCTGCAATGTATTGTAAGCTTATTGAACAGTCAACTTGAATCTGTCCCGATGCAGCTAGAGCTGACGACAATCCTTAATCCTTAATAATGTGATTTGAATAAAGGAGGAGGGCCAGCAAAAAATTAATTGTTGTAATCCATAAAGGAACGGAAACCACAAGCAGCCCAAAAAAAGTTTATATTCCACGGAAAGGTCACCAAAGTCAACCAATGCACCTCAAGTAGCAACAACTCGCAAAGTTTGTCCTTAAAAAAAATCTTTCACAGAGATCCCCTCTTGCAAACGGAGTAATATGATCCCATCAGCATACACAGGAATTCCAAGGAGACAGGTGCCCAAATATATCCACTTATATGAGTTCCACAGGGAAGGGAAAAAGGAAAAAAAAGTCCCAAGCTCCAACTTTTAATGAAAAAAAGAAGAGGAGGAGTATAAAAAGAAAAGATGAATACTATAATCCACACAGTGAAGGAGTAAAAAATTGGTAATCCCTCTCTTTGAGCGAGCAAGGCAAAACTCCCTTTTCCCAGGAGCTACAGCAGCTTCAGGGGAAACCCCCCCTTCTTCCTTTCCAGATCAGCAAACCTTTTTTTTTCCTTTTTAAACCGCTCTCCCTTGCTTCAACTTCAAAAGGCGCTGGCATAACCAGTATCTAAAGCCCGGTTGCTTTCTTCTATCCCACTTATCAAAACCTCCAAACCATTCCGCGGCTCCCCTAGATCGCTAAGAAGCCATTGTCTGAAGAGCAACCACTTTCAATTTCCAAAATCGCCGCCATTATCGCCTCAACCACCACCCTTCTGTCCTCTTCTACACGCTCCGCCGAGTCCAAAGTCTTCAGAGCAAGGCAATCCACTGTCACCTCTAACATTCATCAGTAAAACATTTAGTTAACTCACTTTCTTGCTGATTTTCCACTTCCTCGAGTCTCCGCCATCTCGCTGGTCCCATTCTCGGCTCCTCGCCTGGGGAAGCTGCGGCTTCCGTCGCGCACCTCTCCCGCTGGGGTTACCTCCCGAACTTTGACCGCCCTGCAGCAACTTTTCCAAACAGGCAAGAAGGAGTCGTATTACCACAAAAGATCTCTGTAATTTGCTCCATTACCTCAGTAATTCTCATTATTTACCACTTTGATAGAGCAAGCGCCTAAATCGAGATGTTACTCGTCGGCCATTTTAGCCACGCCCCATAGACCAATATTCTTAATAAACCAAGATGCCAAGATCTTCACAGCGATATTGGCCAATCTTTTAAATAATTTTATAGGTAATTATATAAATGTAGATCAAGTGGATTTTTTGAAAGGGAGACACATGGCAGATTTGACTAGAAGAGTGGTAGACTTAATAGATATTGTAAGTCAAACAAAAGAAAAAGTGGGATTAATATCTTTGGATATTTTCAAGGTGTTTGATTCTTTACAATGGGTCTTAATGAAGGAAATAATTAAAAGTTATGGATTCAGCGATAAATTTAGAAGAGTAAATGATCAATTATATCAGCAAGGAATAGCTACTGTAAGAGTAAATGATGAGGTTACTGATGAGGTAAAATTAGAGGCAGGTACGAGACAGGGTTGCCCATTATCTCCTATATTGTTTATTATGGCAATGGAGATATTAGAAAAAGCTATAAGAGAAGATGGAAAAATAGAGGGGATTATGGAAAATAAGTTAAGTATGTATGCTGATGATACATTGATAATTGCAAAATATCCAGAGAAGGTAATGGATAGAATTAGAGCACAATTAAAGGATTTCGAGGATATTTCTGGGTTGAAGATAAATTGGGATAAATCAGAAATGATGCTTTCCAATATGGGAGAAGAAGATCAGAAGAAGATAAAGGGAATGGGAAATATCCAAATTAAAAATAGGTTGAAATACTTAGGAATAATTATATCAAATAGATTGGAAGAGTTGAAAAGATTAAATTATGACAGTTTAATGGGTAAGGATATAGATAAAGTTAAAAGAGATTTGATATATCTAAATAGAGAGTATTTTAAATTTAGCAATAAAAATTCAAGATTATTAGCAAGAGCGGCTAAAGCTAAAAAGGAAAAAAAGAGAAATTGGGGTGTTGGTTAACAAACAAGGGATAAGGTGCAAAAAGATTAGCGACAAATGTAAAATTGTGAAGGAATTTTATCAAGCATTATATGCAAAAAAAGAGATAGACGTTGGGAAGCTTAAAGGGATTCTGGAGAGGCAGTTAGGGAATGGAATAAAACAGGTACACCGGGAAAAAATGGAGGAACGGGTTACTGATAAAGAGGTAAAAGAGGTAATTAGTGGTCTGAAGTTGGGGAAAGCCCCAGGAGATGACGGACTATCGACAGAGTTTTATAAGGAACTAGCATGGGTTGCCCGGCGATGCCGGGCTTTTTTTGGGGTTTTTTTTAAAAAATAAAACAATGCCTTTTTGGGGGTTTTTTTTTTAATAAACACTCCTGCACCACACGTGGAAGTGCCATGTGGTGGAGGAAGGGCAAAATGTCCATCCGGCCCCCAAAGCTGTCTGAGGGAGTGTGTCCTATCGTGTTGGATACTAAAGGCTTTCGTTTATTTGTTGAAGCAATGGTGATGTGCTGTTTTAAATGGTGGTGTATTTTTTTTGAATAATATTATTTATTTTTAAATTTAATTTTGTTTTTTAAAATGTTCCTTATTTTTTGTTTTGGTTTTTCATAGTGAAAAGTGGCTTTATTTTGGTAATTTTTGAGATTAGTGTGGTTTTTCTTTTGAATGTTTGTATAAATTATGTTATTAAATTTAGAATTATTATGTTTTAAATATTGTAGAATTTTGTTTCTGTTTTGGCCACTGGGTGGTGGTGTTGAGCTTTTGAGCTGTAAGTTTCCTCTTTCTCATTTGTGTTCTAGTTCTCGTAGTAGGAAGACGTCTTTTTGTCAGGTATGTGGGGGTTTTTTTGGGGGGAGGGGTTGGGGGTTGATTCTTTTTGGGGGGTGTATGTGTGTGTTTATCTTCTTCATATTTGGCTGTTTGTGTGTTTATTGTTTTGGTTTTGGTGTGTTTTTGAATGGTTTTGTTTTGTGATTGTTTGTGTTTTTTCAAGTGTGTGTGTGTGGGGGGGTGGCTTTCTTTCTCGCAGGCCATGCTGGATGGCCCGTGGGAAGGAAGGCCAATTGCGGGGATGTTTTTTTTCCCCATGGGCCATGCTGGATGGCCCGTGGGAAGGATAGGCATTTGCGGGGAGGCTTTCTTTCCCACGGGCCATACTTGCTGGCCCGTGGGAAGGAAGGGCAGAGGCAGTGGGGTGTTCATTCTTTTTCCCCGCGGGCCATACTGGCTGGCCCGGTGGGAAAGAAGGGCAGTTGCGGGGGGTGGGTGGGTGGGTTTTTTGCTTTAAGTTTTGGTGCTGTGGCTGGCCCTTCGAAGGGAAGGGCAGCGGCGGCCGGGGGTGCATTATTTTTTTGTTTGTTTCTCGTTTTTTTGGCCCGCCGGCTGGCCCTTCGATCGGAAGGGCCATGGTGGCGGTGGGGGGGGGGGTTTCCCCCACGGGCCATGCTGGCTCGGCGGTGGGCTTTTTTTTAACTGTTATTTTTCGTGCGCCGGCCCTTCGAACGGAAGAGTAGCGGCGGCGGGTTCTCCCCCCCCCGGCCATGCTGGCTCGCCCGTGGGGTTGAATGGTTGCGGAGGCGGGTTTTTTTTAGTTTTGTTTTTGCGCGCCGGCTGCCTCCTCGTTCTGCTCGCACATTGCGCGCAGGACGCTGGGGCTTGTAGTAATGTGTTGGTGCTTTGTGTTTGTGCTGCGTTTTTTTAAAATCCTTTTCTTTTGATTGGCTGCGGCGCATGTTCGAACGCTGCTCCGTGCGAGAGCCTCTCAGCCTGATTGGCTCTGGCTCTGGCGCGGCGCGGCACAAGGACTTTCGGGACGTGAAGTTCTTTACGTTTCTTGCCGTTAGTGGGGCTGATGCCCCAATCGCGATTTTTTAAACCATTCGTTGACCTGCGTAGGCACTTAGCCCGTGCTCTCGAAGGGAGGGAACGGGTAAGTAAGGCGACGTATAGCAGCCCATAGCCCATTCCAACGGTGAACACTTGGTTTTATAGGTTAAGATTTAAAGATGTTGTGGTTCCAAAGTTAGTGAAGTTATATAACTATAGTTCAGACGGTGGACAAATTCCAACTTCATGGTATAGGACTATAATCGTTCTGCTGCCAAAATCGGGAAAGAATTTGGAAAAGGTGGAATCATATAGACCAATTTCTCTTATAAATCAGGATGCCAAGATCTTCACAGCAATAGTGGCTAATTGGTTAAATAGATTTATGGGGGAATATATAAATGTTGATCAAGTTGGTTTTTTAAAAGGAAGGCATATGGCTGATTCGACTAGGAGGGTGTTAGATTTAATTGATAATGTCAATCAGATGAAGGAAAAGGTGGGTTTATTATCTTTAGATATTTTTAAGGCATTTGATTCGTTACAATGGTCTTCGATCAAGGAAATAGTTAGAAATTATGGATTTGGGGATAGATTTAGAAGGGTAATTGACTTATTATATCAAAAAGGGAGCGCTAGGATTAGAGTAAATGAAGAGGTTACGGATGAGGTAAAGCTTGAGGCAGGCACTAGGCAGGATTGTCCACTATCTCCTATCCTGTTTATTATAGCAATGGAAATCTTAGCTAAAAATATAAGAAAGGACTCAAGTATAGAAGGGATATTGGGTAATAAAGTGAGTATGTATGCAGATGATTCGTTGCTAATGGTGAAACACCCAGAGGCAGTAAAGGATAGGATTAAAGAACAAATAGAGGAATTTGAGGCTATAACTGGATTGATGATAAATTGGGATAAATCGGAAATGATGTTGTGTAATATGGGGGAAGAGGAGAGGGAAAAGATGGCGGGGTTATCTAATATACAAATTAAAGAAAAGTTGAAATATTTGGGGATAATTATTTCAAACAGATTGGAAGAACTTAAAAGACTGAACTATGACAACTGGAAAGCAGAATTTAAGAATAAAATACAAAGTTTTCAGAAGTTGAAGTTGTCATGGTTTGGGAGGATTGCAATTTGCAAAATGATGTTGTTGCCGAAGATTAATTTTCTATTTGATGCACTTGCAATCCAATTGAAGGAAAAGGAGATTAATGAGTTCCAAAAGATGTTCAATAATTTTTGTAATGGAGGTAAAAAATCTAGACTTTCAAAGAAACTCTGGTATCTGCCTCAGAAAGAAGGGGGTTTGGGAATGCCAAATTTGTTAGTGTATTATCGAGCATTTCAAATTAAGAATGTTGTGAAGATCTTGGCAAGAGAAAAAGTAATCTGGGAGGAAATGGAGATGAAAGATTATAAGAATATCGGTAAAATGATTTTTTTGGGAACTAAGGTTAAAATGATAAATACAAGTAACATTATGATGAGGGGACTCATGAGGGTGTGGAAAAGATTAAAGAAAGATTTGATCCCAGATCTCTCTCCAATTTTGGAATTGGCAGATATGGCGTGTTTTCCGATAAAAATAGACCCCAAAAAAAGGAAATATTGGATAAAAATGAAGTTTTCCTGGTGAAGGAATGGCTAAGGGTTTGCGAGGATGAAATTAAGAAGAAAAAATTATTTGAACAGTTAAAATTGGATTGGTTTCAGATACTGAAGGTTGATAATTGGAATAAAAAATATAGAAGAGAACTAGTTATAGACAGAGAAAAGACCGAATTTGAAGAATTGGTTTTAAAGATTAGAAAAGGCGAGAAAAGTGTCAAGGGTCTAGTAAGTAAACTTTATATTTTAATAAACAAGGGTAGTGATCCACAGGAAGATTTGAAATTGAAGTGGGAACAGGACTTGAATATAAAGCTAGGAAATGAGGAATGGAGAAATAAGTGGAAAAAGAGGATAATGAGGACAATGTCAGTAAGAATTAAAGAACATAATTATAAAATGTTGTGGCAATGGTACTTGACACCAGTGAGGTTGCATCAGATTGATAATAAAAGGGATAATTTATGTTGGAGATGTAAAGAAACTGTTGGAACTTATGAGCATATGTGGTGGAGTTGTAAAATGATAAATGAATTTTGGAGAAGAATAGAAGGAGAGATAGGGGAAATAATGGGTAAGAAAATTAAGCTGGCGTCAGGTACAATCTTGCTAACAGATGTGGAAGGTATGTGTTTGAACAAGGCGGAAAAAGCGCTATTAGAAATAATGTTAACTACTGGTAGACAATGTTATTGCTAGGAATTGGAAAAATGATGTAATTATACAGACGGGAGAGTGGTACAAGGAAATGTGGAATTTAGCATTGAATGACAAATTGACATGGGAGATAAAAGTAAAAAGGGATAAATTGAAGGAAAACAGATTTTGGAGTATTTGGAAGCCGTTTGTTGATCACTCTCTTATGGGTAGGGATAGTTCTAGACCTGTACCATCTCAAAGTGGGTTTTGGAGATGATACAGACACTAAACTCTCCGGGGCATTGTAAATATTCACTGGGTGATTTGTATTTTGAAAGGAAGGAGTTTGATGGTTGTTAACAAATACTTGTAATATTGATAGCTTTTATGTAGGTTATGGTTATAGTACTAACTTACAATGTGGACATTTAATTGTTTGTGTACCATGACAAATAATCAGTTCAACTATCATGTATGCGCTATTTTTTATGAGTTATATGTATTATTATTATGATGTATTTTTTTCCTGTATGTTTGTTTTTTCTTTTGAAAATAAATAAATAATATATTATAAAAAATAAATAAATTATGACAGTTTGAAAATCGAAATTAAAAACAGAATAAATAGTTTTCAAAAGTTGAAACTGTCATGGTTTGGGAGGATTGCACTCAGCAAAATGATGTTGTTACCTAAAATTAATTTTTTATTTGATGCATTAGCAATTCAATTGAAGGATAAGGAAATTAAGGAGTTTCAAAAATTGATGAATGATTTTTGTAATGGAGGAAAGAAGCCTAGGTTGCCAAAAAAATTATGGTATTTACCTCAGAAGGAAGGTGGATTGGGAATGCCGAATCTAGTGGCATATTATCAAGCATTTAAAATTAAGAATGTTGTGAAGATCTTGGCAAAGGAAAAAGTGATTTGGGAGGAAATTGAGATGAAGGATTATAGACATATTGGTAAAATGGGTTTTTTTTGTGTTATAATTTGGGAAAGGTAGTGACTAAAAACTCTATGATGAAAGGTTTAATGAGTGTATGGAAGAAAGTAAAGAAGGATCTGGTCCCGAGTATCTCTCCAATATTGGAACTCTCAGACATGGAGAGTTTTCTGATCAAGATAGATAATGAAGTCAAAAAAGTATTGGATAAGGATCTGTAGGGATATTTGTTAGTAGGACTAAATTGTTTGAGCAATTAAAAATGAATTGGTTTCAGATAATGAAGATTAGCAAATGGAATAGTAAATGTATGAGAGAATATGATTTGGAAAGGTGTTTGAGGAATTTGAGGATTTGATTTTAAAAATTAGAAAAGGAGATAAAAATATTAAGGGATTAGTTAGCAAAATATATATGCATCAAATGAGAAGGGAGGATTCACTTGAGAAGGCCGTGATGTTGGGAAAGGTGGAGGGCAAAAGAAGAAGGGGGAGGGCAAGGATGAGATGGATAGAAGGTATTGTAGACACAATGGGCACAGAACTGGGAGGACTGAGGGGGATGGTGGAGGACAGAGTCGCCTGGAGAACGATGGTCCATAGGGTCGCAAAGGGTCGGAATCGACTGTGCGACTGAACAACAACAACAACAGTGTGATCCACAGGAGGACTTGAAATTAAAGTGGGAACAAGAGTTGAATATAAAGATAGATAATGATACATGGAGAAACAAATGGAAAAAGAGGATAATGAGAACTATGTCGGTTAGAGTAAAATAACATAATTACAAAATGTTATGAAGGTGGTATTTGACCCTAGTGAGGTTATATCAAATTGACAATAAAAAGGATAAAATGTGTTGGAGATGTAAGGATACAATTGGAATGTACGACCATATGTGGTGGAGTTGTATTGTGATAAAAGATTTTTGGAAAAGAATTGAAAAAGAGATTGGTGAAATATTGGGAAAGATAATGAAGCTGTGGCTGGGTACCACTATGTTAACAGATGTGGAATGTATCAATTTGACTAAGGAGGAGAAAGAGTTATTAGAAATAATGTTTACATCAGGGAGACAATGTATTGCTGGAAATTGGAAAAATGATGTAATTATACAAACTGAAGAATGGTATAAAGAAATGTGGAATTTAGCTTTGAATGACAAATTGACCTGGGAGATAAAGGAAAAAAGGGGTAGTTTGAAAGAAAATAGATTTTGGAACATTTGGAAGCCCTTTGTGGATCACTCCCTTATGGGAGAGGAAAGAAGTAGACCTGCACCCATTCAAAGTGGTTTTTGGATGTAAAACAACGAGATACTCTGAGTTCTCCAGGGCAACGTAAATAAAAACTGGCTGTAATATAATGTGTAATTTTGTTTCTGCTGTTGTTTCCTATCCTAAATAGTAATGAATGGTAGTTTGGGAAAATTTTAGTTATTGTTAAAGATTAATTATAAAGTTATCATTAAGTGAAATTATTTTTAAAAGGAGGTTTAGGCGCATTTGAATTATAAAAAGAGATATGAAACGGTATTAGGATAGGGGGCGTGTTTATTTTGTACTTTAATTGTATTATGTATTATGTATTGTATTGTAACTTTTTTGAAAAATTTAATAAAAAAAATATAAAAAACAAATGGAAAGGTAGAAAACGTATGTATAAAATCTGGGTTCACTGGTCTGCAAATAATTAGGCACTCTGTGCACATGATTATGGAAACCTCTGTAGATGCAGACAGTGCTGACTCTGGTTGTAAATGGAAATGAGCACCACACCCTAAAGTCAGATACGACTGGCTTTCAAATAAGGGAGAACTTTACCTTTAATCTTTGATGGTTCTGAAAATAGATTAATCAGAAACATAAAATAGATATAAGACAAAAGACTAAAGAAGAGATACAAATTTATTTGCCTAATAAGACTATCCCAGAGCAGTTTGCTGACAAAGGCAAAATCAATCTGTTGTGTATTTAAGGAAACGTATTTGCCATTTTGTCTTAGTTGTGATATGTATTTAATATGTATTTGCTTTACTATGGTCCGAAGTCTCGTGAGACTTCAGGAAGGTTCTGAATGAGAAGTGTACGAGACAGAGCTGTCAAAGGTTCCAACGTTTTTCCCCCAACTGTCAGTTCTGATCAGAGATAACTAAGGAATGTGAGGTTGTGTTGTTAGCTCTGATCACCTATTCTTATTCCGAATAAAGTTGTGTGTTTAGCCCATATTGCTGCCTGCTGCCTATTATTTCCAGAACACTAAACAATCATAACACCTTTCATTCTGTCTTCAAATTGGATTGCTAATGCAGTTCTTTCCATAGCACAACTGATGGGATAGTGAACTGGCTATGAAGACAACAAATTCATATAAGGGACCCAGGACATATAGGTGAAGAGAAGGATCTTCAGGAGGAACAGCCAAAGAGTCAGCTGTCCCCCACGAGTGATGCCTCACCCTGCCTTGTGCCAGGGCTGGATTTAACAGCTAAGGCTGGTTCAGGGATTCTAAGTAGAAATTTAAACTCTGACTTGTTTCAGCTTCATATAGTAAAAAAACCAGAACAATCTTTTGTCAATCCCAAGAACACTGTGTTGTCTCATGACTGGGTTTTCTGCATTTCTTTAACGTGCAGAATTTAAGACTGCAGTAGTTATTTGCCTTCTTGATGGGCTAAGAAGTAGTAACATTGGATGGGCCATCTGTGTCATTGTGACCTGACAGTCAGTTGAGATCTTACTTCACCAGGTTGTGGTGATCTGTTCTGGCTGAAATAAAGAGAATGGCAGGATTTTGCCACATCCCTGATTTCCCCTGCCAGAAAGTCAGGCCAATTTAAGAGCTGAACAACAGCTTATTTCATCGATAGCAAACAAAAAAAATCTGCTTCAAAAATACTAAGTAGAGGGTTTGTTTTCTTCCATGTGTCTCGCAGGAAGATGAAAACTGGGATATTTTAATCCATGTAAGTAGGGTGGTTGAACTACTATTGCAACAATGCGGTATTTATTATTAGACTTATTTCTTTGAACTGAAACCCATTGAGTGTTGAAGATTTTCCACCTTTTCTTTTTAATAATAATGAAGCAAGAGAGTGTTATTTTTGTTCACAGAACAGCTGTGAGCTTCAGCAAGAATATTCTCACTAAAATCCGGGGTGGGGGTGGGGGAACTGTGTTAGGTGTTAATAAGATCACAAGTTTAATTGATAAAACCAGCCTTGAGGGGAGAACTTTAAAAAGAGCAGCACCAGCAGAGGCTTGCATACTTTCTTCATCTCCCTGCTAGAAACAGGAGGCAAAATCCATTATTTCACAATATAATGAATGTTTGGTCAATGGAGAAATGAGGGAGGAACAACCTAACAACTTGCCTTGTGTTAATTGTTTTGCTGTCATACAAGCTTTGCTTGAACTAGATACTGAATGCCCTCTGTCTGTCTAGGACAGTGGTGGCCAACCTTGGTGCTCCAGGTGTTCTTAGAATTCAATTCCCAGAAGCCCTGATCAGCAGGAATGCTGACTTGGGCTTTTGGTAATTGAAATCCAAGAACACCTGTAGTGCCAAAGGTTCACCATCATGGTTCTAGGACAGGGGTGGCCAACCTTGGTGCTCTAGCTGTTCTTGGACTTCAATTACCAGAAACCCTGATCAGCAGGTGTGCCGTGCTGACCCACCCAGTGGGCATGGTCACTGCACAGCAGTGCTACATGGAGAGTCTATTTGAGGAGAGTCCAGATAGCAAAGTCCAAAGAGCAAGCTGAGGTCTACAAAAGCGCAGAACCCTTCTACACATGTGTAGAACCCTTCTACACATGCATAGAAGGGTTCTGCACAGAAGGGTATGTGCAGAAGGGTTCTAAGCATGCGTAGAAAGGTTCTGCATAGAAGCCTTCTGCACACAACCCTTCTGTGCATGCATAGAAGGGTTCTATGCATGTGTAGAAGGGTTCTATGCATGTGTAGAAGGGTTCTGTACAGAAGCCTTCTGCGCAGGTCCTGTATTGTCTGGAGCTGCGCTTGACAGGTATGTCCCTGATACTGCATCTCTTCATTTTTGAAGAGCACATGCTGGGTGTGGCCTTCTTCTAACAGAGCCCAGCAAACCAACTACTTACATACAGGACACAAGTGAATAACTATAGAAAGTCTGGGAGCCTTTCTCACTCGATTTTCCACCACTCTAGGTTCCCTTCCAGTTCTGAAAAAGTTTTCTTCTGGCCCCAAAATATAGGCAAGGGCCCAGAACATTGTTAAGACATGCAACCATGCCATCTTGGAGGCTACTTGGCCATGACTGACAATTTCTAATCTTCAGATTTTTTAGTGATAGCAAATACACTATTTTTCCAGGCAGCGTTTTTTCCAATTTTTATGCCATTTTCCCATCAAGCTGATGTGGCAAGGGAAATTTTAAAATAATTTTAAAATATTTTTTGGTCTTTTTCTAGATGCAAAATAGAAATAGCAATTACAATTATATACCACCCCTTAGCACTTAGTGCACTCTCTGGGCAGTTTACAAGTTAGTTAGCATTCCCCCCCCCCACATCCTTTCCAGTCCTTTCCTGGCTCCGCTGCGGATGTTTAAGACATCTGAGCCATGGGGGCTCTGTTGCAGACATCTGAGCCATGGGGGCTCTGTCGCGGACGTCTGAGCCATGGGCTTTGTCGCAGACGCTGGGTGGCTGAGGACATTGTGCTACTCATTTTGTTACCTGTTATTTCAGTATTTAAATGGTGCCTTATTGTATAATTTGTATTTATCTTGTAACTTTGTAAATTGAAAACTATATCTTTTTAGTATTTTTTTTTGTCAACTCTCTTCCCTTATTTGTAATTGTATTATATTATGTATTGTGTTGTACTGTATTGCATTATGTATTGTACTGTATATCCCTGCTGTAAGCCGCCTTGAGTTGCACTTGTGCCGAGTAAGGCAGGATATAAATTTAATAAATAAATAAATAAATATGCTGGGCACTCATTTTACTGACTTCAGAAGGAAAAAATATATCCATATTTGGTGTGACACTCAAAAGCACAACAAAGGGGAGAGGACACCAAGGCAACACTCCTTTGTTGGTGGGTGAATTTATGCCAAAAAAGAGCAAGGTTTTTTGTGTTGCTTTATTTTTGTGTGCACAAGAAATAACTGGCAATATTTTCAGTTACATTGTTTTGTATCAATGTGGTTTCTCACTTCTACTCCCCATCTCTTTAATACTGTAATCAACAGGTGACTAGATTGGATAAGAAACAGAAACGTATTGAGATGTAAAAATGGGCTATTCCATGTTTGTCCTCATTTCCCTTAGAATTGTGATGGTGAACTTTGGCTCTCCAGGTGTTCTTGGACTTCAGAAACCAGAAGCCCAAGTCAGCTATCCTGCTGATCAGGGCTTCTGAGAATTGAAGTTCAAGAACACCTGGAGTGCCAAGGTTCACCATCACTATCTTAGAATATGTCAATAATGGAGAATTATGTGATGAATATGGTTTATACCTTCCCATGCTAGTATATGTTCTGATTTATGTGAAGGCAAAGAAGGAAGGATGGGAAACTCTTTGTCTCGGGCTTATATTATTTTCCTCTGAGTACTATAACTTTGCCATACTGAATCATTCACAGTTTTGTTCATGTTTTTGGATTGGTAAGCATATCAGACAAAAACCAAAGTAAAATAATAATACTAATAATACTAATAATGATGATGATGGTGGTGGTGGTGGTGGCTTGAACTGTTAATTTTATTTCAGTCCTCGACTGTGAACCAAATGGTTGATGAGGAAGAGGAAGCGGAAGAGGATGATGATGATGATGAAAACATTGTGACATTTTAAAGCCATGAAGGGCTGTGGTAGTTTAGTGGTCAAGGTACTGAGCTTGATAGCCAGAGGTTGTCAGGTCAGCAGTTCAAGACCCAAGAAGTGCTGTGTGACAGAGTAAGTGACCATCATTTGTCTCAACTACTGCCATCCTAGCAGTTTGAAAGCAAGAAATTGCAAGTAAATAAATATGCATCACTTCAGGAGGTAAGGTAACACCATTCTGTGCACTTCTAAATTTTTTATAGAGATTTGTTTTTTGTCTGCTGACACAGCCAAAGAGTTCTCATCATTTTGGCTATAAACAAAGAGATGATCGCTTCACCCTAGAATTGGACATGACTAGTTTTCTTGCAAGGAACACCTTTACCTTTACCTATAAATGATTACCACGTAGTTTCACTCTTATGTCTGTGGAAGGTCACATTAAAACATAGCAGTTAATCTTTAAGATTCCACAATGTGATTTTTTAAAATAGTTTTTACTTTCATTTTGTTACTTGTCTGATAGTTTTGTTCATCACATCGCTTTGCAGCTCTTGACAGTTGTTATCTCCATGGGAATACATTTTCTTGTCTCGGCTGTGCCAGAGATGTTCAGGGTGCCCTCATTCCTTTATAGCAGGGATTCTCAACTTACACCCCATGGCTGGATCTGGCCTGCAGCTCCAAATCATCAGGCCCATGCCCTCACTCCAGTCACCGCTTCCACTACCACCAGAAGCAACCGTGTGTGTGTTCCTGGCAGCTATGGATGCATGCCCGGTGGCTGCAGGGTTTTTTTTTCTGGTGGCCATGGATGTTTTTCCGGCAGCTGCAGGGGGTTTCCTTAACCCACTCCACACAGCTCCTCCAGGCTGGTAAGCTTGGGGGCAGTGTGAGGGAGGGGGGTGGCTTTTTTGGGTATGTGTGGTGGGATCAGGGTGGTTCTGCTGCCACCTTCTTTGGTGGCTGTGGCAGTGGCAGTGGGGGACACACAAGTTTGGCCCACAAACAGTCTGAGGGGGTGTGATCTGTCCACCAGCTTGAAAAGTTTGAGAACCCCTGCTTTATAGAGATTTTTAAAACACATTTCATGATGTTCAAAATAAATTAAACCCTGTTTGTTGCTTGCTTTTGTTACCTAAAAATCATGCCACCTTCTTCAAATGACTCTCAAAGTTAAAATCTGCAGCAAAAACCTTTGGATTCCATCACTGGCAGAGCTCACCCTAAGAACTCAAGACTTTAGTTACAGGCAGATTAAAAATGGTTTATTTGGCAGTGTTTAGGCAATAGGGGCCAAACCATTGGATAAACCTTGCCTGGAGTCCCTCTCCAATCAAGAGAGAACTGCAGACCCGATGCTTCGGCCACAAATTTATACCCTTCTCCCCATCTAATCCTATCTAATAAAATTATACAAAGGACAAAAGTCAATGGTTCAGCAGGGAGGTACAGTGGTAACAATTTAGTGTCTTGCACGGAAGATAAGGAAGGAGTCGCAGTAAGGACTAACACAGGTTTATTGGGTGATGATCAGGATGAACATGTGGTAATGGCGGAGGTACATCACATTATATACAGCAGTACAATACATTCGAATCTTGTTGCATGGTAGCTCATTGGCTGCTACCGGCGTGACGTTGTTCCAAGTCATGCCCCTCTTCTGTAGTTAGTGATAGTGCGGGAGAGTTCCCGCGGCTGCCGGTGATTTGAGGAATGTGAACCATGTGAGTTGAATGCTCGCAGCTGCCCTCTATTGGGCAGCTTACTCGCGTTCCTTAACATCTGAGCTACATTGTAATTATGGTCAGGTTACATTCATACATTTCTTAAGGCAACATTGTACATACATAACACCCCTCCCCCCTAGGATGGGACGAAGTCCCTCAACCATTGTGGCTTGCCACACGTGCGCCTGGGGCTTGACTTAACACAGGGGAGCCGGGGGCTCCTGGTTCCGCGGAGTCCTGTCCTGCAACGGAAAGGGGGGACTCATTAGTGGCTCGGTGTGGACTCTGCGACAACCTTGCATTGGGGGACGGGAATGGAATGAACAGTTGGGACGTGAACCCCTGCCTACCGCTTGAGGAGCTTGGGGTCCCCCCCAGTACGAATCTCGGGACCGTCGAGGAGGCCCTCGTGGTCTCGCCACCCCCTGCTGTCTGTCCGGGAGTTCTAGGGGATGAAACGGGCGGATTTCCCCCTGCTGCCTGTCTCGGGGGTGTCTGTCTCCGGGGGGCTGGAGCTATGGTATATTCTAAAACAAAAGGACTGGGGGGACTGGAGGTACCAGGGGCTGAACTGAAACCCCTCTTCTCGCTAGGACGGGTGGGGGACCACTCCGCGATACCCCCCTGGTACTGCAAATCATAATCGAACTCGTCCCTCTCTTCCAGGGTATCCTCCTCTGTGGCTGAAAATCGAGGGTATGCATTTGTACCCGCTGGTGCCGCCGTGTCTCCCCCTTGGGTAACGCGGGTGGGGGAGGACCCTAACGCTGATTCCCCTTCACTGGTGACTCGCCTTCTGAGTTGGTTGGCATGCCTCCTCCAGAGTAGACCCGAGCTAGTCTCGACCCTATAGGATACTGGCCCCATCTGCTCGATGATCGTCCCTGGAACCCACGCTGGCCCCGCGGCCGCGTAGTTCCTGCAGTGAACCGGGTCCCCTACCGAGAAACTTTTGGAGCTCTCTACCCCTATATTTATATTTCTCCCTTCATCCTCCACCCTGGACGGATCCATCCGGTCAAACAGTGTTACCAGACGCCTCCTCATGAGGAGTTCGGCTGGCGAAAATCCTGACGCTAGGGGGGTTGTCCTGTAGCAGATGAGGAACTGACACAGATGAAGGTTCAACTCACCGGGACCCATGCGCCGCAGTGCGTCTTTCGTAGTGCGCACTTGGCGCTCTACCTGACCGTTTGTGGCGGGGTGAAACAGGGCAGCGGTAATGTGCCTGATGGCATTTCTCTCAATAAACGTCTTGAACTCCGCAGACGTGAAGGTACTAGCGTTATCGCTAACGAGGACGTCTGGCAGGCCGAAACAAGCAAAGACCTTGCGCAACTGTTTAATGGTCGCTGCAGAGGAGGTGCTGTTCATGGGGATTACTTCCAACCATTTGGAATAGGAGTCGACTATCAGCAGAAACATGGACCCGCGGAAAGGGCCGGCGAAGTCGACATGTATCCGGGACCATGGCCCGCGGGACGTGTCCCATTCCCTATGGGGTAGCCGGGACTCCTCAGGCCGAGAGATCTGGCAGCTCTCACACGTGCCCACTAGGCGTTCTATATCCGCATCTATCTGGGGCCACCAAAAAAAACTCCTGACCAGCGCCTTGGAGCGCACTATTCCCGGGTGACTGGTATGCAGTAGCTTCAGTACCTTAGCCCTTAACTTCTCTGGGATAACTACCCGCTGGCCCCAGAGTAGGCAGCCCCTTTCCAGGGAAAGCTCTACTCTACGCCTGACAAACGGCTTGAAATGCTCCTCGGGGGTAGTGGTGGGCCACCCTTTCCTAACCCAGGAACTAACTTGGGCCAGTGTCTTGTCGGCCGCCGTGGCCTTGGCGAGGTCGGCCGGGACGATGGGGGGTGAGTCGAGGGACTCAATCAGCAGGACTTGGTGTTCCTGCTCTACCTCGCATGCGGGATCCCCTAAACTAGGGAGGGGAGACCGGGACAGTGCGTCCGCATGGGAGATCTCCTTCCCTGGGCGATAGACCAGCTCATACTGGTAGGCGTTGAGGAATATGGCCCAACGCAGCATCCTGGGGATAGAATTTGTGGGGTGGGTTTGCCGGTAGTGAAGATCCCGAGAAGTGGTTTGTGATCCGTCACTACCGTAAACTTGCGGCCGTATAAAAAATCGTGGAACTTCTTTGTTCCCGCGATTATGGCCAGGGCCTCCCTATCTGTTTGCGCGTAATTGCGCTCGGCCTTCGAGAGGGACCTTGAGTAGTACGCCACTGGGGCTTCCCGCCCGCTCTCCAACACGTGGCACAGGACCGCCCCCACCCCCACTGGGGACGCATCACAGACTAAAACCACTGGTTTTCTCAGATCAAAGTGGGTCAGGACAGCATCTGAGGATAGGAGTGTCTTAAGCTCCTTGAACGCTTTCTCCTGCCTGTCCCCCCCCCCCCCGCCAAACCGTGTCCTTTTTTAGTATCGCGTGCAGTGGCTCTGCGACCGATGCCTTCCTAGGCAGGAAGGAGTGATAGAAATTTAGGAGCCCTAGGAACGACTGCAGCTCCGGTTTCGCGGTGGGACGAGGGGCGTTTTTCACGGCCGCAACCTTGGACTCGGAGGGTTTGATTCCCTCCAGGGTTATCTTAAAACCGAGAAACTCGACCTCCCTCGCAAAGAATACGCATTTGTCCCTTCTCAGTCGAAGTCCCGCCCTCTCGAACACTGAGAGGACCCCGTCTAACCTCTTTGCTAACTCTAATTCGCTCCCCGCCATTATCAACACATCGTCGAAATATGGGAGAACACCTGGAAGCCCCTTTAAAAGGCGTTTCACGAGGGACTGGAAGATTCCAGGGGCCGAATTCACGCCAAACTGAAGGCGCGTTACCTTAAATGCCCCCTTGTGTGTCACAATCGTTTGCGCAGCGGCAGCAGCCAGGGTTACTGAGAGCTGCTGATATGCCTGTACCAGATCTAGCTTGGCAAAACACCTCCCCCCATGTAATGTGGCCAGTAAGTGGCTGACCATGGGCACCGGATATCCATTTGGCCGAATGGCCTTATTGATCATACATTTATAGTCCGCACAAATCCTGACCTCCCCATTTGATTTAAGGGCTGTAACAATCGGCGTTTCCCACTCCGCCGAATCAACTGGGACCAAAATCCCCTGCCCCACCAATTTGTCCAGTTCCGCCTCGATCTTGTCCTTGAGGGCGAAGGGCATTCTCCTTGGCTTGAGGCGGATGGGCCGGATTTCTGGGTCCAGCTCAAAGGAAACTGGGGGGCCCTTGTACGTCCCGAGCCCCTTCTTGAAAACGTCCGGGTGTGCGTTGCACACGTCCCGCATTGGGTCAGTCTCGATGGTGTTAATGCCGGACAGTTCGATTCCCAGGGGAGCAAACCACTGCGTTCCCAAAAGGCAGCATCTCCCCCCCTTGAGGACCACTAGGGGCAGTTTCTCGGAGTAATTCTTGAACTTCACCTTGAACTTGCCCACCCCCAACACTGGGATCCCATTTCCCTGCACGTCCCGTAAGTGTGACTTCATGGCCCGCAGTTTGGGCCGCGCCTCTGGGGGAATGCACATAAACTCTTTTTGGGACAGGATGGAATAGGATGACCCCGAGTCTATCTCCATCCTCACTGGGAGCCCCTGTAACAGTACCTCTACGAAAAAACGCCGGTGCTCCAGGCCCACGCGGTTCATGCCTTCCTCTCTGTGGATGGTTGAGCCCTTCCTGGTGCCGGCCGCCTTCCGTTGGTGCGTCTGGGGATGGTCCGAAGCGCCTTTGTCCTCGGCTCGCCCGCGCCTGCATACTCTGGCGATGTGACCCTTTCGGCCGCAGTTGTGGCACTCGGCCTTTCGGAACGGACACCTCGTGCGGTCGTGGGACGCCCCACAACCGTCGCAGCGGTGGTCTCGCTGTTCATGAGTCTGTCGCTTCTCCCCGCGTTTCTTTATCCTCTGGACGTCGTCGTCCTCGCTGGAGCAGGAGTCCGCCGTCGTGGACGACTCCTCGGACGTCGCTGGTGTGCCGGCGGGCGACTGGGGGGCCCGCCAGGCCATCTTCGCCGATGTCCGCCGGGCTGCCTGCACTGGTGACTTGGCCCTTTTGGACGTGGCCCCTCGGGACTTGAACACTCTGACCCCGCTCCTGGCCGCCTCGGCTGCTTGGGCCTCCCGCAGTACCTCGTTCAACGTGAGGTGATAGTCGCGGGTCATCAATTTTCTCTGGACCTCCTCGTCCCTCAGGCCACACAGCATGCGGTCTCTGAGGGCCTTGTCCAGGTCTTCCCACTGGCAGTGCACCGCTGCAAGCCTGAGGGCCGCCACGTAGGCGGACACGGTTTCTCCCGGGCACTGGTCTCATCTGTGGAATGCGACCCTGGCTGGGAAAATCGACACGGGGGGCTGGAAATGTTCACCCAGCACTTCCAGGATGCGGGCGATGGGCACCACGTCCACCTTCCGGGGGGCCACCAGGTTCATCAGGATGCGCAGCGTGGCCGGCCCCACCTGGGCCAGGAAGTGGGAGCGCATTTTCACGTCGTCGTCGACGCCCGCGGCTTCCATCGCGTGCCGAAACTGGCACTCGTAGAGCTCCCATTGTTCTGGCTCGCTGACATCGAACTGGTAAGGCTTGACCTTGGGATTCGCCATCAATCCCACCTTCGTCGCCAATTTAGTGTCTTGCACGGAAGATAAGGAAGGAGTCGCAGTAAGGACTAACACAGGTTTATTGGGTGATGATCAGGATGAACATGTGGTAATGGCGGAGGTACATCACATTATATACAGCAGTACAATACATTCGAATCTTGTTGCACGGTAGCTCATTGGCTGCTACCGGCATGACGTTGTTCCAAGTCACGCCCCTCTTCTGTAGTTGGTGATAGTGCGGGAGAGTTCCCGCAGCTGCCGGTGATTTGAGGAATGTGAACCATGTGAGTTGAACGCTCGCAGCTGCCCTCTATTGGGCAGCTTACTCGCGTTCCTTAACATCTGAGCTACATTGTAATTATGGTCAGGTTACATTCATACATTTCTTAAGGCAACATTGTACATACATAACAAACAATGACACAGATATTATGCAAATATTGGTTTGGGGTAGGAGATACAAAATTTGAGGGAAGGACAGATGGAGAAGGGCATCAGGATTAAGTGAGCAATGACCAATGGCACAGTGGAATTGTTGCGCTTCCTCCAATGGCAGGCTTGACATGAAACCAGGAGCCAATCAGCAGCCATGGAACTTAAGCAGGGATGAGGAACGATGTGCTCCATTTTGCATCCCCACCCAACATTTGCACCCCGAAAAATTATCAATAGTCCTTTTCCTGTTCCCAGGCAGAACCCAACCCTCACTGTTTACATATGATAATTACAAAACCAAAAAACAATACAGGCCAGAGATACAGGTGAAAGAATCAATGTGAGATACATGTTTATCTTTTCTGTTGACTTCCAGGAAATTTAGAATGGGTGTGTGGCCCCTCTGGGCTTCTCCAAACAGTCAGATTTCAGCACCAGTTCCTTTTCAATTTGACCTCCTAAAACAGGGAGCCAATTAAAAATGTTAGTTTACCTTCTTCTAGCAGTTTATAAGGAAGACCAAAATAATATTATTCTATACAGAGCAAGGCAAATATAAGAAACCTTCATTATCCTTTTTATTAAAATATGTAAGGGGGGAAATCTGAAACTCTCTATGTTCAGCCCCCAAGTTGGAACTTCAGTGAAGATGCCCAGCAGCCCAGGGCATTTCCACAGCCAGCACTGTGTACATATGCTAATTTCTAATCTATCACTGACCCCAAAGACAATAGAGAGAAAGAGACAAGCAAACAGAGAAAAGAATTAATCTCAAAACTTCAGGGGAAGGGTGGAAGTGAGTTCCTGGCTTTTGCCCAAACATACCCAGGGCAAAAGAGAATATTCAGAGAGATTAAAATATGAAATCATTTTTATTAATTTATTTGACATTCCAGGTATAACTGCTAATGAAATAAAATTGATCAGTTAGGTCTGCTGTGGTTATTTAGCAGAAAGGAAAAAGCATTTTAAAGCAGACTGCAGTTTCCAGAGCCTACTGTTAAGGCTTGGCTTAAACAGAAAGGGAGAAAAGGAGGGCGTCCCCCCCCCCCTTGACCATGACCCTGTTAAGTAGGGGTTTGAGATCTTTATAAATTTATTTAAAAAATCCACCCTTGCAGTTATCTACCTGCAAGTTTGTGTGAATGAGTGCATGTCAGTGTGATGTTTTGGTGTACACATATGCCTAGCAGTACCAATGCGTAGGACAAATGAAAATAAAGGAAATAACTTTATTTATAAATAATAAAAATAATAATTGTGTAACTTTTCAAATCTACAGTTACACTTTTGTCATGCAAAAGAGCAATTATGACTTCAGAAATGGTCTTTAAACTAAGCACAGCTTCTTATCTCCTCTGAGCAAGCAGTTGGGCAGCATGTCGTACATACTCACAGTTGTGTGCTTAACAGTATTGACAGTTTGAAAACAGATTTACTTTTGCTACCATTTGAATGACCAAGTGTACCAGCCATTTCTTAGGCTGGCTTCCAAGCTTTGAAGCAATCTTCTATTTGCCAAAGGCCAATGATATATACTGATCTTGGAAAGAAGAGTTATACAATTCCAATTTTTAATTTTTATAACAAATGATGCTTCCCTTCTGAGGGTTTTTTTGCATTTCTTCCACCTGGCTTGGGAAACTGAATATAAAAAGTCTACACATATTCTCCTTGCTGATTGCTTTCTTGAAAAATTAGATACAGTATCAATATATATTGGAAATATGTAGTTTAGCTTCCAATGTTTTGCATTAAATGCTTTCCCCCACATCCCTGAAAAACTGAGCCCCACCCACATCTTAAACATATTTAACAGGGTAGTTGCATACTGGATATAGCAGACATATCCCTGAATAAATGCATGTAAGATATTTCAAATTGGTTGTGAGAATTCTAGGATGGGTTACTGCCTGTTTTGAGCTAGAATTTATTTTAACTCTGAGCTTTTCCCTCTTACTCTGCAATATTCAGCTCAGTTGCTTACAAATAAAATTCAATGAAATCGGTTTAAAATTGCTTTGTATGCTCACATCTGCAATTCAGTGTCCTTTTGCTTTATATGATCTCATCTGCAAATCAATGTCCTTTTAAATTATATCAGGTGTATATGTTTTAGTGTTTTCATCAATATTTATTGCTGAAATGCAAGAAAGGAAAACAGAACCAGTACTTTCTATTCAGCTGCCATTCCTCCACCTCCTTTACAGGTGTAGATATCAGTCTGCACACACTTGACCCATGTCTCTTTGAGCTTGACAAATTTATGCTCTGTGTGTAACCTCATTTCTAGGAGGTGTGAAGTAACTGGTGAATTGAAACAGACCAAAATTAACCCCTAAGGCTAATGAAAGCTTATGCCTCAATTCAGTTCCACTTAAGCCTTGTTTTGAAAGCTGCACAGAATCTGCACAGTTCACACTAACCTTCCTTAGAGAGATGAATTTCACAATGACTTCAGGGCATCATTGAATCTCAAGCAGTGTAAACAGCCAGCAAACTCAGAGTACTCTCTCTCTCTCACACACACACACACACACACACACACACACACACACACTCTCTCTCACACACACACACACACCTATAAATCTGAGTGTTAGAACTTGACAAAGGATCCTACACCCGGCCATACTAGCCTGTACCAAGCATTTGTGCACTTGTCCGAAATGGGTCCGGAGGTCAACAAAGATTTTAGAAATGAGCCAGTGGGGCAGGAGACCCACAAACTCAAACAAAGGAAAAGAACCTCAATTCCCAATGTTCCTTACGGCACGCTGCACCACAGCCAATGAGGCTGAGAGGTGCGAGCAAAAAGAACGTTGGGAAACGCACAGTGGCCAATCAAAATGGAGCTGCAGAAAAAAATGCCACATAAACGCAAACCACAAACACAAAACTACACGTCCCAGCATCCTGCGTGCCATGAGTGCACAGAATGCTGAGAAAGCCATGGTGCAAAACATAAAAATAAAAAACACAACGGGAATGCAAGTCCACCATAGGCGGACGCAGTGCCTCACAGCCACGCAAACAGCTGCCTGCCTTCTTTCATGGAGCAATGGGGAGGAGAGGGACTCCCTCTTCTCCATGCTACCCCGAGGAAGACAAGGCGAGACCACCACCGGCCTCAAGAAAAGTTGAGCCGGGGTGGAAGAAAACCACAAAAACAGGGGGGGTTCAAGGGGGGAAGGTACTGATGCCTTCACCCCCCCTTGAAAGCAAAACTATTCCTTCGCAAAGCAAAGGCAGTGAACGGTGCTCCGCAAGTCAAAAACATAACACTGTTACATTTTTAAAATTATTACCTACAGTACAACTATTAAAAAAAACCCCACAAACTAAAACATTATTTGGTTAAATAAAACAATTTGAAAAAATTATATCATACTTTGTTCTTTTTTTAATCCACAAAAAAACCCCAAAAAAGCTGATCACAGTTTATAACAGCCCAGCCAAAAAAATATATTGTATAAATAAACATTTTAAAAATGACAATTACAGACTAAGCAATTTTTTCAAACATTAACCAAAAAATACCTTCCAACACAATTTAAGACAGCCCAGCACCACCGGGCAAACTAGCACACACACACACACACACACACACACACACACTGTATAGACACTGTATATATACTGTATATGTAAAAGTCTACTTTTTCATTATTTAGGAAACATCTACCTACTGATATTATATATTGATACAATTTAAAAACACACAGAGAGAGAGACCATGCATACATCTATCTATCTATCTATCTACCGATGGATTGGGGTGGTCCGGAAGAATGTGGGAACTCAAGTTCAGGACTTGGAATTAATCAGTCACCACTGCATGCACAAATGGCATGACACAAGGAACAAAATACATCTGAAACAAAGCTGTACTTCTTTTCACAGGCAATAGGGGAAAATATTGTTAGCACTAAACTGAAGACATAGAGTCAAAATTAAAAACCCTTTGAAAGCTTCCAACATGATTCCTATAATCAGATGAAAGATAAGTACTGATCAAATCACTTTTTAAAATAGTATTGTTCACCCTGTTCGAACTATTTAAATGTACCCTACTTCTCAGCAGAAATTACATGAAATTATAGCTCAAACTATGCTATTGTTTCAATACGGAGACCAGACATTTTAAAAGGTGCACTTTCTGCACTAGTATTGGTTTGGAAGCCAGGATGTACGTACGTACGTACGTAAATGAAATGAAAACAAAGACAGTTGTAGTTAAAAAGTGCTTACATACCTGTGCCACTATTCATGGGAATATGTGTTCTATTCATGGGAATTGTACCCTCTCTTGAGGTTGTTCTCACATCCCATACTACGTTTCAGCCATTCCCCAGTCAGGGACTCTACTCAAACTAATTTTGTGTAAGCTATTGAAAGAGAAACTTTTCAACACAACCATAAATGCTGTCTGTCTGTCTGTCTGTTTGTTTATTTAACATTTATGTCATCCATCCATATATATTCCATAGTGAGGATGCTACTGTTGAGAAGGCCCAATTTCTTATTACAGTTTTACAGACCTCTCTCACTTATGGCAATTATTTCTAGGGTGTTCTAGGTAGAGAGCAGTCTGAAATGGTTTACCATCCCTTTCTTCTGGGGGCACCCTGGAACTGCAGCTTGCCCATGGTTATACAGGCTGGACCTTCTCCCTGAAGGCACAGTGGGCAAGAAAGCTCCCAACCTCTGGCTTCTCAGCTACATACCTGAAATATCCAGCCAGCTGTGTGGTCCTTACACCTGCAAAATAAAGGGCAGTATTAGAGCACTAAAAATACTAGTTTCAATCTATACTAATCTATAATAATATGCCACTATATTGTGGATAGTGCCGGGGTGGGGGGTGGGGAGTCACATATGGAAGTCCCAAAATCATTGAAGTCCCAAAATCATGCCAGATGTCAATTTCAGGTCTGTTTCTTAAAAGTCCATTTCAAGATGCAGGGTGCAAAACACAAACAGGGAGGTGGCTGTTGGTTGGATTTGATCCCTCAACTCATCAAGCAAAGGACTGACATGCAATCAGCATTTTCCCTTCTCCCATCGCACACTCATCTCCTGCACTTAAAGGTGTAGAACATTGACTTTTTGACAATTTTACTAAACTTTTGGAGATATATTTTCTGATGCACTTGAATTCTTGGGGTGGGGGGTGGGGAACCATATCATGATTGTTTAGGTAGGTGAGAATTTGAATGGCAAATGCATCCCCTTCCTTGAATTTTTATAAATATAGACCATATGGTAGTCTTTATTAGTGATTGTTACAGATCTGGTTGCCAGAAATTGCATGCTGCAAGACGTTTCAAAGAGAATGCCAATTTTTTTATTTCATAGTGTTCCATCTAATCTTTTCTTTTCAATGACACATTTGTTTAAATGGAGCCATTTCTGTGTGAAACAAACTCTTAGCCTCTACTCAAGGCAAACATAGTTCTCTAAGTCAGCAATATGTTCCTCCCACAATCAGAGCAACCAAGCAACAGAAAGCATATTGTGAGCAAACAAAACATTTCATCAGTTAAGCAAACCAATGCTATTATCCTCTGTGGCTGCCTCTTATTTGGCTTTTGAAAATACAAGATTACCTTTCAGCCTCTTTTAAAGCATATTATTTCTGATTGTCGCAACTCCACAATGGTTTTTTTTTTGTTCCTTTCCCATGGTTTATTCTTTTTTAGTTTGAATATTTGCTTCACACACGATGATGACATAAAAGGGGCAGGGCTGGTAAAATCTATGCCTCAAGATATTTTGGATCTTGCCTCCTAGATGTCATGATCCTGATGAACCATCTATAAAGGTTTGTAACACCACTAATTTTATACATTAGTCTCTGCCTGCTTTCTAACATGTCCAGACTTGCCTATCCAAGGCAAGCTGAACAGGTGCATGGTCAATGGTAATAATCCAATGGTAAGGATTATGAGAGTTGTATTCCAGAAATCTGGAGTGCCAAAGGTGTCCCATCCCTGATCTCAGAAAAGTGATAGGACAAACTTCAAAGTAAGCCCCACGGATTTATATATTTAGTCATTTCCCCCCATGTGTCTTACAATAAAACCTTGTTCTGCATGGAGTACGAAAAGGTACAACCCCGCCCACCCCCACCCCACACACACACAATAAAATTAAGATAAAACTAAGGGAAAATATAAATATAATTAAATATAATCTAAAGTTATTCTAAATGCCTGGAAGAATTAAAATGTTCAAAGAAAAATAAGGTAAGTGTCAAATGAGGCTCTCTTTTTTTGGAAGGCATTATATAAGCAAGGTGGCCCCAATGAAAAGTTTGCCTTGTGGATACCAGCCTCTGCTTCAGTGTAAAGGCAGATAGCTTCATATTTAAATTTTGCAATTATTCTTACAGCTTTCCATATAATCCTCACTATTACACCAGTGACCTTGAAAATCATTTCTTTTATTATTATTTTTCAAAATATTTTTTTCAAAATGGCTACCATCCTATGAAGATCAATCTATCAAACTGCCATACCATCCATTTTAAGATTTAAGGAGTACAAGGGAGGAGGTGATATGTAATACTGCAATCTTCTGCAAAGCCATTGGAGGACCACAGGCTCAGACAACAAAACAAACACACTTTTTTGTTTCTTAGTCAAATAAGACCTCCTTAACTGTTTGGAGGGTGCTAGGGCAAGCAAGTGGCTTATGAGGCTGCCTTCCTCTATAAAGCATCTTAGGAAGGACTCCCCCTCCCCCTCCCTAGTCACTGACATCCCAGCCAACAGAGGACTAGGACTAATGGCTAATGCAACTTGCCCCAAATGGCCTCAATACCCCGCAGGTCCCTCAAACCGAACTACGGTGGTAGTGTGGAAATTGACCGACCAGAGGCTGCTTTAAATCTTGGGAGATGCCAGGTGACTTTTATATCACATGACCACATCCCTCTCACTGTGCACCTATAACTGTCGAACACTAGGGAAAGATGATCAGTTGAACCATCTTATGGAGGGAAAAAACCAGTTAAAGTGTGATATCCTTGGCTTATGTGAAACTTGGAGAAAATAAAAGAAATGGAAGTTGTCTGGAGAGATGGAAGTAACATTGGACTTGGTAAAGGTGAAGGCCCACAAACAGTAGGGGGTATCAGATTTATTGTCGGCAAGGATTGGTCCTCTAAAATCATATCATATAACATCACCTCATAAAAAATTGGGTCCCTGCTTCTTAAACTTACTCCCACCAGCAGCCTCAAGATCATCCAAATCTATGGGCCAACAAGTCAGAGTGACAAAGTTGATAAATTTTATGAAAATGTTTCAAATGCTCTGTCTAAAAAAAAAATCTTATACAATGGTGATTGGTGATTTTAATGGGAAAATTGGAAAACATACAGAAGGTGAAAAGTTTATTGGGAGATCTGAATATGGAGAAAAAATGAAAGAGGTGAAAGGCTTGCATTAATGGCAGAGACCAATAAACTGTATGTTGGTACCTAGCTTAAAAAGAATATAAAGAGATGATGGACCTGGATTGCTCCAAACATGAAAAGGAAAATTGAGATAGGCTTCATCTCAATCGATATAATAAGACTGCTAAAAGACATGTCAGTAGTTCCTTCATTTAATACAGGCAGTGCTCATCGATTAGTAAGAGCACAAATAGTGATCAATGATAAAGTCAAGAAGAAGATCTTGAGATTTGCAAATCAAAAGCATCTGCCTAAATCTCTCAATGAAATCCTGCTAAAGGAAAAAAAATTAAAAGTGGACTGGAGCATGGAAGACAACATAAATGATGATTTCAATTTCATTGAAAAACTGATGCAATGTGCAGATAAAGCACAAAGAGTGAAGCCAAAATAAGAGAGGCGAAGAATTTCAGAGAACATGTCCTACTGCAGAAGAGGAAGGAAATACCAAGAAATGCCAGAAATAACGTGGAATATTCCCTTCTCAGTAAACTAATAAGGAGACTTATTTATTTTATTTTATATTTATTTATAATTCAAATTTCTATGCCACCCACTCAGTCAAACCCGACTCAGACTCCAAGTGGACCTCAAAAACTATCAGAAGGAGAAGCTTCTTGAGGCAGTGAAAAATCGAAGTAGCACCAGAAAATGTACATGGAAACTAACACTCCATATGACAGTGATAACAGCATTAAAAGATGAAAGAAGTAGAAAAAAGACAAGAAAAGATGAAGTAGAAGAAATTTGCAAAAGTTTCTAAATGGGATTATTCTCATCCTGCCTCAACATACCCATTCCAGCACTGACTGAAGCATCCAAGTGAATTCCCCCAGTTTTAATAAGCGAAGTAAGACATGCAATACACCAGATGTCATCAGCCAAGACCTCAGGAAAAGACAATATAACAACAGAAATTTTAAATGTTGGTAAAAATGAGTTATGGAAATCCCTTGCACGGCATTTCAATGGGTATATCAAAATGAAAAAAAAAATCCCTGAAAGTTGGAAAGAGTACAGTACTACTATTCAAAAAGGGGTCTCACAGGGACCTTAAAAATTGCAGGCCAATAAGTTTGCTGTCAAACATTTATAAATTATTCACAAAGGTGATAACAAACCAACTCTCCAGAACATTAGACAAGCAACAACCAACCAAGCAGGCCATGTTCAGAAGTAATTACAGCACTATAGACCACATCTTCATTCTCACCCAATTTATTGAACATTGCAGAGAATATAAGCTACCACTAGCAATAGCATTTGTTGACTATGAAAAAGCATTTGACAGTGTTGAAATAAATGCAGTCATGCAAGCAATCAGTGAACAGGGAGTAAATACTGACTACATCAAGCTGCTCAAGGAAGTAGATTTGAACTGCTCCAATACCATCACCTTATTTGAAAAAGGGATAAAGATGCCAGTGGAGAAAAGTGTCAAGCAGGGAGACACAAGCTCACCAAAGCTCTTCAACGCATGCCTAGAAAAAGCTGTGTGAAGATTAAACTGAGAAGATGGTATCAAACTGAATAGGGAGAAGATAAACCATCTCAGGTTTGCAGATGATAAAGTACTAATTGCCAAAAATGGTCAAAGACTCCAAAAATGTTGTGCAAGCTCGACACAGAAAGTAGGAAAGGTGGCCTAAAAATGAATGGCATGAAAATAAAATATACTGTATGCTCTCAAGCATCCAATAGAAATTCCAAATAAAAATCCAGAATAAACCCAGTCAACCACTATATCTATCTCAGCCATCTGATTAGGATGAACAACAATCAGAAAGCAGAACTAGCCAAAAAAAGAAAAGAAAGCAGGATGGGCAGCATTTAACTCCATCAAAGACATTTTGCTAAATGGGAAAATCGACAAGAAGCAACACACCAACCTTTTCAATTCGACAGTACTACCTGCAGTCTTCTATGTGAGTTAAACATGGTCACTACCGAAGAATAACTATCAGGAGCCATAAGAACCATGAAAAGATCAATGTTAAAAGTATCCCTTTGCAACCACATCCCCAACACCCAGATAAGAGGACAAAGAGGAATAAATGAAGCTGTTGCTGAATATCAAAAATGGAAATGTTGTTTGTAGTGTTGTTGGGTCCAGTAATACTGTTACCAGAGCAAATGTGGGGGCATAGCTGACATCTGGGTTCGAAGCAGGGTTTAGTTCCCATCTCTTTTTCACTGTTGCATAGTCTGTTGTTTGTCAATAGTTGCTTGAGATTGTGGGGGTTGTCTGTAAGCAAGTAAAGGTCTGTCACTATGGGCTTTGGAGAGTTAATTATTCTTATCTAAGATGGGTTGGAGAGCTTTCATTATGTGTGTATAATTTAAATTAGTTAAAATGAATGAATTACATTGCTATACAAAGAAGATTCCAAATGTCAGGCCATATTCTTCATATGGAGGAAAATAGGATCCCTAAGGTGGCAATAATTTGGACACCTCCTAACGCCAAACGAAAATGAGGATGCCCTTGAAATACATGACAGATTTAAAGGCCCTGAGAATGTTATGGGAGGATGCCGAAGTACTCACCCAAGGATGAAATCACTGAAGATCCCTTGCAGCCCAATAGCATGGGAGGATCTAAGTCTAAGTAAAACGAATGAATCATTAAACAAAAATAAGCCATAAGCCTTTGTTTCAGCTGCAAGTTCATGATACTGAAACTAAATTTTAAGGTATCTTGTTAACAGAAATTAACAGAAAAAATAAATTGACCCTAAAACACATTAATTATCAAATATCTATTATTTATTTTTATTTATTTAATATATTTAATACATACTATATACCACCCCTATGGAGACCATTATTGAAACAGTTACAACTAAGATGTGTTAGTTGTTGTAAAACAGCGGGCAAAGTGGATGGATTCAAAATCAAGCTTGACAAGAAGGATGGAGACTCCTGCTTAGATTTCTTGCCAATTTATTTATTTATTATAATTAAAAGCTGCCATATACTGTGGTAGGATTACAGTGCTGATAGGTGTAATGTTTCCCTGTAACCAAGTTTCCAGTCTAAATTTATATTCCCATCTGCCTATAGCTACCATTTCCCAACTGGGGCATGTGCTTCCCACATCTCTACTTCCTCCCAAGAGAAATATCAGGTCTGGCAAAGTGGGATGTTTAAGGTTTGGAAATTGGTGCAGTGGAGTACGTTAAACTCTCCTCCATTCATTGGATTGACCCAGTTTGGCGCCATTTACATCTGCTTTTATTCATTTGAAAAGCCATTGCACAAGTCAGTACAACGACAGCCTCCAGTACATTTTTCTGTTGAAGTGACAAGGACAACCTCACCAGTTTACCTTTAACATGAAGCATGTGCTCTACCCCACCACATGCAGAGCAGGAATTCTGCTATTGAAGTGCAATTCTACTTGTGTACATAGTGTATAGGTAAGGTGTATAAAATGTGTCCCTTGATTTTCTAAGAAAGTCATGGGGAGGCTGATGAAGCTTCCTGAGTAGTCCAATCCTGCCACAATAGATCTCATAAGAGATCATTCACTATCTAGTCTGGCTCCAAGTTTGGTTTCTAAAGCCTAGTAAGGATGGCACAAGTTTAACAGTGCTGTGAGAGTACAGGAGTATAATTTGATTTCCTGAAGTGCCCTACTGGTAATGATTCATCTTTTATCCAGAAGTGAAGAAATACAAACGATTAGCTTAAATGATCAGCAAGTGGAAAATCAACTTGATTGATAAGCAAGTTATTTGAAAAAAGGTAGTCCTGGTGTGTGTGTGTGTGTGTGTGAGGGGGAATCTGTTTCACTAGTCTGAACAACCCATTGAATTAGGGATTTCAACCATTAATTTGGCTTATTGCCAGTAAAACTGTGGAAAATATGAGCCTCATAGAGGCACAGCTAATGAAAGTTATTTTTTAATACTATACTTTCCAAAATCTCTCATCCATCATGGACATAGGCTGTCAGGCATGAAACTTTTATGTGCTATATTGAGCTGGTTAGTACTAAACTGTGTCTGCATTTGCATTTGGGATGTATCCATTCCAGGTTTTTCATTACAACAGACAATGAGGTTTGATGCACGTTTTTTAGAGCTGCAGGTGCGAGAGGTGAGGTTTAATTGTTTTATGTGTCTCTTTAATCCTTCTATATACAAAACAAACATAGCATCGCAGTTCTTAAAGTGTCTCATTTCTCAAAGTGGTTGAAATGTAGGCAGATTTGAAACTAAAGCTGTATTTATTTGAGTGCTTAAAACCTTTTAAGAAGGTTTTGGTACCTTTAAGCTCTCTAACAACTCAAACTCACATTCCTTCCACAATGTTATCGCTTAACATTAATGCACACACAACTAGTAGTAACAAAATCCTGAGTTCAGAAGACCCAGAATACTAGATTTACTTAAACAATTCTAGTGCTAGACATGTTTGGGCAATAAAAAAAATAATTCCAATTAACAGTAGCAGAATGTTCTCTTTTTGGAAAATGTAATGTAATGTAATTAATATATAAAGACGGCATGTACTCATGTGAAGTTGTATATATATAATGAGAGATCCATTTGCTTTTAAAATTGATTTTCAAAGTTCTTTTTTTGGTGAACAGATAAACAAATTCTACTAATTGTTTTTGTGAAATAAATTTTCTAAGGGATGAAGCATGAATCAATCAATTGTCCATTAACTGATTAAAAAGCTGATGGGATAAAGAGAAGAGAGGATTTTACTGTATGGGACCAAAGACAACAGAACAGCCGAAGGGTTGGCTTAACACAGGTTTATTGCATGATGTTCCGGTGGAGCATGAGGTAATGGCGGTGATACATCTCTATATATACAGTAGCATTATACATTTGAATCTTGTAGCACGGTAGCTCATTGGCTGCTACCGGCGTGGCCTCGCCCAGACACGCCTCTCTTCAGTAGTTCTTTCTCCTGCTGCTGAATGCGGGGAAGGTTTTCCCGCAGCTGTCCGTGATTGAGCAATGTGAACCATGTGAGACTGAACGCTCGCAGCTGCCCTCTATGGGCTGCTTGCTCGCGTTCCTTTACAGCTGAGATACATTGTAATTGGAGTGGTTACATTCTTATCTTACAGTACAATGAGCATGCATACATAACATCCCTCCCCCCTAGGATGGGACGAAGTCCCGCAACCATTGTGGCTTGCCGCACGTGCGCTTGGGGCGTGCTTGCGCCTGACCTAGTACCGGAGAGCCTGTGATCCCTGACTCCATGGGTGCTTGTCCTGCAACGGGAAACGGGGATTCGTTAGTGGCTCTGTGGGGCGTCCGTGCCTGCCTTGCGCTGGGGGATGGGAATGGAATGAACAGCTGGGACGTGAACCCCTGCCTGTTGCTCTCGGACCCCGGGGACCCTCCTATTGTGAACCGCGGGACCGATGAGGATGCCCTTGTGCTTCTGCTACCTTCTGTTCCCCGCTCGGGGGACCTTGAGACTGTGGTGGGCGGACTCGCCGTCGCCTCCTGTCTTGGGGGTGTCGGTCTCCGGGAAATTGGTGCTATGTTGCATTCTAACTCACAGGGGCTACTGGGACTGGAAGTACCAGGGGCTGAACTGAAACCCCTCTTTTCGCTAGGATGGGTGGGGGACCACTCCGCTAACTCCCCCTGGTACTGTAAATCAAGGTCTAAACTCCTTGGGGAATCTGTGTTTTGGGGACGCTTCCGGGGGCTGTGTGTGAGATCGGGGCTCTTCCTTTCCGCCGCAAACTCCCGCAAAAGATCTCTGAGGATCGATTCCCTTTCCTCCCCCCCTTGGTGGGGACCCATGTCCCCCTTTTTCTCCCCCTTGGGCTAAGCGGGTGGGGGAGTACCCTAACGCTGATTCGTGGCTATTTTCGTCTTCGTCCTGCTCTCCGGGGATCCTGCGCCTGAGTTGATCCACGTGCCGCCTCCACAGGAGGCCTGTATTGGTCTCCACGCGGTATGAAACGGGGCCGGTTTGTTCTATTACAGTGCCCGGCACCCAGGCTGGCCCCGCGTTGGCGTAGTTCCTGCAATGCACCGGGGCGCCTACGCTGAAACTCTTTGCGGGTTCCACCCCTACGTTCCGCCCTTTGTCCTCTACTCTCGTGGGGTCTAGCTTAGAGATTACCGTGGCCAGCTTCCTGCACATTAACAGCTCCGCGGGGGAGTACCCTGACGCCAATGGGGTGACCCTGTACCTTAGCAGGAATTGGCACAGTTGTAAGTTAAGATCTCCGGGGCCAATGCGCCGCAGCGCGTCCTTAGTGGTGCGCACGAGGCGCTCTACTTGGCCGTTGGTGGCCGGGTGGAAAGGGGCGGAGGTGATGTGCCGAATGGCGTTGAGATCCATGAATGCCCTGAACTCGGAGGACGTGAAACAGCTAGCGTTATCGCTGACGAGGGTGTCGGGTAAACCGAACGTGGAAAAGACCCTCCGTAACTGTTTAATTGTTGTGGCCAAGGAGGTGCTCGAGACTGGAATGACCTCCAACCACTTGGAGAACGCGTCCACCACAAGGAGGAAAAGTGTTCCCCTGAACGGGCCAGCAAAGTCTACGTGAACCCGGGACCAGGGGCCCCTTGCTGCGTCCCACTCCCTATGTGGCAAGCGAGCCTCTTCTGGCCTGGAGCTTTGGCACGCTTCGCAAGTGCCGACCATGTGCTCGATGTCGGCGTCTAGCTGGGGCCACCAAAAGTAACTGCGGGCTAGTGCCTTAGAGCGGACGATCCCAGGGTGGCTGACGTGCAGCAGTTTAAACACCCTCGGCCGGAGGGACGTGGGGATCACTACCCGCTGTCCCCACAAAAGGCAACCCCTCTCTAGGGACAATTCTAATTTCTTTTTGAAAAATGTGTCGAATTCCGCTGCTGGGGAAGACACGGGCCACCCTTTCTGTACCCAGGAGCAAACTGTAGCTAACGTTTTGTCCTTACCGGTCGCTTTGGCGATGTCGGCCGGTACTACTGGGGGGGAGTCTAGGACCTCTATCATTAAGACCTGGTGGTCCCTCTCTTCCTCGCCCATGTGGCAGCAATCCCGGGGAATGGGGGACCTCGACAGGGCATCCGCATGGCTGATCTCCTTCCCGGGCCGGTACACCAACGCGTGCTGATACGCGTTGAGAAAAATGGCCCACCTGAGCATTCTCGGGGACAGGATTTGGGGTGTGGGCTTATCTGCGGTGAAAATGCCTAGCAAGGGCTTATGGTCGGTCACTATGGTGAAGGGGTGGCCATACACAAAATCATGAAATTTCTTGGTCCCCGCAATTATCGCTAGTGCTTCCCTGTCTGTCTGGGCGTAGTTTCTCTCCGCTTGGGACAAGGACCTAGAGTAGAACGCTATCGGGGCCTCCCTCCCGTTCTCCAGCACGTGGCATAACACCGCCCCCACCCCCACCGGGGATGCATCGCATATCAGGACCACTGGGCGTTTGGGATTGAAGTGGGTCAGTACAGCATCTGATGCCAGGAGTCGCTTCAGGTCATTGAAAGCCTTCTCATGGTCGTCGCCCCACTTCCATGCCTCGTCCTTTTTTAACAATTTGTGTAGCGGTTCCGCCACGGCTGCCTTCCGAGGAAGGAAGGAGTGGTAGAAGTTGAGCAGCCCAAGGAACGACTGCAACTCGGGCTTGGAGGTGGGGCGAGGGGCCTTCTTGATGGCGGCCACCTTGGATTGGGATGGCCTTATTCCCTCGGGAGTAACACGGAACCCTAGGAACTCAACCTCAGTTGCGAAGAAAACGCATTTGTCTTTCCGCAACCGCAACCCCGCCTTTTCGAATTTTGCCAGGACCTTTCCCAACCTTTCTGCTAATTCGGCCCGGCTCCCCCCTGTAATCAATACGTCATCAAAGTAGGGTAACACCCCCTCTAACCCCTTCAGGAGGCGTTCCACGAGTGACTGGAAGATCCCGGGCGCCGAATTCATGCCGAATTGGAGGCGCGTTACCTGGAACGCCCCTTTGTGGGTGACTATGGTCTGCGCAGCAGCTGCGGCGGGGGTCACCGGGAGTTGCTGGTAGGCTTGGGCCAGGTCGAGTTTAGCGAAACACCTCCCCCCGTGTAACCTGGCCAACAAGTGGCTGACTACCGGCACCGGATACGCATTAGGGCGGATCGCCTTATTGATGGTGCACTTGTAGTCAGCGCATATGCGGACCTCCCCGTTGGCCTTGAGCGCTGTTACAATTGGAGTTTCCCACTCCGCAGAATCAACAGGAACAAGAATCCCCTGGCCCACCAATTTTTCCAACTCCGCCTCTATTTTGTCCTTTAGTGCGAAAGGCACTCTGCGCGGTTTAAGTCTGATTGGACGTACTCCAGGGTCCAGGTCGAAAGTCACTGGGGGGCCCTTGAATTTTCCGAGTCCCTTTTTGAAAACCTCGGGGTGCGCATCGCACACGCTCTGTATTGGATCAGTCCCGGCGGCGTGTACTCCCACGGCGTGCACCCCCCCAATGAACAACCCCAGGGGCTGGAACCATTGAGTCCCGAGGAGGCTGCATTTACCTCCCTTGAGGACGACTAGGGGAAGCGTTGCGGCGCGCTTTTTGAACTGGACCTGGAACTTCCCAACCCCCAACACCGGGATGCGGTTCCCTTGCACGTCCTTCAGCGTGGACCTCAGCGCTTTGAGCTTGGGCCGCACGTGGGGGGCCATTTTTAGGAACTCTCCCTGGGAAATGATAGAGTAAGAAGAACCCGATCCACCTCCATCCTAACAGGGGCCCCTTGTATTACTACCTCAACGAAGTATCGGGGGTGCTCCGTGGATACGCTGAAAACCGGAGCGTCGTCCTCACTGTCGTCGGAGATGCGCCCTACTCCGTCCCGCTTCCTCGTGGTCCGGGTGCCGTCCTTGGGCCTCGTGGTGCGGTCCTGCCTCGCCGAGTGGTCTGGGGAACTCCTCTTGGCCTCGCGCCGTTTTCGGCAGACCTTGGCGATGTGCCCGCGCCGGCCGCAGTTGTGGCACTCGTCCTTGCGGAACGGGCATTTGGCGCGGGCGTGGGCGGCGCCGCAGCCGTCGCAGCGCCGGCCTTCCTTCTGGACCTTCCGGACATCCTCGTCGTCACCGCTCTCCGTGGATGAGTTCGAAATTCGCCGGGCCGCGCGCACCGAGCTCTCTGCCTTGGCGGGTTTCGGGTGCCAGTCCTGGAGCTCTTGCACCCCGGCCGTCGTGGCTTCCGTGGCCTGTGCCGTGTCGAGGACTTGCTGCCACGTGGGAGGCGGCTCCTGTCTCATCAGCGCGTGCTGAGTCTCGGTGTCCCTCAGGCCGCAGAGCAGGCAGTCTCGGAGGTTGACTTCTGGGGTCTCCCACTTGCATGGGCCAGCGGCCAGCTGCAGGGCCGCGGCGAACTCAGCGACCAATTCCCCGGGCGCCTGGACTCGCCTCCAGAACGCGCTCCGAGCGGGGAACATCGCTATCGCGGGCCGGAGGTGGGTGCGCAACACCGCCAGGAGCTCTTTGGCTTTGAAGTCGCTCACCCTCCTCGGCGCGATCAGGTCCACCAAGGTCCTCTTGGTCTCGTGTCCGAGCATGCGGACGAAGATGGCCCTCTTCTTGTCCTCATCTGAGACTTCGAGCTCCACCAGCGCTCCATTGAAGTCTATCTCAAACAGCTCCAAGTCTCCCGGCTTCCTGATCTCGTAGCCGGCGCATGTCTTGGTCCCGTGGGCAGCCATCATCCCACCTTCGTCGCCAGTTTACTGTATGGGACCAAAGACAACAGAACAGCCGAAGGGTTGGCTTAACACAGGTTTATTGCATGATGTTCCGGTGGAGCATGAGGTAATGGCGGTGATACATCTCTATATATACAGTAGCATTATACATTTGAATCTTGTAGCACGGTAGCTCATTGGCTGCTACCGGCGTGGCCTCGCCCAGACACGCCTCTCTTCAGTAGTTCTTTCTCCTGCTGCTGAATGCGGGGAAGGTTTTCCCGCAGCTGTCCGTGATTGAGCAATGTGAACCATGTGAGACTGAACGCTCGCAGCTGCCCTCTATGGGCTGCTTGCTCGCGTTCCTTTACAGCTGAGATACATTGTAATTGGAGTGGTTACATTCTTATCTTACAGTACAATGAGCATGCATACATAACAAGGATGATTTCAGATTTATTCTGAGGTGATTGTTTGATTCATATTGAATCTTGAGTTGAAAAGCTGTAAGCTTCGAGAAGTTGCTGGACAGTTTTCCACATCTCTAACCATTGCCTAACGAAACTACGGCAAGTGCAATTCAACAAGATTTGAGGGACCATTTGATGTTTTGCAAGAAGAATGAAGCAGCCAGCATAACAGGGCTAAACCGTTTATTGGGTAGTTAGAACATGGAGAATAGTGGCGCGGCACCACTCCTTATATACACTGAGAAATGAATTCAATTAGGCGGGAAGAGGCAGGAAGGGAAGGGGTAACTTGGAAGTTATCGGACTGGAGTGAAAAGTGTACCAACTACTTAGTTTAGGCGGGCACGCAGTCCTGTGATATTTACAAGGCTAGAAGAAGGAGACAAAATGGCGAATCATAATGATCCTAATAGTTCACAAACGTTACAGCATAAATTGTATTCAAACACAACAGACCACAATTGTCATATTCCTATGTTTATGATATAAGCAGTTATACTGCATGTAGAAGCCTTATTCATGAGTTCAGGCAGACACCCAAACAGGGCTAGAAAAGTGATCCCCAGCTGATTAGTATCATGGCTCCTCACTTCTCCTTTACTCCCGATCACTCTTTAACAAAATGTAATTTATAATTAAAAACAAACAAACAGGAATATAATTAAAATTATTTTAAACTAAAAATAAGCATAGCTCTTCCTGAGAAAGATTAAATTCTAAGAATGATGTCTAACAGAAATTTATTTAAGTGGCTGTCCACACAGGCATATTCGTCAGCTGCAACCCGTATCCAAGAATGCATTTTTTCCTGAAGCAGGAAAAATGCCATTGGTGTGAATTTATTTAAGGTGGATCCCAGCTTGCCATGAAGTGATCCACACACTATGATCACGGAGCCATCTCCTGCGGCACATATGAAATGAGACATGTAGGATTTAACACTGGGACTACAATAGACTGCCGCAGCCTTGAGGATATGGATAAGGTGCACCTTCACAGTCAGTCCATCTGCCATGGCCTCTTCCGCCTCCATGACTGTTGGGAATCAAACTTCCTCCTCCACTCATTTTGCAATTGGGCCCAATATGATAGTTTCCAGGGGCATTTCCTCCACTGAGGGGACCATCACCCCACCTAAAGGGGCTCATCCATCCATAGCTTCTGTCCCCTTTAGGGAGTCAGGTTATTTACCTCTGCCCAACACTCGGTGTGTTATATACTGTATATATACATCGAGTGTTGTGTTGTATTGCATTGCATTGTATTGCATTGCATTGTACAGGCATATAGCCTGTGTTCATAAACAGCCCAAACAGCCCCATTTTGAGAGCCTATCAGGGGTGCAAATAAATTGCCCCACTGTGTTTTATCCTATCTTCAGTGTATTTCCCCACTGGGGATTGGATAAAAAAGAGTAGGGCTGAAGGAGATGCCACTCACCCAATCATTTGAGAAATCTACTTTTTAAGAGGTGCAAAATGCTATCTGGATACCAAACTGCATTTTGCTCCTATCCCTGACCTCAAGTGGCTTTTAAAAGCCACTCTACATCAGGGTAAACAAGCCTTAAACTGATGGCCATGAAAAACTCTGACTTGTATATACTTTCTTGGAATTTCTTCATGCCTCCAGTTTGGTAACTAATGAACTAGAACAGGGATCCTCAACCTGTGGCCAGATGCAGCCCATGGTGCCATTTTATGTGCCCCTCACCACCTCCACCACACCCAGAGGTGCCATGTGGTGAAGGAAGGGCAAAATGGCCATCCGGCCCCCAAAGATGTCTGAGGGAGCATGACCCAGCCCCCAGCTTAAAAAGGTTGATAACTCCTGGACTAGAAGTAGGCATTAAATGCTCTCAAGAGGCAAGCTTTCCTGAAAATTCTCAGCAACAGACCCTCTGATGCTTGGGAAGTTGGATGGAAGGTGTTCTCCTTTCTTTTTGCTTGCAACCCCTTCTCAGGAGGAATTTTGGTATTTGCCTATAATGCCTGACTTTCGAAGGATTAGATGGCACATACAGAATTATCTTTGAATCCTGACAGCGGCCTTGCTGCGTTAATGGACAAATATTGGTTCCATTCAGACTGATTAGAATTGTGCCTTTGCCCTTGTGGAAAGTGGAAGCCCATTCTCTTTTGATATGAAATTATGTCGAGAGAATTTCAATGAGCAGCGATGTGGATTTGGGCAGCAGAGAAACCAAATGAAAATATCTCTCTCTCTCTCTCTCTCTCTCTCTCTCTCTTTCTACAGAATATTACTAGCTGCCCTTGCAAAACAAGTTGTTAAGTGGATGTGTAGAATGCTGTTGCCAGCCTGGTTTTGATACCTGCTTCCTCAGAAGACATGCTGTTCCCTAACAAGCCAATTGTATCAACATACTTATCCCTTTGACCACTGTAGAACTTATCAACATTACCTGGCAAAAGTTACATCTGTTTTCCCGCAGTCTTTTACATTTCATTGCATGGACAGATGTTTTTGAAAAGCCCTATATATAGATATATTTGCATTACAAGAGCAAATGCATAGCTTTGGCATTTCCAGAGGCTTTTAATTTCTGTTTTGTTTGTTTGTTTATTCTGTGCCCCTTCACTTTATTTGCCTCCTCATAAAGCAGACATTGTTTGCACACATCTGTGGATTCTGGCCTCCATCCCCCCTCTCCCAACTCCCTGTTCTTCTAGAAACAGGAAGGATTAATTACAATGGGCCAGCTCTAGATGTACCCCTATGCTTCTTTAACACACCAAATTAATTCAGAGTTGACAAAACTCTTTCAGACACAACCTGCTTCCCGCTGATGGTGCTTTATTAGCATATTCTTCCCAGAAAAATATATATCTCACAGACCCTTTTTACCTCTCCTTGGAGTTCAATTTGTAAAGCACTGAGTGACAGGCAGCCAAATGACTTGAATATATTGAAGGCAACGTGCCAAAATCCTCCCAATACAAGCACTTAGGAGCCTTTGTTCTGAGTACATTAAAGTCACAGAAGGTCCGTGTACAGTAGGCAGTACAGGGCAGACAGGATGTTCACAGTAAGACAAAACAGCAGGTGATAAATGACATTAAATAACAGTGAGAATTTACTACAGACTAAATTAACTACTGGAGTGAAATGTTCTCAGCTCTAAGGCTATATTAACAGTGAATTTATAATTAGGTGATTATAATTTCTTTTCAGTGCTTGTGGAAGTCTGTATGTAAAAATGATGGAGACTGAGACAACCCCATTGGACTCCAGAGGCAAGCTGCTAGCAGGTGTGCTTTTTGAGTGTGTGAAGAAAAGACACAGATTTTCAACCCCTATTAAAGGAGTATTTAAATATGAATTACCCTGGATATCTGCTGTACAAAGATCCATAAAAACTGGAGCTACCCAAAAAAGATTTCTTAAAGCCATTTGACAATAGAATTCTACAGAGCACTATCTGAAAGTCTAACAAATGAAATTCTGTTCATTCTCATTTCCTATTTCCCCCATTTGTGAATACTAAGTGTTTAAATATTGAGAAAGTGCCTGTTACTGAACAATTCAAAGGCTTCTCTTCTGCTATTTCAAACCACCCACTTCCTAATTTGTAAAATGGCTCAGATCTCCAATGAAATTTATTATGTAGCAGATTAAAAAAACAAACCTAGGCTACCAGCAAGACTGGCTGAGGAGACAATGTATGTTCCAAGCTCCATTTGTTGCCTAATGGAGAGGATAGTCTCCCCAGTAGTCATATCTTCCTAGTGGATATGGCAAAAATTACCAGGTTTTAAGAGTAACTGTGGAAACACAGATTTCTAGGTTCCTCTGCTACTCTGAGCCAAGCCTCAAGCAGAGCCAGTAATGATACAAGCCTAAGAACTGACATAGTTAATACTTCTACACTCAATTACAGCAGTGATAGAGACAAAAAGCTAAAGTACTTTGGACGTCAAATGAGAAGAGAGGATTCACTTGAGAAAGCCTTGATGCTGGAAAAGGTCAAAGGCAAAAGAAGGGGACAGCAGAGAATGAGATTGCTAGATGGTATTGTTGATGAAATGGGTACAGAGCTGGGCAGGTTGAGGAGGATGGTGGAAGATAGGGGTGCCTGGCATGTGATGGTCCATGGGGTCACAAAGGGTTAGACTCGACTGTGCGACAACAAAAGAGACAAAAATCTCTGCAGAAGTGGGTAACTAACAACAATGTTCCATCCTTCCTGAATAGTGAACTTGGAATGATTCCTGAATTCTTTAGAATCTATTCTGGATGTTATGGAATCCTGTTGATACCCTAGGACAGGTCATCAGGCTGGCTGGTTTTCTGCAGAATATCTGACAGGCAGGCAAAGCTGTGCTGTTCCAAAAGATAGCACAGTCTTCAGGTCTGATTTAGGAGTTGTCTTCTAGAAAATTGTCAAAATTCTATTGCTTAGTTTTGCCTGCAGAAGAGAAACAGCATAGTGTCTAGGTGCGTCAGTGACATTAACAGACTTTGCTAGGATTTTTGGATGGGCATAATGCCAACAGGCATGCACGTACCAAAAATCCAAGCAGGGATTTGTTAACTGGTGATAAAGGAGAGGATGTTCTGCAGGAAGTTCTGTTTGCCATCCATAGGCAAGCAGAGGGGTACTGTAACTCTTAACACAGGTGTAACTATGCAACAGGATTTTGACTAACACCAGAAGATGCTTTTTAAATTTGTTTTTAACTGTTTTAGTCTGCCTATTGTAAATAAGATGAGATGATTGAGAATGGATCCAGCCCCTCCCCTATCTGATTATATTTCAGTATTTGAAAAGTGCTATCATATCTCCCTGAAAACTTTTTTCAGTTTGTTGGCATCCTTTTTAAAGTGTACAGAATTTTCCAGAATTGGACATAGTCGTGCAGTCCATAATGTGCAGTACATTTCATTCAACATTCAATTTTCCTCAGATATAAGAAATAGATGAAAGTCAGTCTCTCTTTTTTGAATTACCAAGTCTTTTGCCATATTTTTTAAAGGATAATTCCTGACTTTCCTTAGAAATGCAAATTTGGGCATGTATTTCAATGGTGGTGTAATCTACTCATTGCTTTATTTTATTTTTAAAGAACACTATTTTCTGTAACATATGCATTTGAATACGCCATCAAGATCAAGAGCATGTGCTCATTTTCTTCTGTTTAAAGTCTTGCTGTTATGTGCTATCAAGTCACCTCCAACTGAAAGATATGCTATGAATTAATCACCTTCAAAAGATTCTGCCATTGTCAGTCCTGCTCTTGCAAAATAAAGACCATGGCTTCCTTTATCAGGTTAATGCATCTCATGCTGTCTTCCTATTATGGCCTCATCTTTTTCTAACATTACTGTTTTTCCAGGGAGTCATGTCTCCCAGGTTAGTCATTTTAGCTTCTAGAAAAAAATCTGTCTTGATTTGATGGAAAGCAGGGGTTAGCAAACTTGACTCTCCAGATGTTCTTGGACTTCAATTCCCAGAAGCCCTGATCAGCAGGAGGTTGTTGACCCCTTATCTAGAACCTACTTTCTTGTATTTTCGGCTGTCTATGGTATCAAGTATTGTGTGTTCTTTGCTCTGTCCACATTCCTAACTGTCAGGCTTTCACATTGCTACATAACAATTAAGAACATTACAGCATGGATGATATTGACCTTGGTCTACACCAGGAGATCTCAACCTTTTTAAGCCAGGGGCCAGGTCACGTTCCCTCAGACAGCTTCAGGGGCCAGATGGCCATTTTTGCCCTTCCTCCACCACATGACACTTCCGGGTGTGGTAGAGGCAGTGGGGCCCCCACATGAAATGGTGTTGTGGGCCACATCCAGACCATGGGCCACATGTTGAGAATCCCTGGTCTACAGTGGCATATTCTAATACTTAAGGAAATTTTCTTGCCCTTTCATAGATTCCTTTCCAAGTCTCAGTCATTTTTTTTGTTCCATACATAACTGAATCAAGGTACAGCAAACAGCATCTACTCCTAGTGCTTTATTTCTTCCCATCATTTTCAGATAAGCTTTCCCTTGTATTTCTCAAATTGCAGCCTATTCATCAAAACTTTCTACTGTGAAGAAATGTGTTGGCATTGAATCTCTTCTGTATAGTTTTACAGTATATTTCCCCCAATTTTCTTTATTTTGCTCTGCTTCATATAGTATATTCCCCTGTAGCTCTTTAATCATTCCTAAATTAGTTAGTTATGTGCCATCAACTCATAACCAAGTTATAGTGACCATAATTGGGCTTTCAAGGTAAGTGAGATATATAAGTAGTGATTTGAACATTTCTGCTCCCGTAGTGACTTTCCACGACCAAGTGGGGACTTAGGACCTCTAAAGTCCTAGTCTGTCACTCTGTGCACTACACTAGGTATCTCCAACCACTGGGCCATGGACTGGTATCAGGTCACGGGCTGTCCTGGACCAGGTCACAGAGGTGTGTGGCGCTGGGAGCTTCGATGGCAGCCTTTTGCCTTCAACGTGCTCTGCCGGGTCTGTCCAGCGAATGGAGCGAGAGCACAGGCTTCAGACACAGCAGATAGGTAGGTGGCTGGAGCCTTCCTCCACATTGTTTTGTTATGGAATTCTGAACTAGAAAAATCGCATTCCACACGCTAAGACAGATTTAGGAGTTTTATTAATATTAATATTAACAGATTCAGGAAAGCTTTACCAAGCTAATATTCCCTGAATCTGTTAATATTAATATTAATAAAACTCCTAAATCTGTCTTAGCGTGTGGAATGCGATTTTGTCTAGTTCAGAATTCCATAACATTTTTGGCGAACTCCGCCCAGGACTGACTTGACAAATAGCAGGTGCCATTGTCACTCTAGACGGCTGTTCTTGATGGGATAAAATGGCGCCTCTCCAGGGATAACCTAAAATGCCGGCATAGTAGACCTTTGATCTACTAGGAAATCAGTGAAGAGGTGACGAGTAACTATCAGAAGAAACAGACCAGTCAAGGATCCGGAAGGCTAAGACAGACGGAGAACTCTAGAACGTGGATTTTCAAAAGCCTGCAGGCAAGTATAAAATTGTATAAAATTGTATGAAACTGTAGACACATACTTATGTGTGCCCACTCATTTGAGGAGTGGAAGTGGAGCCTGATCACCTTCAAGGGGACGGGACGGCGATTCCTAAGTCCTTAATGAACCACGGGTGGTAACCCAGTGTTCCTGAAAAAATTAGGGCGGCGAACCTGATTTTTGTGTGTGTAAAATTTATATTGTGTGGGTGGTTAAACCATTGCGGTTCCTGACGGTGACCCTTGATTTTTGGGCACCCCAGGCCAGTGGTAGTGCTTAGTTTAGAATGGGTGGTGGTAGTAGTGTTCCAAGAACGCCACTACGGTGTTTCCTTGAGAACTTTGAGATATTTACACCAGAGATACATGAACCCCCTTTAACAAAATTTGAGTTAAGAAAGTTTTGTGAATATGAATGGCCCAGTTTCCAAGTAGGGTGGCCTCCAGAAGGCTCCTTAGATTTGGGTCTTATAAATAGAGTGTTTCGAAGAATAACGCAGAATAAACAATGGGATCAGTATCCTTATATGTCTGTATGGCAGGCAACAGTTGCAGAGAAACCATGGCCACCTTGGGTATGGAAATGCCAGGGTGAATGTGTAAAAGCATATTTAATGAAATATAAGAAATCTAAATTAGGTAGGAAAGTGGTCAGAACACCAAATACCCCAGAAATAGAATAGCAGACAGAAGAAAGATTGAAAATTTTAAACAGAAATGAAAAAAGATGAAATTCTGTTTCAAAGACCTCCACTTTATGTCATGCCAAAATCAGCACCACAAGATGGCCATGTGCCACATATTTATCCAGACCTTGCATTAGCAAATACAGGAAGCAGTCACTCTGCAGGAAGATTTCAGACCCCAGACAGAAGTGAGGCTTCCCCAACCACAGAGAAACTAAGAAAAGCAACTGAGATCTTGAAAGATGTAATTGAACAGGGAGAAGGAAAATTCCAAAGGTACAGCCAATCTTCTCCCTATGACAATGAAGCTGGAAGGGAGCCACCTTCGAACACCCAAATGGCACACGTCATGTCAATGATGAAAAAAAGAAAAGAGATAGTGGCCCCATTGAGGGAAATGATAACCAGCAATATGAGGGAAGATGATGAACAAGTAAATCAGTCAATTTTCCAATATGTACCATTTACCACAACAGACTTATTAAACTGGAAACAGCATTATGGACCTTTTAGTACCAAGCCGAATGAGGTGATTGAATTAATTGGAATTATAGCCCAGACGCATAACCCCACATGGAATGATATGCAGCAAATAATAAATACGCTCCTTAATATGGAAGATAAGCAAAAATTGAAACTGGCAAAAGACAGAATCCTTCATAGAAATTTGCAAGACACAAATCAGACTGTAGTGCGCATGGCGGCAGCTGCTGAACAAAACCCAAATTGGGATCCTAATGATTCAACACACAGGACAAGTCTTCAACAGTACAGATATTTGATTTTGGAAAGCTTAAAGGAAGCAGCAAAAGGTCCTGTCAATTTTAGCAAACCTGCTAATAGAATTCAATAGAAAGAAGAATCCCCTGAAAGTTTCTTAGCCAGGTTAATTGAGGCTTATAAAGTGAACACAGGGATTAATATGGAAGATCCTGAAAACTGCCAGATGTTGAATGAAAGATTCATTACACAGAGTGCACCAGATATAAAGAAAAAGTTACAAAAACTGGAAGGAGCACTCGGGAAAAACACTTGTGAGCTGGTTGAGGTGGCAAGGAAAGTTTATTTTAATAGGGATAAAGAACAAGAGAAGAAGGAGAATATGAGAGAATATAAAAGAGCTGAGATGATCGCCCTTGCTTTGAGAAGAGGCAACAATCAGTAGTGCTTACTGCAAGCAAGAGGAATGAGATGATTGAAAAAACCAGAGGAATTTGGGAAATCCCAGAAAACAAACAAACAGCTGAGCACTTGATAGCTAACCCCAAGATTTTGAATCCCTAGTCGGCCCCAAGCTACAAGGCTACTAGGTTTGTCTCAACTTTTTCAGGCAGTATGTGAAAGTACGCAGAAATAAAAGTGTAAATGTCACAGGCGAGTTGCCTAACTCTAGAGGAATTTGAAGGCCTGCAGAAGAAGTTTTTTTTCTGCAGACGTACAGGTACATACTGATTATGCCCTCCAGATGATTTGGAAAACAAAGGATATTTATGGGTTAGTAATCAAAGCCAGTATCAAAAGCTGCCCAGGATGCCTAGACCCCTTGCAATTAAGCAGAAAACAAAAGACTCACAGTTGGCAAAAGGGAGCAGAAGAAGCAATGTGAAAAACAGCTATGTTTAAACAGCCAAACAAACACAGGAGTTGTATTCGATTAAAGAATTTGAGGACTTGAAAATACAAAACATCTGAAGTACACGGAAAAAATATGAATAGCCAGTAAGAAGCACTTACAAAAGCAGGGAGGCTTAGGGAAATCATCCTCGTTCATTTAATCCACAGTTAGGAAGAGGTTGAGAAAGCAAGTGGGATTGTTGAAAGCATTGCAGAAAAGTAAATCAAAGTCCAAGGTTTTTTTAGCCAATGGCAATGTATGAGATGAGAACTCCCCTCTGTACAAAGTATCCCATTTCCCCATTTGAATTTCTGTCCTAAAACATATACAGATGGCCAGATCTGGCCCGCTAGAAGGAAATTATTAACTTAGTCACTGCAGTAGAAATCAATAATGTGAATCAGTGCAGGAGGCTTGCCCTCCCTATCTCCACGGCAACACATGGCTCTTAGCCAGGAGATCGATAGTTAAACATTGATAAAATGGATTATTGCAAAACCTAAAAAGAACTATATACTGTCGAAAGTATCTTTTCTCTTGCAGTTTAAGACCCTGGAAAGATTGGAATGCATAGAGAGAAGATGGCAGCTTGGCTAAAGACCCAAAACCTGGAAGTGGTCTTTTCAACACCCAGCCGAAGCTTGAGGAATCGGCAATCAACATGATAGAAATGTTTATTTATTGCAAGAATGTGAAAAGTTATTAAACTTTAATAATTTTCAAGAAATCAGGAGGGAATGAAATAGGGGTGAAAGAATTAAGATATTAAGATAATATTAATTCTGTTTTAAAAGTAAAAAAAAATATTTTCTCAGTTCTCTGTAGAGTTGAAACAGATCAGATTGACCTGCCACGTAGATCTGATGACGTGGCTAAGTAAATAGAAGCCTTTTCGTGTCCACAAGCTCAGCACAGTTTGTACAGCTGACAGGGAACCGTAAATAATATTTCTGTGACATGACATGATGTGACATGAGACATGTTCCTTATATGACATGTTCTAAACAACAAACACTGAATGTTCTAATCTGAACTTAATGAAATGTCAGAAGATTAATTAATAATTTTGGCTTTACCCATAGTGATGTAATGTGTAGAAATTTCCAAATTTTATGCTATAAAAGGATGGCTCTGAAAATGTATATTCATTCAGGGAATATTAGCTTGGTAAAGCTTTCCTGAATCTGTTAATATTAATATTAATATTAATAAAACTCCTAAATCTGTCTTAGCGTGTGGAATGCGATTTTGTCTAGTTCAGAATTCCATAACAGTTTGACAGGTGGCTCTGCCCCTGCCCATGTGCAGTGTGATACTTCACTGCCCAGATTGAATGGTGTAGCTGGCAGGTAGTTGGGACCTTCCTCCTTGTTTAGCATGAAACTGGTCTGTGGTGCAAAAAAAGGTTGGGGACCTCAGCACTACATCACAATGGGTATCCCATTCCTAATCTAGGTTTACATTATTATTTTATTTCTTGGATCTTATTAAAGGGATCTCTAATTGTTCTTGTTTTTAATTGTTTTGCAATTAGCTAATAGTTTCTCTGTTTCTATGTTCAGGTTACAGAAGAGTTGTATACTGTATGGGACTCTGACCCTATTTCTGCTACCTTTTATTGTTTCTTTTTGACCATTGCTAGCAACGTTAATTTTTTTCCAGTAACTCATCATAATTTTTCTTTTCTTTTCATTACAGGATTAGTCTCATCGCACTCTTCCATGACAAACCTCTTGTTTCAGTTCACAGCACTTCTGGTTCAGAATCAATTGCTTAAACTAGTCACACAGAATTGTGTGACTGAAGCCAGATTAGATACAGTTTTCAATGTGCAGTCCTGATGAACAATGAAACAATTAAGCCAGTACGGGAAGACTGGAAGCAGGGGGACATATTCCCCCTTCCCCACCTCAGGGCAAAAGTAATGTGAGGAGTTCATTTGCTTCAATGACATCCATGATCAGCCAACTGGGATCGGCTGTGTGTTTTCACAATGTTATCACATTTATTATATGACTCTGGCTGTGCTGGAAATCATGCAGTGAGAAGCCCTGGATACCAGAACAAAGCAGCAGGACCCTGGTGAAGAGAATGGATATAAAACAACCAAAGACCACTAAAGGCAGGCTAATAACTTTTAAAAAATGAAAATCCAAGAATTTTCCATTTGTCTCTTGAATAATGTTATCATTCCGGCTCTGCATCCCCTTTTGCATCTCTTTTCAACTGAGGGGTTAAAGAACAGGCAAAAAGCACACCTGTTTTGCAGAGAAGGGGGGGAGGGTTAAATTTAGCTTAGCACTATTGCCAGCTGTCTCTGGGTTGGCAACTGTGTCTACAATTTAGCACAGACTGTAGGATGTGTTTAAGTGCATTATGCAGTCAGGTGTGGAGTGCATGTCTATGTATGTATGTGTTTTCGTGTACATGCATGTAATCCCACATGGTTTTTTTGTTTCCTTTTCAATCCAGCAGTCTTGGCCCTATCTAGGGCCTGCCAAAATCCTTTCAGAGCTCCAAGGGATTTGTGCCACAATTTGGTACAGCAAGCGAGACATGCTGCCAAATCAGAGATGAGATTCTTTATTTTTTTAAAAAAAAAACTTGAAGTATAGAAAGATCTCTATCACTTGGACTCTGGGGCACTGCCAGCATGATCTTTCTCCCTCCTCATATGTCCCTCTCGTTCCAGGTTTACAATTAACAGATATACATTTACTCATGGAAGATATTCTACTTTGTAAATATAATTCAAAATAAACTCAATGTGTTGCATGTAACAAATAAATGCTCTAAAAGAAAATGTAATGCAAGTGATCCAAAATCAAGGTTGAGATGAAAGCATTAAATCATATAAAAACATGGCATTTGCAGGATAGAATTAGCAGGCAGAATTTACTGACTCTTCCTGCAGCTGCTGGTTTTCTCCTCTGGATGCCAACCTATCCTTACTATCCACTCATCCTAGCTTATTTTGGGTCATGATGTCTGTTGGTGGTGGGCAAAGGATTAATACTAGCTTGGAGAAATGTTTAGACAGGAAATATATTTGGAAGCAAGAAAGTTTAAATGCCTTCTCTCGCCCACTGATTGTTCCTTGCAAATGATTTTCACTTGGGGCCAACCTGGCTGGTTGGATATCTTGGAGAATTAGGTATCTGTCAGTAGACCCAGAAGTTGGAATGTCACTTTTCCACTGTATATCTCAGAAGAGTTAGCCTCCTGGGCAAGCTGCATAGTCCCAAGGCATGCCTAGGAGAAAGGAATGGTAAACCACTTCTGTATATTATCTGCCTAGGAAACCCTGACAAGGGTCACCATCAGTCAGAATTGACTCAATGGCTTACGGTTAGTATTATTATAAGGGCCAACCTATATGTTAATAAAATTGATGCCAGAATTCCTCCCAGAGTCCTACAGAACTTTATAGCTGAATCTTCAGAAACCATTATACATGAAGAAAAGATTATCTGAATGTTTTTCTTTGAATTCTTCAAAACCATTTGGTCAATTAAGAGCCAATCTTTGGTTCATCTTAAATTTTTGCAACACTTTTTCCATTCTATAGGCATAACAAATCATTGTTTTTCAAATCTCCATATATCTGGCTTGCAATTAAGCCAGTGAGTAATTAAGTTAATGGTCTGTAGTTTCAGTCTCTGTTTTTCTTTACTCTCCTCAAATACTCTGTACTAGTCTTCCTTTTCATTATTGTATGGTTTTTATTACTTATTTATAAAATTCCCAAATATTTATAGTTTTATTGTGCCCAAAATTCTGCATGCTTCTTCCCTTTGATTCACCTTCTGATTCACCAATTTCTTATTCCCTAATCCATTGCAATATCATTGCTGAATAAGTGATTCAATCCCCTGTCTTGTTTTCCCATATAGTTTTAGACTGTTCAGATAGAAGGGGAGTAATATTCTTCCTAATGTCCTTAATGCTTGATTTCCATGACCCTCCTCCTCCTTCTTCGCCTTCATCTTGTAGTAGTTGTCGCTGTCATCATCATATAAGTTATATTTTTGACATATGAAAGACAAAGATTTAACAAGAATTGGTGGTAACAGAAGCACATACAATCCTCTGCATTGTTAAGGATTCAACTTTTTATGTCAGTTACCCTTTGGCTTCTGAAAGGGATAAAGAAACTCAATTTAAACATGCACCTTTAAGGTCAAAAGACATAGCAGAGCTGATGGGCTCTCAATGGAATGGCATCTATACCTATAAAGAGGGACGTTAACCATTGGACTCCGGCATATGCTCCTGCACCCGGCCCAACCATCTCAAACCGAGCCCCCTGCACTTACCTTACCCCCGCCTCACCACCCACGAACGCGACCAAAAATAAAACTACAAGTCCCAGAGCCCTCTGCACTGCACAACCCCTCAGCCAATCAGGCTGAGGGATGCAAGCGCAGAGGAGGCCAGGAATGCACGGGCCGGCTTTTTTTAAAAAGCCGGGAACCAGAGGGAAAGACATCAAAAGACCCAGTCAGAGCCAGGAAAAGGTAAGTGCGGTTTGTGGGGGTTAGGAAGTGGGGGGAGGCATGGCCTCAGTAACCATGCCCCCCAACAACCCACCTAGCCCCCCTCCCTAACCTCCACCAACTGCACTTACCTTTTGCTGGCTCCAGCTGGATCTCTCAAACTCTTTCCCTCTTGGCACAGACTTCTGAGTAGGGAGAAGCACCGGCCTCTCCTTCATCCCTGCGGGTGACGTGGCCTCAATGCCTGCATGGACAAAGGAGAGGCCAGAGCACCTCCTGCCCTACCGGATATAAGGACTTGCTTCTCTCTGGGTTGGCTGGGAATGAAAGTTCCATTCCCAGGCAACCCAGAGAGAAGAAAAACCCCTCTGTGATGGAGATTCATTCTCTCTGGGAGGCCAAGGTGCTGCAGAGAGGGGATCCCCCACAGGACACCCCGTTATTAAAGAGAAGAAGTTAAGCAGTTTCTTCTCTTTAAAAACGGATTGTTTGGGGGTGGGAGTGGAATTGATCCCTCTCCCTGGGCCCCTGGGTTTGGGAGGTTTGGGGGGACAAATGGGGTCTGTCTCCCCAACCCTCCTGAACCCAGGGGACCCAGCAGACACCCCCGAGACCCTCCATATTAAAGAGAGGAAAGCAAGTGGTTTCTTCTCTTTAAAAATGGAGTGTTTCGGAGGGGATGGAATCAATCCCCTCTCCCAGGTCTCTTGGGTACAGAAGGGTTGGGGGGACAGATCCCTTTTGTCCCCCAACCCTTCCAAACCCAGGGGACCAGGGAGAGGGGATCGATTCCACCCCCTCCCAAACACTCAGTTTTTAATGAGAAGAAACCGCTTGGTTTCTTAGCTTTAATAATGGGGTGTCTTGTGGGGGGGAATCCCCTCTCTGCTGGGTCCCCTACCTCTGGAAGGGTGTGGGGGATTGACCCCTTTTGTCCACCTAACCCTACCAAACCCAGGGGACCAGGGAGAGGGGATCAATTCCACCCTCTCCCAAACACTCCTTTTTAAAGAGAAGAAACTGCTTGGTTTCTTCTCTTTAATAATGGGGTGTCCTGGTGGGGGGCGGAATCCCCTCTCTGCCAGGTCTCCTGGCTTGGGAAGGGTTGGGGGGAAAGACCCCTTTTTTTCCTCCTACCCTCCCGGAAGCAAGAGACCCAGGAGAGGGGATCGAACCCCCCCCCCCCAACACTCCGTTTTTTAAGAGAAGAACCTGATTGGTTTCTTCTCTTTAAAAACAGGGTGTCCTGCAGGGGGATCCCCTCTCTGCCTGCACGCACGCATATACACACACACACACACACACACACACACACATACATACACACACACACACACACCACTCCTGCCTTGCCAGGAATTTTTAATGTGTGTGTTGGTGGTTGGAGTGATATTGTATGGGTGGTGGTGGTTGTGCACACCCAAAACCACCCCTAACCATCAAAACACACTTTAAAAATGCCCGGCTGGCCGGGCACAAATATGCTAGTTGTTACATAAACCCAAGGAAAGAATGAAGGTCAGTTCTTCATGGAGGAAGGGAAAGCTGAATTGTGATATTTTCTTCATGATTTCCTGGGAAGAAAGAAAACCCAATCCCTGCTCGCAAACACACACCTTAATCTCCCTCTCGGGTCTTTTCTTCCTGACCCTCACACACAGAGCAAATGTTCCCTTCAGCATTCTTAAAGTCTAATCTCCCTGGCACTTTTCATCACCCTGCTTGAGCTCTGGTCTTTTCAGCTCCTTAACTGCTTCGCACATTAATTTCTGGTCACCTACCAGTGTCTCTCCTGTCACCAGCAAGAAGATCAGACACATTTTCCCACATGCCACTTTACTCAACTTCAGTTTGACCACATTTTTAAAAAGAGCTGAAATACAGATAACAGAGATACCAGTTATATAGCACTAAGTCGTTCAGCTTTTCCAGTGTGTGAAAATTAGATGACTGACCTTCCTCATTTGCATAACATATTTGTTTTTTGTCTTAAATTTGACACATTCTAGATCCTCCCCCCAGCTGCTCAAGTGAATTCTTTACAGGTGAATCAGAGCAATCTCTTGTAAAATAAACAGTGCTTCAACTTCTAGAGATTTTTCTGTCTGGTCAGGAAAAGGTCTGGAGATAAAAAGAATACTTTGAGGGAGCTGTCTCTCGCAATAACCATACAGATGATTGCTTAAGAGTGGTTTGACAAAGACCAGATATTTATCTAATTTTAGCAGATATAGAAAAGATATTTATATCAACCTTTCACCTTTTACTTTTTTCATTCAGAACCTATAGCAATTTCCTGTTGATAGTTGGGCCAAGAATACATCAGAAGAAAGCACATAACTGTTATATAGCTTTTTCCTGAGCGAATAGCATAGATATCTCTTGCATCAGGGAGCTTCTCAGTAGAAGATGCAGCTCCCACCCCTGTGTTTCAACTAGTAACATATCTCTTCTGCTGGAGACAGAGACACTATATTGAAACCTCTTTGCAGGGACAGGAGGAAAGTAATGTATTATTTTATAGAAATTTTACAGGGTTAGGGATTCCTTCTTCTTTTACTATCTATGTATCTATCTGTCTTCTGTCTGTCTGTCTGTCTGTCTGTCTCTATCTGTCTGTCTGTCTATCTGTCTATCTATCTATCTATCTCCCCCAATCTCATGTACCCCATAATCATCACATAATTTCATGTACACTGTATGCCATGATCATTACAATTATAACAAATTAAGGGAAGACATATCTGGCTTTGCTTGTAGTGAGTCTATCTCATATATTTATTTCACCTTTTAAGTGAAATGAATGAACATTTGCACAATATTTTAATTTTCTGAGTTTCACCTTTTTGTGTTCAGGGAATGAAGAAGCAGACGAGTGAAGTAGTGAAATTCAGCTCTTTAATAGTGGGGTTTGAACACAGTTTGGATGGGGCAAAACTCAGACTTATATACACTATATACAGTATCAGTAACAATAAAACAACAAGTCCATTGGCTAACAGAGTGTGCACATTTTCAATCCACTTATTTGCATAAGAATAGATATATGAGAAAAGATACATTCTGCTCCAGTCAGAAAACACAGTTAACATACATAACACTTTCCCACCAAAGTGGTAACTATTTAACTACTTGCAACTTCTTTGCAGGCACCCCCCCCAAAGAAAGACTCAGACACCCGTATATGGATAAAGGCATCGGGCCACTTTTATTGAATAATGCCCTAGTCCGAATTATAACTTTCAATTGGTGTAATCATCCAATTGTAATTCTTTAACGCAAGCAGGCCGCAGTAACACTGGTAAGGTTCCACCCAAAATGCCAATGGCAATTGGCTACATGTAACTATTTGTATCAATTTGTTTTTTGACACAAACAAATTGTTGACCGGAATCAATAAACTATCTACTGACCCCACCCTATGACGTGTATCCGTTAAATCTCAAGGTGATGCAGGCTGTTAAGCTCCTGCCATCACCCCTTGCCTGGTTCGTCGTTGACCGGCCAAAGCTATTACCCCTGTACCTGTCTACGTGTTGGCCAGTCAATTGCGAACCTGCCGGATACCTCTGGGTCATAAATCTTTACCTTACCAGTGCTACCCGCCACACGGGGAGGCGTCCATGATGACTCACCGCCCCCCCCCAGACCGTCAGCTCGGTCGCCAGGCCTGCTTGCACCACACCCAGAAAGAGGTACATACCTCCAGCCGACAGGTGGACCCCTTCTCCTGCCTACCAGCAAAAATTTTTGTAAGCCTATCCGCAGGTGTCCAATGGCTGTCTCCCAGCCATGCTCAGCAAGGGACCGAGCAACAGCCCTGTCCACTGACTGCCGGAACAGTCCGAACCACGGAGATCCACGTCTCCCCTAAATTGGTGTCTCGGCACGATGTTAGACCATAGCGACCGTGTGTAAGCCATACGTGATAAAAACGCGAGGTCACAGCCCCTCGACAGTTTAGTAACAGCAGTGATCCATATAAGATCGTTGCCACCGAGGTGCCTAATAAGAACATCGGGCGGTCCAGCATCCCCGACGGACATCAGGAATGGCAACAGTTCCCGCCCCCTTGTGCCGCGCATACCATACCATCGCATACGTGCGGATGCACACAGCCCAAGTTGGGGTCCACTCTCTGTCGCCGCAGCATATACTGCTGCCCAGTGTACATAGCTGTGGCCCACCAGCCCCACTGCCACCGGTGTGTAGAGACACACAGGATCTGTAAAAGAGGAGAAGAGGTTAAGGTCATAACTAGGTACTCATACAGTGAGGGCACGTACATATAAGAAATTGTGCGTACATGCATGTCGGCCTCCGAGTACTCCAAACGTAGCTGCGATCAACGCGACGCCTATCCTAATTAAATGGGTGCCAAAACGGGCCCCCACACCGCGAAGCACGGCACCGGTCACCCTCCGTAACATTACTTCGGCAAGGGTAGGCCTATCCTGGTGGCAGAAAAACAGGCTGGGGCACGCAGCAGGCACTGTTGAAAATTCATGTAGGGCACCAACCGGACAGATGTCTCAATGAAACTTCGTAGTAGTCTAACTCCACTGCCTACGCCATGCTGAACAACCTTTGAGGACCTTATCCCCAAATTGAGCCCACTCATGTGTGACATAGACATCGTCGAGTTCCAGTGCCCTACGAGACACATCCGCCTTACACCGATGGTACCAACTCTGGCACCCACTCACTGATGCGGAGCACTCCCAAAAAGGCTACGTGGTAGCTGCGTGACCAAGAGCCACTTCACACCTATCCAAACATAAGTCGTGCCAGCCTCGTGCAAGGTGGGTCAGAAACTCTGGCGAACTGGGGTGGCGCATGTCCGGGCGGTGGACACATTCACGTGTCCACCCCTCCAAAACACGATGCATGCAGAAGTAACTCACGCAGTCATTGAACACCCCCCCCCCACGTTGGCCATAAATGCCAGTGCCGAAAGCCTGAAGGCTATAGTACGGGGGGCCAAACCCTGACTGCGAAGATAAACATGCATTGTATAACCTGGTCCACTGATATTGACCACACTTGAGGTAACTGTAGTTACTCGCAAAAAGTTCTAAATCGCATGAAAGCATGTTGATACGCCTTATGTGTGCGAGGTGCCAATGACATGCCCGGTTCACCTCTCCTCGCCAAACGTCCAAATATCGGCCGGGAGTGGCGAGTGGAATTCCTCTGCTTCCGGAGCAAGGCACGGAACCGGGGGATCTGCAGGCGGGACAAAGCATCACCAATATCGTTATTAATACCTGGAACATGTCTGGCCCTGAACAGCACATTTAGGCGTAGGCTTCTCAAAAAGACTTGACAAACCAATGCCATGACCCTGGGGGATTTGCACGTCTGGGTGTTGACAATGTGCACCACTGCCGCATTGTCACACCAAAAATGGACCACTGAGTTGGCCCACTCATCATCCCATAGCATCAGTGCTCCCCAATTTGGGAAGAAACTCAAGGAAGGTAAGATCGCGGAGGCGATCCGTGCCCAGCCATGCATGGAGCCCTCGGCTGTAAGTCCCCCTACCCTCAGAGTAAACCCCCATAATCCAGGGAGCTGGAGGCATCCAACCGTACTTGAAATCTAGGGCAGACCATAAGGTCTGATCTCCAGGAAGAGACCCCGTTAAATCCCTGGAGGAATTTGAGCCAGACCGCAAGGTCCGCCCATATGCTCCTGATCAGCCGGACCCTGTGGTAACGTTTAACAGGCCAGCCATGGCGTCACACAGGCGCCTGGCCAATGCTCTGCTGGGTGTAACCACCCTGCAGGCAAAGTTAAGGTGGCCATGAAGTAGCTGCAGCTCACGAGGGGACACTTTATGTTTGGCAATCAATGCCAAAATCGCCGCAGAGATCCGAGCCACCTTATCCATGGGTAACCCAGATGCCTGTGCGACAGAGTCAATTCCAAAGCCTATAAATGTGAGCTTAATAGATGGGCCCTCTGTCTATTCAGGTGCTAAGGGGACACCCAGTTCCCACATGAGTGTCTGAAATGTAGTGAGGAGACGCGTGCACGTGTCCAAGCCCCATTCACCCCCGAACCAAAAGTCATCGAGGTAATGGGCAAGAGACCGGGACCCCGACCTGTGAGCAAAGGCCCACTGAATGAAAGTACCGAATCGTTCGAATGCTGAACATGGAATAGAGCAGTCAAAAGGCATAGCCTTATCTAAGTAAAATTCCCCTTGGAACCTACAACCCAATAGCTCAAAATCCCCTGGGTTCACTGGCAATAATCGGAAAGCCGATTGCATATCAAACTGTGCCAGGAAAGCACCGAGACCGCATGAGCGTACCACCCTTAGGGGCTGAACAAACGATGTTTTCCTGACAGAAAAAGGTCAGCAGGAATGGCCTCACTGACCAAAGAACCCGCAGGGTAAGCTAGATGGAGGATTAGATGACATTCACCCGGGTTCTACTGCGGTACTAGCCCCAGAGGGGAGACCTTCAAATTAGGGAAAGGTGGTTCCAAGAAGGGGCCCGCTACTCTCATAGCCTCAACTTCCTTAGCTGTGCCCAGTGCAGCAACCTCCTCATTACCTATCAAGGGAACTAAATTAGTAGCATCTTGGGGCCCCTAACACCCCGAATGGAATACGAAAGCCCCATTGGAAACCCTCCAGCAGGTACCACACATCATCCCTTCTTGGATAAGCTGAGAGCCATCGCTCCAGTACACTAATTGGGGAGGGGGGCTTTGACATAGCTAGTTCCATCGGACGGAGCTCTGATCGCCCCCTGTCCACCCCTACCTCTGCCCCGTAACCCACCAACCCGCGGGCACACGGAGGCAGCATGGGGGCCAGCGCAAAAGCAGACACTCGTGTTGGTAACGACACTGGCACTTATTACACACGTCGCTAGCTGAGAAGGTCGAACACAGCAGGCGGGCTGGGACCCCCTGCCCCACTGGTCAGCAGGGAGCCTGTGTAGCAGCATCCCGCTGCACAGCATGACCACAATGGTACCTATCACCAGGCGCCAGTCACGTGGGAGTCATGTACCAGAGCCACAATTGCTGACAGGGCTCATCCCACCTCATCTCAGGATGTAGGGCCACCCTCATCCAAATTCCTCATCGTAAGCCAACTACGATGGGCCCATGAAATCAACCATCACCCTGTAAATATTATCAAGGGATTGAACCATCGGGATGGCCCAATCAGGCCAGGCCCTGAGGCATACCGCCATATATATAAAGTATGCCGGCAACCAGTTGGCCCAGGTGCGCGGTGGCTTACGACGACGGGACAGCTCCTTGTCTCTGTCGTCCTATCCCTCTCACTCTTCCTCAGTGGGCTCACGGTTCAATAGGGAGAATATATCCACGTACTCCCCTCCAGATCTTATCCCTCATGACCTGTGACAAATGACCACCCAGTGGCCAGGAATAACCAGCCGTCGGCAAAGCCATCGTCGGCACATTCTGTATAGAGGGCATACGCAGCGGGACCTGGATAGCCCCTGCGATGCTCGGCACTGCCCCAGGGGCGGACACCCCCGCCCATAACGAGGGACCATTTAGAAACCATGGATACTGGGATAGGATGGTAACTGATGCCCGCTCGCATCAACTTGACGAGGCCAGGGCCACTGAACCCCACCACTGTAAGTGGGCTGTGGTGTTGGTGCACTTAAATTGAACCTGATACTCACTAGGTGCACCCCTGTGAGCCGCCCCCACCGGGGGTTCCGGCCCACGGCAGGCGTCGGAGCTCGCGACCGGAATCGAGCTCTGGGATCACCCCCGACTGCTCCCAGCCTGGACATCAGGTCGAACGGGGAGCTGCGAGATACCAGCTGGGGCCGGCCGGACCGTCTCAAGCAGGTTGACCCGGTTGGCCGCCCGCTGAAGCATAGCGGCCAGTAAGGTAGCCGGGGTCGACGAAGGGGCCCCTGTTGAAGAAAGAGTAGCACCCCCCTCCGAAGGAGGCTGTGCAATGCCCAGGGATGCTTCCAGCACTGCTATCCGTGCTAACAGAGCATCCACTGCCCCAGAGCCCCCAGTACAAAGCGGGCCGGGTGGGCCGGACAGCCCACTAGTCAGTTGAGGAAAAGGCAACCCAAAAGGAGAGCCAGGGCCAGAATAGGGCCCTGCCCAAAACTCTGGCCCATTGGGGGCCGGAGGAACAGTGGGTTGGACACCCGCACCAGCCCCCCCCCCCGGGCTGCCCTGTCCCATGCCCAGCAAAGGCGGGCCGATGGCCGGATCCCCGGAGTGGCCAGCCTGTAGCTGACCAGCTACCAAGCTGGAACCCGGCTGCCAAGTGGTAGCCTGACCAGCCCCACTGGTACCAGTGGGCAAGGCTGGCACATTGCCCTGCCCTGGGGGCACAGCCCTGGTCCTCTGACCCAAAGGCTGGCCCCCATCCAACGCAGGGCCGGTAAAAGTTCTTCCCCTTGGCCGCGGCTTCAGCTCTGGGGCCTTCTGCTTGGGAGCCATGTCTCACTAGGAGAAGAAAGTCATAGTTGGATCCCTATCCAGGGATCGAACTCCTAGCGTTTAAGCACCGCGGCAGCCAAGCAATCGAAGGCTCCAGGTGCTTCGATCCTCCTTTCCCAGCCGGGAAACGAACTGCAAAGGCTCAATAGCCGAAGACTAATAAGGAAAAACAGCGACGAAGAAAACTTCTCCTCTCCGTCGCAAATCTAAAATGGCAGCTCGGCTGCCTTGTGGCCACCCCTTTTATAGAGGGGTGGCCACGCCCCCTAACTCACCCGGATGTCTGAGTCCGGGTGGGGGCCCCCCGCAAAGAGCACGGCGGCCATTTTGGTGCTGCACTTTCATTCTTTCAATCTGCTTGGTTGGCATGAACTGGGGTAGGTGAGGGGACATATTTCAGTACTGTCTCCTGCTACAGCCACTGTTCAAAATATATTGCTGCAGTATCTTTCAGACACAAGTTCCTGGCTTGACTTCTCATCCTTCTTGGTCACTTCAGAAGATTGACTCAGGTTCCTGGTAAAAGTCCTCACAAAACTTCTCCAGCTGTCACCATCTCGGCTCATCATCTGGCCGGGTCTACCTTAGGTAAAAACAAAATCCTTTAACCAGGATGGCAGTCTAGTTTCCCTTCTGGGTTGGATGCTTGGCTGAGCCGGCACAGGGGCTCGTAGGATGGGCGACCTGACTGAAGTGAGGGATTGACTAGAGGGGGAGGATTGTAAACCCGAATTAAAGCCCTGTTTGTCAGATGGAGGAGCAGGGGATCGCTCAAAACCAAAATCTAATTCTGTGGATGAATAAGACAACTCAGGGTCCCTCCTGTGTGTACAAAGATTGGAGGGCGACTCTGAACAAAATTGGTCATCATCAATACAGGAATCCAGAGTGCTAGGCTGGGACAGTGTAGGGGTACACCTGGCCGGAATAGGGGAGCATTCCACAAATTCCCCTTGAAATCGGTTCCTAGAAGACACTTCTGGGTCAATGTTGGCTGGCTGCTGACTATTACCTTTGCCCCCTGGGTTTAAATGGGTGGGGGCCAACTCTAGCGTCGAGTGTCTGTATTCGTCTTGTGGGTCTAGTACTCTGAGTCTCTATTGATTCGCATGCCTCCTCCAGATCAGACCCATGGCTGTTTCAATTCTGTAAGAAACAGGACCAGTCTGATTGATTACAAACCCAGGCACCCACATAGGACCACCAGCTGCATAATTGTGGCAATGTACAGGGTCTCCAGATGAGAAACCCTTCAGGTGTTGGATTGCTATATTTGTGACTTTGTCCTCTACCCTAGAGAGATCCAATCTGTCCAGCAAGGATGACAGTTTCCTTTGCTGGAGCAATTCAGCAGGGGACAGCCCTGAGGCAAGGGGGGTGAGCCTTTATGTGAAAAGAAACTGGCATAACTGGAGCTCCAAATCCCATTCACCCATATGCTGAAGTGCGTCTTTAGTTGTGCACACCAGCCGCTCAACCTGGCCATTGGTGGCTGGGTGGAATGGGGTGACAGTGATGTGTCTAATTGCATTCCTATCTATGAAGGACTGGAATTCTGCAGATGTGAACGTGGACGCATTGTCTGACACCAGCACATCTAGAAGACCAAATGCTGCAAACAGCCTTCTTAATTGCATTAGCATGGTGGCTGAAGTGATATTAGGCACCCTAATCACTTCCAGCAACTTAGAGAATGAATCCACAACAAAGAAAAATAGGGCATCCCTAAATGGACCTGCAAAATCTATGTGCAACCTGGACCATGGGCCCCGAGCAGAATCCCATTCCCAAGAGGGAAGGTGGGATTGATCTAGGCAAGAGGACTGACAATTGGCATAAGTGCCGACCATTTGTTCTATGTCTTGGTCCAGTTGAGGCCACCAAAAGTAGCTACAGACAAGGGCTTTGGAACGCACAATTCCCGGGTGACTTGTGTGAAGTAGATGTAAAACCTTTTTCCTGAGAGTGACAGGAATGACCACCGCTGGCCCCATAGAAGGCAACCTCATTCCACTGACAGTTCCAAATGCTTGCGGTGGAATGTTCTGAATTCCTCAGCTAGAGGAGAGACAGGCCGGCCTTTTTGTACCCGAGACATTACTTTAGTCAATGTTTTATCCTTGGCCATAGCCTTGGCTATATCTGAGGGGATGACTGGGGGCGAGTCGAAAGCCTCAATCATAAGGACCTGGTGGTCACTTTCAATCGGCTTCCCTGACCCCTGGCAGTGGAGAACATGACAGGGCATCAGCGTGGCTGATGTTCTTGCCGGGCCTGTGCACCAAGGTAAAATTGTATGCATTTAGGAAAATTGCCCAACGCAACATCCTTGAGGACAGAATTTGAGGCGTGGGCTTCCCATTCACAAAGATTCCAAGGAGGGGCTTGTGATCAGTTACAATGGTAAAAGGTCTTCCATAAAGGTAATCGTGGAATTTCTTAGTGCCAGCCAGGATTGCCAATGCCTCCCTGTCAGTCTGAGCATAATTCTTCTCAGGCATTGAGAGTGAACGGGAATAGAATACTATGAGGGCTTCCCTCCCGTCATTTAGTACATGGCATAACACAGCTCCCACCCCCTCAGGGGATGCATCACACACAAGTAAAACTTCCTTGTTAGGATCAAAATGAGTTAATACAGCATCCGAAAATAGCAGCCTTTTAAGTTCTAGGAACGCTTTCTCCTGGCAATGGCCCCAGTGCCAAACAGTATCTCTCTTAAGAAGCCGATGTAATGGTTCGGCAACTGAGGCTTTGCGATGGAGAAAAGTGTGATAGAAGTTTAACAATCCTAGAAGTGATTGCAATTCGGCTTTACATTTTGGCCTGGGTGCATTTCGCACGGCCGCCACCTTGGAGAAAGAGGGCATGATACCTTGGGGTGTAATTTGGTACCCCAGGAACTCCACTTCCTGTGCCAAAAACACACACTTGTCTCTTCTTAAACATAGTCCAGCCCTCTCAAAACGTGACAGGACTTGATCGAGCCTGGCCGCTAGTTCGACGGTGTCCTTAGCGGTGATCAGGACATCATCAAGATATGGCAGGACACTTGGCAAACCTTTTAAAATACGTTCTACAAGAGATTGAAATATTCTGGGGGCTGCGTTCACCCCAAATTGTAGTCGAGTTACCTTAAATGCCCCCCTATGGTCTGGGCTATGGCAGCAGCAGGAGACATAGTCAATTGTTGGTAAGCCTAGGCAAGGTCAAGTTTTGTGAAGCAATTTCCTCCATGCAAGGAGGCAAGAAGGTGGCTTATCACTGGCAAAGGATATGCATTCGGGCAAATAGCTTTATTGATGGTACACTTGTATTCAGCGCATAACCTGACCTCCCCGTTACTTTTCAAAGCAGTCACTATTGGTTTCTCCCACTCTGCAGAGTCCACTGGCACTAGGATGCCCTGCTCCACCAGTTTGTCCAACTCGGCTTCTATCTTCTCCATTAAAGCAAAGGGTACCCGGCGTGGCTTCATCCAGATGGGCCGGACGGTTGGGTCAAGCTCAAAGTCCACAGGGGGTCCTTTGTGTAACCCTAAACCCTTTTTGAACACCTCAGGATGTGCAGCACAAATGTCCCGGATTTGGTCAGCGTCTGTTGCATGAATGCCAGAAAGCCGGATTCCCAGGGGCCTAAACCATTGGGTCCCAATAAGACAGTTAGTGCCCTGCTTAACTACAACCAAAGGCAAGGAGGCGCAAACGTTTTTGAATTGGACCATGAAATTTCCCACCCCCAGGACTGGAATCTGACAACCTTGCACATTCCGGAGGGAAGTTTTAAAAGATTTGAGCTTGGGCCGAGAGGCAGGGGAAATTCTCAAAAACACCCACCGTGGGATTATGGAAAAGGTAGTACCTGAATCCACCTCCATCTTGAAGGGGACATCCTGCAGGCTCAGGTCTGCAAAGAAATGCCCGCTGACGATGCCCACTTGGCATGGCTCAGGCTCTGGTGACACTTTGGCGGTGGATGTTTTGTGATGATGACTCTTCTTGACTCAGGTGCTGGAGTTCTTTGCTTTCGCTGTCGGCATACTTTAGCAATGTGCCCTCGTCGCCCGTAGTTGTGGCATTCTGCGGTGTGGAAGGGGCACTTCCTGCGGTCATGCCGTGCTCTGCAGCCATCACACTTGCAAAGGAATTTCTTCTCCGGATCATCACGGTGCTCTCGGTGCTTTTGTTGGACCAATTGGGCTTCTCCCTCTGCATCACTGGACTCCGATGAAGAGGTGGAACCAGGCGAAGATGAGGAGGATGAAGATGAATTTTGCTGAGCTTGCACAGCTGAGTCGGTGGTACTGGTGGTGGAGTGGCAATGCTGGAAAAGCTTGATGCCGGACCATGTGGCCTCAGACGCTACCGCTTCTTCTAGGACAGCCTTGAAGGTTAGCGTCTTCCTGATTGTGAGGCGACGTTGAGCATCTTTGTCCCTCATGCCGGACAGCAAACGGTCCTGGAGTGTTTCTTCGATGTTGTCCCATTTGCACGGGGCGGCAGCAATGTGCAGAGCGGTGGCGTAGTCTGCAATGGACTCCCCAGGTCGCTGCTCCCTTCTGTAGAAGGCCACCCTGGCCGGGAAGATTGAGACCTCTGGCTGCAAGTGTTTCCTCAGTGTGGACATGATTTCTGCAAGCGGCACCACATCCACGTTTCTTGGGAGAACGAGGTTGGTTGCAAGCTCTAGCGTCTCAGAACCGCACTGAGCGAGGAAACAGGAGCGCTTCTGGTCTTCATCGGTGATCTTCTGCGAAGCCATTGCGTGGCAGAATCGGCATTCGTTTGTTGCCCATTTCTCTGGATGTGCTGCGTCAGATGGGCCAATGTTGCTGCCGTGTGGGGTCACCATCCCATCCTCATCTCCAGTTTCATGTTCAGGGAATGAAGAAGCATACGAGTGAAGTAGTGAAATTCAGCTCTTTAATGGGGTTTGAACACAGTTTGTATGGGGCAAAACTCTGACTTATATACACTATAAACAGTAACAATAACAATAATACAACAAGCCCATTGGCTAACAGAGTGTGCACATTTTCAATCCATTTATTTGCATAAGAATAGATACATGAAAAAAGATACATTCTGCTCCTGTCAGAAAACACAGTTAACATACATAACACACCTGTATGTTCTTGAAGTTATATTTTGTACCCTGGTTTCCAATGTGATCTCAAAGTCAGATAAGTCTAGTATCCCTAGTACTATGTTGCATCTAAGCATTATCACAAGTTGCCAATAGATTAAAAAAGAAGAAATGAGTCTTTAGCACTCCACTGGCCTCCTCTGGCCAAAGTCCTGTTGCTTAGTGTAGAGTGGGTCCACTGTAACAATGGGAAGTTAGTGAATCAATTCCTCTGAAAGTTCCCTTGAGTCAAATGGATCTAGTCTAACCAGAACTTATTGTGTTAAAGTAAATTGCAGTTAGAGTAGTACCATTTCAAAAAATGAAACTTACACAGCAACTGACTATATCTATCTATCTATCTATCTATCTATCTAATCTATCTATCCATCTGTCTATCTATCTATCTATCTATCAGTATTAGAAACACAGTCTTTAGAAAAATGTTATTGGTGATGGCTGATGCTACTGGAATTCTCTTTGAGAGACATGGAAGGAGCCCTTCTGAAGAGTGGAAAGCATTGTGAGGACACTCAGGCATCCCTGGGCAATGGTGGGCTGTTGGCTAATCCTTCTTATCCAGAATTGTTGCATTGTAAACTTGCTGATAATCAAAATGACCAAACAGTCTTTGCACACCTACCCCCCAAGAAAGAGACGATACCTTTGGCTTGGGTAATAACTGGCCACTTTATTTCAAAAATTCAAACTGTGGCAGAAAATTAATGTTCTGCACTGCAGGAGTAGCACAGGAGGTAACTATCTAGTCAGCAAGTCAATTCCTATAATCCAATTTATTCCATCAATTATATTATAATTAAATATGCTTTTACTGCTAACAAAATTCCACAACAAAGTTGTCAAGAACTTCCATAATGGCAGAGTAATATCCTGAAATTCTAATTAGGCCATGTGTCTCTTTTACAACTTTGATATGGCCTGTACCAAAAAAATTCTTAATTTTCCTATATAATTTACCAGATTGTTACCCCATCCTGTGCTACATGCCCAAAAGTGACCGAACAATAAGAACATATACTCCCAAAACTCATACCTGTACACAAGTGTGGGAGGGGTGAAAAAACAAGGACTCCATGGCCAATCAGAAGTCCAAGCAAAAAATTCCCATCCGGTCTGAATCACATTAGTGCAGAGGGAGGGAGGGTAGGCAAATGGCCGTGGGGCAGTGCAAAACAGAATGGCACTGGGTAAGCTGACCCAGTCCCTTATATAGGGTCAGCTCCACCCAACACCAAAATGGATGCCACTGGTGCGTCTCCCCGGAGGGAAGTGCTCAAAGCACACGCCAGAAGCACCTGCCTCTGGCACACCTTCATTTTCATAACCACAAATAACAGTAGTTTTTAATTTCACTTCATCTAAAGAGGAACTCTTAGTTTCACTTTACCACAAACAGAAATATGTTCCTAATGACTGAGCTGACTCCACAGATATGAGATGGTAGGGCATCATGCAGAAATAGCACTTTAGCTGGAACACATGCAGAAAAGGTATGAAGTTAACCAAATTCCTGTCCTATATGTAGAAATGTATATGTTTATTTTATTTGTATCCCACCCTACTCAGCACAGGTCGTATCAGGGCGGCTCATAACACGTCAAATAAAGATACAATATAGCAGAAACCAAAAATACAATATAGCAAGAGCAGAGCACGAAATACAATAAAAAAGTAACAGTGACAACTCAGTAATACAGCACACAACTCACTCTGGGCCCCCAAAAGTGGGAAGTGGTGGTCCTGGTGCCTCTATAGCCTTTAAGTCTGGGCCAGAGGCCCCCAGATGCCAGCGAAGATGGCCTGTCTCAGCATTCATCACTACGGGACCTCACCGCCCTGCAGAGGAGGCTGGAGGTGGCAAAAAAAGTCCAGCCACCTCTATGGCCTTTAGTCCAAGCTAGGCGGGGCCAGGAGGGAGGTAATGGCACCCGCAGCTGCGCTGGCTCCCATCTCTACACCGGTGGAGTGGGCAGTGGGGGTCCTCCTCAGTTGTTTCTGGTTTTGTTTTGGTAGGACTAGTGGCATATAACACCAGCAGGGGTCAGTAGACATAAAGTGAGGCAATTTGGAAATGTATTTTCATTGAATCCTTGGGTATCTGTAGAGGCAAAACAACCATAGCTGAGGAGGATATCACTTGTATGAGCTTTAGTTAAGAGAAAGACATGTTTTGATTCTTTCTCTTCGATTTACTTTGTAGAATATGTGTAGAATAAAATATAATATTTTATATTCTATTACACTTTAAACTTATGTGAGAGAGAAGTATATGAGAGATTGTAGAACCAGAGAAGGGAGCTCCAAGAGAAAATGGGGCTGAATGGATGAACTAGAAAAGTGGCACTTACAGAATAAATATTACTCCATTTCTCATTTTTCTATCCTTAAGTTCCTTTTCTACATTGCCAGGAAACAGTTTGCAAGAAAAGGTATGCACCTGCATGAATATTTCTACCTTTTTTTTTGTAAATACTTTCCTCCAGCCATTTTGGAAGCAATTCCCCTTTTTATATATATTTCTCTTTTGTACAATTTTCAGTGATGTAAGTGCAATTTCTCCTAAAATCTGCATCAGATTTTACCTCTTTTGCATTGGTTTGGAAAGTTTAAATCAAAGAAGTCTGCCTTTAAATGTGATTGAAGCAAAATTTCCATTTTGTAAGCAAAATGTTCAAAAAGAAGTACTGTATACAGGGAAAAAGAAGAGATAAATCTTTAAGATAAACACGATGGAGATACATGAAAGTTAAGTGCAAGAGGCTTAAAGTGAAAATGAGAAGAGAAATGATACCTGTGGAAATAAAACAAAGGAGTTGTATAGTTGTAGCAATTAGCACAAAATAACTAACAGGTACAATTCTTATTCCCCTGGATATTTTTGGCTATATATGGAAAAACATTCCTTCTAAATTCCTAGCTGCAATGGCTGTCAGATGCTATTATACTGAACATTCTATGCAATATTATGAAAATATTGTGTGGACAATTATTCCACATTCCCTCATGTGGCTACGGCCAATGGCACATTAATTGCTGATGCATCCATTTTTGTCAGTTACCAAATCCATCACCCCAGGTATGAAAACTACTGGTTAAGCAACACTGCACCGAGTAAAACAAAGGTTTAGGCATTGGTATCCAGGAAAAATACTGTGAACAATATTTTTAGCCACTTGTATGCAAGCAACCTGTCAGCTAAGATAAAGGCATATATTTACATTCTTCAGTAAATAACGTTTTGCCCTACATCATTTAGTTGCATCTAATGATGATGAGACCGTGATTCTTAATGGTCAATCTTCTTCCCAATGTTACTGGGAATGGGGAGGTGTCATGGGAAGAAGTAGCCTCAATGTGCCTCTGGCAGTGGCAGTTACTGTTTTGTTTTTGACAGCCCTACAATTAATTAAAAACAGCATAAAATTTATATCTTTGTAATCATAAATAAGGATGGGATTTCATAATCCTTGGACTTCCTGTCCCAGAAGTCACTGTCAATCTGCCAGGCATAGAGCTCTGGGACTGGAAGAGGAAAAAGAAGTATGAAATATATAGACCTTCTTACTGTCATTGCCTGCTTCATTATGCATGTGTTGGCTGGGAAAGAAGATGGGAACATTTGTCCAGACATGCTTGCCTCACTGCTCCCTGAGAAGGGTAGTCCTGCTAACCATGAGGTTCTATTTAAGGTTCTATATAATTCTTCTTCTTCTTCCACTCCCAGACATCTGCCAGGAGGATTCTAGGTGCCTTATTGAACTAGAAGTCCAAGAATTACATACACACCCCCGCAAAAAAAAAACCTAAGAAAAACTAACACAGTAAAACCCTGGTTTTCAAATGATTTGCCATGGTTTACGGCTGGAAATCCCAAGGAAATGATGTCCTGGTTCATGATGTTTTTTCACCTTATGACTGAGAATTCCCCAGATTGCATTGCACCTGGAGGGGGGTATATAAGATCACCCACAACAATTTTGGACACTGTGGGTGGCATGATCGTAGCGGGGCGGCCTTGCCTTTGCACGTTCACAACACCCCTTCCGTAGTCGTTGCTAAAGTGTGGGATGTATTAAATCCAGCGCCTTAGTGACTACTCCAGAAGAGATGCTGTAGACATGCAAGGCAAGGCAGCCCCACTGCGATCATCACCTCTCCCCCCCTTCTGTGCCTGGGTCGGTGCTGCGAAGGGAGGGGAGAGGCAATTGATCGCAGTGGGATGGCCTTGCCTTGCGTGTTCAGGTGCCTCTTCTGGAGCCGTCACTGAGGTGTGGGATTTAAAAGACATGATTTAGCAACGGCTCTGGAAGAGGCACCATGAACGCACAAGGTAAGGCTGCCCTGCTGCAATCGCTAAGGTGCTTCTTTCTCAGGGTTGGTGTTGGGTGACAAAGAGGAGCAGTTTGTCCATCCGGTCACCAGGGCTGGCCACATCCAGGGCTCCCCCGCTGAAGACACCGCAGCCAGGCAAGGCAAACCGCTCACCTCTCTCTCTCCCCCGTTGCAGCACTGACCCTGACAAGGAAGGGGGGAGAGGTGAGTGGTTTGCCTTGCCTGGCTGTGGCTTCTTCAGTGGGGAAGCCCTGGATGTGGCTGGCCTTGGAAGCTGGACAAACTGCTCCTCTTCATTGCCCAGCACTGACCCTAAGAAAGAAGTGCCAGAACCCAGGCAAGGTAGGGAAAGATAGGGAGCTCAGCTCCCTCATTTATATTCCTTTTTACTGTGTGTCAGGCATTTGTAAATTTTCTGTTAATTATTTTTTAATTCAGGAACTTTTTGAATTTTTAATGCATTCCTATGGGAAAACCTGGGTACTGCATGACGGATAGTGCGCCCGTCTCTGACCCAGCTCTTGGGAAAATGAAAGGAGCCTCATTTGGGCAATCCCTGAACAGAGTTTCTCCTGCAAAAATCCTTTCAACCCAGAATAATTTCTGATATGAAATTGTTGTTGATGTTCAGTTGCACAGTCGATTCTGACCCTTTGCTACCCCATGGACCATTTTCCTCCAGGCATCCCTATCCTCCACCATCCTTCTCAGCCCACCCAGCTCTGTGCCCATTGTGTCTACAATACCATCTAGCCATCTCATCTTTGGACACCCCTTCTTCTCTTGCCCTCTGCCTTTCCCAGCATCAAAGCCTTCTCAAGTGAGTCCTCCCTTCTCATTTGATGTCCAAAGTACTTTAGCTTCATCTTCACTATTTGTCCCTCCAATGAACAGTCAGGGTTGATTTCTTCTAGTATTGACCTATTTGTTCTCTTTGCTGTCCAAGGAACTCTCAGGACTCTCCTTCTACACCACATCTCAAAGGCATCTATTCTTCTGCACTCAGCTTTCCTAATAGTCCAGCTCTCACACCCATACATTACCACTGGGAATAACATTCCTTTGGTTATGCGAATTTTTGTTTTCAAGGTGATGTCTCTGCTTTTCACTATATTCCCCAAGTTTCTCATAGCTTGTCTCCCCATAATCAGTCATCTTTTTGTTTCATGGCAACAGTCGCCATCTGCAGTGATCTTAGATCCCAGGAAAGTAAAATCTGTCACTGCTTTTACTTCTTCCCCACCTATTTTCCAGGGACTGATCGGACCTGTTGCCATTACAGTGATACCTCATACAACGTCCAAACTTGGTTCCACAAGTTTGGACTTTATACGGATTTGGACTTTGTATGAAGCATGTAAAATCCTAGCCGCGATGCCTCATACAACGTCCAAATCCTTGCCGCGATGCCTAATACAACGTTGTTTCCATAGAGATACATTGTACTGTAACAGCACAGACTTCAGGGCAAAGTCAAGGAAACAGACAGGAAACTGACAGAACTTTAAGAAATCATTGTCTAAAGGCTAAAAACATTACAAAAACTTGTCAAACAACCCTGATTGTCCAAGAACCTGAAGAATGCTGCAAAAATCCCTGGAATGCTTCTAAAAATTCTGACAAAAAAATTTTAAAAAAATCCAAAATCGCGCTCAAAACCACTCCTAAACCCTCTTTGCCTCATGCAAAACCCACAAGAGCAATGCATGTATGTGTCCTGCCTTTTATACTGCCCAGGCACAATGCAACCTGGGAAAACCCCAATGCCTCATACAAAGTCGCACGACTTTGTATGAGGCAACTTTTTTCAAGGAATTAAGTGATGTTGTATGAATCCGATGTTGTATGAAGCGGATTTTGTATGAGGTATTACTGTATCTTGTTTTTCTTGATATTAAGTCTCAAGCCAGCTTTTGCACTCTCCTCCTTCAATCCAATCAAGAGTTTCTTTAGGTCTTCCTCACTTTCTGCCATTAGGGTGGTATCGCCTGCATATCTCAAATTGTTGATGTTTCTCCCAGCAATTTTGATCCCATATTATGATTTCTCCATCCCTGCATTGCACATTATGTGCTCTGTGTATAGATTAAATAAGCAGGGTGATAAAATGCAGCCTTGTCTTACTTCTTTTCCTATTCCAAACCACTCTGTCACTCCGTGTTCTGTGTTAACTGTGATAATCCTGACTGCATTATCACTTTCTTAGACCCAACCATGCATATGATGTAGAGGATGGCAGGACGTTGGTACACCTAATTCATTTGGGCACACTTGTCTTACCCGAACCACACTACATTCAATGCTGTCTAAGTAGATAAAATTGAGTACAAATAGGCCTGAAATGTAGAATTGCTTTACTGATTTCCCCCCCAAGAAATATGTTATTCGTAAAATATAACAGCCTGCCCTGGCATGTCTCTGACAATTCTGGATTGAGCCCACACAATCCTAGTTGTAGGTGGGCTAAATCTGGGAGTGGTTTCAGTAGATCCTGCCCAGTGTGTAATAGTTTGGATGTAATTCTTATTTTTCATTTACTGGCAGACTAGGTTTCACCAGAGTGGGGTTTTCTTTTAAATAGAAAATATTTTCAATGTGGTAACACACACACACACACACACACACACACACACACACACACACACACACACACACACACACACACACACCAGGCAAGTTCTACTGGTACCACTCCCAGATTTAGCCCACCTACACTTAGGATTGTGTGGGCTCTATGTCAACATTCAGGGTTGTCAGAGACATGCCAGGGCAGGCTATTATATTTTCCTATAGTATACTAGCATATTTTGCCCGGCGGTGCCGGGCTTTTTAAAATTGTGTTGGATAGTAAAGGGTTTCATTTTTTTTTCGTGAACCAATGGTGCTGGGCTGTTTTAAATGGTGTTGTAAGGTTTTGTGATTTTGTGGCTTCAAGGCGCTGCGTCCGCCTGCGGTGGACTTGCGCTCCCAATGGTTTTTTTGGGGGGGTTCTTTTTGGGTTTTTTTTTTTTGCGTGCCAGCTTCCTCAGTGCCAGGCTCTTTAAATTGGTTTTTGAAGGTTTTTGTTTTATGTTTATGCAAATTTTATTTTATTTTAATTAATTTAATTTAATTTAATTTAATATTATTTAGTTTAAAATTTAATTTTGGTTTTTAAAATGTTTATTTTTACGCATTTTTATTTTTATTTTTGTTTTTTGGAGTGAAAAGTGATTTCTGGGTTTTTTTGTATTTTTTGAGATTAGTGTGATTATTTTTGAATGTTTTTATAACTTATTTGATTAATTTTGGAATTAATCTTATTAGTTTTAATATTTTTGAATATTTTTTCTCTTTTGGCCTCTGGGTGGGGGGGGAGCTTTTCTGCCTCTCTACAATTGTTCTCTTCTGTCCTCTGGGTGTCACTTCCGTTAAGTTTTCTCTTTCTTTTCTCATTTGAGTTCTGGTCCTCATGGATAGAAGACGTCTTTTGGTAAGTTCTCTGTGTGTTGTTTTTTTTTGGGGGGGATTGTTTTTTCTTGTTTCTTTTTGGCTGTTTTTGTGTTTCATTTTTGGATTTTTTATGTGTTTTTTATTGTTTTTGATTTGTGTTTTTGTGTTTATTTTTTCAGGGGGGGTGGCTTTCTTTCCTGCGGGCCATGCTGGCTGGCCCGTGGGAAGGAAGGGCAATGGCGGGGAGGCTTTCTTTCCCATGGGCCATTCTGGCTGGCCCATGGGAAGGATGGGCAATGGCGGTGGGGGGTTTCCTTTTTTCCCCCGCGGGCCATACTGGGCAGCGGCGGCGGGGGGGGGTCTCTTTTTTTCCCATGGGTCATGCTGGCTGGCCCATGGGGAAGAATGGCAGCGGCAGTGGGCGTTTTCTTTAAATTTTATTTTTTGCGCGCTGGCTGCCTCAGAGTTCTGCATGCTAATGGTGCGCAGGATGCTGGGGCTTGTAGTTTTGGCTGCGCGTGTTTGCTTACTGCAGTGGTTTTTCCCCTGCGGCTTTTTTTTGATTGGCCGCGGCACATTTCCGAACGTTCCTTTTGCCATGCCGCTCAGCCTGATTGGCACTGGCGTGGCGCGGCGCCAGGAACGTTGGGAATTGAAGTTCCCTTTTTTGTTTGTGACTGGGGGGCTCCTGCCCCCGGGTCGAAAATTTCAACCCGACAGTTACCTGCGAACCGGGTTTGGGTGAGTGAACGGAGGCCCATTACGGGCTAGTGGCGCCTGGTTCAACATCCTTTGTTACATTCCAACGGTTAATGCACCATTTTATAGGTATAGATTTCTTGTACAAGAGACAGCATTCTAAATAAAATAGTCTAAAGAAATGCCATGCATTTGCTAATAGATTTATTTTAGTGACCTTCATTTTAATTGCTTACCATTCTGGCCTTTCCAGCAGTGCTAGTGCAACCTTTAAAAATAATAGTTCCAGTGTCAATCGCAGAAAACCAACATGGAAAACTCTCTACAAACTGATCAATTAATCCTTAAGTACAAATGCAGTGCAGAGCCAGGCAACAGCAAAACTGGCTGAATGCACACCAGCCAAAGGCAGAGTGTACAATTAGCTTCAAATGCCAAACTTCCCATGCAAGTAAAGTGGATGTGCATTAAGGAAAGGGGGAGGGAATCCATAGTGAATCCAGCATGCGTGTCAAATAGACGTAAGAATTTTGGTGAACAAAAGCAATTCGACTAGCCTCATTTGCAAAGGATATAATTAGCAATTCTTTCAGTTTTTCTGGGTAGAGATGGCACATATGAAAAATAATAGGCTGTCAATACCCTCAAGGGTTAGCAGTAGTCGCTTAACAAAGGAATATATTTTAGGACAATGGATTTTTAGCTAAAAGACTCTGGTGTCTTTCAAGACTTCACAGCAAGGAACCTGGTGCTTCCGATGAAGGCCACGGAGTTTGCCTGTATGGGGCTTTTTAAAAATCTTTCTCTCTAACAAAAAAAAAAGGTGGGGAGTCTTTGGTTATAGCTAAATGACATTTCAGAGGGTATTCCACAGCTTTTAGAAAAATCAGCTTCCAAAAAGAAAGTCCTAATATGTGCTGCATCTGCAAGAAAGGGGACATAAGGCTGGTGTAAACACACTGCAAAATTTTCATGGGGGATGAAAATGGTAGAACCCTGAAGCATAGGGATAAACAATAGCACATCAGTATAAGTTGGGGTGCTGTTCTATTGACTTAAGAACATAAGATCAGCCTTGCTGGAACAGGCCACAGCCCATCCAGTCCAGCATTCTGTCTCACACAGTGGCTCACCATTTCCTTCAGGGTATTCCCAAGCAGATGCCTTCACCTGCTTAGGATTCCCTGGAAATGGCATTGAGAGATATCCTGCCTATCTCTCCAACCCGGAGGTTGTCCTTAAATATCCATAATTATAGCCATTGATACCCTTGTCCTCCATGAACTTGTCTAATCTTCTTTAATGGCCCCAAAAGGCTAGTCGAGGAATTTCTGAGGACTTTAAAGGAATATAGGCCATGAATTCCAAAGATCCCATGCATATTTGTGGAACTGGAGAGAAAAACATTGGAGGTAATTAAATGTTATGGGACTGTGGAGGCTTGGGAAAGGGGTAGGCAACCTATGGGCATGGTGCCAAAAATCCGGGGGGGGGGGGCTCACTCTAGCCACCATCGGAATTGCCTGTGGACTCATTTACGGCTATCGTAAACTCATTTATGACAGCCGTAAATGACAGGGGGACCACCAGTCCGGCCCTGTCAACTATCTGAGGGAGCATGACCCGACCCCTGACTCAAAAAGGTTAGCAACCCCTGACTTAGGGGTTAAGATGCTGAACTTGATGACTTGAAAGTCAGCGGGCCAGCAGATTGAGACCACAGAACATCTGTAGATGCAGACAGCACTGGATCTTTGGCTATAAACAGAGATGAGCACTGAACCCTAGAGACGGATATCACTTGCTTTTGTGCAAGGATGACCTAATTAAATATTCTTTAGTTTTAAGGCAGCTCTACATCTAATTGTGAAGGTTTCCCCTTATCTTGTTACAGATTACAAGCATGTACAGTAGTAATACCTCATACATAGTCCGCTTTGTACAACATCGAATTCATACAATGTTGCCTAATTCCTTGAAAAAAGTTGCCTCATACAAAGTCGCTGCAACTTTGTATGAGGTATTAGGGTTTTTCCCAGGTTCCATTGTGCCTGGGCAGTATAAAAGGCAGGATGCATGCGTGCATTGCTCTTGTGGGTTTTGCACGAGGCAAAGAGTGTTTAGGAGTGGTTTTGAGCATGATTTTGGATTTTTTTGAATTTTTTTGTCAGGATTTTTGGAAGCATTCCTGGGATTTTTGCAGCATTGTTCAGGTTCTTGGACCATTCTTTGGCACAGTGGAAAGGTAGTTAAATGAGGTTTTCTGTTTCCAATTGGCTTGAGGTGGGGAGGTGGATGGGGGAGGGCAAATTTTTGGTGGGGTGGGCAATTGTTTGGTGTTTGCTGCTGTGGTTTTTAAAAACAGATTGTATGCTCCATAATTTTTCTTATGTTGGTCTTTTTGGGGGGAGCACTGTTTGGGGGGTGGGCAATTGTTTGGTGTTTGCTGTTGTTTGGATGATTAACACTGTGCTGCATGATGGGGCATGTTAGCATCCATTTTGTCCTTGCTTCCCATCGAGTAATTGTTTACAGTACCTTGTACAAAATGGATGAAAGGCCGCATGGCTGCAGATTAACACTGTGCTTCATGATGGGACATGTTAACTTTTAAACCTGCACTTCATAAAGTTTTCAAAAGTTAAAAACTTGTATGGTTTGTCCCCTAAAATCAGGGTTGTTTGACATGTTTTTGTAATGTATTTAGCATTTAGACAATGATTTCTTAAAGTTCTGTCAGTTTCCTGTCTGTTTCCTTGACTTTGCCCTGAAGTCTGTGCTGTTACAGTACAATGTATCTCTATGGAAACAACGGTGTACGAGGCATCGCAGCAAGGGTTTGGACATTGTATGAGGCATTGCGGCTAGGATTTTGCATGCCTCATACAAAGTCCAAATCCATATAAAGTCAAAACTTGTGGAACCATGTTTGGACGTTGTACGAGGTATCTGTGTATATAAAAACTTGCTTTCTACTGAGGCAGACCACTGGTCAATGTAGCTTTGTAGGGCCTAATCTAGCAAGCAACATCAGCAATAGCTTTCTAGACAGTTCTGAGAAGTAAGCTTGTATCCTGTTCTGTATGTAAACAGTATGTTCTGCCACTGATCTGAGGTTTTCCCTATATCTTCTGTTAAAGTTTAGAGCATGGATTTATTGCATTCTTCAGATTACACACTGCTTCTCTTGAAATGTTATGGAGCTGCAAATATTTTATTTAGGTTTTTAGTAATGCTAGACAAGATGTTGTAAAATGCTAGTGATAATGATAATGATGACGATCAGTGAGGTATAACCTCCTAACACGGATTTCTTCCTAGGTATACTGGAAGATCTGCAATCTGGGAAAAGGAAAGAAGAAAAATACCCAATAAAAGGTATTTTGAAAATCTTACACTGAACATCATATGACTAGAAGAGAAATCAATCCACTGTAAATAAAACCCAGTTATATAATAAATGCAATAATGTATCATCAAAACTATGCCATCCTTTTAAAATTACAGTGGGACTTCCTACAACAATCATCCCATATAACAACGAAATCACATAACAATTAGGATTTGGGGGGAAAATGGCATCCCGCATGACAATTTTCCCTATGGAAAAAATTGTACAACAATTTTCAATGGGAAAAACCACTTAGCGAAAAAAATCGTTGTGTGATGTATCCCATAGGGAAAATCACTATACCGTATAGCAATTGTTTTGTACAACATAAGAACATAAGAACAGCCTTGCTGGAACAGGCCACAGCCCATCCAGTCCAGCATTCTGTCTCACACAGTGGCTCACCATTTCCTTCAGGGTATTCCCAAGCAGATGCCTTCACCTGCTTAGGATTCCCTGGAAATGGCATTGAGAGATATCCTGCCTATCTCTCCAACCCGGAGGTTGTCCTTAAATATCCATAATTATAGCCATTGATACCCTTGTCCTCCATGAACTTGTCTAATCCTTTCTTAAAGCTGTCAAGACTGACAGCTGTCACCACTTCTTCTGGCAGGGAGTTCCATAGACCAGTACAACAACGAACCCTATGGAATGGATTGAAATCATTGTATGAGGTACCACTGTATCAGCATTATCTTTGCATTAGGCAATACAGTGGAACCCGGGATAACAAAAAAACTTGGTTCCCCAAGTTGTATCATTACGTGGTTTTTGTCATTGTCCGGTGCATGCATGGATAATGCTAAAAAAAAAAAAAGCCCAGGTGCCTCTGTGAGGCTCGGGGGAGCCGGTCTGAGCTGCTTCCGAACTTCTCTGACCTGGCCGGGCACTGCAACAAGCCAAAAATTACAAGCCGACAAAGGAGTTGCCCCCGTGTCTTGGCTTAGAGCAGTGCCCATGCAGGTCGGAGAAGGTCAGAAACAGCTTGGACCACATAGAGGCACCCGGGCTGGCAAAGAAGCCAAAATGGGCGAAAAAATTTCCGTTGTGACGGAATTTTTTCGCCCGTTTCAGGTTCTTTGCCACCCCTGCCTCCTCTGTGAGGCTCAAGGGGCCTATCTGCACTGTTTCTGACCCCCTGCAACACCCCCCGGTCAGTGCTGCAAGCCAAAATGCCGGGGAAAACTCCTTTGTCAGCTGGAGGATTTTCCTTGCAGCACCACCCAGGGTGTGTGTCGGGTGGTGTCGGAAACAGCATGGATAGGGTCCCCTGACCCTTTCAGAGCTGGCAGCCCACCCCCATAAAAAGGACAACATGCTCTCCTACCTTGTCATGCTGTTTGGAGCTGAAAAAAATTGCCATCTTTGGGTGCATTTTTCCAGCTCTCCGGCTAGCTTTGGGGGGGTGGGAGGACCTTTTCTGAGCTAACCCTGCCTTCCTAGGATGTCCCTGGGCTGCAGAATAGCTGAATAAAGTTGCGGCCACCATTTTGATTTGAAACAAATGGCGGCCACAACTTTAGTCAGCTGTTGTGTAGCCCAGAGACCTCCTGGGGATACGGGAATAGCTCAAAAAAGGTCCTCCCACCCCCAGAGCCTGCTGGAGAGCTGGAAAAATGCACCCAGATGGTGATCCCCCCACCCCCCAGCTCCAAACAGCGTGGCAAGGTAGGAGATCAAAATTGATGCACTTGATAATGACAAAATGACGCTGTCCATTGTGCAATTACATTGTTCTCTGAATGGATCATTCTCCGGGGTTCCACTGTAATGATATTTATTAGGCATATTACTTATAAACAGAAGTAACATTGAGAAAGCAATATGCACAACTCAGATTCAGGTTTCTTAATACAGATACTAAGTAGAAGAAAAATCTTAAAACATTTTTATTATTTGAAATGTACAAAAACCAATTACATTTTCCATGTATGCATTATGGGTTGAGCCCCGAAGAGGAGACCCCGAGCAAGATGCCTGCCTGGCCGCCCATCCGCGAGGCCTCCCCCCCCCCCCCCCCGCAGCTTGGAGGAAGATGAGAAGTGGCCTGGGAACTTCCACTGCCCAGCAACTGAGGGCTCCCCAATTATGCTGGGTTGAGCACCAGAGAGGAGTCCCCGAGTAGGTCATCTGTCTGCCCATGAGGCCTCCCCCCCGGTTTGGAGGAAGAGTGGCCATGGCCTGGGAACCACTGCTGCCCAGCCATCAAGGACTCCCCAGTGAAGTTGGGTCAAGCCCCAGAGAGGAGGCCCCGAGCAGGAGGCCTGCCTGCCTGTCCATCCATGAGGCCTCCCTCCCAGCTTGGAGGAAGACGAACAGCAACCTGGGATGATGTCCTTATCATCATAGGAGATTGGAATGCCAAAGGAGGAAGTCAAAAGGTAACTGGAATAACAGGCATGTTTGTCCTTGCAGTACAAAATAAAGCAGGGCAAAGGCCAGTAGAGTTTTGCCAAGAGAATGCACTGGTCGCAGCAAACACCCTTTTCCAACAACCTAAGAGATGACTCTACACATCAAAATCAGATTGATTGCATACTCTACAGCCAAAGATGGAGAAACTCTATACAGTCAGCAAAGATGAGACATGGAACAGATTGTGGTTCAGATCATGAGCTACTAATTGCTAAATTCAGGCTTAGAATGAAGAAAGTAGGGAAAACAATTAGGTCATGCAGGTATGACCTAGATAACATTCCTCAAGAATATACGGTGGAGGTGAAGGATAGATTTAAGGTATTAGTCTTGGCAGACAGAGTGCCTGAAGAATTATGGACTGAGGTTCATGACATCATGCAGCAGGCAGCAATTAGAACCATCCCAAAGAAAAAGAAATGCAATAAAGCAAAGTGGTTGTCTGATGAGGCTCATCAAATAGCTGAAGAAAAGAAGGAAAGCAAAAAACAAAAATGAAAGAGAAAGATTCTCTCAACTGAATGCAGAATTTCAAAGAAAAGCAAGCAGAGATAAGGAGACCTTCTTAAACAAACAGTGCAAAGGAATAGAGGAAAATAACAGAAGGGGAAGGACTAGAGACCTTTTCAAGAAAATTGGGGAAATTAAAGGAACGTATCATCAAGCAAAAATGGCAATGATTAAGGGCAAAAAAGGTAGAGACCTAACAGATGCAGAAGAGATTAGGAAAATATGACAAGAATACACAGAAGAACTCTACAAAAATGATCTTAATATCCCTGACAACTACAATGGTGTGATTATTTACCTCGAACCAGACATCCTGGAGTGTGAAGTCAAGTGGGCCCTAGAAGGTATTACTAACAACAAAGCTAGTGGAGATGATGCTACTCCAGTTGAGCTATTTAGAACCCTAAAAGAAGATGCAATTAAAGTGTTACATTCAATATGCCAGCAGATTTGGAAAAAACAGCACTGGCCACAGGATTGGAAAAGAAGGGCAATGCCAAAGAATGCTCAAATTATTGCATAATTGCACTCATCTCACATGCTAGCAAAGTCATGCTCAAGATCTTACAAGCTAGGCTTCAGCAGTATGTGGATCAAGAACTTCTGAATGATCTTAATGTTGTTGTATGATGTACCACTGTATCAACTGGGTTTCAAATAGACAGGGGAACTAGAGAACAAATTACCTACATTCGCTGGATTTTGGAGAAAGCAAAGTAGTATCAGAAAATGTCTACTTCTGTTTCATTGACTACACCAAGGCCTTTGATTGTGTGGATCACAATAAACTGTGGCAAGTCTTTAAAGAGATAGGAGTACCAGACCATCTCATCTGTCTTTTGAGAAATCTGTATGTGAGTCAACAAGCAACAGTTAGGACAGGATACAGAACTACTGATTGCTTTAGAATAGGAAAATGAGTATGACAAGGCTGTATATTGTCACCCTGCTTATTTAACTTATATGCAGAGTAGGTAATGTGGAACGCAGAGCTGGTTGAAGCACAAGAGGGAATTAAGATTTCTTGGAGATACATCAACAACCTGAGTTATACAAATGATACTACCCTAATGGCAGAAAATGAAGAAGACATAAAGAGCCTCTTGATGAGGGTGAAAGAGGACAGTGCAAAAGCTGGCCTAAAACTCAACATCAAAGAAACCTAGATCATGTCATATGACCTCATCACTCTCTGGCAAACAGAAGGGGAAGAAATGGAAGCAGTGACAGACTTCATTACCTTCCTGAAATCTAAGACCACTGCAGATGGTGACTGCAGCCATGAAATAAAAAGACACTTACTTCTTGGGAGGCAAGCTATGAGAAACCTAGGTAGCATAATAAAAAGTAGAGACATCACCCTGCCAACAAAAGTCTGCATAGTTAAAGCAATGGTCTTCTCAGTAGTAATGTATGGCTGTGACAGCTGGACCATAAGGAAGGCTGAGCACAGAAGAACTGTGGTGCTGGAGGAGATTCTTAAGAGTCCCCTGGACTGCAAGGAGATCAAATCAGTCAATCCAGAAGGAAATCAACCCTGACTGTTCCTTGGAAGGACCATTACGGAAGATGAAGCTCAAGTACTTTGGCCACCATATGAGAAGAGAGGACTCATTTGAGAAGGCATTGATGCTGGGAAAGATCAAAGGCAAAAAGAGAGGGGGTGGCAGAGAATGAAATGGATGGGTGGAATCGTCGATGTAATGGGCTGGGCTGCAGACATACCTGTCAAATATCCCGTTTTGGCCAGGATTTCCCACAATTCACCGTTCTGTCATGTTTCTTCCTGCCATCATCCCGTATTTGAACGGCCAGGAAAGGGGTTACTGCGCATGTGCGCTACTGCCTGTGATGGGCACATATGCGCAGTAACCCCTTTCCTGGCCAAAGGGGTTTCTGCGCATGTGCACAGGGGTTACAGCACTTGCGTACAGGGGTTACTGCACATGCATGTCACTGCCTCTGATGTCAGAGGCAGCGGCACACATGCACCAACACTGGCGCCTAGAAACCTTCCCATATTTAGACACTGGCAACTTGACAGGTATGGCTGCAGAGGATGGCAGAGGACAGAGGAGCCTGGCGTGCAGTGGTCCATGGGGTCACAAAGGGTCAGACTTGACTGTGCGACTGAACAACAAATTTGAAAAGCAGTAGACATTTTTCTTGTACAAAGTGCCATTTTAAAATAAAACTTTCCTGAATTACAGATGGATGCCCTTATGGTTTGTGTTTATGCAAGTATGCCTGTGAGAAACATAAATTATTGGTGACAAGAGCAAAGTTCATGCTAGCATATCTATATATAAAAGTCCATTTTCTTCTTATTCTTAGGCAACCTAGCCTCCAGCTGTCTGAAATAAAAGTTTAGGATTTTGAAGCCCCCAAGCTTTGTTTGGCTGGCATCACCTTCATAGTTGTGTTCTTTGTTAATTAAAAAAAAACCATATAGCATATCATGTTATTTAGAATTATTCCAAACAACATGGAAGAGTTGATAAATTGCTTCTGCACAAATTTTGCAACCATTACAAGACAAAAAAAGGGGGGCTGAGGAGAAGGCTCTCTGATTGACCCTTGCATAAACAGCACCATCCACACTATTGTCTCCTATTTGACTTCTTAGTTTTTCTTTTGAATTTCACTCAGTCTGCTGTCTGTCTGCCTGCTTCCTTCCCAGAATTCAAAATGCTTTGTTAACTCTCTTTATTTGCTGTCCTTACTGTGTTTCAGACTACTTTTAATTGCCTCCATGGCTACAGTCTTCTCAATATTCCTCACACACCATTCTCCCAACCTTCTTCCTAAAGGAAAGTTCTCTTCATCCTGTCCCTCCTAGTTAGTATAGTTACGAGATATGATACTAAACTATGTTCACTGAACATACACAGGGTGTTTTTCTTTGGTTACCACCTTGATATATCCAATCTTTCTCCCATGTAGAATTTGGGAGCAGGATAGACCTCAATCCTGCCAATCCTAGCTGATATTACAGCGTTGCTTAACACTGACTCAGATTACTGCTCCATCTAGAACAGTGTTTCCCAACCTTTGGTTTTCAGACTTCAATTCCCAAAAGGCTAAGTCAATTCCCCAAACCATTGATCAGCCAATATAATGACTTTGGCTTCTGGGGATTGAAGTCCCCCTGTGGGGCATGGGCCCCACATTGGGAACCACTGATCTAGAACAATACTTTCCACTCTAACTAGAAGAGGTTCTACAAGATTTTAAGCAGTTGTTACTCTCAACTAGAATCATATCCTACTAACCAGAGGGGCCAGGGAATGCACTTGGGACCTTCTATATGCAAACAATGTGTTTTTTCCACAAAGCCATGGTGAGGGGTGGATTAAAACATGCCGGGACTCTGTGTGACATTCCAGACAATGTATAACATTTTAAATTTGGCAATTTTGCATGTGTGTATGTGTGTAATACTTAGAAACCCTTCATAATTGGGGAGCCTGAACTGTAGTGTAAAAGGCTTATGCATAAACCAGGCAGTAGTTGCAGTCTCTCTGTATACGGAATGGAAATGTAGTCAGATCATGCTCAGCTCAGTAAGAACTTATGGTTAATAGATCTACAGAAATAAGTTGTTGGCTTCACCATAGAGATAGAAGACAGTGGAAGTGGTCTGACATACATCCTAGTTGTGCAAATCTCTTTATCTGGCTGAACATTTCCTGGGCTTTGTCTATTAGAATTATGAGAGGAGGAGGAAAGAACTGCATCTTTGAAATCACTGGGAGGATTTCTCTTGATCAGAGAATGAAAGACATGGCTATTAACTTTAAATGGGATAGTTGGAAAGTGAGCATGTCTATTCATAGTATGAAAGCACGGCGCCAAAATGGCTGCTGCGCTCTTTGCGGGGCCCCACCCCGGACTCAGACATCCGGGTAGTTAGGGGGCGTGGCCACCCCTTTATAAAAGGGGTGGCCACGAGGCAGCCGAGCTGCCATTTTGTAAAAGCGACGGAGAGGAGAAGTTTTTTCTCCATCGCTCTTCGTCTCTCAGAGGGAAGCCTTTCTCGTGGCTGCAGCCCCTTAGCGGGATTTTTGGCTGCTTGATTTTCGGCTTCCCAGCCAGCGGGTTTTCTGATCCCTGGAAAGGGATCGCTCTTGATTTATGCCTCCTAAAAAGAAGGCTATGACGACGCAGGCTCGCCTGCACAGGAGGCAGCAGTCGGGTCGGAGGACCGCGACTGCACCCCCTCAACAGGACCTCTTACCGGAGGCTCCCACCGGGACCGGTGGGATGGGGCAGCTCAGGCCATGGCCCGCGGCTCTCCAGCCTCAGACCGGCCCTGCAGGGGCTTCGGCCCCCGGCCCGCAAGTGCCGGCCATGGGCTTTGAGCAGGGGGGAGGGCCGGGAGCGGTTGGGGCTTCTGCCCCCGGCCCGCAATTACCGGCCATTGGCTTTGGGCAGGGGGGAGGGCCTGGTGCGGTTGCACAGCAAGGCTTACCCCCGGCCCCTCAGGGGCTGGAGTTTTGGGCATGGCCCTATTCGGGGCCGGGCTCGCAAGTAGGGGGACCTGGGCCATTGCCCAGTGGGCCGTCCGGCCCACCTGGCCCCATTTATGCAGGGGGATCTGCGACAGTGGATGCGTTATTGGCTCGCATGGCGGCGCTTGAGGCATCACTAGGGATCACCAATAACCCCATGGGGGGGGGCTTCATTGCCATCTGGGGCTCCCTTCTGCCAGCCTGCTACCACGACAGCTGCCACTCTCCAGCAGGCGGCCAGTCGGGTCGAGTTGCTTGAGGTGCGCAGGCCTCTGCCTGCCGCGGCCTCGCAACTCCCCGTGCATCAGGCGCTACAGACAGGTAGTGGTTGGATGTGTCCTCAGAGCTCGATTTCGGTCACGAGCTCTGACGCCCGCCGTGGGCCGGAACCCCCAGTGGGGGCGGCTCACGGGGGTGCACCCAGTGAGTATCAGGTTCAAGCTAATGTGCCCACATCACACTCCACTTCTGGGGATAGGTTCCAGTGGCCATGGCCTCGTAATGTCGGGGTGGGTGGGCATCAGTTCCTGGCTTACCTGGGTGCAGCTTGGTCGCATACTGGCGTAACATTGGGCGGGGGGTTTCCGCCCCCGGGGCTGCGCCGGGTGTCACAGGGACTGTCCAGGCTCCTCTCCTGATACCTCGTGCCAATACCGTGCCGGTGTCGGCACTCCCGACAGCCGGGTATTCCTTGCCCCTTGGGGATCATTTGGCCCAGGCCACGAGGGAAAAGATTTGGCGGGGGGAGTACGTAGATATTTTCTCCCCATTGAACAGGGAACCCACCAAGGAGGAGAAAGAGGGGCAGGATGAGAAGGACAAAGAGCTGTCTCGCCATCGCAAGCCACCACGTACATGGGCTAACTGGTTACCCGCATATCTCATCTATATGGCGGTGTACCTCAGGGCTCGGCCTGACCTGGCCATTCCTATGGTCCAATATTTGGACAACATTTACAGGGCAATGGTGGATTTTCCTGACCCATCGTGGTTGGCTTACGACAAGGAATTTAGAATGAGAGTGCCCTTACACCCAGAGATGAGGTGGGATGAGCCCTGTCAGAAACTGTGGCTGTTATATATGACTCCCACGCGCCCGGCGCCTGGGGAGAGGTACCATTGTGGACATGCGGTCCAGCGAGCTGCTCCAACACAGACCCCCCGCCAGCTGGCGGGGCAGGGGGTTCCAGCCCGCCTGCTGTGTTGGAGCTTCTCGGCCAATGGTGTATGCAATAGAAGACAGTGCGGATACAAACATGAGTGTCCCTCTTGCGTTGGCCCCCACGCCGCCGCTGCGTGTCTGCGAGCCGGTGGGCCACGGGGCAGAGGTAGAGGTGGACAAGGAGCGGGCAGACCTGCCGCTGATGGAGCTGGTCACTCAAAAGGCCCCCTCCCCGGTTAACGTAGCGATGTTGGAGCGATGGCTCTCAACTTACCCAAGGAGGGAGGATGCTAGGTACCTCCTTGAAGGTTTCCAGCGGGGCTTTCGCATCCCATTTAAAGGGGAGCGGTGCCCCCAAGATGCCCCTAATCTACTTTCCCTGGAGGGCAGGGAGGAGGTTGCCGCCCTTAGTATTGCTAAGGAGGTTAACGCAGGTAGGGTGGCTGGCCCCTTTCCTATGCCACCCTTTACCAATCTGAAGGTTTCCCCTTTAGGGTTGGTGCCCAAAAAGACCACTGGGGAGTTTCGTTTGATTCACCACCTGTCATACCCGGTGGGCCATCCGGTCAATGATGCCATTCCTGATGACCTTTGTTCGGTCAGGTATTCATCATTCGACCAGGCTCTGCGCATGGTGCGCTCTTGTGGCCCGGGTGCACTTCTGGCAAAATGTGACGTTAAGTCGGCATTCCGTTTGTTGCCTGTGCACCCGGGTGACTTTGAGTTATTGGGTTTTAAATTCCAGGGAAAATTTTATGTCGATAAAGCCATGCCTTTTGGCTGCTCTATTTCCTGCTCAGCATTCGAACGTTTTAGCACTCCCTCCAGTGGGCCTTTGTTCGCAGGTCTGGGTCCCGGTCTGTAGCCCACTACCTCGATGATTTCTTGTTCGGGGGTGAACAGGGCTGGGACACGTGTACGCGTCTCCTTAATACATTTCAGATGCTAATGCAGGAACTTGGTGTCCCTTTAGCGCCCGAAAAGACCGAGGGCCCATTAACTAAGCTCACATTTCTGGGTATTGAAATTGACATGGTCTCACAGGCATCCAGGTTACCCATGGATAAGGTTGCCCGGATCACTGCTTTGATTTTGGCCTTACTGGCCAAACGCAAGGTGTCACTTCGTGAGCTCCAGGTTTTACATGGTCACCTTAATTTCGCTTGCAGGGTGGTCGCGCCTGGCAGAGCTTTTGCTCGACGCTTATGTGACGCCATGACTGGCCTATCCAGGCGCTATCACAGGGTCCGACTGAACAAGGGCATGAGGGCTGACATGTTGGTTTGGCTAAAATTTCTGAGGGAATTCAACGGGGTGTCATTTTGGAGATCTGACCTTTTGGTTTCCCCTAGGTTCCAGGTTCAGTCGGATGCCTCGGGGTCCCTCGGATATGGGATTTACTTTGAAGGGAGGTGGGCCTATGGCCGATGGCCTCCAGCCTGGAGGGGCACTGATCGTCTACGCGATCTGACATTCCTTGAGTTCTTCCCGATACTGGGAGCTTTGATGCTATGGGGCGAGGAGTGGGCCAATTCAGTAGTTCATTTCTGGTGTGACAATGCTGCGGTGGTGCACATTGTCAATTCCCAGACATCCAAATCGCCCAGGGTCATGGAGTTAGTTCGCCAGTTTGTGTTGCGTTGCCTATGCCTCAATGTGCTCTTCAGGGCCAGACATGTACCAGGCATTAATAACGATATTGCCGATGCTTTGTCCCGCCTGCAGATCCCCCGGTTCTGTGCCTTGGCTCCAGACGCAGAGGAGTTACCCTCGCCGCTTCCGGACGAGATTTGGACGTTTGGCAAGGAAAGGTGAACCAGGTGATCGGCATGTCGCTGGCGCCCCGCACGCGTAAGGCATATCACCATGCATTCAGTCAATTTAGAATATTTTGTGAGTAACTCCGATTGCCCGAGGTGTGGCCCATTCCAGTCGCACACCTTCTCCAATTTATGGTCTATCTACATAGTCAGGGTCTAGCTCCCCGCACCATAGCATCCAGGCTGTCAGCACTGGCATTCATGGCCAAAGTGAGGGGTTCTGCTGACAGCACCAATGATTTCCGTATACGACATGTTTTGGAGGGGTGGACGCGGGAACGTGGATGTAGCCCGGACAATCGCCACCCTATTTCCCCGGGGGTTCTTACCCACCTTGCACGAGGCTGGCATGACCTGTGTTTTGACAGGTATGAGGCAGCCCTGTTTCATGCGGCTACCACGGTGGCCTTTTTTTTTGGAGCGCTCCGCATCAGTGAGCTGGTGCTACTGTCTAAGGCGGATGCGGCTCGTAGGGCACTGGAACTCGAAGATGTCTATGTCTCTAATGAGTGGGCTCAGTTGAGGATACGTTCCTCAAAGGTTGATCAGCACGGTGTAGGCAGTGGTGTTAGACTGCTACGATGTTCCATTCCAGACATCTGTCCGGTTGGTGCCCTACAAGAGTTCATTGCAATGCGTGGTACGCACCCTGGCCCGTTTTTCTGCCAGCAAGATGGGTCTCCCCTTACTAATTTCAATTTTGGAAGGTGACCGGTAAGGCGCTGTCCAGTGTTGGCCTCCCCGGGGCTCGTTACGGCACCCATTCTTTTAGAATAGGAGCTGCTTCTACTGCAGCCGCATTTGGGTACTCTGAGGCTGATATATGCCATATGGGAAGGTGGGGATCGAAGTGTTTTGAATTATATGTTCACCCTCTTCAAGTATGAGTACCAGATAAGTCACTGTCCTGTCTCTTTTTATTTTACAGACCCTGTGTGTCGCTGCACGCCGGTGGCAGTATGGCTGGTGGGCCACAGCTATGTGCACTGGGCAGCGCAGTACGCTGCGGCAACAGAGTGGGGACCCCGGCTTGGACTACATGCACCCGCATGTATCAGGTGGTATGGTAAGCGCGGAATGTTATGGCGGGAACTGTTGCCATTCCTTTTCTCCATCAGGGATGCTGAACCGCCTGATGTCCTAGTGCTGCACCTCAGGGGCAATGACTTGGGCCAGGTCAGTGGCCTTTCTTTAAAACATACGATCTGCAGCGACCTGGCTTATTTGCATTATGTGTGGCCTGCAACAACCCTGCTATGGTCGGATATCATACCGCGTCACGCTTACAGGGGGGGTATCAACCTCCGGGCCCTTGACCATGCTCGCCGCTCGGTGAACAGGGCAGTGGCCCGGTTCTTTGCAGACAAGGGTTTGGGGCGGGTCATCCGACACCCCACCATTAGTTTACAAAATTATGATCTTTACACAGGGGATGGGGTCCATCTGTCGCCCAGAGGTATGGACCTCTTTTTGGAAGATGTGCAAGCAGGCCTGTTGACCGAGCTGAAGGCTCTGGGTGGGGGGTGGCGGTGAGTCTTTATTAAGCCTCCCTGTGTGGCGGGTAGCACTGGTAAGGTAAATATTTATGACCCACAGGTATCCGGCAGGTTCGCAATTGACTGGCCAACACTAGATAGGTACAAGTTGGTTAACGTTGACCGGTCAATGACGAACCAGGCAATGGGGTGATGGCAGGAGCTATTCAGCATGCATCACCCCGTGATTTTACGGATACACGTCAGAGGGTGGGGTCAGTAGATAGTTGATTGACTAGGGTCAACAATTTGTTTGTTGTCAACAAACAAATTGATACAAATGGATACATTGTAGCCAATTGCCATTGGCAATTTTGGGAGGAACCTTGCCAGTGTTACTGCAGCCTGCTTGCCTTAAGAATTATAATTGGCTGAGTACCAATTGAGATTTATAATTCGGACTAGGGCATGAATCAATAAATGTGGCCCAATGCCGTTATCCACTTATACCGGTGTCTGAGTCCTTTTTTGGGGGGTGCGCCTGCAATGAGATTTGTATTGTATTTTGTGATTTATATTATGTAACAGTTGTTCTGATATTTTGATTGATTTAGTATGTATTCTTATGTAAGGCATCGTTTTGGGTTTTGTATTGAATTTATATTGTTGATATTATATGGATTATGTTGTATTGTATTTTTGGATTAATATGTGTTTATTATTTTTTTGGATATTGATTTTTTGGATATTGATATTTATTGATATTTATTGTACTGCTGTGAACACTTTGTTGTTGAACTACTTTGAGTTGCCTTTGGGCTGAGAAAATGTGGTATGCAAATAAAAAGTTATGTATGTATGTATGTAGGTAGGTAGGTAGGTAGGTAGGTAGGTAGGTAGGCAGGCAGGCAGTCAGGCACGCAGGCAGGCAGGCTGGCAGGTAGGTAGGTATGCACGTAGCTAGGTATGCACATAGGCAGGCATGCACACAGATAAGTATGCATGTAGGTAGGTACATGTTTGCTCAACTATGTTTCTGTTTTGATCAAAATCTGGAAGGCCTGGTTACTAGAGAATGGAGAATTTCCTAATCCACTGTAAAGAAGCAATACTTTCTTCTATAGCTCCTTTGACAAAATGTTCTGTACTAACTAGAAGTGTTTTACAAGCATACTCTCTGTCTCTGTCTCTATCTCTTTCTTTCTTTCTTCCTTCTTTTTTTTTGCAGGTCAAGTGTTATAAAAACAACTCTAAAGCAATAAACACACTGGGTGCTTGGTCCAGTTAGTGACAATTAACTATAATTTCACCATTTAGTTGGAAAGGAAATGTTATTTAAAAAAAGTAATCAGTAGTTTTCAATCCCTTGTAAAACATGACTGGTCTGTAAAGAGAGGTCACAACTTTCTGCACTCAGTGGAGTATCTGTTTATGCCAGGTGTCGTTGAATATGTATGCAAGTGTGTAACAAAACAGAGCAGCCTCCCACTATGGTCTGAGATGGGCCAAGCGGAACAGACAGCACATGCCAAAGCAAAGTGTACATAGAAGGTTAAAGCAAGTGACAGATCATTCATTCAATGCCTTTACTTTAAGATCCTTAAAAGCTTTTGTGGGTTTGCTGAATAGGCTAGTCTTCTAAACAATCTGACTTAGGAAAGCCAGGCTGCTTCATATTGTAATGATGAATGGTAATAAACATGTATGATTAAACAAATGTCTTCTTAGGACAAAATTGACTTGGTTGCTGTTTTATTGAATGTTATATGCCAGCATTCTGGCTCAGACGGTCTCATTCTAAAACATGAAATAAAGTCACAGTTAGATTCGCAGAAACTTAGGAGTAAAGTCCTATGGACATTGTAGGGTTTACTGCTGAGCAAGGATGCATAGCAAATCGCTGGGATCAATACAAGATGCAGCTCCCCTCTAACAGCATGACCACTTTAACGATTTCTGGGAATGGCAGTTCAAAAAGACTACATTTTGGGCATCACCAAATTTGAGCAAAAAATGGTGAAACTGAAAATAACAAGATCTATCTGTCATATGCACACCTAGGATCTGGACAAAAATGTTCACCATACAGCCACTGAATCGACTGGCAAAAATATTTTAAGGTCAAATTATTTGTTGCAGGTGCTACATCTTGCTGTATTCTTTTACAGAGAAGGACACCTCACTTTCCTGAGTGCTGAACTAAAGGCAACTATAGAGGGCCACAGTGGCTTAGTGGTTAAGATGCCCAGCTTGACAACTGGAAGCTTGGCAGGTCAACAGTTTAAGACCTGAGTGCTACACAAGAGAGTGAGCTCCCATCATCAGCTCCTGCCAACCTAGAAATTCAAAAGCAAGGAATTGCAAGTAGATAACTAGGTACCACTTGGGCAGGAAAGGTAAGAATGTTCTGTGCCCTCCAGCATCTAGTCATGCCTGATACATGACCACAGAAATGTCTGCAGTTGCAGACAGTGCTGGCTCTTTAGCTATAAATGGAGATGAACACTGCCCCCTAGAGTTCTACACGACTTGCTTTTGAGCAAGAAAGACCTTTACCTTTACTAAATGCAATTCTATCCATTTTCATTAGGGATGTGCAAGATGAAAATGTGCATATTTCTTTCATTTTTTAAAGGCTTAGGTAAAGGTCACCCTTGTTTGAAAGCTAGTCATATCTGACTCAATGGTTCAGTGCTCATCTCTGTTTATAGCCAAAGAGCCAGTGATGTCTGTTTTTACAGACATTTCCATGGATATTTAGCAGGCATGACTAGACACCAAAGTGCACAGAACGTTGTTTACCTTCCCTCCAAAGCGGTACCTATTTATCTATTTGTAATTTCTTGTTTCCGAACTTCTTGTTTGGCAGGAACTGGGACAGAGATGGAAGCTCACTCCATCATGCAGCACTTGGGTCTCGAACTGCTGACCTGCTGACCTTCCACTCAACAAATTCAGTGACTTAACCACTAAGCCACTGCAGTCCCTCTTTTGAGGCTTAGGGTTTTGTAATTTCTTGTATACAGTGTCTTTTGTTTTTCATGAAAAAAAGATGCCTCATTTCGGTTTCCTGCTTGGGTTGCCAACTTGTTTTTTTGTTTTGTTTTTTGGCACCCCTGAAAATTACTTCAAAAGCAGTCAACTGTAGGTAAAGGTTTCCCTTGCTCGAAAGCCAGTCGTATCCAACTCTAGGGTGCAGTGCTCATCTCTGTTTCTAAGCCGAAGAGCCAGCGCTGTCTGCTTCTGCAGATGTTTCCGTGGTCATGTGGCAGGCATGACTAAACACCAGCATGCATGGAACGCTGTTACCTTCCCACCGAAGTGATCCCTATTTATCTACTTGCAATTTGTTGCTTTCGAACTGCTTGGTTGGCAGGAGCTGGGACAGAGACGTTCTGCAGTACTCGGGAATCGAACTGCTGACCTTCCGCTTCCCAGTCAGCATCTTAGCCACTTGAGCTACTGCAGTCCATGCAGTCAACTGTAGAGGAGGAAGAAAAAGCATAATGAGAAAAACACAGGAGAAATACCCAAAGTTGTTAGCAACTAACAACAACTCACATAGCCCAATGGCACAGTCAGAAAAGCCATCCTCACAGGACACAGCTCCATCAGAATAAAACAGTCCCCCCTAAAAAAATGTGAAAAAACATAACTTTAACATAATTATCAAAATAATTCAATGATAAATTAATCAAATAACATTTTTTAAAAACTTAATTAAGTAGGGGAAACAGGGAGAAGAATTTTCCCCAAAGAATAGAAAACATTGTGTAGACCAGGCATGCCCAAACTATGGCCTGTGGGCCAGATATAGAGCTTGAAGCTATTCCATCAGACCCTCAATGCCCTTGCCACTCCTGGAAGTGGGTGCAGACACATTTCTGTATGTGCAGATGCATCTGTATTCACTTCCTGGTTTGGAACAGATGTGCTTACTCATGCGCAAAAGCGTCCATATTCACTTCCTGGTTTTGGTGCAGTTGTGCTCATGCATGTGCAGAAGCATCTGTACCGAACCAGGAAATGAATATGGACAATTTTGTGCATGCACAGAAGCATCTGTGCCAAACCAGAAAGTGAATAACATATTAGTCATAACAAACACCCTTTTCCAGCAACACAAGAGGAGACTCTACACATGGACATCACCAGATGGCCAACATCGAAACCAAATTGACTACATATTCTGCAGCCAAAGGTGGAGAACCTCCATAAAGTCAGCAAAAACAAGACCTGGAGCTGTCTGTGGCTCAGATCACAATCTACTGATCGCAAAATTCAGGCTAAGACTGAAGAAAATAGGAAAAACTAATAGGCCGGATAGATATGATCTAGACAACATACCCAAGGAATACACGGTGGAGGTGAGGAACAGATTCAATGGTCTGGACCAGATAGACAGAGTACCAGAAGAATTATGGACAGAGATGAGAGACATTATGTAGGAGGCAGCAAGGAAAACTATACCAAAAGAAAAGAAGGGCAAAAAAGCAAGATGGTTGTTGGACGAGGCTCTTAAAATAGTAGAGGAAAGAAGGAACGCAAAAGGCAAAGGAGAAAGGAAAAAATACAATCACTTAAATAAAGAATTTCAAAGAAAAGCAAGGAGAGATAAGGAAACCTACCTAAATGAACAGTGCAAAGAAATAGAGGAAAACACCACAAGAGACAGGACTAGAGATCTCTTTAAAAAAATTGGGGAACGTTCAAAGCAAAAATGACCATGATAAAAGGCAAAGATGGCAAAGAGTTAGTGGATGCAGAAGAGATAAAGAAAAGATGGAAAGAGTACACAAAGGAACTTTACAAAAAAGACCTAAACACCCCGGATAATAACAATGAGGGGGGAAATGAACTTGAACAAGACATCCGAGAGAGTGAAGTCAGAAAGGCCCTAAAAAGCACAGCAAATAACAAAGCCAGTGGAGATGATGGTATCCCAGTTGAATTCTTCAAAGCCATAAAAGATGATGGAATGAAACTACTACATGCTATATGCCAGAAGATTTGGAAAACGAAACAGTAGCCACAGGATTGGAAAAGATCAGTATACGTCCCAATCACAAAAAGGGCAATGCCAAAGAATGTTCAAATTATCGAACAATTGCACTCATCCCACAAGCTAGCAAAGTGATGCTCAAGATATTACAGGATAGACTGCAGCAGCACGTAGAAAGAGAACTACCAGAGGGGCAGGCTGGGTTCAGAAGAGACAGGGGGACCAGATTCCACATTGCCAACATACATTGGATCATGGAGAAAACAAAGGAATACCAGAAACAAGCTTACTTCTGCTTCATTGACTACACCAAGGCCTTTGATTGTATGGACCACAACAAAATGTGGCAAGTAATTAAAAAGATGGGAATACCAGAACACCTCGTATGTCTCGTGAGAAATCTGTACATGAGTCAAGAAGCAACAGTTAGGACAGAGTATGGAATGATGGAGTGGTTTGGAATAGGAAAAGGAGTAAGACAAGGCTGCATTTTGTCACCCTACTTATTCAACTTATACACAGAGAAAATAATGCGCAATGCAGGGATGGAGGCATCACAATATGGGATCAAAATTGCTGGGAGAAACATCAACAATTTGAGATATGCAGATGATACCACCCTAATGGCAGAAAGTGAGGAAGACCTAAAGAAGCTCCTGATTAGGTTGAAACAAGAGAGTGCAAAAGATGGCCTGAGACTCAATATCAAGAAAACCTAGATAATGGCAACAGGCCATATCAGTCCCTGGAAAATAGATGGGGAAGAAGTAGAAGCAGTAACAGATTTTACTTTCTTAGGATCCAAGATCACTGCAGATGGAGATTGCAACCATGAAATAAAAAGGTGGGAGACAAGCTATGAAAAACCTGGGGACAATTCTTGGGAGACAAGCTATGGAAAACCTGGGGAACATAGTGAAAAGTAGAGACATCTCACTGCAAACAAAGGTCCGCATAGTCAAAGCAATGGTATTTCTGGTGGTAATGTTTGGCTGTGAGAGCTGGACCATTAGAAAGGCTGAGCGAAGAAAAATAGATGCCTTTGAGATGTGGTGCTGGAGGAGAGTTTTGAGAGTACCTTGGACAACAAGGAGAACAAATAGGTCAATATTAGAAGAGATTAGCCTTGTGTGCTCCTTAGAAGGACAAATAACAAAGATGAAGCTGAAGTATTTTGGACATCAAATGAGAAGAGAGGATTCACTTGAGAAGGCTTGATGCTGGGGAAGGTGGAGGGCAAAAGAAGAAGGGAATGGCCAAAGATGAGATGGCTAGATGGTATTGTAGATATAATGGGCACGGGGCTGTGTGGACTAAGGAGGATGGTGGAGGACAGGGGTGCCTGGAGAGCGATGGTCCATGGGGTCGCAAAGAGTCGAATTTATTGTGCAACTGAACAACAACAACAACAACAACAAAATGGATTTTCTGATTTGGGGGGGGGCATGGTCAGGCCCCATGGCACAAAAAGTTTGGGCACCCCTGGTGTAGACACTTGGGCATCCCCTGGGCAATGACATGGATTAGTCAATCTGTCTGATCCAGAAGCATTGCAATGTAAACCTGCTGATATGTCCAATGCTCTCAGAAAGACCACCTACCTCTACATAGATAGAAAAAAGCAAAATAAATGCATACACACAAACATACACACTACCCCCTATCACTAAAACAAGCAAGCAAATAAAGCTAATAAATACAATCAAATCCTGTTTTTTCCTTTTCTTTGAGGAAAGAACAGGCAGCAGCAAAAACATAAATGAAAGGAGGGGAAGGAAAATGAGAAACAAGTGTGAGGTCAGAGGGTCTGATGCCCCAGAGCTGTACAGAACTTTATAGACCTCCAAGGGGAGGGTTGAAAAGAAGCATATAGTCATCACATCTGGTATTTATCCCAATAAAGGGTTACATATAGAATGAAACCAGATAATCATTTCCAATCATGCTAAAATTGATCTGGGCATTAAGACATAAATCTTTCTAGTGACATAATAATTCCAAGCAACATCAGTTTTTCTACTTCTACAGGCATTACCTACATTTCTTCTAGACTCCATAGGCACAAAATTAGCTTCACAAAAATATCCAAAAGACTTACAGCCATGAAAAGCTGTAAGCAGAAATACTTAAAAATATATGAAAACTAAATTTATGTTGCAGAAAAATGATAAATCCAAATTTAGTGCAAAATGCAGGCACATGAAAGGACAAAAAAAAACCACTCAAAATGCTTAAAATATAAATCCATTCTTGAAGATTGTGAAATTTACTGGCTTGCCATAAAATGTCTGTACTAGAAACTTGAGTACATAAAAGTACATAAAAATACTATGTAGAATGTTTAGGAATGTTTAACATACATTTTAAAATGCAGAAGCTTATTGCCTAAAAAGGCACATTTAGAAACCAGAAAATAAATATCTAAGATACCAAAATGATTCAAAGAATATATTATGTAAAAAGCATGTTTAAAAACATTGATTTTAAAAAAGTAAAAACAAAAAACATTTCTTGACAAACAACAAAGGTGGGAAAGGGTACCTAAAGATTATTTGCAAATTTTGAAATGAAAATAAGGACATGAAACATAGTCAAAGGCTTTGCTGTAGTCCAGGAGTTCTCAACCTTTTTAAAGCCGGGGACCAGGTCACACTCGTTCAGCAGTGGGGTCCTGATGGCCATTTTGCCCTTCCTCCACCACATGGCACTTCCTGGTGTGTCGGAGGCAGGGGAGCTACATGAAATGGTGCTGTGGGCCACATCCAGCACATGTGCCACAGGTTGAGAATCCCTTCTGTAGTATATAAAGAATAGAGTGTTTTTTCTTCTGAAATTTTTTGTCAGACTCCAATAGCCAGTAGATATTTACACAATGATATCAAGTGCATCTTTTCAAAATCCATCTTGAACATCAGACATTTCTTACTGCATATAAGGTAAAAGCTTTGTTACAACACCTTGAGCATCATGATGCTTGCATGAGACATTAAAGCAATGATCCTATAGCTACTACCTTCCTTGACAACTCTTTTCTTGGGGATTAAAATGCATATTGAATGTTGCTAGTCCATTTTGTTTTCCATATTCATTGGCTTATTCTTGTTAGGATTTTGACAGATTCAGTCTCTGAGTACCACAAATGAAAATCTGTTGATTTATTTATTTATTACATTTCTATACTGCCCATATGGGACATTGCCTGTTTTACGTCTGAGAAAGTAATAAGAATGGAATCTTAAATGATCAGTTGGATACAGAAGTGGATTAACATGAAAGAAGTTGCTTTGCTTTTTACTGGAACTGGAACATTTAAAAATTATATTGAGACATTCAGACTGAAAACAGAAACTAACAGAAAAGCAATGTGGCTATTTCAAAATGCATGCCATAACTGACGTACCATACTCAGACTAATTCAAAGTTTTTGAACACTTTTTAAAATTCTCTCTCTGTTACCCACATCCATTTTTCTTTATTTCTAAATGCCTTTAAAAGAAATGTTGTTACTACATGTGCCTGCAGCTCAGGTTACTGTACAGAAATATGTATTCTGCACAATAGCTGTATAATTGCATTCAGAGTATATTTTCTTTGTGCAAATATCTCATTTAAAGCCCTCCGTACAAACTTGTAAAAAATATTTGATCAGGCCCTTGGGTCTCAGTACTAGCAAGAGGCCCATCTCTTTCTTTTTCAATTGCTTTCGATGCACTCCACCTTCATAACACCGATATGAACTTAAGAAAAACATCACCAAAATGTGGAAACAAAGCAGAAGTTAATTAGGCAAAGAGAAGAAACTACATCAGGCAAGTGGAAATCATCTTTTAATCCCCCATTCTTATGAAAACATCAAATGTGTTACTGCTATTTACTTTCGTAGGCTAATTCTTTAAACAAATAAGATCCAATCCGGAAAAAGATTTCGCTGATAACACATAATTATGTTCTATAAAGTCACATTAATAAGCATAAAATACTATTAAGTAAAAAAGGGCAATATACTGAGGTAGGAAAAATAATTTTAAAAGTATTAAACTAAAATCTGATTGAAATTCAGATTACAGTGGTACTTTGAGTTACAAATGGTTCAAGTTACAAAATTTTCACAATACGAATGAAAATCAATTGAAAATAACGGCTTGAGTTAAAAAAAATTAGGAACAGATTAATTAGTTTTCAGTGCATTCCTACGGGAAACCATGTTTCAAGTTATGAATTTTGATTTTCAATGCATTCCTATGAGAAATCCGAGTTACAAAATTTTTATAACATGAAAAAATGCCTTGGAACACATTAAATTTATAACTTGAGGTACCACTGTACAGCATTGCTCTATTAACCCTATTCTCCATTTGCACTTTAAAGTGTTATGATGTTTTTTGCATTTATTGGGCAAAGCTTAGTAGCAACTAGTCAAAGGCAGGGGTTCCCAACCTACAGCCTGTGGGACTGATCCAACCCACGGTGCCATTTCATGTGGCCTGCCACCCTCGCTCCCACTGCTGCTGCAAGCTGTGCCACATGCGGTTTCTTTTTAATGTAAACAGCATTTCAAATCTGTTTACACTAAAAAGGAACAACACATGGCACAGCTTCCGGCAGCAGTGGGAGCAAGGGCAGCGGGCCACATGAAATGGTGCTGCAGGGGGTTGGAAGAATCATTGGGCTCCTGGCCTTGTCAAGTGGCAGAAGCAGCAGGAGGAACCATGCCTCTGGCTGCACATTTGTCTAAGGGGACATGGTCTGGCCCACAGCACAAGAAGGTTGGCCAACCCTGGTCTGGGATATCTCTCTCCCAGTAACCTCTTTGGCCATCAACCAACCCCTCAACCATTCTTCACAACAAACTCCTTTTAGTTGATACTTTCCAAATCTCCATGCCAGAAGGCCCAGTCATGTTCCTTATGGCACTTCTGACTGGCCATCACATGTGGAGATACAAATGGAGAATTCATACAAAGATGGTTTCAATTACAAGTCATTTTCGGAGTTCAAGATGAAAGTTCCCTCCCACAACAGAACTGAGGCGACAGCAAAAGAGTGAAGGGCAACCCAGAGAGGAATCTTCTAGCCAATTTTGTTACATTATAACACCCCCACAACTTATTCCAGAACTATTACAAAACCAAAATAAGTGAACATATTGTGTACTTTCACATATGTCAAGCAAAAACGTCAAACAATGGTCTCAGTAAGTGTGAGAACAAGGTACAGTTATCTGAGACCAGTTTCTAGTGCCAAAAATGTAAAGATTGCTTGTGTCAAGGCTGGAGCTGTATACTAATGATTAAAAAAAATACAAATATTGTCAGAGAAAACATTGATATTTTTCAAGCTTGGCCTCTGGTGAGGTAACTCTACACCCTTACATCCCTGGGGAACAAATGCTTCACTATGGAAAAACATTGTATGAAATCCTTAATATTTCAAAACATTTTTTTTTAAAAAAAATCCTTCAGTACAGTCCTTACACAGAACCATATTGTTTCATACCACTACCTTTAGTATAAGACGAGTATACTGGATGAAAATGTCAAAACTCTATACCTGTCAGTTTTGCAGTACAGGCTCCATGGCCTTTAGGAGAAGAACATCTATCCTGATCCCCCAAAAATGCACTTTTATGACTAATGGAGGCTAACTTCAGCATCTTCCAATATTGCCATATTGACTTCAGCAGGGCCCCTGGTTGTATCAGAAACTACAGCATTGTTGTTACTAAGGCAAATCAAATGGTTGAGGAATAATAAAATGAAACGTTATTGAACAATGGCAAACTGTGAATGCAGCGTTAGAGAAATGTACTTCTAGCAATGCTTAAAACAAAGGTTACCTGGCACAGAAGAAGAAACAACCATTATTTGAATCCAAGAGTACTTTATTGAAAAGTCAGTTTAGAGTGAGACATTGATTAAACTGTCAATGAATCATACTCTTCTATTGTGTGGTAATGACTCCAAGGCAAAGACAGCATTTAATTGCTGTGTGGTCTACCTGTAGGCACAGCAGGACATACAGTGAGACATGTTATCATGTCATTTAATTCTTAGAAACTTCAGACAAAGGTCATTATGGGAGAAATAGTAATATTAAATAGGTATCATTTTTTTTAAAAAAATACTGTACAATATCTTATGCACTTCTCCTTGTTAGTCCTTGTTAGAATGGATCCACTGAAATAATGGGAATTATATGTGCTGACTCACTATTCAGCAAGGAGTCTACTCTATTTAAAACCAGAACATGGAGGCTGGATTTAGGTCCATGCAGTGGTGGGCTCCAAATATTTTTTACTACCACACTGTGGACGTGGTATGGTGGGCATGGCCAGGGGAAAGCCCTGTGTTGCACCCAAATTAGGACTACTTTGTTTCAAAACTTGGATGGATGGGGCCAGCCAGAATTTCTGCTACAGATTCTGGCGAACTTGTGCGAACCTGCTGATGCCCACCACTTGGTCCATAGCTTTTATTGAAGCCACATATCTGTGGTAAGGTTGCCCTTGCTCGAAAGCTAGTTGTTTTCAGCTCTAGGGTTCAGTCCTCTTCTCTATTAATTGCCAACAAGCCAGCACTGGCTGCATCTGCAGACATTTCCACAGACATGTGGAAGGCATGACTAGGCACTGAAGTGCATGGAATGCTGTTTACCTTCTCACCACAGTGGTAACTATTGATCTACTTGAAACTCCTTTTTTTAGAACTGCTAGGTTGGCAGGAGCTGAGACAAAGGTAAGAGCTCACTCCGTCATGCAGCACTCAGGTCTCGAACTGCTGACCTTCTGACCTTCCAGTCATTAAGTTTTTGTCGATTCGATTTGAAGTTTAATTTATATACTGGAAGCGTGGCACCAAAATGGCCGCCGCGCTCTTTGCGCCCCCCCCCACCGGACGAAGCCATCCGGGTAGTTAGGGGCGTGGCCAGCACCCTAATAAAAGGGCTGGCCACGAGGCAGCCGTGCTGCCATTTTGGCGAAGCGACGGAGCGGAGAAGTTTTTCCCTCTTACCTCCGTCGCTCGTATCCTTCCAGGGGAAGCCTTTTTGGGCAGCTTTTTTCTCTTCTTAGGCTTCCTAGCTAACTCAGCTATGCCCTCTAAGAAGAAGGCAGCTGCTAACGTGGCTCGATCGGCGCGGAGGCGCCAGCCGGGTCGGAGGACCGCGACTGCGCCCGCCCAGCAGCCACCTTTAACGGAGCCCACCGGGACCGGTGGGATGGGATCGGTGGCCCCTTGGCCCGATCCGCGGTGCGTGCAGGTTGCCCCGGACGGGGCCTCGGCCCTTGGCCCGCAAGCGATGACCACTGCCCCCGCCAGGGTCCATGCGGATGGGCCCTCTTGTCCGGGTGCACAGTTCCCCATGGGGGGAGCGAGCCACGGGGGGTGGTTGGGTTCCCTGCCTTTGCAGGGTGTGCCCACGGCTCCACAAGGGCCGGGCATGGGCTCTTGGCCTTATCTGGCCCCTGGGACTCAGGGGCCTGGACAGGTACCCGTTACCTATGGGTCGGTTGCCCATTTGCCCCCTTTGGGGCTGGGGCCTTTGTCAACGTGGAGGCCCTTCTGGCAAGGGCCAATCAAACAGGGGTGCCTTTAGGATTCCAGGTGGCCCCTTTGGCTGCCGAACAGCGGCCGGCGACGGGTCGGGTTGAGCCGCCTGAGGCGCGCAGGCCGGTGGCGGCCACTGCCTCGCAGCTCCCCACTCAACAGGTGCAGCAGTCTGGTGCGGGTCTGGCCCCGTCGACGAGCTCAGCTTCGGTCGTGAGCTCCGACGCCCCCAGGGGGCCGGAACCCCCGGTGGGGGCGGCCTGTGGGGGTGCATCGGGTGAGTATGCAGTTCAAGCTAGTGCACCCACACAACTGACTTCCCTGGGGGGGGGGGGCTTTCCAATGGCCATGGCCTCGCACGGGTGGCCCGGCGGTCCAATTGCCCCCGGCCCACCCGGCGACTTCACCCCTGACACAGGGCCCGGGTCCTGGTGGCGCCCCCTGTGTGGTGGGGAATGTGTTGGGGATCCCCGGGCTGGTACAGGCCCCCTTTGCTTTGCCCGCAGTTCCCTCTGTGCCGGTGTCGGCACTGCCAACGGCAGGGTATTCCTTGCCCCTGGGGGACCATCTGGCCCAGTCCACCAGGGAAAAGATCTGGAGGGGAGAGTACGTAGATATCTTCTCTCTTCTTAATAGGGAGCCGACCAAGGAGGAGAGGGAAGGGCTGGACGAGAAGGATAAGGAGCAGGCACGTCGTCGTAAGCCGCCACGCACGTGGGCAAATTGGTTGCCAGCGTACCTGATTTACATGGCCGTTTACCTCAGGGCTAGGCCGGATTTGGCCATCCCTATGGTCCAGTATCTGGACAACATCTACCGGGTCATGGTTGACTTCCCGGGTCCGTCGTGGCTGGCTTACGACGAAGAATTCCGCATGAGGATTCCACTGCACCCAGAGATGAGGTGGGATGAGCCCTGCCAGAAGCTGTGGCTTCTGTATATGACCCCCACGCGCCCGGCGCCTGGGGAGAGATACCATTGTGGACATGCGGTCCAATGAGCGGCCCCGGTACAGGTTCCCCACCAAGCGGCGGGGCAGGGGGTTCCAGCCCGCCTGCTGTGCTGGACCTTCTCGTCCAATGGTTCTTGCAACAGAAAAAATTGCAAGTACAAGCATGAGTGCCCCTCTTGTTCTGGCCCCCATGCTGCCTCCGCCTGTCCCAGGCCGGGAGGATACAGGGGCAGGGGTAGGGGTGGACAAGGGACAGGTAGGACTGCCACGGAAGGAGCGGGTTCACCGAAAGGCCCCCTCCCCAATTAATATCGACATGCTGGAGCGTTGGCTCACATTGTACCCGAAGAAAGCAGACGCTGTGTACCTCCTTCAGGGTTTTCAACTGGGTTTCCGTATTCCTTTCACGGGGGATAGGTCACCGCAAGACGCACCCAACCTTTTGTCACTTAGAGGAAGGGAGGAGGTGGCTGCCGCCAGCATTAATAAGGAGGTCGCTGCGGGCAGGGTCGCTGGCCCTTTCCCCGCGCCCCCTTTCACCAACCTTAAAGTGTCTCCTCTAGGACTAGTGCCCAAGAAGTCCCCGGGCGAGTTCCGCCTGATTCATCACTTGTCCTACCCAGCCGGTCATTCGGTCAATGATGCTATCCCTGAGGACCTTTGTTCTGTCAGGTATACATCATTTGACCAGGCATTGCGCATGGTGCGCTCATGTGGCCCGGGTGCACTGTTGGCTAAGTGTGACATTAAGTCGGCTTTTCGTCTCCTGCCGGTGCACCCGGGTGACTTTGAGTTGCTGGGTTTCAAATTCCGGGGTGAATATTATTTTGACAAAGCAATGCCATTCGGCTGTTCCATATCCTGCTCGGCTTTCGAGTGTTTCAGTACATTCCTGCAGTGGGCATTTGTCCGTAGGTCAGGGTCTCGGTCTGTAGCCCATTACCTGGATGATTTTTTGTTCGGGGGTGAACGGGGCTGGGACACGTGCACACGTCTCCTCACCACATTTCAGACGCTAATGCAGGAACTTGGTGTCCCTTTAGCGCCCGAAAAGACCGAAGGCCCGTCTAATAAGTTAGTATTCCTGGGGGTGGAGATTGACACGGTAGCGCAGTCGTCTAGGTTGCCGGGAGACAAGGTGTCAAGGATAGTGGCCCTTATATCGGACTTGCTGGCTAAGCGCAAGGCATCCCTTCGGGAACTGCAGGTGCTACATGGACACCTTAATTTCGCTTGCAGGGTGGTCGCACCTGGCAGGGCATTTGCTCGGCGCTTGTGCGACGCCATGTCAGGCTTATCCGGGCCCCATCATAGGACCAGATTGACACGGGGCATCAGGGCAGATATGCACATATGGCTCCAGTTCTTGAGGGAGTTCAATGGGGTCTCATTTTGGAGGTCAGACCTCCTGGCTTCACCCCAATTTCAGATTCAGTCTGATGCCTCGGGATCCCTTGGTTATGGGATGTACTTCAATGGGAAGTGGGCCTATGGTGGATGGCCACTAGCCTGGTCAGGCACGGGTCGCCTGAGGGATCTCACATATTTGGAATTTTTTCCCATACTGGGGGCCTTGATGCTATGGGGCGAGGAGTGGGCCAACTCTGTGGTGCATTTCTGGTGTGACAATGCGGCCGTTGTCCACATTGTCAACTCACAGACCTCTAAATCTCCCAGGGTCATGGACCTCGTGCGCCAGTTTGTATTGCGCAGCCTGCGCCTCAATGTACTGTTCAGGGCCAGGCATGTCCCGGGGGTGAATAATGATATTGCTGATGCTTTGTCCCGCCTGCAGATCTCCCGGTTCCGTGCCTTGGCCTCGGATGCGGAGGAATTTCCCTCGCCACTCCCGGAGGAGATATGGACCTTTGGCAAGGAGAGGTGAACCGGGCGATCGGCATGTCTCTGGCGCCACGCACGCGTAAGGCGTATCACCACGCGTTGGTTTCCTTTCAGACTTTTTGTACCCAATCTCGATTGCCAGAGACCTGGCCGATCCCAGTGGCCCACCTCCTTCGTTTCATGGTTTACCTGCACGCCCAGGGCCTGGCACCCCGCACCATAGCATCTAGGCTATCAGCACTGGCTTTTATGGCCAAGGTGGGAGGTCATGCGGACAGTACCGCTGATTTCCGTGTGAGACACGTTTTGGAGGGGTGGGTGCGGGAACGTGGGCGTAGCCTGGACGACCGCCACCCAATTTCCCCGGGGGTCCTTACCCAACTGGCACGGGGCTGGCATGACCTATGTTTCAATAGGTATGAGGCAGCCCTGTTTCATGCGGCTACAACGGTGGCCTTTTTTGGAGCGCTCCGCATCAGCGAGCTTGTGATGCTGACTAAGGCGGATGCAAGTCGTAGGGCACTGGAACTCGAAGATGTCTATGTTTGCAATGATTGGGCTCAGTTGAGGATACGCTCCTCTAAAACAGATCAGCATGGCGTAGGCAGTGGTGTAAGACTGCTACGATGTTCCTTGGCAGACATCTGTCCGGTTGGTGCCCTACAGGAGTTCCTTGCACTGCGTGGCACGCACCATGGCCCATTTTTCTGTCACCAAGATGGGTCTCCCCTCACTAAATTTCAATTTTGGAAGGTGACTGGGAAGGCACTGGTTAGGGTTGGCCTCCCTGGGGCCCGTTACAGCACCCATTCATTTAGAATTGGGGCGGCCTCTACTGCGGCTGCTTATGGGTACTCCGGGGCTGACATACGCAGCATGGGGAGGTGGGGCTCGCAGTGTTTCCAGTTTTATTTTCGCCCACTCCCACCGTGAGTACCGTTTTGAGTCACCACATATCTCTTCCTTACCTGTTTTTTTCCTTGACAGACCCTGGGTGTCGTATCACACCGGTGACAGTATGGCTGGTGGGCCATAGCTACGTGCACAGGGCAGCGCGTTACGCTGCGGCGACAGATTGGGGACCCCGACTGGGACTCGGTGCGTACGGAAGTCTCACATGGTACGGTAAGCCCGGTATGTTGTGGCGGGAGCTCTTGCCATTCCTCTTTTCGGCAAGGAACGCTGACCCGCCCGACATCCTGATCATACACCTTGGGGGTAATGATTTGGGACAGGTCACTGGCTTATCGCTGAAGCATGCGATTTGCAGTGACCTCGCCTACTTACATTACGTATGGCCCGCCACAACCCTTGTTTGGTCAGATATGATCCCACGGCACGCTTATAGGTGAGGCCTTGACCTCCATGCCTTGGACCGCGCTAGGCGCATGGTGAACAGGGCGGTGGCCCGATTCCTTTCGACCAAGGGCTGGGGGCGGGTCAGTCCTCATCCGGCCATTAGTCTGCAAAATTATGGGCTTTATGCAGGGGATGGGGTCCATCTGTCGCGAGGAGGTATGGACCTCCTGCTGAGTGATTGGCGAGCAGGCCTGTCGACCGAGCTGACGGTCTTGGGGGGGGCGTCGAGCCTTTATTGAAGCCTCTCTGGGTGGCGGGTAGCACTGGTAAGGTAAACATTTATGACCCACAGGTATCCGGCAGGTTCGCAATTGACTGGACAACACTAGATAGGCATAAGTTGTTTAAACGTTGTCCGGTCAACGACAAACCAGGCGAGGGGGTGATGGTTACCACTAGACAGCTGGAATCACCCCCTGATTTTACGGATACACGTCAGAGGGTGGGGTCATTAGGTAGATATTGACTACGGTCAACAATTTGTTTGTTGTCAACAAACAAATTGATACAAATAGATACATTGTAACAATTGCCGTTGGCAATTTTGGGTGGTACCTTACCAGTGTTACTTCGGCCTGCTTGCCTTAAGAATTATGATTGGTCGTTTTACCAATAGAAATTTATAATTCGGACTAGGGCATGAATCAATAAATGTGGCCCAATGCCGTTATCCACTTTCATTTGTGTCTGAGTCCATTATTGGGGGGGTGCGCCTGCAATGGAAGCGTGGCGCCAAAATGGCCGCCGCGCTCTTTGCGGCCCCCCCCCCACTGGACGAAGCCATCCGGGTAGTTAGGGGCGTGGCCAGCACCCTAATAAAAGGGCTGGCCATGAGGCAGCCGTGCTGCCATTTTGGCGAAGCGACGGAGCGGAGAAGTTTTTCCCCTCCACCCCCTCCCTAGTTAACAGTGTGATTTCTTGGTCGCTTCGGGGCCGGGTGGGAATTTTTGGCTGGGACTCACAATTGGCCCTTGAGTCCTGGCTTTTTTGCCCATCCCACACTGTTGCTATGGTTTGATATAGGGGTTTGTTCTGTGCTGCTGTTGACTTTGGTCACATGGGCGGGAAGCACTGGTAAGGTAAACATTTATGACCCACAGGTATCCGGCAGGTTCGCAATTGACTGGACAACACTAGATAGGCATAAGTTGTTTAAACGTTGTCCGGTCAACGACAAACCAGGCGAGGGGGTGATGGTTACCACTAGACAGCTGGAATCACCCCCTGATTTTACGGATACACGTCAGAGGGTTTGGTGTATGCAAACCAAGACACAGGACACAGCCTCGGGCTGGGTTAACTCAGGTTTATTGCATCGTGGACAGAGGGAACATGTCGTAATGGCGGATCGATAGCTCTTTATATACAGTAGTAATACATTTGAACGTGGTGCCATGGTAGCCCATTGGCTACTGTCTGCGTGACATCATTTCGGGTCACGCCCTTCTTGTCCAGGTGTAGGTGGTGGCGGGAAAACTTCCCGCGCTGTTGCCTTTGATGAGTTCGGACCAAGAGAGCTTGGACGCTCGCTGCTGCCAGCTGGTGGTCATTAGCTCGCGTCCTATTACAGGGTTCATATGATACAGCTGGAGGTTACATTGTTGCTATAGGCAAGGTTACATTGGTTCAGATACATTGTAATCCATGTGGAAGGTCAGACCCTTAGAACACAACACCCCTCCCCCCTAGGACGAGACAACGTCTCGAGCCCACACTTCAAAACACTCCCCCCCCTAGGAGACAAAGTCTCTCAGCCAAGATGGCTTGTTTCGAACACGCTGGGGTCTCGATGCGGGCTGCCTTTCCCCGGGTTTGCTACCTTCTCTTTGTCCCCTGGTTTCCCGTCCTGTAATTTGAGAGGGAGACTCGTTAGTGACTTGCCGCGGCTCCGCGGCGTTGTTGGGAGGTGTGCTCTTTCTTAGGGAAGGACCGGGGGCACCGGGGGCTAACGAAAAACCCCTCTTCTCGCTTGGATGGGTGGGGGAACACTCCTGAAAACCCCCCCGGCTCTCAAAATCAAAATCGAAATTACATTCGGGGGCAGCGGTCGCGAACTCTTCTCCCCCTTCCCCGGCCTCTGATAGAACTGGTTTATCAAAAGGGTATGAGTCGGGGCCGCTGCTTCTTCCTTCCCCCCTTGCTTGGGACTGTTGTCCGCTGCTGTCTCCCCCTTGGGTTAAGCGGGTGGGGGAGAACCCTAACGCTGAATCTTGTTGCTGGTCCCCACTGACTGGCCCACTTACTCGGTGCCTCAGTTGGTCTGCGTGCCTCCTCCAGAGGAGGCCGGTGTGGGTCTCGACCCGGTACGACACTGGCCCCGTCTGTTCTACAACCGTCCCTGGCACCCAGGCTGGCCCAGCGCTGGCATAGTTCCTGCAATGAACAGGGTCGCCGGCGGCGAAACCTTTCGAGACTGCCAACCCTATGTTTTTCCCTTTATCCTCGACTCTCGTCGGGTCTAGCCTGGACAGGAGCGTGGTCAGTTTTCGCCGCATCAAGAGCTCTGCCGGCGAGTACCCTGACGCTAAGGGGGTCACTCTATATGCTAATAAGAACTGACATACTTGGTGATTTAGGTCCCCCGGGCCCATGCGCCGAAGCGCATCCTTTGTTGTACGCACCAACCGTTCCACTTGGCCATTCGTGGCCGGGTGAAACGGCGCGGATGTGACATGCCGAATGGCGTTTGCCTCCATAAATGCCCCGAACTCCGAGGAGGTGAAGCAACTCGCGTTATCGCTGACTAAAGTGTCGGGCAAACCGAACGTGGAAAAGACTCTCCGTAGCTGGCTAATTGTCGTGGCTGAGGACGTGCTCTTTACTGGGATCACCTCCAGCCACTTGGAGAACGCATCCACCACTAGGAGAAACATGGTTCCTCGGAATGGGCCAGCGAAATCCACGTGCACTCTGGACCACGGCCCCCTTGCTGTGTCCCATTCCCTATGCGGGAGGCGGGCCGCCTCTGGTCGGGATCCCTGGCATGCATCGCAAGTGCCGACCATGTGCTCAATGTCCGCGTCCAGCTGTGGCCACCAAAAGTAACTGCGGGCCAGTGCTTTCGAACGAACGATGCCCGGGTGGCTGACGTGCAGCAGTTTGAGCACCCTCGACCGCATGGATGTAGGGACCACCACCCGTTGGCCCCACAGCAGGCACCCCCTTTCTAGGGACAACTCTAACTTTTTCCGAAAGAATGGGTCGAATTCCGTGCTTGGGGACGATGCCGGCCACCCCTTCTGTACCCATGAGCTGACCTTCTCCAGCGTTCTGTCCTTGCCTGTCGCCCTAGCAATATCGGCTGGTACTATTGGGGGTGCGTCTAAGACCTCAATAAGCAACACCTGGCGGTCTCTTTCTACTCTAGCCTTTTGGTCGTCCGACAAGGGCAAAGGGGATCTCGAAAGTGCATCAGCATGGCTGATCTCCTTTCCGGGCCGGTACTCCAACTCGTGTTGGTATGCGTTGAGAAAAATAGCCCATCGCAGCATTCTCGGGGACAGGATCTGCGGGGTGGGCTTGCTTGCCGTGAAAATCCCTAACAGGGGCTTGTGATCCGTCACGATTTTGAACGGACGGCCATACAGAAAATCGTGAAACTTTTTGGTCCCCGCTACTATTGCTAATGCCTCCCTGTCGGTTTGTGCGTAATTTCGCTCTGCTTGGGACAGGGACCTTGAATAAAACGCGACTGGGGCCTCCCGCCCGTCATCCAACACGTGGCAAAGCACCGCCCCCACCCCCACCGGTGATGCATCACAGACTAAGACCACCGGCCGTTTGGGGTCGAAATGCGTAAGGATTGCGTCCGATGTTAAGAGTTGCTTTAGTTCGTTGAACGCCCTCTCTTGCTCGTCACCCCACATCCATGTCTCCTCCTTTTTAAGCAACCGATGAAGCGGTTCGGCCACGGACGCTTTCCGCGGAAGGAATGTATGGTAAAAATTGAGGAGCCCCAGGAATGACTGTAGCTCGGTCTTGGATGTGGGGCGAGGGGCCTTCTTGATGGCTGCTACTTTGGATTTGGACGGTTTAATACCCTCGGGTGTAATCCGGAACCCTAAGAACTCGACCTCAGTTTCGAAAAAGACACATTTGTCCTTCCTCAGCCTCAGCCCCGCTTTCTCGAACACAGTTAGCACTTTATCCAATCTCTTTGCCAGTTCGGCCTCACTCCCCCCTGTTATTAACACGTCATCAAAATAAGGCAACACCCCCTCCAGCCCCTTCAGGAGGCGTTCCACAAGCGACTGAAAAAGGCCGGGTGCCGAGTTCACGCCGAACTGTAAGCGCGACACCTGGAACGCCCCTTTATGTGTGACTATCGTTTGGGCCGCGGCCGTGGCGGGGGTTACTGGGAGTTGCTGATAGGCTTGTGCCAGATCGAGCTTAGCGAAACACTTTCCCCCATTCAGCCTGGCCAACAGGTGGCTGACCACCGGCACCGGATATGCATTAGGGCGAATCGCCTTGTTAATTGTACACTTATAATCAGCGCAAATGCGCACCTCCCCGTTGGCTTTCAGAGCTGTTACAATTGGAGTTTCCCACTCCGCGGAATCAACAGGAATAAGAATCCCCTGGCCCACCAATTTGTCCAGTTCCGCCTCTATTTTGTCCTTTAGTGCGAAGGGCACCCTGCGCGGTTTGAGTCTTATCGGGCGGACCTCCGGGTCTAGGTCGAAGGCTACAGGGGGTCCCTTGAACTTTCCAAGTCCTTTTTTGAAAACGGCGGGGTGCGCATCGCACACCGCTTGTATTGGATCCGCCCCCACTGAATGTACTCCCCCTATGAACAGGCCTAATGGCTGAAACCACTGTGTCCCCAGGAGGCTACAACTTCCCCCCTTGAGGACAACTAGGGGCAGTTCCGCAGAATGTCTCTTAAAATTAACCCGGAATTTCCCGACCCCCAACACCGGAATGCTGTTCCCCTGTACATCTCGTAGCGTGGACCTCAATGTTTTAAGTTTGGGTCGCACGTGGGGGTCGATTTTCAAAAACTCTTTCTGGGGAATTATCGAATAGGAGGACCCCGAGTCAATTTCCATCCTGATAGGGGCCCCTTGTACTAGTACCTCAACGAAGTAATGGGACTGTCCCGCGGACACGCTGAATACTGGGGCGTCGTCCTCGCTGCCGTCCGAGACGCGGCCCACGCCGTCCTGCTTCCTCGTGGTCTGGGCGCCATCTTTGGGCCCCGCTGGACGGTCCGGCCTGGTCGAACGGTCTGGTGACTGCCTCCGGCCCTCCTTCCGTTTTCTGCATGCCTTGGCAATGTGCCCCCGACGGCCGCAGGTGTAACATTCGGCCTTTCTAAATGGGCACCTCGCTCGCTCATGGGCCGCTCCGCAACCATCGCAGCGGCGCCCCCCTTTTCGGACCTTCTGGACCTCCTCGCCGTCGCTGCCTTCCGAGGACGACTTTGAGGCCCGTCGAGTTGCGTGCACCGACTGTCCGGGTTTCCCGTGCACCGGAGTTTCCGCTTTGCCGGCTCTGGGACGCCACTCGCGCCACTGGTGCATCTCGTCCACTCCAGCATTCGTGGACTCTGCGGCTTCCGCGGCCTCTACGACCTCTGCCAACGTGGGTGGCGGCTCCTTGTTCATCAGGCTACGCTGCACCTCCTTGTCTTTCAGGCCACACAGCACGCCGTCCCTGAGGGCCATCTCTAGGATGTTGTCCCATTTACAGGGGACGGCGGCTACCCTCATGGCGGCCACGAATGCCTCAACCGACTCGTCCGGCGCTTGGACTCGCCTCCAAAACGCGCTCCGAGCGGGAAACATCGCCCTCGAGGGTCGGAAGCGCTCCCGTAGCAGCTTCATGATATCGTCCACCTTAAATTCGCTCACCTTCTTCGGAGCGATGACGCCCACCAGCGTCCGCTTGGTTTCCATCCCGAGCATTCTGATGAGGATGGCCCTCTTCCTCTCCTCATCGTCTTCCTTGACTTTGAGTTCCACCAGCGCCGCCTGGAAGTCCATCTCAAACAGCTCCCAGTCCTGCGGTTTGGTGATGTTGAACCCGCTCTGCGCCCTGGCTGCTCCTTGGGGATCCATTATCCCATCCTCGTCGCCAATTTGGTGTATGCAAACCAAGACACAGGACACAGCCTCGGGCTGGGTTAACTCAGGTTTATTGCATCGTGGACAGAGGGAACATGTCGTAATGGCGGATCGATAGCTCTTTATATACAGTAGTAATACATTTGAACGTGGTGCCATGGTAGCCCATTGGCTACTGTCTGCGTGACGTCATTTCGGGTCACGCCCTTCTTGTCCAGGTGTAGGTGGTGGCGGGAAAACTTCCCGCGCTGTTGCCTTTGATGAGTTCGGACCAAGAGAGCTTGGACGCTCGCTGCTGCCAGCTGGTGGTCATTAGCTCGCGTCCTATTACAGGGTTCATATGATACAGCTGGAGGTTACATTGTTGCTATAGGCAAGGTTACATTGGTTCAGATACATTGTAATCCATGTGGAAGGTCAGACCCTTAGAACACAACAGAGGGTGGGGTCATTAGGTAGATATTGACTACGGTCAACAATTTGTTTGTTGTCAACAAACAAATTGATACAAATAGATACATTGTAACAATTGCCGTTGGCAATTTTGGGTGGTACCTTACCAGTGTTACTTTGGCCAGCTTGCCTTAAGAATTATGATTGGTCGTTTTACCAATAGAAATTTAAAATTCGGACTAGGGCATGAATCAATAAATGTGGCCCAATGCCGTTATCCACTTTCATTTGTGTCTGAGTCCATTATTGGGGGTGTGTGCGCCTGCAACACTTTTTTGACCCCCATGGGTGATTCAAGCATGGTAAGTCCAGCAATTTAACCACTAAGCCAGCACAGTAGGTTAGCTTAATTCCCATAAGCTGTCATACCTATAGCAGTATACCCAAACAATTTATACCCAGATAAGATCTGGCCAGATAAGGACTGCAGTGGCTCAAGTACCTAAGATGCTGACTGGGAGGCGGAAGGTCAGCAGTTTGATTCTTGAGTACTGCAGGATGGAATGAGCTCCCGTCTTTGTCCCAGCTCCTGCCACCCTAGTAGTAGATAAATAGGGACCACTTCAGTGGGAAGGTAACAGCATTCCATGTGTTCTGGTGTCTAGTCATGCCTGCCACATGACCACGTAAATGTCTGCAGAAGCAGACAGCACTGGCTCTTTGGCTTTGAAACAGAGATGAGCACTGAACCCTAGAGACAGATACGACTGGCTTTCAAGCAAGGGAAATCTTTAAAAAGATCTGAAGGCATCAGATCAATGAGTATAGACTTGGGCATGTTCTAATTGTGGATATCTGAGATGGTGTGAGTCTGATTTTGAAAGCCAAAGGGGATGGTTGAGCATGCCTTGACTCTTCAAACTAGAAAACCTGCATACTGCCCTCATTCTTTTTGATGGATTTGGGACAGCTGCAGTTTTTGGCCTCACGGAAGTGTAAATGTCGGATCTAGTTTTGACCTTAAAATACTGCAAATGGGGAAATAAGATATTGTGGTTTTATTGAGAATGCTGTGTGTATAGTGTGATAACAGGAGTGGCAGCATGTGTTTGTTTTAGTTGTGATTGACACCAGCTAAAGATGAGGGCTAGGACAACAAGAGAATCCAATCATCAGATGAAGAGAACAAATGAAAATAAATAGAAAAGGTAAAACTGGAATAACAAAATAGCAATAATTAAAGTAGCATCCAACAATTTAATTGAGCAGGATGATTTCCCCACTTGTACCCTAAAACCAGCTTCTGAAGGCTGGAAAAACCAGCTTCTGAAGACAAGGAAAGAAAATTTAGAGGTTCTTGCAATGACCATGTCAAAAGAGGAAAGCTTAGGAGAGAGACAAGAATCCTTTGAAGAGAAAAGCTTGCATTAGTATTGATGGCAAGAGAAATACAGGTGAGCCAGATACAATAAAGCAAATGGGGATGAGAACAAACATAGATTAAATGGAGGCTGATGATTCTCAGTTACAGCAACATAAATCTACCAGTGGCAAAAGTACAAAGTAAAAACATGAGATAATCAAGAAACCAGCATTTTAATATAATATTCTGTACCTGAAGTAAGAATGTGAAAAACCTTGCCATTTGTCTCACTCGTCATTCTTTTCAGGATTTTCCTGCTCCTAGGAGGAAAAGTCCTGGCAGTGCAGTGGTTAAACCACTGTACTGCATCCCAAAACTGCTAATGTTGTGATTTCGATCCTGTCATGGATCATGGTTTACTCAGCCCTCCATCTTTCCAAGGTCAGTAAAAGGAGGACCTTGCATGTTGGAGACAAAATGCTAATTACCTTGTGAACCGCCCAGAGAGTGCAGTAAGTGCTATGGGGCAGCACATAATTATAATTGCTAATTCACATCTCCCGATTATGAGCGAGACACTAAGTGAGTTTTCTCCCATTGTGCTTTGAGCAGTCAGTTCAAAATACCTCTAACATCCTTTATATTTCAAAAATAAAGCATACAGATGAAGAAAGCACAAGAGCAACTGGTTGATTGATCACAGAACCACAAACAACCCATCCTATGCTTCTATTTTTCAACAGTCTGCATACACAAAAACTAGTATTGCAAAATGTGCAAATTCTCTAGCAGGAATATGAAAAAAATATCCCCTAGTTTTACAGGAGAGGAGAATAACTTGTGGCTTCTTCTTTGGCTCAGAAAAATGAGAAACAAGGAGTTACATCACTAACCTCAAATCACTTTCAATTTTCCCTCTCTCCGGATATGCAGTTGAAAGAGCCTAGACAAGATCCTTCTGTTCACTCACTGTTGTGTTCTAATGGAGTAATCTTCTACATGGATAACAATATATCTTAACCAATGTAACCTTGCCAACGGGTAACAATGTAACCTTCAGCTGTATCACATAAACCCTGTAATAGGACGCGAGCTAATGACCACCAGCTGGCAGCAGCGAGCGTCCAAGCTCTCTTGGTCCAAACTCATCAAAGGCAACAGCGCGGGAAGTTTTCCCGCCACCACCTACACCTGGACAAGAAGGGCGTGACCAGCAATGACGTCACGCAGACAGTAGCCAATGGGCTATCATGGAACCACGTTCAAATGTGTTACTACGGTATATAAGGAGCTATTGATCCGCCATTACCTCATGTTCCCTCTGTCCACCATGCAATAAACCTGAGTTAACCCAGCCCGAGGCTGTGTCCTGTGTCTTGGTTCTCATACACTAAATTGGCGACGAAGGTGGGATGATGGATCCCCAAGGAGCCAGGGCACAGAGCGGGTTCAACATCACCAAACCGCAAGACTGGGAGCTTTTTGAGATGGACTTCCAGGCGGCACTGGTGGAACTCAAAGTCAAAGAAGACGACGAGGAGAGGAAGAGGGCCATCCTCACCAGAATGCTTGGGATAGAAACCAAGCGAACGCTGGTGGGCATCATTGCACCGAAGAAGGTGAGCGATTTCAAAGCCGAGGACATTATGAAGCTGCTGCGTGAGCGTTTCCGACCCTCGAGGGCAATGTTTCCCGCTCAGAGCGCGTTTTGGAGGCGAGTTCAAGCGCCGGACGAGTCGGTTGAGGCATTCGTAACAGCCATGAGAATAGCCGCCGTCCCCTGCAGATGGGACAACCTAGAGATGGCCCTCAGGGACGGAGTTCTGTGTGGCCTGAAGGACAAGGAGGTGCAGCGCAGCTTGATGAACAAGGAGCCACCACCCACGCTGGCAGAAGTTGTAGAGGCCGCGGAAGCCGCGGAAGCCACGAATGCTGGAGTGGACGAAATGCACCAGTGGCGGGAGTGGCGTCCTAGAGCCGGAAAAGCGGAAAATTCGGTGCACGGAAGGTCCGGGCAGTCGGTGCACGCAACCCGACGAGCCTCGAAGTCGTCCACAGAAGGCAGCGACGGCGAGGAGGTCCAGAAGGTCCGAAAAGGAGGGCGCCGCTGCGATGGTTGCGGAGCAGCCCATGAGCGCGCGAGGTGCCCATTCAGAAAAGCTGAGTGTTACACCTGCGGTCGTCGGGGGCACATCGCCAAGGCATGCAGAAAGCGGAAGGAGGGCCGGAGGCAGTCACAAGACCGTTCGACCAGACCGGACCGTCCAGCGAGGTCCAAAGATGGCGCCCAGACCACGAGGAAGCAGGACGGCGTGGGCCGCATCTCGGACGACGGCGAGGACGATGCCCCCGTGTTCAGCGTGTCCGCGGGACAGTCCCATTACTTTGTTGAGGTACTAGTACAAGGGGCCCCTATCAGGATGGAAATTGACTCGGGGTCCTCCTACTCTATAATTCCCCAGAAAGAGTTCTTGAAAATCGACCCCCACGTGCGGCCCAAGCTTAAAACGCTGAGGTCCACGTTGCGAGACGTACAGGGGAACAGCATTCCGGTGTTGGGGGTCGGGAAATTTCGGGTCAGTTTTAAGAGACATTCTGCGGAACTGCCCCTAGTTGTCCTTAAGGGGGGAAGTTGTAGCCTCCTAGGGACGCAGTGGTTTCAGCCCCTAGGGTTGTTCATAGGGGGAGTGCATACAGTGGGGGTGGATCCAATACAAGCGGTGTGCGACGCGCATCCCGCCGTTTTCGAAAAAGGACTGGGAAAGTTCAAGGGACCCCCTGTAGCCTTCGACCTAGACCCAGAGGTCCGCCCGATAAGACTCAAACCGCGCAGGGTGCCATTCGCATTAAAGGACAAAATAGAGGCGGAACTGGACAAACTGGTGGGCCAGGGGATTATAAGTGTACAATTAATAAGGCGATCCGCCCTAATGCATACCCGGTGCCGGTGGTCAGCCACCTTCTGGCCAGGCTGAATGGGGGAAAGTGTTTCGCTAAACTCGATTTGGCACAAGCCTATCAGCAACTCCCTGTAACTCCCGCCACGGCCGCGGCACAAACGATAGTCACACACAAAGGGGCGTTCCAGGTGTCGCGTTTACAGTTCGGCGTGAACTCGGCACCCGGCCTGTTTCAGTCGCTTGTGGAACGCCTCCTGAAGGGGCTGGAGGGGGTGTTGCCTTATTTTGATGACGTGTTGATAACAGGGGGGAGTGAGGCTGAACTGGCAAAGAGATTGGATAAAGTACTGACTGTGTTCGAGAAAGCGGGGCTGCGACTGAGAAAAGACAAATGCGTCTTTTTCAAGACTGAGGTTGAGTTTTTAGGGTTTCGGGTCACGCCAGAGGGTATTAAGCCGTCCAAAGCCAAAGTAGCCGCCATCAAGAACGCCCCTCGCCCCACATCCAAAACCGAGCTACAATCATTTCTGGGGCTCCTCAATTTTTACCATACCTTCCTTCCACGGAAGGCGTCCGTGGCCGAGCCGCTCCATCGGTTGCTAAAAAAGGAGGAAACATGGATGTGGGGTGACGAGCAAGAGAGGGCGTTTAAAGAGTTGAATCAGCTCCTAACATCTGAGGCAATCCTGACGCATTTCGACCCCAAACGGCCAGTGGTCTTAGTCTGCGACGCATCCCCGGTGGGGGTGGGGGCGGTGCTTTGCCACGTGTTGGACGACGGAAGGGAGGCCCCGATAGCGTTTTATTCAAGGTCCCTGTCCCAAGCAGAGCGTAATTACGCACAGACCGACAGGGAGGCATTAGCGATAGTAGCGGGAACCAAAAAATTTCACGATTTTCTGTATGGTCGGCCGTTCAAAATCGTGACTGACCACAAGCCCCTGTTAGGAATTTTCACTGCAAATAAGCCCACGCCACAGATCCTGTCCCCAAGAATGCTGCGGTGGGCTATCTTTCTCAACGCATACCAACATGAGTTGGAATACCGGCCCGGGAAGGAGATCAGCCATGCAGACGCACTCTCGAGGTCTCCTTTGCCCTTGTCGGGCGTCCAAAAGGAAAGGGCGGAGAGAGATCACCAGGTTTTGTTAATAGAGGTTTTAGACTCACCCCCAATAGTACCGGCCGACATTGCTAGGGTGACAGGCAAGGACAGAACGCTAGAGAAAGTTAGTTCATGGCTACAGAAGGGGTGGCCGGCGTCATTCCCAGGTACGGAATTCGACCCATTTTTTTGAAAAAAAATAGAGTTGTCCCTAGAGAGGGGGTGCCTTTTGTGGGGTCAACGGGTGGTGGTTCCTACGTCCCTGCGATCGAGGGTACTCGAACTGCTGCACGTAAGCCACCCGGGCATCGTCCGTTCCAAGGCGCTGGCCCGGAGTTACTTCTGGTGGCCACAGCTGGACGCGGACATTGAGCACATGGTCGGCACTTGTGAGGCATGCCAGGGCTCCCGACCGGAGGCGGCCCGTCTCCCGCATAGGGAATGGGACGCCGCAAGGGGGCCATGGTCCAGGGTGCACGTAGACTTCGCTGGCCCGTTCCGAGGAACCATGTTTCTCCTGGTGGTGGATGCGTTCTCCAAGTGGCTGGAGGTTATCCCAGTAAAGAGCACGTCCTCCGCCACTACAATCAGCCAGCTAAGGAGAGTCTTTTCCACGTTCGGTCTACCCGACACTTTGGTCAGCGATAACGCTAGTTGTTTCACCTCCGCTGGGTTCAGGGCATTCATGGAGGCAAACGCCATTCGGCATGTCACATCCGCGCCGTTTCACCCGGCCACGAATGGCCAAGTGGAACGGCTGGTGCGTACATCAAAGGATGCGCTGCGGCGCATGGGCCCAGGGGACCTAAATCACCAAGTATGTCAGTTTTTATTAGCGTATAGGGTGACCCCCCTGGCGTCAGGTTACTCGCCGGCAGAGCTGCTGATGCGGCGAAAACTGACCACGATCCTGTCCAGGCTAGACCCGACGAGAGTCGAGGACAAAGGAAAAAACATAGGGTTGGCAGTCTCGAAAGGTTTCGCCGTCGGCGATCCTGTGCATTGCAGGAACTACGCCAGCGCAGGTCCAGCCTGGGTACCAGGGACGGTTGTGGAACAGACGGGGCCAGTGTCGTACCGGGTCGAGACTAGCACCGGTCTCCTCTGGAGGAGGCACGCGGACCAACTTAGGCACCGAGTGAGTGGGGGGCCGGTCAGTGGGGCTCAGCAACAGGACTCAGCGTTAGGGTTCTCCCCCACCCGTTTAGCCCAAGGGGGAGACAGCAACGGACGACAGTCCCAAACAAGGGGGGAAAGCGGCGGCCCCGACTCATACCCTTTTGATACGCCAGCTCTATCAGGGGCCGGGGAAGGGGGAGAGGAGTTCGCGACCGCTGCCCCCGAATTTAATTCTGATTTTGATTTTGCGAGCCGGGGGGGGTTTCGGGAGTGTTCCCCCACCCATCCAAGCGAGAAGAGGGGTTTTTCGTTAGCCCCCAGTGCCCCCGGTTCTTCCCTAATAAAGCACACACCTCCCAACAACGCCGCGGAGCCACGGCAAGTCACTAACGAGTCTCCCTCTCCAATTTCAGGACAGGAAAACAGGGGACAAAGAGAAGGTAGCAAACCCGGGGAAAGGCAGCCCGCATCGAGACCCCAGCGTGTTCGAAATAAGCCATCTTGGCTGAGAGACTTCGTCTCATCCTAGGGGGGGGGGAGTGTTGAGTTCGAGACTTCGTCTCATCCTAGGGGGGAGGAGTGTTGTGTTCTAATGGAGTAATCTTCTACATGGATAACAATGTATCTTAACCAATGTAACCTTGCCAACGGGTAACAATGTAACCTTCAGCTGTATCACATAAACCCTGTAATAGGACGCGAGCTAATGACCACCAGCTGGCAGCAGCGAGCGTCCAAGCTCTCTTGGTCCAAACTCATCAAAGGCAACAGCGCGGGAAGTTTTCCCGCCACCACCTACACCTGGACAAGAAGGGCGTGACCAGCAATGACGTCACGCAGACAGTAGCCAATGGGCTATCATGGAACCACGTTCAAATGTGTTACTACGGTATATAAGGAGCTATTGATCCGCCATTACCTCATGTTCCCTCTGTCCACCATGCAATAAACCTGAGTTAACCCAGCCCGAGGCTGTGTCCTGTGTCTTGGTTCTCATACACTAAACTCACTCAGTTGAAATCCATAAACTTAAGTCAAGCATCAGCATACTGTTGGAATCTCTGGCAAATCTCCAACATTTCTCATTGAAACATGCGCTTTTATTAGATCGTTTTGTCCATTTGCATGCAATAATTCTGAAGTCCTGCTACTGAAAAAAAATAAACATCAATTTTGTTTTTTAATACTTTGTTTCAAATATGTGGTGGCTCAAGTGGTTGAGACATGAACTCGCTGAAGGGAAGGTCAGAGTTTGATTCATGGGTATTGCATGATGGAGTGAGCTCCCATCTCTGTCCCAGCTCCTGCCAGCCTAGCAGTTTGAAAGCAAGATATTGCAAGTAGATAAATAGGGACCACTTCAGTGGGATGGTAAGCAGCGTTCCGTGCACTCCAGTGTTGAGGAATTCCTGCCATGTCCACGGAAATGTCTGCAGATGCAGACAACGCTGACTCTTTGGCTATAAAGAGAGATGACGACTGCACTTGGATACGAATGGCTTTTGAGCAAGAGCGACCTTTACCTTCAAATATATTTAACTATGTTTGTGGGCTCCTTTTATAAAAAAAATACTGACATATTTCTGATCTTGAAAGCAGTTTAGGTTGCATATTTTAGACAGTGAAAAGGAAAAGCAGACTGTTGTTTTCATTTTGGTTTTTACTGCAACTTAGCTAAGACAAAGAAACACATTTGACAAGTGATGTGAACACAATCGAGATCCAAAATCCTGAGTGGAACATTCTCACCATCCCCTCTCCTGCCTACTTCTTGGACATTAATTGCAACTCACCAGAGCCAAGAGCTAAATTTTTCACAGCTGAAGCAACTCCTCTGGATTCCACAACCTCCCCCCGCCCCAAATGGCTTTTCAATATTAAGGCTGAGACATCAAACCATAGTAAACCTGGCATGCATTTTTGCAGTGTCAATATTTAGTATCCAACAAGTACAATCCCATCATAGATGCTCTCATTTCTCTAGTCCGTTGTTGGATATTTGCTAGGATGACAGTCTATATGCAGTACGTTCCAGGAGCTAGAGCCAAAAGCCAATCCTCACCATTTCCAAGAAGGCATTGATGCCACTGAGATATAAATTTTGAAAAGGCAGTTGGCAATATTACCAGCAAGAACACTGTTCAGTCAATATAGCCTCAGAAACCAACCATGACTTTGTGCTCCTGTACAAAAAATACTTATGTCAATCTGTTTGCACTTGTAGCTGAGTCAATCTGTTGGTCAGCCAGTTTTCACCAGCACAGATTTTCTAATTGATGTTAGCACAGTTTAGATCATTTTCATCTGCACACCTTTCTCAGTATTTCAACAGAGATCAGATGATGACTTGGTAGAGGGATTCTCAAACTGTGAAGCACATTTTTTTCTACTAGTACACACCCACACCACTTTCTCACCCTTTCCTTGTTCTTGGCAATGTAATTCCTGAAGTTACTCTAATTCATGGTTAGAAATATTTTTTTCTCAAAGCAGACGTATCCTGAATTGGTCTTATAATTGTCATCTCCACTGCTCTCTTTGCCTTACCAGTCACCAGCACTAATATCTATCTTAGCTGTCTTTCCTCATAAGCCTGGCCAGGAGAATGAGTGAAAGAACAAAACACCAATTTCTATCTGTCCAAGAGAAGACAAGATTTTTGAGAACTCCTCTTACAGCCTCTTCCCTAAACCATTTAAAGCAAATTTCTTTGGAAGAAAAAAATCAAAAATATCTATTTATTTATTTATTTATTTATTTATTGAAGCCTTTCTTGCCTTGGCAACCTAAGGTGGCTCACATCAGTTTAAAACTAACCTCATACAACCAAATATTAAAACTGTAAAATATTAAAATATCCACAAAACCCCCAACCCCTCATTAAAAACCCCCGGCAGGACTATATAAGCCAGCAGGGCTGGGTTGTGGTGCCAGATGCACCCCACTCCTGCTGGCCAAACCAAGTTTTTAGTGCCTTCCTGAATGGGGGTAACTCTACCTGGAGGCGCAGTTCTGTTGGCAGGAGCTTCCATAGGGCTGGGGCGGATGCCGAAAAGGCTCTCCTCCTGGTCCCAGAGAGGCGTGCATCCCTCACTGATGGGAACATCAGAGAGCCCCTACCATCTGCCCTCGTAGGATGGGTTGAAAGCCTTGGGGCGATGCGGTCTCTTAGGTATCCCTGTTCCACTGCCATGGGATGGATTGTGTCTCAATCCATGCCAGTCTAACTGCCTTCATGGTTTTGGAAAAAACTATTTTGATTATTCTAACTGATGACTTGTAAAGGGGATGGACAATAAAAGTATGGTCCTATTGATTCTCCTGGGCCTTTTAATAGCAATTGGGTGCTGTCAAGTCAATCCTGACTTATGGTGACCCTTTCCAAGGTGTTCTAGGTAGAAAATGTACAGAAGTGGTTTAACATTCCCTTCTTCTCGGGTCACCCTGGGACTGTACAGCTTGCCCATGATTTTACAGACTGACTCTTCTCTCAGGAGGCAAAGTGGAGAAGGAAACTTCCAACTTCTAGTGCCTTAGCCAAAATCCTAAACCATGGGTTCCCAACCTAAGGCCCGCAGGCCGGATCTATCCCATGGTGCCATTTCATTTGCCCGCTGTCCAAGGGCATTTGTGAAACAAAATGACCACCCCTTGAAGCAGTTGGGACAAAATGGCTGCCCCCATCATGCAGGCAGGGCAAAATGGCTGTCCAGTCCTTGAAGCTGACTGTGAGAGTTTGACCCAGCCCCTAGCTTGAAAAAATTGGGAACCCCTGCTCTAAACCATTGAGCTATCCATCCTGGGTCAACTGTCCATCCACTTCTGGGTTGGCTTGCAGGGATCAGATCATGAATCACTGGTTGATTTTTCTTTGCTTTTTAAAAGCTTTCAGAAGAATAATTAGAGCTGAGACACTATTGTTCTATCACCATATGGCCTATGTCTTGTAGAGTGTGTGACATTTCTAGCTTCTAGTTCATATTTTTCATTACTATAATCTATGTATGTGTTAAATATGTGCAGCAATTATATATTTAGTGATGTAGAGGGGAGGCAAAGAGATAGATGCCCAGGTAGAAATGGGCATCATGACTTTTTTTGGCCTTCTCTAAGTGACCATTTGTGGATTGTTGTCATGAAGTCACTTCCCCCATTTTCAAGAAGCAAGTTTGTACTTTGTTTGGGTTTGCCAATGATGGTTGTCCAATCATCCTGCATAGATTTCCTGGAGTTAAAGAATGCATGTTTTCTTTCTACTTTAGCATGTGCATTCTGATCTTCCTAATTTTTACCTATAAACTCAGCAAAATAGTCTTCTGGCCAATGCTAACATAATTACTTCAAATTTATCTTAAAAGCCAGTCTCTGAGATTAGTCAGAGGATTCAGTTGAAGCATCATCATTGTGTTGTTGACATGCTTCTACTCTGTTTTTCCATTCTTTCATGAAAATAAGTCAATGAAAGCGATAAAATGGTATCTGACATCACTTCTTGAATAGAATTGTGGAAACAAACATAACAAACAATCCAAAAAAGAAATGGTTCAGTGGTCCTCCTGTTCTGGCAGAGCAGCCTATTTTCAGACAGAGTTGGCCTTTCCCTAAATGAAAAGGTATACAGCTTGTGTTTTTTTCTTGATTTGGCACACTTGCAACACACAGGTTGGGCAAGTTGCCAGGAGTATTCTTTCTGTCATTTTCTTCTGGTTCACCAATTTGCTCACAAAGGTACAGCTGCCATAAGTCACTCGTGCTCAAGTCACAGCTGGATGCCTGCAATAGTCTCTATATGGTGCTGTCTTTAAAAACAGCTGGAAAAGGCAATTGGTCCAAAACTCAACTGCCAGATTGCTGCCTGGTGTTTAAGAACATAAGAACATAAGAACAGCCTTGCTGGAACAGGCCACAGCCCATCCAGTCCAGCATTCCGTCTCACACAGTGGCTCACCATTTCCTTCAGGGTATTCCCAAGCAGATGCCTGCTTAGGATTCCCTGGAAATGATATTGAGAGATATCCTGCCTATCTCTCCAACCCGGAGGTTGTCCTTAAGTATCCATAATTATAGCCATTGATACTCTTGTCCTCCATGAACTTGTCTAATCCTTTCTTAAAGCTGTCAAGACTGACAGCTGTCACCACTTCTTCTGGCAGGGAGTTCCATAGACCAGTAATCCTCTGGGTGAAAAAGTACTTTCTCTTATTTGTTTGAGAACTAGTACCCAAAAGTTTCATGGAGTGTCCCCTAGTTCTAGTGTTATGCGATAGGGAAAACAGTTTTTCCTTATCTACTTTGTCCACACCGTGCATGATTTTATAAACTTCAATCAGGTCACCTCTTAGACGTCGTCGTTCAAGAGTGAAGAGGCCCAACCATTGCAGCCTCAGATGGTAAGGAAGGTGTTCCAGTCCCCTAATCATTCTGGTTGCCCTCCTCTGCACTTTTTCCAGCTTCATAATATCCTTCTGGAGGTATGGCGACCAGAACTGTACACAGTATTCCAGGTGGGGCCTCACCATAGATTTATAAAGAGGCAAAATGACACTTGCTGACTTATTTTCTATACCCTTCCTAATGATCCCTAGCATTGAGTTTGCTTTTTTCACTGCTGAGGCACACTGGGTTGACACCTTCATTGAGTTGTCCACCAGGACACCAAGGTCCCTTTCCTGGTTTGTCGCAGAGAGTTCAGACCCCATCAGTTTATAAATGTAATTGGGGTTCTTTGCCCCAACATGCATCACTCTGCACTTACTAATGTTGAAACTCATTTGCCACTGTTTTGCCCACTCCCCCAGTGTTGAGAGATCCCTCTGGAGCTCCTCACAATCTCTCACAGTTTTCACTACCCTGTATAATTTAGTGTCGTCAGCAAATTTGGCTACCTTGCTATTTACTCCTACCTCTAGATCATTTATGAAGAGGTTGAAAAGCAGGGGTCCCAGTACTGAACCTTGGGGGACCCCACTCTTTACTTCCCTCCACTTGGAGAAGTGTCCATTTAGTGCTACCCTCTGTTTCCTGTCCCTTAGCCAGTTGCTGATCCAGGACAAGACCTGGCCCTTTATTCCATGACTGGTAAATTTATTCAAGAGCCTTTGGTGTGGGACCTTGTCAAAAGCCTTCTGAAAGTCCAGATAAACAATGTCAACTGGATCCCCCTTATCCACATGCTTGTTGACACTCTCAAAAAATTCCAACAGATTAGTGAGGCATGATTTGCCCTTGCAAAAGCCATGTTGGCTCTCCTTTAGCAGCGCCTTCTCTTCTATGTGCCTATTAATTCTATCTTTTAGGATGGTTTCCATCACTTTACCTGGGACACATGTCAAACTGACAGGTCGGTAATTCCCTGGATCACCCCTGGATCCTTTTTTGAAAATTGGTGTTACATTTGCTGCCTTCCAGTCATCAGGCACAAAGCCTGATTTGAGGGAAAGATTATATATTTTGGCTAGGAGATCAGCCATTTCATCTTTAAGTTCCCTGAGAACTCGTGGATGGATGCCATCTGGTCCTGGTGATTTGTTAGTGTTTAGTTTAACAAGACATGCAAGGACCTCCTCCCTGGTTATTTCTATCTGGCTTAATTCTTCGGTTTCCCTCCCTATGAAGATAGGCTCTGTTTTGGGCATGTGGCCTCTGTCTTCTTCAGTGAATACTGAAGCAAAGAATTCATTGAGTCTCTCTGCAATCTCTGTTTCCTCTTTAATAACCCCTGGCCTTCCATTGTCATCTAATGGTCCAATGGCCTTCCTAGTTGGGTTCTTACTTCTAATGTACGTAAAGAAGTCTTTGTTATTTCTCTGAGTATTTTTAGCTATACGCTCCTCAAAGTCTTGCTTTGCTTTCCTGATTGTTGCCTTGCATTTGTTCTGCCAGAATTTATGTTTTTGCCTGCTGCCCTCATTCGGACAAGCCTTCCATCTTCTAAATGAGCTTCTCTTGCTCTTGATCACTTCCCGAACAGCTCCTGTAAGCCACATTGGAGTCCTCTTGGACCTGGCAGTGCCCTTTTTCCTTTTGGGTATGCATTCCAATTGAGCCTCTGTTATTGTTTTTGTAAACAGCCTCCATGCCTCTTGGAGTGTTTGGACTCTCTCAATTTTCCCTTTCAGCTTCTTTTTTACTAGTTTCCTCATCTTTGGGAAATTTCCTTTTTGAAAATTTAAGGTCTCTGTGTTAGATTTTATCAGTGACTTGCGGTCTATGATCAAGTTAAACATAATTGAGTTGTGGTCACTGTTCCCTATTGGATCAGTCACATTAACATCTTGCACCAGATCCTGAGTATTACTCAGGATCAAGTCAAGGATTCTTGTACCTCTAGTTGGGTCTTCAACCATCTGTCCCAGGGAACAATCATTTAGCATATCTAGGAACTTTATCTCTTTATCATGTGCTGAACAACAGTTCACCCAGTCTATGTGAGGGTAATTGAAGTCCCCCATTATAACCAGGCTTCCCTTCTTGGATGCCTCCTTTACAACATTCTCCAACTGCCAGTCTCCCTCAAGAGTTTGGGTCGGAGGCCGATAGTATATGCCTACTGTTAGACCATCCTTGTGGCCTGGTACTCTTACCCACAGAGCTTCTAATGGTGACTCCAAATCACCTAGATATTCCAATTCATACGATTTTATCACTTCTTTGACATACAAGGCTACACCACCTCCCATTTGCCCCTTCCTATCCTTCCTGTACAGTTTGTAGCCTGGGATAACTGTATCCCATTGGTTATCATCCGTCCACCAGGTTTCAGTGATACCAATAATATCAATATTCTTATCTAGTGCTAAGTATTCCAGCTCCCCTATTTTGTTCCGGAGGCTTCTGGCATTTGTATACAAGCATTTATATATGCTTTTCTGACACAGTCTTTTGTGTCCAGTTGCATTGTTAGACTGCCTCTTGCATCCTTCTGCTAGAATGCTAGTCACTAGCTCCTCGCTCTGCTCAGTAAATTTTGCATCCTCCTCACTACTCAAGTACACACTTTTCCGAACCGGATGCTGCCCAGCTCCTGTCGGCTTTCCCCCAATTATCAGTTTAAAAAGCTGCTCTGCAGCCTTTTTGATGTTGAGTGCCAGCAATCTGGTCCCATCATGGTTCAAATGCAACCCATCCCTCCTGAACAGATTTGGCTTGTCCCAAAATGTTCTCCAGTTCCTGACAAATCTGAAACCCTCCTCTCGACACCACCGCCTCATCCACGCATTGAGGCTTCTGAGCTCTGCCTGCCTGGTAGGTCCTGCGCGAGGGACAGGCAGCACTTCTGAAAATGCTAGCTTGGAAGTCCGGGACTTCAATCTTCTTCCTAACAACCTGAATTTGGCTTCCAGGACAGACCGCTTGGCCTTCCCAACATCATTGGTACCAACGTATACCATGACAACTGGCTCGTTCCCAGTTCTCTCTAACAATCTATCTAGATTTCTTGTGATGTCTGCAACTTTTGCACCTGGCAGGCAAGTCACCATACGGTTATCATGTGCATCACAAATCCATTTCTCTGTATTTCTAATTATTGAATCGCCTAGTACAAGGAGCCTCTCTCCTGCAATCTGTTCATCTACATGCACCTCATCAACCATATTAAGGGAGAGAAACTCAGTTTGTTCCTGTAGTTTATCTTCCTGGATTTCATCAAGTGTGATGAAGGAGAGATCATCAGGTGGAACCAGTTGTTCCTCTGAGTGTTCCTCATCAGGTGTGATGAGGGAAAGAGCCTCAAATTTATTCTGTAATTTCAGACTCTCAGAGTGAACCCCTACTCTTTTCCTCCTTTGAGTCACATTCCTCCAAACATCTCCCTCCTGAGTTAGTGAAGGGCCTTCTCCCTCAGAACTGTGCCTTGTCTCTACTTTGTCCAGCATAGTCTGTTCCGCTCTGTCCAAGAACAGCTCAAGCTCCTTAATTTGTTGATGGTTAGATATGCGGGCCTCTAGCTGCTGGACCTTCTCTTCTAGTAGTGCAACCAGCTTGCACTTGCTGCAAGTGTAGTTCTCCATATGCTTTGGCAAGAACACAAACATGGCACAAGTATTGCAGGTAACTACAACTGTTCCCTCAGAATCCATTTTAACAAGTGCAGTATTCCGGGCCTCAAAAATGTACACGTTTACTACCTTTCTACCTAGTAAGACTATATTCTTCCTTTGTTACTAGTTTGCAATCTCGCACGCTGTTAGGCGCGCGGGCCTCTAAAGCAGCTCTACTCCAACTGCAAAACTTACCAGTGCTCACTTCCTTTGTTTGGCTCTCCTCAGCAGCAGCTCTGCTTAAGAGCACATGCAGAGTCAAAAGGGCTGACCCTGAAAGAGCTTAGAGCTTTTAAAGGCTAGTGTGGCTCCGCCCCTATGAGTCACAGTTCAGGGAAGGGCCTGGTGTGGCTCTGCCCCCCTGCTTCTGGAAGCTTCAAACTGCTTCCTCTGTTTGAACAGAGGTGGCTCTCAGCAGTTTAAATTATCAATTTAAATTAGTGGAGGCCTCTAAAGCAGCTCTACTCCAACTGCAAAACTTACCAGTGCTCACTTCCTTTGTTTGGCTCTTCTCAGCAGCAGCTCTGCTTAAGAGCACATGCAGAGTCAAAAGGGCTGACCCTGAAAGAGCTTAGAGCTTTTAAAGGCTAGTGTGGCTCCGCCCCTATGAGTCACAGTTCAGGGAAGGGCCTGGTGTGGCTCTGCCCCCTGCTTCTGAAAGCTTCAAACTGCTTCCTCTGTTTGAACAGAGGTGGCTCTCAGCAGTTTAAATTATCAATTTAAATTAGTGGAGGCCTCTAAAGCAGCTCTACTCCAACTGCAAAACTTACCAGTGCTCACTTCCTTTGTTTGGCTCTCCTTAGCAGCAGCTCTGCTTAAGAGCACATGCAGAGTCAAAAGGGCTGACCCTGAAAGAGCTTAGAGCTTTTAAAGGCTAGTGTGGCTCCGCCCCTATGAGTCACAGTTCAGGGAAGGGCCTGGTGTGGCTCTGCCCCCCTGCTTCTGGAAGCTTCAAACTGCTTCCTCTGTTTGAACAGAGGTGGCTCTCAGCAGTTTAAATTATCAATTTAAATTAGTGGAGGGCTCTAAAGCAGCTGTACTCCAACTGCAAAACTTACCAGTGCTCACTTCCTTTGTTTGGCTCTCCTCAGCAGCAGCTCTGCTTAAGAGCACATGCAGAGTCAAAAGGGCTGACCCTGAAAGAGCTTAGAGCTTTTAAAGGCTAGTGTGGCTCCGCCCCTATGAGTCACAGTTCAGGGAAGGGCCTGGTGTGGCTCTGCCCCCCTGCTTCTGGAAGCTTCAAACTGCTTCCTCTGTTTGAACAGAGGTGGCTCTCAGCAGTTTAAATTATCAATTTAAATTAGTGGAGGCCTCTAAAGCAGCTCTACTCCAACTGCAAAACTTACCAGTGCTCACTTCCTTTGTTTGGCTCTCCTCAGCAGCAGCTCTGCTTAAGAGCACATGCAGAGTCAAAAGGGCTGACCCTGAAAGAGCTTAGAGCTTTTAAAGGCTAGTGTGGCTCCGCCCCTATGAGTCACAGTTCAGGGAAGGGCCTGGTGTGGCTCTGCCCCCCTGCTTCTGGAAGCTTCAAACTGCTTCCTCTGTTTGAACAGAGGTGGCTCTCAGCAGTTTAAATTATCAATTTAAATTAGTGGAGGCCTCTAAAGCAGCTCTACTCCAACTGCAAAACTTACCAGTGCTCACTTCCTTTGTTTGGCTCTCCTCAGCAGCAGCTCTGCTTAAGAGCACATGCAGAGTCAAAAGGGCTGACCCTGAAAGAGCTTAGAGCTTTTAAAGGCTAGTGTGGCTCCGCCCCTATGAGTCACAGTTCAGGGAAGGGCCTGGTGTGGCTCTGCCCCCCTGCTTCTGGAAGCTTCAAACTGCTTCCTCTGTTTGAACAGAGGTGGCTCTCAGCAGTTTAAATTATCAATTTAATTTAGTGGAGGCCTCTAAAGCAGCTCTACTCCAACTGCAAAACTTACCAGTGCTCACTTCCTTTGTTTGGCTCTCCTCAGCAGCAGCTCTGCTTAAGAGCACATGCAGAGTCAAAAGGGCTGACCCTGAAAGAGCTTAGAGCTTTTAAAGGCTAGTGTGGCTCCGCCCCTATGAGTCACAGTTCAGGGAAGGGCCTGGTGTGGCTCTGCCCCCCTGCTTCTGGAAGCTTCAAACTGCTTCCTCTGTTTGAACAGAGGTGGCTCTCAGCAGTTTAAATTATCAATTTAAATTAGTGGAGGCCTCTAAAGCAGCTCTACTCCAACTGCAAAACTTACCAGTGCTCACTTCCTTTGTTTGGCTCTCCTCAGCAGCAGCTCTGCTTAAGAGCACATGCAGAGTCAAAAGGGCTGACCCTGAAAGAGCTTAGAGCTTTTAAAGGCTAGTGTGGCTCCGCCCCTATGAGTCACAGTTCAGGGAAGGGCCTGGTGTGGCTCTGCCCCCCTGCTTCTGGAAGCTTCAAACTGCTTCCTCTGTTTGAACAGAGGTGGCTCTCAGCAGTCTAAATTATCAATTTAAATTAGTGGAGGCCTCTAAAGCAGCTCTACTCCAACTGCAAAACTTACCAGTGCTCACTTCCTTTGTTTGGCTCTTCTCAGCAGCAGCTCTGCTTAAGAGCACATGCAGAGTCAAAAGGGCTGACCCTGAAAGAGCTTAGAGCTTTTAAAGGCTAGTGTGGCTCCGCCCCTATGAGTCACAGTTCAGGGAAGGGCCTGGTGTGGCTCTGCCCCCCTGCTTCTGGAAGCTTCAAACTGCTTCCTCTGTTTGAACAGAGGTGGCTCTCAGCAGTTTAAATTATCAATTTAAATTAGTGGAGGCCTCTAAAGCAGCTCTACTCCAACTGCAAAACTTACCAGTGCTCACTTCTTTTGTTTGGCTCTCCTCAGCAGCAGCTCTGCTTAAGAGCACATGCAGAGTCAAAAGGGCTGACCCTGAAAGAGCTTAGAGCTTTTAAAGGCTAGTGTGGCTCCGCCCCTATGAGTCACAGTTCAGGGAAGGACCTGGTGTGGCTCTGCCCCCCTGCTTCTGGAAGCTTCAAACTGCTTCCTCTGTTTGAACAGAGGTGGCTCTCAGCAGTTTAAATTATCAATTTAAATTAGTGGAGGCCTCTAAAGCAGCTCTACTCCAACTGCAAAACTTACCAGTGCTCACTTCCTTTGTTTGGCTTCCTTTGAGGGGCCGGAGGTGGAACGTGCTGCGCCCCAGCACCGGACCCACCCCCGCTGCCCGGGCCCATGGCCGGTATCTGCGGGCCGAGGGCCGAAGCCCCAGCAGGGCCAGCCGAAGGCCGACCGGCCGAGGGCTAAGCAGCCTGCATCGCCCCACCGGTATCGGTGGGGGTAGAGCCCTGGCGCGTGGGCGCAGCCCTGGTCCTCCGACCCGAGGGCTGGCACCGCGCAGAGCCAAAAGTCCTCCCTGTGGGCCGCGGCTTCGTCGCCGAGGCCCTCCATTTGGGAGGCATGTCGGGGGAGCAGGATCCCTTTCCAGGGATCGAAGAGCACAAAAAAGGCACAGAGGAGCCAGCAAGCCAAGGCTCCGCGCGAAATCCTTCCTTCCCAGCCAGGAAGGACCAAGGGGGAACAAGCAGCGATGGAGAAAACTTCTCCTCTCCGTCGCTCTTTTTAAAATGGCAGCTTGGCTGCCTCGTGGCCACCCCTTTTATAGAGGGGTGGCCACGCCCCCTAACTCACCCGGATGTCTGAGTCCGGGTGGGGTGGGGCCCCGCAAAGAGCGCGGCAGCCATTTTGGCGCCGCGCTTTCATTTGTTTGGTTCACATTGAACCAATGGAATGCATGGAAGAATTGACTCATGATATACCCACTGATTCAGTGGACCTGCTCTTGTGGGAGCACTGTAGCAGAGCAAATTATTGTTCACATTTTAAAAATGCCTTCGTTTCTACAACATTCAGAAATTGCAGCTTGTGGCTACAGTAAATACAAGTCCCCAGAGTAGGATTGAGTCAGGGTAAGATTCAACTTGATTTAGTCAGATGCCTCTCTGTCAATAAAAAAATAAAAATAAAAAGGTATTTAAAAAACACAATTCTCCTCCACATATATATACAGTTCATTTATCTGATTTATACAGATGATTATCTCTCATACCATCACTTGACAACTAGACTATAAAGAAAAGCATTATGAAACACAGATTTCTCTGATGTCCACACCTTTTGATATAGACAATTAAAAATTCCATGTATGTAGAAATTATTTGTTTATTTGTTGTCATTACATTTTGCATATACTAATGGGTTATTCCATGTATTCCAGCATTCAGCATTCCATCCATGATGAGCTAAAATTCATCCAGGGAATTGAAACTAATGAGGGGAAATTGTCAAGCAAATCTTCTTATCACAAAAACACTTAATGTAACTAAAGCACTGTAACAAGAAAACACGAAACAAAATTAATGCCTTAAAAATTAAATTAACTTCATTTGCCCCCATTTGTGGAGCTTTAATGGTTACTACTAATAAACCCAAAACATTATTGTTTCTCCCTTATATTGGTTTTTAAAATGTGATTGGTTTTATTTTCTGTGAGCTGCCCAGAGTCTTCGGAGGTGGACAGCAATATAAATCAGAAAAATAAATAAATAAATAAAAATAAAATGAACAAAAGTAATTTGTTGAGTATATAAAAATGAAAGACATTGAAATATTTTCAACAAAATATGTTAATAAAAAAATCTCTAAGGTCAGATGTACTATTAAAGAAGCTTTGCCCATTAATGAATGAGAATCCCATACAACTAAAAACTGTAGTGGCAGTCAATCATATGAAATCCAACCCCCTCCTTTTTAATAGACAGAGCTCTAACTAATAGCCTAGCTATAGCAATTAGAATCCTAAGAGTCTGTTTAGTCAGCAAGAATATCAATTATTTTTTACCTACACAGTTTCTTTTATCATGTAACCACAGTAAATGTCTGTGGGACATGCAAGGAGCCTCCCTGAAGATTGCTACTTCAGCAATCAGGCATCCCCTGGGCAACAGTGAATTTTCACCAGCTAATCCTTTCAACCCAGAAGCACCAGAAATAGAAATGACTACAAAGAGGCATTTTAACCAATGGCCCTTCTCATGGCCCAAAAGGACAGTGATATCGGTCAACATTGAAGAAATATCCTCAGTTAAAGAAGGCCTGCTTCAGGAACTCTGTCCATACCAAATACCCAACACCCGCCCCATTCTATGTGAGATCACAGCCACTGTTCGACTGCAAGTCGAACTGTACCTACTGAAGAAGGTACAACTTTTAAAAGGCTGATTGGCCCAAGTTTTCAGCAGCCTTGAATGCTGCTCCTGAAAATTCATGAACTTCTCCGGCCTGGGTGTGCATGTGCCGCAACAACTCATCTGCACATGCACAGAACCTCTCTGTACATGTGCACAGCCCATTTGCGATGGGCACGCATGCACAGTAACCCCTTTCCCCGCTGTTCAAATATGGGACGGTGGCGGGAAAGGGGAGGAACAAGCGGAGAAATACGGGAAATCCCATCCAATCCGGGATACTTGACAGGTATGCTTGGATGGAAGAGTGGCATATATTAATCCAGACCCCACATCATACAATAAGTGTATTGATTTTGTCCAGAAATGCTCTAGGGAATCTATCCCCTGAGGATGTAGGACTTCCTACATCCAAGGTCTAATGCATGAGACTTTTGGTTTACTGAATGAATATTTTGCCCTTTTTTATGTAAACCCACTCAGCAAAGAGACCACTAAAGCCGGACAACAGGTAGTGTCAGCTATCTCAGAGCACAAAAGGGAAGAATGGATTAAGCTCATAGAAGAAATCAACACAAATCGCAGCCGTCAAAAAGCATGGAGATTACTTAATCATCTTAATAAGGATGTAACCAAATGACCAGCACATGCCAATGTCTCAGCCAGCCAAAATGTCCACCAGCTATTACTTAATGGTAAACCAGATTCCAACCCATGGAAAAACAGTCAACTGAAAAACAAACAGAGGATAAGAGGGAATGAGGAGTGGAAGACAAGCAATCTAACTTCTTCTTTTACCATAGGAGAGCTAGAAGTGGCAATAGGCAGGTGTAAGAATGGTAACACAACTGACATTGATGAGATTTGGGTTGAGCAGAACAAACATTTTGGACCAATAACAAAAAATGGTTACTTAGTCTGTAAAATAACTGCTTGAATGTAGTTCAGATATACAAGATATGAAGGAAGGCTCGGGTGTTAGCTATACTTAAACCAGGCAAGCAACCAGAAGACCCAAAAAGCTACAGGGCAATATCTCTTCTTATATGATCATATAATCCTGAACCGACTGTCTGCAATAGTAGAACACTGGCTTATACCACAGAAAGCTGGTTTCAGACCTGGCAATGATTGTACAACACAAATTCTTAACTTAACACAGCACATAGGAGATGGTTTTGAAATGAAGGAAATCACAGGCATGTTGTTTATAGATCTCACTACAGCTTATGACACAGTCAACCACGCATCCTTGATGAAGAAAGCCTCCCACATAACAAATGATTTTAAATTCACAAAAATCATAGGCTGTTTATTGGAAAATTGTAGATTTTTTTGTCGATTTACAAGGACAATGCACCTGATGGAGAATTCAAAGAAGTGACCTCCCGCAGGGCAGTGTGCTAACCCCCACATTGATCATACAAAACACTCTTTTCCAGCAACACAAGAGGTGACTTTACACATGGACATCACTGTGGTTTATCTGCAGATATAATTGGCATAACCTTTCCCGAAAGGTGGGGTTCGGGTGCACACGCCCTCGAGGCCTCATAACTTGGTTGGAAGGGAAATTGGGTGCAGATTCATATTAGTCATAGTTAGGATTTATTCATAGTGCTCTGGCCATTAGCTCGGACATGGGTAAAGGCAAAGGTTCCAAGGTGATAATTCAAAGGGGATTTGACAGCCCAAGAACTAGCTGAGCTTCAGCAGCTATGTCCAGTCCACATTGAGCTGGTTCACATGGCAATTCCCTACAAGTTACTTGCTGAAATCCGCAAAGCAATATCAGAAACAGGGCTCCAGAGCCGCTTCACAAGAGGCAAACTCCAGCAGCTATGTGAGGCCATGGCGCTTATCCCGTATGACTGGAAAGTCATTATACGGAGGATGCTAACCCCCAGCCAGTATCTGTTATGGCACAGTGAGTACAGGCTTGAAACGCAGGCTAGGGCCACTCGGATGGGAGGAGCAGTAATCGCTGAGCAGCTATATGGCTCAGGTCCATTCGAGACCATCCCAGCGCAGTCCGTCCTGCCAGCAGCCATACTCCAATTAGCATCTCAGACTGCCTTCAAGGCATATCTAAAGGTCCCTGCTACAGGCAAAGCAGCTAAAAATTACACCTCAATCAAACAAGGATCGCAAGAGCCCTACATGGACTTCATAAATAGGCTAGAGGAAGCAATCAGTAGGCAGATAGATAATCAGCAGGCCCAAGAGGAGCTTATGATGAAGCTGGCTAAGGATAATGCCAACCTTGATTGCCACAAAATCTTGCAGGCTATGGGCAACCGTCCTGATCTGATGCTTACCGACATGATCAGAGCTTGTGCTGACGTTGGGACTGATTCCTATAAAATGGGTCTGTTGGCAGTGGCAGTGCAAGGCGGGAGAAAGCCCAAGGGTAAAACCAAGGGAGCCTGCCACCAGTATGGCAAGATCAGGCATTTTGCTAAAGAGTGTTGATCTAGGAAAGGGGGCAGCCAGACCACGGGTCGTCCCAAGGTCCCATCCACACAGTGTCCAAGATGCCACAACAGCTTTCATTGGGCCAACAACTGTCCAAATTCGGGAAACTGGAACACCAGCTTGTCTCTAGCCCCAGTTCAAATAGAAACCCCAGCCGTTCTGGATGCACCAGAGCTGGCATCCCAATAACTCCACATGGCACTCTGCCCTGCATTCCTGAGGCACAGCCCGAAACCAAAGGCAGCACGGGGCTAGAATTGGAATGCCAGGCAGAAGTCACATGCGACTTGCCAGGCACCATCCATCTAGTCAATTCCCAGTACAAGGGACCCCTGCCTAAAGGTGACATAGGTTTAGTTTTGCCTCGCAGTAGTGCAGGAGCATGGGGAATCTTCGTGATTCCGGGAGTCATAGACTCCAATTTCATGGGTGTCATCCAGATTCGGCTCTGGACACACCTACCCCAAACTATTTACAAAGGAGACTCACTAGCGCAACTGATCATGGTTCCTTGTCACTCGCCAGGGAGCAGCCAGGGAAGGTTCAGAGACAGCTCAGAGTTTGGGTCAACAGACTTCCCAAGTGAGGAAGGGGCAGTAGAAGGATACCAGATCATAGCGACAGTGGAAAAGAACATAGAGTGGAGACAGCGACCAGTCATTAAGGTATTTTTAAACAAAAGACCTTTTGACGGGCTGCTCGACACCGGAGCTGACATCACAGTGGTCAGCCAGAGGCAGTGGCCCCATGAATGGGCCCTTGAGATGGTCTCCAACATGTGGGGGGTAGGCAGTGTTCAGGAAGCATATAGAGGTTGAGATTGGGTAGAAGTCATGATCCCCAGAGTCGAAGGCACAGCGGTAATACGGCCGCACGTTTTAAATGTGCCAGTAAATCTCTGGGGAAGGGACATTTTGCAACAGTATTGTGCCACCCTTACCTTCGGATAAATGGCTTTGCCACTTAACTGGCTGACCAACAAGCCAGTTTGTGTAGAGCAGTGGCCGATAGTGGGGGAAAAGCTAGAAGCCCTAAAACATCTCGATAAAGAGCAACTCGACGCAGGATACATACAGCAGTCCACCAGTCCCTGGAACTCACCAATTTTTGTCATTAAGAAAAAGTCAGGGAAGTGGCAACTCCTTCACGATCTAAGAGAGATCAATAAGTGTATTGAGCCAATGGGACCACTCCAATGCAGCATCCCCAATCTGAATATGATCTCTGAAGGCTGAAATAATGTTTTTACACCATTCCTTTGGATATAAGGGATCGGGAGAGGTTCGCTTTTACAGTGCCAGTCGTGAACCACAGATAGCCTACTCAAAGGTTCACGTGCAAGTACTTGCCACAGGGTATGCTCAACTCGCCAACTCTGTGTCAAATTTATGTCCATGAGGCACTAGAAAAGTTTTGGAACCTGCACACCACAGTCTTGGTATGTCATTTTATGGATGATATTTTGATCGCAGCGCTGCAACTCTTCAGCGAAATATTTAAAGACCTCCAGACCACTCTGGGGGACAAGGGGTTACTTATCGCCCCAGAGAAAGTTCAGAGAACCAAACCCTACTCATATCTGGGTCATCGACTTCTCCGATCTTTCGCAGCTCCAGTATTGCCACAAATCAACATCAAAGGTTCAGTCATGCTGGTAGAACTCCAACAGATTTTGGGAAATATCAGTTGGGCCAGATCGTATTTTAGGTTAGACACAGAACTTTTAAAACTGCTCTTCTCGCTGCTGACACTAGGTGGGCAGCCAGCAGACTGGATTCAAATTCTGCGAGAGGCTCCCATTACTCTTGAAAAGGTCAACCAAGTCCTCAGCCAATGATGGGTAGACAGAATTAGTCAGGGGCCATATGCTCCTGTTCTAAACCTGTACATAGTCCGAACTGGGACCATGTTCACCAGAGCTCTAGGCATAGACTCCGACCGAGAGGCGAAAATCATGGAATGGGTGTATTTACCACACACCTCTTCCTGAAACATCGTTCCTCCGCAAGAACTGGTCACCACAGTGATTTACCGAGGTAGGCTGAGGGCAAGGCATATCTCAGGTTACAATTTAGCAAAAATAGTCATCCCATTTACCAAAGATCAGATCCAACAGTTAATGCAACTCGGAGACACTCTACCGATTGCATTGGAAGGATTCACAGGTTGTTTGGCATATCACTTGCCAAAAGACCCTCGACTAGTCTCGCTTCAAACATGAACAGTCAATCTGCATGGGTTATTTCTTTAGTTTAGTTCCTCTCCAGGGGGCAAAGACAGTATTCACCGATGGAGGTAGAACCTACGGGGTTCTTACATGGCAAGAAGGGCAAGCTTGACAAACGCTTCTGACACTTCTGCAAAAATCTGCACAGAGGGCGGAATTGGCAGCAGCGAACCTTGCCTTACCCACATTTGCCAGCGAACCACTAAACATGATTACAGATAGTCAGTATGTAAGAAATTTGATCCACAGTCTACCGGGAGCCTACATCACGCCCGCGATAGACCGAAATCTGTTAAGTTTGTTCCTGACCACACAATTTCATTTGCGTAACTGCAGGGAAGCGCTCTATGCAGCCCACATTAGAAGCCACCAGGACCTGCCTAGTCCCATCAAACAGGGCAACAGTAGAGCAGATGCGACCGCAAAAGAAATCCACCAGAAATCAGTTCTGGGAGTCTTCATGACTCCTATTCAAAGCCATGCATTTTTTCACCAAAACACCAAAGCGCTCGCACGGCAGTTCAATCTGCCATTATCTCAAGCTCAGGGCATAGTCCGCTCTTGTCCACAGTGTGCAGGAGCCCTGGGGGGGGGGGGGGGTTGGAGGATCAACCCACAAGGGACAGAAGCCAACCAGGTGTGGCAAATAGATGTCACACATGTCCCACAATTTGGGAGGTGCCAGTTCATGCACGTCTCCATTGACACATTCTCACAATTTGTCTGGGCCATGGCTCAGAAGGGAGAAACGGCAACACATGAAGAACAGCATCTCTTGTTGTGCCTTGTGGCCATGGGCAAACCAGGGCATGTGAAGACTGACAATGGACCAGCTTATAGCTCCAGGCACCTGGCCATGTTTCTGGCCACCTGGGTCATCAAGCACACATTCGGTGTTCCATACAATCCTCAGGGACAAGCAATTGTCGAGCGAGTGAATCAGACGCTCAAGTCATACCTTGAAAAACAAACAGAAAGGGGGGGAACTAGCCCACCCGAAAAATCAGGGTCAGGCACAGCAGTGCTTGCAGAAAGTCCTATTCACATACAATCAACTTAACATTTTTTCAGACCGTACCCCACAGGAGAAGCATTTCCATCATACGGAGATCCTCCCGTGCCCTATGGTGCATTATCGGGTGCCGCCAGATCCTTACTGGAAGGGGACGGCACCTCTGATAATGTGGGGGAGAGGGTATGCAGCAATTATGTCTCCTACAGGTGTTGTCTGGATTCTGGCTTACTGTGTGAAGCCGCATCTCGGACCCGATGGCATGTAGCCAAGCGTTCCTGGATCCGCTGCCCAAGATGGAGGGACTGAACATGAGCGGGGGACCCAGACAGAGGAGACGACCTCAACTGAGGCCAGTACCGAATATCACATGGGGAATGGTCAAAACCTTGTGTGACGATGCAGCATCCATTATGTGACAGCAGAATGCCAAGCCCACTGAGGAAAACGTGGTAATTGTAGTTTTGTCCCAGATCACCTACAACTCCCTGATGGTTATCTTGATCCTTTCTCTGCTTTTGGGGAGAGGGGTTCAAGCAACTTCTTTGGAGGCAGATTCCTTTGAAGATCTGATGCCTGGCAGGTATCTCCCTGCCAGACTTCACTACAACATATGGGAAAAATTGTCTGGACTTGTCAACCAGTCAGATTTCTGCTTGAAGCAGAACATGGACTCTGCTTTTCTGTTGAGTACCTGTCTAATTCCAGTTTGCCACGTGCCGGACAAGCCAACCAAGGACGGCAAGCCGCTGAGTTTTCTTGGTCCACACCGAGGCGCAACATATGTATCTTATCCTCTTTGAGGTATGGGGAACACAAAAGTATTGCCCGCCGATGCAATTACTCTGGAAACTCCCAGGGTAGCCTTTGGCGGAAACTCATCCTGTGTCTGGTGCTGGGGTGCGCCTCAGGAAAGGGTGCCCACTCACCCTGCCTGGACACGGGAAAAGAGACTTGGACTTGTGATCAACCAGTACCAGTAACTCATCTACACGAACACACCCAAGACATCATCACTCCATGTCAAACAATGCCATACATATACCGAGCTCTTGGCTAGGCTGATTTAGAAATAAAAGAAAGAGGGAATGTGGTTTATCCGCAGATATAATTGGCATAACCTTTCCTGAAAGGTGGGGTTCGGGCACACACGCCCTCGAGCCATCATTATTTGGTTGGAAGGGAAATTGGGTGTGGATTCAGATTAGTCATAGTTAGGATTTATTCATAGTGCTCTGGCCATTAGCTCAGACATGTGTAAAGGCAAAGGTTCCAAGGTGATAATTCAAGGTAAACACACAGTGTATTAATCATATCCGCGGACTCTCTAAGTAGGAAAGCAAACCGCGATGTCTATGTTTGATTAAGTTAGTCCCAGAAAGATTCTGTGATAGGGCAAGACAATGGCCACGCCAGCCAGTAGTTAATTAGTAGATAACAGACTTCCCGGTAATATCCTGATTACACATCACCTCCAAGTAACTTCTGCAAATGTAACTGGATTAACATGTGCCATGTCGGCAGTCTTCTGTGATGAGTTGCCTATGCACACAATTACCTGAGGCAGGGAATAAATTCCAGCACCCCGAGTCATTGAGACTGGACTTTCACCGCATCATTGCCTCAATTGCCTTCCTTGTGTCCAGTCACTCCATGTCCCCATGGGCCATTTCTGGCCCACCGCAATTCATCACCAGATGGCCAACACCGAAACCAGATTGACTACATACTCTGCAGCCAAAGATGGAGTACCTCCATACAGTCAGAAAAAACAAGACCTGAAGCAGACTGTGGCTCAGATCACAACCTACTGATCACAAAATTCAGGTTTAGACAAAATAAAATAGGGAAAACAAGTAGACCAGACAGATATCACCTAGACAACATCCCTAAAGAATACACGGTGGAGGTAATGAACAGATTTAATGGCTTAGACTCAATAGACAGTGCCAGAAGAATTATGGACAGAGATGCAGGACATCATGCAGGAAGCAGCAAAGAAAACCATACCAAAAGAAGAGAAGAGTAAGAAAGCAAAGTGGTTGTCTGATGAGGCTCTTAAAATAGCAGAGGAAAGAAGGAATGCAAAAGTCAAACAAGAAAGAAAAAAATACAATCACTTGAACACAGAATTTCAAAGTAAAGCAAGAAGAGATAAGGAAAAATACCTAAAAGAACAGTGCAAAGAAATGGAGGAAAACAACACAAGAGGCAGGACTAGAGATCTTTTTTTTTTAAAAAAATGGGAAAATCAAGGGAATATATAAAGCAAAAATAACAATGATAAGGGACAAAGACAGAAAGGAGTTAGCTGATGCAGAAGACATTAAGAAAAGATGGCAAGAGTACACAGAGGAACTCTACAAAAAGGACCTCAACACTCCTGATAATAACAATGATGAGGAAATTGAACTTGAGCCAGACATCCTGGAGAGTGAACTTAGAAAGGCCCCAAAGAGCACTGCAAACAACAAAACTAGTGGAGATGATGGTATCCCAGTTGAATTTTTCAAAGCCCTAAAAGATGATTAAGTCAAATTACTGCATTCAATATGCCAGCAGATTTGGAAAACAAAACAGTGGCCACAGGATTGGAAAAGATCAGTATATGTTCCAATCCCAAAAAGGGCAATGCCAAAGAATGTTCAAATTATCGAACAATTGCACTCATCCCACACGCCAGCAAGGTGATGCTTAAGATAATACAGGATAGATTTCAGCAGCATGTGAAGAAGTGCAGGCTGGTTTCAAAGGAGGCAGGGGGACTAGAGACCACATTGCCAACATACGTTGAATCATGGAGAAAACAAAGGAATACCAGAAACAAGTTTACTTTTGTTTTATTGACTACACCAAGGCATTTGACTGTGTGGACCACAACAAGATGTGGCAAGTAATTAAAGAGATGGGAATACCAGAACACCTCATATGCCTCCTGAGAAATCTGTACCTGAATCAAGAAGCAACAGTTAGGACAGATCACGGAATGACAGAGTGGTTTGGAATAGGGAAAGAAGTAAGACAAGGCTGCATTTTATCACCCTGCTTATTCAATTTATACACAGAGCACATAATGCACAATGTAGGGATGGAGGAATCACAATATGGGATAAAAATTGCTGGGAGAAACATCAACAATCTGAGATATGCAGACGATACCACCCTAATGGCAGAAAGTGAGGAAGACCTAAATAATCTCTTGATTAGGCTGAAGGAGGAGAGTGCAAAAGCTGGCTTGAGACTCAATATTAAGAAAACTAAGATAATGGCAACAGGCCCAATCAGTTCCTGGGAAATAGATGAGAAAGAAGTAGAAACAATCTTAGGATCAAAGATCACTACAGATGGGGATTGCAGCCATGAAATAAAAAGGTGACTAATTCTCAGGAGACAAGCTATGAGAAACCTGGGGAACATAGTGAAAAGCAGAGACATCACCTTGAAAACAAAAATTAGAATAGTCAAAGCAATGGTATTCCCGGTGGTAATGTACGGATGTGAGAGCTGGACAATTAGGAAAGCTGAATGCAGAAGAATAGATGCCTTTGAGATGTGGTGTTGGAGGGGAGTTTTGAGAGTCCCCTGGACAGCGAGGAGAACAAATAGGTCAATCTTAGATGAAATCAACCCTGACTGCTCATTAGAAGGTCAAATAGTAAAGATGAAGCTGAAGTACTTTGGACATCAAATGAGAAGGGAGGATTTATTTGAGAAGGCCTTGATGCTGGGAAAGGTGGAGGGCAAAGGAAGAAGGGGGAGACCAAAGATGAGATGACTAGATGGTATTGTAGACACAATGGGCACAGAACTGAGAGGGCTGAGGAAGATGGTGGAGGACAGAGGCACATGGAGAACAATGGTCTATAGGGTTGCAAAGGGCTGGAATCGACTGTACAACTAAACAACAATACACTGCACAAATGCATATTTCATGGTTTCAATGCACACAAACACTAGTGTTCCTATATAAGTATCTCTCTGAGCTATCTTGGTGTAAATGCAGGTAAAAAACTATTTCTTCTTATCAAAATAGCTCCTCTTAAGCACTTTAGACATGCAAGCTTTCTTATAAATAATGGGAAAGAACACTTAATATCGAAACTCAGATTTGAAACCATGGATATTCTTTAGGCGTTAATTTCTGCCAACAGCTTGAGAAAAATCTAAATCCAAAATACACTGTTTCAGAAAATCAACAGCTTTCTGTTGTTGTTGTTGCTGCTGCTATTGTTTTATTTACAGAAATTAGGCAAAATATCTATTACAGTCATCTGAGATATTAATCTGAGCAAACTTTGAAAGTTTTTGGCTATTTACACATAATCAATCATCCTGCTTTTCACTGTAGATTCCATCTTTAGTAGATCAGCTTTGGCTTAGAACAACAAATACAATCTGCCATTGGATAGCTGAAATACTGCCCTCAGATATAAGTTTTTAATAAATCCAGGTTATGCCCAAACTGCACTCTGCAGTTAAATGTATGTATGATTGCAGCCTAAATTGGAAGAAGATCTGTTGTGTATGTAACAGTATTACTTTCAGAATGTATGAATGTAACCTTACAATGATTACAATGTAACCCAGCGGTTAAAGGAACGCAAGCTAGCTACCCATAGAGGGCAGCTGCGAACGTTCAGCTCACATGGTTCAAATTCCCGCGCAAGGATCACCTGGAAGAAGATGGGCGTGACTCAGAATGACGTCACGCAGGTAGCAGCCAATGAGCTACCGTGCAACCCTTTTCAAATGTATTACTGCAGTATAAAATGAGCTGTACCTCCGCCATGACCACATGTTCATCCTGACCATCATGAAATAAACCTGTGTTTTAGCCCTCACTGCGGCTCCTTCTTTGTCTTCCGTGCAAGACACCAAATTGGCGACGAAGGTGGGATCCATGGCATGTCCCAAGATCAAACCTCACCAGTTTGATATCAGTGATCCAGAACAATGGGAGCTGTACGAGTGGCAGTTTCGGCACGCAATGGATGCTGCAGGCCTCAACGACGAGGGGAAGATGCGCTCGCACTTCCTAGCCCAGGTGGGGCCGGCCACACTGCGCATCTTGATGAACCTGGTGGCTCCCCGGAAGGTGCCCATCGACCGCATCCTTGCGCTAGTGAGCGAGCATTTCCAGCTGCCCGTTTCCATTTTTCCAGCCCTGATCGCGTTCCACAGTTGGGACCAGCGCCCGGGAGAATCCGTATCCACCTATGCGGCGGCCCTCAGGCTGGCGGCCATCAATTGCCAATGGGAAGACCTTGACACGGCCCTCCGAGACTGCATGCTGTGTGGCCTGAGGGACGAGGAGGTCCAGAGGAAGTTGATGACCCACGACCATCACCTCACGTTCAACGAGGTACTGCGGGAGGCTCAAGCGGCCAAGGTGGCGAGGAGCGGGGTCAGAGTGTTCAAGTCCCGAGGGGCCGCGACTGAGAGGGCCAAGTCACTCGTGCAAGCGGCCTGGCGGACTTCAGTGAAAACGGCCTGGCGGGCACACCGGTCGCCCGCAGGCACCCCAGCAACCTCCGAGGAGTCTTCCACGATGGTGGACTCCTGTTCCAGTGAGGACGATGACGTACAGAGGGTAAAGAAGCACGGAGAGAGGTGCCAGACCAGTGAGCGAGGAAGCCACCGCTGCGATGGCTGTGGGGCATCTCACGACCAGACGAGATGCCCATTCCGGAAGGCCGAGTGCCACAACTGTGGCTGGAAGGGCCACATTGCCAGAGTCTGCAGGCGCGGGCGAACCGAGGACAAGGGCGCATCGAGACACCCCCAAGCACACCAACGCAAGGCAGCCGGCATTGGAAACGTCTCAGCCAATGATGGCACAGAAGGCGTGAACCATGTGGGCCTGGAGCACTGGCATTTCTACCTAGAGGTACTGTTACAAGGGGTTCCAGTGAGGATGGAAATAGACTCGGGGTCGTCCTACTCCATCCTGTCCCAGAAGGAGTTCATGCGCATTCCCCCAAATGTGCGGCCCAAGTTGCGGGCTATGAAGTCACACCTACGGGACGTGCAGGGCTACGGGATCCCAGTGTTGGGGGTGGGGAACTTCACGGTGAAGTTTAAACATTAGACAGAAAAACTGACCTTAGTGGTTCTCAAGGGGGGAAGATGTTGCCTTTTGGGAACCCAGTGGTTTGCTCCCCTGGGAATTGAACTGTCCGGCATTAACGCCATAGAGACTGACCCAATTTGGGATGTGTGCGTTTTCAAGAAGGGGCTTGGGACTTACAAGGGGCCCCCAGTTTCCTTTGAGTTGGACCCAGAAATCCAGCCCATACGTCTCAAGCCAAGAAGAGTTCCCTTCGCCCTCAAGGACAAGATTGAGGCAGAACTAGACAAATTGGTGGGGCAGGGGATTTTGGTTCCAGTTGATTCAGCGGAGTGGGAAACTCCAATTGTTACAGCCTTAAAATCCAATGGGGAGGTCAGGATTTGCGCTGACTACAAATGTACAATTAACAAGGCCATTCGGCCAAATACATATCTGGTGCCAGTGGTCAGCCACTTACTGGCCACGTTGCATGGGGGGAGGTGTTTTGCCAAGCTAGACCTGGCGCAGGCGTACCAGCAGCTCACAGTAACCCCAGCTGCCGCCGCTGCCCAAACTATCGTTACGCATAAGGGGGCATTCAAGGTAATGCGCCTACAATTCGGCATTAATTCAGCCCCAGGGATTTTCCAGTCCCTCATGGAACGCCTTTTAAAGGGGCTTCCAGGTGTGCTCCCATATTTTGACGACGTCTTGATAAACAGCCAGGAGCGAATCAGAACTAGCGAGGAGGCTGGACAGGGTCCTCTCCATGTTTGAGAGAGCGGGACTCAGGCTGAGAAGGGACAAATGTGTGTTCTTTGCAAGGGAGGTTGAGTTTCTCGGGTTCAAGATAACCCCGGAGGGCATCAAGCCCTCCGAGTCCAAGGTTGCGGCTGTACAAAACGCCCCTCGCCCCACCGCGAAACTGGAGCTGCAGTCATTCCTAGGGCTTCTGAATTTTTACTATTCCTTCTTACCAAGGAAGGCATCCGTCGCAGAACCACTGCATGGGCTACTTAAGAAAGAAGCGGTTTGGCAGTGGGGAGATAGGCAGGAGAAAGGATTCAAAGAGCTCAAGGCGCTCCTATTCTCGAATGCTGTTCTGACTCATTTCGACCCGAGGAAACCAGTAGTTTTGGTCTGTGATGCATCACCAGTGGGGGTGGGGGCAGTGCTGTGCCACGTGTTGGAGAGCGGGTGGGAAGCCCCGGTTGCCTATTATTCCAGGTCACTTTCAAAGGCGGAGCGCAACTACGCGCAAACAGATAGGGAGGCCCTGGCCATAATCGCGGGAACAAAGAAGTTCCATGATTTCCTATACGGCTGCGAGTTCACGATTGTGACTGATCATAAGCCCCTTTTGGGAATTTTTACTACAGGCAAGCCCACCCCACAAATTCTGTCCCCCAGAATGCTACGTTGGGTGATTTTCCTTAACGCCTACCAATACGAGCTGGTCTATCGCCCAGGGAAGGAGATCTCCCATGCGGACGCACTGTCCCGATCTCACCTCCCTAGTTTAGGAGACCCTGAATGTGAGGTAGAGCAGGACCACCAAGTCCTGCTGATCGAGTCTCTCGACTCACCCCCCCATAGTTCTGGCAGACCTCGCCAAAGCCACGGTGGCCGACAAAATCCTGTCCCAAGTCAGTTCCTGGGTAAGGAATGGGTGGCCCACAAGTTCCCCCGAGGAGCATTTCAAATCATTTTTCAGGCTCAGAGTAGAGCTTTCCCTTGAAAGGGGCTGCCTGCTCTGGGGCCAGCGGGTAGTCATCACAGAGAAGTTACGAGCTAAGGTGCTGAGGCTCCTGCATACCAGCCACCCGGGAATAGTGCATTCCAAAGCACTGGCCAGAAGCTACTTCTGGTGGCCCCAGATAGACGCGGATATAGAGCATTTGGTGGGCACATGCGAGAGCTGCCAGAGCTCTCGGCCCGAGGAGTCCCGGCTGCCCCATAGGGAATGGGACACGGCCCGTGGGCCGTGGTCCCGAGTACACGTTGATTTCACCGGCCCCTTCTGTGGGTCCATGTTTCTGCTGATAGTCGACTCATATTCCAAGTGGTTGGAGGTCATTCCTATGTCGAACACCTCATCTGCCGCAACCGTAAAACAATTGCGTAAGGTGTTCAGTTGCTTTGGCCTACCAGACGTCCTCGTTAGCGATAACGCCAGTACCTTCACTTCTGCGGAATTCAAGGCGTTCATTGAGAGAAATGCCATCCGGCACATTACCGCTGCCCCGTTTCACCCCGCCACAAATGGTCAGGTAGAGCGCCAAGTGCGCACTACGAAAGATGCACTGCGGCACATGGGTCCTGGTGAGTTGAACCTCCAACTGTGTCAGTTCCTCATCTGTTATAGGGCAACTCCCCTAGCTTCAGGACTTTTGCCAGCCAAACTCCTCATGAGGAGGAGGCTGGTAATTCTTTTTGATTGGTTGGATCTGACCAGGGTGGAGGATGAGGGGAGAAATATAGAGATAGAGAGCTCCAAAAGCTTTGTGGTAGGGGACCCGGTTCACTGCAGAAACTATGCGGCCTCGGGACCAACATGGGTCCCAGGAACGTTCATTGAGCAAACGGGGCCAGTATCTTATAAGGTCGAGACTAGCACAGGGCTACTCTGGAGGAGGCACGCTGACCAACTCAGAAGGCGAGTTACTGGTGAAAGGGAGTCAGCGTTAGGGTCCTCCCCCACCCGTGTAACCCAAGGGGGAGATATGGGGACATCCTCGGGTACAAATGCATACCCTGGATTCTCAGATGAGGAGGAGGATAATTTGAAAGAGTGGAATGAGTTTGATTTTATGTTACCGTACCAGGGGGGGTGTCGCGGAGTGGTCCCCCACCCGTCCGAGCGAGAAGAGGGGTTTTAGTTCAGCCCCTGGTACCTCCAGTCCTCCCAGTCCTTTTGTTTTAGAGTATACCCCATCGCCAAGACCCCCGAACCAGGCAGCAGGGGGAAATTCAGTCTCTCCATCCCCAAGAACTCCTAGTCAGGCAGCAGGGGGTAGCGCAAGTATGCCGGTGGCAGGCGCAAGAGACCAGGTTCGTGCTGGGGGGGTCCCCAGGCGCCACGAGCAACAGGCAGGGGTTCACATCTCAGCTGCATGTTCCGTTTCTTTCTCCCAATGCAAGGTTGTCGCAGAGTCCCCGTCAGATGACTAATGAGTCCCCCCTTTTCATTGCAAGATGAGAGTCTGCGGAACTCAGAGCCCCTAGTTCCCCTGAGCTCAGCCAAGCAGTCGTATGCCCCAAGCGCACATGCAAGAAGCCACAATGGTTGAGGGACTTCGTCCCATCCTAGGGGGGAGGAGTGTTGTGTATGTAACAGTATTACTTTAAGAATGTATGAATGTAACCTTACAATGATTACAATGTAACCCAGCTGTTTAAGGAACGCGAGCTAGCTACCCATAGAGGGCAGCTGCGAGTGTTCAGCTCACATGGTTCAAATTCCCCCAATCACTGGCAGCCGTGGGAACCTTCCCACGCAAGGATCACCTGGAAGAAGATGGGCGTGACTCAGAATGACGTCATGCAGGTAGCAGCCAATGAGCTACCGTGCAACCCTTTTCAAATGTATTACTGCAGTATAAAATGAGCTGTACCTCCGCCATTACCACATGTTCATCCTGACCATCATGAAATAAACCTGTGTTTTAGCCCTCACTGTGGCTCCTTCTTTGTCTTCCGTGCAAGACACCAAAAGATTCCACTGAAATCAACGGGCTTCAGCGTGATTTAATACACACCCTCCTGATATCCGCAGTGATTCTTTCTCACACAAAGCCAGTGGCTTACTTCTCAGCTGATACATGTAGGATTGTGCTGTTAGCTTGGAACATGTTCAAGTTACATGCAGTGCAACCCTACCCAAACAAAGAGAGCTTTAAATTCAACTAAGACTTAATTGTTTTTCCTTTCAGTATTGCTTTCCCAAGATACTCTACAATTTTACTTATGTCTGTAACAGCATCACACTGACTGCACCTAAGATTCAGTCTCCTTTCTCTGCACTAGTATCTTGTTTATGTGTAGCTTAGAAAGTAAAAAGGGGAAGATAGAAGTAGTGTCTAACTATCTCTCTGCAGTTTACTATAAGCTAAGACTGCTTTAAAATGCATCAGCCCAAGGTGGCACCAGATACAAAGACCACATTATGGAAGTCAGAGCAAGCAATAAGACTGTATTTAAAGATAAATAAAAATGCAACTCTGACAAAATTCTGCTTGCAGCAGAAACATCATATTAGTTCAGTTGTTGAAAATCATGTTCTGGTACAAGTAACATTCATTAGAAAAAAATAGGTGATTTTCTTTGTATAAAAATGACATTTATGGCTATTTGCTTTAAGTAAATGGACTGCCACCAGCATCAATAGCAGTAATACAACAATAACTCAATATATTGTTTATAATGTCACAAATAGACTCAGGTTATGCAAAAATGGCTGATACTGCAATGGCATAAAATAAAGACATAGCCCAATGTGAAGTCCTGGTTAGACATTTAGATGGAGGACATCAAAATTCTAGACCACATGGAGTCAACAAATTCACTATATGACTTTGAGCCAGCCATGTTCTCTCAACCTGCTAATATGTTCTCTCAACCTGATAATATAGGGGTTTTGTGAGGATAAAGTGGGGAGCGGGATTGCTATGTATGGGACAAGTGCATACAAGATGGTTGAAAATGAAAGTCATGCCTTGGATATACCAGACTCTGGAAAGTAAAATGCAGTAATTTGGTGGAAATACAGATGTGAAAGAGTAACTTTTGGGGGCTACAAATCCTAGAATCCTGCAGCAAGTATGAGGCAGGCATTTCAAAGAAGTTTTCCAATCTCTGTGTAGAAGTGAGATTATATCAGAAGCAGAGAAGGAACTTTTGACTCCTATAAACATTAGGAAACTATCTGGTTGTGGCAAGAAGGGATTGTAATGGGAAATATGATAATGCCCTATGTGCCCTTAGATGGCTTTTCATTTGGCTGTGGTTTTTGTATACATAAATTATTTGTTTTATGTTTTAATATTATAACTTTGCATGCCTGGTTTGTATCTATATTGTAGGCCAGCTGGGTTCTTATTGATTAGAGAAGCATAGGAGATAGAGAGCAAGAGAAAAATAGAGATTATAGACAACAAACAAACAAGCCAACCAACCAACCAGCTTGGATTGTGCTCTAAGCATGATGGCCTTTGGGGGTCACAACAAAGTTATTTGCTATGTCCTTAGAAAAGATGGTACACATTGTGTTGAGGCTGCGTTGCCACAGGAAAATACCTATCTCATAATTCCTGAGACTATCAGTTGAATAGAATAGGCTATGCTTCAGAAATCTGTTTACTAATGAAGATAAGAAATCTATACATTATCTGTGTGCTGTGAGGCTTGCAGCACACTTGAGAAGAAAAAAGTGTGCACAGCATCATGCCTACAATTCAAGAATGCACACATTTTTGCTGCTGAAAATTGTGTACACAAATGTGTACCATCAAAAAAAGAAGTGCAAACATTGACTGAGATCTTCCCAAACACCTTTAGAAATGGAAACCAATAAGAATGGTGCTGGTAAGCTGATTCAGAAGAGTAAATGTGCATGTATTGTCATTAACTATTCATTAATTCATTCTGTTTCTGCTTCTTCTTCCATGTCTAGGCCAGACGTGATACTGCCAAAATGAAAGCACCTTTTGGTGAGTTCATTCTATAGTTCCTTTTGCCTGACCTAGTGTGAAAAAAGATTAGCTGGCAGCACAATTTTGTCTTTAACAGGATATGCCCAATTGTGGTTCAAAAATACCACAATCTACAAGGAGGATCTTCTTAAGTTAAATTACATTGTTGCTAACTTTCCTGGAAAAAGGAAAATAAAACGTTTATGTATATTTTTATTCAAAGAAAAGAATCATGAAATTTCTGTGTTAAGGTTATATTTAAGTTTAAATTAAGAAGGGTTTTGGCCTATTTGATTTCTCAAATACAGTAAAACCCTGGGTTACAACCACCTCGGCTTAAGTATGCTCTGGTTTACAACGGCAAATCCTATGGAAATGCTGTCCCGGTTTACAAATTTTAATGTATAATTGTTTCAGTTTACAACAATCAATTCAGGACAATTTTTTTTATTTTTCAATGCATCTCTTTGGCTATTTAGTTACAACAGAGGCTGTTGAAACAGACCTCCATCGTAACCCAGGATTTTACTGTATTTATTTTGTTTTATTATATTTTACTTTTTGTTAAAAAGAGGGTTGGAAATGAGAAATTGTGAGGAAAAAACTTCTGAGAAGGGAGGTGTAGTATTTAAAAACAAACTGGGAACCTCTATCCTGCTTCCAATTTAAAGACTGAGCTAAACTATGAATACTACAAGGCGAAATGCTAAAAAGACATTCCCAGTTTTATACAAGGACAGTAAAAAGACAAAGCTGACTGACTGAAAGTACCAAATAACACTCTGGTACGATGTTGTTGAATGGCTATGGTATTATTAATTCCAAAATTATGTTGCTATATATGGTAAGATGTGCCAAAGACAGTTTTCATTATCTTTCGAGCAATGCCAAGGTTAATGACATTGGGGAATGTAGTCTAACGATGCCAACTGTATGGCTGATATTCACAGACAATATTACAACTCTCAAACTATTCATCCATTGTTCAATAGCAGGGGGAATAGAGACCGAACATCTGTGTTACAAATTTAAGCACAGCAAAAGCAAAACATTTCCACCAGGTCTTATTTATGAATCTTTGATGACTAGATAATCAGTGTGTGGTAGACAAGTGAAAAGCCAGGAGATTGTAGGCTGAGGTGTTTATTGGCCCAGGAGATAAATATTACAGCATTCATTATAGAAAGACTGATATTTCATTGATCTACATTAAGGGAAGCAGCACAACAGGTACATTGTAGTTCTTTCCCAATAAAGTTTGATTTTAGGGGCGGGGGGGGGGATTCATGACTCATGCATCACAATTCTAACATTACTTAAAGAACAGGAGAGGAGTCAGGAGGTGGAGGCATGTAACATTGAACACTGGAGAAATTCACACTTTGGGATTTTGGCACTGAATTTTAATGAGAAAAATCTAACTTCATATTCTTCTGACAGATACCCCATCTCTATTTGGGGGACACATTTGATGGCATTCTTCTCAGCATATATTACAGAAAGTAGATTCTGAGACGTCAGGTGTTGAATGCAGAAAGGCTGGTTTTTGGAGTCAGAGATGGCAAACTTAATAGGCAATTATTCCTGAACAATGCTAGTACAGAAGGCGAGGGGGAGAAAAGGAAGCAGAAAATGTCAGCACTTGAACAGCAGTTCTTCTTTCAGAAGCCCATGACAGAGGCATAACAAATTGTAGTGGAAGACAGATGGAGAAAGTGAGGTCGGATGGGCCATATGCAGACCTACTGATGTTGGCCTCCCATACCTAATATATTTATATTTTTCAAAGAAAAATATATTTGTTCAAAAAGCCTCCTCCTGTTTTCTAACAGGCATGGGAAGCCTTTTTATTTTTGGCCATCCTTCAAGCCCCCTGTTACTCTCAACTCACAACACCTTCCAATTTTTGTTAGTATATTTTTCCTAAAGTTCACTATAGAAGACATGAGAGGGTTTCTCTCCCCCCCCCCCCCACAGTTTTATGCTGTTGTTCAGTCGTATAGTCAGGTCCAACCCTTTGTGTCTCTTTGAACCACTGCACACCAGGATCCTCTGTCATTCTCCATAGCCTACACAGATCTACTCCCATTGTGTCAACGATGCTATCTAGCCACCTCATCCTTGGTCGCCCCTTTCTCCTTTTGCCCTCAATCTTTCCCAGCATCAAGGTCTTTTCAAGTGAGTCCTCCCTTCTCATTTGGTGGCCAAGGTACTTGAGCTTCATCTTTAGCACTTGTCCTTCCAAGAGCAGTCAGGTTTGATTTCCTTCAGGATTGACTGATCTGATCTCCTAGCAGTCCAAGGGACTCTCAAGAGTCTCCTCCAGCACCACAGTTCAAATGCATCTATTCTTCTGTGCTCAGCCTTCCTTATGGTCCAGCTCTCATAGCCATACATTACTACTGGGAATACCATTGCCTTGACTATGTGGACTTTTGTCAGCAGCGTGATGTTTTTATTATGCTGCCTAGGTTACTCATAGCTTTCCTCCCAAGATGTAAGTGACTTTTTATTTCATGGCTGTAGTCACCATCTGCAGTGATCTTGGATCCCAGGAAAATAAAGTCTGTCACTGGTTCCATTAAAGCCCCATTTTTAAAATAAGTTATATTGTTTAAATAATATTTTGAAAGAGAAAAGGGCATGGGAGTGGGTACAAATATATAAACTCTAGGAATCTTGTTCCTCTGGATGCTGCCCCTTTCCAGTAGCAGAACCAACACAACCTCCAGGGCCCTCATGAGACTTGTTTGTTGCCTGTTGTGAGAAAAAGTTCATCCAAGCTACATTTAAATAAATCTTACCCAGGCAATAGTTGCACACAAGATCCGAAAACCTCAAGATCTATTACAAAAAAGAAAAAACCCAAAGCTTTAAAATTTTACTAATTCAGACTACACTTACCAGAAACCTTCAACTAGTCTGGCCAACTGCAGTGCAAAACAAGAGGCCAGCAATCCAAACATAGCAACGTTTCCATGACTTGCACAGAAGGAAGCATTTGTATGTCATGGCTAGGCATGGGTCATTGTCAGAAGGGAGCTAGAGATTCATTTTTTGAGGGAAAGGTTGTGAAGAGCTGGAGCGGGACATCAAACTAGACACCAAGGTGAAAACATACCTCAGCCAGAAAGACCCTGCAACTCATACCAAGTCACAGTAAAAAACTGAAAGCCACCTGATATCTCATCGTATTTTAGGTAGGTTCAATGGCCAGTTGGGGTTGATGAGTCCATTCCACTGCAGAGGAAAATTCTTCAAGTTGTAACTGTAGTGACTCAGCATCTGGGGAAGTCACACATGGAGCCAAGGTTTCCTGGATACAGACCTAGCAGCTCCTGGAACAAGGACTGTCAAGTCAGCAACATCCTGCTCCATAAGATTTCAAGGCCAAAATCTGAGACCAAGGGAAGACTCTTCCAATTTCACAGGGAAAGTCCCTATGATGGCTGAGAAGTAGGGCAGACAGGATAGGATGGACATAAAAGCTTCTATGTTCACTGGCTGTACAAATTGGGATTAGTGAGATGGGCTCAGAATCCCAGTAAAAACACAGCAAATCAGCTATCATAGAAACCCAGAGCCAGGTGTAATGAACCTGTTACTCATGAGTAGAATCTTGGTCTACACGGAAGTGGGACCACACCTGAACTAATGCCCTCCAGCCAAGTAATCCAGGATTTTAGCTTTCCTTCTCATGTGTCCTGATCTAAATCTAGGCTGTAAGTAAGGTAGCACATAGGAAATTAAGCAACTCCAGTCATCTTCTTGTCTTTTGAAACTATATTTCAGCAAAAGTTACATTTCAGGAAACAAAATAATTCTAGGAAAATTGAAACATCTTTAGTTCAGAAAGCACATTAAAAACAATAAAACCTGACTAAGCTTTGAAGCCCTAAAGGGCCCCACCTTCAAGTTTAGAAAACTACATGATTGCTGGGTTCAAACAACTCACAGAGAGCTACACAACATGGTGGTCCAGGCCAAGAGAGTTTCCTTCCTTCCCCCTTTCTCTGGTTTTTATCTCCTCCAACATGCTCTACCCTCTGGATGACTACAGCCAATCACTACACAGTACCACATGTCTATCACAAATTAAGTTTAATTTCTTCCAGTCCACAGGGCTAGAATGTTTATACTAAAACACAAAACTTGCCCAGTGATACCCACAATGCAGCATATCTCATCCCCTTCAGAGACCAGCCTCAGAAAACTCCATTACAGATTCAACCCCCACCCACCCCCAATTTCTATCCATGACACCAGGGAAGGAAGATCATTATTTTTTGCCCCCTAAAAAGATGTCAGCAAGCTCCCAATAGTAGCGGCCACTCCTTTTACAACTCACTTCCCATGCATCCTTACCTACTGCAGCATTCAAGAGTCATAAGGAGTTTATCTATGCCCTACCGACCTGTTGTAGTAGAAGACTCCATGCCAGCCCACAGGGTATTCCTGTTACTGCTGGCAAGAAGGATCACCAATCACAACATTGGTGGTTCACTCCCTGCTTTTCTCCAAATGACATGTGATGGAATCAAGTACATGCACCCACTGGTTCTCCTACCAGTTTCCTCACAGCAATCCTGGCCTTTTTGTACACTAACAATGTAGATGCACAACAGAGGTAAAAACACTGTGGTGCTGAATCTGTGAACACTGATACTAACTGGGAATGGATGGAGAGGACTGACTATAGATGTGTAGTTAGAACAAATCAAGAAATATTGGAACCCTCCACAGTAACATCTGGACTGAGACAGGAGTGCGTACTATCAGCATTATTATTTATCACCTACATAGACAACATAAGCAAAATAGCTAAACCCATTAATGGAAACAATATAAACAAATTACTTTTTGCAGATGAGCAGGCATTGATAGCAAGCATAGCTAAGGAATTACAGGGGCACCTTATGTCCATGAAGCAAGAATGCAAGATAAATAATATGAGAATCAGTAAAGAGAAGACTGGCAATTGGAAAGAAGCAAGTATAAAACAAGTGAGAGTTCAAATACCTAGGAACAACATTTACTGAAGATGGTAAAATGGATACGATGTAGTAAGACAAACCAAATACTGGGGCAGTAAGCTCCACTCTTACAATATAAGGCAGTACCAACCAGCAGAAAGAAACACCTTATTGAAAGCTTATTCATTCCCACATTATGTTATCAGTGCTAAACATGGAAACTTAAACTAAAACATAAATGAAAGTTGGTCACCATGGAAATTAAATATCTGAGGAAGGCTACTAGAGTGACTAGAAGGGATAAAATCAGGAATGACATTATAAGGGAAAGAATTGGAATAGAATCAGTTTTAAACTATATACATAGACAACAAATAAAGTGGTTTGCTCATTTGGACAGAATGTCTTGGAACTCCATACCATACAAGGCATATATGAAAAAGGAGAAGGACAAAAAGCATGAGGCAAACTCAAGGGAAGATGGAGAGAAACATCAAAGACATATTACAACAACACAAAATAATACTGGTTGAAAAATGCTAGAACAGGGGTGCCCAAACTTCAGCCCATGGGCTGGATCTGGCCCCCAATGCCAATTCATCCAGCCCACATCATCCTCACTGCTCCCAGAAACAGAAGTAAATTGTGCATGTGCATGCATGGAACACAGCCCTAAATGCACCTGTGGTTGTTGTAAATGCATTTATGACAGCCGCAGATGCATTTATGGCAGTGTTTTGTGAATGTGCTGGTGCATTTTACTTCCACTTCTGATGAGAGAAATCATGTGACCGGCCAGCTGCCCAAAAGGTTTTGCCACCCCTATGTAAGAACAAGAACCTTGTATCTCCCTTAGTACCCAAAGTGGGGAAGAGGAGGAGGAGAAGGACGTTGATGACGACTACTACTACTACTACTACCACCACCACCACCACTACTACAAGGCACTTCCAACAAAAAAAATCACACTTTCTGCTTCTAGTATCATCTGTCTTTTTAGTTGTCTTTTCACCTGGAGACCAAAGAGACCTACGTTAGTTTTAGCTTGCTGGATGTTGAACAAAATGATCAGTCAGCAGAGCGTTATCAGTTTTGGATGAATGTGATAAAATTAGAAGGCTACCAAATGTGTGTGAGAATGGGAGAAAGGAGCACCCAGACTTTTGGAAATTGTTATCCTCTAATATACAGATAATTTCTTTGGAAAGTTGGTCCACAGAGGTCTTGTCTCCCTAGACCCTGAAGAAGGCAATGATCTGTTCTACTAATGCCATCATGTTTACCAGAAAAATAGGAAAGGTTGTTTTCAGAAACCTCTGTCAGAAAAAAAAAATTCTTCCCAATGACTTTTAATGTAGATATGTAAGGGATACATGAAAAAAATGACTGCTGGGGTGGGGGCAAAGGTTCCCAAATATCAGGACAATTATCACTGTATCAGAAAAGAGAAACAATCTTAACAATCCTTTCTATAAATGTCTCTCTAAGCATGTTATAATAAGGAGGCTTTTGTATCTATAGAAGGGGAAGGCAGATCAAAACAGAGAGGCCTTGAAGAGGTGTGACTATATAAGACTGGGAACAGTTAATGAAAATGTCATTCAATATTCAAACAAGGCTGCTTGGTTAAAGCTGAACAATTAGCATATGTATGTGGCATTGTAGTTGTTTGAAGGGAAGCATTGAATGATAGGCACACAAGAGCTGAGGAAAGCTTCACAATGCAGCAAACACCTGGTGTTAAGCTGGGTAAAGAAGTAAAAGAGACAACCTTTTGCCTTGATCACTGTTCTTGCAAGACAGGATTAGAGACAAGGTATCTGAAGCGAATGGCTCCAACTCCCTCCCTTCCACAATGTGTTGAAAGAAACCATCAATAGCAGTAGGTCGAAGTCACACTGAAATGTCACTCAGCGCGGAAAAGAAAATGACAAGAATAAAACCATTTTCTTAGCCTTAAGGCAGCAAGGGGTAGAGACTAAAACATGCCATGGCATATCAATGCTGTCATCAAGTGTGTTATTTTTCTTGGGAGATAATGACAACTCAAACGCAGCCAGTGAGGGATCCATATGGCAAAGAGGGCGGACAGTGTTATCCTTAGGAACCAGAATACACCTATGCAATTGGCAAGACACATAAACAGTCATTTGAAAATAATGAGGAAATGCTGGTGCATTGGAACTTGTGATTTAGCTGGTTACAACACCGCATTTCACTGTAATTTTATGGTTTGCTTTAAAGTCAATGGAATTCATTACACCTTCACAACAGTTTCTTGAATACAATGTATGTCTTACCAGCAGAACTTGGAAAAGTTAGTTTTGTCAACAGCCATCTTTTATGCTGGCTGAGATATTCTGGGTATTAGAGTTCAAACAGTAAAATTTCCAATCTGTCCTTCAGGAAGGGATTATATCATGCCTCCCTTGAAGGTGTGTGTGTGTTTAAATGGGAGGTTAGTTTGATACCACTGTTATTTAAAATGCAGCCCATTTCAAATCACTGCTCAACATATTATGAAAAAGAAAATCAGACTTTGCACAACATGTGCCTTATTTTTGGAGTTCATGGTTACAAGATGCAAGGGTGACTGCCAGTTCAGAAGTTTTTCAAAGACTGTTAAGCTAACTTGTTGAGGAAACTGCCTGTGGGAATGAGATATACGAGCCATAACAGAAATCACTGTGTTCAGAGGTGATATGCCAGTGAATACCAGCTGTTGCCTGGGAGCAACAACCAAAGTGGGCTCTCAAGCTGTTCAAAACTGATTTGTGGGTTTCCCAGAGGCAACTGTCAAAGGACTATAGGGATCACAGTGCAGGACTAGATAGACCTTGAGTCTGAATACGCTATATTCCTGTAATGCTCATCAACTTGCTAAGTAGCCTGAAGGAAACCAGTATCTGCCAGCCTTAGATCTCCATTTCCAACCAAAGGAAACGTTGACTCCTAAAGTGTTTAGCTACATCTATGCTCAAAGCTTGGAAATTTATTTTTAAAAGTCATGAACTACTGTTACATTAGTTTCTCCTATTTCTCAGATATGTCTAAAAGAAACATGTGACATTCCTTTTTCATCATTTAGTGATGCCATCCCTTTTAAGAATAAAGTTAATTTTTAAAATTGCATTACGCTAGAAAAGGTATGCTGTTATCCTTAATTAAGCCACAATTAGAATGTAAAATACTTATACAGTGGTACCTCGGATAAAGTCAGATTTGGATAATGTCCGATTCGGATAAAGTGGTGGTTTCCACGCACACGTGATGCATTGCATAAAGTCCAAAACCGCTAAAAGTGGACATTATCCGAGGTGTTTTGCATAGGAACCTTGGATAAAGTCTATTTTTGGACGTTATCCAATGCATTGCCCATTTGATTCGGATAAAGTCCAAAATCGGATAAAGTCCAAACTTGTGGAACCGAGTTTGGACTTTATCCGAGGTTCTACTGTATCTTTGTTCCTGGGGAAAAGAAATAACTTTGTTATTAATTATTTAATTTGTTATCAGAAATTAGTTAATTCGAAACTCTGTTCATCATACAAAGGGCAGAATCCAGTTTAAAAATAGGTCACTTGATTTCAGCCAGGCATTTAACCATGTGTAAATCTTTCTCATTGAAAAAACATGAAGAAATGTCATCTGAAAATGTTTAATATTGCACCCACATATTTAATGCATATTTCTAGGGCTAGAGTTCCAGAACTTAGTTATTCACACACACTTTAGCACAGGATAATTTTTCATTTTTGAGACAGCCGTTCCTCACTCAAACTGTCATTTCAAAAAGCATTCAGGCCCCAGTCCTAAGTTACATTTGCACTGTATAGAACATACCTAATGCCTCTGCAATAGAACCTTAAGACACTCTTGCAACCAGTAAGAAGCTTCAAATCTACTTCCATTGAATGTCCCTATGACTCAAACTTTGAGTCAACTAGTAACTGTTATTTAAGAGCACATGAAACTAGGATAGATTCACATACACCAATTATTCTTTTCTTGACTACAAAAATCAAGTGAGGACTTGCATGTGTGAACGTCTACTGTTCACAGAGCAAATGGCATAAGCAGAACTTCCTCATTCTCATCTGATCTGATATGCATCATTTCAAGCACAGTGTCCTTCAATGGAATCAGTTCACTCATGCAGCTGCTGGTTGATCTTCAGGTGTACTATAAACAAATGGAATGGTCCTCTATCACATCTCTTGTTGCCAGATATTCAGGAACCCTGGTGGCACAGTGGTTAAACTGCTGTACTGTAACCAAAAGGTTGTGAGTTTGATCCTGACCAGAGTTCAATGTTGACTCAGCCTTCCACCTTTCTATGGTCAGTAAAATGAGTACCCAGCATGTTGAGAGCAAAATATTAATTAACTTGTGAACCACCCAAAGAGTACACTAAGCTCTATGGGGTGGTATATAAGTGTGGTTGCTTTGCTATCTGCAGCAATTCCTGTAATAGGGTCTTCCCCCCCTCCCCATTTTGGTGATTTCCTGAGGGACCTTTATTATTGTTCTGATGTGCAGTAACTTGAGAAGCTTTAGTTTAACACCTGTATATCACTATTTAACCTTTATAGACGACTGCTGGTGTGCCAAGGGTTCTTTCTTTTTGTAATGATACCACTCACCAGCGGTTGCGGGCAGATTAATCAGGTATATTTTTCTGCAGAATTACATTGTGTACCCTGCATCCTTGTTAAACCCCAGCTAGCAGCAGTTCCATCATCCAAAGAGCTAGCTGTTTACACATGATAAGGCTCCAAGGATTCTAAACGTATTTAAACAATCCAGTCCGACAACACTGACCATATATAAGCTGTCAACATTATTGTCCAGCCAACATTATAAATGTCCTGCACACATCTGTCTCAACATTTGGCAATGAAATGTCAAGTTACAAATATAATTAGCATATTTCTCTGCCACAAATAAAAAATGCAGTAGGCGTTTCTCTTTTGTATTTTCCATGGTAAAAGTTAAAGATACAAAAGTAAAATACAGGATGTTACTAATTATGTCATTAGAACAGAAGAATGTGCCTCACAACTAATACATGGTGCAGAATTCTAGTATATCTCATGTGAGTTGGGTGCCTTTTTTATGTTCTGTGGAGGAAATATGATGGATCCTATATTAAAATGTACTTTCTATGAATTAGGTAAGTTTGCTCTGAATGCCAGCTAATAATATTTTCTTTTTTTACTGTGCACTATGAATGTAATATAATATTTGAGGAAGCATCACCTTTCTGGGCATGGCAGCACTAATACCCATAATGCTTTGTCATCACAATGCTCCTTTGACAAGAGAAATCTATCATTCTCTTCTGTTGACCTTTCCACATATAAAGGAGAATATTGCAGAGGTGTCTTCTCAGCCAGGAGGTTCACTCACTGAATATGTAAGAAGTTTTCAACTGAGGGGTATACCTTCTTTACAATTACCCACTGAGAGACATTGAAAGCGCGGTGCCAAAATGGCCGCCACGCTCTTTGCAGGGGCCCCCCACCCGGACTCAGACATCCGGGTGAGTTAGGGGGCGTGGCCACTCCTCTATAAAAGGGGTGGCCACGAGGCAGCCGAGCTGCCATTTTAGAATAGCGACGGAGAGGAGAAGTTTTCTCCGTCGCTTTTTCTCTTTAGTCTTCAGCTATAGAGCCTTGCCGTTCGTTTCCCGGCTGGGAAAGGATGATTACAGTACCCGGAGCCTTTTAGGATTGCTTCTTGGCTACCGCGGTACTTACACGCTAGGAGTTTGATCCCTGGATAGGGATCCTTCAGCGACTTTTCTTCTCCTAGGGAGATATGGCTCCCAAGCGGAAGGCCCCGGCACTGAAGCCATGGCCGAGGGGAAGAACTTTTACCGGCACTGCATCAGATGGGGGCCAGCCTTTGGGTCGGAGGACCAGGGCAGCGCCCCCACGGCAGGGCAATGTTACAGCCTTGCCCACTGGTACCAGTGGGGCTGGTCAGGCTACCACTTGGCAGCCGGGTCCCAGCTTGGTAGCTGGTCAGCTACAGGCCGGCCCCTCTGGGGCTTCGGCCCTCGGCCCGCCTTTGCAGGGCACGGGACAGGGTGGCCCGGGGGGGCCTGGTGCGGGTGTCCGCCCCACTGCTCCTCTGGCCCCCCATGGGCCAGAGTTTTGGGCATGGCCCTATTCTGGCCCTGGCTCTCCTTTTGGGTTGCCTTTTCCTCAACTGCCTAGTGGGCCGTCCGGCCCACCTGGCCCGCTTTATACTGGGGGCTCTGGGGCAGTGGATGCTCTGTTAGCACGGATAGCAGTGCTGGAAGCATCCTTGGGCATTGCACAGCCTCCTTCGGAGAGGGGGCACTACTCTTTCTTCAACAGGGGCCCCTTTGTCGGCCCCGGCTAACTTGCCGGCCGCAACGCTTCAGCGGGCGGTCAACCGGGTCGAGCTGCTTGAGACGGTCCGGCCGTCCCCAGCTGGTGCCTCGCAGCTCCCCGTTCGACCTGATGTCCAGGCTGGGAGCAGTCAGGGATGATCCCAGAGCTCGACTCCGGTCGCGAGCTCCGATGCCCACCGTGGGCCGGGGGTGCAACTAGAGAGTATCAGGTTCAATTTAGTGCACCACTACCACAGTCCACTTACATTGGGGGGGGGGGGGTTCAGTGGCCCTGGCCTCGTCAAGTTGATGCAAGTGGGCAGCAGTTACCATCCTATCCCAGTAACCCATGGTTTCGAAATGGTCCCTCGTTAAGGGCGGGGGTGTCCGACCCTGGGGCTGTGCCGAGCATCGCAGGGGCTGTTCAGGTCCCGCTGCGTATGCCCTCTATACAGAATGTGCCGACGATGGCTTTGCCGACGGCTGGTTATTCCTTGCCCCTGGGTGATCATTTGTCACAGGTCACGAGGGATAAGATTTGGTGAGGGGAGTACGTGGATATATTCTCCCTATTGAACCGTGAACCCACTAAGGAAGAGAGAGAGGGACAGGACGACAGAGACAAAGAGCTGTCCCGTCGTCGTAAGCCACCGCGCACTTGGGCCAACTGGTTGCCGGCATATCTTATATATATGGCGGTATACCTGAGGGCCCGGCCTGATCTGGCCATTCCTATGATCCAATACTTGGACAATATTTACAGGGCGATGGTTGATTTCCCTGGCCCATCGTGGTTGGCTTACGATGAGGAATTTAGAATGAGGGTGGCCCTACACCCAGAGATGAGGTGGGATGAGCCCTGCCAGAAATTGTGGCTCTTGTACATGACCCCCACGCGTCCGGCGCCTGGGGATAGGTACCATTGTGGCCATGCTGTGCAGCGAGCTGCTGCAACACAGGCTCCCCGCCAGCCGGCGGGGCAGGGGATTCCAGCCTGCTTGCTGTGTTGGAGCTTCTCAGCTAATGGCGTGTGCAATAAGCGACAGTGTTGGTTCAAACATGAGTGTCCCTCTTGCGCTGGCCCCCACGCCGCCTCCGCGTGCCCGTGGGCTGGTGGGTCACGGGGCAGAGGTAGAGGTGGACAGGGGGCGGTCAGGGCTCCCTCTGACGGAGCTAGCCATTTAAAAGGCCCCCTCCCCGGTTAATGTGTATATGCTGGAGCGATGGCTCTCACCTTATCCAAGAAGGGAGGACGCGAGGTACCTTCTGGAGGGTTTCCAGTGGGGCTTTCGTATTCCGTTCGAGGGGGTTCGGGGACCCCAAGATGTCCCCAATTTAATTTCTGTGAAGGGCAAGGAGGAGGTAGCTGCCCTGAGTATTGCTAAAGAAGTGGAGGCTAGGAGGGTAGCGGGCCCCTTTTCCGAACCGCCTTTCCCTAACCTGAAGGTCTCCCCTCTGGGGTTAGTACCTAAAAAGACCCGGGGTGAATTTTGTTTAATCCACCATCTATCGTACCCGGCGGGTTCTTCTGTCAATGATGCTATTCCTGATTACCTTTGTTCGGTCAGGTATACGTCATTTGACCAGGCCCTACGGATGGTGCGCTCATATGGTCCCGGTGCCCTCCTGGCAAAATGTGACATTAAATCGGCATTCCGATTGCTGGCAGTGCACCCAGGGGACTTTGAGCTATTGGGTTTTAGATTCCAAGGGAAGTTCTATGTGGATAAGGCCATGCCTTTTGGCTGCTCTATTTCATGTTCGGTGTTCGAACGTTTTAGCACTTTTCTTCAGTGGGCCTTTGTTTGCAGGTCCAGGTCTCGGTCTGTAGCCCATTACCTCGATGACTTTTTGTTCGGGGGTGAACGGGGCTCGGACACGTGCACGCTTCTCCTCACTACATTTCAGACGCTAATGCGGGAACTGGGTGTCCCCTTAGCGCCCGAAAAGACCGAGGGCCCATCTACTAAGTTCACATTTCTAGGTATTGAAATTGACACGGTCGCACAGGCATCCCGGTTACCAATGGATAAGGTCACCCGGATCTCCGCGATGATTTTGGCATTGATGGCCAAACGTAAAGTGTCCCTTCATGAGCTGCAGGTACTTCATGGTCATCTTAACTTTGCCTGCAGGGTGGTGACACCCGGCAGAGCATTTGCCCGGCGCCTATGTGACGCCATGACTGGCCTGTTAAAGCGCCACCATAGGGTCCGACTGACCAGGGGCATGCGGGCTGACCTTTCGGTTTGGCTCACATTTCTATGGGATTTTAACGGGGTCTCTTTCTGGAGATCAGACCTTATGGTCTGCCCTAGATTCCAAGTACAGTCGGATGCCTCCGGCTCCCTGGGATATGGGATTTATTTTGAGGGGAGGTGGGCTTACGGCCGATGGCCTCCCGCATGGCTTGGCATGGATCGTTTCCGCGATCTTACCTTCCTTGAGTTCCTTCCCATCCTGGGAGCTTTGATGCCATGGGGCGAGGAGTGGGCCAACACAGTGGTCCATTTTTGGTGTGACAATGCGGCAGTGGTGCACATTGTCAACGCTCAGACGTCTAAATCGCCTAGGGTTATGGCGTTGGTTCGTCAATTTGTGTTAAGAAGCCTACGCCTAAATGTGCTGTTTAAGGCCAGACATGTCCCAGGCATTAATAATGATATTGCTGATGCTTTATCCCACCTGCAGATCCCCCGGTTCTGTGCCTTGGCTCTGAAGCAGAGGAATTCCCCTCGCCACTCCCGGCCGAGATTTGGACATTTGGCGAGGAGAGGTGAACCGGGCGATCGGCATGTCTTTGGCACCTTGCACGCATAAGGCATATCAACATGCTTTTGTACAATTTAGAACCTTTTGTGTGCAACTACAGTTGCCCGAAGTGTGGCCCATACCAGTCGAACAGGTTTTACAATTTATGGTTTATCTTCACAGTCAGGATTTGGCTCCTCGTACTATAGCATCCAGGCTGTCGGTACTGGCATTTATGGCCAAAGTGAGGGGCTTCGCTGACTGTGTGAATGGTTTCCGCATATGTCATGTTTTGGAGGGGTGGACACGGGAACGTGGCCGCCGCCCGGATACTCGTCACCCAATTTCACCAGAGGTCCTGACCCACCTTGCACGAGGCTGGCATAACTTGTGTTATGATAGGTATGAGGTGGCTCTTTTTCACGCGGCTACCACGGTGGCCTTCTTTGGAGTGCTCCGCATCAGTGAGTTGGTACCACTGTCTAAGGTAGATGCGACTCGTAGGGCACTGGAACTCGACGATGTCTATGTCACTAATGAGTGGGCTCAGTTGAGGATATGATCCTCAAAGGTTGATCAGCACGGCGTAGGCAGTGGAGTTCGACTGCTACGATGTTCCATTGCAGACATCTGTCCAGTTGGTGCCCTACATGAGTTTTTGGCAGTGCGTGGCGCACACCCTGGCCTGTTTATCTGCCACCAGAAAATTCCAATTTACTAAATTCCAATTTTGGAAGGTGACCGGTATGGCACTAAACAGTGTTGGCCTCCCCGGGGCTCGTTACGGCACCCATTCATTTAGTATAGGTGCTGCATCAACTGCGGCTGCATTTGGGTACTCTGAGGCTGATATACGCCGGATGGGGAGATGGGGATCCATGCGTTTTGCATTGTATGTTCGCCCACTTCAGGTATGAGTACCAGTTAAGTCATTATTCTCTTTTCTTCTTTTACAGACCCTGTGTGTCCCCGCACACCGGTGGCAGTATGGCTGGTGGGCCACAATTGCGTGCACTGGGCAGCGCAGTATGCTGCGGCGACAGAGTGGGGACCCCAGCTTGGACTATGTGCAACCGCACGTATACGTTGGTACGGTAAGCGTGGAATGAGATGGCGGGAACTGTTGCCATTCCTGTTTTCCATCAGGGATGCTGAACTGCCTGATGTCCTTGTACTGCACCTCGGGGGCAATGACCTTGCCCAGGTCACTGGCCTTTCCTTAAAATTCACGATCTGCAGTGACCTAGCCTATTTGCATTATGTGTGGCCGTCCACAAGGCTGCTATGGTCGGACATCGTGCCGCAACATACTTACAGGGGAGGTATTGACCTCCGTGCCCTTGACCGCGCTCGCCACTCGGTGAACAGGGCAGTTGCCCGGTTCTTGTCAGACAAGGGTTTGGTGATGGTCATCCGGCACCCCACGATTAGTTTGCAAAATTACGAGCTCTATGCAGGGGATGGGGTCCACCTGTCGGCTAGAGGTATGAACCTCTTTCTGGAAGATCTGCAAGCAGGCCTGGTGACCGAGCTGACGGTCTGGGGGGGGGGTGAGTCATCATAGATGCCTCGCCATGTGGCGGGTAGCACTGGTAAGGTAAAGATTTATGACCCATAGGTATCCGGCAGGTTCGCAATTGACTGGCCAACACTTAGACAGGTACAGGTGTAATAGCTTTGGCCGGTCAACAACGAACCAGGCAAGGGGTGATGGCAGGAGCTTAACAGCATGCATCACCTTGTGATTTAACGGATACACGTCATAGGGTGGGGTCAGTAGATAGTTTATTGACTCCAGGCAACAATTTGTTTGTGTCAACAAACAAATTGATACAAATAGTTACACTGTAGCCAATTATCATTGGCAATTTGGGAGGAACCTTACCAGTGTTACTGCAGCCTGCTTGCCTTAAGAATTACAATTGGATGAATACACCAATTGAAAGTTATAATTCGGACTAGGGCATTATTCAATAAAAGTGGCCCAATGCCTTTATCCATATACCGGTGTCTGAGTCTTTCTTTGGGGGGGTGCGCCTGCAAAGAGCATTATAAAACATGGATTTTTTTAAAAAAAATATTGTGAAGTTTTCGTGTTCATGGAATGAAGAAGCAGACGAGTGAAGTAGTGAAATTCAGCTCTTTATTAGTGGGGTTTGAACACAGTTTGGATGGGGCAAAACTCGGACTTATATACACTATATACAGTAACAGTAACAATAATACAACAAGCCCATTGGCTAACAGTGTGTGCACATTTTTCAATCCACTTATTTGCATAAGAACAGATACAATGATACCTCATACAATGTTCAAACTTGGTTCCACAAGTTTGGACTTTATATGGATTTGGACTTTGTATGAGGCATGCAAAATCCTAGCCGTGATGCCTCATACAACGTCCAAATCCTTGCCACAATGCATCATACAACGTCATTTCCATAGAGATACATTGTACTGTAACAGCACAGACTTCAGGGCAAAGTCAAGGAAACAGACAGGAAATGGACAGAACTTTAAGAAATCATTGTCTAAAGGCTAAATACATTACAAAAACTTGTCAAACAACCCTGATTGTCCAAGAACCTGAAGAATGCTGCAAAAATCCCAGGAATGCTTCTAAAAATTCTGACAAAAAAATTCAAAAAAAAATCCAAAATCGCACTCAAAACCACTCCTAAACACTCTTTGCCTCGTGCAAAACCCACAAGAGCAATGCACGCATGTGTCCTGCCTGTTATACTGTCCAGGCAAAATGCAACCTGGGAAAACCCCAATGCCTCATACAACGTCACATGACTTTGTATGAGGCAACTTTTTTCAAGGAATTAGGCAATGTTGTATGAATCCGATGTTGTATGAAGCGGACTTTGTATGAGGTATTATTGTGTACAGTTTGTAATTTTACTATGCAAAGGTTCTTGTCTTACAGCTTTGTGACAGTATATATCAGTGGCTTAGTGGTTAAGACACTGAACTGGAAGGTCTGCAGGTCGGCAGTTCAAGACCCAAGTGCTACACAATGGAGGGAGCTCCGATCTCTGTCCCAGCTCCTGCCAACCTAGCATTTCGAAAGCAAGAAATTGCAAGTACATAGTATCAAAATAAATAGGTTTCACTTTGGTGGGAAAGAAAGGGGACTGTAGTGGTTCAGGTAGTTAAGATGCTGACTGAGAGGCGGAAGGTCAGCAGTTTGATTCCCGAGTACTGCAGGATGGAATGAGTGCCTGTCTTTCTCCCAACTTCTGCTAACCTAGCTGTTCGAAAGCAAGAAATTGCAAGTAAATAAATAGGGACCGCTTCAGTGGGAAGGTAACAGCGTTCCATGCACTCCGGTGTCTAGTCATGCCTGCTACATGACCACGGAAATGTCTGCCAAAGCAGACAGCACTAGCTCTTCGACTTTGAAACAGAAATGAGTACTGAACCCTAAAGTCGGATACGACTGGCTTTTGATCAAAGGAAACCTTTACCTTTACCTTGGTGGGAAAGTTAAACAGCTTTCCGTGCCTGCCACATGACCACAGAAACATCTGCAGACACAGACAGAGCTGGCACTTTGGCTGAAAATGGAAATGTACACTGCACCCTAGAGTTGGATATGACTGGCTTTCAAGCAAGAGTGACATTTACCTTTATCAGTGGTCTCCAAGCTTCTAGGCCACAGAAGCCACATTTGAGTACCAATGACTAAAGAGGGGCACATCTTAAAATGAAACAAAATTATTAATGTACAGATTTAGATAAAAAGGTCAATGAAAAAAGGTTAATGTTATGGACACCTGAGCTCTGCTGGCTACCAAAGCACTCAGAAAGGCCAAAATGCTAGTATGGAGGATGAGACCAGAAGACAATCAATCAATCAATCAGTTTAATTTGTACCCCACCTTTCTCAGCCAAGGCTGACTCAAGGCGGCAAACAACATATTCATACAATATAACAACAAAGTAATAATACAAAAGTACAATAAATTCAAGATAGAGAGCAATACAAGTAAGCATAATATCAAAAATACAAAAATACACAGTATAGTTACATCATAAAAAGAAAGTAAATATAAGTACAGTATAATACAACAAACCCAGTGTAGCAAGACCCCCATGTCCGTTAGAAAAGGTCACAGAAGCTACCACTCTCCCCCCCCCCCCCCCCGATGACTTGGGGGAAGGAGCTTTGTGCCTTGGCCGCGGCAACAAAGGCAACCACGGCAGTCCAGTTGGCCCCAGGGCAGCAGCAGCTGCAAAGGCGCCGGCGATGGTCTTCATGCCAGTATCGGCTCCAGCCAAGACAAAAAGGGGGTTAGTCCCGCAAGCAGCAACAGCAGTGGGGCACCAATCAAACCCCGCCGGGCTCGGTGGTGGCTGGAGCAGCTTTTTGAGGGCTGTGAAGAGCCCTCAGGTGCCGGTCGTTCCCACCAGTTGGCTGCTGGTTGAAAGCCCCACCGGGTTCAGTGGTGGCTGAAGCAGTCTTTTGATGGCGGTGGAGGTTGCTCTTGTGTTTTTAAAAGAAAAGGTCAGGAAAACAGCAGGATATGATGCTGCAGTGTGGCTGTGGGAGAAATTGACTTGTGGGTAATAGCAGTAGACAACCAGGTAAGAGGGCTACAGAGAAAGAGCTCAGAGGTCACATGTGGTCTGTGGGACACAGGTTGAGGACTCCTGGTACATATAGTGGATCAATACACGGGTATTCAAATTCAGACCATGTGTATGGAAATACATGGGAAATACACATCCTGGACTGGTAAATAGTTGCAAAAAAATAGTGGATACTGTAGACATCAAGAAGAAATAAATATTCAGTAGAATTTTTTCTTTTATTTTCTCAACAGCTAATCCCATGACTGGGATTTAAACTACTTCACAAACTCACTTTCAAATCAAAAGCATAGTTAGGCACTGAATTTCCTGCTGCAGTTATTAATACAACCCAGTGATGACTACACTGCATTATTCTTTAATTTACTTAAAATTTGGTCTTTTGTCTCAACACACCACATTTGTAAAATATATGTATATTTATATTTCACACTTAATACCTGCAATGATTACATTTTTTGAAGATTGAATTATTTTTCCAATCATTGCCCCTCCACTTATTTAAACAAAATGTTCGGAAGTCTCCACCATGTCCTGCATTTTAAAAGCCATTAATTATGAAAAGCATACCAGTGTCTACAGGTTAAGAATGAAAGGATATTTCATAGGCAGGGAGGGAGTCCTTTTAAAAGTCATGGCAGTTACTATATGGCAGCTCAATAATAAGGAATAACAAACAAAGAAGCAGACTAATGTTTTAAGGGCTAAGTTCAGAGGACCTATGAGGATTTAGCAGCATTTACAAAAACAGTAATTACAACTGGCATCCTCTCATTAAATGCACAGTTTGAGAAAATTGAGTAGAATGAAGAGTGAGCTTTGACATATCGAAAATACTGAGGATAACAGACTCGACAGACAGACAGACAGATAGCATTGCTGGAAGTAACAACGAAAACATCTGATTTTTTGAATTCTCCCCTAGTTCAGCAAAATAAGCAAATATTTAAATTCCTGTCTCCTATTGGGCACATTGCCCCATGGCAAACTTGAAATGCCATTTGAAAATCTGATAAACTAGCTTTTGACTGTTGTCCATTTCTTCCCCTGAAACTGTAGGTTTCCTAACTCCAATATTGTGTCTTTATGAGACTAAAATTTTGCATGACTTTCATTGTATGTGGATTGTCTGCTATCTACCTCTCTGTTTGCCCTTTTTTTTGGCTCTTCACCATTCCTCCTCCTTCTTATCTACCGCCTACGTTTTAAATAGACTAACTGGTAATTAATTCATAAACAACACCAATCTGAAATGTCTAGATGTACTTCTTGTTCCTCCAGTCTCACCATGAGACTTGTTCCTCCAGTCTCACCATGAGACTTGTTCCTCCAGTCTCACTCTATGCTTGGCACATCAGAAACACCATTGATTGTAATAGTATTAATACCATTGCACCAATTCACCTCTTCCATTGAAATCAGTGACTTAAAAATGTAAAACAATAAAATAATCCACAAATAATATATTTCCTAAAATCACAGAATCATACAATAATGAGGTTGGAAGGAGCCTATAAAGCAGCTGTTCAAATTAAAGTCTATCTCATAGATGATTATCAGATTTTCTCTTAACTGCCTCCAGAGTGCTTACCACCTCCTACAGTAATTGGTTCCATTGTTGTACTGCTCTAACAGTTAAGATGTTTTTCCTAATAGTCAACCCACATTGGACTTCCTGTCACTAAATCTTATTACTATATGTCCTGTAGTGTGGAATAACTTAGAAGAAATACTTCCCTTCCTTTATATAACACTCAATTATTTGAAAAGTGATATAATATTTTTTCTCATTTTCCTTTTCTCAAGGCTAAAAATGCCCACTACCTGTATTTTAGTTTTTGCTCATAGGGCTTGGTTTCTAGTGGCTGGTCATCCTTGTTGCCCTTCTCTGAACTTGTTGTGCATCCTTTGTAAAATGAGCTGTCCAGAACTAGACAGAGTCCTCACAATGAGGCCTAGCCATTGCTGAATAAAGGGGAACTAGTATTTCATGGGATTTGGAGACTATACTTCTGTGAATGCAACCTAAATTAGAATTTTCTTTTTTGCAGCTGAATCACACTGTTGGCTCAGATTCAGCTTGTGGTTCAGAACAATTCCAGAATTTTCCTCACATGTAGTATTACCTAGCCAAATATCCTTCATTTTGTAATGGTGCATTTGGTTTCCTTTTCTTTGGATAACTTTGCACTTATCCCAGCCAAGTTTCGTTCTGTTGTTTTCATCCCAGTGTTTGAACCTTTCAAGATATTTAATTTTGATTCATATACAGTTTAATTTTGATTAATATACACATATATCTTGAATTTTGACATTGATTCTGATATTTCTGCAATCTTTTGTGCTTAGTCATTAATCACAATTGATAGAGCATATTATTAGAAAATTACGGGTAAAGTAATCTCTATTTAGGTTAGTTTGTATGAACTAGGCAAGGAAAAGCAAAAAGCCAAAGCAAGAGTTGGAACTTGATCCAGTGTGGATGAGAACAGGTCTTTTGGAAATAATAGAACCAAGTGAGAGATGGAAATCTTTAAAGGAGGAAATTGCTGAGATTCAGGAATTGGAGGATTTAAAGGCCAAAGTAGAGTTGTATAACACACAAAAACAGAGAGAACAACAAATTCAGGAAGAGTTACAGCAGTTAGAGAATCAGACTTTTCCAGAAGTGAATAGATTGAAAGAACAAGAAAGCCTTGAAAATATGGATAAAGGTACTGAGCCACAAGTGGTAAAAAGAAAAGGGAAATTAGCTAAGGTACATGAAGGAAAAGAAAAGGATAGGTTGCAAAGAGAAATGGAAGGGACAGGATCAGACATGGAAGAAGAGGATAGGAACAACATTGAGATAGGGTTGGACAGATTGGAAGAGTTTCTAAATGCAAAATTTCAAGTAATGGAAAATCAAAGAGTTATTGATAACCAGAAATTAGTTATAACAGGAGAGTCTGGAAGAATTCCAGCAAAAAATGACACTGATGACTGAGAATATAGCAGAGACCACTAAGGCACAGACTGCAAGTATCATGAAGGAAATGGTAGAGTTAAAAGAGGCAATGAATAAGGCTTGGAAAAAGAGTTGATGATATGCAAGAGAAGATCAAAGAAAGTGTGTTAAAATTAGATAGTTACGAAAAGAGGCTAGGACTGATTGAGGATCAACTTAAAAGACAAAATGTGATAATTAAAAATGTTGCTGAATCTGAACCAGACCAATTAAAGCCAAGAGTTTTAGTATGGTTGACTGAGTTACAAATGGATAAGACCTTTACTTCTGAAGATATTGTTAGTGTTCATAGGCTGGGTCCAAAAATAAATAAATCAATAAACAGAAATGTACTACTAAGGTTTACAAATGAAGGACTGAAAGTCAGTGTATTGCTACATATCAAAAAATGGGCATGCACCAAAATTATGAAATAATAATATAGAGATTTATCATGATTTGGCCATTGAAGAGAGAATTTGGCAAAAGCAAATAAAACCAATAACTAAAAAGCTAACAGACATAGAAGTGAAATACAATTGGAGACCACCATGACAATTAATGTTTACTTTTCAAGAGAAGAAATATATTATTAAGGAAGAATCACCAATGTCCGATCTCTTAACTGATGCTAACTCCTGGCTCGCAGGAGTGGAGGGTTATTAAAGATGCCCTAACTGTGTCAGGAATTTATGAGTAATACAAATTTGAGTGGGTAAGGTAATCCTGAAGTACAGTGGAAAAATATTTTAAACGAAGTTAGTAGTGACAAACACGATGTTCATTTATATTTCTATCACCTTCCCCCCCATCCCCATCCTTGATTATCAAGGTTTTTTTAGTAGAAATGATGGGGAGTAGGACGATGTATGTTAATTGTTGTTTATTTTATATCGTTTTTGGAATTTATGTGGGTATATGGGTTTGTTTTTATGTATAACTGCACATGTCTTTAGGAAGCTGGAATTAATTAATAAAGTTTTGAATTTTGTATGAAAGATTTAAAGATATTATCCTGGAATGTTAACGGTACTGGCAATCTGATTAAGAGAAAAAGATTGGAATCTGCCATAAGGAAAAGCAAATCTGATGTAATCTTTCTCCATGAGACACACCAAAAAACTGAAAATGATAACAATTTGAAATTAGGGTGGATCCAGAACTATGAAAAAACTTGTGGATCATCAAAATCAAGGGGAGTGGTAATTATGTTTTCAAAGAGATTGGGCTTTATAAAGTTAAAAAAGTATCATTGATCCTGAGGGTAGGTAGTTAATAAAAAGAGGTTAACTTGATGATGAGGAAATCTTGTTTGTTAATATATATGCCCACAATGATAATCAGGAAACTTTTTTAGAAAATATTCATCAAATGATAATTAAAGAGAATATATTGAAAATAATAATTGCAGGAGATTTCAATCAGGTAAGATCAAATATAGATACTACTAATTTGACAAGATATAAGAGTAATTCCCAAGGAACGTTAGATAAATGGATGATAAATTTAAGTTTACGTGATGTTTGAGAACAATTAGAGGACAAGAGAGAAGATATACATTTTATTCAGAGTCCATGACACATACTCCAGAATTGATTATATATTTGTAACTTAGAATTTATGTAATATTTTGGAATCTATTGAAATTGATACAATTAAAGAATCAGATCATGCCAAAATAATATTAGATATTAATATAGAGAGTCTTTTAAAAAAAGATTATGGAAGATGGTCATATGATGCAAAATTATTCAGCAACCAAAAAGATAAAGATGAGATAATTAAGAAATGCGAGAAGCTATGGGAGTTGAATGATAGTAATGATGTATCTGATGGAACACTGTGGGACGAAATGAAATCAGTATTTAGGGGTGAATGTATTAGACTCTCAGCGATTAAGAATAAAATACATAAAGAACATCAAAAAAAGTAGAGGAAGAAATAAAGCAATTACAGGCTGAACATGCTAGAACAAAAGATACAGTCACTTTTGACAATTTACAAAAAATAAAAGCAGAAGTTACAAACAAAGAAATTGAGCAAATAAAGAGAAATTTAATATACTTTAAAATGCAATACTTTGAATTTGGTAATAAAAATTCAAAATTACTAGCAAAAGCAGCAGAAAGAAAAAGGATAAGAGAGAGATAGGAGTATTGGAAGGTAAGGATGGAAATAGGTATAATAAAACTGAACAGAAAATTGAAATTGCAAATTTTTTTTTCAAAGACTATATTCAGAAAGGAAAACAGATAGAGTCAAATTAGATAATTATCTAAGAAAATGGTTAAAAAGGACGATAAATCAGGAACACATGGAGTATATGGAAGGTAAAATTACCATCAAAGAGATTAACAACACGATAGATAAATTGAAAATTGGAAAAGCTTCTGGAGAAGATGGATTAAGTGTTGAGTTTTATAAACAATTTAGAGAAATGGTAATATATAAAATTAGCTGACTTTTTAATAATATACTTGATAGAGGAGTAATCCCAAGGTCATGGAATAAGATAAATATAATTTTAATTCCCAAACCAATATTTTTTTAAGAAAAGATAGATTCATACCATTTTAACCAACAGATTAAACAAATTCATTGGCAAATATATTAACATTGACCAAGCAGGCTTCATTAAAGGGTGACATTTAACAGATTTGACAAGGAGAGTAATTGATGTAATGAACAAAGCTGAGATAAAAAAGGAAAAAGTAAGCATATTGGCATTAGATAAATATAAAGCCTTTGATTCTTTGCAATGGTTAACTATTAAGAAAATGATTGAAAGTTATGGATTTGGAGTAAAGTTTAGAAGAATAATTGAAAATCTTTATCAACAAAGTTCAGCAAAAGTTAAGGTTAATGATAAATACACACCGGAAATTAAACTGGAAGCTGGTACATAACAAGGAGACCCTCTATCTGCAGTACTATTTGTAATGGCAATGGAATTAATTGCAAATGTAATAAGTAGAAGAACAGAAGAAGTTATTAAAAGTAATGAGGTGTCAAAGTTGAAGGATTGGATCAGGATTTGCAAAGATAAAAAGAAAAAATTGGATATGTATAAACAACGAAAATTAAATTGGCTTCAAGTTATTTCTGTAGATAATTGGAATAAAAAGTATATGGCAGATGATAATCTGAATAGAAAGAATACCAAATTTGAAGATTTACTGAGTAGTTTAAGATCTGATGCGGTAGAATTTAAAGGGCTTGTAAACAAATTGTATAAATTATTTAATTTAGATGATAAGTCACAAGAAGCTTTAAGGGCAGTTTTGTGAGCAAGATCTAAATATAGCAATAGGTAAAGAAAACTGGAAAAGAATATGGGGTAGAAGGATCATGAAGACATTATCAGTAAGGGTTAAGTAATATAATTTCAAAATGCTATGAAAATGGTATTTAATGCCTATTCGCCTGCATCAAATGGATAAATCAAAATCATCGAAATGCTGGAGATGTAAAAATGAGAGAGGTACCTATTCACATATTTGGTGGGACTGTAATGAGTTAAAACTATTCTGGTCAGCAGTTGAAAATTAAATAAAGGGAATGATTGATGTTAAATTCAACTTAAAGTCGTGCATAGCATTGTTAACTGATGTAGAAGATTTAAATATTGATATATATATATAGGAAAGATCTTATTTCAATCATGGTATCTACTGCAAGGCATGTATAGCTTGGAAATGGAAAGGTGAAACTGCTCCCGTAATCAAGGAATGGTATAAAGAGATGTGGGCAATGGCCTTAAATCATAAATTAACTTGGGAAATGAATCTAAAAAGAGGAATTGTTAAAGAAGATAATTTTTTTGCAATTTGCAAAGTTTTTTCTGGAATATGCAACAGAGAAAGGAAATGGATGTGCACCAGCAGCTGACCAATTAGCTTTCTGAAAATCAAATGTATAATTACAATTATTTTCAGCTTCCTTGACAAATGTAAATATCACCTGGGTATTATTTGTTGCTACAAAATGTAATAAGCATTATAATATTGGTAGAGTGATTGAGTGATTGATTATAGATGCACAAGATTGTAGTAATAATTAAAAAGTGTTAAAATATATCAATATTATACAACTATAAAATTGTTAAGGATGAACTATTATATTTCAATTGTATGGCTAGTTTTAAAAATTTATAGGTAGCTTTATCAATATTTTTGGATTTTCCAATGTTGTTGATGTTTGTGATGTATTTTTATTGTTATCTGTTTTTGTGGGTTCTTTTGTGTGTGTCTTGTTATATATTAATTTTGAATAAAAATTACTATAAAAATAAAATAAAAAAGATGTTTTTAAATATTGCTTCTGCTTCCTGGATATTAGCTATTTTACCCAATTATTTGTTATATGTAAATATATTGTTCCCTACACATATTTATTTATTACACTTATATCCCACCCCTCTAGGAGAAAATCAACTCATTCAAGTCATTAGTATACTTCCTTTGAGGCCTGGCCTTCATTCTACTTCCTATATGTGTACAGTAAAACCCCAGGTTAATGATACCTGGAGTAATGGAAAACTCTGGGGTAATGGTGTCCTGATTAATGGAAAAAAACTCGCTTCTGATGCTTCCCAGAGCAGTGGGAAGATGTTTGAAGCATTTCCACTTTGTTCTTGAAAATTTTCATCATTTTTTGGCTCCAGCAGAAGCTTCCCCCACAACTAGGAAGTGCTGGAAATTCCCACTGCCCCATCAGCTGTTAAAGGTTTCCCTTGCTCGAAAGCCAGTTGTATCTGACTCTAGGGTTCAGTGCTCATCTCTGTTTCAAAGCCAAAGAGCCTGCGCTGTGCTTTTGCAGATGTTTCTGTGGTCATGTGGCAGGTATGACTAGACACCGGAGTGCACGGAACACTGATACCTTCCCACCTAAGTGGTCCCTATTTATCTCCTTGCAATTTCTTGCTTTCAAACTGCTAGGTTGGCAAGAGGTGGGACAAAGACGGGCGCTCATTCCGTCCTGCAGTACTCGAGAATCAAACTGTTGACCTTCCGCCTCCCAGTCAGCATCTTAGCCACTTGAGCCAGCTGTTAGGCGCGGACATTTCCTGCAATTACCAGGACTGGCCACTAGATGATGCTGACAGAAATGTGACGAATATGCCTTGAAGGAAAAACAGCTCTGATGCAGGAATATGTATTCCACGCTTTCTATTATTTTTAACAATTTATATCCTTTAATTGCTGTATTCCAGTCATGGGAGACATTCTACCAAGTTTCAGTTATCCCTATCAAATCATATTTCTCCTCCTGCACCAAGAATTCCAATTTTTTTGAGTGTTTGTTTCTCATAATATTGGCATTTTTACACAGGCATTGGATAGTGTGTGATTTCTGGCCTACTTTTCTTAGTATGTTTCTGTGAAGACTATTGGATTCTATTAAAGTTGCTTTCCCTGTTCATCTTATTGTGAGTACAGTTTCATTTGTCTTTCCTCTAGGTTTGTGTCTCCCTACTCCTTCCAATTCAGCTTAAAATCTTCCTTATAAAGTTCTTCATGTTGTGGATGGACACATTTCCCCCAGTCCTTGTGAGATGCAAGCTATTCAATACACCAGCTCAGCTATTACCACCAACTCATTCTGCCATTATATTCTGTCCCCCTCCCTCAGAATATGCTCAAGCTGGATGTCAGGAAACACTACTTTTCTTGTTTCCCGGAGAGTGCTCCCATATTGTCATTTAACTCCAAAGAGTAAATCATTTTGTTCATTTATCTCTGCATCTAAAGCTATAGAGTCTTGATATTCTGACAGAAAATCAGTTTTAACAGTCTTCTCTCACAAGTTTTTGAATACAGTACTGTCATCTGCATTTAGTTTCTGATTGAAATAATTGCTTCTTATTTAACAGCCCCTTAAATTCAGACATGGAAATATTGGCTTGCTCTTACACTGATGATTTCTCAAATCTTTGCCAGAAATGCACAGTTTTATGGACTTATGGTCCAATATTTTGGCCAATTCATTTTCGCTGCTACAAGCAACCTACATAAACTGTCTAAAGTGGCCAGCTGACATTCAGACACTGGGTCAATAAAAGTGCATGTGGGTAATAGAAAGAAAAACATGTTCTTGTCAGTGGTGTTGTCTCACAATCTGAAGAGATATGTCTGATTACTCATTAGCCCTGATTTAACAAGAGTGCACACATATACCTGAAGCAAATTCCAAGGCACATATTGGGCTGAAATCCAGCAGTAAGTCACACTTAGAATAGCTCATTAACCAGTAGAGATTTGGTCAGTCAATGTCTATGTTAGTTCCAGTCATTCAATGGGCTACTCTAGTTGTACTTTGTGATTGGATTTTGGTCATGGTAAGCTAAAAGTAAGGTGAAAAACCAAGTCAGCAAATAGATAGATAAGATTATGATCTCAAAATTTGTATTTGTAGCAATATACATAGATCAGTACAATTAAGGGTATATATGAGTTTAATAAGAAGAAGTGTGCACCACCAAGTCAATTCTGACTTATGATGACCTTTTCAGGATTTTCTAGGTAGAGAGTACTCAGAAGTGATTTACCATTTCCCTTCTTCTGGAGGTTCCCTGAAATTGTGCAGCTTGCCCATGTTCACATAGGCTGGCTCTTCTGTTATGATCCAGAACCTCTCTCATTTCATTCTGAAAGATGTCCAATAGAAGAGCTCAAGTTTTCAACTTAGAATTACAGAGCTGGCCTCAAATTATGAGGTTTACGAATTGATTTTGCATTCTGTGATTCTATCAGATTAGTGATACTGTTGATGTTTCCTTGAAACTGTAGGGCCAGCCGTAAAAGTAAAATAAATTCCATGACTCAACATTGGTCAGAATCCCAGAAGTTTTCCTTATGAAATAGGAATAAAGATTGTTCCTAACCATTTTATCTTCTGTGAGGAGCTTATTTTTTCTGCTGTGGATAGCTACCAGGTGTATCCTGAATTTGCAAGAACTTCATTAACATGAGTTAATTAAAGCAATTAGCCCAGGATATTAGGAATAGTTCTGTTGTGGGGATAGAAGCCCACAAATTATAATTGAAAGCTTTCAGTTTATGTAAACATTAGCAATTGCACTTTGAACGGTTGCAAATGGAAGATCAAAGAAAAAAATTGTATATTAAGTCAGTTTACATTTTTATGCTTGCTGGGCATTTTCTTTTCTGTTTATTTAATTGTTTATTTATTTGTACCATTTATATATCACCAGTTTAGTGGAAAACACTACTTTGGGTGGAATACCATTAAAATATCACCGTTGTGAAGGCAATTTCATTTTGTCTTTCCATCATGGTGTAGTGATAATAATAATAATAATTTTGTGTCAGAAATTATTCTGGGTTGAAAGGATTTTTGCAGAAATAACTCTGCTCAGGGAATGCCCAAATGAGGCTCCTTTCATGTCCCCAAGAGATGGGTGCTCAGTCTGTCATACAGTACCCAGGTCTCGAACTGCCAACATGCTAATCTTCCAGCTAACGAGGCAAGCTTCTTAACCACTGAGCCACCACAGTACCTGATGTAGCGATAAAAAGTAGGGTTGGATGGGTAATGCACTGGGAAGAAGAAAAATTTGTTCATGGCCAGAAGGCAAAAAAGTAGCAAGATGTATATAATGCAACAATCTGAATAAAGATAAGTCCAAAACAACAGTCTATATAACTATATTTGTGTGCAGTGCAGTTCCATAATGAGAATTTTTTCCCATACAATTCACCACTGAGAATATATTTCCAAAGCTTTTCCGGTAAAAAAATAAGCTTTTCTGGCCATAACCCCTTTCCTCAGGGAAATCTATAAGTTAATAAATACAGAATTAGAATAGCTCTCATGCTGGAAATCAGGGAAAATTGACTGTGCAGAGCACAAAAACCGTGCATGGCTAGATTAAATACATACATGAACAAGACAAATAAATACATACACTATACAATTAAGAAAAGTACATCAAAGGATAATATCTAAATATTGGGGAACATGTAAAAACGACTCTAATATAAACAACATTATAAACTGAGAATAGGAAATATAGTTATAAAACGTGCTATATGATTATTGTGTTAAATAGTATAAATTCTTGTTAATAAAATAACATAAAGTACCTAAAATATCAAGAATAAATACTGTCAATTTGTTTATAACTAAGAAGAGATGGTATAAATATTATTGGAATAATCCTACCTCAGTAGAAATTAGTAGAATGTTCCAAGCGATAGTCACATCTCCTAGCCTCTATGCGAAGTCTGCTAAGTCTACCATCTCTTCTTAGTTATAAACAAATTGACAGTATTTATTCTTGATATTTTTGGTACTTTAGGTTATTTTATTAACAAGAATTTATACTATTTAACACAATAATCATATAGCACGTTTTATAACTATATTTCCTATCCTCAGTTTATAATGTTGTTTATATTAGAGTCGTTTTTACATGTTCCCCAATATTTAGATATTATCCTTTGATGTACTTTTCTATATTATAAGGTGTATGTATTTATTTGTCTTGTTCATGTATGTATTTAATCTAGCCATGCATGGTTTTTGTGCTCTGCACAGTCACTTTCTCCCGATTTCCAGCATGAGAGATATTCTAATTCTTTATTTATTAACTTTTAGATTTCCCTGAGGAAAGGGCTTACGCCCAGAAAAGCTTATTTTTTACCGGAAAAGCTTTGGAAATATATTCTCAGTGGTGAATTGTATGGAAAAAAATTGTCATTATGGAACTGGACTGCACACAAATATAGTTATATAGACTGTTGTCTTAGACTTATCTTTATTCAGATTGTTGCATTATATACATCTTGCTACTTTTTTGCCTTCTGGCCATGAATGGATTTTTCTTCTTCCCAGTAGTGATAAAAAGTACCTTATGAGTCCAGTTGATGTTAAAAGATATAAATACTTTTTTTTAAAATCACACCAAAAAGTAGGTTTGTAGGTATCATGTGTGAAAGAGACCTGTGAGCAGAATCTTATATTCCTCTTGGTTCCTTCACATAATTCTTTCTTATAAACAGTGGTTGCCTAGATAATTTAGTATAATGTAATTGGAACTTGGAAGATTTGATTTTTTGGACTGCCACTCCCATGGTTTTGGATGAATTTCCATGTACAATATGAATGAATTGCTTCCATGCATGAAGTGTCCACCACAGACTACAAATCAGAGATAAATTTCAGATCATCTGTAAATGCAAAGCATAGAACCATATGAAGACTTTTTAAAAAGCTGTATATTGTACAATGACAGAAAATCTAATTTGTAAGAGAAAGGTTACTACTGTGACCATATTAATCAGAAATCAGAAAAGGATTAGAAGAGAGTGTGTGTGTGTATGTGTGCATGTGCACATGTATGTGTGTGTGCATGTGTTTCTATGGTACCCTAACCTTTGGTACCGTAAAAGGCATACATTTTAATTCAATATTTATCCTATCTCTTCTGCTGGACATTGGTCAATTCTATCTTTACTACTGCTTCTCACAACAAATGTCATTGTGCACTCTAGAACACACCACATAAACTCCAGAACACTTAAGAAGCTCATTGCTTCTTAGCCTTTCATTAGGTTCCTGGTGAAAAGTCTTAATTCCAGCAGAAACAACAATAACAATAAATTAATCTGGCTTAACCCATCCTCAAAGAACAAAGACTCACATATATTCATTTGTTGCCATTTTAAAAATATTGGAATGGCTCATAAAATGGTCCATTTGAGATTTTGTTCTTATTCAGTCACACAGTCGATTCTGTCTCTTTGCGACCCCATGGACCATCACCATCTTCAACCCGCCCAACTCTGTGCCTATTGCATCAACAATACCATCTAGCCATCTCATTCTCTGTTGCCCCTTCTTCTTTTGCCCTCAAACTTTCCCAGCATCAAGGTTGTCTCAAGTGAATCCTCTCTTCTCATTTGATGTCCAAAGTACTTTAGCTTCATCTTCACTATTTAACCTTCCAATGAGAAGTCAGGGTTGATTTCTTCTTAGATCAACCTATTTGTTCTCCTTGCTGTCCAGGGTATCCTCAAAACTCTTCTCCAACACCACATATCAAAGGTGTATATTCTTCTGTGCTCAGCTTTCCTTATGGTCCAACTCTCACAACCATACATTACCACTGGGAATACCATTGCTTTGACTATACAAATTTTTGTTTGCAAGGTGATGTCTCTACTTTCACTATGTTCCCCAGGTTTCTCATAGCTTGTCTCCCAAATATCAGTCGCCTTTTTATTTCATGGCTGCAGTCACCATCTGCAATGATCTTGGATCCTAAAAATGTAAAGTCTGTCACTGCTTTGAGATATGCTTTTTTTTAAGGGACAAAATGCACTTGGGAGAAAGTCTACCTAATTCCTCTTGCTGATTTGTTTTAGCAGAGTTTGTGGTACCATGGTAATAGATGCAACTGATATGAAAGAGTTGGATCTATGACATAAATGTACAGTATGTACTTGATTAGAAGCCCTTTCTCTAACCAAATCATCTTAATTTGTTCACTTCTTTCAGTTAACCTCCATGCTGAGATATCTTGGGCACTTTCCTTAATACTGCTGGTTTATGTGTGAAGTAGAGGGAATTGAAGGGCCCTCCCCGCCTCCTAAATGTGGGAATCCCATGGACAACTCAACTGTGATCAGCTGATCCTTTTGCTCCGGAAACACCACTGGGTAGCTTCTGACATGAATAAAAAAGAAGAATGCGTGGATCAGATTTATGATCAGAATCCTAAATTTCTGCTGTGTTTTCCTTGCACATCTCTCTCAGGGCTGAACAGGAAGTTGAGATTGTCTACTACATGGTAACATAAGAACTTAAGAATATAAGAACAGCCTTGCTGGAACAGGCCACAGCCCATCCAGTTCAGCATTCTGTCACACACAGTGGCTCACCATTTGCTTCAGGGTATTCCCAAGCAGATGCCTTCACTTGCTTAGGATTCCCTCAAAATGGCATTGAGAGATATTCTGCCTATCTCTGCAACCCGGAGGTTGCCCTTAGGTATCTATAATTATAGCCATTGATACCCTTGTCCTCCATGAACTTGTCTAGTATTTGGGAAAGTTTTTTTAACATCTAGTCCCAGAAATCACACTCCCTGGAAGATTCTGGGAGCTGCAGTCCAAAACTGAGTGTTATTTCCAAGCTTCGGCAACATCATTTGATTGTTATGCTTTTACTTTTTCACACTTGAAAAGGGAACCCCTGGAAAAGCCCATGGCATCTTCCTGATGCTACTGACAACTACAACAGATCACAGATCTCTAATTTGCTCTTACCTAGGTTTCTATTACGTAGCCTGTTGTATCACAGGTTTAACAGCTCAGCCTGGCTTTGCCCCAACAGAATGCCTTGAGGATGAGGTGTCAATAACTGTAATCCTCTAAGCAAAGAGACACATTCAGTACAGAGAAAGAGATCATTCTCTTATTTTAATTTTTACCTTTGTGTTCCTTCCCAATATTTTTTCAATCATAGTTGCATTAACAGACAAAAATGAATCTCTGTTTTCACAGCTTACACATTTTTGACATTTTCACATTTTACACATCCTTTTCACAGCTTACAGATCCTTTTGTCTGGCAAAATGAATGCCATAAATTTTAGCTCCTTCTGGTCCGAAATAAACGTGGATCCAATTTTGATATTAAGTGATGACCTGTATTTCATGGCTGATAATTTCAAGTATGTAGACAAGATTTCCATGAGGTGGCCATAGCTGCAAATTTTTCTTTATATACACCTGGAGTTTTCTTATATTAAGCATATTATTTCATTTCTGGTGATTTCTGTTTTGAAAATGACATTTAGAATGAAAAAGTAATTACTAAAATATGTTAAGTAACTAAATACATACATACAGTGTTATCTTGGTTTACAAATTTAATAGGTTCTCCGGGATTTTTCTTATTGTGAAAAATTCGCAAACCAAATTTTGCATTCCAGACAGTGTCCTCTAGTGGCCTGATCTGGTAATGCACCATAGAAATACTTCATATTGTGAAAAAAGTCATAAACTGAGGCATTATTTTCAAAGGATTTTCATTTGTAAACCAAAAATTACCTTAACTGAGGCATTCATAAACCAAGGTACCACTGTATTTACATTTTCTGAAATATTCTTCTGATGTACGAAGACTATTGGGAGGGAAGGTTTGTCGTGGGTGGGTGGGTGGGTGGGGTGGGGAGAGGGTTTCCCATGGTGTGTGTAACCCCAGTGGCTGCAGTGGCGGTGATGGTGGTGTGTTCTCGTGGCCTGGCTTCACTGGCCAGGCCATGGGGGCCCCGGCAGTGGTGGCGGTGGCAGGGGTGAATTCCCTGGTAAGCAAAACCAGTGAATGGGGCTCTGGTCGCTGTCTTTGCTTCCTGGAGAATTGGTTTGCTTCCAACGGGTGGTAGGGTGGGGTGGTGAAGGCACCAGTGCCTTCGCTCCCCACCCTCCCCCTCCCCCCATTGAAAGTTAAATACTTCCTCGGGAAGTAAAGACAGCAACCGGAGCTCCGTTCGCTGTCTTTGCTTCCTGGGGAATTGGTTTGCTTTCAACAGGGTGGTGAGGGGTGGGGTGGTGAAGGCACCAGTGCATTTGCTCCCCGCCCTCCCCCTGTTGAAAGTGAAACACTTCCTTGGGATTAAAGACAGTAACCGGAGCTCTGTTCGCTGTCTTTGCTTACCGGGGAATTGGTTTGCTTTCAGCGGGGGGTGGGGGACTTTGCCCCCCACCCCCCATTGAAAGCAAGTAGGTGGCTGTGCTGGGGAAAGGGATAGCCACCAAAAGGTAGGGGGTGGTGGACAGGGACTAGGGGTGTGAGGCGGGTGGGTGGCATGGTTCCCGGGCCAGTTCCCTTACCTTTTGGCGGCTGGCCCATCCCACCAGGTATGGCCTTCTGCATTGGTATGTGCACCGGCCTGGCCTTTGTCCCCACGGGCATTGAAGCTTCAATGCTGGCAGGGATGGAGGACAGTCTGGTGCTTGTTCCAGTGGAGAAGGCCGCACTGGGGGGAACAGGACAGCCGGCAAAACGTAAAGGGGACAGGGAGGGGGAGCAAGGTGATGGGGGGTGATGGGCGGGGTTCCTGGGGCCATTCCTCCCCCCAGTCCCTCTCTCCCGCCCCACTTACTTTTTTTGGCAGCAGGTTGGGTTGGGCCTTTCCCTGTCGTGGTTTTGTAAACCGCCGCACCAGCTGCCCAGCCTCCTCCACGCTTGCGCCCTTCAGCCCCATTGGCTGAGGGGTGGCACGGCGCGATGGAGGCTGGGAAACATAGTTTTATTTTTTGTTTGACTTTGTGGGGCGGCTGCCCCACTCTCTCCGACCAGACTCTTGTGGCGATGGTCGGGCGAGGTAAAGGCAAGTGCGGGTGGCTCGGTACGGATAGTATGGATGGGTGCGGGCATGTATGCCAGATTCCAACAGTTAACGTCCTCCTTATAAGTAAAGATTAAGAATTTTTCTAAGGCAATGCTGCTGGAAGATATTAATCTTCTGAATGATTTTTGTTGTAGACTTCCACGTCTCATTGGCATAGATGGCAATTGATACAACAATGGCATTAAATAAGCTGCTCTTAAGTGCAGTAATTATAATGGGTGATATCCAAACTGAGCACATTTGTTGGCAAACAGCAGTTGCTTTGCCAAGTTAGCATTTCACATCAGCTTCTGTTCCCTACCTGCATCCATGATGCTACCAAGATAATTAAACTGTGTGACAAATTTTAGGACTAGTCCTTCTACCTTACTAAAGTATTTTCTTGAGCACCAACAACTTGTCTTAACTACACTGATTCTTAAACTGACATTGCATGTCTCTTTTTCAAGTGCCAGTGTCACGTCCCTCAGCTATGGTTTAGTACTTGCAAGTAAGGCAACGTCATTAGTGAAATTCAGATTGGCCACCTTTCCTTGTTCCTTCCACGAAATGCCAATGTCTATACTCCTCATTTGTTTTTTCATGATATAATTCATTATGATCAAAAATACAAATGGAGCTGCTCTTCAATAATATTTGCTGTAACCTGTTCTCTAACTTCAGGTGGAATTCTTGGGCAACAGAATGGTCTTTCAACCTTTCAACAGCAAATGGTTGACTTGTCATCTGATTCTGAATTTTCTTTGAGGACAGATACATGAAAGGAGTAAATAGTGATTAGAGGCTACATCTGGTCTTTTGAGTACCCTAACATCAATAAAGCAATTCAGCTGATTTAAATCTAATCAATCATTATAAGTTGACCCATCATGAGATCATAAGGGCTTCTTGTGTATATGCTTGTGGGCAAAGTAGGTGTCCCCATTTTATAGCGATTTAGTCCACATAAAGTCGATAATAATCTCCATTATTATTTGTTTCTGCTGAGGATTCATGTGTCCCAATCATGTGTTCATGACTGTGCCTGTCATTACTAATCAGTGCATTGAAATCACCCATTGGTAGGGATATCATCCAGTATTGCCTATAGCTGATCATAGAATTTATCCTTCTCTCTTTTTCTGTATCTTCTCTTGGCACTGTCAGTTTGGTGTAACTTGAACATAATCTAGCTGTAATGCTACAATTGTTAACATGACTCCAGCCAATGAGTGTTCTACTTGCTCTTGGGCTGAGAAAAAAGCCTACACCTTGGGTATGCTGATGTATATGCCCCAAGTAACTAGCAATAGCAATCACACTTGCATATCACCCCCATAGCCTCTGGGTGGTTTTTATGGTAATCTCTGGGTGGTTTTTATGGTAATTATTAATTTGTTCCCAACATGCTTGGTCCTTGTTTTACCAACCTTAGAAGCCATGGAAAGTCAAGTCAACCTTGTGCCCCATCAGGATTGAACTCACATTGTCAGCAGTTTTGGCTGCAGTACATTTAATAGCACTGATTCCTAAAATGACAATGCCGTAGTTGTCAAATTTTTAAAATAATTGCTGCAGTCTACCACATTGGTACAGCATACGTACATTCTATGTTCCAATCTGGCTAATTAATTTCGCAGGAAGGATTGAATCATACAATCGTGGTAGGACAGCCAGTTCCATCACAGAGAATGTGGTTTTATCATCCAAGACAAATCCATCATGCTGCAGTCAGGGCATTAGCCAGGGTGGGTGTTAACTACCCTAAGTTAGCAGTTTGCCCACCTTTAAACTCCCAGCTGCTTATATACAGTTGCTTATATACAGTATATGACATTGTTGACATCCTGAAAAAATATTCACCCACCCACATCAAGAATCCTGGCTATGGTACTGGTTGCAGTTTATCTCGTCTACTTGTAGTTTCTGTTGCAAGAAATTTTTCATGAAATTAGGTTGCAACCCCAATGCTCATGACCCATGCAATTGGCCAACACATATACTAATACCTCATACAACATCCAAACTTGGTTCCTCAAGTTAGGACGTTGTATGAATTCCGACTTTGTATGAGGCATGCAAAATCCTATCCGCGATGCCTCATACAACGTCCAAATTATTGCCACTGATGCTTTGTATAATATCGTTCCCCTGGTGAGAGTGGGGAGGCGGGAGCTAAAGGCTGGCCTCAGCTGTGAGGCAGCCAGAGAAGCAACCGTGGGGGGGGGGGAATCCCCCAAAATATCCAAACGGCCCCGAGCACCCTCGCCCGAGGACAGGAGGAATGGGGCGAGGAGGAGGAATGGCGCTTCCGGGGTGGCGGCGGGAGACCCGACGAGTCTCCTCCTCTTCGGGCACTCCCGCCGGCGATTCTCACTCCCACCTACCCGCTCTCAACCAAGGGTCGCTTCCCTGGAGAGAGTGGGGAAGGGAAGCGAGACTGGCTTCAGCTGTGAGGCAGGCAGCGTGGCACATAAGAAGACCAGCCACACTGGAGTCTCACTTCCCTTCCCCGCTCACAACCAAGGGATGCTTCCCTGGTGAGAGCAGGGAAGCGATCGAGACTCCGGCATGTCTGGTCTTCTTATGCGCCACGCTGCCCGCCTCACAGCTGAAGCCAGTCTCGCTTCCCTTCCCCGCTCTCGCCAGGGAAGCGACCCTTGGTTGAGAGCTGGTAGGTGGGAGCGAGACTCGCCGGCGGGAGCAAGAGAAGCGACCAGTGCCCAAAGAGGAGGAGACTCATCAGGTCTCCCGCTGCCACACCGGAAGCGCCATTCCTCCTCCTCTCCCCATTCCTCCTGTCCTTGGGCAAGGGTGCTCAGGGCCGCTTGGATCTTTTGGGGGATTCCCCCATGGTCGCTTCTCTGGCTGCCTCACGGCTGGGGCCAGTTTTGCTTCCACCCGGCTCACAACCAAGGGAAGCGTCCGGTAGGTGTCGCGGCTTCTTTCTCATGTGAAAACCCTAATGCCTCATACAACGTCCAGCAATGGTGTATGAGGCATCTTTTTTTCCAAGAATTGGGCGACGTTGTATGGATCCGACGTTCTATCAAGCGGACATTGTATGAGGTATTACTGTAGTTTTATTTCACTCCATAAAGTTCATCCACTCACCATGTTGAACATGCAGTGGGATTTTGAGAGGGATGCCACTCTCAGGTATTATTTTAAAAATTGCTCTTAAGGCAGTGCTTCCTGTCTGGAACATTCTTTGCAATCATGTTTCAATACACAAAAGTAGCAGATTCTAGGTATAAAACCCACTTTTGAAACCATTCTCCATGTTTTGCACCTTACTGTTTTCACAACTACAGTTGTTACAGTTTAGACACCATTGATCTGGATGGGCTCCAAGTTCTTTCAGAGATGAGAACAGGTAACCTGTTTGAAACTCAGATAATTTCCATTGCCTTCAGCAAAACTATGGGGAATCAGGTTCTCAGCAGTTGACATGATTATTTAAATACCCAACAGCTTACCTAACACTGTCTTACTAGGACTTTTGAAACTCTACTTTCATTTGCTTTCATTTTTTTCATTAATTCTTTAAAATGAAATAATCTGTCATCAGAAATACATTTGTGTTGCTATATTCAACTGCCAAGGATTTTTAAAGTTTGTACTTTGGCTTTTTAAGTCCTACCTCATCTTAATTAACTCCACCTGGTTTAAGGCTTGCTCTTTCAACAATCCAGATTAGTGCTATTGTACAGGAACAGCAGGAGAAAGCCACTGATCTAGAGAAATTAAATCACTCACCATAGAAACATCTTGGACAATAGCATGAGAACTAGCCAATCCTGTTTAGTCATAGGAAAAGTAGGTGTGTGTGTATAGTGTGTGTGTCAGTCTGTCTGTCTGTCTCTGTCTGTTTCTGTGTGTGTGTGTGTGAGAGAGAGAGAGAGAGAGAGAGAGAGATTGTAAAACACAAAAGATGAATAGTCAGTAATACTAGCAGTGGGGCCTGTGGTGGCTTAGTGATTAAGATGCTGAACTTGACAACTGGAAGGTCGGTAGGTCAGCAGCTTGAGACCTGAGTGCTGTACAACAGAGTGAGCTCCTGTCTCTTTTCCAGCTCCTGCCAACCTAGTAAGAAATTGCAAACAGATAAATAGGTACCACTTCAGTGGGAAAGTGAACAGTGTTCTGTGCATTCTGGTATCTAGTCATGCCTGCCACATGTCCACGGAAATGTCTGCAGCTAGCTCTTTGGCTGTAAATAGAGATGAGCACTGAACCCTAGAGACAGATATGACTGGCTTTCAAGCAAGGTCTACCTTTACTGAATACTAACAGGAACCATCAGACTGGTAGCCAGTCATAACCAACTCTAAGGTTCAATGCTCACCTCTATTTCAAAGCAGAAGAGCCAGTGCTGTCTGGTTTTGCAGACGTTTCCATGGTCATGTGGCAGGCATGACTAGACACCAGAGTGCATGGAATGCTGTTACCTTCCCACCAAAGTGGTCCCTATATATCTACTTGCAATTTCTGCTTTCGAACTGCTTGGTTGGAAGAAGATATAATTTTTTAAGAAAGATATCTACTATGGAAATTATAAACACAATTATAAACACAAAAAACAAATTGTCAGAAAATTAAACCAAGGAGTTTTCCAAATCTATATACACTGTTCTACATATGTTCTGCCTGTGTAGAACTTGATTCTAAAATAAATCTGGACTCTTATGGGGAAAATTGTCTCCTTCAACTGACAAATTAAAAAGCATTGTTTCCAGTGGTTTCAGAGGTAGAAAAAGAGATTTTTGTGGAGCAAAAGGAGAAAGCACATTACTTGAAATTAGGCATGTCTACTGCCTTTGCCTCCTGCAATCCTAGCAGTTTGAAAGCAAGAAATTGCAAGCAGATAAACAGGTACTTCCTTGGTAGGATGTTCCATGCACTATGGTGTCTAATTATGCCTGCCATGTGACCACAGAAACATATGCAGATGCAGACAGCACTAGAGCTTTAGTTGTAAATGGAGATGAGTGCCATACATGACTGGCTTTTGAGCAAAGGAGACTGTGCAAAAACAGATTAAAAGCAAGGCATTTGTGCAATTTTGGGGAGACTGCAGGGTGGATCAATTGGGACGATCTGTTCACTATGAGGGCAGGATGGCTCCTTGACAGATTCTTGGTATCCTATTCAACATCTGTAGGACAACTCTTTGAACTGATGATGACAAATAATACAGGATACTCTGTGACTGACACAAATGGAAGAAGTGAGTAACAGCTGAATCCCCCAATAAAGCTTAGGGTTACCCTTTATTACTTCAGTCACTGAGATGTTGAATGTTACGTGGCACAGGAACCAATTGCAGCACTGCTCAACACGAAAATACCTTGATGTGATGTTTGACAGGACATTCTCTTTTAAGCAGCACTGCCTGAATACCAGAGCCAAAGTTAGTACAGGGAACAACATCATCAGGAAACTCACAAACTTTAAATGGGGAACTCAACCATCCATGCGGTGCACATAAGCTTTGGCCCTGAGTGTCTCTGCAGCAGAGTCAGCTGCTCCAGTATGGAGTGCATCCACACAAACAAAACAAGTTGACATTGCTGTTAATGAAGCCATGTGTGTAGTGACCGGATGCCTCAAACCTATAGCAGTTGAAAAAATATGTTGGTATTGTTCCACCTAAGATCAGGAGAGAAGTAGCTGCAGATGCTGAGAGAACTAAGCAAGAGAATGACCATTGACACCCTCTGAATGAATATGAGCCTCAAGTCCACCAGCACACATCCAGGAACAGCTTTATGGCAAGAACAAACATTGTTGAGGGCACACAAAAGCAAAACTAAATTAGAAGATGGAGGAAGGAGCTCACTGGGCAAGGAACATCATTAAAGGTGGATATAGCTGAGAAACCTGACCTTCCCTATGTCACTTGGATGACCCTGAATAGGCTGAAGGTTGGAGTCCGTAAATGCAAAACCAACATGCTCAAGTGGGGACTGCTGGTGGACAACAACCCATGATGTAAATGTGGATGGAAAGACAGAGTCTGACACATTTACTGGTCTGCTGATTGCTGCCAGAGACATACACCAATGAGGACTTGGGTTTGGGCAATGACAAAGCAAAGAAAGTGGCATCATTTTGGCAGTCCAGGGTTTGATTAGGACATGAAAGATGAAGAACTGAGATGCTAGGAAATCTCAAACAGCAGGCACTGTGTGCAGTAGTGTGATGCTCCCGGTGTGCCCTGGTACGGGCATACTGGTAGCAAAACTGGCTTCAGTAGCAAAAACAGCTTCGGGGGCGGATGGCCATTTTGCCCTTCCTCCACCACATGGCACTTCTGGGTGTGGTGGAGGCAGTGGGTGTAGCACATGAACTGACACTGCAGGCCGCATCCGGCCCATGAGCCACAGGTTGAGAATCCATGGTTTAGAAAGTCTTTTCACATTCTGAAACATTCTCCTTTTTCTTTGTTCTCTTGCTCAGCATAATTTACTAATCTTTACTGAAATATTATACTACTAAGAGTGACCATATGTGCAATTGTGGAAGGAAGATTGTTGTGGGGTCTTTGAGTGGGTAGATCACACAGCTAGTGTGCTATGTAGCTCTCCAAGTCGTAGCTCCTTGCATTTCCTTTCATTTGGAGGAATCTTGTTGAGTTTTTTGAAGGGCAATCCAGAAACTCTCAAATAATGCAATCACAAAGCAAACCAATCACACTTATATACTGCCCCATAGTGCTTTGCTGGGAAGTTCACAAGTTGATTAGCATTTTGCCCCCAACATGCTGTTTCCTCATTTTACTGACCTTGGAAGAATGGAAGGCTGAGTCAACTTTGAGTCCTGGACAGGACTGAACTCACAACCTTTTGTTTGCAGAACAGCAGTTTAACCACTGCACCACCACTGCTCCTAATGTCATAGGCCTGCAGAACCTCATACAACAATCACCTTGTATAGCAACAAAATGGCATAACAATTAGGTTGTTGTTGTTGCTGCTGTTGTTGTTGTTGTTGTTATTTTGGAGGTGGAATGGTGTCCTGCATAACAATTTTCCCTATAGAAAAAATTGTATAACAATTTTTCAATGGGAAAAACCACTTAGCAAAAAAATCGTTGTACGATGCATCCCATAAGGAAAATCACTATACAATGCATGTATTGTAAATGCAATTTTTTCATACAACAACGAGACCTGTGGAATGGATTAAAATCATTGTATGAGGTACCACTGTATCTTTACATATAAAATTGTGCATTAACCGTTGGTGTCCGGCATGCACACCCGCACCCAGCCCAACCATCCCGAATGGAGCCGGCTACACTTACCTTAAGACACTTGGAGCATCGCACAAAGACAAAAATAAAAATAAAAACTATGTTTCCCAGCCTCCTTCATGCTGTGCCACCCCTCAGCCAATTAGACTGAGGAATGCGACCACAAAGGATGTCAGGAAAGCACGGTGCGCGGAAATTAAAAAACGCCATCTCGACCGCGTCCACTTCCCTGGCTGGCAACAAAGGGTGGTGCTGGCCTGCTGTGGCTACAGTAGGGTTGCAGAGAGAAGGGGGAGAACCTTTTCTCTCCACAAACCCAGCGAAAAGCTTTCCTCAGGGAAACTGAGGCCCAGAACGGCACTCCATTCTCAGGCCTCCGTCTCCCAGAGAGAAACGTTTTTGCTTCCCTACAGGAGATGGAGGCCGAGAATTGAGCACCGTTCTCGGCCTCTGATTCCCTGAGGGAAGCGGTTCATCTTCCTAGGAGGCCGGAGGCCAAAAGCTTCAGCCCCATCTTCTGAGAAAGATGAACCACTTAAAAACAGGAGACAGAGGCCAAGAAGAGAGCTCTGTTCTTGGCCTCTGTCTCCTGTAGAGAAGTGGTTCATCTTCTTAGGAGGACAAAGGCTGAAAGCTTTGGCCCCCGTCTTCAAAGGAAGATGAGGTGATGTTTCCCTCCTGTCCCCCCCAACCCATGCTTTGGTGAGGCAGTGGGGAAATTTTTTTTCTTCCTGTAGCCTCGGAGGCCGGCACAAGCCTCCCTGTAGATGGGGGGGGGGGAAGAGACCCTCCTCTTCCCCCCACCCAAGCTTAGGTGAGGCAGTGGGGAGACACACTGCCTGTTCACCTGGGGGGGGACACAGGGCCGAAGGACCCGGCCACTGCCTCCTCACCGGGCAGTGGGGAATGCAAGGGCACTGAAGGCACCGGCTGTGCATTCCCCGTTCACCCGGGGAGGATGCAGTGGCCGGGTCCTTCTGTCCTGCATCCTCCCTGGGCACCAGCCTGTTGTGGAATGAAAACGAGACAAACCACTTTCCAAGCTAAGACAGATAAGGAGTTTAATTATTATTTGGCCAAACAGATTCAGAGGGGCTTTAACAAGCTAATAATCCCCCTGAATGACAATACATTTTCAGAGCCACCTCTTTATAGCATAAAATCAGGGAATTTCTACACATTTCATCACTATGGGATAAGCCAAAATTATTAATTAATCTTTTGACATTGTCATGCAGTTCAGGTTAGAACATTCAGAATTGTTCATGTCATGTCACACAAATATTATTCAGCATTATGGTTTCCTGAGTCTAAGAGAAATCCCTGTCAGCTGTACAAACTGTATTTTATTTGCTGGGCTTGTGGACACAAGGCCTTCTATTTACTTTAGCCTTGTCATCATGTTCTATATTGATTAGGTCAATCTGATCTGTTTAACTTTACAGAGTAGCTGAGAAAATGATTTTTACTTTTAAACCAGAATTAATATTAGAATTAATATCTTAATTCTTTCACTCCTATTTCATTCCCTCCTGATTTCCTGAAAATTATTATTTTTAATAACTTTTCACACTTTATTGCAATAAATAAACATTTCTATCATCAAACATTCCTAAAAGTATATATCTTGATTGCAGCATCCTCAAGTTTCAGCCGTGTGAAGGAAGATAGCTTTCCCATATTGTATCTTCTGCAGGGCACTGTTTTCCTTGGTTCTGATGACTTATTGAAACAAAATCTATGCATTTTAATCCTTCCAGGGTTTTGAACTGCAAGAGAAAGGAAATACTACCAACAATATACAGTTCTTTTCATTTTGGTTTCAATGATTCATCTTATCAATATTTAACTATAGACCAAACTTGCTGTACCTTGATTCACATATTGATTTATACTGCAGTGACTGAGTTAATAATTTCCTAACTTCCATTCCCCTTCTATGTGGGCCAGATCTGGCCAACTCTATGTTTAAACATTGTCATGGGACAGAAATTCAAATGGGGAAATACGATACTTTGTACAGAGGGGAGTTCTCATATCATGCATTGTCATAGACTAAAACCTGGACTTATTGATTTACTTTCATACAATTCCGCAATACATGCTTTCAACAGTCCCACTTGCTTTCTCAATCTTTTCCCCTAACTGTGGATTAAATGAACAAGGATGATTCCACTAAGCCTCACTACTTTTAAGTAAGTATTTATTTTAGATCCTGACTGGCTTTTTCTTCTTTTATTTTCATGTACTTCGGATGTGTTGTACTTTTAAGTCCTCAAATTCTTTAATCAAATACAACTCCTGTATTTGTTTTGGCTGTTTTAAACATAGCTGCTCTTTTTTGCTTTGCTTCTGCCCTTCTGCTTCTTTTTTTGCCAACTGTGTCTTCTGTTTTCTGATTCCAGAAGAATGGATAATTGCAAGGGATTTAGGCATTCTGGGCAGCTTTGATCAGTCTTTGATTACTAATCCATAAATGTCCCTTATTTTCCAAACCATCTGGAGGGCATGGCTAGTATATACTTGTACGTCTGCAGAAAAAGTAAGCTGGTTGTTCTGCCACTTCTGCTAGAACTTTTAACACACTTGGGTCATCTTGTGCAGGGCCATCTAGTTCCTTTGGAAAAATAGGCAACTGGCCTAGGACATCTACACTTTTATTTCTGCGTACTTTCACATACTGCCTGAAAAGTCAGGACAAATCTAGTAGCCTTAAAGCTTGGGGCTGACATAAGTGCTTCTTTTTAACTTTTCAAAAGCTTCTTGTTGCTGATCACTCCACTCAAAATGATTGGTTTTAGCTCCTCTTGTGGAGACTTAAAGAGGCTTTGTGAATAGAGCAAAGCTAGGGATCCAAAGTCGACAGAATCCCTGGTCTTCTAGCACCCCCTTTTATTTGTTCCTGTTCTTGGGGTTAGCTATCAAGTGCTCAGCTGTTTGTTTGTTTTTTTCCCTGGGATTTCCCATATTCCTCTGGTTTCTTCAATCATCCCATTCCACCTCAGCCAATTCATCATGTTTTTCTTGTCGGTCTCCATAACTTCCTCTGCCAAACAGGTGTATTTTTCCTTTTCCTCTCTCGGGGCAATTCCTCTGCCAGTGGCCCTCTTGCTTCCAGTAAGCACACTGATTGTAATCAAGTGTTCCTTTGCCTCTTCCCAAAGCAAGGGCAATCATCTCAGCTTTCTTCTTTTCTCTTATATTCTCCTTCTTCTCTTCTCTATTAAAGTAGACCTTCCTCGCTATTTGCACCAGCTCGCTTGTTCCTTCCCAATGATCCTTCCAGCTTTTGTAATTTCTTTCTTACATCTGGCACACTCTGAGTAATGAATCTCTCATTTAACATCTGGCAGTTTTCAGGATCTTCCATATTTATTCCTGTATTTATTTTATATGCCTCTATTAATCTGGCTAGGAAACTTTCAGGAGCTTCTTGTTTCTCTTGTATTATATTAGCAGGTTTGCTAAAATTGACAGGACCTTTTGCTGCTTCCTTTAAGCTTGCCAAAATCAAATATCTGTACTGTTGAAAACTTGTCCTGTGTGTTGAATCATTAGGATTCCAATTCGGACTTTGTTCAGCAGCTGCTGCCATACGCACTACAGTCTGATCTGTGTCTGGAAAATTTCTATGGAGAATTTTGTCTTTTGCCAGTTTTAATTTTTCATTTTCTTCCATATTAAGGAGTGTATTTATTATTTGCTGCATATCACTCCATGTGGGGTTATGTGTTTGGACTATGGTCCCAATTAGTTCAATCACCTCATTCGGCTTGGTACTAAAAGGTCCATAATGCTGTTTCCAATTTAACAAGTCTGTTGTGGTAAATGGCACATATTGGAAGATTGACTGAGTTACTGGTTCATCATCTTCCCTCATATGGCTGGTTACCATTTCCTTTAATGGGGCAATAACCTCCTTTCTTCCTTTGGTTACTGGTGAGAAATATGCTGTTGCTGCTGTGTTTGGAGGAGGTTCTCTACCCATTTTATTGTTATAGGGAGAAGGTTAGTTATACCTTTTGAATTTTATTTCTCCCTCTTCAATTACATATTTCAAGATTTCAGTTACCCTTTTCAGTTTTTCTGTGGTTGGAGAAACCATGTTTCTATCAGGGGTTTGAAACCTTCCTGTGCTTGCTAATGCAAGGTCTGGATAAATGCGTGGAACTTGGCCATCTTGTGGTGCTGATTTTGGCATGACATAAGGTGGAGGTCTTCGAAACAGAATTTCATCTTCTTCATTTCTGTTTAAAAATTTCAATCTTTCTTCTGTCTGCCACTCTACTTTTGAGGTATTGGGCATTTTGACCACTTTCCTTCCTAATTTAGATTTCTTACTTTGGATTTCTTTTCTTTCATTAAATATGCTTTTACACATCCAGCCTGGCATTTCCCTAGCCAGGGGGGAGGGGAGTGTCATGGCTTTCTGCATTACAGCTTGCCATGCGGATATGTCAGGATACTGACCCCAATGTTTATTCTGTGTTATCCTTTGAAATACTCTATTTATAAGACCCAAATCTAAGGAGCCTTCCGGAGGCCACCCTATTTGGAAACTGGGCCATATTTGCAAAACTTTCTTAACTCAAATTTTGTTAAAGGGGGTTCATGTGTCTCTGGTGAAAATACCTGAAGTTGTCTAAGATACACTCTAGCATCATTCTTGGAATGCTACTACGACCACCCATCCTAAGCTAAACACTACCACCAGCCTGGGGTACCTGAAAAATCAAGGGCTACCATCAGGGAACACAATGGTTTAACCACCCACACAATATATAAATTTTACACACACAAAAATCAGGTTCGCCGCCCTGATTTTTTCAGGAACATCGGGTTAGCACCCATAGTTCATTAAGGACTTAGGAATCGCCGTCCTGTCCTCTTAGAGGTAATTAGGCTCCACTTCCACTCCTCAAATGAGTGGGCACACACAAGTATACTTCATACAGTTTCATACAATATTATACTTGCCTGCAGGCTTTGAAAATCCAGCTCCACCTCCTGGAGAGTTCTCAGTCTGTCTTAGCCTTCCGGATCCTTTGACTGGTCTGTTTCTCTCATAGTTACTCACCACCTCTTCACTGAATTCCTAGAGTAGATCAAAGGTCTACTATGCCGGCATTTAGGTTATCCCTGGAGAGGCGTCATTTTATCCCATCAGGAACAGCCATCTGGAGTGACAATGGTGCCTGCTGTTTGCCAAGTCAGTCTTCGGCGGAGTTTGCCAAAAATGTTGTGGAATGAAAATGAGACAAACTGCTTTCCAAGCTAAGACAGATAAGGAGTTTAATTATTATTTGGCCAAGCAGATTCAGAGGGGCTTTAACAAGCTAATAATCCCCCTGAATGACAATACATTTTCAGAGCCATCTTTTTATAGCATACAATCAGGGAATTTCTACACATTTCATCACTATGGGATAAGCCAAAATTATTAATTAATCTTTTGACATTTTCATGCAGTTCAGGTTAGTACATTCATAATTGTTCATGTCATGTCACACAAATATTATTCAGCATTATGGTTTCCTGAGTCTAAGAGAAATCCCTGTCAGCTGTACAAACTGTATTTTATTTGCTAGGCTTGTGGACACAAGGCCTTCTGTTTACTTTAGCCTCATCATCATGTTCTATATTGATTAGGTCAATCTGATCTGTTTAACTTTACAGAGTAGCTGAGAAAATGATTTTTACTTTTAAACCAGAATTAATATTAGAATTGATATCTTAATTATTTCACTCCTATTTCAAGCCAAACCCCCTGTCCACAGAGGGTGGAGGCCAAAAACTTTGGCCCCCATCTTCCGAGGAAGACCAACCTCTCTCATTCTCTCTCTCTCTCTCTCTCTCTCTCACACACACACACACACACACACACACACACATCCCTACCGGGCTGCAAATTTCAAACCAGCCCAGTGTGTATGTGTGTGTGTTTACACGTGTGCACACACACCAAAACCACCCCTAACCACCAACACACACATTAAAAATGCCCGGCACTGCCGGGCAAACTATGCTAGTAGAGGTTATAAGTTCCTAAATGGTTATGAGTTCTAATCTGTTGTCCTTTACTCAGACACAGTGAAGCTCATGAAGAGTCTGTGTACTGCTGTCTGAAATACATTCACAAACACTAACACTAAGGTATCTCCTTAAACATGTAAACACCTTTCAGCACAGATTTTATATTTATTCTCGTCTTATTTTTTTTAACATAGCCGGGGACAATGAATAAGTAAACAGTGCATATCAGAGAAGTAGATTTGAGTGCTGTGTTTGAGAGTAGAGATTCACAAAGTGTAGAAGTTTATTATTCCACTGTATTATACTTCTTGACAGATTGTAGGGGAATTAATATTGTTTCTAATCTTCTCCTCCCCTCCATCTACAACATTTTTTTTTGCTGATTTACTTGTTAAGATTGTTTCAGGCTTACATGAACTTCTGAGAATCTCAATGACTGCAGTGTTTTTTATTGGAAACATGTTTGTTTCAGGCAGATATATTTATCATGAAAACCTCCCAGCCTTGGGGAAATAAATAAAACTGCTCTCCTGGTTACCTGAGGATAAATTCCACCAAAGGTGTGTTTTCTTTGGCACTGATATTTTGAAAAGAGTGAAGCAAAAGCTGCTATCCAAAGTTTTGGACCTTTGAAGTGTTGCTGATATTTGTGTTATGTGGTATCAATGAACACATTACATATTGTCCTATATTCTGGATTGAAAACCATGTAACCAGAGGATAAATTGTGAACTGTGGCATAGAAGGCAAATATAAAAATTATCATCTTGTCATCTATACTAATTTAGGTTCAAGACATTGGCTTGTAACCTAAGTTTATTTAATTTGAGGCCAGAGAAGGATAGCTTCCTATTACTTTATCATCCCTGCTACATCCTTACAAGTCTTCCCAGAAGTTTGGGCAAGTCAAAAAAAAATAATTGTGGAAGGGGGCACAGGCACTGCTCAGGAGGGTACACTAAATGGGGAAAAATTGAATAACAACAGTAACACAGGAAAAAAACTGAGTTATTTACAGTAACTACTCAACTTATTTCCCAAGCCAATATCTGATATTCCTAGCTACTCATCCACTCATGTATCCTTCCCCTGCTTCCCAGCTATGAGGCAGTTGAGGGCCCCTCCCATCTTAATTTTGCTCTTCCCCTAACCTAAACCTGTGGCTGTGGTGGCTCAAGTGGTTAAGACACTGAACTCGCTGACTGAAAGGTCGGAGTTCGATTCCCAGGTACTGCATGATGGAGTGAGCTCCCATCTCTGGCCCACATCCTGCCAACCTACCAATTCAAAAGCTAGAAATTGCAAGTAGGTAAATAGGGACCACTTTGGTGGGAAGGTAAACAGCATTCTGTGCTGTGTCTAGGCATAACAGCCACATGTCCACATAAATGTCTGCAGATGCAGACAGCGCTGGCCCTTTGGCTATAAACAGATATGAGCACTGAACCCTAGAGTTGGATACAACTGGCTTTCAAGCAAGGGCGACCTTTACCTAAACTTTTAATATGCTAGCCTGCATTACTCACAGTGATATGAGGAATAAACTATGCCATCCATTGCTGGCATGTCCATGGGGACATTCTAATGGAAGCATAATGTTCTAACAGTGTTCTCCAGTGTTCCACAGTCTCTTAGCCCACTATGTTTCCATAACTGTTTGTGTTTCCCTCTTAGGCAACTGTTTGGCCAACTGTGTAACACACAATGTGGACTAGTAGACCTATGATCAGAGTCAACAGAGATGTTGTGTTCTTATGATCAAATTACAAAGTGGCTATTGTTTAATAACTCCCTCAACATTTAATTTTCATATATTAAAAGGTGTTTGTTTTGTTTTTTTTGGGGGGGAGAGACACATACTATGTTTTCATTAATAAAATGACCAAAAAAAGGCCTATGAATTTTTGATAAGTAAATTTTTGAAAAGTATCTTGGATCCAGAAGGTAGATATTGAATAGTGAAAGGGAAGATAGATGATGACATTCACAAGCAGAACCATGAAACAACAGAGAACATCAGAGATTAGGAGCCAGGCCACCCAACATCTTTGAAAGCAACGGCAATGGATAAGTTTTGCAGCCTCCTCCTTCTATAACAGTATTGTTGCAAGATAGACAGTAATTGTGCTTTGTGCTAATGTATTGGTTGGCTAAGGATGTGACCACACTGATCCTTTTAGTGTGGGCCAGTGCAGTCAAATTAGGTTTGATTAAAGTTGTGGGGAGGAGCAATATGACATTTAACGGAATCCTCACAGCCAAATAGTATACCAACCACAAGCAACTTCCACTGCTCCTCGACTGAAGTTAAAGATTATTTATTTGCTTCTTCTAGAGCATTGTTGATGTGCTTAATTACCTAATGGTTTTAAAAAATCCTCACCTTGTGTGTCAAACTGCCTGCAGCTCCGATTTCAATCAGCATTTCACACAAAGGCAGAAAAAAATTTTTTTGAAAGTGTAATCTAATTTAATCTAAGGGTTTCAGTGTATCAACCATATTTTTTGTTGTTCAGTTGCACAGTTGATTCTGACCCCCTTCGACCCCATCCTCCTCAACCAGCCCAAAACCATCTAGCCATCTCATTTTCTGCTGCCCCCTTCTTCTTTTGCCCTTGACCTTTCCTAGCATTAAAGCTTTCTCAAGTGAATCCTCTCTTCTCACTTGATGTCTAAAGAAATTTAGCTTCATCTTCACTATTTAACCTTCCAAGGAGCAATCAGGATTGATTTCTTCTATGATTGACCTATTGTTCTACTCATTTTCCAGGATACTCTCAAGACTCTCCAACACCACATTTCAAAGGCATCTATTCTTCTGTGCTCCGCTTTCCTTATGATCCACCGGGAATACCATTGCTTTGACTATGCGGACTTTTGTTTGCAAGGTGATGTCTCTACTTTTAACTATTTTCCCCAGGTATCTCATAACTTGTCTCCCAAGAATCAGTCACCTTTTTATTTCATGGCTGCAACCACCATCTGCAGTGATCTTGGATCCTAAAAATGTAAAATCTTGTCACTGCTACTTCTTCCCCATTTTTTTAGCAGAGACAATTTTTAAAAATAATTTCACTTCTCCTACCCTACTGCAGTGTGGCAGGGGAAGTGTTTAATCTTATAATATCCTGAAGTGGCTCACTTGTTAAACCACTTTGTAATACCAAAAACCGAGAGCAGAAGGAATTTTGGAAGCTTCCACAGCTGCAAGGTTCAATTTTGATACATGCCCAGTGATCACACTTACTGAGAGTGAACCAAGCTAGAATGTATCTTCCAACAACTAAAAAGTAGATATTCCTGAAAGGGGCTCAAAAAGGTGTTGGTAGGTATACTCAGGAGTCAGATTAGTCTGCTCTAGTAATCAGGTTATCCGATTGCCAGGGGGGGTGGGGGGAGGGGAAGGGGAGAGCAAACCCACCCACCCCTGGAGCACACCAAATACCCATCTGATCAAGTCTTAATACATATTGCTCTTAACTTTTGTTACTTTCAGCTAGCAGCTCTTTCTAATAATAAATCAGGTTGCAGCTTGACCGAGATTAACCCGTAGAGCAGGGGTTTCCAACCTATGTACCGTGGGCCAGACCTGGCCCATGATGCCATTCCATCCAACCTATTGCCACCTCCTCTGCACCCAAAAGTGAAAGCAGGCACATTTACATAAGCTGTATAACACACCTAGGCATGTGCAAATGCCCCCACGGCTGTCGTAAACATGGAAGTGGGGGCATTTATGAGAGCCATAAATGTGCCCACTTCTGCTTCTGGGTGTGTGGTCCAGCCAGCTCAGCTGTCCAGGGGCATAGTCAGGCCCACAGCATAAAAATATTGGTCACCCCTGCTGTAGAGGTCTGTAGTTTGACCTTTTATGGGTAGAGCACTGAAACAACATTGCTAAAATCAGAAAGATGATGATTATATGTGTGCCAGAGAGCTACATCAATTTGTTCAGGAAAGCAGTCAAGTTAGAACAAATATTCCTGTCCCAAAGGGGCTGTTACTGTGAAATCAAATTCTAAACTTGGGCTCACCATAACATATAACTTGTTATTTAAAAAAGAAAAAGAGAGAGAGAGAAAGCATGCTGGGCAAGATACCTCATGCACTTGGGTAAACATATTACAAAGACTCAAGTGTTTAGCACTAAATGTGTCTATCAATCATGGTGGCCTTTCCAGATGCTCATTTACATGTGGCCCATACATATGTTTTTAGTACTTTGTATCATATTGGAAGACTGGGGTTCTCTTCTCCTGCCCAGATAAACACAGCTGGAAGAGGACATAAAGGATTATAGTAGGCATTAAGCAGATTCCCTGTGAACTGTTCTCTGTACTATAACAGATTCTCTGTTAAATATTGGAAGTGACGGAGCAATGATAGAATCAGAAGAAAATACAAACAGTATCTCACTAGTAAATAACACCCTAACTTGTTGTTATCACAAGTTCAGTGTCTTGCCTGTCAGTCTTGTGTTTGAGGCTAGATTCCAACACCTCTAGAGAACACAAGAATTTCAGATGCATCTGACTATTATACAATTATATATTTCAACTTTATGTGAAGTCATAGCGGTTTGCCATAAGAAGTGCTTCTTTATCACTTAGTCATACTGTGTCTCTTTCTGTGAGAGTGGCAGGATAGAAATACACACACACACACACACACACACACACACACACACACACAGAGGAATTTTTGTGACTACTAGTGCCTTCCTTACACCAATGTGCTGAACTCTCAGAAGAGTCAGATGCAACAAATGTAAATAGTTAGAAGGCATCATTGGGCCACTCCTATTCTATTTATCTACTCATACCTATTTATCTACTTGCAATTTCTTGCTTTCAAACTGCTAGGTTGGCATGAGCTGGGACATAGACGGGACTTCATTCTGTTGTGCAGTACTCAGGTCACGACCTGCTGACCTGCTGACCTTCTAGTCATCAAATTGAACATCTTAATCACTAAACCACCACAGTCCTGATAACCAGTAACTATGGCAATTCTCATTTAAATTGTTTTAGGGCAGTGCTTCCCAAACTCTGTTTTTTGGACTTCAATTCCCAGAAGTCTAAGTCAATTCCTGTTAAGTCTGGCCCTTGCAAGCAATAGTCCAGACAACAATGAACAAAACAGCAACAAGTCTTTATTTAACAGTCTATTCAAGATGAGCTTCCAAGGCATTTCAGGGGGGCGTAGCTAAGATGTGCTGAGAGCAAGGCGTGTTTCATCTCGGCTCGTGCAGAAATGGGGAGAGAAAGTGAATTTTAAAGCGAACCTATCTGACGGGCTGTTTTAAAAATATAAAATCCGGATTTCCGAGGTGCTTTGGACAACAAAGAGGCATGGAGTGGGTTTGAAGTCCGAAAATCAAGTGGTAAATGAGGTGGTAAGTGAGGTGTGGCAAAAGTCGGGCCGAACGAGCTGCTTTGGACTCGGATGGGAGCTCAGCGCTTGGAAATAGTGGAGTATAAGTGCAAGGAAATCAAGGATTCAATTTAAACTTTGGAGCAGTGGTGGCGGAGGTGAGATCCCCCCATATCAGTGGGTAGTAAAGTGTAAATGAACACTGAGGATTCGACTTGAAAGGTGGAAGAAGGAGCAATGGCGGAGGGTCAGTTTAAAATCAAAACCTAGGAGAAGGGGGAGGAAAAGTGACTTGGGTGGTGAAGAAAATGGAGAACAATGGGATCTGAAGCCAACGAGTGACCAGTAAACTACAAGAAAAGGGAAAGTTAGAAAGGTATTAAGAACTATTTGAATTTGGTTGGCATTGCATAAACACGGAAAGCGGTCACTTGGGGCGGTGTAGAAAGTGAAGGATTTCGCTCAGATATCACCATTGCTGGTTTGGGTACTTTTCATGGGGCGGATTGGATTATAGTTTTGTGCTATTTTTGGGAGCTTTCAGCCTGAAGAAATCTATTTCCTGGTTTACAACATTATTGGTTTGTTAATTGTGGGCTAGTGGCTTTTCCACCCTCATTCTTTTTTCTTTGGTACTCTTTCTTCACACTGGGATTTTGGATACATTGTAAACGGGACTCTGAGTTGAAACAATATGCCAGTTGGATGTGCATGGTTTCCATTGAAGGGGCCGATTAGTAAGCTTGGATTATAAAATTGCATGGAACTTGGATATTATAATAAAGAAGAAGAGCTTGAGGGGATTATAAGGCACATTGGCTGCATTGTGGATTACAACTTTTTATTTTTCTACTCGTTTCCCTCTACTTTTTGTCAGTGTGGGAAAGTGAAGTTGGGTTTTTGGGATCTTTTCTTCCATCTCCTCACCTTTGTTTTGGATATACAGTGGTTGGAAATTTTAAGAGACTGTGGTACGAGAGTGTGGGAGTGCTGGAGCAGCTTCAAGGAAAGTGTTCAACAAGAGCTAAGAGTGTTGCAGCATTAAAGCTTTTGGTTGAAGTCACCATGGATAAGGTTGCAAGGGGAAAAGTGAAGGAGGAAGAACCTGTAGTGAAACCTAAGAAGAAGGATAAAGAACCAGTGGAGGAGGCTCCTCCATCATCATCACCATCACCTGAATCTTATGATCAGACACAAATAATGGTTGAATTTGGTAAATTGTTCCAGAAATTTGAGAAGATGGAAGAGGCAAGAGTGAAGGATAAAAATGAAATTTTGAAAAAACAGGACAAAGTGGTTACAACGGTTTTGGACTTCTCCAAAAAATTAAATTTAAGTTTACAAAAAATAGAGGGAAATGTTAAGTTGATGCAAAATGAGGTGCAATCTATGAAAGGGGAAATAAAAGGGATACAGGAGGAAATGAAGGAGAATAAGATGAAAGTGGATGAGCATGAAAAAAGGATTGATGTCATGGAAGAATTGATGAGAAAACAAAACATTGTGATACGCCATATGATAGAAAGAACACAAGACCAGTTTAGAGATAGAATTGTTCAATGGTTAAATAATTTGAAAATGGGGAAGGATTTTGTACAGGAGGATACTGTAAGTGCATATAGAGTGGGGCCGAGAAGGGGTAAAGGTGCTCAAAGAAATGTTTTGGTTAAATTTGCAAATTGGGGAGACAAGCTTAAAGTAATGGCATTTTTAAAACAAGCTGGTTCTGGCGCTCTGAAAATTGATGGGTCTGATGTGGAAGTATACAATGACATTTCTATGAAGGAACATGTTTGGAGGTATAAGATGAAACCGGTAACTAAATTGTTGATGAAAAAAGGTGTAAGATAAAATTGGTGATTTCAACAACAGTTAAGATTCTTCTATGGAAAAAAATGCAGGTGATTGATGCAGGGACTGATGCACTGGAATATTTGAGTTTACTTGATTTGGTCAAGGCGGGTTCAAATGAGTGGTTAGCTTTAAGAAAAGAACTACTGGACTCGGGAGCTATAAGAAGAGATTATGAGGGAGCAGATGAGGGTGGAGCCACTGGAAGAGGGCAATCAGGAGGAACAGAGGATGAATTATCATTAATTGTGGTCGAGGAAGAGTCAAGGATAGAAAGAAAAAGGATTGTATGTATTAATTTTTATATGAGATAATGTTTTTATAAATTTGTTTTTATAATGGGGATGGTGCGCTTGAGCATTAATTACCACGTACATCTTACATGTTCCCCCTCCCCCCTTTGGAGGACGAAGACGGCTTTTTTGATGAAGAAAGTGGGGACGTTGATATTGTCTGTTTTTTGTTTGATGTTGTATTTTAATTATTGTGGGTTAGAGGTAACATGCCTAGTGGAGAGCTCGGAAGAGGTAGAGGAGGGTGTTAAACCAAAACATGAGAAGTATTAAAGTTTTAATGTGGAATGTAAAAGGTACAGGATCTGTGCTTAAGAGGAGAAGGATAGAATCAGCATTGAGGAAGGACAGACCGGATATAGTCTTTCTACAGGAAACTCACCAAAAATCTCAGGAAACAAACAAAATTTTCTTAGGTTGGATGCAACATTATGAAAAGGCATTCGGTACATCAAAAGCAAGAGGAGTCGCGGTTTTGATCTCTACTAAATTGGGATTCGAGATAACAAAAAGTATCTTGGATCCAGAAGGTAGATATTTAATAGTGAAAGGGAAGATAGATGATGAGGAAATAACTTTGGTGAATATATATGCTCCAAACAAACATCAAGCAGAATTTTTAGAAAAAATCGGTAAAATTCTGTTAATAGAAAAATCGGCAAAGATGATAGTGGCAGGCGACTTTAATTTAGTGAGATCAAATTTGGACTGTACAAATATAACAAGGTGTGGAACAGGTATTAAAGGGAAGATCTTGGATAATTGGATGGCTGTACTAGGCCTGAAGGATTCTTGGAAAGAGATTAAGGGTCAGAAAGGGCTTATTCTTATTTTTCACATGTTCATAACTCCTATTCTAGAATAGACTATGTATTTGTAACTGAAAATATGATTAAAAATATGGAAGAGATTGAAATTGGAATTTTTAAGGAATCAGATCATGCTAAGTGGTTTTGGAATTGAGTCTACAGAAAGAAACTAGAAGGAGGAGGAAATGGAGATATGATGTTAATTTATTCAAAAATCAAAAGTATAAAGAACAAATTATAGATTGTTGGAGGGAAAGTTGGCAATGGAATGACAATGATGAGGTAAATTTTAATATGGTCTGGGATGCCATGAAGTCAGATTTTAGAGGTGAAAGTATAAAGTTGGCAAGTAATAGATATAAAAAATATAAGCTAGCACAGGAAGAAAATGAAAAGGAGATAAAGCAGTTACAGGAGGAACATTCAAAGAGTAAGGATAAGAAGATATTCATTAAATTACAAAGATTGAAGGCTGAATTGGTTGGTAAAGATATAGAAAAGGTAAAAAGAGATTTGATCTATTTAAAAAGAGAGTATTTTGAATATAGTAATAAAAATTCAAGATTATTGGCAAAAGCGGCAAAAGATAAAAAGGAAAAAAGAGAAATTGGAGTTTTGGTTAATAATCAAGGGATAAGATGTAATAAGATTAGAGATAAATATAAAATTGTGAAGGAATTTTATCAAGCTTTGTATGCAAAAAAAGAGATAGATGTGGAGAAACTAAAAAAGCAATTGGAGAGTCAAATAATGACTGGAATAAAACAGCAACATAGGGATAAAATGGAAGAACAAGTCTCGGAAAAGGAGGTAAAGGAGATAATTGCGGGTTTGAAGTTGGGGAAAGCCCTGGGAGAGGATGGATTGCCGGCTGATTTTTATAAGGAATTCAACGTTGTGGTACCAAAGTTGGTAAAATTATATAACTATATATTGGATGGTGGACAAATTCCGACTTCATGGTATAGGACTACGATAGTACTGTTGCCAAAACTGGGAAAGATTTTAGTGAAAGTGGAATCCTACAGACTAATCTCTCTTATAAATCAGGATGCTAAGATCTTCACAGCAATATTGGCTAATCGTTTAAATAAATTTATGGGTGATTATATACATTTATACCAAGTGGGATTTTTAAAAGGGAGGCATATGGCAGACTTGACTAGAAGAGTTTTAGATTTAATAGATAATGTGAATCAAACAAAGGAAAATGTAGAATTAATATCTTTGGATATTTTTAAGGCATTTGACTCCTTACGATGGGACTCGATTAAGGAAATAATTAAAAGCTATGAATTTGGTGCTAAATTTAGAAAGGTAATAGATCTATTATACCAGAAAGGAATAGCTAGTGTTAGTGTAAATGATGAGGTTACAGATGAGGTAAAATTAGAGGCGGGTACTAGACAGGGGTCCCTTGCCCCCTATATTGTTTATCATGGCAATGGAGATATTGGCAAAAGCTATAAGAGAGGATGGAAAAATAGAAGTGATAATGGGGAAATAAAATAAGCATGTATGCAGATGATACATTGATAATTGCAAAACATCCTGAGAGGGTTATGAATAGAATTAGAATACAACTTAAGGACTTTGAGGATATTACGGGTTTGAAGATCAATTGGGATAAATCGGAAATGATGTTGTGTAATATGGGAGAAGAGGAGAGGAGGAAGAGAAAGGGAATGAGTAATATCCAAATTAAAGATAAGTTGAAATATTTGGGTATAATTATATCAAATACATTGGAAGAGCTTAAAAGACTGAACTACGATAGTTTGAAAATGGAAATTAAGACCAGAATACAAAGTTTTCAAAAGTTGAAATTGTCATGGTTTGGGAGAATTGCACTTAGCAAAATGATGTTGTTACCTAGAATTATTTTTTTATTTGATGCATTAGCAATTCCATTGAAAGACAAGGAAATTAATGAGTTTCAAAAGTTGTTTAATAACTTTTGTAATGGGGGGAAAAAGTCCAGACTACCAAAAAAATTATAGTATTTACCTCAAAAAGAAGGAGGTTTAGGAATGCCGAATTTAGTGGCATATTACCGTGCTTTTCAAATTAAGAATGTTGTAAAGATCTTGGCAAGAGAAAAAGTAATTTGGGAGGATTGAGATGAAAGATTATAGGAATATAGGTAAAATGATCTTTTTGGGAGGAAGAATGGGAAAGATAGTTACAAATAATACAATGATGAGGGGATTGATGAATGTGTGGAAAAGATTAAAGAAGGATCTGGCCCCGAATATCTCTCCAATTTTGGAATTGACAGATATGGCAAGTTTTCCATTGAAAATAGATAAAGAAATAATAGAAATATTGGATAAAAATGAAGTTTTCCTGGTGATAGACTGGTTACGGATCTGTGGAGACGAAGGTAGGAGGAAAACGCTATTTGAACAACTGAAAATGAATTGGTTTCAGATATTGAGGGTTAATAATTGGAATAATAAATATTTGAGAGAATTTGATATAGATAGAGAAAAGACGGAATTTGAAGAATTGGTTTTAAAAATTAGAAAAGGAGACAGAAATATTAAGGGCCTAGTTAGCAAACTTTATGCTCTAATAAACAGGGAGGGCGATCCACAAGAGGACTTGAAACTAAAGTGGGAACAGGATTTGAACATAAAGATAGAAAAAGATGCATGGAGAAATAAATGGAAAAAAAGGATAATGAGAACTATGTCGGTTAGAATGAAAGAGCACAATTATAAAATGTTATGGAGGTGGTATCTGACACCAGTGAGGTTACATCAGATTGATAATAAAAAGGATAAATCATGTTGGAGATGTAAAGACACAATAGGAACTTATGAACATATGTGGTGGAGTTGTAAGGTCATAAAGGATTTTTGGATAAGAATTGAAAAAGAGATTAGTGAAATAATGGGGGGAAAATTAAACTGGAGTCAGACACCACCATGTTAACAAATGTGGAACGTATTAATTTAAATAGGGATGAGAAAGAATTACTCGAAATAATGCTTACAACAGGTAGACAATGAAAGTGTGGCGCCAAAATGGCCGCCATGCTCTTTGCTGGGGCCCCCACCCCAGATGAAGACATCCGGGCAGTTAGGGGGCATGGCCAACCCATTTATAAAAGGGGTGGCCACGAGGCAGCTTCTCTGCCATTTTATTACAGTGACGGAGCGGAGAGGTTCGCTCCGACGCTGTTGGTCTTTTCTTATCGAGAAAAGAGAAAGATACACTGGATCGGAGGATATCTTTCCTCCGATCATTAACCTAGTGCTTGGGTTGCTATGGCAACCAAGCGAAAGGCTTCTCCGGAGCAGGGGAAACTCCTCTGGTGATCTTTTGTTGTCCCTATGGGACCTGCATGGGGGCCTCCATGGCCCCCAAGAAGAAGGCTGCTGCGGGTCCACAGCAGCGTCGTTCCCCCTCCACTTCTAGTGGCCCCTCGGGCCGGAGGGCTCGGGCGGCTGCAGAAAGGGGGTTGGCAGCGACTCCAGTTCTGCTGGCCTAATGCAGGGCAGGGTGGCTTGGGTGGACAGGGTGCGGGACCACACCCCATCGTGGCACCTTTTCCATGGTGGTGGATTTGCGCCTGCTGTCCATGGTCCCCCCGCTGGCCCACAAAATGTATATGGCCCACCTTATTCCGGTGGGCCGGAAGTGGTGGACATGCTTCTGGCCCACGTTGCGGCCCTTGAAGTGCCAATGTGAATTTCCCTCTGCATACCGCATGCCTTGTTGGTGGGCCGGGAGTGGTGGTTATGCTTCTGGCCTGCATTCTGGCCCTCAAAGCATCATTAGGGATTTCCCGACCCTTGGGACACTTGGGGCCTACCTTTGGGACCCTAATTATTTCCCTTTGCAGGCATTCCGGTGGGCCTTGGGCTGGGTTGAGCTGCCTCAGGCACCTGCGTGTTCATAGGGTGGTGCGCCGCAGCTCCCCGCGCCGCCCACATAGCAGGTCACCACGCCGGTTCCCAGAGTGACCTGGCTTGGAGTCCCGTCAACCCTGAGCTTGATTTTCCTTGCTGGCTCCAATGCCCCTTCGAGGCCAGAACCCCCAGTGGGGGCGGCCCGAGGGAGTGTTCCTAGTGAGTATAGTGGTCAAGTTAGCACATTATCCACATTGTCACTGGTTGTTAATGGTTGCGGTGGCCTGGGCTTCACCAGGCTGCATTAGCTGGCCGATATTCCACCTGGTACCCTTCAGCGGCCTGGCTTTCACCCAGTGGCCGACTATTACCTTCCTTCGGGTGACCACTCGTCACTGGCCAACGGGTATTAGGTATGGCATGGGTGTGAGCAGACGTTTCGGTCTCCCGAATCGTAATATGACTAAGGATGAGTAGGGGGGACCGGACGACACTGATAGGCAATTGTCTCATTGTCATAAACTCTCCCCGCACGTGGGCTAATTGGCTGCCAGCTTATTCATACATATATGGCTGTGCAACTCAGGGCTCATCCTCATTTGGATACTCTGATGGTTCAGTGTTTGGACATCATCCAACGGGCAGTTACTACTTTACCGTGTCCGTCAGGCCTAGCCTATGTTGGGGAATTTTCTATGAGACTTGCCCTTCACCCTGAGGCAAGATGGGATAGGACCTGTCAGCGAGTGTTGCTGCTGCATTTGGTTACTCTGTGGCCGACGTATGTCAGGTAGACAGGCGGGGATCTGTGACTTTTTATATATATGTTCGTCCCCTTGCTATTTAGTGCCTTGTTATGCCCTCAATTTTCTCTTCTTCTTTTACAGACCCTGTGTGTATCCGCACACCGGTGGCAGTGTGGCTGGTGGGCCGCAGTTGTGTGCACTGGGCGGCACAGTAGGCGGCTTCATTAGAACGGCGACCCCATCTCGGACTATGTACAGCCGTGCGTATGCAGTGGTATGGTATGTGCGGCACGTGTGGTGGGAACTGTTGCCATTCCTGATGTCCATCGGGGATGCTGGACCACCCGATGTCTTATCCTGCACCTCAGGGGCAGTGTGCTGTATAGCTCATTGCCTAGCATTAACGATTTCCGTGTGCAGTGACCTGGCTTTTATTCACCATTCATGGCTGTACACACGTTCGCTATGGTCAGACATCGTGCCGAGACACTCTTATAGGGGAGGCATTCACTCCCGTGGTTTGGACCATGCATGGCGGTCAGCGAACAGGGCTGTAGCCCAGTTCCTTATGGAGGATGAATTTGTACAGCCGTTCGTCGTCCGGGGATAGGGTTACAGGTTTTCAGCCTGCATGGTGGAGATGGGGTCCGCCTAGCAGTGAGAGGTACGGACCTCTTTGGAAGGACGGGCAAGTGGGCCTGGTGACTGAATGGTCGGTCTGGGGGGTGGGGTGGGGTGAGTCATCATGGATGCCTCCCCATGTGGTGGGTAGCACTGGTAAGGTAAAATTTTATGACCCATAGGTATCCGGCAGGTTCGCAATTGACTGGCCAACACGTAGATAGGTACAGGGGAAACAGGATTGGCCAGTCAAGGGCGAACTATGAACGGGGTGATGCTAGGAGCTTCACAGCCTGCATCACCTTGATATTTAGATGGATACACGTCAGAGGGTGGGGTCAATAGATAGTATATTGACTTCAGTCAACAATTTGTTTGTGTCAACAAACAAATCAATACAATTTGATACAATTTGATACATAATAGCCAATTGCCATTGGCATTTTGGGTGGAACCTTACCAGTGCTACTGCAGCCTGCTTGCCTTAAAGAATTACAATTGGATGATACACCAATTGAAAGTGATAATTCGGACTAGGGCATTATTCAATAAAAGTGGCCCAATGCCTTTAATCCAATACCGGTGTCTGAGTCTTTATTTGGTGGGTGCGCCTGCAATGTATTGCAAGAAATTGGAAAAATGATATAATTATACAGACGGAGGAGTGGTATAAAGAAATGTGGAATTTAGCATTGAATGATAAATTAACATGGGAAATAAAAGAAAAAAGGGCATTATGAGAGAGAATAGATTTTGGAATATTTGGAAACTTTTTGTGGATCACTCACTTATGGATGTTGAAACTAACAGACCTGTACCCGAACAAAGAAGTTTCTGGATATAATAATATGAGTTACTCTGAGTTCTCCAGGGCATTGTAAATAAGCTCTGGGTGTGAATTAAGTATTATGTTGTTTTTATTCTTATGGAGTTGCAACACAAAGAGTATTGAATCACATAAAGGTGTACATGATTTAGTAATGTTAGCAGTTATGTTTGTGAAATCTAAAGATACTTTAAAAGTGTATTAGGATAGGCTGTATTTTTCTTTCTTTTTTGGATGTTTTCTGTGTTTATTTTGTATGTAGGTTTATTTTTGTATTTTATATGTATTGTTTTATATTTGTATTTGTTTAAGAAAAAAATCCCAATAAAAATTTTAATAATAATTTAAAAAAAACACAAGGCGTTCCAGTCATGGAGATGGCTATACAGTCCCATGGAATCAGTCCCTCCTGAGTATGCCAAGGTAGGAGCCAATACCGAGCTACTTTGCAGGCCCACCCCCCAAAGAAAGACTCAGATATCGGTATATGGATAAAGGCATTGGGCCACTTTTATTGAATAATGCCCTAGTCCGAATTATAACTTTCAGTTGGTGTATTCATCCAATTGTAATTCTTAAGGCAAGCAGGCCGCAGTAACACTGGTAAGGTTCCTCCCAAAATGCCAGTGGCAATTGGCTACAATGTATCCATTTGTATCAATTTGTTTGTTGACACAAACAAATTGTTGACCGGAGTCAATAAACTATCTACTGACCCCACCCAATGATGTGTATCCGTCAAATCACGAGGTGATGCATGCTGAAAAGCTCCTGCCATCACCCCTTGCCTGGTTCGTCGTTGACCGGTCAAAGCTATTACACCTGTACCTGTGTAAGTGTTGGCCAGTCAATTGCGAACCTGCCGGATACCTGTGGGTCATAAATCTTTACCTTACCAGTGCTACCCGTGTCTATGACGACTCACCCCCCCCCCCCAGACCGTCAGCTCGGTCACCAGGCCTGCTTGCAAATCTTCCAGAAAGAGGTTCATGCCTCTAGCCGACAGGTGGACCCCATCCCCTGCATAGAGATCATAATTTTGCAAACTAATCGTGGGGTGTCGGATGACCATCTCCAAACCCTTGTCTGCCAAGAACCGGGCAACAGCCCTGTTCACCGAGTGGCGAGCGCGGTCAAGGGCATGGAGGTCAATACCTCCCCTGTATGAATGACGCGGTACGATGTCCGACCATAGCAGCCTTGTGTGTGTGTGTGTGTGTGTGTGTGTGTGTGTGTGTGTGTGTGTGTGTGTGTGTGTGGGTGGGTGGGTGGGTTTGAGGCCATTTTTGGGGGTGAAGGACCCTGAGGAACGCTGCCGGTACCACTCGCTGGCCCGGCAAAGTGCCCTAGGTAGGTGGGGAGTGCATTTTTGGGCTGGGGGACCCAAGGTATCATGGCGTTGCAGTCCCAAATGTGACAACACCTTGGTTTTAGGTATATAGATTAGTTGAGCTTGTTCTTTCCTTCTGACAGTTCTTGGGTCTAAATGGATGGAAGATGGGGCTAGCAAAAGTATCAGTCAATTTAAGCATCATTCCTTAAGGAGCAAATGGAGGTTCTTTTACAAATAGGAATCAGAGCCATCAGTAGTTTTCTAGAAATTAAAAACTTTGACACCCGTTCCTTTCTTCTTTGCATAATTCACCAGGTGAATGGAAAGCCTTTTTCCTCTGGAGCTTTCTGTGGTTAACAAATAGGAATTTTCTCTGGTCTCAAATGCAGATAACACTCAACTCTATCTCTCCTTATCTTCTGCAGTTGATGTGCTTCAGTGTCTTGATGACTGCCTTTCCTCAATAATGAAACAGTCCAAAGCCAACAAGCTGAAGCTTAATCCTAACAAGATTGAGGTCTTGTTGTTGGAGGAATTGTCAGCCCTGCTAGGTGACCTGGCCCCTGCCTTAGGTGGGACTGTTCTCACCCCCATGGGATCAGGTATGCAATTTGGGGGTCAGTATGGACTCATCTATAGAGTTTGGTCATCAAATTGTGGCTATGTCTAAAGCATTGGTTCCCAATGTGGGGCCCACACCCCACAGGGGGACTTCAATTCCCAGAAGCCTAAGTCAGTACATTGGCTGATCAGTGCTTTGGGTAAATGACTTAGGCCTCTGCGAACTGAAGTCCAAAAATCAAAGGTTTCAAAACACTGGTCTTAACCCCAGTTTTACCAGCTTCATCAAATTGCATATTCGTGTGCCTACTTGGTAATCTCATGTATCGACTACTGTAATGCTCTTGCACCTGATATGGAAACTTCAAAGGGTACAGAATGCAGCTGTTAGGCTGGTGATAAAAATGAAGAAATTCGAATATATTTCCCCAGCATTGGGAGGTCTTCACTTGCTTTCTGTTCCTTTCCATATTAGGTACAAGGTGCTACTCTTAAAATTCTAAGCCCTATACTGTTTGGGACCTTCCTATTAGTCAGAGTATCTCCTCCAAAGAACATGAGCCCGCATCACCCACTCATCACAATCTGCACAGTTTCAAGTGCCGACTCTGAAAGTGGCAAGAAAGGTTATGACAAAGAGAAGATAACTTTTCTGTGGTGGCAACTTCATTTTGGAATGCCTTGCCAGTGCAGCTGCATCAGGTCCCAACTCTGGATACTTTTAAAAAGTAAGATATCTCAGTTGGGTTGTATAGAAATATAATAAGCAAACAACATTCATGATAGCTTGCCTAAATAAGCTAAACACTCCAGATATTAAGAATCAGAGGTTGAAATCCTATTGTGCAATGTAAGAAAATTTGTAAGTTTCAATCCATTATTCTCTGGGAAACAAAGAGTTATGTCATGACTCTTGTGCACACGTGTGTACACATCAAGCCAGATCCTGAACCCTGTCTCAAGAATTTAGGTGAGGGCTCTTTATTTAATGCCAAAGAGCACACCAAAACTTACAAATCTACTTATGTTATGCAACATGATTTCAGCCAGTCACATCTTTCTTTAAAGCTTCCCCCTTTGTTGCTGTAACACACATGTGCAAGTCTATTTCCTTGAAAGCCAATAAAGGTGTTCCAGATGTGCTTGATCTCTTCCACAACACGGCATTGAATGGTTAAGAACAATTATTTAATTTTAACTATGTCCTGTTTTACTCCAGCACATGAACACTGTCATGTAGCTTGTTGCCTGAAACACTTCTGGATGTATCTGAGCAGTTTTGCCTTTTGCCACTGTCTCCTTCCTAGAGATCAGCAAAGATGTGTACAATCAAGTGATCACATTTTAATCTCTCTCTTTCCCTATCATTAGAGGAAATGATTCTTTGTCAGGAAGAATAGCAAGTATTCTTGGATAGTGAAACTAATGGCAGTTATGGGCAAAATGCCAGACATAACCACTAATTAGAGTGTCACGTATCAATCTTGTAATGAAAGCATTGTATTCCACTAGCAAAAGATATGCTAAGGTATAGTTTATCTAGACATTATTATTAATGTAGGTGGCTTTAGTTTTCCTCTCCATATATTCTGTGATGGATTTTTTTCATCCACCATCCACACACACATCAGGCTGCTATATAAGAGAAGACCTAGTGGATAAAATCTGCCTGGTAGATCTTTGGCTGAGGCAACTAAGTATCTACAAAAGGAGAGGGAAACACAGATCCTGTGGTGAACCCAGTCCTTCCTAATTTGACCCGGTAGAATCTCCTAGATGGTCATATGCTCTTTCCCCATGACCTAGTCTTCTGTTGATATCCCAACTTTTAGCTATTTTTCTCCATTCTAAAAAGTTAAAATATCCACCTAAAGGTTTAGGGCAGGGATGGCAAACCTTGGCACTCCAGGTGTTCTTGGACTTCAATTCCCAGAAGCCCTGATCACTAGGAGTGCTGACTTGGGCTTCTGGTAATTGAAGTCCAAGGATACCTGGAGTGCAAGATTCACCATAATGAGTTTAGGGTGTGACCCATCAAAAGTCTATCTAGACTCATACACATTTGTCTATGTTGTACCCTATATTGTATTTAGGTGGTTTCACTCAAGAATACTTACCAGTAATTATCCCAGGGAGATATATTTCAATTGTTCACACATCACACAGTCTCCCTTCTCCCTCACCCTTCCTGGCCATTATCACCACCCTCTTATCTACTCTTTCCCCCAGCATTTCAACATCTTGTTTTTTATTACTATAAAGTGAAATAGAGCTAGACAGAATATTCAAATTATTTGCAGAAATATTCTTTAAATGTAGATATCCAACTTTAATAAGAAAACTTATAAAAACAGTGTTTTTGACAAAAATAACTATTAACAGTTCAGGTACAACCCTTAGATTGGTCTTTCAGTCTTTTATAGTTCACCTTTAATACCATGCAACCTGATGAGGATAGGTTGCCAGGCAGTGCTCCATTTTGCTGTATCATTTCACAAGCCTCTGCTTGTTGGTGCTCCCTTAGTCCCCCCCCCCCCACACACACACACACACACAAGAGAGTTTGCTAGGTATTGTCACCCTTGCTTGCCTTTCAGCCTCTTCAATGAGTACTATCATAGGGACAAGCTCCCAAGTCTCCATTTCCTCTTTAAATACGAAACTACTGTACATCTTGGAGATAGGATCAACACTTTCTTTCCTGGTACTTCTCTCTGTCCCTTTTATCTCCCCCCTCTTTCTTGCTCTTTTTCCTCCTCCAATCTCACCCCTTTCTCCACAGCTGTTAAATCTTTCTTTTCCCCTTCCCACATCTCTTCCATAATCACAAGCCCCCAGTGCCTTCTGAGGCATCTCAACCTCAATATACTGGAGAGATAGAAGTCTCCCTCTGGATCCTTTTCTGCAGGGGACAACACTGTTGGATTGGGGCCATGAAGCGGCCCTCAGGGTCCCGGAGGAGACTGGTCAAGGAACGACACGAGACAAGATGGAGCGAAGACCAGTGGTTTATTGAGGGAAAAGCATCATCATATATAGGAATTCAAGGCAGCGTGTGATAGAATCGTCATCTGACAGAAAATCACATCACCCATTTACCCGGGTTAATTGGGAACTTCTCTTGGGGAAGTTAATTAACTAAGGCAAATACTGACAGGGGAAAACCTGCTGGTTGAGCAGCGCTATCGCTGAGGAGGTGTGGTTAATGGCTTTTGCTAATCCGCAAGCCAATTGACCAATTCTCCGAGCATTGCCGACAGCTAAGCCTGGCACGCCAAGTATGCTGACTGCCAACGAGACGTACTCAGCTGGACTCAGAACCCTAATGTTGCTATCACATGAGCTGTCGAGCTGGGTGGCGCGAGTGCGCCATATGGGTGAGGAAACATTTGTGCTTGGAACAATCATATCCCAAGTGGGGAGTAACAATGTCAAGTGACTGATACAACATGTGGAATCTGATACATTTGCGGGAATGTAATTCCAAGTGTACTGATTGCATGTAAAGAACCAACCTGAAGGCAGGGTAACATGGGCATACATTGAACCAAGTGTCTCTGGGTTATTACAAGTCCAGTTGCCGCTGCCAGTGTCGAGGCAGCGACGCCGAATCCGGCCGACTGCAGAGCAGCCAGTCATTCGGGCACAAGTAGAGTTCGGGCTGACCGCCACTCGAGGGGTGTGGAGAGTGGCTGCATCAGCTGGCAAAGTCATGGTTAGCTGCATTCCCCAGCGAGCGTATGCTGAGAAACTTGTTGGGAGAAACAGACCGAAAATCCGCTTCACCAGCCAGTCACCATCCCTGGTGTGCGCGTCTGGAGTGTGGCACACTGGGATGAGACAGGTGCTCAAAATTGAGGCAGAACCGGTGTCCTGCTTCAGGCAAAAATCGGACTGGTTGACGAGACTCGCCAACCTTTCCCATAGGTTGTAGTGCATCCGGGCAGAGAGATCTCCGCCTGGCATCAGATCGCTGGCCTTCGGTGAAGCTGCCTGAATGCCTCCCCCTGCAAGTAGGGAGAGGGTCAGGATGATGGTGACCGCCATGGTGTTGGCGGTAATCAGGGCAAAAACTGCAGACACGACGTTCTCCGGCGTTGGTTCCCAGTCCTCGTGTCGGACGACGTCCTCGGCCTCACGGCAAAGGGTCTTGACCATCCCCCAGGTGACCTTCGGCTCCGTCTGCTGTCGCCGCTTCTTCCGTCGGGTCCCCTCGGTCAAGGTGAGGTCCTTCATCTCCGGGATCGGACTTGGGTCGGTCTGGGTCCACGCCATGTGGCTCCAAGTGAGGCTTAACGCACCGGGCTGGAATCCAGATGACACCTGTAGGAGACATAACTGCAGCATACCCTCTTCCCCAAGTTACGAGAGGTGCCGGGCCCCTCCAAGAAGGATCCGGTGGCACTCGGTAACGGACCAGTGGCCGCAGGAGCGCTTCCGAGTGGCGGAAGTGTTTCTCCTGCGGCGTGCAATCGAAAAAAACATTGAGGTGATTGTACGTGAACAATACCTTGTTCAGACAATGCTGTGCCTGACCCTGAGACTTGGGGAGGGCTGGTGGCTCCCCCCTTTCTGTTTGTTTGTCAATGTAGGACTTGAGCATCTGATTGACTCGTTCCACAATCGCTTGCCCATGCGGACTGTAAGGAACGCCAAAGGTATGCTTGATATCCCAGGTGGCCATGAAGTCGGCCAGCTGCCTAGAGCTGTAGGACAAGGCGTTATCGGTTTTCACGTGCCGTGGTTTGCCCATCGCCACGAAGCAGGAAAGGAGATGCTGCTCCACGTTGGAAGCTGTCTCCCCTTTTTGTGCCGTTGCCCAAACAAACTGTGAAAAAGTGTCGATGCAGATGTGCATGTACTGCCATCTGCCAAACTGCAAAGTCATAGTGAGCCGCATTTCCCAACGGGCGTATTCTGAAGAAGCCGCTGGGATGTACGGGCTGAAAATCCGTTTCACAAGCCAGTCCCCATCCCTGGGGTGCACGCCTGGAGTGTGGCACACTGGGATGAGGCAGGTGCTTAAGATTGAGGCAGAACCAATGTCCTGCTTCAGGCAAAAATCGGACTGGTTGACGAGACCCGCCAACCTTTCCCATATGTTGTAATGCATCCTGGCGGAGAGGTCTCCGCCTGGCATCAAATCGTTGGCCTTCAATGAGGCGGCCTGAACACCTCCCCCCGCAAGTAGGGAGAGGGCCAGGATGATGAGGACTGCCACGGAGTTGGCATTGATCTGGGCAAAGACTGCAGCTATGAAGTTCTCTGGTGTCGGCTCCCTTTCCTCTCATTGGAGGGCGTCCTGGGCCTCATTGCAAAGAGCCTTGATCATCCCCCAGGTGACCTTCGGCTCCGTCTGCTGTCGCCGCTTCTTCCGTCGGGTCCCCTCGGTCAAGGTGAGGTCCTTCATCTCCGGGATCGGACTTGGGTCGGTCTGGGTCCACGCCATGTGGCTCCAAGTGAGGCTTAACGCACCGGGCTGGAATCCAGATGACACCTGTAGGAGACATAACTGCAGCATACCCTCTTCCCCAAGTTACGAGAGGTGCCGGGCCCCTCCAAGAAGGATCCGGTGGCACTCGGTAACGGACCAGTGGCCGCAGGAGCGCTTCCGAGTGGCGGAAGTGTTTCTCCTGCGGCGTGCAATCGAAAAAAACATTGAGGTGATTGTACGTGAACAATACCTTGTTCAGACAATGCTGTGCCTGACCCTGAGACTTGGGGAGGGCTGGTGGCTCCCCCCTTTCTGTTTGTTTGTCAATGTAGGACTTGAGCATCTGATTGACTCGTTCCACAATCGCTTGCCCATGCGGATTGTAAGGAACGCCAAAGGTATGCTTGATATCCCAGGTGGCCATGAAGTCGGCCAGCTGCCTAGAGCTGTAGGACAAGGCGTTATCGGTTTTCACGTGCCGTGGTTTGCCCATCGCCACGAAGCAGGAAAGGAGATGCTGCTCCACGTTGGAAGCTGTCTCCCCTTTTTGTGCCGTTGCCCAAACAAACTGTGAAAAAGTGTCGATGCAGATGTGCATGTACTGCCATCTGCCAAACTGCGGGACATGTGTGACATCCATTTGCCACACCTGATTAGCCTCTGTCCCTCGTGGGTTGACCCCCCACGAGGGCCCCCCCGGTGCCCCTGCACAATGCTGACAAGAGCGAACTATGCCTTGGGCTTGCGAAAGTGGCAGATTAAACTGTCTGGTGAGAGCTTTGGCATTCTGATGAAAGAATGCATGACTCTGAATTGGAGTTGTGAAAACACCTAACACTGACCGTTGCTGAATTTCCTTTGCGGCCGCATCCGCTCTGCTATTGCCCGCAGAAATCGGACCAGGTAGGTCCTGGAGATTTCAGATGTGGGCAATATAGAGCGCTTCTGTGCGGTTCTGCAAGTGAAATTGAGCTGTGAGGAACAAACTCAGCAAATTTTTGTCTATCGTGGGAGTGATGTATGCTCCCGGTAGACTGTGAAGCAAATTCCTAACGTACTGACTGTCAGTAATAATGTTGAGGCGTTCTTTGGCGAAGGTGCGCAAGGCAAGGTTAACCGCTGCCAACTCTGCCCGCTGTGCGGACTTCTGTGGAAGAGTTAGCAGCGTGCGCCAAGCCCGGCCCTCCTGCCAAGTTAAGACATCATATGTGCGACCCCCATCCGTGAAAACTGTTCTGGCCCCCTGAAGTGGAACCAGCGAGAGCAATTCATACAAGGTGATTGTCTGCGTTTGAAGCGAGACAAGTCTGGGGTCCTTTGGCAAGTGGTATGCCAAGCATCCGGTGAATCCCTCCAAGGCAATTGGAAGCGAGTCACCGAGCTGCATCAGCTGCTGAACTTGCTCTTTGGTGAATGGGATCACGATTTTTGCTAAGTCGTGCCCTGAAATGTCTCTTGATCTCAGCCTTCTGCGGTAGACCACCGCGGAGACCAACTCTTGGGGAGGAACGATGTTTCGGGAAGAGGTGTTCGGCAAATACACCCATTCCATGATACTCGCTCCTCACTCGGAGTCCACTCCTAGGGCTCCGGTGAACATGGATCCGGCCCGAACGATGTACAAGTTCAGGATCGGGGCATATGGCCCCAGAGTAATCCTGTCCACCCGCCTTTGGCTGAGAATTTGGTTGACTTTCTCGAGAGTCAGACGTGCCTCTCGAGGAATTTGTATCCGGTCTGCTGGCTGCTTACCTAGCGTTAGCAGCGAGAAGAGCGGCTTTAGAAGATCCGTATCCAATCTGAAATACAGTCTGGCCCAATTAATGTTTCCTAAAACCTGCTGCAATTCTACCAAGGTGACTGAGTCTTTTAAGTTGATCTGGGGCAAAACTGGTGCTGCGAAAGAACGGAGAAGCCGATGACCCAAGTATGAGAAGGGCTCGGTTCTCTGTACTTTCTCTGAGGCAATGAGTAACCCTTTCTCCCCCAGGCTGGCCTTGAGGTCCTTAAACATTTCGCTGCCGAGTTGCGGCGCTGCGACCAAGATATCGTCGATGAAATGGCATACTAAAGCTGTGGGGTGAAGGTTTCGAAACTTTGCCAGTGCATTGTGAACATAAATTTGGCACAGGGTGGGCGAATTGAGCATCCCCTGTGGCAAATACTTCCACACGTAATGCTGCGTGGGCTCGCTGTGGTTCACAACCGGCACCGTAAAGGCGAACCTTTCCCGGTCCCTCGGATCTAGGGGAATGGTATAAAAACAATCCTTGAGGTCTACGACCAGGATCTCCCAACCCTCAGGAATCATATTTGGATTCGGAATGCCGCATTGAAGCGGACCCATTGGCTGAATACATTTATTGATCTCTCTGAGATCGTGGAGGAGTCGCCACTTCCCCGACTTCTTCTTGATGACAAAAATGGGCGAATTCCAAGGACTAGTGGACTGCTCTATATGTCCTGCGTCTAGCTGTTCTTTAACCAGTTGCTTTAGGGCGACTAATTTCTCCCCCACTACCGGCCATTGTTCTACCCATACTGGCGTGTTGGTAAGCCATTTAAGTGGCAGAGTCATTACCCGAAGGTAAGAGTGGCACGGTATTGCTGCAAAATGTCTCACCCCCAAAGGTTGGTGTGCATGTCCAGAATGTGCGGCCGAATGACCGCTGTGCCGTCAGCCTTAGGGATTGTGACTTCCACCCACTCCTGGCTTCTAAACGCTTCTTGGAGGCCGCCTACCCCCCACACATTGGAGACTGGCTCAATAGCCCATTCCTTCGGCCACTGACTTTGGCTGATAACGCTGACGTCAGCTCCGGTATCCAGCAACCCTGAGAATGATTTTTTATTCAAAAATACCTCAATAATTGGCCGCTGTTTCCATTCTATCTTGGTCTCCACTGTCGCTAAGACCTGGTATCCTTGCACTGCCTCACTTGCGCTCGAGCGGTCTGCCGACCCGGGCTCTGAGCTGCCCCTGAGCCTTCCCTGGCGAGTTACAAGGAACCATAATCAGTTGCGCTAACGTGTCTCCCTTGTGAATGGTCCAAAGTTGAACTTGGAGAACACCCGAAAAATTGGAGTCAATAACTCCCGGAATTACAAGAATTCCACGTGCTCCTGTGACACTACGAGGCAAAACTAAGCCTATGAAGCCTTTGGGTAGGGGTCCCATGTACTGGGAATCCACCAGATAGACTGTGCCTGGCACGTCGCATGTGACGTCTGCCTGGCAAGTCAATTCTAGCCCTGTACTACCCTTGGGGCTGGCCTGCGCCTTCGCAATGCCTGGAATGTGATTGGAATCTAATCCAGCTCTGGCGCGCCCAGACCGAGGGAAGCCTCTGTTTGGACCGGGGCCAGAGACGTGCCCGCGTTCCGGTTTCCCGAATTCGGACAATTCCTGGCCCAATGAAGGCCTTTATTGCATTTTGGACATGGGGTGGTAGGAGCCTTGGGACGGCCGGTGCGCTGGCCGCTGCCTCTGGATTGGCATTCCTTAGCGAAGTGACTGATCTTGCCACAATTGTGGCAGGCTCCTTTGGCCCGGGGTCTCCTGCCACCTTGCACCGCCGCTGCCAACAGACCCATTTTGTAGGAATCTGTACCAATGTCGGCGCATGCCCTAATCATATCTGTGAGTGTCAGGTCGGGACAATTTCCCAGGGACTGCAAGATCTTACGGCAGTCGAGATTGGTGTTGTCTTTGGCCAATTTCATCATGAGCTCTTGTTGGGCTTGCTCATTATCGATCTGTCTACTGATTGCTTCCTCTAATCGATTGATAAAGTCCATGTAGGACTCCTGGGATCCCTGTTTGACCGCTGTGTAATTTTTGGCTGCCTTGCCAGCTGCCGGGACTTTGAGGTAAGCTTTGAAGGCTGTCTCCGCTGCGATGTGGAGCGTGGCGAGCGGCAGGGCGACTTGCGCGTCAACGGATTCGAATGGACCTCAACCATATAGCTGGTCAGGAATTACTGCTCCGCCCATCCTGGCGGCCCTTGCCTGCGCTTCGAGATGATACTCGCTGTCGCATAGCAGATACTGGCTGGGGTTGAGCATCATTCGCATGACGGCTTTCCAGTCGTACGGAATGAGCATCATGGTTTCGCACACTTGCTGAAGCGTGCCCCTAGTGAATCGGCTCTGGAGTCCTGTCTCTGTGATGGCTTTCCGTATGGCCACATGCCCAAAACAGAGACTATCTTCGTAGGGAGGGAAACCGAAGAATTAAGCCAAATAGAAATAACCAGGGAGGAGGTCCTTGCATGTCTTGTTAAACTAAACACTAACAAATCACCAGGACCAGATGGCATCCATCCACGAGTTCTCAGGGAACTTAAAGATGAAATTGCTGATCTCCTAGTCAAAATATATAATCTTTCCCTCAAATCAGGCTTTGTGCCTGATGACTGGAAGGTAGCGAATGTAACACCAATTTTCAAAAAAGGATCCAGGGGTGATCCAGGAAATTACCGACCTGTCAGTTTGACATGTGTCCCAGGTAAAGTGATGGAAACCATCCTAAAAGATAGAATTAATAGGCACATAGAAGAGAAGGCGCTGCTAAAGGAGAGCCAACATGGCTTTTGCAAGGGCAAATCATGCCTCACTAATATGTTGGAATTTTTTGAGAGTGTCAACAAGCATGTGGATAAGCGGGATCCAGTTGACATTGTTTATCTGGACTTTCAGAAGGCTTTTGACAAGGTCCCACACCAAAGGCTCTTGAATAAACTTACCAGTCATGGAATAAAGGGACAGGTCTTGTCCTGGATCAGCAACTGGCTAAGGGACAGGAAACAGAGGGTAGCACTAAATGGACACTTCTCCAAGTGGAGGGAAGTAAAGAGTGGGGTCCCCCAAGGTTCAGTACTGGGACCCCTGCTTTTCAACCTCTTCATAAATGATCTAGAGGTAGGAGTAAAAAGCAAGGTAGCCAAATTTGCTGACGACACTAAATTATACAGGGTAGTGAAAACTGTGAGAGATTGTGAGGAGCTCCAGAGGGATCTCTCGACACTGGGGGAGTGGGCAAAACAGTGGCAAATGAGTTTCAACATTAGTAAGTGCAGAGTGATGCATGTTGGGGCAAAAAACCCCAATTACATTTATAAATTGATGGGTTCTGAACTCTCTGCGACAAACCAGGAAAGGGACCTTGGTGTCCTGGTGGACAACTGAATGAAGGTGTCAACCCAGTGTGCCTCAGCAGTGAAAAAAGCAAACTCAATGCTAGGGATCATTAGGAAGGGTAGAGAAAATAAGTCAGCAAGTGTCATTTTGCCTCTTTATAAATCTATGGTGAGGCCCCATCTGGAATACTGTGTACAGTTCTGGTCGCCATACTTCCAGAAGGATATTATGGAGCTGGAAAAAGTGCAGAGGAGGGCAACCAGAATGATTAGGGGACTGGAACACCTTCCTTACCATCTGAGGCTGCAACGGTTGGGCCTCTTCACTCTTGAACGACGACGTCTAAGAGGTGACCTGATTGAAGTTTATAAAATCATGCACGGTGTGGACAAAGTAGATAAGGAGAAACTGTTTTCCCTATCGCATAACACTAGAACTAGGGGACACTCCATGAAACTTTTGGGTACTAGTTCTCAAACAAATAAGAGAAAGTACTTTTTCACCCAGAGGATTACTGGTCTATGGAACTCCCTGCCAGAAGAGGTGGTGACAGCTGTCAGTCTTGACAGCTTTAAGAAAGGATTAGACAAGTTCATGGAGGACAAGAGTATCAATGGCTATAATTATGGATACTTAAGGACAACCTCCGGGTTGGAGAGATAGGCAGGATATCTCTCAATATCATTTCCAGGGAATCCTAAGCAGGTGAAGGCATCTGCTTGGGGATACCCCGAAGGAAATGGTGAGCCACTGTGTGAGACAGAATGCTGGACTGGATGGGCTGTGGCCTGTTCCAGCAAGGCTGTTCTTATGTTCTTATGTTCTTATGGCCATGAGTAGCTTATACGGAACTGGTGAATGAACTGCTTGCTGCTGGCCCGTGAGGGCATCTACCTCTATGCGAACTGGGCATAGCTGCCTAAGTTCAGCTAGATCTTCTGCTGGCAATTCCCCCTTGCTGATCTCTGCCTCAGCCATGCGCTGAGGCTCTTGGTAGCTAGGGAACCCGAAACTGTCAGTGAAGCGCCAGCGCTTTCCATCTCACGCATTCCATCTGTGACGTCTGCAGCTGTCACCGAGGGAAAGCTCCCTACACTACTCTGCTTGAGCTGGAGTGACGGATAGAGAGCCATTGGGGCTGATGGCTCTGCCTGCGCTGGGGGTTCCTGGGCCTCTATCCGGACTGGGTCGTCCTCTGCTAAGAGCTTCCTACATTTGCTCCATGTGCCAATTATGCTGTCTGGAGCTTTTGGTGCTTGCCGAATGCAGGCTCCTATCCGATCCCAAAGTGTGAGGTCAAGCACGTCCGCTTCTGGATAAAGCGGACAATTGGCCTCCAGGTACGCTAAGAGTTCTGCTAACTTCCCGCTGTGAAGACGTAATTTATATACCCTGGCCAGGGCCTTGAATTCCATTATATGAATTATCTGGTTAGCGGATGGACATTGCCGCTGAGGACAAGTCCCCATATTACCTGCCGGGTCCTTCGAAGGGCTTCTTCTCGGGACGAATTCGATGCGTCCTTTTAGGCAATAGGTCTCAGCATGACGAATCTCTGGGATGGCGCTCAGAGCGTGGTCTCCTGCCACAGGCCCTCGGTGGCCTATGCGCTGGAATCAGGGTTCACAGCCTGCCCCTGAGCGGAACGCGTTTCCGCGATGCAAGCCGTAGGATGCCTCTCTGGAATGCCTTGCCGCATAGCTGTCACCCCGGCAGGATGGCTTTCCGACCGGAGCTGCCGTGCTGCCCTCCGGGATGAATGAATCGGACACGGTTCTGGCGTAGAACCGGACCGCGTAGATCGCTTACTCACGAGTAGAATCATGTCGCGGGTCACCAGATGTTGGATTGGAGCCATGAAGCAGCCCTCAGGGTCCCGGAGGAGACTGGTCAAGGAACGACACGAGACAAGATGGAGCGAAGACCAGTGGTTTATTGAGGGAAAAGCATCATCATATATAGGAATTCAAGGCAGCGTGTGATAGAATCATCATCTGACAGAAAATCACATCACCCATTTACCCGGGTTAATTGGGAACTTCTCTTGGGGAAGTTAATTAACTAAGGCAAATACTGACAGGGGAAATGCATTGTTCATGGCTTACACAAGAGTAAATGTGGCCACTATTTGCACTCGGGCTTGGGCTAATCTTGCAAGTGTGGAATTACCTACTAACTTGAGTTAGTTATTCATCTTCCTCCTGCTGCCTGCCAGGTCAGGTATGAGTGAATCAATCTTATGACTATTAATCCGCACCCCAATTTCTGTGCCCGCAAAGGCCAGTGACCAGGAGCCTCCCTCAACTGGTGTAACCTTTGTCAGGGACAGTTAATGCCAATTGCACCCGCCGACTCCACACAACACGCTACTTTCTTCTCAGGAGTCTTCCCCACAAAATGGTAAGCATTTGAATCAATGCTATATCAGCTTAGTACTGTAGAGATAGCTTTACAGCTAGATAACTCACCTGGAAGAAGAAAAAACAAAACAGTTTTGCTGTAGTCCTTACCAGTGCAAGCAGAAGGCAGGCAAAAGGAGTAGGATTCACTACCAACTATACCCTCTCTGCCTGTCATTAATGGTGTCATCTGGATGCACCCAACACCAGTCCTAAAGAGCCAATATAAATGATTGCACAAGACAAAACAATGGGAGTGGAGAGTGAAAACAGAGTGAAGCAAAGCAAAAGACATATACCCAACCCACCCACCCACAAGCCCTGATGGCAAAGTATATCATATACATATTCATGCCAAAATATCAGATCTACTCACAATTAGGTCATATAATTGATAATATTTCCAGAGTGGTGTAGCTAGTGTCTTCCAAATAATTAAAGTGAATGTTTTGAAATGCAAGTCTTCCTTGTTTGCCCTTTTATTTTCTTCTTAGCTCCTATTGTACAAATGCTCAGGCACAGTTTTAGCAGAAGGAAAATGTTTACTTATAATGCTAGTATTTAAACAAAGTTGTCAGGTAGGTGGCAAAAATATGATACAGGAGTTCACTTTATCTTAGTTGTAAAAAGAGAAGAAACTGGGAGAGAGCCAGTGGATGAATGTGCTAGGACCCATCATGCCATTTGGAGAAAGGTAGGGCATGGCATAGGGGCTGCGGTAGCTTAGTGGTTAAAACAATGAGCTTGATGATCAGACGGTTTGGCAGGTCAGCAGTTTGAGACCTCAGTGCTGCACGACAGAGTGAGTCCCCGCTGCCTGTTCCAGCAGTTAAAAAGCATCAACCTAGTAGTTTGAAAGCAAGAAATTACAAGTAGATAAATAGGTAACAATTTGGCAGGAAAGGTAACAACATTCCATGTACTTCAGGTTTTTTTTATGCCTGCCACATGATCACAGAAATGTCTGCAGATGCAGTGCTGGCTCTGTGGCTGTAAATGGAGATGAGTACCACCCCTAGAGTCAGACACAACTGGCTTTTGAGTGAGGGAGACTTTTACCTTTACTAAGGCATGGAATACATTTTTAACCTGTCTGCTGACCCAGAAACAATCTGCCTCCTTTGAACATTTGCTCGCTCCGTGGCGCTACAAGAAGGCACTCACTGTAAGATGCCTCCCTTCTCTCTCTGGATTTGGACCTTAAATCTAAGAGAATGAAATGCTGCTGCTCTGTTTCTGTTTTTCACCCAGTTATCTGGCAGTGCAAGGCAAGGATATTCCTCTGCTTGAGGTGAAGTCACAAATCTCTCCCCTCTTATTGTGACTATTTTGCAAAGGGTGGCCATGTGATTTTGGCATGTAAGGCAAGCAACTCCACAACTTTCTCTCCTTTATCCAACAGATTTGATGACCTGGGGCCTATCACTATTTCATTGCACACTCACCTCTCAGTACCATTATGAACATAAAAGGAAAGAAGGTAACCTGCTGCATTGCCTTGAATTCTGTGCTCAATCAATAATCTATCAAGCACTTTATAAAAGAACAATACGTTTTAGTAAATTGATTAAGTCTTCTGAATATTTTCCGCAGAGCTGTGAATAGCTATGATTGATATTTCTTTTCTGCTCTGCAGAACGATGGGCTCATGACATATGGATTCCTTTTAAATTCATACACAACCTTTTCTAATTTTGGGAAGAATGGTATTTTCATGCTACACAGCTTGAAGAGACTTATGGCCACCATCAAACATAATAAAGTGTCCTTGCTTTGTCATACGCACTGATTGTTGTGTTGACAGGTTTTGTTGTTGCTGCTATCTGCAGGCTACTGGCTGCCCAGTAAACTGATAGTGGCAAATTTTCAAGCAGCAGCACCTGGCAATTGTTATTGTCAGGTTCTTCTCTGTAGGTTCGTCGGGCGTGATTTTTGACCTTTCAAATGATCCCATTAATCTATATGTGTCAAATAGACACCACTGTAAATATTCCCAGCTGAGAATCAAATTAAGAAAGTTTCCAGGATACTTCTCTTCCTGAGAAATATAACTAAACAATTCCAACAGATGACCACAGTAGTATCATATCACTCTTGATACTGCTGATATGAAATTCAAAGTGCACTATCTGTGTTCAGAAGCAGTTTTCTGCCTGTGAATTCCTCTGGGTTGGGAATTCCTCATACGCCAAAGGATTTGCATGTGCAATTTCCATTGGTTGATCTTCACATGGATACCCATGGCTGAATCCGGATCACACATAACAGCTATCAGTACTGTGCCATGGTCTTCTCCAGTTGTGGGATTCAGCAGGTTCATACCAGTTCACCAGAACCGGTAGCAGAAATTCCGGCTGGCCCTGCCCATCCAAGTTTTGAAATAAAGTAGTCCTAATTCGGGTGCAACACAGGGCTTTTCCCCTGGCCACACCCACCATATCACACCCACAGAGTAGGTAGTAAAAAAATTTAAATCCCACCACAGGTCTTCTCCATTAAACAGGTAATCTCATGAACCCCATCTGCCTATAGCAGGGGTCCCAGCTACCAGGCCATGGACTGGTACTGGGTCATGGGTTGTCCCAAACTGGGCTGCAGGAGTGGGTGGCACTTGGAGCCCTGATGACAGCCTACTGCCCTCAACATGATCTGTCAGGTCTGTTCGGTGAATAGAGTGAGAGCACAGGCTTCAAACACAGCTGATAGGCAGGTGGCCAGGCCCCTCCTCCATGTTGCTCAACTACAGTGGGGCTCCACCCTTCACACCTGTGTGTAGTGTTTTATTATGTGCTTGAACCCCCCAATCCCACCATCCCCACTCGCCGGTCCATGGAAAAATTATCTAGCGTGAAACCAGCCCATGGTGCATAAAAGGTTAGGGACTCCTGGCCTGTAGGATGCCTGCATATGACTCAATAAGCAGAGGAACAAATGAGCAGCCCTCGCCATGTGCAATGGATGCATCCCTGATCCTCAGTCTCAGGAGCAAAGCACATACTAAAGGGAAATGCATGTTTTCCACATGAAGCCTGTGTTTTCTTATCATGGTGCAGTTTGCACAATGGAATGTAAAACACAGAGGTGAAGAAAATTATAAGCTATGACAAACAGACATCCACTGCTCGAAAAAGCATAGCTTCTGAATGTTTCTTGATTCTGCATTGTCTAGTTTGCTCCATATTGTTCAACATTCAACAGTCATTTCCAATAGAAAGTTTTTAGTGTTTGGTTTTATTGTATGGGGATGTTTTTTTAACCAACATTGTGAGCTGCCTTGGGTCGCCTAGGCGAGGAAGGCAGCCTTACAAATCTAAAAATAAATAAATTAATAATAAGACACTTTACCACAAAATTATATTCTTATTGGAAATAATTATTTCTCTTGGCCAGCCCAGCCTTGAGGGAATGAAGAACAGCTGAGTAGCGTGGCCAGTCGGCCATAAGAACACCAATGCTGATGCCGCACCACCAGACTCTTCCCTCAGCCGGGCCAGCCTGAGGGAATGAAGAACAGCTGAGCGACGCGGCCGGCTGGCCATAAGGACGCCGCTGCTGCCACTGCTGCCGGACTTTTTCCCTCTGCCATTCAGCCTGGAAAGAAATGGATAAGTCTGAGTTTTTGCAATGTATTTTTTCTTTTTCCCCTGTGTATTGCTTTGAAATGTGTATTGCTCTTGAAATGTTATTTATTATGCTAATGTGATACTTTATAACTGCAATTTGTTTTACCCTTTCTCTTTGTTAACCGCCCAGAGTTGCATTGCGAGTGGGGTGGCATATGTTGAAATATAACAACAACAACAACAACAACAACAACAACAACTTGAACACAACTCCCAGAAACACCCAGCCATGCTGTCTAAATGGGATTCTGGAAGTTGTGGTCCAATAAGGTAAATTGCCAAGCACAGACTCCCAATATTATGTACTCATACAGATTAAAATCCATACAATGTTACTTTAATTATAAGATATCTGGCTTCATAACATACTGAGTGATTCAATCCTGATTCAAATGTGGCACAAGTGAACTGCATGTACCTGCATAGATTTTCACGTGTCTTGCTTCTCATTCAAAGATATGGATTTTGGATGTTACCAGCACAGCATCTACTTGCTCCATGGATCTTCCTGAGTAGACAAACATTTGATTTCATTGGGGCTTCCTTCCATTTGTAGAAAGTCTGTTGAAAGCAGAGGAGATGACTAGACAGAAGTTAGAGATAGTAGCCAGAATGCTACAAGATATGTAGAGTGTTTATGAGGGGAAATCATAATTTTCTTGCTCACTTTCCATCATGCTCCCCTACTTCCTCTGGTTTAGAGAATGGTTTTACAATCCTTTTGCTAAACTGAGTGGATGCTAAACTAGAAGGGAAACATTGTTGCATGGTTGCCATTATGCAAGGGGTTATTCCTAACAGAATTTTGGCCATGCATTTTTAGCTCTCCACAAAGAGTAAACAAACTTTGCATGGAATTTGTAGAACATCAATCCATGTTTGCATTGGACTAATCACCTTGTGTTTTCAGTTCTTCTTCCTTCACTTCAAGTTTATGTTGGAAGCATTCACTCAGATGTCTAAGGAAGTCTCATATTTCCTAGGTAGATGTGCAAGCCAGCAAAGTTAGAAAAAGAAATATAAGCCTTTAGAGTTGTGAATTTCACTGCTCCTCACTTCTGGAAAGAAACTAAGAAAAAATAATCTATGTTCTCACAGAAATAACTGTCTGCTTGAGGTATTTTTTTTTCTTGAGAAAGCTTTCAGAAATTTTTACAGGAGGTTTTTTTTTGTTTTTTGTTTTTGTAATTTTATGACTTTCACTCTGAAACAAATTCCCAACTGTGCAGGATTATTCTCGTTCTTACAAAGAATAACACATTTCCTTCATAGGATCCACCGGAAGGGGCAATAAGCCAGGGGTTCTCAACCTTTTCAAGTTGGGGGCTGGGTAACACTCCCTCAAACATGTTTACGATGGCTGTACATGAGTCCATGGCCAATTATGGTGGTGATGGCATCATTGGCTGCTGCTGGAGCGAGGGTGGGGCCCAGATTATCTGGCCTTGTGGGCTGGATCTGGCCCACGGGCCATAGGCTGAGAACCCCTGCAATAAGCTATGCAGAATCTAGCCATCTCAAGAACAGAACAAAAGGTTTAAAAAAATTAAAACGAAAAAACAAGTCATGTTTTTGTGGGAAGCTGTAAATTCTTACCAGTATAGGAGGAGGTCCTGGAGGGAAGTCTAAGCATGACCAAGCTCACAAAACTGCTGAAAATGAGAAACTTCATGAATACTTCTAACATTCCTACAAGGTTTAGCAATCTTTGAACCTAGCTCTTGGTTGTGGTAGAAGTGTTGCCTTTGAATTGAGCAGTTTTTCCTTTCTGAATCTGGCCTTCATTCTTCTATTAGAAATTTATGACAAATATTCTTAAAAACAAACAAAATGAATCTAATTTTCATTTTCATAAATAAGAACAAAGGAGAAAATATTCCCATTATTATAAATGTTATTTTAGATAAAAAGCTGTTGCCCTAACAGTATTTTCAGCTTGCAATATTTCCATCTATTCATTTTGATGTATATTTGAATCTTGGTGTATGTGGTGCATGTGTGGTGAGCGCTTTCTTTTCTTTTCTTTTTATGAGAACTCTGGCCAGAGGATTCTGGGATTCATAGTCCAAAAGGTAACAAATCCATACTGTGTATCCAGGCCTTTATGTTAAGCCTGTTTGCCACATCATATGTTTGAAATCACATTCTCAGTCTAGCCCAATGATGTTCAAAATATATATCATATTATCCAAAGACCTGGAACCAAAGCTGTAAGAAAATGTGTTGAGCTAACTGCTGCATGTATGGAAGAGAGAAGAAAGTCAGAGAAAAGCAATAAAAAAGATTAATGAGCAGAAAAGTCTAACTTATTAAATATATACACCTAAATATATGGGTTCAGCAAGCTGGCAAGTGATAATGAAGAATGCGGTGATGTATGGGAATTATTGCTCAAAATGAATCCAAGGCATGTCAACAGAAGGGTGAATATGCAATATTGCACTGACCAATGCCTGTCTGTCAGTTCTTCCCAGTCTTTACATTTTATAGAAAAGTGATAATGGTACATGGAGAAGAGAACAGGCTTTAGGATACTCTGACTCTGGGTGGCGCATGCGCCAGAAGAAAAAGATACAAATGTGTGTAAATAAAATAAAATAAATAAATCTTTGGGGAACTCCTGTGAAGGCCTCAACCCATGCCCTGGCTGCAGCCAGTCTTCTAGCCTTAAATCCAGTCACTAGTGTCTACTAAAGTAAAACAAATCGGTAAGTTGTTCCATGCGGAGGCAACAGTTATATAAAAAATAACTTGACTCCATGGGTCTTCTCTAACCTTACCTACTAGTTGGTTGCAACGTTTACCTCATACAAATGCTATCACTTCTTCTCACTTTAGGATCCTTACCTACAAACGCCCTTGCCTTAGAACCAAATCATTTGAGTCCCCCTGTATGTGAATATGCCATGGAGGTCTGGTATCTCTTGTGCAAATTTAGATTGGGGTAAGTCACATTAGTATCAGGAATAATGCCAGCCCCAGTGTTAATTTATACATTTTAATGCCAGCTGCTTCATTCTGTTTTTGTAGCACTTTGCCTGTGTTCTAGATAAGGTGGTTGGCAAATGTGATACACATATGGCAGTGAATAGATACCTTATGCACCGGGGCAGTGAAACTACTATCCAGGGTTATTTCTCCTCCCTTCAGTAAACATTTTTGTTTAGTACATTTGAGTAAATTGCATGGCTTTTGGCAGAGACGAGAGGGAGGAAGAGGAGGGAACAGGTTGGAGGTTTGCTTGCATACTGTTAGCTGTTCAGTAGGTTGTTGCTAAAGTGGTTCACAACCCCCCTCCCCCCAATCCACCCCAACTCAGTGTCCTTCTTTTCCCAGTTTTCTTCACTAATTATATTTCCAAAATAGATGTGGGTGGAATTCAGCTAAAGTCACAATGATGGAATTGCTTCTATCTGTGGAACTTCTTTTATACCCTGCATTGACGAACATTGTGCACACATGAGCAGAGCACTAAAATTTTCTCTACAGTGTTAGGAAAATGTCTGGAGATATTTTATTTTTTAAAGAAGATGTTGGGATGTGAGGGACCCTCAGGGTGGAGGAAAATGTCCTATCATGAAAATATAAATAATATGACAACCCTTTTCAGGGTTTTCTAGGTAGAGAATACTCAGAAGTGATATACTATATCTTTCTTCTGGTGAGGTAGACACCCTGGGACTGTGTAGTTGGCCTAAGGTTACAAAGGCTGGCTTTTCTGCTAGGAAGCATGGTAGAGAACCAAATCTCCAACCTATACCTAAACCACTAAGCTATCCAGCCAACATTGTGAAAACAGACTTCTACTTATACAGCACTGGACTTCACCTTCTGTTTTCAGGAACCTGTGTCACATTTTAATCAAATGATGAAACTAGAATACATTCAGTGGGGTGATAATGTGGAATTTTTTGCTGAAATTTATTTTCCATAATCAGCTGTAAATAGTAAATTAAGTTGCACGTGCAGTGATGCTTTGTCATAGTTGTTATTAATTACAAACTACTGGCAATTAAAAAGTATCAATAATGATTAACATTAACTATAATACATAAGGGTCCTAGCTATAGCTCTCAAAATATCTTCGCTTGAATATTTTGTATGTACTAAAAATTTATCTTCTTTATTCCTTCCTGCCAATGAGATCAATTAGGACTTAAATCTCTTGAATTTCTCTGGATAAAATTGGTATCTAAGGGTTTGGTATAGTATCAGTGTGCTATTAAAATATGTCTATAATAGAGATTACTGCCTCTTCTGTCATATTGTATGCACTGCATTTTTGTTACATTTATTATACAAATTGAAATGCATAATAATATGCAGCTTAACATCCCATGAATATATTTTAGCATTCCCCGGCAGTAGTTAATATGCTAACCAACTTTACTGAAAGGCATACAGATGTGGAAAGAGTCTATCTAGGGACTTTAATTATCACCTTGTCAAATTCAAATTATTATCTTGCAAGTTCATTTCCATAAAGTATCCCTTTTACTGTTGGATGATTTAACATGTGTCTGCTTCTTATCTTATTTGTAGGCCAGATCTGTCAGTTCATGATGTTTACCATAACTGATTTTGTCACAAAGGTTTTTTTCAAACACTCTATTTGGGTACAAGATGAGTTTGTACAAAGTAGAATGCAGTGAGCTGGCACACATCAGCTCTAATGTTCCATAAATCAAGCAGAGTTCAACCAGTTCTAAATAGGATCAACTTGAGAGAGGGCAAATAATCAAAGAGCCCCAAAGAGTGATTTACTAGACTCAAATCTGGAAGCTGTCATTTTTCAGACTGGTAAATCATCCCAGGGTTGAGATTGGAGAAGCTCCAGACTTGGGAACTGGGGGCGGGGAAGAGGAGGCAATTTCCTACTGGGCAATATCACAGGATGGAGAGGAAGAAATAAAAATCTGAGGAACGTTGACATCATAGTCAATGTAAAATCTTCAAAAGTAATATATCTCCCAGGCCAATTTCAAAACCCAAAGGGCCCAAGGGTCATGATTAAAGGGTCTAAACCAGTGTTTTGAAACCTTTGATTTTTGGACTTCAGTTTCCAGAAGCCTAAGTCAATTCCCCAAAGCACTGATCAGCCAACGAACTGACCTAGACTTCTGGGATTTGAAGTCTCCCTGTGGGAAGTGGGCCCCATGTTGATAACCACTGGTTTAAACTAAGTAAGCATCATACTTTGTTGGCTGAACCACCTCTGTAGATACCTTAGAACAGTGACGATGAACCATGGCACTCCATGTGTTCTTGAACTTCAATTCCCAGAAGCCCTGATCAGCAGGAGTGATGACTTGGATTTCTGGTAATTGAAGTCCAAGAACACCTGGAGTGCCAAGGTTCACCATCACTGCCTTAGAACATAGTGTCCCAAGATAGCATGGGCAATGTAGACTAACCTCTCAGGTACAGTGGAACCTCGGTTAATGTAATTAATGCATTCTCCGGGATGTTTCTTACAGCAAAAATTAATTTAACCGAATTTCCCATAGGAAATTGCATTGAATGCAATTTCCCATAGAAATGCATTGAAAACCAAAATACATTAACCAAAATGTGGTTTCCCATTGGAATGAATTGAAAACCAATTAATCTGTTCAAAAAAATATATCCATAAACCGAGCCACTATTTTCTATGGTTTTCCTTTTGTTTTGCAATTTTTATGTTAACCGAGCCGTTTGTTAACTGAGGTTCCACTGTATGTCATTCTTATCTTACAGGTCAGTTCTACTAATATATAAGGACTACGTACATTTCTACTTCATTTCCCCCCTCTCTACTGCCTTTAAACATATATGTGTTTGAGAATACTTATTCCTTGTGACAACATATTTATTTATTTATTTATCTATCTATCTATCTATCTATCTATCTATCTATACCACCCATCTGGGATGTTTCCCACTCTGGGCGGTGTACAAACAGGTAAATAAATAAACAACAATGCCATACAAAAGACAAAATAATAAAATAAATATCTGATGGTGCCTGAAGTTAGCAGGCTCAAATCTAAACAACTAACTTATTGGCAAAGGTAAAACATTCTTAAAGGCCTCCTTGAAGAGAAAGATTTTGAGATGTTCTTAAAAATGTCCATGGATGGGGCCAGATGCAGCTCAACTGTTAATGTGTTCCAAAGCATAGACGCTGCTACTGAGAAGGCTCTGCTTCTTGTCACACCCTTTCTAGCCATCCCTTGCAAGGCCGATTTCATTGTTATCACTCAATAAACCATCTTTATTTGTATCAGGAAGATCCAGAGTCTTTCCATGGTCCATTCTGGAAAGCTAAACTAATTATGTCCCATGGGGAAGTAGGACCAGCCCCCATTGTTTGGTTGAGTGAAGCAATTAGTGTATGTGACCAGCCTTGGGCTACAGCAGTGCCATCCATCCAGCAATTCCTTGTGAACAACTTTATTGTAAGTCACATAACCCATCCTGCTGCCATCCTAGCCAAGGGAGAACATTGTTACTGGTCTTAATATTCAAGTAGCAATCCAGCTAGCTCCTGCCTCTGGAAAGGAGGAGGCACTTCTTCTTTATGTGCTGTATCAATTCCGAATATTGGCTATCATCATAGCGAAAGTCTTCCTGGACTTCAACCCCTCAAAACAATTCTTCTGAGAACATTCCAAACTAGTCTCTCATGTTCTTCAGCCACAAGGTCCATCTACATCCAGGGCCTCTCTTCCCAAGGATCTTCCTTTGTATAGTGAGTTGGAGTATTCTATACTTTATGGCGATTCTGACCCTTTGCGACCCAATGGACCACTGCATGCCAGGCACCCCTATCCTCCACCATCCTCCTCAGCCCACCCAACTTTGTACCTATTGCATCAACAATGCCAACTATCCATCTCATTCTCTGCTGCCCCTTTTTGCTACTTAACAACAACAACAACAACAACAACAACAACAAAAAATAATTTTTGTCATTCCTCATCATATTCCCAAGGTATTGGAGGAGGCACTGCCAATGTGTGTGGGTTGTTGTTTTTTTTGCCTCAAGGAGCAAAATGCCTTACACCACACTGGTCAGGAACTGAGGGAGTGTAGGCTTTCCTTGACTAATTTGGGCATACAGACTGTATTGGGTGCCTGTTGGGTGGCCTTACTGAGCTTGAGGAAGAGAAAACACAAGAGAAACATTTAAGAAACATGTGCAGACTGATAGTAGCAAGAAAAGCTCTTGGTGTTTCTGTCTCTGGAAATGGCTGTCAGAGAATTCTGGGTCAAGATTGCCTATCTCTAGTGGAGAAGGACAACATTTCTTCACTTTCCCTATATTAAAGGAAAAACCCACAAATAAACCAGCAAAAGGTTGGGACGCACTTAGTGTATCTCCTCTTTCCCCATTTCTTTTGGAGTTCTTAGCAAACACAGAAGGAAGCAATCTTCCAAGAAGCCTACATGAAATGGCATATGCATCAGACATAAACTCTTATTAAAGAGAAGGCTTTCTTGCATAGTGGAAGCTAAAAATGTTAACATAAATGAAGCACAACAAGGAATTACAGAGATGGGTGCATTACTCTTCTGCTTGGCTTGGGCGTAATTAGCCAGCAAGGCTTACAGCTTACAGGTTTGACAGCCTTTCATTAAAGGCATATCAAAACCTCTATAAAGGAAATGACGGTGTATTTTCTAGGCCACCCTCAGGCTGTAACTCCTCAGGCCTAGCCATATGTCTTTTAGAAAAGGGTATCAGAGATTATGCACCAAACAGAGAAAAACTGAAGAATGTTTGTTGCTAATGCCATAGCTTTTGTATGAGGTAAAAACAGGGAAAGAGGGAAATTAAGAGAAGCCTTTATGCTTACCATATATACTCGAGTATAAGCTGCTCCAAATATAAGCCGAGGTACCTAATTTTACCTGAGAAACCAGGAAAACTGATTGATTCGAGCATAATCCTAGGGTGGGAAATGCAGCAGCTACTATTGAGTTTCAATAATCAAAATAAACCAGCCTTGTATGATCTGCGTTTTTATTTGGTCCAAGATTACCCATTTCTAACAGGAGAGGCACAGGAGAGCCTGGTAAATGCCATGAGCACTGGGACAAGGGGGGGGGGGGAGTGTTTCACCCGCTGTAGAAGTAATCAAGGCCAGATCTTCAGCCACCTGGAAAACTCCTACATGAAAGCCCATCAATGGCAGGGGGAAAAAGACCATGGCTGCAGCCATGATCCAAATCTAACCACTTCCTGACCAGTACATTTATCCATGTTCAGCATTCAGGAAGTGGTTAACATTCAAAAGGATACTCACTTTCTACTAGTGTTCGTCAGCTCTATCAATCACAGCATCAGATGGTCTCATATGTGCAGATCTCCTGTGCAGCCAGGAAAATAGAGCAGATGACTCTGGTATAAGCCGAGTCTGCTTTTTTCAGCACATTTTTGGTGCTGAAAAAATTGGCTTATACTTGAGTATATACGATAACCCTCTCTAGTATCTAGAGCAGGTTTCCTCAAATATGGCTATCCAGGTGTTCTTGAACTTCAATTCCCAGAAGCCCATGTCAGCACCCCTGCTGATCAGGGTTTCTGGGAATCGAAGCCTGAGAACATCTGGAGAGCAAAGGTTTAAGGAATCCTGCTCTAGAGCAATCTTTGCATATATGGCTGTTAATGTTCAAATCAATAAGCATTCAGGCTAGGAATACAGTGGCTTCTTATTTAATGTCACTTCAGAGCAGGGATGCTTTCTAGGGATGTGTGAGGAATATGCTGTGATGGAATGTTTGCAGGCTGCTCTGCTTGTACTTTTATTTGTGTGGTCTGTACACCACTGGACAACTATAGGTACCTTCAGTCAAAAGCACACCTTTGGAAAGGGTACATGCAAAAATGCACACAGTTCACATATGAGTAAAAACACAGCATAAGCATGATTCAGTCAGTGTGGGAGATATGTGTGAAAGCAATGTGCATTATTCCAAATGGAGAGTGCGAAGGTTTTAAGAAAATATAGCAAACAGGGTTTTTATCATTTAGAAAACATAAGTGGATAATGACTGGGTGTGTAAGGGAGAAAAGGAAGCAACCTGTAGATTAGCAAATATTGTGCTACAGTATGTTGACTATCTCTTAAACTGTTCCCTGCTAGTTTGGCAGAAGTGGTTGTAAATGATCTCAATTTCAATGATGGTGAACCTGGGCACTACAGCTATTTTTGATCTTCAATTTCTAGAAGCCCTGATCAGCAGGAGTGCTGACTTGGGCTTCTGGTAAGTGAAGTCCAAGAACACCTGGAGTGCCAAGGTTCACCATTCACTGAGGTATGGCATCAATCTATTAATAATTATCTATTTCTATCTTGTCTAGATCGTGTCCATGTTTTTTACATGTACACTTTCCTCTTGCTCTTCTTCTGAGCACAAAAGTTACTTGATTAAAACATTGAGTGGATTCTTGATATGGATGCAGAAGCTCTACTCACTACCTGCAAAGGCAACACACTCATCTTGCCTTTCTCCAATCATTACTTTCAGCACATGAAACTAGTTGTCCAAAGAGTGGATGCTACTGCATTGACAACGGCATACACATGGTGATGCACATTAATAACCCTTGAGAGGATATAAAAAACAGAAAAAAGCAAGTGAAAAACTATGGCAGAGTACATGACATATCACCCTAAAAATTAGACAAGACATAACATGGGGCAGAGCTCTAAAATTAGATTGTGTTGGAGAAACTGCAACTTCAGCCATGATGGATCTGTTTTGTATGTAGAAGCTACCTATGACAAGAAGCCTTTTCTCTTCAGACTTGTGAATACTGATGCAAAGAAAGCAATGGCAGAGGACTCTCCACATTTTCTGTCACTAGCCTGGTTGCTGCTAAAGGATCCTTGTGACATCGCAATCTGCTCCTTCACCACACAAGGACCTGCTCCATTTTAGGCTCCAGTCTAGAAATCTCAAGAAATGAGAGAATACTTACCTAGCAACTTTATGGAGCTCTCACTAGCTGACCTTTGACTAGCTGACCCAGAGCGTCAACTACCAAACAAGGTTGCTGTGAGGATGAAATGAAAGATGGAAGAAAACTATAAGTAATGGTGGGGAGCAGTGCCGGCCCGAGGCAAGTTTTAGGATGGAGCAAGATCCAACTATGGTACCCCCTTACCTGCACATGTCTCAACAACTAAGGTCATTAACATACATGCCATACGCTTGCAATCAAAATATCTAAAACACCAAAAATATTTTTTTTCCTTTACCACTGTGGCACTGTTGTGTATGTAACTCAAGTGAAATGTGATTGAAATCAGATCTAAACAATCCTCCATTTCTCCCTCCCTTTCCCCTTGTGTAAATACTCCTCTTGTATAAATATCGCAGGATTTGGTTCCTGCTGTAGCTGTAGTTGTTTACTCATTACCCAATCAAGTGTTGTCACCTAGCTGTTTACCTGTACTGACCAATCGTATGGCTCCACACCAGGTTTGAATTATTACCTCTTGTATATAAGGAGCATTGCTCCGCCATTGACCTCATGTTCAGATTGGTTTCCCACAGCATCAAGCTCCCTCCATTCAACCTCAATGACCCGGAGAAATGGACGTTGTACGAGCACCAGTTCAAGCACGCCATGGCGGCTGAGAAGATAGACGATGAGGAGCAAATGTGCTCTTGCCTCCTCACACAATGAGGCCTCTCCACATTTGAGCTTGCAATGCACCTCCTACTGCCGTGGAACATCGATACTGTCCCACTCAAGGAAATCCTGGCCGTGCTGCGGAATCACCTTCAACCCAAGGTGTCCATCTATCCGGCGAGAGTAGCCCTCCACAGGCAAGACCAGGGCCCGGGTGAGTCTGTGGCCAACTATGCCACCACCCTCAGGTTGGCTGATGCCCCTTGCTGGTGGGACAACCTGGAGGAAGCCCTGAGGGACCGCCTGCTGTCTGGAATGTGGGACGAGGAAGCCCAGCAGAGGCTGATGGCCAGAGACCATCTCACATTCAAGTCCATCCTGCAAGAGGCTCTGGTGGCTGAAGCAGCAAGGTCCAGGGTGAAAGTGTTCAGGGTGAAGCCTGCAGCACCTGGAGGGTCCGGGTCCACCGTGCAGGCCGCCTGCCGCTTGTCTCCATGATCATCCAGCTCATCTGCATCTCCAGCATCCACTTCATCCTCGGGATCTGTCCAGTGATGACGACAACGATGACATCCAGAAAATTCAGAGAAAATCATCCCAGAAGTGGGCTGGTGAGAAGGCCCACCGCTGATGTGATGGCTGTGGAGCATCCCACAACTGGAGAAAGTGTCCCTTCCAGAATGCTGAATGCCACCATTGCAGGGGCTGGGGCAACATTGCAAAGGTATGCAGGCATCATTGGAAGCAGGACCAGGAACCGTCTGAGCGTCCTCGAGGAAAAGGAGGGACCATCGTAAAGATTTCTGTGTGTCCAATGCACACCAATGTTTCTTTGTTGAGGTACTGTTACAGGGGGTCCCAGTTAGGATGGAGGTGGATTCGGGCACATCCAACTCCATCGTGTTCCAGAAAGAGTTTCTGTGCATTCCTCCCAATTCGTGACTGAGGCAGACTGACCCAGTGCGAGACATGTGCAACGCATACCCAGCGGTTTTCAAGAAGGTGCTCGGGAAGTACCAGGGGCCCCCAGTCTTGTTTGACCTGGATCCAGCAATTAGACCCATATGGATCAAGCCATGAAGAGTACCCTTCACCCTCAAAGACAAGATTGAGGCTGAACTGGACAAACTGGTGGGTCAGGGGATTTTGGTTCCGGTGGACTCTGCAGAGTGGGAGACACCGATTGTTACTGCTATGAAATCCAATGGGGAGGTTAGGATTTGTGCTGATTACAAATGCACAATTAATAAGGCCATTCGCCCCAATGCCTACCCAGTGCCGGTAGTTAGCCATTCACTAGCCATGTTACACAGGGGTAAATGTTTTGCGAAATTGGATTTAGCACAGGCCTATCAGCAGCTAACGGTCACACCTGCTGCAGCAGCCGCCCAGACAATTGTTATGCACAAGGGTGCATTTAAGGTGACATGCCTCCAGTTTGGTATGAACTCAGCCCCTGTGATATTTCAGTCACTGGTGAAACACCTTCTTAAGGGTCTCCCCCGGGGTCCTCCCCTACTTTGATGATGTTCTGATCACAGCTGATAATGAGTCAGAACTAGCTAAGAGGTTGGACAAGGTTTTAACAGTGTTTGAGAATGTGGGGTTGTGGCTGAGAAGAGATAAATATGTGTTCCTTGCTAGGGAAGTAGAGTTCTTAGGTTTCAAGATAACCCTCAAAGAAGCTAAGCCCCCCAACTCAAAAGCTGCTGCTGTTCGCAATGCCCCCAGTTGCAGTCCTTCCTGAGCCTACTCAACTTTTATCATTCCTTCTTGCCAAGGAAAGCTTCCATGGCGAAGCCACTGCATCATCTGTTAAAGAAAGACATGGTTTGGCGGTGGGGGAGAGACAGGAACAAGCCTTTAAAGAGTTAAAGCAGCTCCTTTTGTCGGAAGCGATCTTAACTCATTTCAACCCAAGAAAGCCCGTGGTGCTAGTTTGCAATGCTTCACCAGTGGGGGTGGGGGCTGTGCTATGCCACGTGCTGGAAAATTGGCAAGAAGTCCCGGTTGCCTTCTACTCAAGGTCCCTCTTGAAGGCAGAGCACAATTATGTGCAAACGGACAGGGAGGCTCTTGCGATAGTTGCTGGAACCAAAAAGTTCCACTATTTCCTCTTCGGTCGGGAGTTCACTATTGTGACCGATCACAAGCTGCTGTTAGGGATTTTCACCACGTCCAAGCCCACTCCCCAGATTTTGTCCCCCAGAATGCTTCAGTGGCCGATTTTCTTAAATGCTTACCAGTTCACACTGGTCCACCACCCAGGCAAAGATATAAGCCACGCTGATGCACTCTCCTGGTCTCCCTTGCCTGAGTTGGGAGAGCCCGAGTGCAAGATCGAGCAGGATCACTAGGTGTTGCTGATCAAATCTCTCAACTTACCCCCAATTGTGCCCACAGATCTTGCCAAGGCTACGGTGAAGGACAAGGTTCTGTCCCTGGTTTTTTCATGGGTAAAAAAAGGGTGGCCCATGACTCCTCCAGCAGAGGAGTTCAAAGCATACTTTCGAAAGAGTTTTGAGCTTTCACTCAAGAGGGGCTGCCTCCTGTGGGGCCAGAGGGTGGTCATTCCTGAGGTATTACGCTCCAAGGTACTCAGGCTGCTACACATCAGCCACCGGGAATCGTGCACTCAAAGGCTTTGGCCAGGAGCTACTTCTGGTGGCCCCAGATAGATGCAGATATTGAGCAGTTGGTGGGCACTTGCGAGAGTTGCCCAAGTTCTCGACCCAAAGAGTCCCAACTTCCTTCCAGAGAATGGGACACAGCCCATGGACCCTGGTCATGATTACATATCGATTTTGCTGGTCCAATTAGGGGCACACTCTTTTTGCTAGTGGTCGATTCCTTTTCAAAATGGTTGGAGGTTATTCCAATGTCCAGTACCTCCTCAGCAGCAACCATTAAGCAATTGTGAAGACTATTCAGTTGTTTTGGCTTACCCAATGTGCTTGTCTCCAACAATGCCAGTACGTTCACTTCCGTCGAATTCCAGGCATTCCTTGAGAGGAATGTGATTCAACATGTCATGTCTGCCCCATTTCACCCCACTATGAACAGCCAGGTAGAGCGCCAAGTACGTACCACGAAAGAGGCACTTCGGCGAATGGGCCATGGGAATTTGGAGTTACAATTGTGCCAGTTCCTCCTTTACTACAGGGTAACCCCCTTGGCATCTGGGCTGTCACCAGCCAAACTCTTGATGCGCAGGAGACCAGTCTCACTCTTCGACCGGTTAGATCCGACCAGGGTGGAGGATAGGGGAGGAATGTTGAAATTGCCCACACAAAGGTGTTTGCAGCTGGGGATCTGGCGCATTGCAGGAATTACATGGCTGCCGGCCCAACATGGGTCCCAGGGGTTGTGGTCGAACAAACAGGACCAGTGTCCTACCAAGTAGAGACAGGTACGGGTCTACTGTGGTGGCGACACGCCGACCAGCTCAGGCATTGAGTCATGGAAGTTCAGGGCGACGAAAGTCTGGGCGATTCCACATTAGAGTCCTCCCCTACCCGCTTATACCAAGGGGGAGACACGGCAGATGGCCCACCAAGGGAATCGGATTTCTGTCTCATCCATCTGATGCAAACAGGCAGGGAAGAGTACGAAAGCCCAGATGCTGAAAGTTTAGATTTTGAGTTACAGGACCAGAGTGTTCCCCCACTTGTCCAAGAGAGAAGCGGGGCTTTGATTTCTCCCCAGTAAACCCCCCCCCCCTTCATTCTCTGGTATTTGAGTCTACCTCTACTCACAAACAAATGAGGCAAGTTTTTGTTGAGTCGCCCCCTAATCAGAGTAACAGGCGGGAATTTTCTTTGAGTTATTCCCCAGCTCTTCCAGGTTTTGATTTAGAGCGATCCCCTGCTCCATCTGAAATGAAATGGGGTTTTGATTTGGATTTTCCCCTCCTGGGTTCCTTTTCCAAAATGGGCCAGTGCCCCCAACATGCCACTGACACTACTTGTTTTCCCACTGCAGAACGAGAGCCTGCGGAACCCAAGCAGCTGTACGGCCCAAACGAGCATGCAGGCCACCACAAGGGTTGAGGGACTCTGTCCCATCCTAGGGGGTAGGGATGTTGTTTATGTAACTCAAGTGAAATGTGATTGAAAGCGAACATGTAACACAAGTGAAATGTGAGTGAAATCGGATCTAAACGATCTAGGAGTAGGTGCCCCAAATTCTAGGAGTAGGTGCCCCAAACCATGGAATTTCACTTTCTCTCTGCAATTCCTGGGCTGCTTCAGGAAGGAAGGAACAGGAAAGAAACCACTGTTTCATTGAAATCACATACTATACACCCTGCTTTATCTTCCTGTGGACTTTTGCAGGTCCTTGATAACCTTGGGACACCCACAGTACACTAGGGTGGCTTCCTTGCTGTTCAAAGCTTAGGCAGTCAATGAAGAGCATTTTTTAAAAAAAAATGGCCAGTCTTTTAATTTGATGATCAATATAAAGATCTGATCTATTCTACTGATATAGGAAGATGAATAATTGCTATGGGGCTAACAATGTGTTGAACGCTTTCATTCTCAGTTTCAAAACACACCCACCCACCCTAATGTTCTCTACTTGACCAATGGTGAGTCCTCTTTGGCTTCAGAAATACATTTTACTGTCTGTATTGTACTGAATCGCACTTGGATTTGTCTCCCATTCTTTGTTTGCAGCTGTTTGTGAAATGTTTTTATCTCCCTTTTGAATCTAGCACTTGAAGAAGTATTCTGACTAGCAGGATTGGGTCAAACACAAGTGATTTATTATTCAGCTCATAATTTTTGTATGTAATTTTCAGTAATAATAATAATTTCATGTTAGAAATTATTCTGGGTTGAAAGTTTTTGCTGGAGAAACTCTGCTCAGGGGATGCCCGGCAATGCTCTCAGATTAGCACTTGACTGTCATTGAGTATGTTTGTAGAGCGTAGAAATAATAATCCTTAAATTTCTGGTTGCACATAATCTAGCGGTTGTGACATTGTGACTGTTTTATTAGGTTGCCTCGTTTGTGTTAAACTGCTTAAATTTGTGATACTGTAATACTGGCCTTGGGCTGTAACACTAAAGAATTTGAATTTGATGCCCAAATGAGGCTCCTTTCATGTCCCCAAGATCTTTTCCCCACTGAAATGGTCCCTATTTATCTACTTGTGGTACTTGCTTTTTTATGTATGTATGTATGTATAGTTTTATATGCATTTTAATTCTGAAAAACACCTCAAGCCATGTAAATGTGTAAATTTCTAAGGTATGCTTTGTCTCAAACAAGTCTGTGCTGGTGCGTGATACTATCTGACGAAGTGGACTTGATCTGCGAAAGCTAAGATCAAAATACAGCAGTTAGTTTCTAAGGTGCCACAATGATTTTTATCTTTTTGTTTTCTCTCTTATATGCTTGCACAGGTTAACATTGCTAACATTTCAAAAATATGCTTAGGTCAAGAATCTTGGTTTCAACAAAATTCTTCTATACTCCTATGGAAAATGCATTTTAAAAACAGAATCAAGAAACTGTGCACTATAACATTCCCAGTGTGGAAATGGATTTAATAGAAGCATAAGCCAAAGTGTGACTTGAAAGTTTCAATAAGGGTAAACCTGAATGCAAGCACTAGCTTACATTGTGGGGAAAGCCACTTATCTTGTCCACCGTGGTAATGACATTTGCTTCATCCTTCTCATCCTGTCTATATTTAGATCCTTTCCTCCACACTCCTTTTGAAAAGTGTTCATAGTTGTGTACTAGGTGGCTCTGGATGGGTGCCAACAGCACCGCTCAAGGAAACAGGCAACTGTGCTTTTGTAGCAGTCAGCTTATACAGCAACTTCGGCTTCTTTGACATCTATTTGTATTTGACATTTATGGAAGAGTTTAATTTCCTCCGCTCCAAAATGGTTATTTAGATTTGAGTCTACCATCTTTGTTCCTATGTGTCCATCATTTTTTCAATACTTTTCCTTAGCCTTCTTGCTGGAGAGTTTTGTCTTCATGGCATATGGTTGGCTACAATTTTAAAAATAGACTTTTAGTCTATTTTATTGACAATTTATGTAGACTACCATTGTTGAGGATGAGTTGGGAGACTTCTGAAAATCTTCCTTTCTTGAGAATTGAATCAACTTTTTTAAATTCTGTAACTCTTAATTTGCCATCAGCTGGTTAATTAGCATGCAACAGCTGAAATACTGTTGCTTAGAAAGTAAGGTGTGTGGTCACACGTTTCATGCCAGGATTGGGTTATTGAGTCACCAAAGACACATCCATCAACTGAAAAAATAACTTCTAGGAAAAATGTGTGCTCAGATACAAGTAGCAGCTGACAACATCAAACTTGGAGATAGACTACACTCATTAAATATGTGTGTGTGTGTGTGTGTGTGTGTGTGTGTGTGTGTGTGTGTGTGTGTGTGTGTGTGTGTGTGTGTGTGTGTGTGTGTGTGTAAGAGTGGCTTCTCTACATTACATTGATTCAATGGGCTTACTTTACTTGCAATTTACTACATATACACAGTTGTGCTTCAGATTGCCCCTCATTCTAAGAACTACGATCAGTTTGTAACTCTAGTGTTGCAGTGTTCTCATGCACTCTCTGCATGCAGGAGAGTGCATGAATTACATCCTGAGTCTCTCTCCAGAAACACACATACTTAGATTATATTTCACCCATTAAAGAAAATACTTTTAGAGAACATATGATTAAAAATTTGGAGACACTTGATCTTGAATCTTGCATGAACAAAAATAACTAACTGGATAGACACTATAATGGAGCTTGACATGGCAAGAAATAGCCAGAAACCTTGGAAACTATTGAAAACACAGAATAATGATTCAAATAAAAGAACACTATTTGCAAATATAAGCCAACACCAGTTGTTTTTGGCTGGGAAGTCCAATCAATGCATAATAAAAATAAAATATCAAAGTGATATTCAGAGTGAACCCAATGAACTTTCTTCTTCATATTGGCAGAACTAATGGACCATAAGAAGATATTGGAATGGCAAGGTGGAGCCACTTGATGAGGTCCAAATTGAGTAATTTAAACCTTTTGGATGACTCATGCAGGATTATTACTGACTGCCTGGAACCTACCTCCACTTCTTTAGGTCAGACTTTAAACTGTCAAATGAAGCCACCATATGCATCCTAGCATGATATTGGCTTTACAGTGCTACTTCGGTTAACGAAATTAATGCATTCTCTGGGACGTTTCTTATAGCAAAAATTATTTTAACTGAATTTCTCATAGGAGTGCATTGAATGCAGTTTCCTATAGGAGTGCATTGTAAACCAAAATACATAAACCGAAATGCAGTTTATTTTTTTTTCAATTTATAGGCCGCCTCCCTTGTCTCAGTGACCAATGGTGACTTTCATCAAATAAAACAACTGATACAATTAAAAAATAATTTTTTTTCAATAGGAATGCATTGAAAACCAATTAATCCATCCAAAAAAATTTCCATAAACCAAGCAACTATTTTCTATGGATTTCCTTTTGTTATGTGATTTCTGTGTTAACCGAGCCATTTGTTAGCCAAGGTTCCACTGTATATCATTCTCACAGTACTTTCAGAAAAAGATTGATGGAGAAGAAGCGGAGGTGAGAAGGAGAGAGAGAGGGAGGAGTGGAAGAGGAGGAGGGAGAGAGAGATGGAGAAAGAGAGGAGAAATTATGCATCATAAGGAAGAGAAAGGTAAATCGGTTTATGTAATCTACAGCAACCACATATATAACCAGCCTGTTAACACCATGTATACTGGAGTACTTCTTTTTCTTCTTTCCCACTGTGCACATTACTTTTGTTATAGCCATAACTCTTTCATCATCAGAGACCCAGAAAGTTAATTTAGAGACATAGTAGCCTGTTGGGAACAGGATGCCAACTGTGGTCTCAACCATTCAAATAAAAATGTGGCTATTCCCCTTCCTCTAATGCCAACGCCCCCCCTGCCCTCACTGTCGGTGCTCACTTTATAGAAGATATTGAACAGAGAGTTTTTCATGAGAGATTGAATGTGTGCTCATGTTGAAAGATGCCACATTGCACAGTGCATTGCAGGGAAGATTGTCCTTAGGGGTGTAGTTGTCTGAAGAAAGGAAATGTGCAAAGGGGGGGGGGGGAGATGCAGTAGAAATAAACCATGGATTGTGTTTATCTGTCACTTTACTCCCTCAACATTCAATTATTCCAATGCAGTAACCAGTTGAGCCCCAGGCGCATCTTGAATATACAAAAGAAAAGTAATCCCATTCAGAAAGAGAACATGAGTTATTGATCTCATGCTGAACATTACCTTAGAGTTTGCAGGCACTGCAAGCTTCCCCCCCCCCCCCCCCGGCATTTCCCACCCATTTACTTGAATGATAGGCAACTCTTGGGAAAGGTCAAGGGCAGAGGCATCTCAGCTTTCGTTGTGGGAGTTCAGGACACAGTCTAGGTCATGATGAAAGGTAAACCTGAAAGGCCGCTGATGTACGCACTCCGAAGATGTCTTTCCCAAATGGCAGACACTGGGGTGTATGCATTTTCTCAAGTAGACATTACAAAATGAGCCACAGAACTGGAATTTGTCAGTGAGAGGCTGGTTTTCAACAGCCTGGCTAATAAATAAAATTGTGGCCACATGAATGTTTTTTAGACTCATGTCATAATTGGCAGAAGTGGGTAATATTTTTTAAAAAAAGCATAAAGCCAAACCAGAGATCAGAAATGGATAGCACAGTGTGTGGCAGGCAAGCAGGCATACGTGACTGCTGGCTCATCTTTGAAGCTTCAGGAAGTTGCCACTTAGCCCTCCTTACAAGTCCTTAGCACCAAATGTTATAAAGGGAGGCTATGTCATGTTGTGATTTGAATACGAAGGACCTTTAACCAGCTGCATGACTTCAGCCTGATCTACCTCACAGAGTTTTTGTGACAATGTTATGTATGCATGTACAATGTTTCTTTAAATATATGAATGTAACCAGTCCACAATCACAATGTATCTCAGCTGTTAAGGAACGCGAGCAAGCCGCCCATAGAAGGCAGCTGCGAGCGTTCAACTCACATGGTCCACATTCCCCAAATCACGAACAGCCGCGGGAGATTCCCCGCATGACAAAGAGCTACAGAAAACAACTACAAGAAGAGAGGCGTGACCTGGGCGAGGCCACGCCGGTAGCAGCCAATGAGCTACCGTGCAACAAGATTCAAATGCATTATGTTACTGTATATAATGAGATGTACCTCCGCCATTACCACATGTTCATACTGACCATCTATGAATAAACCTGTGTTAGTCCTTCCTGCGACTCCTTCTTTGTCTCCCGTGCAAGACACTAAATTGGCGACGAGGATGGGATCGATGGCGAATCCCAAAGTCAAGCCGTACCAGTTCGATGTCAGCGAACCCGAGCAGTGGGAGCTCTACGAGTGCCAGTTTCGGCACACGATGGAAGCCGCCGGCGTCGACGATGACGCGAAAATGCGCTCACACTTCCTGTCCCAGGTCGGGCCGGCCGCGATGCGGATCTTGATGACCCTGGTGGCCCCCCGGAAGGTGGACGAAGTGCCCATCGACCGTATCTTGGAGAAGCTTCGTGAGCATTTCCAACCGCCGGTCTCAATCTTCCCAGCCCGGGTCACGTTCCATCGGCGAGACCAGCGCCCCGGCGAATCTGTGTCCGCCTACGCGGCGGCCCTCAGGCTGGCAGCGGTGCACTGCCAATGGGACGACCTGGACCAGGCCCTCCGAGACCGCATGTTGTGCGGTTTGAAGGACGAGGAGCTGCAGAGGCGCCTGATGACCCGTGACCACCGCCTCACGTTCAACGAGGTACTGCGGGAGGCCCAAGCAGCCGAGGAGGCCAGGAGCGGGGTCAGGCTGTTTAAGTCCCGAGGGACCGCATCCGAGGGGGCCAAGTCACCAGTGCAAGCGGCCCGGCGGACACCAGCAAAGACGGCCTGGCGGGCCTCCAAGCCGCCCGCCGGCTCACCAGCGATGTCCGAGGAGTCGTCCACAACGGCAGACCCCTGTTCCAGCAAGGACGACGACGTCCAGCGGATAAGGAAACGCGGGGAGAAGCGTGAGACCCGCAACAGGCAAGACCGCCGTTGCGATGGTCGTGGGGCACCCCACAACCGCACGAGGTGAACGTTTCGCAAGGCCGAGTGCCACAACTGCGGCCGGAAGGGGCACATCGCCAGAGTTTGCAGGCGCGGATGGACCGAAGACAAGAGCGGCCCAAGTCAACCCCGGGGACACCAGCGGAAGGCGACCGGCACCAGGAAGGTCTCAACCGGCTTCGACGAGGAAGGCGTCAACCGCGTGGGACTGGAGCACCGACGTTTTTTCGTTGAGGTACAGTTACAGGGGCTCCCAGTGAGAATGGAGATAGACTCGGGGTCGTCCTATTCTATCCTATACCAGAGAGAGTACATGCGCATCCCCCCAGAGGCGCGGCCCAAACTGCGGGCCTTAAGGTCAAACTTGCGGGACGTGCAGGGAAATGGGATCCCAGTGTTGGGGGTGGGAAAGTTCGAAGTAAAATTCAAGAACTATTCCGAGAGACTGCCCCTAGTCGTCCTCAAGGGGGGGAGATGCTGCCTTCTGGGAACACAGTGGTTTGCTCCCCTGGGAATCGAACTGTCCGGCATTAACGCCATCGAGACTGACCCAATGCGGGATGTGTGCAATGCACACCCAGACGTTTTCAAAAAGGGGCTTGGGACGTACAGGGGGCCCCCAGTCTCCTTTGAACTGGACCCAGAGATCCGGCCCATCCGCCTCAAGCCAAGGAGAGTGCCATTCACCCTAAAGGACAAGATCAAGGCGGAACTGGACAAACTGGTGGGGCAGGGGATTTTGGTTCCAGTTGACTCGGCGGAATGGGAAACGCCGATTGTTACGGCCCTTAAATCAAACGGGGAGGTCAGGATTTGTGCGGATTATAAATGTACGATTAATAAGGCTATTCGGCCAAATGCATATCCGGTGCCTGTGGTCAGCCATCTACTGGCCACGTTACATGGGGGAAAGTGTTTCGCCAAGCTAGACTTAGCGCAGGCATATCAGCAGCTCTCGGTAACCCCAGCTGCTGCCGCCGCACAGACGATTGTGACCCACAAGGGGGCCTTTAAGGTGACGCGCCTCCAGTTTGGCGTGAATTCGGCCCCCGGGATTTTCCAAGCCCTCGTGGAACGCCTATTAAAGGGGCTCCCAGGTGTCCTCCCCTACTTCGACGATGTCCTGATAACAGCGGGGAGCGAGGCAGAGCTAGCTAGGAGGTTAGATGGGGTCCTCTCAGTTTTCGAAAAAGCGGGGCTTCGCCTACGAAAAGACAAATGCGTGTTTTTCGCAAGAGAGGTTGAGTTCCTCGGGTTTAAGGTAACCCCAGAGGGAATTCGCCCCTCGGAGTCCAAGGTTGCGGCCATAAAGAATGCCCCTCGCCCCAACGCAAAGCCAGAGTTGCAGTCTTTCCTAGGGCTCCTCAATTTTTATCACTCATTCCTGCCAAGGAAGGCATCGGTCGCGGAGCCACTGCACGCCCTACTAAAAAAGGACGCGGCTTGGCGGTGGGGGGACAGGCAGGAGAAAGCATTTAGAGAGCTAAAGTCACTCCTTTCCTCGAATGCTGTCCTGACTCACTTCGATCCAAGGAAGCCAGTGGTCCTAGTATGTGATGCGTCCCCGGTGGGGGTGGGGGCGGTCCTGTGCCACGTGCTAGAGAGCGGGCGGGAGGCCCCGGTGGCGTACTATTCAAGGTCCCTTTCAAAGGCTGAGCGCAATTACGCGCAAACGGATAGGGAGGCCCTGGCCATAATCGCGGGAACGAAAAAGTTCCATGACTTTTTGTATGGCCGCAAGTTTATGGTGGTGACTGATCACAAGCCGCTTCTGGGGATCTTCACTACCGGCAAACCGACCCCCCAAATTTTATCCCCCAGGATGCTGCGTTGGGCCATATTCCTCAACGCTTACCAGTACGAGCTAATTTACCGCCCAGGGAAGGAGATCTCCCATGCAGACGCACTGTCCCGATCCCCTCTCCCTAGCCTAGGAGACCCGGCATGTGAGGTGGAGCAGGACCACCAAGTCCTGCTGATCGAGGCCCTCGATTCACCCCCCATTGTTCTGGCCGACCTCGCCAAGGCGACGGCGGCCGACAAGATCCTAGCCCAAGTCAGCTCCTGGGTTAGAAAAGGGTGGCCCACCACTCCCCCAGGTGAGGAATTCCAACCGTTTTGCAGACGCAGAGTGGAGCTCTCCCTGGAAAGGGGCTGCTTACTCTGGGGACAGCGGGTAGTCATCCCCGAAAAGTTAAGGGCGAGGGTGCTAAAACTACTGCACACCAGTCACCCGGGGATTGTGCGCTCCAAGGCCCTAGCCAGGAGTTTCGTTTGGTGGCCCAAGATAGACGCGGATATAGAACGGTTAGTGGGCACGTGCGAGAGCTGCCAGAGCTCTCGGCCCGAGGAATCCAGGCTACCCCACAGGGAATGGGACACGGCCCACGGGCCATGGTCCAGGATTCATGTCGACTTCGCGGGGCCTTTCCACGGGGCCACGTTCCTACTGGTAGTCGACTCCTACTCCAAGTGGTTGGAGGTAATCCCTATGAGCAGCACCTCCTCCGCGGCAACCATTAGGCAGTTGCGCAAGCTTTTTGCCTGCTTCGGCCTGCCAGACGTTCTCGTGAGCGACAACGCGAGTACTTTCACGTCTGCGGAGTTCAAAACGTTCATAGAAAGAAACGCAATCAGGCACATCACAGCTGCCCCGTTCCACCCCGCCACAAACGGTCAGGTAGAGCGCCAAGTGCGCACTACGAAAGACGCACTGCGGCGCATGGGTCCCGGTGAGTTGAACCTGCACCTGTGCCAGTTCCTCATCTGCTACAGGACAACCCCCTTAGCTTCAGGTTTTTCCCCAGCCGAACTCCTCATGAGGAGGCATCCGGTAACACTTTTTGACCGGATGGATCCGTCCAGGGTGGAGGATGAAGGGAGGAATATAAGCATAGGGGGAGGGAGCTCCAAAAGTTTTGCAATAGGGGACCCGGTTCACTGCAGAAACTACATGGCCTCGGGACCAGCGTGGGTACCGGGCACAATTGTGGAGCAAACGGGGCCGGTATCCTACAGGGTCGAAACCAGTTCAGGTCTACTTTGGAGAAGGCACGCCGACCAACTCAGAAGGCGAGTCACAGGGGAGGGGGCATCAGCGTTAGGGTCCTCCCCCACCCGCATTACCCAAGGGGGAGACACGGCAGAACCCGCGGATACAAACGCGTATCCTGGGTTCCCATCCATGGAGGAGGATACTTTGAAAGAGAGGGATCAGTTTGGTGATGATTATGATTTTCCGTACCAGGGGGAGTTAGCGGAGTGGTCCCCCACCCGTCCTAGCGAGAAGAGGGGTTTCAGTTCAGCCCCTGGTACCTCCAGCCCCCCCAGTTCTTGCATCCTAGAGTACACCATAGCTCCGGCCCCTAAAAGATAGGCAGCCGGCGGGAGCTCACCCGCCCCCGCCGCAATCTCCCGAACTCCCGAACAGGCAGCAGGAGGTGGCGGGACCGCGAGGGCATCCTCGTCGGTCCTGAGGTTCGTGCTGGGAGGGTCCCCGGGCTCCTCAGGCAATAGACAGGGGTTCACTTCCCAGCTGTTCATCCCATTCCCGTCCCCCAAGACAAGGGCATCGCCAGCTCCCCACAGAACCACTAACGAGTCTCCATTTTCCGTTGCAGGACGAGACTCCGCGGAATCAGGGGTCACAAGCTCCCCTGTATTAGGTCAGGCAGCCGCACGCCCGAGGCGCACTTGCGGCAAGCCACAATGGTTGAGGGACTTCGTCCCATCCTAGGGGGGAGGGATGCTATGTATGCATGTACAATGTTTCTTTAAATATATGAATGTAACCAGTCCACAATCACAATGTATCTCAGCTGTTAAGGAACGCGAGCAAGCCGCCCATAGAGGGCAGCTGCGAGCGTTCAACTCACATGGTCCACATTCCCCAAATCACGAACAGCCACAGGAGATTCCCCGCATGACAAAGAGCTACAGAAAACAACTACAAGAAGAGAGGCGTGACCTGGGCGAAGCCACGCCGGTAGCAGCCAATGAGCTACCGTGCAACAAGATTCAAATGCATTATGTTACTGTATATAATGAGATGTACCTCCGCCATTACCACATGTTCATACTGACCATCTATGAATAAACCTGTGTTAGTCCTTCCTGCGACTCCTTCTTTGTCTCCCGTGCAAGACACTAAAGACAATGAAGAGGGAAGGAGAACTATGGGTAACATAAACATCTCACTGAGGAAAACATGTGACATGCCTGCAGTGGTGGGATTCAAAAAAAAATTACTACCTACTCTGTGGGCATTATATGGTGGGTGTGGTCAGGGGGAAAACCCTGCGTTGCACCCGAATTAGACTAATTTTTTTTCAAAACTTGGATGGGTGTGGCCAGCCATAATTTCTGCTACCAGTTCTGGATAACTTGGGCAAACCTGCTGAATCCCACCACTGCATGCCTGTAACAAACACATATAATAAATGAATATTACAGATGAATTCAAAGACGGATGCTCACCTACTGCGGGGTCTGATTTCTTGTATGTGCCATGAAATTTAATACTGAATGTTTAAGACGAGGGTGCCCAAACTTTTTGTGCCATGGGCCTGACCATGCCCTCAGACAGCTGAGTGGGCCTAACCACACACCCCGGAAGTGGATATATTTATGCATGTGTGTATGTGTCTGCTTCCACCTTTGCCACATGGAATGGTTCCATGGACTGAGTCTGACCGACAGGCCACAGTTTGGGCACCCCTGAGTTAAGCTGTCACTCAGTATAGTTGGATCACTACAACACTGTTTCATCACTTTTTTACACAGGAGGGGGGGAGGGGAGGGCTGAAGGACTTAAAAATAAATATGTGGTCTTTATTTCAAACCACATTAACTATTGGCCAGAATCTTGGTGCTTAAGTAGAGTTTGTATAACTTGCTGCAATTGTGGCCAGTTGATGGGGTCCCATGTCATAACTTTGACTGCACATACAATATATGCCCTGGCATCTTTTCAACTAGCAACAATTAGCTGCAGAAAGGTAAGGAAAGCTTACATGAATTTCAGTTGAATTCTTTCTGTCTTGGTCGTTATGATGGTATGTGTTTCAAATCAAATCTAAATATAATTAGAACAAGTATTTGGTTTATATTTCCTTTGATCTTTCCACCCTTTTCAGTATGATAGTGGCCTTTAACTGCATGTTTCAGAGATCAGTGCATGGTAGGCATGTGAATCTGGCTGGGCCAGTTTCTAAGCAAACTTTGTATTTCTATGTAAAATTGGTTCTGTCTTGGAACACAAGAGAAATGAGGAATTGTGAGACTTTGCAAGGAATAGAACATTAAAGATCTCACAATCTCTTAAGAAAACCATTATAATCTATGCAGCAGATGAGAAACCTATCTCTTTTAAAGTGGCCAGGCCATCATCTTTGCATTCACTAGGATTTTAGAGCCCAAATCTGAGACAAGGGAGTCGGATCTTATGATGCCACAGGATGACTATTTCAGCCACACTTGCGAAATAAATTTTGGGTTTGAGTGTATAAAATTAGGAAGGCATTGTGGATACCCCCACATTATATGCAAAACAAAATGACATGTGCAATCTACATACAAAAACCTTTATGTTGAGCCAGTAAGTCTTGGCACTGGGGAAATGAGGAAGAGATGGGTGACTCAGCTTTAATGCTACTATGCATAATGAAATTGACAATTTTTTTCCTCTAGTACTGCTTGCTCTGAGAACCCTCACCTTCTCAGTTAAAGTTAGCCCTTCCGTAGCCAGGGGGTGGCGTTGAATTAGCAGTTTGCCCACCCTCAAACTCCTGGCTGCTTATATATATGACATATATACAGTATATGACATTGTTGCCCACCCTGAAAAAATATTTGCAAACAAACATCTAAAATCTTGGCTACAGCCCTGAGCCCTTCCATTAGGTGGAATGAGCCAGAAACTTCACCTGGTAGATCATGAGGAGCAGTGATAAATAAGTCCTCCTCACATACATTGGGATGGTCCCTACTGCTGCTGCTGACAAAAACAATGGGAATCTAGCACAAAGCCAGAAAATTTTGTGTAAAACATGGTGCTTGCCACCATGAGAGGAGTATCGAGAGCATCTTTCCATCCTTGCCAGTAAGAAGGGAAAGTGTTGCAGGTTTTTGTTTCTCCTGCAAGAAGGACAGGAAAGGGAGGGCTTATACTGCTCCTGTAAGCACAGTGCAACAACAATGGCATTTACATTGTGAAATCCACTCATCTGAGTTCTCATTAAAAATGTTTCAAACATGTTGTACCAGTAGGCAGGAAGAGTGAAGTCATCATCGGCTGCTACTCATATCCGAGCATACTTTTTTCTTCTTCCTGGAATTCATATTTTCAGTTGATGGATGTGTCTCTGGCAACTCAATAAACTGATCCTGGCATGAAACATGTGACCACACACACTACACTGAATAGATGGTGGAGGGCATAATTGAGTTTGATGAAGCTTCCATGCTTGTAACTTAGCTTCTTCATGTCTGCAGCATTCTCCTTTGAAGTGATTGGTAGCAGCAAATATAGTATGGTGCAAAAGTGGGTGATATACGGCTGCTGCCTCCCAGGTTTGTGGGTTTATACCTGACACCTTCATGGTTTGTTTGAGCTGGTCCTTATAACACTTCAAAAGAGCTCCGTGAGGTCTTCTACCGGAGCTAAGTTCCTGTTTTGTCCAAGTGTTTAATTGCTTTTGGTTTTGCCTTCAAGTCCTTGCTGCAAAAGCGCACCCTTTTTGTAAGATGCAAGCTGCATATTGTTTTCATTATGTTCTGATTGGTTCCCACCCTTTCTGAGAAGCCGGGTAAATGTATCTAGCTCTCCATCTGCTGTTCTGTGTATATAAGCAAGCCACCTCACCCTTATTCTTTGGTCTGAACTATCCAAGTTATGAGCTGCTAATAAATCATTTGTGCTTGAACTGTTCAATATTGGTCAGAGTATTTCCTACATTCGGACACAACATTGGCGATGAAGGTGGGATCTCGCTCTCCTGCTTTCGCTCCATTCTGCATCACAGAGCCAGAAAAATGGTGGCTCTATGAGATCCAGTTCAAGAACTTCTTAGTCATGCAGGACATCAATGAGGACGAAAAGAAGAATCTGTTTTCCTTGCCAATTGCGGGATGGCTACTCTGGAGCTGGCATCCAACCTGCTGCTTCTGATGGACATTGAGGTTGCATTGCTGAAGAATATCCTGGATGCACTACGGCCACACTTCAAGCCCACTGTGCCCATTTTTCCTGCATGCTTAGCATTTCACCGGAGGAACCAGCAACCAGATGAGTGGGTCGCAGACTACGTGGCGGCGCTCTGGTTGGCAGCTGTTCCCTGTAAATGGGAGAACCTAGAGGTCGCCCTCCATGATTGTCTTCTGGCAGGTTTGCAAGATGAGGCAGCTCAGAAACAATTGCTAAAACAAGAGAATCTGACATTTGCTCAAGTGCTTAGAGAGGCACTAGCATCCGAGGCCACAGATTCCGTGGTGAAAACCTTCAAGCAAAAGGCTGCTGAAGTCAACCCCCTACATGCAACACCTGTTGTTACAGCTCAGAAGGAGGCAGTCACCCAAAAGTTGCACAATTCCAGTTCGTCAGCATCTTCCAGCAACTCCGATACAGAGGACAACGTCCATAAGGTTCAGCCCATTCACTCCAATGGCACCATCCAGCCGTGGGGGATGTCATCTCTTTGCCCATTTAAGTCTGCTGAATGCCACATCTGTGGGGAAAAGGGGCACATTGACAAGGTGTGCCGGCAGCGTTCTGAGAAGTCTGCCAGGGACAAGGATCATTAAGAGCAGGAGCACCCGATCTCCAGGATCTTCACCAATCAAGGCTCCAGCCCAAGTTTCAGTGCTTGCATGGCAGCAGACCGTTTTGTTGCCGACATCAGTATTCAGCGTCAGCCTTGCTGCATGGAGGTTGATTCAGGAGCGTCCTACTCCGTCATCGCCCAGAAGCAATACTTCCAGATTCCTCCAGCTGACCGGCCTAAATTGCGGGCTCTGCAGGTCCAGCTGATAGATGTGCAAGGTCAGCATATCCCAGTGCTAGGTGTTGGTACTTTTGCTGTACAATTCAAGGGCAGGTCCATCAAACTCCTGCTGCTCGTGGTCAAAGTGGGTAAGCACAATTTGTTGGGTACGCAGTGGTTTGGGCCTCTGGGTATTGTTCTTGCAGGGGTTGGGAAGCCTGAGACTGGTTCCTCATGTTTTCAGCATGGTCATTCCCCAGAGAAACATTGCCCGGAACTGAGAGATTTCATGGGGGTCCTGTCAACACCAATTGGGACCCGTCTGTCCAGCCCTTTCGGCCAAAGCCCTGCTAAGTGCCTTTTGCACTCGAACATAGTCTAGTAATTGAACATACAAGCTTGGACATTGCTGCTGCTACTGACCCCCTCTTAATAAAGATTGTGTCATGGGTATAGGCCAGGTGGCCATCTCCACCGGTCTCTGAAGAGCTCAGGGGTTATTACTTGATACGTAATGAACTGCCTTTGGTAAAGGGATGCTTGGTATGGGGGGAAAGGGTAATAATTCCATCTGTGATACAGAACAAGGTACTATGTAATTTACACAAGTGTCACCCTGATATTGCCTGCTCAAAAGCGCTCGCCAGGAGCTGTGTCTGGTGGCCCAGGCTCAATTCAGACATTGAGGCTTGGGTTAGGCAATGTCATGTTTGCCAGTCCTCCAGGCCGGAGGAAGCCCACCAGTCCACTAGAAAGCTAGATACTGTTCAGGATCCCTGGTCACGAGTCCATATTGACTTTGCTGGCCCCTTTCACGGTCCAACATATCTGCTAATTGTTGATTCTTACTCGCAATGGTTAGAGGAGATCCCAGTATTAAGGTTTTCCACCAGTGTCATAATTCAGAAACTAATTCACGTTTTCTGTATTTTTGGGTTGCCAGAGGTTGTCGTTTTTCGCAACGATCTAACCTTCATTTCAAAGGAATTCCAAGGTTTTCTCAAGGGTAATGGTATTAGGCACACATCTACTGACTCCTTACACCCTACCACAGTTAATAAAGTGGAAGAACAATTCAAGAATGTCAGAGAAACACTTGAACATATGTGTTCGGATGGTTGCAACTTGCAGCTGTGTCAATTTCTGTTTACAAAAAGGGTTACTCCATTGGCCTCAGGTGTTTTGCCAGCGGACCTCTTATTGAATAGGAGGGTATGTATGGTTTTCAACCATAATTATACACCACAGCCCTCGTGGGGAAGGGGGAAGATCATAGCACAAGAAGGGCCAGTGTACGTGCCTCCCACACCACAAATGCCGACATTGTTCGAGGCAGACTCTGCAGCAGTTTTGAGTCTGGGAAGTGCACCTAAACCACCGGTCATGGTTTTTGCTCACAAGTCCTACATAAAACCTAGCCAGCTGGAGTCAGCCTGTGAGGCCACCGATGTGCCCATAGACCCTGGCTGTCCTGAACCCAGATTCTTAAGTTCCGAATTTGTCATGCAATCCAAATGACTCTATGATTCACCCAAGCGATTTTGAGGGCGAGCGGTTACTCTTTACTTAGGGGGGAGAAATGTTGTGTCCAAGTGTTTAATTGGTGTTGGTTTTGCATTCAAGTCCTTGCTGAAAAAGTACGCCATTTTTGTAAGGTGCAAACTGCATGTTATTTTCATTATGTTCAGATTGGTTCCCGGCTTTTCTAAGAAGCCAGGCAAATGTATCTAGTTCTCCATCTGCTGTTTTGAGTATATAAGCAAGCCACCTCACCCTCATTCTTTGGTCCGAACCATGCAAGTTATGAGCTGCTAATAAATCACTTGTGTTTGAACTGTTCAATGTGGATTGCCCAGGCCGCTAATTGGACAGCTACCTTTCCCAATGGGTTTGTCGGGGTTTGCAAACAATCCCGAGACCATCCTGGCTCGACAGGAAAGGAAATTGGGTACGGGCAAATTAGTTATAGGGAGCAATTGTGACTCCATGTTTACTTGGCTGAGGGCACTGAAAGCAGTAGAGCAAGTGTCAGGTAAAGAGAGACTCAAGGTCTCGCAAACAGCTACGGTATCTCGCTCACGTCCGTGTACTGAGCAGACACTAACCACAGTTAGACCAAATAGCTATGCATAGGTACACAGCGCCTTCTAGGAGTTAGATAACATGGGAACAATGAGTCCCACCGCAATCCGCTGATATAGCCTGCCTATGGGCAACCTAGGCACGCAGGCTGGTAAGTGTAACCCAATCAGCCAAGTGCCACATAGTAAACTTTATGACACAGGGGTCTCACGCGGGCTGTGCGTGCTGACTCCCAATTGTAGTCAATAAATACAGTCCACCCAAGGATTCGGGGCTGACTTTTACCATCATACTTCAGTCTCGCATGCCTCCCTTGAGTTCAGCACCTTGACTCCCACAGACCATTACAACAGTTCAATACAGGTCAGAGTATTTCCTTCATTCGGACACAACAGTCCCCCTTAAAGAATTTGACAAGGAAGCCTGGAACCATCCATATGGTGGACTTGCCCAATCCATCTAAGACGATGGGTGACCTATGATGAAAGCTTCAATGCTATTTACATTTGCATTTTCAAGAACTGTGATGATAGTGACAGTCATCTCACTTGATGTTCAAGAAGTATCAGTACCACAATAAATAAGCAGGTTTTCTTTGAATTGACCTAGTGTGAAGCCATGTACCGATGAGGATTGAAGTTTGGCACAAACTGCATTTCGGCAGTTTTAAGTGTGACCTGGACATGAAAGAAGAAAATCTGGTTTTCTATACCTTTATGGTTTTTTTTATTAAAAAAATCACTACTACCATGGAAAATGGATTTGCTCAGCACTGACATCCACTTCTCAATCTACATAATTCACTGACACTTTTATGTTAAAGAATTAGAAATAAGATTTATTGGTGTTCCTTTTTTAATTTTACAACACATCCTCTGTGCTGGAGTAGGGGTAAAGTTATTCATTGTGAATATTATTCACTGCAAATGTTGTCTTTTTAAAGCCTGAATTTTCCCAATGTATTTATTCATAAACATTCAATGAATAGATTTTGCAAATAGGGAAGATGCTGGTTGCTGAGGACGAAGAGCTGGAGGGTCACTTCTTAACAGAAAACACTGGCCACATTTATTGATCGGTGAGCTTTAAAAATGCAGTTTAAAAACAAACAAACAAAAAACAAAATGATTGGGCACAGCTTTCATATAGATGATTGAGACATTCCATGTACACAGTCATGTATAACTCAGAACTAGTATTTCACTTATATGTTGTGAATGTAGAAATGGTATCTCACTGCTGTCTTAATGGTTCAACTGTAGTAAACTACTGATGGTCCTTAGTTGATATTGATATTAGTTGATTTAAAAAAGGCAGGGCTAGAAATAGAAATTGGGCATAGATAATCTCAAGTGTTGCTATTTCTTCACACTAGTGGGAAAACTAAAACCAGAGCACCAACAGAATCCAGACCACACTAACAGATACTTGTTCTTGGAAAATTTACTGTCCCAGAAACAACCAGCTTTTATGGCCAGTAGCCATGCTACCTGCAAGATTCAGGATATTTATTGCCACCCAAAAGTAGCTTTTCCAAGCTCTGGAGGATTCTGCCTGAAGGAGAGCCAGGATTAACTATCTTCAAGGTATTTTGAAGCTGGGCATGATCAGTCTATTCAAATATTTTTTGTTCCTTACTCAACTACAATCTTGAGGTTACACAAGAGCAAAATCAAATTAGATCGAGGAAGGAGCTCACTGGATGATGAATACCATTCCTTGTCACTTAGAAGACCCTGAATAGGCTGAGGTTTGGAATACCTAAATGTAAAATCAACATGCTCAAGTGGGGGTTGCTGGCAAACAACAACACAATGGGAAAATGTGTAAAGATACTTAGATGTTCTGGTAGAAATATGAAGCAGCCAGCATAGCATGGCTAAACACTTTATTAGGCAGACAGAACATGGGGAGGAATGGCTTGGACTCCTCAATATATACTCTCAGAAATGGATACATTTGGGTGGGAAGTGACAGGAAGGGGAGTGGGGTAACTGGGAGGTTATCAGACCAGAGTGAAGACTGTATAAGTCAATCCGGGGGCGTGGCCAAGATGGCAGAGGATTAATACACACTTTATTTGCTCGCACTGAAAATGGGACTAAAAAAGTGATATATACCTTTAAAAACTATTGAAAAACCCACCGGAAAGAGTCAAGCGGGTTCATCTTTTTAAAGAGGTTATTTTGCGATCTCTATTGCCTGGGAATTGGAGTCTGCGGAGTCTGCGGAGTCTGCGGAGTCTGCGGAGTCTGCGGAGCGGCGAAGGCTGGTAAGGCAGACAGGAAGATGGAAAGACCGAGAGAGGAGATCGGTAAAGCCAGGCTAACTCATTAAAAATAAAATTAAAGACGACCCCAAAGAGGCTTGGAGTGGGTGCGGTGGACCAAGGGCTTGCCAAAGGAGTGTGGTGGAGATTGCCCGGTGAAAGAAAAAAGAATGGAAGGGTAAGCGATAATGGCGGCAGAGTCTGAATCGAAACTTAACTAAAAGTTGGGTCCGAGAGAGGAAAGAGGCGAGAAGGAGTGATTGTTTCTCGGCTGTTTGGAAAAGTGCTTTGGGTGGCTTTGAAAGAAAAAAAGCTGCTGAGGAGCGAGTAAGGAGAGGACGATTCTGGTGGTTCCAGGTGAAGGAGGAGAAGGAGGGGGGGGAGATTGGTTTTGCCCTCGGACGCCACAGTGACTTTGAGCTATTTTATATATATATATATATATATATATATATATATATATATATATATATATATATATATATATATATATATATATATATATATATATATATATATATATATATATATATATATATATATATATATATATATATATATATCCCTTTTTGCTATCTAGCTTCAGTATGGATTACACAATTTTACCACAGAGTGGTTTATTTTTCTCTGACTCTTAGCCTGTTTGGACAAAGGGAAAAGTACTGGCATGCTGAATTGACTGTTTTTTTAAATATATATTATGCTCTCCTCCTCTCCCTGCTGTGTGGATACAATGTTTTTGATTGCTTAGACAACTAGCAAGATTTTGGATACAAAGTGCCATTCCCAAGCAGTGGATTGTGGATTATCAGCTTCTCCAACCTCATTTCTCTTTTTGATATTTATATTCATCTAGGATCTCCGATATAGTCTAATTGGACTTCGGTGTTGAAAAATTACAATAACTAGTGGAGTGGAGTTCTCATTAAAGGTGGTGGCTGGCAAGATTGGATTTTTTTTCCTCTTTACTTTGAGATCTGATAATTCTAATAATATCATCTTTTGGATCTATACCCCCAACATTACTATCTTTGAACCATCAATTGGTTGGCCTTTCATTTGCTCTTGTCATTTGGTCTTTTGGATATTAAGGAAGTAACTTCATTCTTCACTGTTGGGAAATTTGATGTGATTGAATTCTGGAACAGTCTCAGGGAGAGGATTTTGTGGGATTGAAAAGGACTGCTGCATTGAAATTATTATTCGATATCACAATGGATAAAGCGGCAAGGAGTAAGAGGAAGGAAGAGGAAGTCGTGAAACTGAAAATAAAGGGTAAAGCAAAAGCTGTGGAGCCACCCTCATCGTCATCTTCATCATCGCCTGAACCCCCAGCTGACCAGACACAAATAATGGTGGAACTTGGTAAATTGTTTCAAAAAATTGAAAGGATGGAAGAAGCAAGGGTCAAGGATAAAAATGAAATGTTGGTTAAATTAACTGGATCGATTACTGACATTTCTAAAAAAATTGATTTAAATACTCACAAGCTAGAGGGTAATGTTAAGTTGATGCAAAATGATATGAAAACGATGAAAGGGGATTTGAAAGGGATGCAGGAGGAGGTGAAGGAAAATATGATGAAGCTGGATGGGCAAGAAAAAAGGAGTGATGTGATGGAAGAGATGATGAGAAAATAGAATATTGTGATATCTCATATGACTCAAAGAACACCAGACCAGCTAAGAGATAGAATAGTTAATTGGTTAAACAATTTGAAAATGTCAATGAAGACATTGTAAGTGCTTATAGAGTGGGACCAAGAAGGGGGGAAAATGAACACAGGAACGTTTTGGTTAAATTTGCAAATTGGGGGGACAAACTGAAGGTGATGGCTTTTTAAAAACAAGCAGGTTCTGGCGTTCTGAAAATTGATGGAACTGATGTGGAGGTATATAATGATATCCCAATTAAGGAACATGGTTGGAGATATAAAATGAAACCGGTAACAAAAATTCTGATTAAAAAGCGATAAAATATAATTGGAGACCTCCACAACAGTTAAGATTTTTCTATGACAAAAAGATGCAGGTGATTGATGAAAGGACTAATGCTCTGGAATATTTGACTTTACTTGATTTGGTCAGCGTGGGTTCAAACGAATGGTTGGAATTAAGGAAAGATTTGTTGGTGTCAGGAGGGATAAAAAGAGATTATGGAGAAACAGATGAGGGAGGTGCTGCGGGAGGAGAGCAAACTGGAGGTGTTGGGGCAGAATTGTCATTGATAGTGGTGGAGGAGGAGCCAAGCAAAGGCTAGAAGGGAAAGGGAAGGAAGGTGAGAATTTCTAAAGGTGACGAGGTATTTTTAATAGTTTGTATTTTTAAAATGTGGATTGTGCGCTTGAGCATTAATTAATATGCCTATGTTACACATTCCCCCCCTCCCCTCTTGGGTAGTCAAAGGTGCTTTTTTCCCTTCCTTTTTTGAAGGAGAAAGTGGGGAGGTTGTCAATGTGTGTTTTATGTTTTGTTTTAATTATTTTAGGTTAATTGGTAGCACGCCCAATGGAGAGCTTAGGAGAGATAAAAGTGGGGGACAATTTCAATTATGAGAGCAATAAAGGTATTAACATGGAATGTAAAAGGTACAGGATCTCAAATTAAGAGGAGGAGGATACAATCAGCTTTGAAGAGGGATAGACCGGATATAGCCTTTTTATAGGAAACTCATCAAAAATCTCAAGATACAAATAAAATATTTTTAAGTTGGATGCAGCATTATGAAAAATCTTATGGCACATCGAAATCAAGAGGAGTTGCAATTTTGATTTCGACTAGACTGGGGCTTGAGATAACAAATAGTATTTCAGATTTGGAAGGGAGATTTTTGATAGTGAAAGGGAAAATAGACGATGAGGAAATAAAGTTGGTAAATATATATGCCCCAAATGATCATCAAGCAGAATTTTTAGAGAAAATGTGCATGATATTGGTAAAAGAAAATTCAAGAAGGATGATCGTGGCTGGTGACTTTAATTTAGTAAGATCAAATTTGGATTGTACAAATATCAAGAAGTGGAAAAGGGATTAAAGGGCAAATGTTGGATAATTGGATGACTGCTTTAGGCTTGAAAGATGCTTGGAGAGAACTTAAGGGATCAGAAAGGGTATATTCTTATTTTTTGCAGGTTTACAACTCCTATTCCAGAATAGATTATATATTTGTATCTGAAAATTTGGATAAAAATATGGAGGAAATGGAAGTCGGAATATTTAAGGAATCTGATCATGCCAAGGTGATACTGGATTTGAAATTACGGAACGAGATTAGATCAAGGAGAACTTGGAAATATGATCCTAACCTATTCAGAGACCAGAAGTGTAAATGACAATTATGAAGAGTTGGAGTGAAAGGTGGCATTGGAACGATAACGGTGAGGTAGAATAGAATGTGGTCTGGGATACCATGAAGTCAATTTTCAGAGGGGAGTGTATAAAGTTAGCAAGTAATAGATATAAAAATTATAAATTAACACAGGATAAGCTTGAAAAGCAGATAAAACAGTTACAGGAGGAGCATTCAAAAACAAAGAATAAAAAAGTTTTTGCTAATTTATTAAGATTAAAGACTGAATTGGAGGTAAAGAAATTGAAAAGGTGAAAAGAGATTTGGTGTATTTAAAAAGGGAATATTTTGAATTTAGTAATAAAAATTCAAAATTATTAGCAAAAGCAGCAAAGGATAAAAGGGAAAAGAGGGTAATTGGAGTTTTGATTAATGAACAAGGGATAAGATGTAATAAAATAAAGGATAAATGTAAAATTGTGAAGGATTTTTATCAAGCTCTTTATGCAAAGAAAGATATAGATGAGGGAAAACTTAAAAAGCAACTAGAGATGCAAATAATTAGTGGAATAAAACAGGAACATAGGGATAGAATGGAAGAATTAGTGACAGAGAAAGAAGTAAAATAGGTAATTGCTAGATTGAAGTTGGGAAAAGCCCCTGGAGAAGATGGGTTGCCCACGGATTTTTATAAGGAATTTGGAGATATTGTGGTATCAAAGGTGGCAAAATTATATAATTATATATTAGATGGAGGGCACATCCCGACTTCATGGTATAGGACCGCAATTGTACTTTTGCCAAAACCTGGAAAGAATTTAGAGAAAGTAGAATCCTATAGACCCATTTCATTGATAAATCAAGACACCAAGATCTTCACAGCAATACTTGCTAACGTTTGAATAATTTCATGGGGGAATACATAAATAGTGATCAAGTGGGGTTTTTGAAAGGAAGACACATGGCAGCTTTGACCAGAAGAGTAGTGGATTTAGTTGATACGGTGAGTCAAACAAAAGAAAAAGTGGGATTAATATCTCTGGATATATTCAAGGCTTTTGACTCTCTACAATGGATTTCAATTAAGGAAATAATTAAAAGTTATGGATTTGGTGTCAAATTTAGAAGGGTAATTGGCCAATTATATCAGCAAGGAATAGCCACTGTCAGAGTAAACGATGAGGTTACAGACGAGGTAAAGTTGGAGGCAGGTATGAGACAGGGCTGTCCTTTATCTCCAATACTGTTTATCATGGCAATGGAGTTATTAGCAAAAGTTATAAGAGAGGAAGGAAAAATAGAGGGGATTATGGGAAATAAGATAAGTATGTATGCCGATGACACTTTGATAATTGTAAAACAACCAGAGAAGGTAATGAATAGAATTAGGCATCAACTAAAGGAATTTGAGGACATTACTGGGTTGAAAATAAATTGGGATAAATCAGAAATGATGCTTTGCAATATGGATGAGAAAGATCAGAAGAAGATAAAGATATAGTTAATATTCAGATTAAGAATAAGATGAAATATCTGGGAATAATTATATCAAGCAAATTGGAAGAGTTTAAAAGATTGAACTATGATAGTTTGAAAACTGAAATTAAGAATGGGATACAAAGTTTTCAAAAGTTGAAACTGTCATGGTTCGGGAGAATTGCACTCGCTAAAATGATGCTGCTACCTAGAATAATTTTTTTATTTGATGCGTTAGCAATTCAATTGAAGGACAAGGAAATTTAGGAGTTTCAAAAACTGATTAACAATTTTTGTAATGGTGGAAAGAAATCCAGGTTACCAAAAAAGCTATGGTATTTACTGCAGAAAGAGGGAGGGTTGGGCATGCCGAATTTGAAGGCATACTATCGGGCATTTCAAATCAAGAATGTTGTGAAGATCTTGGCAAGGGAAAGGTAATATGTGAGGATATCGAGATGAGGGACTATAGACACATGGGTAAAATGGTCTTTTTAGGTTGTAATCTGGGAAAGATAGTGACTAAAAATATTATGATGAAAGAATTAATGAATGTATGGAAGAGAGTGAAGAAGGATTTGGTTCCGAATGTCTCTCCAATACTGGAAATTTTAGACATGGCGAGTTTTCCAATTAATATAAATGAGGAGATAAAGGAGGTATTGAAGAAAAATGACGTTATACTGTTGAAAGACTGGTTCCGGATATGCAGCGATGAGGCTAGTAGGATAAAATTGTTTGAGCAATTAAAAATCAATTGGTTTCAGAGATTGAGGATTATTAAATGGAACAGTAAATACATGAGTGACTATGATTTGGAAAGAGAAAAGACGGAATTTGAAGAGCTGATTCTAAAAATCAGAAAGGGGGATAAAAATATTAAGGGACTAGTTAGTAAATTGTATACAATACTAAATAAGGATGGTGATCCACAAGAGGATTTGAAATTAAAGTGGGAACAAGAATTGAATATAAAGATAGGAAATGATATATGGAGAAATAAATGGAAAAAGAGGATTATGAGAACTATGTCGGTTAGAATAAAGGAACATAATTTTAAAATGTTGTGGAGATGGTATCTGACCCCAGTGAGGTTACACCAAATGGACAATAAAAAAGATAAAATGTGTTGGAGATGCAAGGGCATTATTGGAACGTATGAACACATGTGGTGGGGTTGTAAAGTGGTTAAAGATTTTTGGAAAAGAATTGAAAAAGAAATTGGAGAAATATTGGGCAAGATGCTTAAATTAGGTTCAGGTACTATTCTGTTAACAAATGTGGAAGGTATTAATTTAAACAAGGATGAGAAAGAGTTACTAGAAATAATGACTACAACGGCTAGATATTGTATTGCTAGACATTGGAAAAACAATGTAATTATACAAACTGAAGAGTGGTATTATCTCTACAGTGTAATCTGTCTTTTTTAAAAAGAAAAGAAAAATCTCTTGACAGCGTAATGTTTTCATGGTCAAAATCCTGTTATGCAACTATGAGAATGCAACTCAAGGTTGTGCCCACAGTAATTGCAATACCTCCAAGGTGGAAAAGCTATCTACAAAACACTTATGTCAGCGCATTGCACAATTGGTCATGTTGGAGGTGCATGACTGGTTGCACAATTGAACTGTGTCATGCCTGTCACATTTGCATAGTGTAACTTTACGTTACACCAGCATGCACAGGATTTTGCCCAATATTATTTATTTGGTACCTAGCACACTCTGACCCCACCCCACCCTCAATCAGTACGGTAATTCAGAAAGCAGCTCCATTAATCCCTGAGTAGTTCAGAGTCTGCCTGATCTGACCTAACTCAGAACCCAAAACTCTGCCAGAAATCCAAATCTTTACACTTCCCATTAACTATATTTTGACTCCACCAATAACTATATAGCTACATATATAATTTTAAGGGAACTGTTGATCACACACACCAGCAGTGTCCTATGGTCAATTCTTATGAAAATGACAAATAGTGATAACCTTTGTGAAGAAACTTAGAAAACAATTTAATATTTTCTATTGTCTTGTCTATTCTATTGGCACCAAAGTGACAGAAAGTCCACTTGGTATGTGATAAATCATTGATATGGAATATGTAGAAAGAGAGAGAGAACTAGGAAAAGGCAGAAAGCAATCCTTTGATGTTTCTATAACTACAGGGTGGTCCGTAAGTCCCTACCTGTCTATATGTATAATATTTTTTTCTATTTTTTTCAGAGAAATATGGCCAATTTAAGCCCATATACACTTGAAGAGCATATTGTGACGTGTACGTAGGTACATGAGCGCAAGAATACTGGTGACACCCTGAATACAATAAGTGGCAAATTTAGAGAAATATTCAATAGGGACTTTACAGGCCACCCTGTATATTACTAATCTCTAATCAGTCTGAATAAAATCATTGACTCATGCTCTCAGTCACAACACATCCTACATCTTCTCCCTCTCTAGTCTGATGTTTCTCCTTCTACCTATAAATACAGTTCTTGGAGGCATGCTGTTCAAATCAGCCAAATGTATTTGATATTAAGGATTTGTCTAAACAAGAAATTTCTCCACTTTACCTAGTAATGCATTTTCCCATTTTTATAATACCTCCATTTAAATGAAATATCATGTGCTGCCTAGTTTAGGATCAACAAGACATTTTATTGACTTTTGTATGTAAGAGGAGTGTTTGGGTGATTCTGACACACCATGCCAAGAACCTTCCATTTATTAACTTTCATAGATTGCTGTTTATGTTTCAAAAGCAAATCTCCCAAAAGACAGGGGGTGGGGGGTTTCAAGTCTAGTAACAGAAGCAAGTGGCAATATGTTAGTAATGCAGGGCAGCATTAGCTGTTATTGCAAATGTGCTCCGACTGCTCTTCCCAAGAAACTTAACTTTGTGTCTCTATCCTCCTGCCTCCTCCCACTACATGTCATGCTACAAAAAGTGCATTGCAAGATCTTTGTCATGACTCCAGTGGTGGGATTCAATTTTTTTACTACCTACTATGTGGCCGTGGTATGGTGGGCATGGCCAGGGAAAAAGCCCTGTGTTGCACCCAAATTAAGACTACTTTATTTCAAAACTTGGGGTGGGGTCTGTGTTGTACCCAAATTAAGACTACTTTATTTCAAAACTTGGGGTGGGGTCATCCGTAATTTCTGGCGAAGTGGGGCAAACCTACTGAATCCCACCACTGGATGACTCTATTGTAGATGTAGCCAAAGTGTGATTGTGGACAACGTAGGGGCTCATCTGTAGCCTTGCAGCACTTCTGAGCCAACTCAGCACTTTAGTTTTTAGAAAGCTTTTTTAAAATCAAAGAAACCAATTTGTAACCTTGGGTAGGAGGCCATTTTGGAGGACGTCTTTGCTCTTTTAGGCTGAGGAGGGAACTTTCCTTCCTAAATTGTACGACACTTAAAATAACTCAGGATCAGAATTAGAAGAACAATTTTGGCAGGCCCCTCAGTGGCATAAATGGTGGGTGCTATATTGCAGTAGCAGTTACCTTAGGACTGGGGAGGGGCAATTTGATATTTAAGGGGGGCAATTTGAGAATGTGTTATTAACAGTGAGTGGCCTTTTATGCTTTCCCCACATGAATAGTTCACTTTTTGAATAGAATTATATGTCATGGGGGGGGTGTCATCAGGATTTTAAAGATGCTTCAGTGGGGTGTGGCTGAATTTTTTTTGGGGTACCACTGCCTTAGCACTAATTTTAAAAAACTGGTTCTATTCTATTTCTTTTAACTTTGAATGGATATGTTTTTAAATAATATATTTTAACTACATTTTAAGCATTTAAATTTTAAAAATTTTACCTGGCTATTTTTTCTAATAATATATTTTAACTACATTCTAAACATTTAAGGGACTGCAGTGGCTCAAGTGGCCAAGACACTGAACTCGATGAGTGGAAGGTCAAAGTTTGATTCCCGAGTACTGCACAATGGAGTGAGCTTCTGTGTCGGTGCCAGCTCCTGTCAACCTAGGAGTTCAAAAGCAAGAAATTGCAAGTAGATAAATAGGGACCACTTTGGTGGGAAGGTAAACAGCATTCCATTCACTCCAGTGTTGAGGAATGCCTGCCACATGCCCATGGAAATGTCTACAAAGAATGCAAGCGTGGCGCCAAAATGGCCGCCGCGCTCTTTGCGGGCCCCCCCCCACAGGACGAAGGATCCGGGTAGTTTAGGGCGTGGCCAGCTCCCTTATAAAAGGGGTGGCTACGAGGCAGCCGAGCTGCCATTTTAGCTAAGCGACGGAGCGGAGAAGTTTTTTCCCCTGTGTCTCCGTCGCTCCTTACGTTGCTTGGGAAGCCTTTTGGCGGCGAATCTTCTCTTTCGGCTTCCCTTTGCCCAGATTGAGATGCCTTCAAAGAAGAAGGCGGCTTCGAGTGCGGCTCGCGCTGTCAGGAGGCGCAATCCGGGTCGGAGGACCGCGGTGGCGCCTCCCCAGCAGCCGCCTTTGCCAGTACCCGCCGGGACCGGCGGGATGGGGTCGATCACCCCTTGGCCAGAAGCGGGAGACCCGAGCATGGGCCCGGTAAGGGCTGCGGCCCGCGGCCCGCAAGCGGTGGACACCGCTCCTGGCTCTGCCCATCCTGCTGGGCCTGCAGCAGTTGGGGCGCAGCTTCCCCCGGGGCCTTCTAGCCTTGGGGGGTGGTGTGGCCCCCTGCCTTGGCAGGTGCCTGCACCGACCCTGCCGGGCTTCGGTGTGGGGCAATGGCCCTATTTGGGTCCTGGGGTACAGGGACCTGTACCCGCGCCTGTAACAGGCGAGCCGGCCGGCCCTTGGCCCCATGTCAGCGTGGAGGCCTTACTGGCCTGCGTTGCGGCCCTGGAGGCGTCCTTGGCTCGGGCCAGCCATGCTGGGGCTCCCTGTGGGGTTCGTTTAGAGGCGTCGCTGGCTGGGCAACAGCAAGCGACGGGACGGGTCGAGCTGCTGCAGGCGCGTGGCGTGACTTCGGCCACTGCCTCGCAGCTCCCCAGCCGGCAAGCAGGTGCGGGTCAGGCCCCGATGATGAGCTCTACGGCGGTCGTGAGCTCCGACGCCCCCGGTGGGCCGGAACCCCCGGTGGGGGCGGCCCGCGGGGGTGCAACATGTGAGTATGCGGTCCAAGCCAGTACACCTACACACATTGCCGCTATGGGGGGGGGGCTTTTCAATGGCCTTGGCCTCGCGCGGGTGGCGCGGTGGCCCAGCCGCCGGCGCCCCACCCGGCGATGATAACTGCCACCCAGAGCCCTGGGGTCGGGGGTGTTCCCTACCCTGCGGGGAATGTATTGGGGGTGGCTGGACTAGCACAGGCCCCTTTTCAGATGCCCGCGTTGTCTGCGGTGCCGGTTTCGACCTTGCCAACGGCGGGGTATTCTTTGCCACTGGGTGACCACCTAGCACAGGCCACCAGAGAAAAGATATGGCGGGGGGAGTATGTAGATATCTTCTCACTCCTAAACAGAGAGCCCACCAAGGAGGAGAGGGAGGGGCAGGATGAGAAGGATAAGGAGCAGGCACGTCGTCGCAAGCCACCACGTACCTGGGCCAACTGGCTGCCGGCTTACTTAATCTACATGGCAGTGTACCTGAGGGCGCGGCCGGATTTGGCTATTCCGATGGTCCAATATTTGGACAACATCTATAGGGCGATGGTCGATTTTCCGGGCCCCTTGTGGTTGGCTTATGACGAGGAATTCCGTATGCGGATTCCCCTGCACCCCGAGATGAGGTGGGACGAGCCGTGCCAGAGGCTTTGGCTTCTGTACATGACGCCCACGGGCCCCGCGCCAGGGGAGAGATACCATTGTGGACATGCGGTCCAGCGAGCGGCCCCAGCACAGGTTCCCCGCCAGGTGGCGGGGCAGGGGGTTCCAGCCCGCCTGCTGTGCTGGACTTTCTCGTCCAATGGTTCCTGCAATAGGAAGAATTGCAAGTACAGGCATGAGTGTCCCACCTGTGCGGGCCCCCACGCAGCCTCTGCCTGTCCCAGGCCTGGAGGGACACGGGGCAGAGGGAAGGGCGGACAGTGGGCTGGCAAGTCTGCCACAGATGGAGCTAGTTCACCGAAAGGCCCCCTCCCCAATTAATGTGCGTATGTTGGAGCGTTGGCTCACATCGTACCCAAAGGGGGAGGATGCGGAGTATCTCCTTCAGGGTTTTAAGCAGGGGTTCCGTATCCCTTTCATGGGTGATAGGTCCCCTCAGGATGCCCCCAACCTTTTATCCCTTAGGGGGAGGGAGGAGGTGGCTGCTGCCAGCATCATGAAGGAGGTAGATGCGGGCAGGGTCGCTGGCCCTTTCCCTGCACCCCCGTTTCCTAATCTTAAGGTTTCGCCCCTGGGCTTGGTTCCCAAAAAGTCTATAGGCAAGTTTCGCCTTATTCATCATTTGTCCTACCCAGCCGGCCGATCGGTCAATGATGCTATCCCTGATGACCTTTGTTCAGTCAGGTATACATCTTTTGACCACGCGCTGCGCATGGTGCGCTCGTGTGGCCGGGGGCCCCTGCTGGCTAAGTGCAACATTAAGTCGGCTTTTCGCCTTTTGCCAGTGCATCCGGGCGACTTTGAGTTGCTGGGTTTTAAATTTCGGGGCGAATATTATTTTGATAAGGCCATGCCTTTTGGCTGTTCCATATCATGCTCGGCCTTTGAGCGTTTCAGTACCTACTTAGAGTGGGCTTTCGTCCGCAGGTCAGGGTCCCGGTCTGTAGCCCATTACCTGGATGACTTTTTATTCGGGGGTGAACGGGGCTGGGACACGTGCACACGTCTCCTCACTACATTTCAGACGCTAATGGAGGAACTCGGTGTCCCTTTAGCACCCGAAAAGACCGAGGGCCCATCTATCAAGCTAGTATTCCTGGGGGTGGAGATTGACACAGTAGCGCAGGCTTCTGTGAAGGGGGGAGAAGGTGTCCAGGATAGTGGCCCTTATCTCGGATTTGCTGGCCAAGCGCAAGGCATCACTGAGGGAACTGCAGGTGCTACATGGTCACCTCAATTTCGCTTGCAGGGTGGTCGCACCGGGCAGGGCTTTTGCTCGGCGCTTGTGCGACGCCATGGCAGGGTTATCCAGGCCTCACCACAGAGTCAGGCTTACCCGGGGCATCAGGGCAGACATGTTTGTCTGGTTACAGTTCCTGAGGGAGTTCAATGGGGTCTCATTTTGGAGGTCTGACCTCCTGGCTTCCCCCAATTTTCAGATCCAGTCTGATGCCTCAGGATCCCTGGGTTATGGGATGTACTTCAATGGGAAGTGGGCCTATGGTGGGTGGCCACCGGCCTGGGCAGGCACGGGTCGCCTGCGCGATCTCACATACCTGGAATTTTTCCCTATCCTGGGTGCTTTGATGCTATGGGGCGAGGAATGGGCCAACTCGGTCGTGCATTTCTGGTGTGACAACGCTGCTGTTGTCCACATTGTCAATGCACAGACTTCCAAATCGCCCAGGGTTATGGACCTAGTGCGCCAGTTTGTGCTGCGCTGCCTGCGCCTCAACGTCTTGTTCAGGGCTAGGCATGTCCCAGGGGTTAATAATGATATTGCTGACGCTTTGTCCCGCCTGCAGATCTCCCGGTTCCGTGCCTTGGCCCCGGATGCGGAGGAATTTCCCTCGCCACTCCCGGACGAGATGTGGACCATTGGCAAGGAGAGGTGAACCGGGCGATTGGCCTGTCACTAGCGCCACGCACGCGTAAGGCGTACCAACAAGCATTTAATTCTTACAGGGCATTTTCTGCCCAATTTCACCTGCCAGAGACCTGGCCTATCCCGGTGGACCATGTTCTGCGGTTCATGGTTCACCTGCATGCCCAGGGCCTCGCACCTCGCACCATAGCATCCAAGCTCTCGGCGCTGGCTTTTATGGCCAAAGTGGGAGGTCATGTGGACAGCACCTCTGACTTCCGTGTGAGACATGTTTTGGAGGGGTGGGTGCGCGAGCGCGGGCATTGCCCGGACGACCGGCACCCTATTTCCCCAGGGGTTCTTACCCAGTTGGCCCGGGGCTGGCCAGGCCTCTGTTTTGATCATTATGAGGCAGCCCTTTTCCATGCAGCCACAACGGTGGCATTTTTTGGAGCGCTCCGCATCAGCGAACTTGTGATGCTGTCTAAGGCGGATGCAAGTTGTAGGGCACTGGAACTCGAGGATGTCTATGTTGCCAAAGACTGGGCCCAGTTGAGGATACGCTCCTCTAAGACCGATCAGCATGGCGTAGGCAGTGGTGTAAGGCTGCTACGGTGTTCTTTGGCAGACATCTGTCCGGTTGGTGCCCTACAGGAGTTTCTTGCACTGCGTGGCACGCACCATGGCCCGTTTTTCTGTCACCAAGATGGGTCTCCCCTTACTAAATTTCAGTTTTGGAAGGTGACAGGCAGAGCCCTCACCAGGGTGGGCCTACCAGGTGCCCGTTATGGCACACATTCATTCCGTATTGGGGCAGCCTCTACAGCAGCTGCTTTTGGGTACTCCGGGGCTGACATACGCAGCATGGGGAGGTGGGGTTCGCAATGTTTTCAGTTTTATGTGCGCCCACTTCCGCCGTGAGTACCAATTCAGTCACCTTACCTTCCTTTTTTCCTCAATTTTCTTACAGACCCTGGGTGTCGTATTACACCGGTGACAGTATGGCTGGTGGGCCACAGCTATGTGCAAAGGGCAGCGCGTTACACTGCGGCGACAGAGTGGGGACCCCGACTGGGACTGGGTGAACACGCCAGTCTCACATGGCATGGTAAGCCTGGGATGTTATGGCGGGAGCTGCTGCCTTTTCTTTTTTCAGGCAGAAGTGCTGACCCGCCTGACATTCTCATCATACACCTGGGGGGCAATGATTTGGGTCGGGTCACCGGCTTATCGCTCAAGCATGCGATTTGCGAGGACCTCGCCTACTTGCACTACGCCTGGCCTCCCACAACCCTGGTTTGGTCGGACATGATTCCGCGCCATTCTTACAGAGGGGGCGATGACCTCATGGCCCTTGACTGCGCTAGGCGCGCGGTCAATAGGGCGGTGGCACGGTTCCTTGCCGACAGGGCTTGGGGACGGGTCAGTCGTCACCCCGCTATTAGCCTACAAAATTATGACTTGTATGCAGGGGATGGGGTCCCTCTGTCGCGAGGAGGTATGGATCTCCTGTTGGGTGATTGGCGAGCAGGCCTGTTGACCGAGCTGACGGTCTGGGGGGGGGGCGTCAGGCCTTCTTTGAAGCCCCTCCGTGTGGCGGGTAGCACTGGTAAGGTAAACAGTTATGACCCACAGGTATCCGGCAGGTTCGCAATTGACTGGACAACACTAGATAGGAATAAATTAGTTAAACGTTGTCCGGTCAACGACGAACCAGGCGACAGGGTGATGGCGATAGCTAGCCAGCATGCATCACCCCATGATTTCACGGATACGAGTCAGAGGGTGGGGTCATGAGTTAGATATTGACTACGGTCAACAATTTGTTTGTTGTCAACAAACAAATTGATACAAATTGATACATTGTAACCAATTGCCGTGGGCAATTTTGGGTGGTACCTTACCAGTGTTACTTCGGCCTGCTTGCCTTAAGAATTATGATTGGTCGTTTTACCAATACAAATTTATAATTCGGACTAGGGCATGAATCAATAAATGTGGCCCAATGCTGTTATCCACTTTCAATGATGTCTGAGTCCGTTATTGGGGGGTGCGCCTGCAAAGACAGCACTTGCTCTTTTGCTATAAAGAGAGATGAGCACTGAACCCTAGAGTCGTATATGACTGGCTTTCAAGCAAGGACGACCTTTACCTAAACATTTAAATTTTAAATTTCTTTACCTCTCATTTTACTATGCTGATTGTAGACCATAATAAAATGATACATTGACTCAAGAACTGCCCGTACCAAATTGGGGTGATGGATTAAATTATTTCCTGCACCCAGTACAGGGAACACTAGAGGGGTTTCACCCTCCAAGGAGCAGGAATGGGCTTGTGTGTCCCACCACATGCGTACCTCTGAAAAATTGTTCTACTGGATAATAAGACATCCTCTTCCTGATTGATTTTCATGAGAGCTCAGTGAGTTGGTTACCTGGCAGCAGAGCGGGGATCAGGAGTTTGATTCAGCCTGTGTGGTCCCAGGAAAGCTTCTCACTCCCAGGCCCAGGGCAACCCCAAAAAGAAGAAAACGTTAAACCACTTTTGAGTTCTCTATACCTAGAATATCCAGACAAAGGTCATCACAAATCTGAATTGACTTAATGGCATATGATTATTTTTATGAGAACAAGGCTTTCTGTAGCTGATGAGCTTCTATGAGTCACTCTAAGACGAAATGCATAATAGACACAATGCTGTTGTTTATTGGTTATAACATAAGGGAGCCAAGAAGCCTGTAGTATCTGTGGGGGTCAAGTAGTCTGCAATGATGCAAGGTCACTCATTCACAAATACTCAATGACCCCAGTAAAGAGGGTAGATAAGAAGTTTCATTTTCAGCCTAACCCCAAGGCCTATGTCATCAGTTGCATGTAAATTATCAGATTCCCTCCACCCCCATTTCATTTTTTTGCCACAATTCAATATTGTCAGACATTTTCCTCATTCTTCTATTCTGTGTAGAAGAGAATAATAATAATTCTAGCATCAACAGATAAGCCGAGTTTACTGTTGGGATACTGCAGTGGCTCAAGTGGATAAGATGCTGACTGGGAGGCGGAAAGTCAGCAGTTCGATTCCCGAGTACTGCAGGACGGAATGAGCTCCCGTCTTTGTCCCAGCTACTGCCAACCTAGCAGTTCGAAAGCAAGAAATTGCAAGTAGATAAATAGGGACCACTTCAGTGGGAAGGTAACAGTGTTCTGTGCACTCCGGTGTCTAGTCATGCCTGCCACATGACCACAGAAACATCTGCAGAAGCAGACAGTGCTGGCTCTTCGGTCTTGAAACAGAGATGAGCACTGCACCCTAGAGTTGGATACGACTGGCTTTCAAGCAAGGGAGACCTATACCTTTACTGTTGCCATATTTTTGCCACCATTTTAGGGATATGCCCACCACCACCACCCCCTTGCTCCTCCTTGGATGCAGTCTCAGAAGGCAATATTGAAATTGGAATGGGAGTGGTATTGTTTGGCATTAAAAACTGCTAAAATGAAGCTACCTTTTGGTAAATTCATTCCCTAGTTCTCCAGCTCTATTAAGAGAACTCCTATCTTTCCAATGCAAATCTTTTGTACCAAAGGAGCCTTTTTTGACATGTTGCATTATTAAACACTGCTTCAGAAGTCTGGACTAATTATTTCTGCTACAAGATTTCTGTTCATTCATTCAGTAAATTATTGTACTTGGACAATCCAGCAAATTAATCTTGCTCTTACCTGGGTATGTTCTTTCCTTATAGAACAAATTTAATAATCCTGTCACACATGTTTCTACCTAGTTCTGCTCTCTCTGCTACAGTTTTCAAGGCACTGTATTCAGCATTATTTAGTTATTCTGTGTGAATATGCACACACACATGCATGCACATACACATACACATACACAAGTTTTGAGTAGTGGAATCTTCAAATTGTTTCAGTTTTCGGAACCAGGTTAGCCTAAATCCTATGATTTACATACATTGGCACAAGTCAATTGGAGTAAACAGCATTTCTGCACTAAGTCTCATGACTAGTACACAGCAAATAATATGATCACTGACTTCCTAACTAGCAGCAAATTACCACTGCAATTTATGCAACTATATTAGTAGAATTTGAGGCTTAACCTAATTTCTGATTCAGCTTCTATAAATGTGGAAAATCATTGCATTCTGCACAGAACTGAACAGAACTCACAGAATGTTCTGCGCATGCACAGAATACATTTTAATTCTGCTTCTGGGATTGGTGAGGGCATTGGGAGATGGATGAATTAGCATCAGGGGCCAGGTCTGGCCCATGGGCCATAGGTTGAGAAATCCTGGTATAGTAAAATAAATCCATCAATTTTATACTTTTGAAATGTCTGTCCAGATCAATAAGTTGTCATCTGCATTTGCTTTTGAACACCCTTCACATTTTCAGCTGCAATCTAAGTGAGAAACAATCAAGGGGTCAGCAAGAATTAGGTCTCGGCTTGAAACCTCTCAACTGCTATGGTGGATTGCTTTGGAAAAATAGACAAATGCAAGAATAGATGATACGTTTATTGGGTCATTAAAGAAATATCAAACTACCAGCAAGCTTTTGTGAGACAAAGAGGGAGAGAGATGGAAAGACAGAGAAGAACCTGTGCTATGGAATAAAGGTCAAACCAGATGATATATTAAATGTCTAATATCTAGTTTTGTGATATCCCGGAGTTGTGCACCTAAGCCAAATTCAGCACTTCCCCCTTCCCCTCTGATGTTTCATGGCCCAGGCCGAGGCTTCTCTGCTCTCCGCACATTTTACCACCAGCACAGACCTCAAGACCAGTTAAGTTAGTGTCTTATTGGGAAGATGGCAAACCTGCTTCCTAGCAGGAATGGTGGTAGCAGTTATTGTGGCAAAGCAAATAACTGCCAATTCCCAAACAACCACGCAAACACACAGAGAGGGTCCGGCCCTGGGAAATGGACTTAGCATAAAAAGTAACTTTTACCTTCAAAAGTGGAATGTCCTGCTGATAAAGTTTCCCAGGCCGATGAAAGTGAAAGCAACCTCCCTTTTAGGATTCCAAGTTATTGTCCCTTCTGAGCAAACTTGCTACTCAAGGTTATATTGGTATGAATGTGCAGCCTTATTCCCAGCTTGCAAACCTGTTATCAATTCTCCCGTGAAAACTCCTCTTCTTAGCAAAGACACAACTCCGTAGCTTGCCTTTCTGGAATTTTTATTGAAGCATAATATTCATCCATAATATGCAGGATAAACATTGCGAAGAACTAATCTATTCTATTCTGATTTAGAAACTAAGAAAATAATAAAATGAGAAAATAGCTAACCTCATTAGTTAGTAAATCATGGGCTTTAATAGCCCTCATTCAAGACTTATTTTTCCATGACCTCGATTGAGAATGACAAGGGATTTTGCGTATCTGGGGAAAGATCCCTCTTGATCACTAAAAACATCGATCTTAAATACTTTTATCCAACTCCTCACACCTTCCTTTAGAATGTTAAAGATGTAAGATGTTTTGATTGTTTTGACGATTGTCATGATAATGCAAGCGCGGTGCCAAAATGGCTGCCGCGCTCTTTGTGGGCCCCCCCCCCATCGGACGAAGGCATCCGGGTAGTTAGGGGGCGTGGCCAGCTCCCTTATAAAAGGGGCGTCCATGAGGCAGCCGAGCTGCCATTTTGCGAAGCGACGGAGCGGAGAAGTTTTTCCCCTCTTGACTCCGTCGCTTTTACCTTTACCGGGAAGCCTCTTGGCTGCTGAATTTTCACTTTTTCGGCTTCCCGTCGTTTGGCTGAGATGCCCTCGAAGAAGAAGGCGGCTGCGAGCGCGGCTCGTGCGATTCGGAGGTGCAATCCGGGTCGGAGGACCGCGGCTGCGCCTCCCCAGCAGCCACCTTTGCCTGCACTCACTGGGACCGGTGGGATGGGGTTAATCCCCCCTTAGCCGGAGACCGGGGGCCCGCGCACGGGCCCGGTAGGGGCTGCGGCCCTCGGCCCGCAAGCGGTGGACACCGCTCCTGGTGTTGCCCATTCCGCTGGGCCTTCCTCCATAGGGGCGCAGCTCGCTCAGGGGGCTTCCAGCCTTGGGGGTGGTGTGGTCCCCTTCCCTGGCAGGTTGCTCCATCGGCCCTACCGGGCCCGGGTTTGGGGTCGTGGCCCTATTCGGGCCCCGGGGTACAGGGACCTGTACCCATGCCTGTAGTGGGTGGGCCGGCTGGCCCTTTGCCCCATGTCAGCGTGGAGGCTCTACTGGCCCACGTTGCGGCCCTTGAGGCATCCCTGGCCCGGGCTAGCCACCCTGGGGCCCCCTTTTGGGGTACAGTTCGATACGTCGTCTGCTGGGCAGCGGCAGGCGACGGGACGGGTCGAGCTGCTTGAGGCTCGTGGCACGACCTCGGCCACTGCCTCGCAGCTCCCCAACCAACAGGCTGGTGCGGGTCAGGCCCCATCGACGAGCTCCACGGTGGTCGTGAGCTCCGACGCCCCCAGTGGGCCGGAACCCCCGGTGGGGGCGGCCCATGGGGGTGCCGCATGTGAGTATGCGGTCCAAGCTAGTGCACCTACACACGTGGCCACGTTGGGGGGGGGCTTTTCAATGGCCTTGGCCTCGCGCGGGTAGTGCGGTGGTCCAGCCGATGACACCCCACCCGGCGACGTCAACTACCACCCAGGGCCCCGTGGTGGGGGGTGTTTCTTACCCTGTGGGGAATGTTTTGGGGGTGGCCGGGTTAGTCCAGCCCCCTTTCCAGATGCCCCCAGTTTCTGCTGTACCTGTGTCGGCCTCGCCGACAGCGGGGTATTCCTTACCACTGGGAGACCATTTGGCCCAGACCACCAAAGAGAAGATCTGGCGGGGGGAGTATGTGGATATCTTCTCCCTCCTCAACAGAGAGCCCACCAAGGAAGAGAGGGGGGGCAGGATGAGAAGGATAAGGAGCAGGCACGTCGTCGCAAGCCACCATGTATGTGGGCCAACTGGTTGTCGGCCTACCTCATATATATGGCGGTATACCTTAGGGCCCGGCCGGGTTTGGCGATTCCGATGGTCCAGTATTTGGACAACATCTATAGGGCGATGGTTGACTTCCCGGGCCCGTCGTGGTTGGCTTATGACGAGGAATTCCGTATGCGGATTCCCCTGCACCCCGAGATGAGGTGGGATGAGCCCTGCCAGAGGCTTTGGCCTCTGTACATGACTGTACATGACTCTGTACATGACTCCCATTGTGGACATGCGGTCCAGCATGCGGCCCCAGCACAGGTCCCCTGCCAGGTGGCGGGGCAGGGGGTTCCAGCCCGCCTGCTGTGCTGGACTTTCTCGTACAATGGTTCCTGCAATAGGAAGAATTGCAAATACAGACATGAGTGTCCCGCCTGTGCTGGCCCCCATGCGGCCTCTGCATGTCCCAGGCCTGGAGGGATGCGGGGCAGAGGGAGGGGCGGACAGGGGGCTGGCAAGACTGCCTCAGGTGGAGCTGGTTCACCGAAAGGCTCCCTCCCCGATTAATGTGTACATTTTGGGGCGTAGCCTTGCATTGTACCCGAGGGGGGCAGATGCAGTTTACCTGCTTTGGGGTTTTCGACTGGGGTTCCGTATTCCTTTCATGGGTGGTAGGTTCCCCCAAGACGCCCCCAACCTTTTGTGCCTCAGGGGAAGGGAGGAGGTGGCTGCTGCCAGCATTGCTGAGGAGGTTAATGCGGGCAGGGTCGCTGGCCCTGTCCCTGCACCCCCGTTCCGGGGAGCATATTATTTCGATGATGCCATGCCTTTTGGCTGTTCCATTTCGGGCTCGGCATTCGAGCGTTTCACCACCTTCCTAGAATGGGCTTTTGTCCGCAGGTCAGGGTCCCGGTCTGTAGCCCATTCCCTGGATGATTTTATTCGGGGCTGAACGGGGCTGGGACACGTGCACACGTCTCCTCAACACATTTCAGACGCTAATGGAGGAACTTGGTGTCCCTTTAGCGCCCGAAAAGACCGAGGGCTCGTCTACACAGCTAGTATTCCTGGGGGTGGAGATTGACACGGTAGCCCAGGCTTCTAGGTTGCAGCGGGATAAGGTGTCGAGGCTAGTGGCCCTTATCTCGGACTTGCTGGCCAAGCACATGGCATCACTGAGGGAACTGCAGGTGCTACATGGTCACCTCAATTTCGCTTGCAGGGTCGTCGCACCGGGCAGGGCATTTGCTCGGCGCTTGTGCGACGCCATGGCAGGATTATCCAGGCCCCACCATAGGGTTAGACTTACCCGGGGTATCAGGGCAGACGTGCTTGTCTGGCTCCAGTTCCTGAGGGAGTTCAATGGGGTGTCATTTTGGAGGTCTGAGCCCCGGGCTTCCCCTCGCTTTCAGATATAGTCCGATGCCTCGGGATCCCTGGGTTATGGGATGTACTTCAATTGGAAGTGGGCCTATGGTGGGTGGCCACCAGCCTGGGCAGGCACGGGTCGCCTGCGTGGTCTCACGTATCTGGAATTTTCCCTATCCTGGGGGCTTTGATGCTATGGGGCAAGGAGTGGGCCAACTTGGTCGTCCATTTCTGGTGTGACAATGCGGCCGTTGTACACATTGTCACCTCACAGACTTCCACATCGCCCAGGGTCATGGACCTAGTGCGCCAGTTTCTGTTGCGCAGCCTGCGCCTCAACGTCCTCTTCTGGGCCAGGCGTGTCCCGGGGGTCAATAATGATATTGCTGACGCTTTGTCCCGCCTGCAGATCTCCCGGTTCCGTGCCTTGGCCCTGGATGCGGAGGAATTTCCCTCGCCACTCCCGGACGAGATATGGACCATTGGCAAGGAGAGGTGAACCGGGCGATTGGCTTGTCACTAGCGCCACGCACGCGTAAGGCGTATCACCACGCATTCATTTCTTCAGAGCATTCTGTCCCCAATTCCGGCTGCCAGGAACCTGGCCGATCCCAGTGATCCATGTACTGCGGTTCATGGTTTACCTGCATGCCCAGGGCCTTGCACCTCGCACCATAGCATCTAGGCTGTCGGCGTTGGCTTTTATGGCCAAGGTGGGAGGTCGTGTGGACAGTACCACTGACTTCCATGTGAGACATGTTTTGGAGGGGTGGGTGCGGGAGCGTGGGCGTAGCCCGGACGACCGCCACCTGATTTCCCCAGGGGTTTTTACCCGATTGGCCCGGGGCTGGCCTGGCCTCTGTTTTGATAGATATGAGGCAGCCCATTTCATGCGGCTACAACGGTGGCCTTTTTTGGAGCGCTCCGCATCAGCGAGCTTGAGATGCTGTCTAAGGCGGATGCAAGTCGTAGGGCACTGGAAATCGAAGATGTCTGTCTGGACAATATTGGGCTCAGTTGGGGATACGCTCCTCTAAAACGAATCAGCACGGCGTAGGCAGTGGAGTAGACTGCTACGATGTTCTTTGGCAGACATCTGTCCGGTTGGTGCCCTACAGGATCTCCTTGCACTGTGTGGCACGCACCATGGCCCGTTTTTCTGTCACCAAGGTGGGTCTTCCCTTACTAAATTTCAATTTTGGAGGGTGCCGGGAAGGCACTAGACAGTGTTGGCCTCTCTGGGGGTCGCTGCGGCACCCATTCGTTCAGGATAGGGGTGGCTTCTACTGCAGCTGTTTTTGGGTACTCCGGGGCTGAAATACGCCGCATGGGAGGGTGGGGATCACAATGTTTTCAGTTGTGTGTTCGCCCTCTTCAACCGTGAGTACCAGTTTAGTCACTGCAATGTTTCTCCCCCCCTTTTTTCCTTGACAGACCCTGGGTGTCGTTTTACACCGGTGACAGTATGGCTGGTGGGCCATAGCCACGTGCACAGGGCAGCGCGTTACGCTGCATGGGGCAGCGCGTTACGCTGCACAGGGCAGCGCGTTACGCTGCACAGGGCAGCGCGTTACGCTGCGGTGACAGAGTGGGGACCCCGACTGGGACTGGGTGCATCCGCACATCTCAGGTGGTATGGTAAGCGCGGCATGTTATGGCGGGAACTGTTGCCATTCCTTTTCTACATCAGGGATGCTGACTCGCCCGATGTCCTGGTTATGTACCTTGGGGGCGATGGCTTGGGACAGGTCACTGGCCTATCGCAGAAGCTTGCGGTTTGCAGTGACCTGCCCTACTCACATTATGTGTGGCCTGCCACGTCCCTCAATTGGTCGGACACGATACCGCGGTACGCTTACAGGGGGGTGTTCGGCCTCGGGGCTCTTGACTGAGCCGATGCTCCATGAACGGGGCTATTGCCCGGTTCCTTTTCGACAAGGGCGGGGGACGCGTCATTAGCCTCCCTGCCATCAGTCTGCAAAATTACGAGCTTTACTCAGGGGAGGGGGCCCATCTGTCGCAGGGAGGTATGGACCTCTGGTTAGTGGACTGGCGAGCAGGCCTGTCGACCGAGCTGACGGTCTTGGGGGGGGGGGGGCGGTGAGCCTTTTGGGAAGCCTCCCCATGTGGCGGGTATCACTGGTAAGGTAAACATTTATGACCCACAGGTATCCGGCAGGTTCACAATTGACTGGACAACACTAGACAGGCATAAGTTGGTTAAACGTTGTCCGGTCAACGACGAACCAGGCGACGGGGTGATGGCTACAGCTAGACAGCATGCATCACCCCGTGATTTCACAGATACGCGTCAGAGGGTGGGGTCATTAGTTAGATATTGACTACGGTCAACAATTTGTTTGTTGTCAACAAACAAATTGATACAAATAGATACATTGTAATAATTGCCGTTGGCAATTTTGGGTGGTACCTTACCAGTGTTACTTCGGCCTGCTTGCCTTAAGAATTATGATTGGTCAATTACCAATAGAAATTTATAATTCGGACTAGGGCATGAATCAATAAATGTGGCCCAATGCCGTTATCCACTTTTACCAGTGTCTGAGTCCTTTATTGGGGGGTGCGCCTGCAATGCAAGCGCGGCGCCAAAATGGCCGCCGCGCTCTTTGCGCCCACCCCATCGGACGAAGGCATCCGGGTAGTTAGGGGGCGTGGCCAGCTCCCTTATAAAAGGGGCGGCCATGAGGCAGCCGAGCTGCCATTTTGCGATGTGACGGAGCGGAGAAGTTTTTCCCCTCCACCCCCTCCCTAGTTAACAGTGTGATATTTTGGTCGCTTCGGGGCCGGGTGGGAATTTTTGGCTGGGACCCACAATTGGCTCTCGGGTCCTGGTTTTTTCGCCCATCCCACACTGTTGCTATGGTTTGATATAGGGGTTTCTGTTGCTGCTGTTGACTTTGGTCACATGGGCGGGTATCACTGGTAAGGTAAACATTTATGACCCACAGGTATCCGGCAGGTTCGCAATTGACCGGACAACACTAGACAGGCATAAGTTGGTTAAACGTTGTCCGGTCAACGACGAACCAGGCGACGGGGTGATGGCTACAGCTAGACAGCATGCATCACCCCGTGATTTCACGGATACGCGTCAGAGGGTGGGGTCATTAGTTAGATATTGACTACGGTCAACAATTTGTTTGTTGTCAACAAACAAATTGATACAAATAGATACAGTGTAACAATTGTCGTTGGCAATTTTGGGTGGTACCTTACCAGTGTTACTTCGGCCTGCTTGCCTTAAGAATTATGATTGGTCAATTACCAATAGAAATTTATAATTCGGACTAGGGCATGAATCAATAAATGTGGCCCAATGCCGTTATCCACTTTTACCAGTGTCTGAGTCCTTTATTGGGGGGTGCGCCTGCAATTGAGATTCTCAGGTATTATTTGTCACAATGTGCCCATTTCTGGGATTCCCCTTTCTTGATAGTCATCCCAATTCTCAATCATGTGTTAACGTGTGGAGTGTGCTGAGTGTATTGGAATGTTAATTACGTAAATGCCTTCTCTATTTGAGAGTTAACCTTTCTCAACCTTAAAGAGAATATAAAAACCACAGTGTAACTTACATGAATATAAAGTAATTCAAAGAATAGTAACGACCCTTAAGGATTTTCATGACATCTAGTTGCATAAAAGTTTCTTCAGTCAGTGTGCAGCATCATTCCATTGTGAATTTACTATTCACAGTAAGGGAGGGTTAAATTTCAATATTTATTTCAAAACTTGGTTCAATATTTCCTTCCCCAAACCCACCATTTAGGACCTTTAGAAAATAACGTGGATTTTTCCTTCTTTTTTAACTACTTCATGATGTGAGGTGGTGAATTTTAGTTTTATGTTCAGCCAGAGGGAGGTCAAACCGTCACTCACCTCCATGTTGCAGGTTCAGTCTTGATTGGATTTGGGCATACTTGCTGATGAGTGAGAAAGAAACTCTCATGGCTAGCTGTTTAATGAGTTCTCTGGTTTCATCCTGAGGGTGTTCCCACCCACCCCCTTTTAAGCTTTAGCTTCTCTTCTTGAGTTTATGCTTTGAGTTTTGCCTCAAGCCAAGAATTAAAACATTGCAAGATGATATGCATTAATTCACTTGATATTAGTACAAACCATTTATGTAATCCAATTATTTTTGTGAGACTATCTTGAAGATTACAGGGAATAAGCTGAACACCAGACTGTTTGGTAGCTATAGAAATAGCCTGCTATTTCACAGAAGTGAGAAATAACACAAAATTGTTCTGAAAGGAATGCTTGCCTGATCTCATCAAAGCATCATCACGAGGTAGTGAAAAGCATGTTTGCTTCTAAATGTCAGTGAGCAAAAAAAACCACACATAATTAAGAAACAAGTTGAGAACACCTCTTGCAATGTACTCCTTAAGTTTCTAATGACTCCAGATGAGACTTTGCTGTTCCATGGAAGTGATGGAAGGGGGGGGGTTTGACATGGAAATATGACAGTTGAGTGCCAATTATTCCCGTGGCACATCTGTATTAAGCCTTCCATTGTTTAATGGTCATTATTTAAGCTAGAAAAAGTGCAGAGGAGGGCAACCAGAATGATTAGGGGACTGGAACACCTTCCTAACCATCTGAGGATGCAACAGTTGGGCCTCTTCACTCTTGAATGACGGCATCTAAGAGGTGACCTGATTGAAGTTTATAAAATAATGCACGGTGTGGATAAAGATAATAAGAAAAAAACTTGTTTTCCCTATCATACAACACTAGAACTAGGGGGCACTCCATGAAACTTTTGGGTCCTAGTTCTCAAACAAATAAGAGAAAGTACTTTTTCACCCAGAGGATTACTGGTCTATGGAACTCCCTGCCAGAAGAAGTGGTGACAGCTGTCAGTCTTGACAGCTTTAAGAAAGGATTAGACAAGTTCATGGAGGACAAGGGTATCAATGGCTATAATTATGGATACCTAAGGACAACCTCTGTGTTGGAGAGATAGGCAGGATATCTCTCAATGCCATTTCCAGGGAATCCTAAGCAGGTGAAGGCATCTGTGTGGGAATACCCTGAAGGAAATGGTGAGCCACTGTGTGAGACAGAATGCTGGACTGGATGGGTTGTGGCCTGTTCCAGGAAGGCTGTTCTTATGTTCTAAACTGGGGAGCTCTTACATTGAACATGAAGCATGGGTATCATTTTAAGAAGGTAGGACATGGTAGTTGACTTGATCTCATTTACCATTCGCTAGGTAAAGGTAAAGGTCACTCTTGTCGAAAGCCAACCGTATGCGACTCTAGAGCTCAGTGCTCATTTATGTTTATAGCCAAAGAGCCAGTGCTGTCTGCATTTGCAGACATTTCTGTGGACATGTGGCAGGCATGACTAAACACCGGACTGCATGGAACGCTGTTTACCTTCCCACCAAATGGGTCCCTATTTATCTATTTGCAATTTCTTGCTTTTGAATTGCTAGGTTGGCAGGAGCTGGGGCAGAGACAGGAGCTCACTCCATCGTGCAGTACTCAGGTCTCAAACTGCTGATGTGGTGACCTTCCAGTCGTCAAGTTCAGTGGCTTAAACCACTAACCCACCAGCTGTCTTAATTTACAGTTTTTGAAACAGGATTCCAAGTAAACCGTAGCCCTGGAAAAATGTAGATTATGCTCAGGAATTAATGAGAATTGTATTTCACTGGTGGGCTAGTACAACATGGCCCTCTACAAAATAAGAATAGTTGTGCACATTGAGTTTGGCCAATACAGATAGAAAAAAAAACTTATTTTCAGCTTTTCTTGAAGAAGTTATGAGAATTTGATATTTTTAATCCCCCACTACTGCCAAGACAAAGTAGGCTTACTGCACAGAAGGAGCGAGGGAGGGAGAAGCAGAAGTGCAGGTCAGATAAAAGCCAAGTTCATTTACCAGTCATTGGTTCAACAAGGTCCTGAGGGACATCCAGGAGTGTAGTTAGTTTGCAGGCTAAAGGTGCAAAGTCCAGAGTTTCCAAACAAGAGTCCAAAAGGAGAATCCAAAGGCGTCATCAGAATGCAGGCTGAAGGTCCAGAATCCAGGTACGTCAAACAGGCAGAATACATGGAGCAGAGAAACGCAGTGTCAGGAGAGCAAGTCTTGTTCCAACCAAAGTCTTGGCTCACATGGGTGGTTCCTTGAGAGTCCTCAAGTGCTGGACTCACAGCTGGACGTGGTCTTTGTAAACGAGACCTTGCTTCTTTCCTTCACATGTCCAACTCATTTCTCAGCTGCAAGCGACATCTCTCTGAAATACTCAGCTCCTCCTCCTCCTTACTGACACTTTGAGCTGACTGATCTGCTGACAATTCCTGATCAATTTGATCATCTTGGTCATGAACAGGCAGCTCCAAGCTGACAGCAGGCTGAGGAGCTGGCAGAAAGTCTCTCCCACCCCCCACCCCCAAACTCAGGGTCCAGAGCCAACACAGATATACAGTATATAATTTCATGTCAGAAACTATTCTGGGTTGAAAGGATTTTTGCAGAAGAAACTCCGCTCAGGGAATGCCCACATAAGGCTCCTTTCATGTCCTCAAGAGCTGGGACAGAGAAGAGCGATCAATCCATCATGCAGTACCTGGGTTTCGAACTGCCAACTTGCCAGCCTTCCAGCCAACAAGGCAAGCTTCTTAACCACTGAGCCACTGCAGCCCCTTGATATAAAGATGGAAAGTAGTGGAGTTTTTTTTAAAAAAAAATACCCAAAGGAAAGCAAAGTTGAAACACATTCCCACTGCTGATTTTCAACAGTTTTTAAATCTGCTTTTGTTTGTTCAAATATATATTGTCAAGAAAACCTTCTATATTGAGCATGTACATGTGCACCCTTACTGAATTTTTGTTATGCATATCCAAGGAAGGAAGGAAGGAAGGAAGTGGAGAGAAAAGAAAGGGGACAAATAAACAAGAGTTGCAAGGTATAGTCTTGGGCATGTCCCTCAAATGCCTGCTTGGAACTGGTGCAGATATATCATGGAGTATAAACCCACAAACTTGTGAGGCAGTGGCTGAAGATTGCCCACTTTAGCGCCAAACCATCTCTGCTGCTACCAATCACTTTGAAGGGGACAGACATGAAGAGGCTAAGCAACAAACACAGAAGCTTCATCAAACTCAGCCACACCCTACATCATCTATTCAGTGTAATGTGTGTGGTTGCATGTTTCATGGCAGGATCAACTTATTGAGTTACCAGAGACACATCCATCAATGGAGAAAATAATGATTTCAGGGAGGGAAATGTATGCTCGGACACAAGTAGCTGCCGCGGCGGCGATATATCAATCACTGGCTGGAATTCTGTTGGACTTTGCATAGTGTAAAGTGATGCCTGAGAAGAGGTGCCGTTGGGGAGAGGGGGTGGCTTTGACATCTGCCCCTCCCCCTCCCCCCAGGACTCTAACCCTGAGCCTCTCAGGGCCTGGGAGGGCAGAAGAAATGCCGTTGGAGAGAGGGGGTGGCTTTGACATCTGCCCCGCTCCCTCCCCCAGGACTCTAGCCCTTGGCCCCTTGGGGCCTGGGAGGGCAAAAGAGGCACTGTTGGGGATAGGGGGTGGCTTTGACATCTGCTCTGCCCCCGCCCCCTGGGACTCTAGCCCTTGGCTTCTTGGGGCCTGGGAAGGCAGAAGAGGCACCATTGGGGAGAGCGGGCGGATTTGACATCTGCCCCTCCCCTCCCCCAGACTCTAGCCCTTGGCCTCTCTGGGCCAGGGAGGGCAGAAGAGGCACCCATAGGGGAGAGGAGTTGGCTTTGACATCTCCCCCCCCCCAATTCTAGTAATATCTTATTACTTATAAACCGCCTTGGGTCCCCCCTTAGGTTGAGGAAGGCGGTATATAAATATAACAATAAATAAATAAATTCATAGGGAATGAAGATCAGCCAGGCTTTTTGTCTGATTGTACAAATACTTGTGTAACAGACCACACAACTGACTGTGCAACTATTCATGCTGGACTGCTTCCTGGATAAGACTTCCACTGCCGTACAAATTTGTAATGGCTTGTGTAAGTTCATGTTTAGCTGGCATAAGGATGCAACAGGATTTGGAGCTCTGTGTTACAAAAGCAGTACAGTTTTAGGACCATTGAATAACAGAAGATGTATACAGTATTTTATTTTTTTCTGACCCTGACATAAGTATGTGCCTGCATATGTCTATTGGTTGTTGAAAACTGCCCAGAGTGATGAATTTTCCTTTCACCATATGGGTGGTATAGAAATATATTAAATAAATAAAGAGAGAGAACACAAATAGTGGGTATGAAACAAAAATAAACAGAATGTAATGAACTGAGTTTGTTAGTGTGGTTCTGCTCCAAAATTTCAGAGCTGGTACTTCCTTTGAAAAATGAAGGGGAAATGAATGCAACTTAAACATAAATGCAGTTACTTTTGTGCTGCTGAGATAAAATCATAAGATTTTAAAAACTCTTTTCTTAGCATCATTTATGTTGTCTCTGTCCTCCCTGCAGTCTGTCAGCTGCTCTCTGTGTGCGTATTCATTCCATTCCAGTTCTGTTCTTGTTACTCTTTCAAGATGAGTTCAAAGTATCACATCTCTGATGCCCAATCCATCATGTACTAATTCTCTGCAAAATAGTATGAGTCCCAAAACTGTACAGAGTTAATTCATGTGCATGGAAATGAAGAAGATTCTAAATGAGGAGTATCTGAAATGAATGAATTTTTACGATAAACTTGGGACTATAATGTGGAGAAATAAAATAAAATATAAACCAATACTTGTAATAAAGGTGGTAATGGTCATTATAAAGAATGTAAAAGGCAATATCTCCCACAAGATTCAATAGTATTTATTGCGTGAAAATTTTGCCAAATGACCCATTTCCAAAATATTTTAAAAAGACATCAGCATATACTGTATGTGTAACAATGCGTAGTTCATAAAATATGTTTTTAAAAGCCTGCACTTTCAACAGAATGACTAAAATCCAAATGATTAATACATACATAAGTGCATTTGCTTAAGTCACGGTAGCACATTACTGCAATTTACAAAGTGCTTGTTGTATTCCAGGATGCACAGCCAGAATAATACACCCAAGATCTCATTAATTGGCAGCACTTTGTTACTGTGACTTATAGAATTTTACTAATTTTACTAATGCATGTGTAAATCACCAAGAGGATTCTAGCCAACATTAGTCTAGAACCATATGTGCATACAGTTTGTGTCCAGATGTGCTGAAGGTGAACATGAAGGCTGTTGTGTATGCATGTTCACTGTACTGATAAGAATGTAACCACTCCATTTACAATGTATCTCAGCTGTAAAGGAACGCAAGCAAGCAGCCCATAGAGGGCAGCTGCGAGCGTTCAGTCTCACATGGTTCACATTGCTCAATCACGGACAGCCGCGGGAAAACCTTCCCCGCATTCAGCAGCAGGAAGAAGAACTACTGAAGAGAGGCGTGCCTGGGCGAGGCCACGCCGGTAGCGGCCAATGAGCTACCGTGCTACAAGATTCAAATGTATAATGCTACTGTATATATAGAGATGTATCACCACCATTACCTCATGCTCCACCGGATCATCATGCAATAAACCTGTGTTAAGCCAACCCTTCGGCTGTTCTGTTGTCTTTGGTCCCATACAGTAAACTGGCGACGAGGATGGGATAATGGCTGCCCACGGGACCAAGACATGCGCCGGCTACGAGATCAGGAAGCCGGGAGACTTGGAGCTGTTTGAGATAGACTTCAACGGAACGCTAGTGGAGCTCGAAGTCTCAGATGAGGACAAGAAGAGGGCCATCTTCGTCCGCATGCTCGGACACGAGACGAAGAGGACCTTGGTGGACCTGATCGCGCCGAGGAGGGTGAGCGACTTCAAAGCCAAAGAGCTCCTGGCGGTGTTGCGCACCCACCTCCGGCCCGCGATAGCGATGTTCCCCGCTCGGAGCGCGTTCTGGAGGCGAGTCCAGGCGCCCGGGGAATCGGTCGCTGAGTTCGCCGCGGCCCTGCGTTTGGCCGCTGGCCCATGCAAGTGGGAGACCCCAGAAGTCACCCTCCGAGACTGCCTGCTCTGCGGCCTGAGGGACACCGAGACTCAGCGCGCGCTGATGAAGCAGGAGCCGCCTCCCACGTGGCAGCAAGTCCTCGACACGGCACAGGCCGCGGAGGCCACGACGGCCGGGGTGCAAGAGCTCCAGGACTGGCACCCGAAACCCGCCAAGGCAGAGAGCTCGGTGCGCGCGGCCCGGCGAGTTTCGAACTCGTCCGCGGAGAGCGGCGACGACGAGGACGTCCGGAAGGTCCAGAAGGAAGGCCGGCGCTGCGACGGCTGCGGCGCCGCCCACGCCCGCGCCAAATGCCCGTTCCGCAAGGCCGAGTGCCACAACTGCGGCCGGCGCGGGCACATCGCCAAGGTCTGCCGAAAACGGCGCGAGGCCAAGAGGAGTTCCCCAGACCGCTCGGCGAGGCAGGACCGCACCACGAGGCCCAAGGACGGCACCCGGACCACGAGGAAGTGGGACGGAGTAGGGCGCATCTCCGACGACAGCGAGGACGACGCTCCGGTTTTCAGCGTATCCACGGAGCACCCCCGGTACTTCGTTGAGGTAGTAATCCAAGGGGCCCCTGTTAGGATGGAGGTGGACTCGGGTTCTTCTTACTCTATCATCTCCCAGGGAGAGTTCCTAAAAATAGCCCCCCACGTGCGGCCCAAGCTCAAAGCGTTGAGGGCCACGCTGAAGGACGTGCAAGGGAACCGCATTCCGGTGTTGGGGGTTGGGAAGTTCCAGGTCCAGTTCAAAAAGCGCGCCGCAACGCTTCCCCTAGTCGTCCTCAAGGGAGGTAAATGTAGCCTCCTCGGGACTCAATGGTTCCAGCCCCTGGGGTTGTTCATTGGGGGGGTGCACGCCGTGGGAGTACACGCCGCCGGGACTGACCCAATACAGAGCGTGTGCGATGCGCACCCCGAAGTTTTCAAAAAGGGACTCAGAAAATTCAAGGGCCCCCCAGTGACTTTCGACCTGAACCCTGGAGTACGTCCAATCAGACTTAAACCGCGCAGAGTGCCTTTCGCACTAAAGGACAAAATAGAGGCGGAGTTGGACAAATTGGTGGGCCAGGGGATTCTTGTTCCTGTTGATTCTGCGGAGTGGGAGACTCCAATTGTAACAGCGCTCAAGGCCAACGGGGAGGTCCGCATATGCGCTGATTACAAGTGCACCATCAATAAGGCGATCCGCCCTAATGCGTATCCGGTGCCAGTAGTCAGCCACTTGTTGGCCAGGTTACACGGGGGGAGGTGTTTTGCTAAACTCGACCTGGCCCAAGCCTACCAGCAACTCCCGGTGACCCCCGCCGCAGCTGCTGCGCAGACCATAGTCACCCACAAAGGGGCGTTCCATGTATCGCGCCTCCAATTCGGCGTGAATTCGGCGCCCGGGATCTTCCAGTCACTCGTGGAACGCCTCCTGAAGGGGTTAGAGGGGGTGTTACCCTACTTCGATGACGTATTGATTACAGGGGGGAGCCAGGCCGAATTGGCAGAAAGGTTGGGAAAGGTCCTGGCAAAATTCGAAAAGGCGGGGTTGCGGTTGCGGAAAGACAAATGCGTTTTCTTCGCAACTGAGGTTGAGTTCCTAGGGTTCCGTGTTACTCCCGAGGGAATAAGGCCATCCCAATCCAAGGTGGCCGCCATCAAAAAGGCCCCTCGCCCCACCTCCAAGCCCGAGCTGCAGTCGTTCCTTGGGCTGCTCAACTTCTACCAATCTTTCCTTCCTCGGAAGGCAGCCGTGGCGGAACCGCTACACAAATTGTTAAAAAAGGACGAGGCATGGAAGTGGGGTGACGACCATGAAAAGGCCTTCAATGACCTGAAGCGACTCCTGGCATCAGATGCTGTACTGACCCACTTCAATCCCAGACGCCCAGTGGTCCTGATATGCGATGCATCCCCGGTGGGGGTGGGGGCGGTGTTATGCCATGTGCTGGAGAACAGGAAGGAGGCCCCGATAGCGTTCTACTCTAGGTCCTTGTCCCAAGCGGAGAGAAACTACGCCCAGACAGACAGGGAAGCACTAGCGATAATTGCGGGGACCAAGAAATTTCATGATTTTGTGTATGGCCGCCCCTTCACCATAGTGACTGACCATAAGCCCTTGCTAGGCATTTTCACCGCAGATAAGCCCACACCCCAAATCCTGTCCCCGAGAATGCTCAGGTGGGCCATTTTTCTCAACGCGTATCAGCACGCGTTGGTGTACCGGCCCGGGAAGGAGATCAGCCATGCAGATGCCCTGTCGAGGTCCCCCATACCCCGGGATTGCTGCCACGTGGGCGAGGAAGAGAGGGACCACCAGGTCTTAATGATAGAGGTCCTAGACTCCCCTCCAGTAGTACCGGCCGACATCGCCAAAGCGACCGGTAAGGACAAAACATTAGCTACAGTTTGCTCCTGGGTACAGAAAGGGTGGCCCGTGTCTTCCCCAGCAGCGGAATTCGACACATTTTTCAAAAAGAAATTAGAATTGTCCCTAGAGATGGGTTGCCTTTTGTGGGGACAGCGGGTAGTGATCCCCACGTCCCTCCGGCCGAGGGTGCTTAAACTGCTGCACGTCAGCCACCCCGGGATCGTCCGCTCTAAGGCACTAGCCTGCAGTTACTTTTGGTGGCCCCAGCTAGACGCCGACATCGAGCACATGGTCGGCACTTGCGAAGCGTGCCAAAGCTCCAGGCCAGAAGAGGCTCGCTTGCCACATAGGGAGTGGGACACAGCAAGGGGGCCCTGGTCCCGGGTACACATAGACTTTGCTGGCCCGTTCAGGGGAACACTTTTCCTCCTTGTGGTGGACGCGTTCTCCAAGTGGTTGGAGGTCATTCCAGTCTCGAGCACCTCCTCGGCCACAACAATTAAACAGTTACGGAGGGTCTTTTCCACGTTCGGTTTACCCGACACCCTCGTCAGCGATAACGCTAGCTGTTTCACGTCCGCCGAGTTCAGGACATTCATGGATCTCAACGCCATTCGGCACATCACCTCCGCCCCTTTCCACCCGGCCACTAACGGCCAAGTAGAGCGCCTCGTGCGTACCACTAAGGACGCGCTGCGGCACATGGGCCCCGGAGATCTTGACTTACAACTGTGCCAATTCCTGCTACGGTACAGGGTCACCCCACTAGCGTCAGGGTACTCCCCCGTGGAGTTGTTAATGCGCAGGAAGCTGGCCACAGTAATCTCCAAACTAGACCCCACAAGGGTAGAGGACAAAGGGCGGAATGTAGAGATGGATTCCACAAAGAGCTTCAGCGTAGGTGCCCCCGTGCATTGCAGGAACTACGCCAGCGCGGGACCAGCCTGGGTGCCCGGCATCGTAATAGAACAAACCGGCCCCATTTCATACCGCGTGGAGACCAATACAGGCCTCCTGTGGAGGCGGCACGCGGATCAACTCAGGCGCAGGGTCCCCGGAGAGCAGGACGAAAACGAAAATAGCCACGAATCAGCGTTAGGGTACTCCCCCACCCGCTTAGCCCAAGGGGGAGAAAAAGGGGGACATGGGTCCCCACCAAGGGGGGAGGAAAGGGAATCGATCCTCAGAGATCTTTTGCGGGAGTTTGCGGCGGAAAGGAAGAGCCCCAATCTCGCACATGGGTCCCCACCAAGGGGGGAGGAAAGGGAATCGATCCTCAGAGATCTTTTGCGGGAGTTTGCGGCGGAAAGGAAGAGCCCCAATCTCGCACATAACCCTCGGAAGTTTCCCCAAAACACAGATTCCCCAAGAAGTTTAGACCTTGATTTACAGTACCAGGGGGAGTTAGCGGAGTGGTCCCCCACCCGTCCTAGCGAAAAGAGGGGTTTCAGTTCAGCCCCTGGTACCTCCAGTCCCAGTAGCCCCTGTGAGTTAGAATGCAACATAGCGCCAATGCCCCAGAGACCGACACCCCCAAGACAGGAGGCGACGGCGAGTCCGTCCACCACAGTCTCAAGGTCCCCCGAGCGGGGAACAGAAAGTAGCAGAACCACAAGGGCATCCTCGTCGGTCCCGAGATTCGTAATGGGAGGGTCTCCAGGGTCCGCAGGCAACAGGCAGGGGTTCACTTCCCAGCTGTTCATTCCATTCCCATCCCCCAGCGCAAGGCAGGCACGGACGCCCCACAGAGCCACTAATGAGTCCCCGTTTTCCGTTGCAGGACAAGCACCCACGGAGTCAGGGATCACAGGCTCTCCGGTATTAGGTCAGGCGCAAGCACGCCCCAAGCGCACGTGCGGCAAGCCACATTGGTTGTGGGACTTCGTCCCATCCTAGGGGGGAGGGATGTTGTGTATGCATGTTCACTGTACTGATAAGAATGTAACCACTCCATTTACAATGTATCTCAGCTGTAAAGGAACGCGAGCAAGCAGCCCATAGAGGGCAGCTGCGAGCGTTCAGTCTCACATGGTTCACATTGCTCAATCACGGACAGCCGCGGGAAAACCTTCCCCGCATTCAGCAGCAGGAAGAAGAACTACTGAAGAGAGGTGTGCCTGGGCGAGGCCACACCGGTAGCGGCCAATGAGCTACCGTGCTACAAGATTCAAATGTATAATGCTACTGTATATATAGAGATGTATCACCACCATTACCTCATGCTCCACCGGATCATCATGCAATAAACCTGTGTTAAGCCAACCCTTCGGCTGTTCTGTTGTCTTTGGTCCCATACAGTAAAAAGGCATTCTTATGTGTGACTATCCATTGAAGAGAAAAGAATAATGAGCAAACTGTTTCCCTGAAGGACAAGGAGACTTAGAAGGAAATTACCTAAGGGTAATAATCTACAAATGGTAACAGGCAGACAACAAAGGTCCACCAAAATATTGTATCCCCACTGAATGGTGACTTATTTTTATTGCCCCCAATTGTGACTAAAATATATAGTGTTGCTACACTTACAGCATGTCTAGACAGGGCTTATAGCCCACTCATTGGAGCACTTGCAGGTTGCTCCAAGTTATGGTGTCCATGACAGAGCACCGTAACTTTCCCCCGATCACTCTTTGAATTCCCATCAGGGGTTTCTACTTTCTTGAAATGTCCACTCCCCCCATGAGTGCTATCCCCTATGGGGCCTTCCCCCACCAGTGCTCCCTATCCCCATGAGTGTTCCCCCCATAAGTGTTCCCCACCCCCTGGGGCCTCCCCACCCCCACGAGTGTTCCCCCCTGCAGGGCCACCACACCTCCATGAGTGCTCCCTACCTCCTGTGGAGCCTCCCCACTCCCCCACAACTGCTCCTCACCCCCTGTGGGGCCTCACCAGCCCCTGTGAGTGCTCTCCCCACAGGGCCTCCCCATCCGCCATGAGTGCTCCCTATCTTACCTCTCCCAGCCTCCCCTCTCACTTCCCCATTGGCGGAGGGAGAGGGGTGGTGGAGGCAGTGCCGGCCAGGCCAGGCTGGGTGGGGCGGGGTGGGGCGGGGCTTCCTCTTGATGGCCTGCATGCCAAAAGAAAGGCATCTGCATGCTACTTCTGGCACACATGCCATAAGTTAGCCACCAGGGCCCTAGAGACGATCAATTGCAATCCCAAAGCCAGGAATCTACAAACATAGACAGATTATTGGAATTAACTAGGGCCATACTTTATTAAATTTAAAATGGGAAAATAGTTCCCTCCCTACAGTGGGGCCTACGTTAGGCTGTGGCCAGGGAAAAATACTCACCCTGCCCCAGCTCTTCACAGGCAAATCCCAAAGCCCCTTCACTAAGCTGTCTAATAGACCACTCGCTCAGGATGGAAAATCAAGGTGGCACAGTGCAGCCTGTAGTTACGAATACCCCATCACCTTCAAAGGCCACACCTCCTGCTGCCACCATGTCTCGGCATCCCATCAGCCAAATCTTGTAAACCAGTTGACCAAGGTGATGTGCCCTTTGAACCTGCTAAATTTTATTGGTAGCTCACAGAGATTAGTTATTCCCTCCACACAATCCACCAGTGTGACCTATTTAAAATAGGCCAAATTCCCATGCATGTATGGTGGGATAGGTGAAAACTCTCCCACCACCAAAAACCAATTAGGTGATGGGACAAAAATTCCTATCTGGCCCCAATGTGACCAACTAGTCTTACACTGGATGACTGGGAGGGCCATTCTTTGCCTCGAAAGAGACCAAATATAGGAAATGGCTAGTCTGTATGGCTTGGCTCTCCTCATTTCCTAGCCAGATAAAGTAAGCAACAAAGCCTGGAGGACCCATGGATACCCATGGAAACTGCAAATACTGAACACGTGGATATATATGGTGTGTGTGACCTGTATGTAGGGTTGCCATACGTCACGTAAAACTGGGATTGTCCTGATTTCAAGGTTGAAAAAATTGTCCCATCCAGTTCAATAAAAAAATCATGTTAAAATCCCGGGTTTTTATGCTCACATTAAAATACAGCAGTTAGTCTTTAAGGTGCCACAAGGGGGGTTGGTTTTTTTTGTGTTCTTTACTCTCTGATAACCCCTCCCTCATTTCCTTTCTATGATGGGATCATTGCCAGCACACACACTCTCTCTCTCAGCCAGGTGATTGTTGGTGGTGCGAAGCAGGCAGGAAGGCTGGTGGGGCAAATGGGATCAGCCTTTTGGCATAAAGTCGTCTGTTCTTTGCCATCCCATGGAGACCTGCCCACCTCAGTACCAGCAATAGTGAGCACACTCGTGCTGAAGGGGGAGAAACTGGTGCTTCGGAGGAGGGCTTAGAGAGCCACCACCTTATTTCACTACCACCACCACGAGCAAAATAAACCCATGCAGGGACTGGTTGAGACACATGGCAGGGGTCGGTAGGTGTTTGGATGGAAAGATGCATAGATGGTGCCTGCATAACAATCTTTCTGTGTCTTTCCATAGGCTTCATTCTTCCCCTCCTTTATTAAAAACAAGCTTAATTTGCTTTCCTCCCTCCCCAGGTAGATAACTGTTGTGTATGTAACAGTATTACTTTAAGAATGTATGAATGTAACCTGACAATGATTACAATGTGACCCAGCTGTTTAAGGAACGCGAGTAAGCTGCCCATAGAGGGCAGCTGTGAGTGTTCAGCTCACATGGTTCACATTCCCCAATCGCCGGCAGCCGCGGGAACCTTTCCCGCGCTAGGATCACCTGGAGAAGATGGGCGTGACTCAGAATGACGTCACACCGGTAGCAGCCAATGAGCTACCGTGCAACAATATTCAAATGTATTACTGCAGTATAAAATGAGCTGTACCTCCGCCATTACCACATGTTCATCCTGACCATCATGAAATAAACCTGTGTTTTAGCCCCCACTGCGGCTCCTTCTTTGTCTTCCGTGCAAGACACCAAATTGGCGACGAAGGTGGGATCCATGGAGTATCCCAAGGTCAAGCCTCATCAGTTTGATATCAGCGATCCAGAACAATGGGAGCTGTACGAGTGCCAGTTTCGGCACGCAATGGATGCTGCAGGCATCGACGACGACGAGAAGATGCGCTCGCACTTCCTTGCCCAGGTGGGGCCGGCCACGCTGCATATCCTGATGAACCTGGTGGCTCCCCGGAAGGTAGACGTGGTGCCCATCGACCACATCCTGGCGCTACTGAGTGAGCACTTCCAGCCTCCTGTTTCAATCTTCCCGGCCCAGGTCGCGTTCCACAGGTGGGACCAGCACCCGGGGGAGTCCATGTCCGCCTACGCGGCAACACTCAGGCTCGCGGCGGTCAACTGCCAATGGGAGGACCTGGACACGGCCCTCCGAGACCGCATGCTGTGTGGCCTGAGGGACGAGGAGGTCCAGAGGAAGTTGATGACCCGCGACCATCGCCTCACATTCAACGAGGTATTGCGGGAGGCCCAAGCAGCCGAGGTGGCCAGGAGCGGGGTCAGAGTGTTCAAGTCCCGAGGGGCTGCACCTGAGAGAGCCAAGTCACCCATGCAAGCGGCCCGGCAGACGTCAGCAAAAACAGCCTGGCTGGCACCCCGGTCGCCCGCAGGCACGCCAGCGACCTCCGAGGAGTCATCCACGATGGCGGACTCCTGCTCCAGCGAGGACGGCGATGTCCAGAAGGTAAAGAAACGTGGGGAGAGGCGCCAGACCAGTGAGTGACAAGGCCGCCGTTGCGACGGCTGTGGGGCATCTCACGACAGGACGAGATGCCCATTCCGGAAGGCCGAGTGCCACAACTGTGGTCAGAAGGGCCACATCGCCAGAGTCTGCAGGCGCGGGCGAACCGAGGACAAGGGCGCATCGAAACACCCTCAAACACACCAGCGATTGGCGGCCAGCATCGGAAAGGTCTCAGCCAGCAATGGCGCGGAAGGCGTGAACCGTGTGGGCCTGGAGCACTGGCGCTTCTTTGCAGAGGTACTGTTACAAGGGGTTCCAGTGAGGATTGAAATAGACTCGGGGTCGTCCTACTCCATCCTGTCCCAGACGGAGTTCATGCGCATTCCCCCAAATGTGCGGCCCAAACTGCGGGCCATGAAGTCACGTTTGCGGGACGTGCAGGGCTATGGGATCCCAGTGTTGGGGGTGGGGAACTTCATGGTGAAGTTCAAAAATTACACAGAAAAACTGCCCTTAGTGGTTCTCAAGGGGGGAAGATGTTGCCTTTTGGGAACCCAGTGGTTTGCTCCCCTGGGAATCGAACTGTCCGGCATTAACGCCATAGAGACTGACCCAATGCGGGATGTGTGTGATGCGCACCTGGACGTTTTCAAAAAGGGGCTCGGGACTTACAAGGGGGCCCCAGTTTCTTTTGAGTTGGACCCAGAAATCCGGCCCATACGTCTCAAGCCAAGAAGAGTGCCCTTCGCCCTCAAGGACAAGATTGAGGCGGAACTAGACAAATTGGTGGGGCAGGGGATTTTGGTTCCAGTTGATTCAGCGGGGTGGGAGACTCCAATTGTTACAGCCTTAAAATCAAATGGGGAGGTCAGGATTTGCGCTGACTACAAATGTACAATTAACAAAACCATTCGGTCAAATGCATATCCGGTGCCAGTGGTTAGCCACTTACTGGCCACGTTGCATGGGGGGAGGTGTTTCGCCAAGCTAGACCTGGCGCAGGCATATCAGCAGCTCACAGTAACCCTAGCTGCTGCCGTTGCGCAAACCATCGTTACACACAAAGGGGCATTTAAGGTAACGCGCCTACAGTTCGTCATAAATTCGGCCCCTGGGATCTTCCAATCCCTTGTGGAATGCCTTTTAAAGGGGCTTCCTGGCGTGCTCCCATATTTTGACGACGTCTTGATAACAGCGGGGAGCGAATCAGAGCTAGCGAGGAGGCTAGACAGGGTCCTTTCAGTGTTCGAGAAAGCGGGACTTAGACTGAGAAGGGACAAATGTGTATTTTTTGCAAGGGAGGTTGAGTTTCTCGGATTCAAGATAACCCCGGAGGGCATCAAGCCATCCGAGTCCAAGGTTGCGGCTGTGCAAAACGCCCCTCGCCCCACCGCGAAACCGGAGCTGCAGTCATTCCTAGGGCTCCTTAATTTTTACCATTCCTTCTTGCCAAGGAAGGCATCCGTTGCGGAGCCACTGCACGCGCTACTAAAGAAAGAGGCAGTTTGGCGGTGGGGAGATAGGCAAGAGAAAGCGTTCAAGGAGCTCAAAGCGCTCTTATCCTCGGATGCTGTCCTGACTCATTTTGACCCGAGGAGACCAGTAGTTTTAGTCTGTGATGCATCCCCAGTGGGGGTGGGGGCGGTGCTGTGCCACATCTTAGAGAGCGGGCGGGAAGCCCCGGTTGCATACTACTCCAGGTCCCTTTCAAAGGTGGAGCGCAACTACGTGCAAACAGATAGGGAGGCCCTGGCCATCATCGCGGGAACAAAGAAGTTCCATGATTTCCTATACGGCCACGAGTTTACGGTTGTGACTGATCACAAGCCTCTTCTGGGAATCTTTACCACAGGCAAGCCCACCCCACAAATTCTGTCTCCCCGAATGCTACGTTGGCCGATTTTCCTTAACGCCTACCAGTATGAGCTGGTCTATCGCCCAGGGAAGGAGATCTCCCATGCGGACGCGCTGTCCCGATCTCACCTCCCTAGTCTAGGGGATCCCGCATGCGAGGTAGAGCAGGACCATCAAGTCCTGCTGATCGAGTCTCTCGACTCATCCCCCATAGTCCCAGCAGACCTCGCCAAAGCCACAGCGGCCGACAAAATTCTGGCCCAAGTCAGTTCCTGGGTAAGGAAAGGGTGGCCCACAACTCCCCCCGAGGAGCATTTCAAGTCATTTTTCAGGCGTAGAGTAGAGCTTTCCCTTGAAAGGGGCTGCTTGCTCTGGGGCCAGCGGGTAGTTATCCCAGAAAAGTTGCGGGCGAAGGTGCTGAGGCTACTGCATACCAGCCACCCGGGAATAGTGCGCTCCAAGGCACTGGCCAGGAGTTACTTCTGGTGGCCCCAAATCGATGCTGATATAGAACACTTAGTGGGCACGTGTGAGAGCTGCCAGAGCTCTCGTCCCGAGGAGTCCCGGCTACCCCATAGGGAATGGGACACGGCCCGCGGGCCATGGTCCCGAATACACGTCGACTTCGCTGGCCCCTTCCGCGGGTCCATGTTTCTGCTGATAGTCGACTCGTATTCCAAATGGCTGGAAGTAATCCCCATGACTAGCACCTCATCTGCCGCAACCATTAAACATTTGTGCAGGGTGTTCAGTTGCTTCGGCCTGCCGGACATCCTTGTTAGCGATAACGCCAGTACCTTCACTTCTGCGGAATTCAAGGCATTTATCGAGAGGAATGCCATCAGGCACATTACCGCTGCCCCGTTTCACCCCGCCACAAATGGTCAGGTAGAGCGCCAAGTGCGCACTACGAAGGACGCACTGTGGTGCATGGGTCCCGGTGAGTTGAACCTCCAACTGTGTCAGTTCCTCATCTGTTATAGGGCAACTCCTCTAGCTTCAGGACTTTCGCTGGCCGAGCTCCTCATGAGGAGGCGGCCGGTAACCCTTTTTGATCAGTTGGATCCGACCAGGGTGGAGGATGAAGGGAGAAATATAGTGGTAGAGAGTTCCAAAAGCTTTTCGGTAGGGGACCCGGTTCACTGCAGAAACTATGTGGCCTCGGGACCAACGTGGGTTCCAGAGACGATCATTGAACAAACGGGGCCAGTATCCTATAGGGTCAAGACTAGCACAGGTCTACTCTGGAGAAGGCATGCTGACCAACTCAGAAGGCGAGTCAATAGTGAAAGGGAATCAGCGGTAGGGTCCTCCCCCACCCGCGTAACCCAAGGGGGAGACACGGGGGCATCCTCGGGTACAAATGCATACCCTGGATTCTCAGCCGAGGAGGACGATACTTTGAAAGAGTGGAATGAGTTTGACTTTATGTTATCGTACCAGGGGGGTGTCGTGGAGTGGTCCCCCACCTGTCTGAGCGAGAAGAGGGGTTTCAGTTCAGCCCCTGGTACCTCCAGTCCCCCCAGCCCTTTTGCTTTAGAGTATACCATATCACCAAGCCCCCCGAGCCAGGCAGCAGGGGGAAGTTCACTCTCTCCATCCCCGAGAACTCCGGGTCAGGCAGCAGGGGGTGGCGCAAGTACGCCGGTTGCAGGTGCAAGGGACCGGGGCGAGACAACGAGTGTCTCCTCATCGGTTCTGAGGTTCGTGCTGGGGGGTCCCCTGGTGCCACGGGTAACAGGCAGGGGTTTACATCTCAACTGCATGTTCCGTTCCCTTCTCCCAATGCAAGGGTGTCGCACCCTGCACTAATGAGTCCCCCCTTTCCATTGCAGGATGAGACTCTGCGGGATTCGGAGCCCCTAGTTCCCCTGAGTTAAACCAAGCAGCCGCACGCCCCAAGCACACGTGCAGGAAGCCACAATGGTTGAGGGACTTCGTCCCATCCTAGGGGGGAGGAGTGTTGTGTATGTAACAGTATTACTTTAAGAATGTATGAATGTAACCTGACAATGATTACAATGTAACCCAGCTGTTTAAGGAATGCGAGTAAGCTGCCCATAGAGGGCAGCTGCGAGCGTTCAGCTCACATGGTTCACATTCCCCAATCGCCGGCAGCCACGGGAACCTTTCCCGTGCTAGGATCACCTGGAGAAGATGGGCGTGACTCAGAATGACGTCACGCCCGTAGCAGCCAATGAGCTACCGTGCAACAATATTCAAATGTATTACTGCAGTATAAAATGAGCTGTACCTCCGCCATTACCACATGTTCATCTTGACCATTATGAAATAAACCTGTGTTTTAGCCCCCACTGCGGCTCCTTCTTTGTCTTCCGTGCAAGACACCAAAATAACCCACCCATTTTTGCTAAGTATACTTCTGTCCCAGTTTTGTGGGAGATGATTATGCAACTCTACCTGTATGCACACACACATAATTTTTTCTTCTGAAATTATGTATCACTTTAGCTAACTATATAATGCAAAGATTAATATTAAAAAATATTTCACTTCCCCTGACTGTCCACAAATGATAGAGTCAAAGCATTGGTTCCAAGTGATCCAGTTGATCAATCTGGGGATGCCCTTAGTTTAACAGCTGGGCTCTTTAGCTTGTGCCACCACCACCTCTTTCACTTTAGTAGTACAGAAGGACAATGTGGGAACATATTATCCAGGTAGAATACTGTATTCATCAAAGGATACTAGATGCAGTGGACTACAAGTCCATCAATGAAAATGAAGCATTTTACAAAAGTTACTTTTGTGGAATAACATAGCTATGTGCCATATTGACTGGAGGATTTACCTAATAAACTCTGGAGCTGTGTTACAGTTAAGAACATTCCTATATGTCCTACTCAGTGTTTTTTGTGTTGACCAAACAGCTAAAGAACAATTCATGTCATCAATGTCATCTCAGGCTGATGCAGCATAATAGGCAATGATGTGCAAGATGATAAGGCACAACTTTATACTGCTGCTTTCCCCTAGCATCCATTCTGATATACTTTGGAGAGGTTATTCACTAGATCACAACAGAAGAGGGGAAATGCATTGTCACGATAACCAAAAGGTAAAATAAAGGATGAGTGCTTAAGCCCTTTAAAAACCGATGTAATTTTAGTACGCACATAGATCTTAAGCATGCTTAACATAATGTTGAGCCTACCTATGTAGAAACATTAGGAACTAGAGTTTTCATGCTAGGTGTGGTAGTTATGTGTCAGTAAGAATCCTATTATTGTTCTAAGTGGCACTTCTACATTTATGAACAGTGTAAATTCCAAGGGACATTATAAGATTTGGCTGATAGATCAAGCCAAACACAGGAGTACCAACCATGTTAGACAGCCCACAAAGGAGGCTGATAACCTTCTCCTCTACTTGCTATCTGTGTTGGGAAGGGGAAAAAATACCAGTCCATACAGAGAGAGTATGTCACCCATATATGTGATGCTTTGAAGATGATTTCATATCCTGAAACAAAGAAGAGATCTAACTAATATCAACAATAATTTTGTTATTTTCCCCCTTGTGATAATTCTCTTTTTGATAACTTATTTTCAGAGGCAGTAGCTTGTGATGGTTAGTTTATTAGCTTCCTCACCCAGAGGTCACCCATTTTCCAGGCCCGGCTTCATTTCCTGCTGTATTAAGAATGGAACATTCTTTTAGAAGGAAGCTGAACACTGTAATGGAAGCTAATGGCCACAGTTTCCCTATTCATAACTGGTAATACACCCAGTATTACCAGTTAGAAACAGGGTGATTTGGTTTTATCCTTGCCTCCCTGTTATGTATGTACAATGTTGCTTTAAGAAATGTATGAATGTAACCTGACCAGAATTACAATGTAGCTCAGCTGTTAAGGAACACGAGTAAGCTGCCCATAGAGGGCAGCTGCGAGCGTTCAACTCACATGGTTCACATTCCTCAAATCACCGGCAGCCGCGGGAACTCTCCCGCACTATCACTAACTACAGAAGAGGGGCGTGACTTGGAACGACATCATGCCGGTAGCAGCCAATGAGCTACCGTGCAACAAGATTCAAATGTATTGTACTGCTGTATATAATGTGATGTACCTCCGCTATTACCACATGTTCATCCTGATCATCACCCCAATAAACCTGTGTTAGTCCTTACTGCGACTCCTTCTTTGTCTTCCGTGCAAGACACCAAATTGGCGACGAAGGTGGGATCGATGGCGAATCCCAAGGTCAAGCCTTACCAGTTCGATGTCAGCGAGCCCGAACAATGGGAGCTCTACGAGTGCCAGTTTCGGCACGCGATGGAAGCCGTGGGCGTCGACGACGACGTGAAAATGCGCTCCCACTTCCTGGCCCAGGTGGGGCTGACCACGCTGCGTATCCTGATGAACCTGGTGGCCCCCCGGAAGGTGGACGTGGTGCCCATCGCCCGCATCCTGGAAGTGCTGGGCGAACATTTCCAGCCCCCCCGTGTCGATTTTCCCAGCCAGGGTCACGTTCCACAGACGAGACCAGCGCCCGGGAGAAACCGTGTCCGCCTACGCGGCGGCCCTCAGACTTGCAGCGGTGCACTGCCAGTGGGAAGACCTGGACACGGCACTCCGAGACCGCATGCTGTGTGGCCTGAGGGACGAGGAGGTCCAGAGAAAATTGATGACCCGCGACTATCACCTCACGTTCAACGAGGTACTGCGGGAGGCCCAAGCAGCCGAGGCGGCCAGGAGCGGGGTCAGAGTGTTCAAGTCCCGAGGGGCCACATCCAAAAGGGCCAAGTCACCAGTGCAGGCGGCCCGGTGGACATCGGCGAAGACGGCCTGGCATGCCCCCTAGTCGCCCGCCGGCACACCAGCGACGTCCGAGGAGTCGTCCACGATGGCGGACTCCTGCTCCAGTGAGGATGACGATGTCCAGAGGATAAAGAAACCCGGGGAGAAGCGACAGACCCGCGAACGGCAAGACCGCCGCTGCGACGGTTGTGGGGCGTCCCACAACTGCACGAGGTGCCCGTTCCGAAAGGACGAGTGCCACAACTGTGGCCGAAAGGGACACATCACCAGAGTATGCAGGCGCGGACAAGGGTGTCTCAAGCCACCCCCAGACACACCAACGGAAGGCAGCCGGCACCAGGAAGGTCTCAGCCAACTACAGCGAGGAAGGCGTGAACCGCGTGGGCCTGGAGCACCGGCGTTTTTTCGTAGAGGTACTGTTACAGGGGCTCCCAGTGAGGATGGAGATAGACTCGGGGTCATCTTATTCCATCCTGTCCCAAAAAAAGTTTATGCGCATTCCCCCAGATGCGCGGCCCAAACTGCGGGCCATGAAGTCACATTTACGGGACGTGCAGGGAAATGGGATCCCAGTGTTGGGGTGGGGAAATTAAAGGTGGAGTTCAAGAGTTACTCCGAGAAACTGCCCCTAGTGGTCCTCAAGGGGGGGGGATGCTGCCTTTTGGGAACGCAGTGGTTTGCTCCCCTGGGAATCGAACTGTCCGGCATTAATGCCATCGAGACTGACCCAATGCGGGATGTGTGCAACGCACACCCGCACGTTTTCAAGAAGGGGCTCGGGACGTACAAGGGCCCCCCAGTTTCCTTTGAGCTGGACCCAGAAATCCGACCCATCCGCCTCAAGCCAAGGAGAGTGCCCTTCGCCCTCAAGGACAAGATCGAGGCAGAACTGGACAAATTGGTGGGGCAGGGGATTTTGGTCCCAGTTGATTCGGCGGAGTGGGAAACGCCGATTGTTACGGCCCTTAAGTCAAACGGGGAGGTCAGGATTTGTGCGGACTATAAATGTACGATCAATAAGGCCATTCGGCAAAATGCATATCCGGTGCCCGTGGTCAGCCACTTGCTGGCCACGTTACATGGGGGGAGGTGTTTTGCCAAGCTAGATCTGGCGCAGGCATATCAGCAGCTCTCTGTAACCCCGGCTGCTGCCCCTGCGCAGACAATCGTGATGCACAAGGGGGCATTTAAGGTAACGCACCTTCAGTTTGGCGTGAATTCGGCCCCCGGAATTTTCCAGTCCCTCGTGGAATGCCTTTTAAAGGGGCTTCCAGGCGTCCTCCCATATTTTGACGATGTGTTGATAACGGCGGGGAGCGAATTAGAGTTAGCAAAGAGGTTAGACGGGGTCCTCTCAGTGTTCGAGAGGGCGGGACTCCGGCTAAGAAGGGACAAGTGTGTATTCTTCGCGAGGGAGGTTGAGTTTCTCGGGTTTAAGATAACCCCAGACGGAATCAAACCCTCTGAATCCAAGGTTGCGGCCGTGAAAAACGCCCCTCGTCCCACCGCGAAACCAGAGCTGCAGTCATTTCTAGGGCTCCTAAATTTCTATCACTCCTTCCTGCCTAGGAAGGCATCAGTCGCGGAGCCACTGCACGCACTACTAAAAAAGGATGCGGTGGGGGGACAGGCAGGAGAAAGCGTTCAAGGAGCTTAAGAGACTCCTATCCTCGGATGCTGTCCTGACCCACTTTGATCCTAAAAAGCCAGTGGTTTTAGTCTGTGATGCGTCCCCAGTGGGGGCGGGGGCGGTCCTGTGCCACGTGTTGGAGAGCGGGCGGGAAGCCCCGGTAGCATACTACTCAAGATCCCTCTCGAAGGCCGAGCGCAATTACGCGCAAACAGATAGGGAGGCCCTGGCCATAGTCGCGGGAACGAAGAAGTTCCACGATTTTTTATACGGCTGCGAGTTTACGGTAGTGACGGATCACAAGCCACTTCTGGGGATCTTCAGTACCGGCAAACCCACCCCGCAAATTCTATCCCCCAGGATGCTGCGTTGGGCTATCTTCCTCAACGCTTACCAGTATGAGCTGGTCTATCGCCCAGGGAAGGAGATCTCTCATGCGGACGCACTGTCCCGGTTCCCCCCTCCCTAGTTTAAGGGATCCCGCATGCGAGGTAGAGCAGGACCACCAAGTCCTGCTGATCGAGTCCCTCGACTCACCCCCCATTGTCCCAGCCGACCTCGCCAAGGCCACGGCGGCCGACAAGATGCTGGCCCATTAGTTCCTGGGTTAGGAAAGGGTGGCCCACTACCCCACCCCCCCCCGAGGAACATTTCAAGTCATTTTTCAGGCGTAGAGTAGAGCTTTCTCTGGAAAGGGGCTGCTTGCTCTGGGGCCAGCGGGTAGTTATCCCCGAGAAGCTAAGGGCCAAGGTACTGAAGCTACTACATACCAGTCACCCGGGAATAGTGCGCTCCAAGGCGCTGGCCAGGAGTTTCTTTTGGTGGCCCCAGATAGATGCGGACATAGAACACTTAGTGGGCACGTGTGAGAGTTGCCAGAGCTCCCGGCCCGAGGAGTCCCGGCTACCCCAGAGGGAATGGGACACGGCCCACGGGCCATGGTCCCGGATTCATGTCGACTTCGCTGGCCCCTTCCACGGGTCCATGTTTCTGCTGGTAGTCGACTCCTATTCCAAGTGGTTGGAAGTAATTCCCATGAACAGCACCTCCTCCGTGGCAACCATTAAACAGTTGCGCAAGCTTTTTGCCTGCTTCGGCCTGCCAGACGTCCTTGTTAGCGATAACGCTAGTATTTTCACGTCTGCGGAGTTCAAGACGTTTATTGAGAGAAACGCCATCAGGCACATTACCGCTGCCCCGTTTCACCCCGCCACAAACGGTCAGGTAGAGCGCCTAGTGTGCACTATGAAAGACGCACTGCGGTGCATGGGTCCCAGTGAGTTGAACCTTCATCTGTGTCAGTTCCTCATCTGCTACAGGACAACCCCCTAGCTTCAGGATTTTCCCCGGCTGAACTCCTCATGAGGAGGCGTCCGGTAACACTTTTTGACCGGATGGATCCGTCCAGGGTGGAGGATGAAGGGAGAAATATAAATATAGGGGGAGAGAGCTCCAAAAGTTTTTCAGTAGGGGACCCGGTTCACTGCAGGAACTACGCGGCCTCGGGGCCAGCATGGGTACCAGGGACGATCATTGAGCAGACGGGGCCAGTATCCTACAGGGTTGAGACTAGCTCAGGTCTACTCTGGAGAAGGCACGCCGACCCCCACCCGCGTTACCCAAGGGGGAGACACGGCGGCATCCGCGGGTACAAATGCATACCCTGGGTTCTCAGCCACAGAGGAGGATACTTTGGAAGAGAGGGATGAGTTTGATTATGATTTGCAGTACCAGGGGGGTGTCGCGGAGTGGTCCCCCACCCGTCCTAGCGAGAAGAGGGGTTTCAGTTCAGCCCCTGGTACCTCCAGTCCCCCTAGCCCTTTTGTTTTAGAATATACCATAGCTCCAGCTCCCCGGAGACAGACACCCCCGAGACAGGCAGCAGGGGGGAGTCCGCCCACCTCAGCCTCTAGAACTCCCGGACAGGCAACAGGGGGTGGCGAGACCACGAGGGCCTCCTCGTCGGTCCCGAGATTCGTACTGGGGGTGACCCCAAGCTCCTCAAGCGGCAGGCAGGGGTTCACGTCCCAACTGTTCATTCCATTTCCATCCCCCAATGCAAGGTTGTCACAGAGTCCCCACCGAACCACTAATGAGTCCCCCCTTTCCCTTGCAGGAAGGGACTCCGCGGAACCAGGAGCCCCCGGCTCCCCTGTGTTAAGTCAAGCGGCCGCACGCCCCAGACGCACGTGCGGCAAACCGCAATGGTTGAGGGACTTTGTCCCATCCTAGGGGGGAGGGGTGTTATGTATGTACAATGTTGCTTTAAGAAATGTATGAATGTAACCTGACCAGAATTACAATGTAGCTCCGCTGTTAAGGAACGCGAGTAAGCTGCCCATAGAGGGCAGCTGTGAGCGTTCAACTCACATGGTTCACATTCCTCAAATCACCGGCAGCCGCGGGAACTCTCCCGCACTATCACTAACTACAGAAGAGGGGCGTGACTTGGAACGACGTCACGCCGGTAGCAGCCAATGAGCTACCGTGCAACAAGATTCAAATGTATTGTACTGCTGTATATAATGTGATGTACTGCCGCTATTACCACATGTTGATCCTGATCATCACCCAATAAACCTGTGTTAGTCCTTACTGCGACTCCTTCTTTGTCTTCCGTGCAAGACACCAAACTCCCAATCTGTACTATACTGAGTCTAGCAGAAAAGCACCAGGTAGTGGTGTCAGAAGGCAAGAAAACTGCAAGTATAAAGGCAACTTTGGTCCAGTCTGCACTGGCTCTTCCAGTCCAGTGTAGCACAGCTTTTAAAAAATCACTTGTGATCTGGGGTGGTGTGTGTGTGTGTGTGTGTGTGTGTGCGCGCGCGCACACACAACATGCATTTTGGCACAATTCCTATCTCCCAACAATATTATCCTCTAGTGACTCAATTTCGGCTATCTTGAAGCAGCTGGCCATGATGTTTGTGTTGGAAAATATTTTATTTCATTTCTCTTGATGATCCTCAGATGATATGAGGAAATTATCAATTGATGATATCCTACACCAGCTGCCAGCCGGATATTTACACCTGAAGTTGCAGAAAGGCTGCTTATAATGCGGAAATCTCTAGTTTAGCCCATGGTCAGCAAACACATTCACATAGAATATGCTCAAATTAGGTAAGGGCAAAAGGTCGCCCTTGCTTGAAAGCCAGTTGTATCCGACTCTAGGGTTCAGTGCTCATTTCTGTTTATAGCCAAAGAGCCAGTGCTGTCTGTGTCTGCAGATGTTTCCGTGGACATGTGTCAGGCATGACTAGACACTGGAGTGCACAGAATGCTGTTTACCTTACCACAAAAGTGGTACCTATTTATCTACTTGCAATTTCTTGCTTTTGAACTGCTAGGTTGGCAGGAGCTGGGACAGAGACAGAAGCTCACTCCATCATGCAGCACTTGAGTCTCGAACTGCTGACCTGCTGGGCTCAAATTAGAGCACCGCATAATAGCAGGAAAAGTGAGGGTTTGGGGGAAATGGCCTGTTCCAACAGCTCCCACATGTTTAGTTGCACCAGACCACTCTAAAAATGACAGCACTTTTGTCTCCCACAGCAGCCAGGCAATTGCCAATTAGAAACCCACATGCACAATAGTACCTCTCTTTTTGTTCAGTAACTATTCATTAGAGAAGATCAGCTTTTGATTCTGAAGGTAGCAGGAAGGTCTCAAGACTAACAGCTATCAATCGCCTTGCCTGTTACATATTGTTTGTAGTAAACGGAGAGGTGGAGTCTCACAGAGGAACCGGGGGCACATTTGGGGCTTTGGGGTATCCAGTGGGGCAACACATGGGGTGTCAGCAGCCCACCTCTCCATGAGGAACATCCATCTCACCATCTACGTTTCCTCAGGTATGAGGGAAAAGGCCCATCTGCCTTCTCCTCTAGGCAGGTATGTGGTAGCTGGCTTATTAGAGCAAAAGATCATGCAACTGTAAAGATACAGCCATTGCTTGTCTTCTCCGTCTTCCCCCAATTACACTCACAGTTCAGGGATGGCTGCCAAGCCCCCTCCTTATCTCTGGCTACGTTCCCAGACTGGAGATAGCAGCAGGCTGAAGCAACCAGGAAACTTGCAGGCAAAAAATCTTTTCCCAAAGTTTTATTCCTCCAAACTGATCATACACTTGAACATATAAATAAACAAAATAAAGAAAGATCCCCCTCCCAAAGGGAAATTCTAGATGGGGGATTTTTGTCACCTGGTTTGTCAGCTGATTACAGATCTGTGCTCTGAAAATTCTCCCTCAGGGAAAATCAAGGCGAGAGATCTTAGGAGCTGATTAGGGACATACACTCCAGCATCCCTCCCTCCAAAGGGTTTTTGGAGACGGGGAAAGGAGAGACTCCTCCTTTGAGTGACTTGGAAACTCCTTGCTTCCTCTTCCCTTTGGATCTTAGGGTAACTATAGTTCATTCAGATTGCCTTTGCTTAAGTCTGGACATGCCTGAAAGTAGGCAAAGCTTTTAACTGAATTTGTATCCATGAACCAATGGTAGGATGGGTCTTTATATGAGACCCATTTATTAAGGTAAGATAAGTCTTTGTGTGAGACCCATTTATTAAGATGAGATGGGTCTTTATGTGAGACCCATTTATTAAAATGTGTTGATACTTGTTGTGTTCTAAGGGTTTTACCTTCCACATGGATTACAATGTATCTGAGCCAATGTAACCTTGCCGATAGCAACAATGTAACCTTCAGCTGTATCATATAAACCCTGTAAGAGGACGCGAGCTAATGACCACCAGCTGGCAGTGGCGAGCGTCCAAGCTCTCTTGGTCCGAACTCATCAAAGGCAACAGCGCGGGAAGCTTTCCCGCCACCACCTACACCTGGACAAGAAGGGCGTGACTCGCGATGACGTCACGCAGGAAGTAGCCAATGGGCTACCATGGCACCACGTTCAAATGTATTACTCCTGTATATAAAGAGCTATCGATCCGCCATTACCTCATGTTCCCTCTGTCCACGATGCAATAAACCTGAGTTAACCCAGCCCGAGGCTGTGTCCAGTGTCTTGGTTTTCATACACCAAATTGGCGACGAAGGTGGGATAATGGATCCCCAAGGAGCAGCCAGGGCACAGAGCGGGTTCAACATCACCAAACCGCAAGACTGGGAGCTGTTTGAGATGGACTTCCATGCGGCGCTGGTGGAGCTCAAAGTCAAGGAAGACGATGAGGAGACGAAGAGGGCCATCCTCACCAGAATGCTCGGGATGGACACCAAGCGGACGCTGGTGGGCATCATCACCCCGAAGAAGGTGAGCGAATTTAAGGCGGACGACATCATGAAGCTGCTACGGGAGCGCTTCCGACCCGCGAGGGCGATGTTTCCCGCTCGGAGCGCGTTTTGGAGGCGAGTCCAAGCGCCGGACGAGTCGGTTGAGGCATTCGTGGCCGCCATGAGGGCAGCCGCCGTCCCCTGTAAATGGGGCAATATCCAAGAAATGGCCCTCAGGGACGGCGTGCTGTGCGGCCTGAAAGACAAGGAGGTGCAGCGCAGTTTGATGAACAAGGAGCCGCCACCCACGCTGGCAGAGGTCGTTGAGGCAGCAGAAGCCGCAGAGTCCACGAATGCCGGAGTGGACGAGATGCACCAGTGGCGTGAGTGGCGTCCCAGAGCCGGCAAAGCGGAAAAACCGGTGCACGCGACTCGACGGGCCTCAAAATCGTCCTCGGAAGGCAGCGACGGCGAAGAAGTCCAGAAGGTCCGAAAGGGGGGGCGCCGCTGCGATGGCTGCGGAGCGGCCCACGAGCGCGCGAGGTGCCCATTTAGAAAGGCCGAATGTTACACCTGCGGCCGGCGGGGGCACATCGCCAGGGCATGCAGAAAACGGAAGGAGGGCCGGAGGCAGTCATCTGACCGTTCGACCAGGCCGGACCGTCCAGCGAGGCCCAAAGATGGCGTCCAGACCACGAAGAAGCAGGACGGCGTGGGCCGCGTCTCGGACGGCAGCGAGGACGACGCCCCAGTGTTCAGCGTGTCCGCGGGACAGTCCCATTACTTCGTTGAGGTACAAGTACAAGGGGCCCCTATCAGGATGGAAATTGACTCGGGGTCCTCCTATTCTATAATTCCCCAGAGGGAGTTTTTGAAAATCGACCCCCACGTGCGGCCCAAACTTAAAGCATTGAGGTCCACGCTACGTGATGTACAGGGAAACAGCATTCCGGTGTTGGGGGTCGGGAAATTTCAGGTTAAGTTTAGGAGACATTCTGCGGAACTGCCCCTAGTTGTCCTCAAGGGGGGAAGTTGTAGCCTCCTAGGGACACAGTGGTTTCAGCCCTTGGGCCTGTTCATAGGGGGAGTACATTCAGTGGGGGCGGACCCAATACAAGCGGTGTGCGATGCGCACCCCGCCGTCTTTAAAAAAGGACTTGGGAAATTCAACGGACCCCCTGTAGCCTTCGACCTAGACCCGGAGGTCCGCCCGATAAGACTCAAACCGCGCAGGGTGCCTTTCGCACTAAAGGACAAAATAGAGGCGGAACTGGACAAATTGGTGGGCCAGGGGATTCTTATTCCTGTTGATTCCGCGGAGTGGGAAACTCCAATTGTAACAGCTCTGAAGGCTAACGGGGAGGTGCGCATTTGCGCTGATTATAAGTGTACAATTAACAAGGCGATTCGCCCTAATGCATACCCGGTGCCAGTGATCAGCCACCTTTTGGCCAGGCTAAATGGGGGAAAGTGTTTCGCTAAGCTCGACCTGGCACAAGCCTATCAGCAACTCCCCGTAACTCCCGCCACAGCCGCGGCACAAACGATAGTCACACATAAAGGAGCGTTCCAGGTGTCGCGTTTACAGTTCGGCGTGAACTCGGCACCCGGCCTTTTTCAGTCGCTTGTGGAACGCCTCCTGAAGGGGCTGGAGGGGGTGTTGCCTTATTTTGATGACGTATTGATAACAGGGGGGAGTGAGGCCGAACTAGCAAGGAGATTGGATAAAGTGCTAACTGTGTTCGAGAAAGCGGGGCTGAGACTGAGGAAGGACAAATGTGTTTTTTTCGAGACCGAGGTCGAGTTTTTAGGGTTTCGGATCACACCCGAGGGTATTAAGCCGTCCAAATCCAAAGTAGCAGCCATCAAGAAGGCCCCTCGCCCCACATCCAAAACCGAACTACAGTCATTCCTGGGGCTCCTCAATTTTTACCATACATTCCTCCCGCGGAAAGCCTCCGTGGCCGAACCGCTTCATCGGTTACTTAAAAAGGAGGAGACATGGATGTGGGGTGACGAGCATGAGAGGGCGTTCAACGAACTCAAGCAACTTCTAACATCGGACGCAATCCTTACGCACTTCGACCCCAAACGGCCGGTGGTCTTAGTCTGTGATGCATCACCGGTGGGGGTGGGGGCGGTGCTTTGCCACGTGTTGGATGACGGTCGGGAGGCCCCAGTTGCGTTTTATTCAAGGTCCCTGTCCCAAGCAGAGCGAAATTACGCACAAACCGACAGGGAGGCATTAGCAATAGTAGCGGGGACCAAAAAGTTTCACGATTTTCTGTATGGCCGCCCGTTCAAAATCGTGACGGATCACAAGCCCCTGTTAGGGATTTTCACGGCAGGCAAGCCCACGCCGCAGATACTATCCCCGAGAATGTTGCGATGGGCCATTTTTCTTAACGCATACCAACACGAGTTGGAGTACCGGCCCGGAAAGGAGATCAGCCATGCTGATGCACTTTCGAGATCCCCTTTGCCCTTGTCGGACGACCAAAAAGCCAGATTAGGGAGAGACCGCCAGGTGTTGCTAATCGAGGTCTTAGACGAACCCCCAATAGTACCAGCCGATATAGCTAGAGCGACAGGCAAGGACAGAACGCTGGAGAAAGTCAGCTCTTGGGTGCAGAAAGGGTGGCCAGCATCGTCCCCAAGCAAGGAATTCGACCCATTCTTTCGCAAGAAGCTAGAGTTGTCCCTAGAAAGGGGGTGCCTGTTGTGGGGCCAACGGGTGGTGGTCCCAACACCCATGCGGCCGAGGGTGCTCAAACTGCTGCACGTCAGCCACCCGGGCATCGTTCGCTCCAAAGCGCTGGCCCGCAGCTACTTTTGGTGGCCACAGCTGGACGAGGACATTGAGCACATGGTCGGCACTTGCGAGGCATGCCAGGGGTCCCGACCAGAGGCGGCCCGCCTTCCGCACAGGGAATGGGACACAGCAAGGGGGCCATGGTCCAGAGTGCACGTAGATTTCGCTGGCCCTTTCCGAGGAACCATGTTTCTCCTGGTGGTGGATGCATTCTCAAAGTGGCTGGAGGTCATTCCGGTAAAGAGCACGTCCTCCGCCACTACAATTAGCCAACTACGGAGAGTCTTTTCAACGTTCGGCTTACCCGACACTTTAGTCAGCGATAACGCGAGTTGTTTCACCTCCTCAGAGTTCGGGGCATTCATGGAGGCAAACGCCATTCGGCATGTCACATCCGCGCCGTTTCACCCGGCCACGAATGGCCAAGTGGAACGGTTGGTGCGTACAACAAAGGAGGCGCTCCGGCGCATGGGCCCCGGGGACCTAAATCACCAAGTATGTCAGTTCTTACTAGCGTATAGGGTGACCCCCTTAGCGTCGGGTTACTCGCCGGCAGAGCTGTTGATGCGGCGAAAACTGACTACGCTCCTGTCCAGGCTAGACCCCACAAGAATTGAGGATAAAGGGAAGAACGTAGGGTTGGCAGTCTCGAAAGGTTTCGCCGCCGGCGACCCTGTTCATTGCAGGAACTATGCCAGCGCAGGGCCAGCCTGGGTGCCGGGGACAGTTGTAGAACAGACGGGGCCAGTCTCGTACCGGGTCGAAACCCACACCGGTCTCCTCTGGAGGAGGCACGCAGACCAGCTGAGGCACCGAGTAAGTGGGCCAGTCAGTGAGGATCAGCAACAAGATTCAGCGTTAGGGCTCTCCCCCAACCGTTTCACCCAAGGGGGAGACAGCAGCGGACAACAGTCCCAAGCAAGGGGGGAAGGAAGAAGCAGCGGCCCCGACTCATATCCTTTTGATAAACCAGTCCTATCAGAGGCCCGGGAAGGGGGAGAGGAGTTCGCGACCGCTGCCCCCGAATGGAATTTAGATTTTGATTTAGCGAGCCGGGGGGGTTTTCAGGAGTGTTCCCCCACCCATCCAAGCGAGAAGAGGGGTTTTTCGTTAGCCCCCAGTGCCCCCGGTTCCTCCCTAAGAAAGAGCACACCTCCCAACAACGCCGCGGAGCCGCGGCAAGTCACTAACGAGTCTCCCTCTCAAATTACAGGACAGGAAACCGGGGGACAAAGAGAAGGTAGCAAACCCGGGGAAAGGCAGCCCGCATCGAGACCCCAGCGTGTTCGAAACAAGCCATCTTGGCTGAGAGATTTTGTCTCCTAGGGGGGGGGAGTGTTTAGAAGTATGGGCGCGAGACGTTGTCTCGTCCTAGGGGGGAGGGGTGTTGTGTTCTAAGGGTTTTACCTTCCACATGGATTACAATGTATCTGAGCCAATGTAACCTTGCCGATAGCAACAATGTAACCTTCAGCTGTATCATATAAACCCTGTAAGAGGACGCGAGCTAATGACCACCAGCTGGCAGTGGCGAGCGTCCAAGCTCTCTTGGTCCGAACTCATCAAAGGCAACAGCGCGGGAAGCTTTCCCGCCACCACCTACACCTGGACAAGAAGGGCGTGACTCGCGATGACGTCACGCAGGAAGTAGCCAATGGGCTACCATGGCACCACGTTCAAATGTATTACTCCTGTATATAAAGAGCTATCGATCCGCCATTACCTCATGTTCCCTCTGTCCACGATGCAATAAACCTGAGTTAACCCAGCCCGAGGCTGTGTCCAGTGTCTTGGTTTTCATACACCAAGAAGGGAAATTCTAGATGGGGGATTTTTGTCACCTGGTTTGTCAGCTGATTACAGATCTGTGCTCTGAAAATTCTCCCTCAGGGAAAATCAAGGCGAGAGATCTTAGGAGCTGATTAGGGACATACACTCCAGCATCCCTCCCTCCAAAGGGTTTTTGGAGACGGGGAAAGGAGAGACTCCTCCTTTGAGTGACTTGGAAACTCCTTGCTTCCTCTTCCCTTTGGATCTTAGGGTAACTATAGTTCATTCAGATTGCCTTTGCTTAAGTCTGGACATGCCTGAAAGTAGGCAAAGCTTTTAACTGAATTTGTATCCATGAACCAATGGTAGGATGGGTCTTTATATGAGACCCATTTATTAAGGTAAGATAAGTCTTTGTGTGAGACCCATTTATTAAGATGAGATGGGTCTTTATGTGAGACCCATTTATTAAAATGTGTTGATACTAATGTCAGGCTTTTATAAATTAAGCCTGCTCATAGGAAATAGTGGTGTCAATGATGTTACAAGCTTTTATGTGAAGCTTACTCATAAGGTGACCCCTTATAGATGGGGTCTGGATCCTTGTGACCCTGACATTGTTTAATGCTCTTTTAAAGCCATTTATCTTAGGACAGTGAATTCCTCTTGCACAATGCACTACAAGAAGAAGTAGTATATTCTCCTTAACAACTCACTGTGGGGTACACAGAAAAAGCTTCCTCGAAGATTGTGGTATTTTTGAACCACAATCGGGCATACCTCGTGCAACGGCAACCATGTTGTGCTAGTTAATCTTTCTCACACTAAATCAGGCAAAAGGAACTACAGAATGAATTCACCAAAAGGTAGCTTCATTTGGCATTTTCACATCTGGCGTAGATACAGAAGAAGAAGAACAAACTGTACAGTTTGATATTGATGAAATAAGAGAAAGAAACTTCTCCTGTGCCCATTCTCTATACCAGAGTGGGTAAAATAAATCTTCAGATATTGTTGGACTTCATCTCCTAGCATTCTCCACTACTGTGATTGTGCCAGCTAGAGCAGATGGGAGGCGTATTCCAACAATATCTGAAGGGCCATCTTTAGTTTGCTTAATTTCATGTTCTTCTACTGTTCTACATGTCTCTAAGTCTGTTTTCCAAGCTAGGAAACTCCATGCAGTGTGACATTTCCTCTTTGGTCACATAAATTCTATAGTTCTTAATAATTTTGGCTATACTTTTGTACACTTTTTCCTGGGTCTACAGTAGCTTTGCCAAGAAAATCCAACTTAATCATCTACTCATCACATGAGCAATCTATGCCTATAAATCCAAGGGTTAACCAGTGGAACTTGCTATACATTTCTGCACCTGTCCATCCTATCCCGTACCGAGCCTCCTGCACTCGCCCGAACCTGGTACAGAGGTTACTGAAGGGTTGAGAAACGCGCCAGTGGGGCAAGAGCCCCACGAACGCAAACAAAGGGAAACAACTTCAATTCTAAATGTTCTTTGTGCCGCGCCAGACCACACCCAATCAGGCTGAGAGGCGCGAGCAAAAAGATAGTTGGGAAATGCGGCTGCAGCCAATTAAAATCGAGCCGCAGAAAAACAACTGCTGCATGAACACAAACCACAAATGCAAAACTACGAGTCCCAGCATCCTGCATGCCATGAGCGTGCAGAACGCTGAGAAAGCCAGTGTGCAAAAAATAAAATTACAAAATGCAACGGGAGCGCAAGTCTGCCGCAGGCGGACGCAGTGCCTCACAACCTCGCAAAACAAATAAGCCACATAACTCCACCGTGAGACACCCACCGGCCTTCTTTCCCAGAGCAATGGGGAGAAGAGGGACTCCCTCTCCTCCATGCTACTCCGCCGAAGACATGGCGAAACCACCGCCGGCCTCAAGGAAAGTTGAGCTGGGGTGGAAAAAACCCCCAAAACAGGCAGCAGTTCATCAGGGGAAGCACCCTCCCTGGCAGATGACTGGCTGATGCCTTTGTACTTCCAGATACAAAGCAGCAGCCAGCAATCCGGAAGGAAGAGCACCACCCCTTATGGATCGCTGCCTGCCGATCTCCGGTTAGGTAAGCCAGGAGAAAAAGGAGACAGAGAGGAGAGAACCATCGTTAGGCACAGATAGCTCTTCTCTGCCTCCTTTCCCCCCAACCTACCTAACGAACCTTCCCGGGAGAAGAACGGGCTGGCTGCCTCCTCCCCCCTTACCCCCATTTCTGCATCGAAACCAAAATTCGAAGCAGCAATGGGGAAAAGAGAAACTGACAGGCAGCCTGTTCTTTACGCTAAAGTAAACACCAAAAACAAACACCAAAATTAATAAAAAATAAAACAAAAATAAATCAATAATTAAAAAACCATTAATAAACAAAAAGTAAACCATAAAATACACAAACAAAAACATCCACAATACCACAAAACCACATACAAAATACCTAACTACAACACAAAATACCACAAATTACACAAATAAACAACAATGAAATAAGAATTAAACAAAACCAGAAATAACCAAACCAATTAAACAAACCTAATACTCAACCAAAACAAAAAAGAACAAACAGAAACACCTCCCAGTCCACCACCACAAAAACAAAACAAAGAAAAAGCCCAGAAGAAAGAAAACCAGAGAACTCACCAGCATGTCCTCTTTCCACGACGACTGGAACAGAAATGAAGAATCAAAGACTACTTACCGGAAGAAGCCCCACCCAGAGGCCAGGAGAGAAAAAACACGTGAAATGAAAGCAAAACCCCTAGCAGCCCCACCTGCAGGGCAGAATAGTAAAAACAACTCAAAAAGACTCAACAGCCCCACCTAGAGGCCACAAAAGTAAAAACAAGTAAAAAAACATAATAAATCAAAAGTTTACAGAAATAACTAACATATGTTAAATAAATAAAATAAAAATGTTAATAACATCCTGTGTTGATTTTTAACTGAAATAAAAACCCAAAACATCTAAACACAGTTTAAAAACATGGAATGTAAAACCATGTACTTTCACATTTTTTAAAATATTACCAACGGTACAACTATTAACAAAAAAAAATCACAAACTAAAACATTATTTGGTTAAATAACACAATTTGAAACAATTATATCATCCTTTGTTCTTTTTTTAATCCACAAAAAAACCAAAAAAGCTGATTACAGTTTATAACAGCCCGGCAACGCCGGGCAACCTATGCTAGCATTTTATAGAGAGGAGGATGCTATCCAGGACAGCAATCTTTTGTGTTACTTCTGATTTGTAGTTCAGACCTTATTTCAACATCAACAAAAAGCAAGTATTAAACATGTAAGACTACAGGTTTCGTATACTATGGCCTGAAATGACTCTCAGGCACTTCAAATCCCCTGCCATATTTCTAATTTCATATTTCTGTGATCCCTAATGAAACTAAGCCTGAGAATGCACAAAAATAAGTAGTGTGCACAAAAATAAGTAGGAAAAAATTGATTCATGGGCTAATAACTTCAAGTGTATCAGCAAAGATATCGCTGGCTTTCATCCAGCTGAATTACCATATCATATACAGATTGCCCATTCATCTTTGCAATGGCTGGCTAGGAATAAAAAGGCATTCATTATCCATTAGATCAAGATCATTGGGAGAAAAAGAATAACCAATCATTGAAAGGAATTGCATAACTGGAAGGTTAGCGATGCTTTGATTTTAGGAAGAACTAATTAATTGCAAGCTACGTGAGACCCACAGGCTAAGTTAGTTGCAGGACCAAAGTACCAAATAAAGGCACAGTAAAGAGACCACTAGACAGCAGCAGCTTCCAAAACTGGTGTGGTGGAGATAGCATCGCAAATCAGCAACTCATAATGGGACAGCCTTTTGCACATGGCGTTAGCATGCTTGATCCATCAAGTATGAACCTAGTCACTACTTGTCTTCAAGATGTTGTTTAAAAACATTGTACATGTGGAAAGCTTTATCAGGAATAGAGTGAGCAATGGTGAGAGTTTCCATGAGTCTTCTAATGGTATCTGTGTTCCTAGAAGTAAGTTTGGTATTCTAGTAAACCAAGATCAAAAAGGTAGAACTCTTTGATTTGCAGAGATAATGTCTTTATCTGCAACCCACCCACCCACCCACACACACACACACACGAAACATTCACTATTTCCTTAATTTATTGTTTGTTTATTTATTTATTTATTTATTTTGTTTGTTTGCTTTGCAAAACGGTGTCATAATATAAAGTATGTTTATTTTCACTGTGCAGTTAAGACCCATTAAACATACAAAATACCTGTTTTCTCATCCATGGTGAGATTACATGACTGATACATAATAGGAAAGAGCAACTATTAAATTGGTTATCTGGAGAACAATAAGTTCCCTACTCCTCAACCATCCTGATTTGGCCGGGATTACACCGTAATTCGGCACCAATTAGCGCCATTTCCCAACCCGCACTGCCAAAACCCCGTAATTTGGCAGCAGGGGAAAGGAGGCACTGCACAGCCCATCTGCACAGGTCGCGTTGCATACATGTGTGGAAGGGCTCTACATTTCCGTAGCTCCCTTCCACGCATGCGCAGAAGGCTACACTGCCTGCGTAGAAGGCTACGCAAGTGGCGTAGCCCTCCACGTGCATGCGTACAACGCGACCTGCGCAGGTCGCGTTGAATGCATACGTGGAAGGGCTCTACACTTCTGTAGCTCCCTTCCATGCATGCACGGAAGGCAACGCCGCCTGTGTAGAAGGCTACACAAGTAGTGTAGCCCTCCACGTGCATGCGTACAACGCGACCTGCGCAGACCTGATCTGCGCAGGTCCCGGATTTGCTGGAGCAACGGTTGACAGGTATGCTCCTGATTTAGGTAACTGCTTAGTTACTTTTCCAATGTGCACTGGTGCATAAAATAGTCTCAATACAATATACCTGATATACATTCCCCCCCCCCCACCCTAAATTTGCACAGATGGTCCTCAGTGTATCAGGGTGAGGAAGTCCTACTGTAAAATGTCTCCAGACCTCTGTGTCTGCTTTAGTGGATGGCACATAGTGTTCAACCCACTACAATTATGTAGCCAAAATGAACACATAATTAGAATATGTTGCATATTTTTAAATAGGAAAAATATTCTGACAAAATAAAAATAAAAGGTTGTATTAAAGAGACACAATTTTCTTGAACTCTTCTGATGTTTGCATCGCATTCCAATAGATGCTTTAACCTTTTTAAGCTGGAGGCTGGGTCACGCTCCCTCAGACAGCTTCGGGGGCTGGACAGCCATTTTGCCCTTCCGTCACCTGATGGCACTTCCTGGTGTGGTGGACTTGGGGGGGGGGCATGGTGTCATGGGCTGCCACAGGTTGAGAATCCCTGCTTTACTGTATATAGTAAACAGGTAGATTACAATAACATCTCAGCTTTGAAGCTATCTGAGCTGGTTTGTATCCATCAAATTAAAATACTATTTCTACATGCTTATGTGTTAATATGAAAGATCTCTTTGTGAACAAAAGATATTTATTTTTAAAGCCCTCTTCACCAGTGTGACTGCACAACTTGTTTTTCAGAGTGATCTCTCTTTCCTCTTGTCTCCCTTTCTTTTTAAACAGGGCTTCTTTTTGTTTTAGCTAATTATACAAAAAAAGTTGCACAACAAGGGAGCTCATTAAATTCAGACAAAAGAAGGAGAAAAAGGTGTTACAAGAAGTTAATTAACAAGATACAAAGACACCAATTAACACCTATATTGTGAGGAGGTAATTTTTTTTCTACTGTAGGATAAAAAAAAATCACAGCTGGTTATGCATATTTAACTGGCACAAGACTAAATTTGATTCTTATGCCAATAGTAATCAACAGAATCCTGAAGGAAAAGTAGTCCAAACCACTTTCCTGCTGTGTTGACGGAGGTCCTTTTAAAGGGATGAGCATCTGTTCAGGTATTGACATTTGTGACAGTTGATTTATTGAAAGATAAACACATCTAATGGAGGACAAATAAATCCTTTTTTAAAAAAAAATTAAAAAATCTGCAGTTAACACCTTTACAAAGGGTCAGTTTTAAAATACTGGAAATAAATGTGGGTGATGGTCCCTAAATGGATTAAATCCCACTTGAATCCATCTTGATGGAGGGCAGCAGCTTCATCAATACTGGCCTGGGGCTGATGAGGACATTGTTTGCCAAAAGGGCTCAGGACCAAAAAGTGATTCGCAGAACTGGATCAGTGGTACAGGGATCATGCTGTGAAGTGGAAGGCAGATGAAAGGCTACTGCATTATATTCTCAGTACAGTCTTCATGGCTGTTCACCATGATGATCGCCTAATATTCAGATATGGCAGAAGAAGAAGGAAATAAATGTAGTTTCTTTGTATTCAATGGGATTTGGCTCTGATAATACAGTTCTGGGCCTGATGTGAAGTGAATCCCATTGAGGTCAATGAGATGTTGGCTTCAGGATCACAGAATTATTCATGCTTATATGGAAGTCAAGTAGGGCTCATAATAGTCATATTATCTGAGGCCAATAATCTTAATTTCAAAGTCTGGATGAACACATTGCTTTACAAATCTTTACTGGCTAATACAAACACAACAAACTGTATTAAAACAGAACTGTATTCGTTTAAATACTGCAGTATACTTTCTAAAATGTTCAAAACTAAAATTAACAAAGGGGTTGCAGTAATATGTGTTAGACATTTGCTACAATCTTGTTGCTTAGCATCAATCACACAACAGTAGGCCCATTGGTTCACTGGGGATTTGGTGATCCAACTCCTTCATACATTCCAGTGATTCTAATTGGCCTACTTTAACTATAACTTTATTATGCTATATCAACTCTCAGTTAAAGTAGGTTTTTGAATCAACAGCCAAAATCCTGTCTGTGTAAAATTATATACAGTGGAACTTCATACAACAATCGCCCCATATAGCAACAAAATCGCATAACAATTAGATTTTTGGGGAGAAATGGCATACCACATAACAATTTCCCCTATGGAAAAAATCAAACAACAAATTTTCAATGGGAAAAACCACTTAGCAAAAAATAAATAAATCATTGTACGATTCATCCCATAGGGGAAATTCCTATATGATGCATGTATTGTATAGCATTGCATGCGCACCCACCCAAATAAAGACTCAGACACCGGTATTGGATTAAAGGCATTGGGCCACTTTTATTGAATAATGCCCTAGTCCAAATTATCACTTTCAATTGGTGTATCATCCAATTGTAAATCTTTAAGGCAAGCAGGCCGCAGTAGCACTGGTAAGGTTCCACTCAAAATGCCAATGGTTATTGGCTACATGTATCAATTTGTATCAATTTGTTTGTTGACACAAACTGTTGACCAAAGTCAATATACTATCTACTGACCCCACCCTATGACGTGTATCCGTCCAAATACCAAGGTGATGCAGGCTGTGAAGCTCCTAACATCACCCCTTTCATGGTTCTCCCTTGACCGGCCAATCCTGTTTCCCCTGTACCTATCTATGTGTTGGCCAGTCAATTGTAAACCTGCCGGATACCTATGGGTTATAAATCTTTACCTTGCCAGTGCTACCCGCCAAAAGTGACCAAAGTCAACTTACCCCGTATCTCAAACACTAGCTACAGTGTGGGATGGGTGAAAAAGCCAAGAACCAAAGTCCCAATTGAAGGTTCAAGCAAAAATTCCCACCCGGCCCCGAAGCAACCAGAAAAATCACACTGTCCACTAGGGAGGGGGTGGAGGGAAAAACTTCTCCGCTCTGTCACTTCTCTTTAAAATGGCAGCGAGGCTGCCTCATGGCCACCCCTTTTATAGAGGGATGGCCACGCCCCCTGACTAACCCAGATGTCTGTCTCCGGGTGGGGGGCGCCACAAAGAGCATGGTGGCCATTTTGGCGCCGCGCTTGCATTGCAGGCGCACTCTCCCAAACAAAGACTCAGACACCGGTATTGGATTAAAGGCATTGGGCCACTTTTATTGAATAATGCCCTAGTCCGAATTATCACTTTCAATTGGTGTATCATCCAATTGTAATTCTTTAAGGCAAGCAGGCCGCAGTAGCACTGGTAAGGTTCCACCCAAAATGCCAATGGTTATTGGCTACATGTATCAATTTGTATCAATTTGTTTGTTGACACAAACAAATTGTTGACCAAAGTCAATATAGTATCTACTGACCCCACCCTATGACGTGTATCCGTCCAAATATCAAGGTGATGCAGGCTGTGAAGCTCCTAACATCACCCCTTTCATGGTTCGCCCTTGACTGGCCAATCCTGTTTCCCCTGTACCTATCTACGTGTTGGCCAGTCAATTGCGAACCTGCCGGATACCTATGGGTCATAAATCTTTACCTTACCAGTGCTACCTTCCACACGGGGAGGCGTCCATGATGACTCACCGCCCCCCTCCCCAGATATCAGCTCGGTTGCCAGGCCCGCTTGCACGTCCTCCAGAAAGAGGTTCATACCTCTGCCGACAGGTGGACCCCATCTCCTGCATACAGGCTAATATCCTGCAACCCTACCCCCGGGTGTCGAATGGCTGTTCCCAAGCCATTCTCAACAGGAAACCGGGCAACAGCCCTGTTCACTGACCGCCGGGCACGGTCCAAACCACGGAGATCCATGCCTCCTCTATAAGAATGTCTCGGCACGGTGTCAGACCATAGCAACCGTGTGTACGGTAGCAACCGTGTGTATGGCCATAAATGATGTAGAAACGCCAGGGCACTTACACACCGACATTTTTAAGGAAAAGGCCAGTGATCTGTGGGAGATAATTGCCGCCAAGGTGCAGAATCATAACATCAGGTGGTCCAGCATCCCTGAGGGACATCATGAATGGCAACAGTTCCCGCCATCTCATGCCGTGCACACCATACCACCGCATACGCGCGGATGCACGCAGCCCGAGATGGGGTCCCCACTCCGACAATGTAGCATACTGTGCCGCCCAGTGCACATAACTGTGGCCCACCAGCCACACTGCCACCGGTGTGCGTAGACACACAGGATCTGTAAAAAAAGGGAGAAGGAATTAAGGACATAACTGGTACTCATACAGTGAGGGGACGTACATATAAGGAAAAACGCACGGACCCCCACCTGCCTATCCGACATATATCAGCCTCAGAGTACCCCAAACGCAGCCGCAGTTGATGCAGCATCTATCCTGAATGAATGGGTGCCATAACGAGCCCCACACTGTGAAGTACGGTACCGGTCACCCTCCAGAACTGAAATTTGGTAAGGGGAAACCCATCCTGGTGGCAGAACAATGGGCCAGGGCGCGTACCACGCACTGCCAAAAATGCATGTAGGGCACCAACCGGACAGATGTCAGCAAATGTACATCATAGCAGTCTACACCACTGCCTTCTCCATGCTGATCGGCAGTCTACACCACTGCCTTCTTCATGCTGATCGGCAGTCTACACCACTGCCTTCTCCATGCTGATCGGCAGTCTACACCACTGCCTTCGCCATGCTGATCGGCCTTTGAGGAACGAATCCTCAACTGAGCCCACTCTTGGTTGATAGACACATCTTCGAGTTCCAGTGCCCTATGAGACACGTCCCCCTTTGACAATGGGACCAGCTCGCTGATTCTCAGAGCTCCAAAGAAAGCTATGGTGGTAGCTGCATGAAAAAGAGACTCCTCATATCTATCGTAATACAGTCTATGCCAACCTCATGCAAGGTGGGTCAGAATACCTGATGAAACAGGGTGACATGTGTCCGGGTGGCAGCCACGTTCACATGTCCACCCTTCCAATACATGGCGTATGTGGAAGTCATTCCCACAGTCAGTAAAGCCCCGTGCCTTGGCCATGAATGTCAAGGTGGAAAGCCTTGTGGCGATGGTGCGTGGGGCCAACCCCTGATCGTGAAGGTGCACCATATACTGTAAAACCTGGTTGACCAGTATCGGCCACATTTCAGGCAACTGCCTTCGCCTACAAAAGGTCCTAAATAGAAGGAGTGTATGCTGATACTCCTTACGCGTGCGAGGTGCCAAAGACAAGCCGATCACCCGGTTCACCTCTCCTTGCCAAATGTCCATATCTCGGCTGGGAGTGGAGAGGGAAGTTCCTCTGCGTCTGGAGCCAAGGCACAGAACCGGGAGATCTGCAGGCGGGAAAAAGCGTCAGCAATATTGTTATTAATGTCTGGCACATGTCTGGCCCTGAAGAGCACATTAAGGCGCATGGACCTAAGAACAAATTGGTGAACTAAGGCCATAACTCTGGGGGATTTAGACATTTGGGCATTGACAATGTGCACTACTGGAGCATTGTCACACCAAAAGTGAACCACCGAATTAGCCCACCTGTCCCCCCAGAGCATAAGGGCCCCCCAAAATTGGAAAAAACTCCAGGAATGTAAGATCGCGTAAGCGATCCATGCCCTGCCATGCCTGAGGCCATTGACCATAGGCCCACTGTCCTTCAAAATAAATCCCATAGCCCAGGGAGCCGGAGACATCCGACTGTACTTGAAACTGGGGGCTGACCATAAGCTCAGATCTCCAGAAGGATATGCCACTAAAGTCCATTAGGAATGTGAGCCGAACCGAAAGGTCTGCTCGTAAACCCCTAGTCAGCCGTACCCTGTGTTGTCATTTAGAAAGGTCCACCATAGCGTCACACAGACACGTGGCGAATGCTCTGCCTGGTGTCACCACTCTGCAGGCAAAGTTGAGGTGGCCGTGAAGCACCTGCAACTCCTGGAGAGGCATCTTACACTTGGCAAACATTGCCAAAATTGCATCAGAGATCCGCCCCCCTGACCGACAATTCGGTCACCAGGCCCGCTTGTACGTCATCCAAAAGAGGTGCATCCTCTTGCAGACAGGTGAACCCCATCTCCAGAATACAGGCTAAAATCCTGTAACCCTATCCCCGGATGACGAATGGCTGTCCCCCAAGCCATTCTTGATAAGGAACCAGGCAACAGCCCTGTTCACTGACCGCCGGGCACGATCCAACCATGGGGTTCAATGCCTCCCCTATAATAGTGCCTCGGCACGATGTCTGACCATAGCAACCGTGTGTACAGCCATAAATGGTAAAGAAACACCAAGTCACTGCACTCAGAATTCTTTAAGTCCAGGCCAGTGATCTGTACAAGATCATTGCCTCCGAGGTGCAGAATTAAAACATCTGGCGGTCCAGCATCCCCAATGGACATCAGGAATGGCAACAGTTCCCACCACCTCATGCCGTGCACACCATACCACTGCATACGCGTGGTTGCACGTAGCCTGAGATGGGGTCCCCACTCTGACGAAGCAACACACTGTGCCGCTCCGTGCACATAGATTGTGCCCCACTAGCCACACTGCACCGGTGTGCGGAAACACACAGGGTCTGTAAGAAAAGGAGAGAGAATTGAGTGCATAACAAGGCACTCATGCAGTGAGGGGACGAACAGATGGAGAAAAAAGGGCACAAATCCCCACCTGCCCATGCGACGTACGTCAGGCTCCGAGTACCCAAATGCAGCCGCAGTTGATGCAGTGCCTATCCGGAACGAATGGGTACTGTAACGAGCCCCAGGGACCCCCGCACTGTGAGGCGCCATCCCAGTAACCCTCCAGAATTGTAATTTGGTAAGAGAAGACCCATCTTGGTAGCAGAACAACAGGCCAAGGCATGAACCATGCGCTGCCACAAACTCATGTAGGGCACCAACCGGACAGATGGCAGCATCATGCTACTACCCTTTCCCTGCTGACCGGCCCTTGAGGAGCGAATCCTCCACATATATAGTAGCCAGAACTGCTAGCAGGGCTCATCCCACTGCATCTCAGGGTGAAGGGCCGCCCTCATCCTAAGTTCTTTGTCATAGGCCAACCATGATGGGCCAGGGAAATCAATCACGGCCCGGTAAATATTGTCCAGGTACTGGACCATTGGGATGGTCAAATCAGGATGGGCCCTTAGATATTCTGCCATGGATATCAAATAGGCCGGTAACCAATAGGCCCAAGTGCGAGGTGGGTTACGACGATGGGACAACTCCTTGTCCCTGTCGTCCTGCTCCTCCCTCTCCTCCTCAGTGGGTTCAGGTGCAGGAGAGTAAAAATGTCAATATATTCCCCACGCCATATCTTCTCCCTAGTAGCCTGGGATAAATGGTCACCCAGGGGTAGGGAGTAACTGGCCGTTGGCAGGGCCGCCGTTGGCACGGATTGGAGTGGGGGAACACATAATAGGCCCTATCGGACCCCCGAGAAGTTAGGTGGAAGCATTGGGGCGGTCACCCCTGTAAGAACCTGGGGGTAATTGGCCTGTTGCGGCCATGGCCACTGAAACCCCCCCCCCAGTGTTATGAGCTAGTGTCACCGGTGTGCTGATTTGACCAGGATACTCACTCGGTGCACCCCCATGGGCCACCCCCACTGGGGCTTCCGGCCCGTGGTGGGCGTCGGAGCTCGCGGTGGCCATCGAGCTCTGTGTCTCCGTGCGTCCATGCCAAGCAGGACCGGTCCCCGGTGGAATGCCCTGCTGGAATGGCCGGATGGGGAGCTGTGAAGCGCCAGCCTGCGCTGGCCTGATGGCCTCCAGCAGCTCAACCCTGTTGATGGCCCGCTGCGCGGCAGTGGCAGGCATGTGGGCTGCAGCCAAGGAGCTGCCAAGCCCACCCTCCGTAGGTGGTGGAGCAATTCCCATGGATGCCTCGAGTACCGATATGCAGGCAAGGAGATCATCCACAGTGTCAGACCCACCAGAATCAGGTGGGCCATGTGGGCTGGATGGCCTGCCAGGCGATTGATGAGTAGGCAGAGGGGGAAAACCGTGTGGCAATCCCCAGGCATAATAGGGGCAGGCCCCATAATCCAGCCCATGGGAGGCCGGTGGAACAGCGGGGTGCGATCCCGCGCCGTGCCTGAATGGGCCGCTATGCCCTATGCCGGGCAAAGGTTCAATAGGGTTAGAACCCCAGGGGAGCAGGCCCGCACAGCCCCTGCCCGAGTCCTGCGACCGGGCGGGTAAGCAGAGGCCTGGTCACCCTCATTGGTGGCAGTGGGAAAGGGAACATTGCCACCCCCCCAGTGGGGTGCCCGCACGAGCCCTCCTGCCTGGTGGCAGTCCCAAAGGAGGTAGAGGGGGTAGGCTGAGCCCTCCCCCTTGGACGTGGCCACGGGGCCGCCTGAGACTTTCGCTTGGGTGCCAAGGCCACCCAAGCAATGCAGCACTGATCGGAGGAGAGATATCCTCCGATCAGAATTAAAAAGGAAAAAGGCCAGAAAGCCGAAGGGAGCAGTGTCGGAGCGGACTTCTCCGCTCCGTCGCTTCTCTTTAAAATGGTAGCGAGGCTGCCTCGTGGCCACCCCTTTTATAGAGGGATGGCCACGCCCCCTGACTAACCCAGATGTCTGTGTCCGGGTGGGGGGGCGCAAAGAGCATGGCGGCCATTTTGGCGCCGCGCTTGCAATTGTTTCATACAACAATGAGCCCCATGGAATGGATTAAAATCGTTCTATGAGGTACCACTGTGGTACAAACCAGTTAAATCTTGTTTAATTGGTAAAATCAAGGGGACATGTTCCTGCTTAATAAATTCATGTCCCATTGATTAAAACAAGGCTTAGGAGCAACCTTCTTTCTCTAGATTCTGTAAAGGATCTGCTAACAATTGATCATCATTTATTAAACTCTGGCCTTCATCTGCCATTGGAGAACATAGGTTTAAATTTTTAAAACAGATTTGGTGCACACTTGTCCAGTTCATAAAGAGTACCAGAAGTGGATATAAAGAGGTTCACTGGAGAAAAATTGGGGCTTGAAAAACAGCTTACTCATTTCCCATAAGAACTCAAGGTAGGGTGGCTAACAACTGGCCTTCCAGATATTTTGTACCACAACTCCTACAATCTCACACCATTGGCCCACCATTGGCTGGGATTTCTGAGAGGCAAAACCCAAAATATTTGGAGAGCCAAACTTTCACCACCACTGACCTCAGAGATGTTATGAAACCTTTGTAAATTGTATTGGAGTCTTAATCTGGACTGAAAAGGCTAACTTTGGGATGTATGTACTAGATCAATTTATACAGCCGGATGATGATGGTGGTTTTCATTATTATTGTCTATAGATCTTTCATGTACTGATGAAGTATGGCAGTATTTAAAATTTAAACACCACTTATAGTCCATATATGCACCTGTTGGAAAGTGTTCAGTGTAGTGTAAACAAAATTAGAACTGAATGAAATAAATAATTATCTTCCACAAATCACCCCATGGAAAATTGCCTTAGCCTCTATGGTTCTCTCTCTCCCATCCTTCCTCTACCTGGGGTTGGACATCACCAAGGTGGCTCAGGATAAATTGATGCCATCATGTCTTTTTTTTGAGGGTGGGGGGATGACTGGGTGCAACAACTAAATGCATGAGGTTACAGTTTTAGCAGTTGTAGCCCCTCAAAAGAGTAAGGTTAAATAAGGTATACATTTTCCCCCTCTTGTCTCTCTACTGTTTTGTCTGTCACACACAAAGTCCACAGGAGCCTCTTGCTACATAGATAAACATCTTATCCCCTGTCTCACAAGAGGAGCTATTTATGCCTTTTCTTTTTGTAAGCTTGTATAACTTACATTTTGTTGCAGCAAACATTCTGGTGGATATCAGTACAGAATGTATTGATATCCCATGACTAACCTTTTCTTCCTTCCTTCCTACTTGTTAAAAATAAATAGTTTTTGTTGTTCATAATAAACTTTCCTCATCATATTCCTTTTACTTAGTTTTTGTAATTTTTACATAGCAGTCAAATAGGTCATTGCACCATGTGTCAGCAGGCTATGCTGGGGAGCCAACCAGTGGTTTTATCAAAGTGGTTATTTTTTATGTAACCATGTGTCATATATGCCAGTCTGGCCTGGTTATCCTGCTATGGTAATAGAGCAGACCATACTGCCAGTGTCAGGTGGCAGTTAACAAACCTGACCACCCTGAAGACTATCAGCCTTGGGTGCCGAAGTCCACAGGGAAGGGAGATGGTCCCCAAGTGGTTAAATCCCACTTGAATTCATCTTGATGGAGGGCAACAACTTCATCAATACTGGTGGGGTTTGAGAAGAACTTTGTGTGCCAAAAGTGCTCAGGACCAGAATGTGTTCGCAAAACTGGATCAGTGGTACAGGTGTCATGCTGTGATGCAGAAGGCAGATGAAATGTCACTGCATTATATTCTCAGGACAGTCTTCATGGATGATCGCCAGCACACACACACACACACCACCGCCACAAGACACAATCTGCCACATACATATAAGTATTTCTGCCTAAAGAAAAGTGCACATCTGCAGGACACACAATGGAAGCGCGGTGCCAAAATGGCCGCCGCGCTCTTTGCGGGCCCCCCCCCACCGGACAAAACCATCCGGGTAGTTAGGGGCATGGCCAGCACCCTAATAAAAGGGCTGGCCACGAGGCAGCCGTGCTGCCATTTTGGCGAACCGATGGAGCGGAGAAGTTTTTCCCCTCCACCCCCTCTCTAGTTAACAGTGTGATTTCTTGGTCGCTTCGGGGCCGGGTGGGAATTTTTGGCTGGGACTCGCTATTGGCCCTTGAGTCCTGGCTTTTTCGCCCATCCCACACTGTTGCTATGGTTTGATATAGGGGTTGTTCTGTGCTACTGTTGACTTTGGTCACATTGGCGGGTAGCACTGGTAAGGTAAACATTTATGACCCACAGGTATCCGGCAGGTTCGCAATTGACTGGACAACACTAGATAGGCATAAGTTGTTTAAACGTTGTCCGGTCAACGACGAACAAGGCGAGGGGGTGATGGTTACCACTAGACAGCTGGAATCACCCCCTGATTTTACGGATACACGTCAGAGGGTGGGGTCATTAGTTAGATATTGACTACGGTCAACAATTTGTTTGTTGTCAACAAGCAAATTGATACAAATAGATACATTGTAACAATTGCCGTTGGCAATTTTGGGTGGTACCTTACCAGTGTTACTTCGGCCTGCTTGCCTTAAGAATTATGATTGGTCGTTTTACCAATAGAAATTTATAATTCGGACTAGGGCTTGAATCAATAAATGTGGCCCATGCCGTTATCCACTTTCATTTGTGTCTGAGTCCATCATTGGGGGGGGTGCGCCTGCAATGTAATTCGTAACTTTCCTGTTCTGAGTGCGCACCATGTCATTCCTTACCATACAAAGAAATTGTTTTTGAATGGATTGTTTCCAGCACAGGGAGGTAAAATCTTGTACCAGTAAAGAGTAAGAAAACAGCATCACATCCTACATTTGTTTGTTTCTCTAAGTAGCTATGTTTTGTATTGTACCTTGGAAGAATAATTCAGATTCTTGTGAGCCTGCATGTGTTTTTTTTAAACTAGCTAAAAATGCATCTGTGCATTTGACTCTTGCAAAGAGGCTCTTCACTTTGAATGCTACAGTGATCAAAGACTCTTCTCATCTTGCCATCCTTTCCAGAACTGAGATCATAGAACAAAATTTGGAAGGGATAAAAACACAACATCTGTATTGTTAAGCTTCAAAACATGGGGAAGCAAAGAGAATTGGACCATAAAGGAATCAGATTTATAACAGACTCATTAATTTGATTTAATACTTCAGTAAATTCATTTATTTTTCCCCTTAGCACTATGCAGAACAATGGAGTTTACTATTTCTCTTTGGCTTTCTGCCAGTAGTTTTTGGAGAGGGGGTAAGCTGAAGACTCTGTGCCTTCAATGGCTACTGTTCTAGGACATCTATTTATTATAATAAGGCCATGAAAACGATGAAAGCATTTATTGATTGATTGAGATAGACCCCCACCGTATAATGTGCTTTGGTATATTTACATACTATGGGCTGGTTCACATGGTCTGTTTTGTCACCCCTTTCTATTCCCTCTCCCATAGTGTGTGAAAGCACATTTAGGTACATGACCCCATGTACCTACAACATTTGCTTCTTGGTGGCAATTTCCACAAAGATTGCTCTGTGATTTTTCCAACTACCATAACCAAAGAAACTGCCCACGAGCAGAAGCAGCCATACTCAAGGACAGAATGTATTTATCCATCATGATGCCTTTATTTGAAGCATATATAAATGGCAGTCATGTGGCTAAGGCTCTGAAAATGGTTTGATGACCAGGTCAAACTCCAAGGCATTCTTTGCTTTCAGACTGTCTATAATAGCAGGACACACACAAAAAAAGAGGATGGGCTGGAGGAATAGAAAATTTCAGGCTAAGCCCTTTATGTCACCATTGGCTTATTGGAATGGATTACAGATGAAAATTATTGATGGTGATACCTTTTCAGAAAGAATGAAGGTAGCCCTGACTTTGTTTTTATCAAAGTGTGGGGCTTGGGTGACTAACAAATAACATGAGTACCAGGACCCAGGGCAATCAGACAACAGGCCAAACAGTAACTGCATCATAGCCCAGATCCAAAACCAAGCTCAATTTAGAGGGTTAGTCTGGAAAATAGGGCATAGTCCAAGGAAGGCAGATGACCAAGAGAGCAAGCAGGTTTCAAGGAGTAAAGATCCAAGGAACTGGGCAGGATATCTTTGGAAGTGAAAATCAGGAACGAGGCTAGAGGTTTTCAAAATCAGGAGCAAAGAAGAGAGCTTTAACAACAAGGACAGGAAATCCAATGACCTCCATTGCTGAAATCAGTTTCTGGGAGGAAGGGCTGGTTCTTATATAGCTAAGCCATCCAGGTTCTCCAGGTGGAGTTTATGATGGTCCAGAAACTTTCTCAGGGCTCTAGGGTATGGCCAAGCAAGTGTAGCAGTGGGAAGGTCCAACTCTGCAAGCACTATAGCTGCCCTACAGGCTGGGGGGGGGGGTCCAATCCTGTAAGCTTCAAGCTACCTCTGGGGAATTCATACTGTGAATATTGGAGTTGTCTCAGATCCTGACACTTTTCTCCCTGTTCTACACCTGGGTGGAATATCTGCTGGGAGAAAATTGAAGCCAAAGCAACAGACAAGCCCAAGCACTGCCTTCAATTTTCTTCCAGCATATATTTCACCCTAGTTCTAGAAGAGCTATACTGACCGGAATAATATTGGCCTTCATGTAAGTCTGTGTAGTTTGTTGCAGCCGATTCTACTTTATTGATGACATGCTGCAGCATATCTTAATCACACGACCTGGCCTATGGTCAATTAGTCAAAACTGGTTGTTGTAAGTTATGCAAACTCTTTCTAAACACCACGTGGATTCCAGCCAATAAAGTAAATATTATACAAATATCACTGATCAAGCAATTGGTCATTATTTGTTTCCACTGTCACTTCACAGTATCCCATTAAACATCCAGAGACCTTTGTAGTGGTAGGAGACATATTTTCCCCCCAAAGCTATACATAATGCAAGCGCGGCGCCAAAATGGCCGCCGCGCTCTTTGCGGGCCCCCCCCCCACAGGACGAAGAATCCGGGTAGTTTAGAGCGTGGCCAGCTCCCTTATAAAAGGGGTGGCCACGAGGCAGCCGTGCTGCCATTTTAGCTAAAGCGACGGAGCGGAGAAGTTTTTCTCCTGTGTCTCCGTCGCTCCTTACCTTGCGGGAAGCCTTTTGGCGGCGAATCTTCTTTTCGGCTTCCCTCTCCTGCGATTGAGATGCCTTCGAAGAAGAAGGCAGCTTCGAGTGCGGCTCGAGCTGTGAGGAGGCGCAACCCGGGTCAGAGGACCACGGTGGCGCCTCCCCAGCAGCAGCCTGTCCAGGCCCCCGCCGGGGCCGGCGGAATGGGGTCCATCGCCCCTTGGCCGGACGCGGGGGATCGGAATGCGGGCGCGGCAGGGGCTCCGGCCCGCGGCCCGCGAGCGGTGGACACCGCTACTTTCTCTGCCCATCCTGTTGGGCCTGCCTCTCTTCCTCCTGGGCCTTCTAGCCTGGGCGGGTGGTGTGGTCCCCTACCTTGGCAGGTTCCTGCACCGACCCTACCGGGCTTCGGTGTTGGGCAATGGCCCTATTCGGGTCCTGGGGTACAGGGACCTGTACCCGCGCCTGGACTTGGCGGGCCGGCCGGCCCTTGGCCCCAGATCGACGTGCAGGCCTTACTGGCCCGCCTTGCGGCCCTCGAAGCATCTTTAGCTCGGGCCAGCCAGGCTGGGGCTCCCTTTGGCGCCCCTTTTGCGGCGCCGTCGGCGGGAGGACAACAGGCGGCGGGCAGGGTTGAGCTGCCTCAAGCAGGTGGCGCGGCTTCGGCCCCTGCCCCGCAGCTCCCCAGCCAGCAGACGAGTGCAGGTCAGGCCCCGATGATGAGCTCTACGTCGGTCGTGAGCTCCGACGCCCCCAGTGGGCCGGAACCCCCGGTGGGGGCGGCCCACGGGGGTGCAGCATGTGAGTATACGGTACAAGCCAGTACACCTGCACACATTGCTTCTATGGGGGGAGCTTTTCAATGGCCTTGGCCTCGCTCGGGTGGTGCGGTGGCACAGCAGCCGGCACCCCACTCGGCGACGGTAACTGCCACCCAGGGCACCGGGGTGGGTAGTTTGTCTTTCACTGCGGGGAATGTACTGGGGGTGGCTGGGTTAGCTCAGGCCCCTTTCCTGGTGTCTGTGGTGCCTTTTTCGGCCTTACCAACTGCGGGGTACTCCTTGCCACTGGGTGACCACTTGGCTCAGGCCACCAAGGAAAAGATTTGGCGGGGGGAGTATGTAGATATCTTCTCACTCCTGAACAGAGAGCCCACCAAGGAGGAAAGGGAGGGACAGGATGAGAAGGATAAGGAGCAGGCACGTCATCGTAAGCCGCCACGTACCTGGGCCAACTGGCTGCCGGCTTATTTAATTTACATGGCAGTGTATCTGAGGGCGCGGCCGGAGTTGGCTATTCCGATGGTCCAATATTTGGACAACATATACAGGGCAATGGTTGATTTCCCGGGCCCTTCGTGGCTGGCTTATGACGAGGAATTCCGTATGCGGATTCCCCTCCACCAGGAGATGAGGTGGGACGAGCCGTGCCAGAGGCTTTGGCTTCTGTACATGACGCCCACGCGCCCCGCACCAGGGGACAGATACCATTGCGGACATGCGGTCCAGCAAGCTGTCCCAGCACAGGTTACCCACCAAGTGGCGGGGCAGGGGGTTCCAGCCCGCCTGCTGTGCTGGACTTTCTCGTCCAATGGTTCCTGTAATAAGAAGAATTGCAAATACAGGCATGAGTGTCCCACCTGTTCGGGCCCCCACGCAGCCTCCGCCTGTCCCAGGCCTGGGGGGACACGGGGCAGAGGGAGGGGCGGACAGTGGGCTGGCAAGGCTGCCACAGATGGAGCTGGTTCACCGAAAGGCCCCCTCCCCAATTAAGGTGGACATGTTGGAGCGTTGGCTCACAGTGTACCCGAAAGGGGAGGATGGGGAGTATCTCCTTCAAGGATTTAAGTACGGGTCCGCATCCCTTTCATGGGTGATAGGTCCCCTCAGGATGCCCCCAATCTTTTGTCCCTCAAGGGGAGGGAGGAGGTGGCTGCTGCCAGTATTAGGAAGGAGTTAGATGCGGGCAGGGTTGCTGGCCCTTTCCCTTCACCCCCGTTTCCCAACCTTAAGGTGTCGCCCCTAGGCTTGGTTCCCAAAAAGTCTCAAGGCGAGTTTCGCCTTATTCATCATTTATCCTACCCAGCCGGCCGGTCGGTCAATGATGCTATCCCTGATGACCTTTGTTCAGTCAGGTATACGTCTTTTGACCATGCGCTGCGCATGGTAGGCTCGTGTGGCCCGGGTGCCCTGCTGGCCAAGTGCGACATTAAGTCGGCCTTTCGCCTCCTGCCGGTGCATCCGGGTGACTTTGAGTTGCTGGGTTTCAAATTTCGGGGCGAATATTATTTTGATAAGGCCATGCCTTTTGGCTGTTCCATATCATGCTCGGCCTTTGAGCGTTTTAGTACCTTCTTAGAGTGGGCTTTCGTCCGCAGGTCAGGGTCCCGGTCTGTAGCCCATTACCTGGATGACTTTTTATTCGGGGGTGAACGGGGCTGGGACACGTGCACATGTCTCCTCAACACATTTCAGACGCTAATGGAGGAACTCGGTGTCCCTTTAGCACCCGAAAAGACCGAGGGCCCATCTACCAAGTTAGTATTCCTGGGGGTGGAGATTGACACATTAGCGCAGGCTTCTAGGTTACCGGAGGATAAGGTGTCCAATGATAGTGGCCCTTATCTCGGAGTTGATGGCCAAGCGCAAGGCATCACTGAGGGAACTGCAGGTGCTACATGGTCACCTAAATTTCGCTTGCAGGGTGGTCGCTCCGGGCAGGGCTTTTGCTCGACGCTTATGCGACGCCATGGCAGGGTTATCCAGGCCTCACCACAGAGTTAGACTTACCCGGGGTATCAGGGCAGACATGTTTGTCTGGTTACAGTTCCTGAGGGAGTTCAATGGGGTCTCATTTTGGAGGTCTGACCTCCTGGCATCCCCCAATTTTCAGATCCAGTCTGATGCCTCAGGATCCCTGGGTTATGGGATGTACTTCAATGGGAAGTGGGCCTATGGTGGGTGGCCACCGGCCTGGGCAGGCACAGATCGCCTGCGTGATCTCACATACCTTGAATTTTTTCCTATACTAGGGGCTTTGATGCTATGGGGCGAGGAATGGGCCAACTCGGTCGTGCATTTCTGGTGTGACAACACTGCTGTTGTCCACATTGTTAATGCACAGACTTCCAAATCGCCCAGGGTTATGGACCTAGTGCGCCATTTTGTGCTGCGCTGCCTGCGCCTCAACGTTTTGTTCAGAGCCAGGCATGTCCCAGGGATTAATAATGATATTGCTGACGCTTTGTCCCGCCTGCAGATCTCCCGGTTCCGTGCCTTGGCCCTGGATGCGGAGGAATTTCCCTCGCCACTCCCGGACGAGATATGGACCATTGGCAAGGAGAGGTGAACCGGGCGATTGGCCTGTCACTAGCGCCACGCACGCGTAAGGCGTATCAACAAGCATTTAATTCTTACAGGGCATTTGCTGCTCAATTTCACCTGCCAGAGACCTGGCCTATCCCGGTTGACCATGTTCTGCGGTTCATGGTCCACCTGCATGCTCTCGGCCTCGCACCTCGCACCATAGCATCCAAGCTCTCGGCGCTGGCTTTTATGGCCAAAGTTGGGGGTCATGTGGACAGCACCACTGACTTCCGTGTGAGACATGTTTTGGAGGGGTGGGTGCGCGAGCGCGGGCGTTGCCCGGACGACCGGCACCCTATTTCCCCAGGGGTTCTTACCCAGTTGGCCCGGGGCTGGCCAAGCCTCTGTTTTGATCATTATGAGGCAGCCCTTTTTCATGCAGCCACAACGGTGGCATTTTTTGGAGCGCTCCGCATCAGCGAACTTGTGATGCTGTCTAAGGCGGATGCAAGTTGTAGGGCACTGGAACTCGAGGATGTCTATGTTGCCAAAGACTGGGCCCAGTTGAGGATACGTTCCTCCAAGTCAGATCAGCATGGCGTAGGCAGTGGCGTAAGACTGCTACGGTGTTCTTTGGCAGACATCTGTCCGGTTGGTGCCCTACAGGAGTTCCTGGCACTGCGTGGCATGCACCATGGCCCGTTTTTCTGTCACCAAGATGGGTCTCCCCTTACTAAATTTCAGTTTTGGAAGGTGACAGGCAGAGCCCTCGCCAGGGTGGGCCTACCAGGTGCCCGTTATGGCACACATTCATTTCGTATTGGGGCAGCCTCTACAGCAGCTGCTTTTGGGTACTCCGGGGCTGACATACGCAGCATGGGAAGGTGGGGCTCGCAATGTTTTCAGTTTTATGTGCGCCCACTTCCACCGTGAGTACCAATCCGATCACCTTACCTTCCTTTTTTCTCAATTTTTCTTACAGACCCTGGGTGTCGTGTTACACCGGTGACAGTATGGCTGGTGGGCCACAGCTATGTGCACAGGGCAGCGCGTTGCGCTGCGGCGACAGAGTGGGAACCCCGACTGGGACTGGGTGAACACGCCAGTCTCACATGGCATGGTAAGCCTGGGATGTTATGGCGGGAGCTGCTGCCTTTCCTGTTTTCAAGCAGGAGTGCTGACCCGCCTGACATTCTCATCATACACCTTGGGGGCAATGATTTGGGTCAGGTCACCGGTTTATCGCTCAAGCATGCGATTTGCGAGGACCTTGCCTACTTGCACTACGTCTGGCCTGCCACAACCCTGGTTGGTCGGACATGATCCCGCGCCATTCTTACAGAGGGGGCATTGACCTCCTGGCCCTTGACTGCGCTAGGTGCGCGGTCAATAGGGCGGTGGCGCGGTTCCTTGCCGACAGGGCTTGGGGACGGGCCAGTCGTCACCCCGCTATTAGCCTACAAAATTATGACTTGTATGCAGGGGATGGGGCCCATCTGTCGCGAGGAGGTATGGACCTCCTGTTGGGTGATTGGCGAGCAGGCCTGTCGACCGAGCTGACGGTCTGGGGGGGGGGGCGTCAGGCCTTCTTTGAAGCCCCTCCGTGTGGCGGGTAGCACTGGTAAGGTAAACAGTATGACCCACAGGTATCCGGCAGGTTCGCAATTGACTGGACAACACTAGACAGGAACAAATTAGTTAAACGTTGTCCGGTCAACGACGAACCAGGCGACGGGGTGATGGCGATAGCTAGCCAGCATGCATCACCCCGTGATTTCACGGATACGAGTCAGAGGGTGGGGTCATGAGTTAGATATTGACTACGGTCAACAATTTGTTTGTTGTCAACAAACAAATTGATACAAATTGATACATTGTAACCAATTGCCGTTGGCAATTTTGGGGTGGTACCTTACCAGTGTTACTTCGGCCTGCTTGCCTTAAGAATTATGATTGGTCATTTTACCAATACAAATTTATAATTCGGATTAGGGCATTGAATCAATAAATGTGGCCCGATGCTGTTATCCACTTTCAATGTTGTCTGAGTCCGTTATTGGGGGGGTGCGCCTGCAATGTAAGCGCGGCGCCAAAATGGCCACCGCGCTCTTTGCGGGCCCCCCCCCCACAGGACGAAGAATCCGGGTAGTTAGGGGCGTGGCCAGCTCCCTTATAAAAGGGGTGGCCACGAGGCAGCCGTGCTGCCATTTTAGCTAAAGCGACGGAGCGAAGAAGTTTTTCCCCTCCACCCCCTCCCTAGTTAACAGTGTGATATTTTGGTCGCTTCGGGGCCGGGTGGGAATTTTTGGTTGGGACCCACATTGGCTTTCGGGTCCTGGCTTTTTTGCCCATCCCACACTGTTGCTATGGTTTGATATAGGGGTTCCTTTCGTTTCTACTGTTGACTCCGGTCACATTGGCGGGTAGCACTGGTAAGGTAAACAGTATGACCCACAGGTATCCGGCAGGTTCGCAATTGACTGGACAACACTAGACAGGAACAAATTAGTTAAACGTTGTCCGGTCAACGACGAACCAGGCGACGGGGTGATGGCGATAGCTAGCCAGCATGCATCACCCCGTGATTTCACGGATACGAGTCAGAGGGTGGGGTCATGAGTTAGATATTGACTACGGTCAACACTGGTACCTTACCAGTGTTACTTCGGCCTGCTTGCCTTAAGAATTATGATTGGTCGTTTTCCCAATACAAATTTATAATTCGGATTAGGGCATTGAATCAATAAATGTGGCCCGATGCTGTTATCCACTTTCAATGTTGTCTGAGTCCGTTATTGGGGGGGTGCGCCTGCAAATAGCATGATAGTCATTTAATGGCGTAAGCTGTTTAACAATTATAGTGCTTATTCAATATTATCCAAACAATGGCTCTGGAAAGTTAGACTGTCCAAAGCTACCTCATAAACCTTGTAGAAAAAAGATTTCATTGACCCAGCTATCAACCCTAAAAATATGCAGAATTCTTTAAAATGCTTGGCATAAAATAAAACTTTCAGAGCCTATGGTTGAAAAGAAAATATTAGGCTATGTCCAGTTGTTACTCCCAACTAGAGTATAGCCATTGAATTGACTGACACACATGTTCACTTAAATCCCAATCAGTCAGTGAACCTATTCTACTTGCATACAACTATGGGGTTTAGCTGAAAGATTTAATGCAATATATATCTAGAAGTTCAAAGGGCTTGGGACAAAGGCCATCAAAAGGAGCTATTAAAGAAATTAAGTAGATGAGAGGTGATAGGCCAAGTACCACTTTGGATGTGGACATGAGAAAAGGGACAAGCAAAGCAGAAATAAATAAGCAATGGCTTTTCTTCTCACTTAAAGCAAGGTTGCCTCCCCCTGGACCCCTTCTGTGTCAGTCGCTTCTTGCTAATAGTAGGTTCAGGAGACATTTTCCTTGTAATTATTAAAAACTCTATTATCGCCAGTTCCAGATTAAGGCAGCATCCATAAAAACAGGCTAGGAGACTTTACATGTCTTTATCAGGTAATCCAAACAGCATTCTCGACGCTGATCTCTGCACAGTTAAATATATAGTGAGAAACTCAATAAACTGCAAGTATTTGCTTTTTTATGCTACAGCCTTACAGCGAGGCTGTACCATACAGAGCAACGATTACTGCATAAGCAAATCAACTATAGAAAGAATGATACCATTAAAAGCCTCTTTGAGTCTGTTAAAGAGGAAGATATGTTTTGATCATAGCAACCAGACCATGTCATCTGGGCCCATGCTACAACTCTATATTTCTCCACTGGAGACATCACTGGCTACTCCTGAAACTTTAGCGAACTGAAATGTTGAATATGCTGAATGAAGGACTTGAGCACAACTTCTGTAATTTCTGGCAATGGAAAAGAAAACACCTCTCATGAAATGAAACATCTTTCTTGACATTATTGACTAAAGCTTGATTGTCCCAGTAGGCTTGCCTTTAAAAATATCCAGTGTTTGCTTTCCTGGTTAAGACAAGACCTCCCAAACAACTTTAAGTAGGGTGCAGTTGATTTTGATTGACTTTGTTTCTGTTGCGGTGAAAGATGACTTCCATCTTGCAGTTTTCAAAGAGAGAGAGAGAGAAGGAAGAAAGGGGGTAAAAGGTACAAAGCCCACTTGAAGTTAATATATAATTATAGAAGAATTTAAATTGTTCTCAGGAGAAAGCTGGAAGACTTCCATTACACTGAATAATGTTTCTCTTTTAGAATCACAATGGATCATCTACTTGCAGCATGCTTTTGCCCTTTTTTGAGAAAATGATACTAATTTTCTCTTTTATGGAGTACATTTTTTTCGGACTTCCATGACCTGAATAAAGAAACCTGCTTATCGCCATGAGAGTATTCTGATTCAGATCTGTAAATCATAATCCACAGACATTATCAGGCATATCAGGAGAAAGCAAACAAAGAGGACAAACTAAATCCCATGACCAAAAGATTTATTCAGGCACAGCCTGGAAAGCAACATACCAAAAGGGCCAGTGCCCTAGCCCAGGGATGGCCAATTTTTTTGGGCCATGGGGCGGTCACATGGTTGAGCGGGCGGGTCAAGTGGGAGTGGTGAGAGTGCCATAGGCCAGATTATTAGGTGCTGCAGGTCGTAGTTTGGACACCTCTGCTCTAGCCAGTCTAGTCCATGAGTTATGCTAGTATTAGTAGCTTTGATATATGATAAACAGGTGATAAAATTCACAGTTAGTGTGGAAAGACTCTTACTATTTCATGTTTTCTTTAAAAAAACAAATGTACTCTGATGAAATCTGTTGGGATAATAACAATTTTGAAAGGTAGTAATATCACTATGAGGTGGTTTCATAGTCCAATGTGATTGTTCTTTGCCACTCAACTGATTGCTAAAGTTCTTTTCCCAACCGGGGCATTTGAGGCAAGTCCCTGCCCCCTCCTGTTAGTTTCTTTCTTCCATTGTTTTGTTGATAGTCTCTCTTCCTCTGGTCTCTCACCAAGGAACTTGCATGGAGCAGTGACGCACTGTAAAAATTTTTACTAGGCACTCGGTGGATGTGACTATCTGTGGGCATGGCAACAACCCACCCACCCACCCGAGAAAAAGAAAGAAAGAATAAGAAAGAAATCTACCTTGCTCTCTTGCTCTGCGGAGATGAGTAGGAGGAGTCCCAGAGCAGCGACACTGCTGGGAGGTAAGCAGGGTGAGTTGGTAGGCTGGCATTGGCTGGCCTCCCCCACCCAGTGCCACCGGAAACGTGTCCCATTTGCCTTGCCCAGGGCCGAAGGTGCAAGGGAAGTGTGGAGCATACCTGTCAAGTTTCAGTAAATTTCTGTCAAATAAGGGAAATTTTCTGGCCAAAACGGGAAACTGGACAGCTATGCTTATCCTGTGCTGGCCTCCAGTCTAACTCCAGTCTAACTGCAGTCTAACTAATACGAGATGATGGCAAGAAAGAGTGTAAAAGACTAGGGTTTGACAGAAATTTCCCGAAACTTGACAGGTATGGTGTGGAGATGAAAGCGCGCCTTCAGCTCTGGGCAAGGCAAATGGAAAGCGTTTCTGGCAGCACTGGGAGGGAGAGGTGGGTGTGGCCAGCCAAGTGAGTGTGGTCCGGAATTTATACTACCAGTTTGCCAGAGCCGGTGAGAACCTGCCACAGTACAACACTGGCATGCTGGAGGCTCCATTGTCCTTTTTATTCTTCTGACTGAAACTACAAATAATAGCTGTAATACCTTCTTCTACTTTAATTGCATCTGGAGTGATTTTATCGTACAAAGTGTTAGAGTGTGTGTGTGTGTGTGTGTGTGTGTGAGAGAGAGAGAGAGAGAGAGAGAGGAACAAAATGACAGGCTGGGCTGATTTCTCCATCTTTTCTTTGTGCTGTTGGTTTTCCTATCTCATACTCCTAAGAGGAACAAAAAAAAATCCCAATAAAATCACTGCAGAAAAATTAACCAGTGGTAAAGTGGAGGAGGCCTTTTGTTTAAACCCCTTCATTATTAATCCAGATAAATACCTTGTTAATAATTAGTAACTAATAGTAGAGTGATGGAAGTGATGACATAGGAGATGGACCAGAAATTCTCTTCATTTGTATGTTGCTCTACAAGGAAAAGATATATATATATAGGGTTATAGGTAAAGGTCTCCCTCACTTGAAAGCCAGTCATGCCCAACTCTAGGGGGTGGTGTTCATCTCTGTTTACAGCCAAAGAGTCAGTGCTGTTTGCATCTTCTGATATTTCTATGGCTATGAGGCAATCATGACTAGACACTGGAGAACATGGAACACTATTACGTATCCTGCCAAAGTGGAAACTATTTATTTACTTGCAATCTCTTGCTTTTGAACTGCTAAGTTGGTTGGAGCTGGGGCAGACAGCAGTCATTCATTCCATCATGCAGCACTTGGGTCTCAAAATGCTGACCCGCTTACCTTCTGGTCATCAAGCTCAGCGTCAGCATTTACTGAATTTCATGCAGAGCTGGGGGAAGGTGGTTTTGGCAATTTTCAGTGCCATAATATAGTTCACATTTTCACTTTGTTAATGGAAACAACACAAGGAGCACCATAGACAGCCTAGGACCAGAGCTAGGGTGCCCCACTCCAAAATGTCTGAGTGAGTTCCCTCTACCACCAGATCATGAGACCTCATAGACAACATGAACACTCCAAGAAGTGTTTTGAGATAAATGCCAGAAATGATTGATTATTTCTAAATAAAAAACAAACCTTGCTCAGCCTATGGTCCTGTAACTTCTTATTTCATGTCCAGATCAAACTTTGGATTACCAAAAAGAAGCCACTTTCTTGGCTTTGTTGTTGGTCATAATTAGATCTTCATTGGTACATATTTCTAGTATTAATAAACAGACTAGAAAAAGAGCTCAATTCTGTACCTCTCCACATGCACAATGTTTTTGTTGTTGTTGTTCAGTCGCACAGTTGATTCTGACCCTTTTTGACCCCATGGACCATTGTTCTCCAGGCGTCTCTGTCCTCTACCATCCTCCTCAGCCCTCCCAGTTCTGTGCCCAATTTTTCTACAATACCATCTAGCCATCTCATCTTTGGCCTCCCCCTTCTTCTTTTGCCCTCCACCTTTCCCAGCATCAAGACCTTCTCAAGTGAATCTTCCCTCTCATCTGATGTCCAAAGAACTTCAGCTTCATCTTTGCTATTTAACCTTCTAATGAGCAGTCAGGGTTGATTTCTTCTAAGATTGACCTATTTGTTCTCCTTATTATCCAGGGGACTCTCAAAACTTTCCTCCAACACCACATTTCAAAGGCGTCTATTCTTCCACGCTCAGCTTTCCTAATGGTCCAGCTCTCACAGCCATACATTACCACCGGGAATACCATTGCTTTGACTATGTGAATTTTTGTTTGCAATGTGATATCTCTGCTTTTCACTATGTTCCCCAGGTCTCTCATAGCTTGTCTCCAAAGAATAATTCGTCTTTTTATTTCATGGCTGCAATCCCCATCTGCAGTGATCTTTGATCCTAAGAAAGTAAAATCTGTCACTGCTTCTACTTCTTCCCCATCTATTTCTTAGGAACTGATTGGGTTTGTTGCCATTATCTTGGTTTTCTTAATATTGAGTCTCAAGCCAGCTTTTGCACTCTCCTCCTTCAACCCAATCAAGAGATTCTTTAGGTCTTCCTCACTTTCTGCCATTAGGGCGGTATCGTTTGCATATCTCAGATTGTTGATGTTTCTCCCAGCAATTTTAATCCCATATTGTGATTCCTCCATCCCTGCATTGTGCATTATGTGCTCTGTGTATAAGTTGTATAAGCAGGGTGATAAAATGTAGCCTTGTCTTACTCCTTTTCCTATTCCAAACCACTCTGTCATTCCGTGTTCTGTCCTAACTGTTGCTTCTTGATTCAGGTACAGAATTCTCAGGAAGCATATGAGGTGTTCTGGTATTCCCATCTCTTTATTTACTTGCCACATCTTGTTGATATCTGTCAGTAGTGTGTTGGTTTTGCATATAGGTCCTCAGCCATATAACTAAGTCCTATAACTAGCAGATTGCAATGGAACATTGGGTAGGGAAAAGTATGCATAATTAGAAGAATAAACATGGAAATCACTTCTCATAGACATGGCAAATATATTTATAAACTTGAATGAGCTGAGGCACAGTTTCAATTCTTCATCAGAAATTGCATAAATTTAAACTGGAATCCTGCCAGATCTTACAGTTATTACTTTTTAGCCAAAGAGTATAAATAGACAGATAAAGTGGAAGACTTCCATAATTCTCGGATAACATTGTGCCTGCAGGATGCTAGAGATAAATGGCAGAAACTTCATTAACATAACATGACAATGCCAAATTAATTCTAATTATCCTGATCAGTGAGCATTTAAATGAAAATGAAGACATTAAAGGTAACTAATTACCGAGAAGGGCATTTCTTTGGATGAATTATGAGGGGGTTTAAACACAGACAGTGTTAGACAAAGGGCCTCAATTGCCCAGTTTATTTGTAGTGATTTCACCAGGGAAAATTTGTTTTTCAGAAAACATAAAAACACATAGAGCCTTTCTCCACCCCCCAGCTAATTGCACATTTTTATTGTGTCCCTATCAAAAATAATCGTCCTACTGATCACAACATAACTTGTGTCCCATTATCATTATATGAACAGGCTCACTGGTCACAGATCATAAAACGATTCATGAAGAGAAGACTGAAAGATTGAAACTGTTGTGTATTGAATATAGTGTTTTGAATGTATTTGTAACCACACGAATGGGTACAGGTAACACTGTAACCTTCTGTATGAGGACGCGAGCTAGTGGCCACCGGGGGCAATAGCGAGCGCCCAGCTCTCATGGGTCACATTACTCAAATGCCTTCAGCTGCGCGGGAAAGATTCCCGTGCTCACCTCACCTGGACAAGAAAGGCGTGACCAAGGATGACGTCACTTTGGACAGCAGCCAATGCCTGTCGAAGAGCCATATTCAATAGGATAGCCACCGTATATAAAGAGCTGTTTGTCCGCCATTACCACATGTTCGTACTGTACTCCATGCAATAAAGATGTGCTAGGCTAGCTTACAGCCGTTTCCATTGTCTTGATTCCCAAACACTAAATTGGCGATGAAGGTGGGATTATGGATTCCCACGGGGACAAGACAATGTCACAGCAACCAGTTTTCGACGTGACCCATCCCGAGCGATGGGACTGGTTCGAAATGCATTTCAAGAGCACGGTGGCGTATGCTGGCATCACCGATGCTGGAAAGAAGAAAGGTCTTCTCATCACGATGCTCGGTTTCCATGCCGTGCAAGCGCTGATGGATCTGGTGGCACCACGAGAGGTGGACCGGGTTTCGGTAACTGAGATACTGGCGGTTCTGAGGAACCACTTCAAGCCCAAGGTGTCCTTCTTCTCCGCCAGGGCAGCCTTCGTGAGGAGGGACCAAAAGCCGGGTGAGTCCGTATCCGAGTATGCAGCGGCCCTCCGGTTGTTAGCAACCCCATGCAAATGGCGGGAGATTCTAGACGTGGCCCTAAGGGACAGGATGCTTTGTGGGATGAGAGACGGGGAAACCCAGAGGAAGCTCATGAACCGAGGCCACGACCTCACTTTTAAAGAGTTACTACAAGAGGCCCTAGCTGCTGAATCCACGAGGGCCGGGTACAAGCTTCTCAAGGCAAAGCCCCCACCAGTCGAGGCAGCTGCATCCGCCGTCCAGGCGGCCTGGAGGGCGACCCCTGCCCCACGCTCGCCCACATCCTCAGAGGCTTCTGCCACCCCAGGCTCCAGTGAAGATGAGGGGGTCCGGAAGGTTGGGAAAGGGCTGAGCGAGAAGAAAGGGAAGGGGGGTCAGCGCTGTGATGGGTGCGGAGCGTCCCACGAGAGGAGCAAGTGCCCATTCAGGAAGGCTGAGTGCCACAACTGTGGACGGAAGGGCCACATCGCCAGGGTCTGCAAGCAACGCCGGGAAGAGAGTAAGCGCTCCCCGAGGAGCCGGGATGGCGTCGGCAGAGTCTGCGATGGCGGCGACGACCCAGAGGGGGACCACGTGTGCAGAGGGGTACATGTGGAAGACGACTTGGCCGTCCACAGCGTGCCTCTAGGGCAACCACGTTTTTATGCTGAGGTACTGTTGCAAGGGGTTCCTGTTAAGATGGAGATAGACTCGGGGTCTGTATACTCCCTCATTTCCCATAAGGAGTTTTTGCGGATTCCCCCAAGGAGCGACCCAAACTCAAAGAGATGGGGGCGAACTTAAGAGACGTGCAGGGAAATGTAATTCCAGTGCTGGGAATTGGGGACTTCGAGACACGGTACAAGGGACTCCGGAGGAAACTCCCCCTGGTAGTTTTAAGGGAGGGGAGGTGTAATCTCCTGGGAACACAATGGTTCAAACCCCTGGACATCTTCATAGGCGGCGTCCATGCCATCGGGGGGAATGAGATTCAGGCAGTTTGCGACGCACACGCAGAGGTATTCAAGAAGGGACTCGGGAAGTACAAGGGGCCCCCAGTTTCTTTCGACCTGGACCCGGAGGTCCGCCCAATTAGACTCAAGCCACATCAGGTCCCATTCGCCCTAAAGGACAAAATTGAGGCAGAACTGGACAAACTAGTGGGGCAAGGGATTTTAGTGCCTGTGGACTCTGCAGAGTGGGAGACTCCTATTGTTACAGTGTTGAAAGCAAATGGGGAGGTGCGAATTTGCGCTGACTACAAGTGTACAATTAACAAGGCGATCCGCCCTAATGCCTATCCGGTGCCGGTAGTTAGCCATCTGCTAGCTACTTTACATGGGGGAAAGGTTTTCGCCAAACTAGACCTGGCGCAGGCATACCAGCAGCTTCCAGTAACCCCAGCCACAGCTGCTGCGCAGACCATTGTAACTCACAAGGGGGCATTCAAGGTGACGCGCCTACAGTTTGGCGTGAACTCGGCGCCGGGGATATTTCAGTCTCTTGTGGAACGTTTGTTAAAGAAATTACCGGGGGTCTTGCCATTTTTCGATGACATATTGATATCTGGGGAGAGCGAAGCAGAACTGGCCCAGAGACTAGATAAGGTCCTTACAGCCTTCGAATCCGCGGGGTTGAGGCTGCGGAGGGACAAATGTGTGTTTCTGGCCGGGGAGGTGGAGTTTCTGGGGTTCCGTATAACCTCTGAGGGGGTGAAACCCGCTGAGTCCAAAGTCTCAGCCATTCAAAACGCTCCTCGCCCCACCGCGAAACTGGAGCTGCAGTCTTTCCTGGGGCTGCTGAATTTTTACCATTCCTTCCTGGCCAGGAAAGTGACGGTTGCAGAGCCCCTGCATGGGCTGCTGAAGAAGGATGCGGTTTGGCGGTGGGGGGAGAAGCAGGAGCGGGCTTTCAGGGAACTCAAGCAACTCCTCTCCTCGGAGGCTATTCTAACCCATTTCGACCCAAAGAAGCCGGTAGTCTTGGTCTGCGACGCCTCACCAGTGGGGGTGGGGGCGGTCCTGTGCCACGTGTTAGAGGGGGGGCGAGAAGCCCCAGTTGCATTCTACTCGAGACCATTGTCCAAGGCAGAAAGGAATTACGCCCAAACAGATAGGGAGGCCCTTGCCATCGTGGCAGGGACAAAGAAGTTCCATGATTTTTTGTATGGTCGCCCATTCACCATTATAACTGATCACAAGCCGCTGTTGGGTATCTTCACCTCAGACAAGCCCACTCCACAGATCCTCTCCCCCAGGATGCTTAGGTGGGCGATTTTCCTGAATGCATACAGGGGTTCGTTAGAGTACCGCCCCGGGAAAGAGATAAACCACGCGGACGCCCTCTCAAGGTCCCCTCTTCCCCACCAGGGGGACCCAAAGTGTGAGGTAGAACAAGATAGCCAAGTCCTCCTCATAGAAGCCCTAGATGCACCCCCCATTTTGCCCAAGGAAATTGCTGCCGCCACGGCCAAGGATAAAACTTTAGCCCTTGTGAGATCCTGGGTACAGAAGGGGTGGCCCACAGCTCCTCCCGCAGACGAGTTTGCTGCATTTTTCAGGAAGAGGGTTGAGTTGTCCACAGAAAGGGGGTGTCTGTTGTGGGGGGAGAGGGTGGTGGTCCCACAAGCATTAAGAGCGAGGGTGCTACGGCTTTTACATGTCAGTCACCCAGGGATTGTGCGCTCTAAGGCGCTGGCCAGAAGCTACTTCTGGTGGCCTCAGCTAGACGCGGACATTGAACACATGGTGAACACCTGCGAAAGTTGCCAGAGCTCTCGACCTGAGGAGTCCCGCCTCCCACACAGAGAATGGGACACAGCTAGGGGGCCGTGGTCCCGACTCCACATAGACTTCGCAGGGCCATTCAGGGGTTCATTCTTTCTGCTGGTGGTGGATGCATACTCCAAGTGGTTAGAGGTAATTCCTATGCGCAACACCTCATCAGCTGGAACCATAAAACAACTGCGCAAGCTGATAAGCACCTTTGGGATACCTGACGTCATTATTAGTGACAATGCGAGTTGCTTCACGTCAGCCGAGTTCCAGGCGTTCTTAGAGTCCAACGCCATTTGGCACATTACCTCAGCCCCCTTTCACCCTGCAACAAATGGCCAGGCGGAACGTCTGGTGCGCACAATGAAAGAAGGGCTGCGGCGCATGGGTCCCGGGGATCTGGACCGGCAGCTCTGCCAGTTTCTGTTGGCATACCGAGTGATGCCATTGGCGTCGGGATTCTCCCCCGCAGAACTCCTCATGAAAAGGAAGTTACACTCATTATTGACTAGATTGGATCCCACCAGGGTCGAGGATAGAGGAAGAAACATTGAGCACAGCCCCACCAAAACCTTCCAAATAGGAGAGCCTGTTCATTGCAGAAACTACGCCACCACAGGGCCAGCATGGGTGCCGGGGGTAGTCATTAATCAGACAGGACCAGTCTCATACTGTGTCGAGACCAACACGGGTCTCCTCTGGAGGAGGCACGCTGACCAACTTAGGCACCGAGTGATTGGGGGGCCGGACAGAGGGGCTCAGCAGCAAAATTCAGTGTTAGGGTCCTCCTCCACCCGTTTATCCCAAGGGGGAGAAAACGAAGGGCAACAGTTCCAAACAAGGGGGGGAAGCAGAGGTTCAAACTCGTATCCTTTTCATACGCCAGTTTTACCCAGTCCGTTGAAAGAGAGGAACGAGTTTGCCCCTGTAGTTCTACCCAGTCCCTCGAAAGAGGGGAATGAGTTTGCCACTGTTGCCCCGGAATTAGACTTTGAGTTACCAAACCGGGGGGGTCTTTCGGAGTGTTCCCCCACCCGTCCAAGAGAAGAGCAGGGTTTTTCTTTAGCCCCTAGTGCCCCCGGTTTGCCCAAATCCGCATCAGAAACCCTTCCTCCCCCTTCTCCTGCCCATTCCAAAGCTGCAAGCCCGCGGCGAGTCACTAATGAGTCATCCTCTCCAATGGCAGGACAAGAGCCAGGAGGACACAGACGAGGGGGCACAGCCGAGTCAAGCATAACGGCCGCGCGCCCAAAACGCACATGCGGGAAACCAGTTTGGTTGAGGGACTTTGTCCCATCTTAGGGGGGAGGGATGTTGTGTATTGAATATAGTGTTTTGAATGTATTTGTAACCACACGAATGGGTACAGGTAACACTGTAACCTTCTGTATGAGGACGCGAGCTAGTGGCCACCGGGGGCAATAGCGAGTGCCCAGCTCTCATGGGTCACATTACTCAAATGCCTTCAGCTGCGCGGGAAAGATTCCCGCGCTCACCTCACCTGGACAAGAAAGGCGTGACCAAGGATGACGTCACTTTGGACAGCAGCCAATGCCTGTCGAAGAGCCATATTCAATAGGATAGCCACCGTATATAAAGAGCTGTTTGTCCGCCATTACCACATGTTCGTACTGTACTCCATGCAATAAAGATGTGCTAGGCTAGCTTACAGCCGTTTCCATTGTCTTGATTCCCAAACACTAAAGAAACTAAAACAAAAATACCCAAAGCAGTGGACATTTTTACAAAAACAACATCTTACAATGATAAACATCTTTGTAGACAAACAGTTAAAACACCACATTTGCTTATGTACAGAATGACCATGATCTAGAGGAGTTGAAAACACAGGTGTAAGCTGAAAATTCCCCGTGCCCGGTTGGGCACCAGTGGTCTCTGGCAGAGGTTAAACCAGCGGGCAAACTCCTGGCCTCTGGCCCCTGTCAGGGCATAAGGGGGGTGAATTAATGATAGGGATTAATTCGGCTGCTTCTAGCCTGACCGACGACTCTGCCGAATAAGCATCTTGCAGACCTCAATTACCTCTTGGAATAATCACTCATCTCCTGGTTAAGGAAATCTCCGGTGCAAACAGTGAATATGCTTACCCCTGTCTAAGCCCTAAACAATAGTCTCCCTCGTCCCGTGTTTGTCCGAGATAATTAACTTCCCTTTAGAGAGGTTCCCCAATTAACCTGAGTAAACAGGTGATGTGATTGACTTTCGGGTGATGGTTTTTTCTACCTGCCTTCTGATCTATAAAAGGTGTATGTATTTTCCCAATAAACCACTGATCTGATCCTGCTTCCTTGCCTCGTATCGTCATTGATCAGTCTCCTCCGGGACCTAGCGCCGCCTTGCGGCAGATAATCGCTACATCTGGTGACCCCGAGACGTGATTCTACTCGTGAGTAAGAGACCCCAGAGAGGTCTACTCGTGAGTAGCGATCCACGCGGTCTGGTTCTGCGCTAGAACTGCGACCCGTCATCCCGGAGGACAGCGCGGCGCTCCGACCGGCAGCCAGCCGATCGGAGAAGTGGCCTGCGGCGAGGCATTCCAGAGAGACATTCCTACAGCTTGCTCCCGCTTTCGAGGAGGTTGCCATAGAGGGAAACGCGTTCCGCTCAGGGCAGGCTGTGAGCCCCTGACATCGCAGAGGCCGTTCGAAGGGCCCGTGGCAGAAGGTCCACGCTCCGAGGTCTACCCCAGACACTAGACGCCCGAACCTATTGCCTGAAAAGACGCGTCGCACTCGTCCCGAGGAGGAAACTTCAGAGGACCATCTGCAGGTAATATGGGGACTTGTTCTCATAGACCAAGTCCGTCCGCTAGCCAAAGAACTCATGAGGAGGAGTTCAGAATCCTGGCCAGGGTTTTTAATTTACGCTTTCACAGCAGGGAATTAGCGAGACTTTTGGCGTATCTCGGGGAACACTGCCTACTTTACCCAGAAGTGGGTACGTTAACCCTGAAGCTCTGGGATCAGATAGGAGACTGCATTCGGCAACCCCCGAAAGCTCCAGGAGGGATAGTTCGTACATGGAGAAAGTGTAGGAGACTCTTAGAGCAGATCAAACCAGTCCGGGTAGAGGCCAAAGAACCCCCGTTAGTTGAGTCATCAGACAAGCCAGTCGAACCGACTGCACCCACGACCCTCTATCCGTCAATTAGCTATCGGCAGAGTAGCGTAGGGAGCCTTCCCGCGGTGACAGCTGCAGACGTCACCGAAGGAACGCAAGGAATGAGAGGCGCTGGCGCTTCTCTGACAGCTCCAGGTTCCTTAGTCGTGAAGAGTGCCCTTCAGCGCACAGCTGAGATAGAGCTAAAGAAGGGGGAACTGTCAGCAGAACAGCTAGCTGAACTTAGACAGATTTGTCCAATCCGCTTGGAGATGGACGCGCTCACGGGCGCACAGCAGGTAGTACACTCCCCAGTCCCGTACAAGCTTCTCATGGCTTTACGGAAAGCAATTTCAGAGACAGGGCTCCAAAGTCGTTTTACTAGGGGCACGCTTCAGCAAGTGTGCGAAACCACCATGTGGATTCCTCACGACTGGAAAGCCTTCATGAGGATGATGCTAACCCCTAGCCAGTACATGATCTGGGACAGCGAGTTTCGGCTCGAGGCTCAGGCCAGGGCTGCTAGGATGGGAGGCGCGGTAATTCCTGACCAGCTGTATGGTTCGGGTGCCTTTGAGCCCATCAACGCTCAGATCAACTTGCCTCTCGCCACCCTAGAGATGTCAGCCGAGGCTGCCTATAGGGCATACTTCAAGGTCCCAGCGTCTGGCAAAACGGCCAAAAATTACACCGCTATTAAGCAGGGAGCCCAGGAGCCCTACATGGACTTCATCAATCGCCTGGAGGAAGCAATTAGCAGGCAGATTGATAATGAGCAAGCCCAGCAAGAGCTCATGATTAAGCTAGCAAAGGACAACGCCAACCTGGACTGCCATAAAATCTTGCAGTCCTTGGGCAATCGCCCTGACATAACCTTAACGGACATGATCCGAGCGTGTTCCGACGTTGGCACAGACTCCTACAAGATGGGTCTGCTAGCGGCAGCGCTGCAGGGGGGGAAAAGACACCAGGGCAATGGCAAGATCAAAGGGGCATGCCACTCTTGTGGTAAGGTCGGACACTTCGCTAGGGAGTGCCGATCCAAGGGAGGCGGACAAAAGTCCGGCCGTCCCAAGGCTCCGAACACCCCCTGCCCGAAGTGCAAAAAGGGCTATCATTGGGCCAGGTACTGTCCGAGTTCGGGAAACCGGAATCCGGGCACGTCTCTGGCCCCAGTCCAAACAGAGGCTTCCTTCACCCAGATCCAGAACTCCCCAGAACTGGACTAGGTTCCAGGCACATTCCAGGCACTGCGAGGGCACAGGCCAGCCCCAAGGGTAGCACAGGGCTAGAATTGGCTTGCCAGGCGGACGTTACATGCGATCTGCCGGGCACAGTCTATCTAGTCGATTCTCAGTACATGGGACCCCTACCCAGAGGCTTTATAGGTTTAGTTTTGCCCCGTAGTGTAGCTGGAGCACGCGGAATTTTTATAATTCCAGGAGTCATTGACTCGAATTTTTCAGGCGTTCTCCAGGTCCAGCTTTGGACACACCTGCCCCAAACAATCCACAAGGGAGACACCTTAGCGCAACTGATCATGGTTCCTTGTCACTCGCCAGCAGGCAGCCAGAGAAGGCTCAGTGACAGCTCAGAGTCCGGTTCAGCAGACCGCTTGAGCGCGAGTGAGGCAGTGCAAGGATACCAGGTCTTAGCGACAGTGGAGACCAACATTGAGTGGAAGCAGCGCCCCGTTATCGAGGTATTTTTGAACAAAAGAGTGTTCTCAGGGTTACTCGATACCGGAGCGGATGTGACCGTGATAAGCAGAAGCCAGTGGCCGAGGGAGTGGGCCATTGAGCCGGTCTCCGATGTGTGGGGGGTAGGCGGTGTTCAGGAAGCGTTTAGGAGCCGAGAGTGGGTAGAAGTCACAATCCCAAGGGCTGACGGCACGGCGGTGATTCGGCCGCACATTCTTGACGTGCACGTCAATCTTTGGGGGCGAGACATTCTACAGCAGTACGGTGCCACCCTTACCTTCGGGTAATGGCGTTGCCACTTAAATGGCTCACCGATACTCCGGTCTGGGTAGAACAATGGCCGGTAGTGGGAGAGAAATTGGTTGCTCTCAAGCAGCTAGTTAAAGAACAGCTAGACACAGGACATATAGAACAGTCCACAAGTCCCTGGAATTCGCCAATTTTTGTTATTAAGAAGAAGTCGGGGAAGTGGCGACTCCTCCATGATCTCAGAGAGATCAATAAATGCATTCAGCCAATGGGCCCGCTTCAATGCGGCATCCCAAATCCTAACATGATTCCCGAGGGGTGGGAGATTCTAGTCGTAGATCTCAAGGATTGCTTTTATACAATCCCCTTAGACCCCAGGGACCGGGAAAGGTTCGCCTTTACAGTGCCGGTCGTGAACCACAGTGAGCCCACGCAGCGTTACGCGTGGAAATATTTGCCACAGGGCATGCTCAATTCGCCCACTTTGTGCCAAATATATGTTCACGACGCACTGGCAAAGTTCCGAAGCCTTTACCCTAAAGCTATTGTTTGTCACTTTATGGATGATATCTTAGTAGCATTGCCGCAACTCGGTAGCGCAGTGTTTTCAGACCTCCAGGCCAGCCTGGGGGACAAGGGTTTACTCATTGCCCCGGAAAAGGTGCAGAAGACCGAGCCCTTCTCATACTTGGGCCATCGGCTTCTCCGTTCCTTTGCAGCACCGGTTTTGCCTCAGATAAATTTACAAGATTCAGTCACCCTGGTAGAGTTACAGCAGGTTTTAGGAAACATCAATTGGGCCAGACCGTACTTCCGATTGGATACGGATCTTCTAAAACCGCTCTTCTCGCTGCTAACTTTAGGTAAGCAGCCGGCAGACTGGATAAAAATTTCTCGAGATGCGCGCTTGGCGCTCGAGAAAGTGAACCAAGTTCTCAGCCAGAGGTGGGTGGATAGAATCGCCCAGGGGCCATATGCCCCGATCCTGAAATTGTACATCGTACGGTCAGGATCCATGTTCACTGGGGCGCTAGGCGTAGACTCAGAGAAGGGAGCGAAAATTGTGGAGTGGGTTTACTTGCCTAACACATCCTCCCGGAACATCGTTCCACCCAAAGAGCTGGTTTCCGCGGTGATTTACCGCGGCAGGCTGAGAGCTAGGGACATTTCTGGGCACGATTTAGCCAAAATTGTAGTCCCGTTCACCAAGGAACAAATTCATCAGTTAATGCAGTTAGGTGACTCGCTTCCGATAGCTTTGGAAGGTTTCACTGGAAGTTTAGCGTACCACTTGCCCAAAGACCCCAGACTTGTCTCACTCCAGACGGGAACAGTCAGCTTGTTCGAACTGCTCTCGCTGGTCCCACTTCAGGGGGCCAGGACAGTTTTTACTGATGGGGGACGCACGTATGGTGTTTTGACCTGGCAGGAGGGCGAAGCTTGGCACACGCTGTTAACTCTTCCACAGAAGTCCGCGCAGCGGGCAGAGTTGGCAGCCGTGAACCTTGCCTTGCGCACCTTCGCCCAGGAACGTTTAAATATCATCACTGACAGCCTGTATGTTAGGAATTTACTTCACAGTCTACCGGGAGCTTACATCACTCCCGCGATAGACAAAAACTTGCTCAGTCTGTTTCTCACTGCTCAATTTCACTTGCGAAACCGCACAGAGCCGCTCTATATTGCCCACATCCGAAGTCACCAAGACCTACCGGGTCCGATTTCCGCAGGCAATAGCAGAGCGGATGCGGCCGCAAAGGAGATTCAGCAACGTTCAGTTTTGGGAGTTTTTACTACTCCGATCCAAAGCCATGCCTTTTTCCACCAAAATGCCAAGGCACTCGCCAGACAGTTCAATCTGCCACTCTCCCAAGGCCAAGGCATAGTCCGCTCTTGCCAGCATTGCGCAGGGGCACCGGGGGGGCCCTCGTGGGGGGTTAACCCACGGGGGACAGAAGCCAATCAGGTGTGGCAGATGGATGTCACGCATGTGCCGCAGTTTGGCAGATGGCAGTACATGCACGTCTGCATTGACACTTTTTCTCAGTTTGTTTGGGCCACGGCGCAGAAAGGGGAAACTGCCTCCCACGTGGAGCAGCACCTCCTTTCCTGCATCGCGGCGATGGGCAAGCCGCGGCACGTGAAAACGGATAACGCCCCGTCCTACTGCTCTAGGCAGTTGGCCGCCTTCATGGCTACTTGGGACATCAAGCATACCTTTGGAATTCCCTACAATCCGCAAGGGCAAGCGATTGTAGAACGGGTCAATCGGACGCTAAAGTCCTATATTGACAAACAAACAGAAAGGGGGGAACCACCAGCCCTCCCCAAATCACAGGGACAGGCACAGTTTTGTCTGAATAAGGTACTGTTCACATACAATCACCTTAATGTTTTCTCGGATTGTACGCCGCAGGAGAAGCATTTCCGCCGTTCGGAAGCTCTCCCGCGACCTATGGTCCGGTACCGAGTGCCACCAGACCCTTCTTGGAGGGGCCCGGTGCCGCTCATAACCTGGGGAAGAGGGTATGCTGCAGTTATGTCTCCTACAGGTGTCGTTTGGATTCCGGCTCGGTGCGTCAAGCCTCATTTGGAACCTCATGGCGTGGACCCAGACCGACCCAAGTCCGATCCCGGAGATGGAGGACCTCACCCTGACCGAGGAGACCCACCGGGATAAGCGGCGGCCGCGGACCCCAGCACAGAGGATAACCTGGGGGATGGTCAAGTCCCTTTGCAGTGAGGCCCAGGACACCCTCCGACGCGAGGAGAAGGAGCCAACACCGGAGAACTTTGTTGCAGCAGTCTTCGCCCAGATTAATGTCAATTCAGCGATCTTCACCATCATCCTGGCCCTCTCCCTGCTTTTCGGGGGAGGCGCTCAGGCCGCCTCACTGGAGGCCAGCGATTTAATGCCAGGCGGAGATCTCTCTGCCCGCATGCAGTACAACATTTGGGAAAGGTTGGCTACCCTTGTCAACCAGTCCGATTTTTGCCTCAGGCAGGACGTCGGCTCTGCCTCGATCCTCAGCACCTGCCTTGTCCCGGTGTGCCATTCTCCAGGCGCACACCCCCGGGACGGGGACTGGCTGGTGAGGCGACTCTTCAGCCCATACACCCCATCAGCTTCTTCAGAATATGCTCGATGGGAGATGCGGCTAACCATGACTTTGCCGGCTGATGCAGCCACTCTCCATACTCCCCGAGTGGCGGTCAGCCCGAACTCTACTTGTGGGCGAGTGCACGGTTGCTCAGGACTTGGCCGAATCAGGCGCCGCTGCCTTGACGTGGGCAGTGGCAATTGGACTTGTAATAACCCAGTGCCGATGGGCACCATGTATGCACATATCACCCTACCTTCTGGATGGTTTTTCACTTGCAACCAGTATACGTTTAATTACATTCCTGCCAATATGTCAGATGCTATATGTTGTATTAATCGGTTGACACTCTTGCTCCCCACTAAGGATATGATTGCCCCAAGCCCTGATGTTCCCAATGTTTCTAATGATTCTAATGTTCCCTCACTCATACGGCACACTCGCACCACTCTGTTAGACAGCTCATGTGAAAGCAGCTTTAGGGTAATGAGACCTGCCGAGTATCTCTCCTTGGCCGTCAGCATCTTTGGCGTGCCAGGCTTAGCCGTCGGCAATGCAAAAAGGATTGGCCGCTTGGCTTGCGGTCTAGCAAAGGCCATCAACCATACCTCCTCAGCGATAGCGCTCCTCAATCAGGAGCAGGCGGAACTTCGCCATGCCATTCTCGATAATCGAGCGGCTATCGACTACCTCCTATTGTTGCACCACTTGGGCTGCGAGTCTTTTCACGGTATGTGCTGCTTTAACCTTACGGACAACTCTCGTAAGATTCAAAGCCAGCTCACGGATCTTCACGCCATAGTGGCTGGCATCACAGAGGGCTCTGCATGGGGAGCTTGGTGGAGCTCACTATGGAAATGGATGTGGTCGTGGATTCCCTGGGGGTGGCTTCAAACGGTAATCAAAGTGGTGGTGGGGGTAGTTATACTAGGCATTGCAGTTTGCTGTCTTGCTCAATGTATTCCCTCGCTGATCTCGAGATGCCGCAGAAGAAGGGAACCCCGTGACGTCATTCCCGATCAACAGCTGGTGCCGCTTTTGCGCAGAGTCGCCAGTCAGGCTCTCAATATAAAAAAGTAAGGGGAGGTGAAGATTCCCCGTGCCCGGTTGGGCACCAGTGGTCTCTGGCAGAGGTTAAACCAGCGGGCAAACTCCTGGCCTCTGGCCCCTGTCAGGGCATAAGGGGGGTGAATTAATGATAGGGATTAATTCGGCTGCTTCTAGCCTGACCGACGACTCTGCCGAATAAGCATCTTGCAGACCTCAATTACCTCTTGGAATAATCACTCATCTCCTGGTTAAGGAAATCTCCGGTGCAAACAGTGAATATGCTTACCCCTGTCTAAGCCCTAAACAATAGTCTCCCTCGTCCCGTGTTTGTCCGAGATAATTAACTTCCCTTTAGAGAGGTTCCCCAATTAACCTGAGTAAACAGGTGATGTGATTGACTTTCGGGTGATGGTTTTTTCTACCTGCCTTCTGATCTATAAAAGGTGTATGTATTTTCCCAATAAACCACTGATCTGATCCTGCTTCCTTGCCTCGTATCGTCATTGATCAGTCTCCTCCGGGACCTAGCGCCGCCTTGCGGCAGATAATCGCTACAGTAAGCAGTTAAGTCTTTCCTCACATCTGCCAACTGCGGGTTCATGAAAATGGAGTTACTTTTCAAAGCCAAAACAAATCTCCACCTGAGGGTGTGTACAGAGGGGAGAAAATGGGAATTAGTGCAGGCAAATGCAACAGAGAAAACTACTGCTGATTCATGACACATTTTAGCATCTATGTGAAACGGAGCACACATTAATGCTAAACCTATTGTCCTCGCTTCTCCTCTGGCAGAGGCCATGAAGATGAAATTAGAAGCCTCCATTTCTGTTTCAGATTAATCCCAGTTTTTAGCATGTCATCTGAACACTAAATGGTGGTTCAAATTTGTTATGGTTAATGAACACAAACCAGGTTTATGAACATGTGGGTAAGAGAGCTCACTTCTGCCATCCATACTCACTGTTCACATTTTTAAAAAAATACTTAAATAAATAAAAACACAAAATTCTTTTTCACAGCTACAGCATGGAGGGTCAGCAGCAAAAGTGGACCAGTGAGGAAAGGAAACTTTCCAAAACTCTGCCCCGTGCATCCTATGTCTGAATATTTAGGAGTAAATGGAGAGGCACAAGGTACATTGCTTCAACACACTGATGGGCATCCCCTTATTAAATTTCAATTTTTGAAGGCTACCTCCAGGGCACTAAGCAGTAGACATGAAAAATTTCCAGAAATTTTGAAGCTTGGAAAAAAAATCCATTTTTTCAAGGAGGAAACAGAAATTTTCGGAAAAAATGAAAAAATGCTACATTAGCACTTTTTCTTTTTCCCCAGATTGAAAGTCATTCTGCATTGGAGAGTTCAGTTTGTAACCTAGGACTTGCTCCTCACAGAAATTAGAATATTCTGATACCATACTTTTTTTTTAGAAATAATTTATAAAATATTTGAACCCAGCCTTATCTTAAATATTTTATTCATCATGTTAAAATAAAACATTCCACAATGTATATTTTTTTAATTTTTCGGGAAAACAAAAAAGCTTCAGGAAAAAAGGGGAAGAAAATGGGTTTCCCCTGAATTTTTCCGGTTTTTTCCAGGCCTTCACATCTCTACTAAGCAGTGCAAGATCTAGAGTTGCTGATTTGTTGCTCACTCTTTCCTTCTTGGAAACAATGACAATCTTGGGATGAGATAAAGAGGTTCTTACAGACTCCAAACATATGTGTGCCTGCTCCCCCCAATAACTGTTCAATGGTTGGTGGTTGTTTTTGTTTGTTTTGACTCAGGTTGGACTTTGCCAGAAAGATGGCTATAGATATTGCTGTGTGGGCATAGTTTTGTGTTTTAGCCAACCAAGCATACTCCAAATTCAGCTTGGAAGCTGAACCTAGGTCTTGATGCTTCGGCCTCAGCCAAATGGCTTAGAAAAAGAGGCATGGGTTATTGCCTTGGGTGCTTCAGCTTGTCCTCACCCCTGATATGTTGGGGGTCTAGCAGGGTGGAAATGATTTGGGACAGAGAAGGAATCTGACGCAACTTCAGGGCTTCACACACCCTCTGAGACTCTGATGAGATACACCTGAAAGCCCTGTGGGGAGAGCTATATAAGAACTGGATTCTCCACCTAGAATCTACCTCAGCAACAAAGGTTCTTGCATTTATGGTGATGATTTGTATGATACCATGCTATTTTTTATAATTGTCATCATCATTGTCTGCTAATTGTACTCCATAATTAAGAATGAAAAGTTGTCAGCTGTCTCCAACATTCTTTCTCATCTATTCCCTAAAAATGCTAAACATTGTACAGTACTTCATATTTTCCAACATAACATAAGACAGGAAATATACAAATGTACTGTATTTGCCAGCGTATAAGACACATTAGAGTATTAAGTGCACCCTATTATTACCAAAATAGTGCACTATAAGCCACTATATACAGTACAAGATGCACTCAATTTTTCCAGTGTATTTTAAGTGGGGGAAGTGGGTCTTATACATCAGCAAATACGGTATGCAAAGGACATACCATTTTTAAATTTAAAAACCTGAGCTAGTTGCTACACAGAAAGACCAAGTACATTTTTTTTATCCTGATTACTTAAAATGGCATCAAATTACATGGAATATAATTTATATTTGCAAGTAAAGATTTGAAGCCTTAGACGTAGTGGTGAAGATGCTGTTGACCTTTTGCAAAGTTGAACTGTTGCATTCTAGGACAGTAAGTATCCATAAACAAGAGCACAAGGGAGTCAATAGCCGGGTCAAACAGCAGGTAGTTATTGCTGAGGTTGAAGAAGCATCCAGGAGCAGAGTTAAGAGACATGACCCTATTGTGTTCATTCTAATCCAACCGGGCCAAGAGGGAACATGCAAGAGCAATAGTCCAAATCAACAGGCAGGATTTCAGACTGGCACAGTGCAGGTAATGTTTGGTCTGAATGTGATGATAAACATTGTTTCCAGCAGCCTAGGTTAGACTTGGCTGGTAGCACCGATTCCTCTTAGCTAGGGGTTACCTCTCTTCCCCAATTGGCTCTAATTGGTTATTTACTGGGGATGTTGAAGTCTAACAACACCCATGCTACCTTTGTTGCTTTCACTGTTCTGACACCCAGAGTCGCCGGTGCTGTTCTCTAGGTTCCCAAAGTTCTTTATTCCTTAAATTGTTGTCATCTTCTGGAGCAACAGGGACCTTCATAATCACCTGTACATCTGGAAGAGGCCATCTAGTAGGATTCCCAAGATTTTCCCTCAACTTGGCCTCCAAATCATCCATGGCTTCATCCTCGGAAGAGGATTCAGCCATACAATGTGTGACAAAAAAATCCAAATGTTACAGTGACATGGAATCACCCTTCATGCACAAGTGTGGCTTTTTTACAGGTGGAAGGTAGGGTTTTTTTTACCCATGGAGATCATTCCTTGCACAATGCTAGTGCTTGCACAAGCTGTACAATCTTGCAAAGCTATGCTGTTAGGACATTTTGCTAAGCATAAGCTCAACAGACACTTGCCTAAGCTGTTCAAAGAAGTAGCAGAATTCCCTATCACTAGGATGTGCAGAAGAGTGGTTTGTACACAAAGCCATTCGTTATTGTTTACTATCATGTTGGCTTGATTATTCTTCCATTTCCTCCTTATTCATCCACAAGCAGCTATTTTCAAAATGTCTGTCTGCTTTCCCCAGTGGCACCCATGGGAGCAGTTTAGATTACTCCAGGAACATAAGAGGAAGACAAACCACTCTTTCTGTTTCTTCCCCACTCTTCTTAGCAGTTGGGCAGACCACAGGCTTCCAGCTACAGTTTCCACTCAAACAAAATACCTACATGACCTTCACCTGGTATTGTTGGTGAGTGTTTTGAACATTCCTTTTAAACTCTCACTTTCCCCCTGTATTATTGCCTGGGTGAGTGAGTAGTCACATCAGCAAAGCTGCATTTCTTGTGCCACTGTCACAGCACTTTAGGGTAAGAAATGAATCACTTAAAGCATTAGCTGGTTGATTAAGAGGGCTCAGTTTTAATTATTGGTGAAATGGTTTCTTCAATTCACCTTGCCATGCAACCTATTATTTCTGAGAAGAATTAATGCTGGAATTGAATCGTGATACACATTTATTTTTCCTGAGTTCATTCTCATTTCCTTATTCTATGGTACTGATATGCACATGCACACTGATAATTAATTAGAAAAAAATCATTCCTGATGATTTCATAACCACAGGTTATGCAGAGTGTCATCGGGGAGATGTCTACTCATCCAGGTACTCTTCGCTGAATAATGGCAGCAAAAGCAAAAAAAGAGCTTACATTAAGTTTGTTTGCATAGAGCATTTTATGGATACATATAAGCACCCCTTTACACTGCACTCAAATATTGTAATATCACAATATAAACTTTTACATTACATTTTCTTATCTCTGTTTTATTAATGCATACTTGTCTGTTCAGTATACAGGCTAGGGAAGGTATAAGAAAACATATGGCAAAACACTATACAAAACTGGGAGCAGTGGGGGAAGATCTATAATTTATTATGCAAGATAATCTGCAATAATAAAATTTGGGAGGGCAGATTCAGATGCAGAGAATTTTGGAGGCATCCCTGCTTTTAACTGGTGAGGGTAAATTTGTTATTTACTTACTTACTATTTATTAGTTCAAATTTATATTGCCGCCCACTCGCTGTAGCGACACAGGGTGGGTGGCTTGCAAACAATACATTGCATTACAATATAATATGTTGATAGGGGCACAGGAGGAGGGGCGGCAAAGTCCTCAACTGGCCCTGGCTTCTTCTTCCCCCAGTCATTGGTATGGGCACAGGGGGAAGGGCTGCATAAATGTTCAATACTAGTTCCAAGTAGCTAGCTACTACAAGTTAATTCCTCTTTTTAATAACTAAAGTAGATTGCAGCCATAAGGTAATCAAGGATAGTCTGATTTCTTTTGCAGATAAATAGTAACTTTTACTTGCATTTAGAGGTGTGGCCTGACTATATGACAGACACAAAACAGTACATGGTTCCAAGGTTGCCTTGTGCTGTGCTCGAAGTGCTGAAACAATGGCAAGGTTACATTGAAACTAACATTTTTCTACCAATGGACAGTAGCTAATATCCTTCTTTTTTTTTTAAGATGAAAGAAATGCTGAAACATTTTACTTTTAAAGTTGAACTTACCAGCTTCTTTTCTGGGACTCTGAATTATAACTGTCATTCAACTTCCTTTCTTACTGTTTCCAGACTCTTATTTCTCTAAATGGATTTATGTTACCATAACAGGATATGAAAGAGCAGGATCAAATAAAGCAGCAATTTAACACAAGCATAGTTTAAAACATATAAAACAATTTCACAATTTAACAGTTTAAAACAATTTAAAGCTATTTTTAAAATTTATACAAGACTTCCACAACTTATTCAAACTAGTAATCTCAACTCCCAAAGGTTTTGGTGAAAAGCAATATTTTAGCTTGGTGGCAAAATGAAATCGACTTTGGCATCTACAGAGATGTCAAGAGAATAAGCTCTTTCCCATTGCCTCCATGAGATACATTACTCTCTCTGCTGGAAAACAGGTGAGGGCCCTTCCAGCAGTACAGATTCCCCTTCGATGGATACCTGAAACTGCTGATAACAGCAAATCATATTTTAACACACATACCTGAGTCACAGAAGTGGAGAAGAAGTTTCAAATGCCTCGCTGGTTTTACAGGAGAGCTATCAAAATGTCTGCCTCCATTTAATGTAAACATTACATTAAAGACAGTGGCATCTAGTGACAAGCTGTGGTAATGCATCATAGAAATACGTACAAGTAAAACCCATTTTAATGAAAATAATTTGTTCTGTGGGGATTTTTGTTATACGATTTTTTGGTTATATGATGCATGTTTCATATAATGAAAATCCCTATGGGATATATAGTATAATGAAAATCTCTATGGGAAAAATCGTGCAACAAAAAAAAATTTGTTGTAAGATTTTCCCCATAGAGATGCATTGCATCGTATAATGAAATTTTTTGTTATACGAGGCAGAATGATTTTTCAAATCCTGTTTGTTATACCATGTTTTCATTGTAAGAGGCATTCATTATATGAGGTTCTACTGCATATGCATTTCAGTGATTTTTATTGAATATTTTTAGATCTGCGGATAACTAAAACTGTGAATAGGGGGGTGCATGATCTGTACTCTGTGGTTAGGCCATAATATACAGTAAAACCTTGCATAAAGAGTGCATCACTTAGAGACTAACTTGCTTAAAGAGCAGAATTTTCTCTGAATGGTTGCCTCGCTTAACAACTGAAACCAACCAAAAACTCACTTAACAACTAAATCGGGGTTCTCAATCCCCCCCACCAGAAGTCACAATTGGTCACTTACAATGGTGTTTCGCTTAAAGAGCAAACTCGCTTAAAGAGCACTCCCATGGAATGCATTATGCTCTTCAAGCGAAGTACCACTGTATATAGAGAAGCACCCTTATAACTTTCAAGGATCCAAGCTGTCCATGTTATTGGATGTAGCCTATCACCAGAACCATAACTCTTAACCATATTGGGAGCCATTGTAGTTCCTTTAGAAAATGTGTCTTAGAGGCATGTCCTAAAATTAGTATTTTATCAATATATGATAAGGTTCAATGTAAATGGTCAAGTAAAAATTAATTTCAAATTTGTTAACTGTAGCAAGACTAATGACAGCTAGGAAATGTAAGATAGTGTATGAATTTCAATTAAATGAATGATATAAAGAGTTTTGGGACATTGCTGTTAAATGATAAATTAACTTGTACTGTTAAAGTTAAGAGGGAATTATTGATGGAGAATAATTTGAAAGATACTTGAAGAGAATTTATAGATTCTGTTTTATTAAGGAGGAAAGGCTTAGGACCTTTGCATGAATTGCTGCAATTCTGGAAAATGAATGAAGGTTTATTAAAATGTTGAAAATAGTTAATCTAGCTCTTTTGGACCTGGTGAGGCAGACGGAGCAAATTTTCTTTAACATTATTATTTGATGCTTGTTAGTAGTTAATAGCTTTTTAAGTCTTACATTTTGTTTTGTTTATAAAATTTAAAAAAATAGGGAATAAGAGAAACAGTGTCCTGTTGTTTAAGGTGTCCCCATCTAGCTACTCCAGATTGCACTAGCTGCAGTTTACATGTTTCTTCAAGGACTGTTCTACATTATGCTCCATGTAGGAGCCTAAGTGGGATATTGCCAGTGGATGGACTACTATGGCTAGGTTATCTTGGTACAGGAAGGACCATTCTGAATCTGAGTCCACCTGTCATCCAATATTTATTCTCCTGCTAATATTGTAAGGGGGTGCATATCCAATAATGCTTTTTGAAAAGGTGCTGCAAACCCAAAAATCTTTAAATTGACAAAAGAATCTTTATCAGACAGTAAACAAAACAAAAAGAAAAAATGTTGTTGCATGTTAAAGACTAACTGCTGTATTTTTATGTTAGCTTTTGCAGATCAAGTCCACTTCATCAGACATAAGAGTGAGACTTATAAATATATAATCTTTCCCTCAAATCAGGCTTTGTGCCTGATGACTGGAAGGTAGCGAATGTAACACCAATTTTCAAAAAAGGATCCAGGGGTGATCCAGGAAATTACCGACCTGTCAGTTTGACATGTGTCACGGGTAAAGTGATGGAAACCATCCTAAAAGATAGAATTAATAGGCACATAGAAGAGAAGGCGCTGCTAAAGGATAGCCAACATGGCTTTTGCAAGGGCAAATCATGCCTCACTAATCTGTTGGAATTTTTTGAGAGTGTCAACAAGCATGTGGATAAGCGGGATCCAGTTGACATTGTTTATCTGGACTTTCAGAAGGCTTTTGACAAGGTCCCACACCAAAGGCTCTTGAATAAACTTACCAGTCATGGAATAAAGGGACAGGTCTTGTCCTGGATCAGCAACTGGCTAAGGGACAGGAAACAGAGGGTAGCACTAAATGGACACTTCTCCAAGTGGAGGGAAGTAAAGAGTGGGGTCCCCCAAGGTTCAGTACTGGGACCCCTGCTTTTCAACCTCTTCATAAATGATCTAGAGGTAGGAGTAAAAAGCAAGGTAGCCAAATTTGCTGACGACACTAAATTATGCAGGGCAGTGAAAACTGTGAGAGATTGTGAGGAGCTCCAGAGGGATCTCTCGACACTGGGGGAGTGGGCAAAACAGTGGCAAATGAGTTTCAACATTAGTAAGTGCAGAGTGATGCATGTTGGGGCAAAGAACCCCAATTACATTTATAAACTGATGGGGTCTGAACTCTCTGCGACAAACCAGGAAAGGGACCTTGGTGTCCTGGTGGACAACTCAATGAAGGTGTCAACCCAGTGTGCCTCAGCAGTGAAAAAAGCAAACTCAATGCTAGGGATCATTAGGAAGGGTATAGAAAATAAGTCAGCAAGTGTCATTTTGCCTCTTTATAAATCTATGGTGAGGCCCATCTGGAATACTGTGTACAGTTCTGGTCGCCATACCTCCAGAAGGATATTATGGAGCTGGAAAAAGTGCAGAGGAGGGCAACCAGAATGATTAGGGGACTGGAACACCTTCCTTACCATCTGAGGCTGCAACGGTTGGGCCTCTTCACTCTTGAACGACGACGTCTAAGAGGTGACCTGATTGAAGTTTATAAAATCATGCACGGTGTGGACAAAGTAGATAAGAAAAAACTGTTTTCCCTATCGCATAACACTAGAACTAGGGGACACTCCATGAAACTTTTGGGTACTAGTTCTCAAACAAATAAGAGAAAGTACTTTTTCACCCAGAGGATTACTGGTCTATGGAACTCCCTTCCAGAAGAAGTGGTGACAGCTGTCAGTCTTGACAGCTTTAAGAAAGGATTAGACAAGTTCATGGAGGACAAGAGTATCAATGGCTATAATTATGGATACTTAAGGACAACCTCCGGGTTGGAGAGATAGGCAGGATATCTCTCAATATCATTTCCAGGGAATCCTAAGCAGGCATCTGCTTGGGAATACCCTGAAGGAAATGGTGAGCCACTGTGTGAGACAGACTGCTGGACTGGATGGGCTGTGGCCTGTTCCAGCAAGGCTGTTCTTATGTTCTTATGTTCTTATGTCTTGGAAAGCAACAAGGCAGCATTTCCCCTATTTTTCCCTCAGAGCAGGTCATAAGTAAGGGCAACTATATACATATTGATCCAGGGAATTCCTCTTTGGAAAAGTGTGCATCACCAGCACTTTTTAAGCAACAATTTTCTTCCCCTTGATATAATGAAGCATTTACTACCCTCTGGACCTACTCAATCAACCCACCCTTCCTAGATGTTATCAGCTAGGATTAGGAATGGCAGTGGTGGGCATTAGCAGGTTCACACCTGTTCGCCAGAACCGGTAGCAGAAATTCTGGCTGATCCTGCCCATCCAAGTTATGAAACAAAGTACAGTAGTCCTAATTCAGGTGCAACACAGGGCTTTCCTACTGGCCACACCCACCATACCACGCCCACAGTGTGGTAGTAATTTTTTTGGGAGCCCACCACTGGGGAATGGTCAAGCATGACCATGGTGGAACAGACAAGCATCTTGTTCATGTTACATACCAAATTGGGAGCAACTGAAATGGATTTATTTGTTTGTTTGAAGCAACATTAGGACAGCATCAGTAGTACTAAATAGCCAAAATCCCGTTGTGTAAGCTACCTCTATGAAAGGCAAATTGGCAAAAGCTTCTCACTACCAATTAATATGTCCCCACCTGGATTTAAGAATTGAAATGTTATTTAATTTTAATCACCCCTACAACAACTACTGCAGGACGGAAATGAGCTCCCGTCTTCGTCCCAGCTCCTGCCAAGAAAGCAAGAAATTGCAAGTAGATAAATAGGGACCACTTCGGTGGGAAGGTAAACAGCATTCCGTGCATTCCGGTGTCTAGTTATGCCTGCCACATGATGATGGAAACGTCTGCAGAAGCAGACAATGCTGGCTCTTTGGCTTTGAAATAGAGATGAGCACTGCACCCTAGAGTCGGATACGTCTGGCTTTCGAGCAAGGGAAACCTTTACCTTTTAAATTAATATTTTATTTAATAATGCAAGTGGGTAGTCAGTAAATAGCAAGAAGGACGACTGCATGTTATGCTAATTGCCTTCTACCGGTGGAACTATTCATCAAGATTTGGCTAATGGTGATGCTACAGCATACTTCATTAAAACGGAACTGTAGATTAGCACCAAGTATTGTCAGCAGTCAAAACTACCAAGTCTTGAATTTCAACAAAAATATGCTATACTGTAAGTAAACATCCTGCACTTTGTATGTGGTTTTGGTTAGCGTACAAGAGCTATATTTTATGACAGAATATTTCCTGGTTGTATTCCCCTAAGAGAGATGAATTGTTTTGGTCTCCCTAACTTTCTTCAAATTTTATGGTCAAAAAAGCCTCATAAGTAGCCTTAAAATTTTCTGCTTCACTTTTAAACTAAACTCAACTGTTGATTCTCAAAGACATGGAAGCTCATAAGAAAACAATGAACAAGCCCAAATGCAATGTAATTGGAAATCTGAGCAATTTCAATGCAAACGAAAGATAGCTTTATATGAAAGAGGTGAAATTTTATGATAGGGTGAACTATCTAGGATTATTCTCATCAAACAAAACCTCTGAGGACTTCAAAAGGTTACTTAAATTTCAAGCAACATTTTTCTAGGATATTTGAATTTCTGTACCAGGTCGATAGATTGGGTGGAGGGGAGGATGGGAAAATAAAGAGCATTATCCCAAAAGTGGTACTCTCAAAAGGTAGAATGAGGAAATCTAGCTGGGGATATCTTCCCTTTTGCTCACTATAGCCCTCCATTGATTGACCCAAAAAGGTGCATTCTGGAAGGTTGGGAATCTTTCCAAAGTCAGTTCTTATATGCCAGACCTGAGCTATAAATAGCAGTTTCAACACCCAGGCCAAGAAATACAAAATGTGTCTTCAATCCAACATTGTAATTCATGGTATGGAAATAATACAAGATATAACTCAGACAAATCATAAGCTTATCAGCTAAATGATTAACCTTACATTTCCCTTGACACTGAATGGGGTAAAAGTTGAAGAAGAAGATGATGATGATGATGATGAAGATGACCTTCCACCTCCCAGTCAGCGTCATAGCCACTTGAGCCACTGTAGTCCCTGTTAAGCTCCCAAATATCGTTTTATGTTTCACCATTGGCTTTTCATTTTTCTCGCTTTCTCGCCCCTCCCCTTTCTTCTTGATTTCTTCGTTGTCCCCCCACCCCAACAAAGAACTTCCTTCTTTTAAAAAAAAAGACTTCCATGAGGAAGCTGGTGAAAACATGTTTCTGGGGCGGTGGGGGATGTTGTGGGGAGGATGCTAGCTCACTGCCACAAGTGTTCCACTGAAGATCCCTCTAATAAACTTTTTTAATTATTTAAAATTATAGATTTCTCTAGCCTGGAGCAGAACCTCATGTACTCTGAAACAGCAAAAGGTCTCTGTCAGGTGCAACTACCATATCTTGTGGTGGCACTACTGCACCTCTGCAATCTGCTAAAGCAAGGGGGAGGAGAGCCAACACACTCCCCGATTCCAAAAAGCAGGCGACCCAGCAAAGTCAGTTGGGGCATACTGCTCAGCCCCCCTTGAGAATGGGGAGCTGAAAAGCAGCTCCCATCTGTGCCTTGAAAGGCAGGCTGTTAAGGAGGGAGGGACCCACTTAAATGGGGTTCTGGGATCCCTCCACCCTTTGGTCAGTTGGCAAGTGCTAATTGACACTCCCCAAGTGGCACCACATCTTGGTGGGAGAAACAAAGAACCCTCTAGCTGGTGACTTTGCACCATGTGGAGTACATTCACATCTGCTTTACCATATACACTTCTATCCAGTGATGTCTTGTTCTAAATATCTGCATCCTTGGTACCTGGGGAATCTGCCCTAGCTACAGCTTTGGCCCACAGTCTGGGGAAGTTATATTTTTTATGTCAACCACCAGAATCTCTCTGGCCATGCCGGCAGGGGACTTTGAAAGTTGCAGTCCAAAAAGGTATATTCCTCCCCTTAGAGGGCCAAGGGGAAGAAGGAAGTTATGAAAAAGTGCCTGTGAGACATTATTGTAGCTCAGGGGTCGTGAAACTTGGCTCTCTAGATGTTCTTGGACTTCAATACCCAGAAGCCCTGATCAGCAGGTGTGCTGACATGGTTACTGAAGCCTAAGAACACCTAGAGAGCCAAGTCGGATGAACCCTCTTGTAGCTCATGATTCATCTGACTTTGTAGCAAAACCTGTATAATAGATATCTGACTACTTCTCATCCGAATAATTTGTTTGTTGAAAGATGTCTTTGGTTCATTGACTCTTGGGATGATAGTGTTAGCAAAATAATTCAGAAGGAAAAGTTCAAAAATGCATAAATGAGGATCAAAGCACATATTAGGGAGAAATTGTGTTCCCTGCTCTTGCCATGTTTTATTCTAGGAATGCAAGTCCTTCAAAGCTCAATGTCTGTAATCAGACTTGCAAATGTAGCCCATGTTACTTTTCTGATAACTCATCAGAGAAAAAAGATCACTAATTTGCAATGTTTGAATTAAACTAAGTTCCTACTCTACCTTTTATCTCTTAATTGAGCTCAGCTACTAATGGGGCCATTCATTCAACAATTATGTGATCCTCAAAGGGGGGAGGGGGTCTGCCATTCGAATTACAGAAAAATTATGTGGGGTCAGGTCAAAATTACATAATCCATTTGGAGCTATTTCTAACCGACAGTGGGAAACCAAACCTGTGCATAAAAAGAAAGGGTTTTATTTACCTTTGTGCCTTGCTCCATTTATTTATTTATTTTATTTATTGTTAAATTTTTATACCGCCCACTCAGCCAAAGCCGACTCTGGCCGGTTCACAACAGTGGGTAAAAACAGATAAAAACAAATAAAACAGATAAAAACCAGCAATAAGAACCCACCCCTAAAAAGAGAGGGGTGCAGGAACTGAAGAAACTGTGGGGCAGGCATCCTCCCCTATATTAACCACCCAACGGAAGCCACCCCTCCACCTGCACCCCAAACTTGGCCCGCCAGCCAGGTTTTTAGTTCTTTTCTAAAGGGTAACAACTCCATCTGGAGACGCAGTTCCACAGGCAGGAGGTTCCAAAGGGCAGGTGCAGACACAGAGAAGGCTCTCCTCCTTGTGCCAGAGAGGCGAGCCCCCCTGGCCGATGGCACTATTAGAGAGCCCCTCCGGTCCGCTCTAGTTGGACGGACAGATGTCCTTAGGGCGATGTGGTCTCTAAGGTAACCTGGCCCACTACCATATAGGGCTTTAAAGGTCAAAACCAGCACCATGAATTGCACCCGGAGGCAAACAGGTAATCAATGCAGCTCCCGCAGCAGTGGTGAGGCATGGGCATAACATCCACACCCCATCACCACCCGGGCCGCCGCATTCTGGACCAGCTGCAGGCTCCAAATGGTCATCAAGGGCAGTGAAAATGGCATGCATCCTGCTTTAGTGCAATTGGCCTGCGGTGCCACCACTGGTTGGTGGTGCAAAATAAAGTACTATTTGGATCAGACCACGTAATTTTAAGGGGGGAGAGGGTCAAAGTGAAAATTATGGTTGGATTACATAGGGGGGAGGGGGTCAATTTCCCCCAGAAAAAGGATCACATAATTGATAAATGGCCCCTAATTCTAGTAATAGAATTCTTACTATTCCTTAATGCAGAGAATTACAAACTATCTCCCATACGATACAATGCACATGATGTCCCTCAATGTGCATTGAGGAGGACATTATGTTGGCAAGAGGAAATGCTGTTGATGTGGCCTGATATTAGGCAGATGTCATCTAGCCCTTTTTAATTCTACAGTGCTACCTCATACAATGATTTTAATCCATCCCACAGGGCTTGTTATTGTACGAAACAATTGCTATATGATACATGCATCGTATAGCGATTTTCCCTATGGGATGCATCGTACAATGATTTTTCTTTCTTTTTTTGCTAAGTGGTTTTCCCATTGAAAAATTGTTGTACGGTTTTTTTCATAGGAAAAATTGTTATGCATAACACCATTTCCCCCAAAATCTAATTGTTATGTGATTTCATTGCTATACGGGGTGATTGTTGTATGAGGTTCCAATGTATTTTGTTTTTAGATGTGTATATTTAGCTTAATATATTATTGTATGTTGGTGATGCATCTGACACAAATAAATAACTTAATTTGGACCTCAAATGAGCATTTTTACTTTGTTTTTTAGATGACTGATGTCATTCTTATAAAAAGTGTAAATTCTGAGCAGGGCTGTAGATGATAGAGCATTTTGGAGGTCACTCATTTGCAGGGATGCTGCACATTGGAGGTAACTTGATAGCACATACAGCCAATCATAGCTGCTCACAAAAGGAATGTGGAATTCCCATCCAAGATTACTTGCATTTGCCAACCAAGATTTAACATGAGTGCTGTTGAGATTGTACTAATCTAACATAAAGTAAATTCAAAAGGAATCCCAAAAATTATCCTAGGTTCCCAACAGGGACTCAAATGTACACAAAATATATAATCCAGTCATAAATTCCAACTAGAGCAGGCCAATTGAACCAAGGGAATTTACAGAGGGGCTAACTCACCAAATCACTGATTGAATGGGTCTACTCTAGTTGTAATCTATTGTTGGTTTGCAGCCAGTATCCCTCTGCAACAGTTTCCCCATTCATTGCACTGGTGAAGAAAATGTTATACTTGCAAAATGTTTCTGCTTTGGGTGAAATAATATAATCTTGTAAAGCTAGGCATTTAAAAAAGTTATTCCCGAATAATCAAAATGTAGCTGCACTGCAATCACTTTCCGAAAACTTATTTAGCATTTCAAAGATTCAATTTATCTCAAGACCTTAAGAGAAAACAAATGGATTAATTTTGCTGTTGAAATGAAATTATCGACCTGACAGAGCATAATTGACTCTCAGGTAAATAATTCCAGGCTTCTTTTTTGTGTTGTTTATTTTTTTATTGAAAGAAAGTTTTAACAGGGTATGGAGATTGTATGGCAGAGGCTCCCTCTTCTCACTTTACCCTCAGGTTTCAAAGCCTTTACAAGGATAAAGCCTTTAAGATAAAATGTATTGGCATTTGGCACCATTACCATGCTTTTAATACCATCAAGTTCTTCTCCTCTGATTTGTGCACTGCTAAAAACCAGTCCCCCAGTTGCTTGCTTAGTGCTTTCTAAAGAAAGTCAGACTAAGTTTATTGGTATTTCATTGCTACTTGGGCCTAAGTCACATAATTGAGAGTTGACTTATCTGTGAAAATATCATCAGAAAACTCTCTTAAGAATGCCAACGCCACCACCAGACTCTTCCTGGCTGGCCTTGAGGGAATGAAGAACAGCTGAGTGGTGCGGCCAGCCAGCCATAAGGCCACCAATGCCATCGGTGCTGCCACCGGACTCTTCCCTCAGCTAGCCTGGCCTTGAGAGAAATGGGAACAGCTGTGCGGCGCGGCTGGCCAGCCAGAAGAACGATGCCACCACCACTGTTGCCTGACTTTTTCCTCTGCCATTCAGCCTGGAGGGAAGTGGATAAGTCTGAGCTTTTGCAATGTATTTTGTCTTTCCCCCCCTGTGTATTGCTTTGAAATGTGTATTGCTCTTGAAATCTTTTTATTGAGTTAATGTGATACTTTGTAACTGTAATTTTGTGATACTCTTTCTCTTTGTTAGCCGCCCAGAGTCGCATTGTGAGTGGGCGGCATACAAGTTTAAATATAACAACAACAATAACAACAATAACAACAACAACAACAACATTCTATCTACTCTACAATAGTCAATTCTCACAGGCAATAGTAGTTTCTGGAAGCTTCAGGCAGTGGTGGGCTCAAAATTTTTTTACTACCACACTGTGGGGGTGGTCTGGTGGGCATGGCCAGGGGGAAAGCCCTGCGTTGCACCCGAATTAGGACTGCTTTATTTCAAAACTTGGATGGGCGGGGCCAGCCAGAATTTCTGCTACCGGTTCTGGCGAACTGGTGCGAACCTGCTGATGCCCACCACTGGCTTCAGGCAATATTCCTTTCTAACACTGATTGCTATTCTTGCAATTCACTAATGGTCTAATATCTGATCTAAGTTTCTGAAATAAGGTAGACTAGTTCCTGGTGATATACAAACTCTGATACACAGAGATATATTTTGGGGACCATAGACAGAGTCTTGAAAGTTTATATGCAGGCCAAGGGTAATTACTTTAATTACTTTAAGAAAGAGTTTGGCACTATAGATGAAGCCGAAAATATGCCAGAGATAATTGTCTCACAGTAGACAATGAAATTCGAGACATAAAAACCCATAAAAAACAATAGTTTTTTTTAATTAAAAAAATGAACTGGAGACAGCTCCCCATTCTTCAAGAGCCCAAAGGATTATTTGACATAAATCTAATATGACATTGCAGGGACCATCGAGATTTTCACTTGTTTCTTCCTGTAGCCCTCTGTTTCATCAGAAATACGTTCGAGACCATTTTCTAGCCACCAGGGGACTTCCATGGGAAGTGAATTCTTTTATGACATCTGGTGAAACACCATCAAACAAGGGCTAAAAAAACTGAACTTAAATGAAGAAAGTATGCACAAAAGGGAAGGAGAAATGAGAAAGCAAAGAAGTTACAGTGATACCTCATACAACGTCCAAACTTGGTTCCACAAGTTTGGACTTTATACGGATTTGGACTTTGTATGAGGGATGCAAAATCCTAGCCGCGATGCCTCATACAACGTACAAATCCTTGCTGTGATGCCTTGTACAACGTTGTTTCCATAGAGATACATTGTACTGTAACAGCACAAACTTCAGGGCAAAGTCAAGGAAACAGACAGGAAACTGACAGAACTTTAAGAAATCATTGTCTAAAGGCTAAATACATTACAAAAACATGTCAAACAACCATGATTGTCCAAGAACCTGAAGAATGCTGCAATAATCCCAGGAATGCTTCTAAAAATTCTGATGAAAAAATTCAAAAAAAATCCAAAATCACACTCAAAACCACTCCTAAACACTCTTTGCCTCATGCAAAACCCACAAGAGCAAAACCCACAAGAGCAGTATAAAAGGCAGTGTCCTGCCTTTTATACTGCCCAGGCACAATGCAACCTGGGAAAAACTGAATGCCTCATGCAAAGTCGAGCGACTTTGTATGAAGTAACTTTTTTCAAGAAATTAGGTGATGTTGTATGAATTCAATGTTGTATGAAGCAGACCTTGTTTGAGGTATTACTGTACATCTCAACAATCCAATGAACCTAGGATCAGCTAATAATTTGCCCCCACTCTTCCCATATCTTCTGGATTCAGATTGGGTTAGGCCAGTGATGGTGAATCTTGGCACTCCAGGTGTTCTGGAGCTTCAATTTGCAGAATCCCTGATCAGCAGGAGTGCTTGACTTTGGCTTCTGGTAATTGAAGTCCAAGAACACATGGAGTGCCAAGGTTCACCATCACTGGGTTAGGCTGTCACTTCTGCATCCACAAATGTGATACTGTCAAACCTTAACTGCTCACTTCTTTCTTCTTTAAATGGTAAATCTAATTGCAATTGTCTCCTTTGTCTCTTTGTATCAAACACCTTTCTGCTACATGTAGTATAGGGTTATGGAAAATATTTGGGAAAATGCATTTTCAGCAATTTTCCAAATTTTATCACAAGATCACTTATTGCCAGGAGCTCTATCTATGCCTGCAAGATTTCTCGGTTTCCCGTGAAAGCAAGATTCGAATTCCTACACTTTTTTTAACCTGCACATTTGTGTCAGAACCTGCAGTACTCACTCCCCTTTCCCTGTACTGTGTTGTACTGGAAAAATACCATTTACTGCAGAGTTTGTAATAGTTTTGCACAGGTCAATATTTTTTTCCTGGAAGAAAAAGAATGACAATGAAACATTCCAGAAACCCCATGAGTTGTTTTTTTGAGACTGAGGGAGAAATACATACAGATAACTCTTCCAACAAAGAAAAAATAGCGATCTTCTGAATTCTAGCATGCATGACCTCAAAACAAGTCCTTTCTCTATAGCTGTTATAAGTTAATAGGGAATAGGAATCATCCCCTGCCAGAATCCTATTACTTAGTGTAGTAAGTTATGAACTAGAAGAAGACCCATTGAATTAATGCAATTTATGAAGGTGTTGGCTCACCAAATCCCCACTGATTCAGTGTGTTTGCTTTAGCTGCAATTCACTACTCTAAGCTACTAATTTCAGACATTGATTCCAAACTAGAGTTGTTACTATTTCCATTCTGAATCAGTTTTGTAAGAATGGTACAAAGTCTTACTAACATTTTCTCCCAAACAAAGAAACAGGGAAAATATTATTCATATTTGGGGGTGGTGTGGTGGTGGTTATAACATATTCAATTCTGTATCATACCAATCATTTAGACCTTAACTTTATCTGATAATCTTATCTTACACTTCATAGCACAGGAATAATCATCCTGCTCTTATTTTAATGAAGAGTATGAGAAAGGTGTGGAACTAATCAAGCAGGAATTCTGTATCATCTGCCTCCTCATGTAAAACCATCATTTTCATAATGAAACCATCTTATCACAATGCCATGCAAGGTTAAAGCAAGGAGATTCTTGGATGTTGTATTATTAGCATTTGAGTTGAGGTGATGAGGATCAGTAAAAACATTTGGTAAAGGAAAAATGAATAAGGGTGGAACAAACATCCCAACATCCCCACTCTTGATAATATTTCATAGAATCTTAGTCTTGTTTCTAGTCAAAACTCCTCTCAAAATTCTTGTTTCTCTGAATAGGTGATTTGTGTCTTGGAATCTTGACACTTACTAGGAATGTATCGCTATTAATTTATTTGCATAGATAGGTCATACTGCAGTGGCTCAAGTCACTAAAGACGCTGACTGGGAAGCGGAAGGTCAGCAGTTTGATTCCCGAGTACTGCAGGATGGAAATGAGCTCCCGTCTTCATCCCAGCTCCTGCCAACCTAGCAGTTCGAAAGCAAGAAATTGCAAGTAGATAAATAGGGACCACTTCGGTGGGAAGGTAACAGCATTCCATGCACTCCGGTGTCTAGTCATGCCTGCCACATGACCACAGAAATGTCTGCAGAAGCAGACAGCGCTGGCTCTTCGGCTTAGAAACAGAGATGAGCACTGCACCCTAGAGTCGGATACGTCTGGCTTTCGAGCAAGGGAAACCTTTACCTTTATCTTTAGGTCATCACAGCCTCTTGATATGAAGTATACTCCTAATCCCATCCATCTCTTTTTAGTTACAGTCAGTGATGTCATCATGGTGACTTTTTGATTAGCACGGAGAAGAGAATTTTATCCCCCACCCCCCCATGGCTATGAAGAAAATGGATTATGTTCAGCAACAATGTTCTGTTGTGAACTCCCTTCCACAACAATCCAAGGGCAAGAGTGGGGGATACCTTTTTTAGACCATACACCAAAACCCCAAACCTCATAGGATCTTCATCAGCTTGCAATCTTGTATGGGACTTCACCTGGTTGGGCACCAGAATCCTGGGAGTGGTGTAGAAGAAATATAGCAGTTCTATAACCATGGCCAACTGTTTGTTCCAGGCTCCTTCATTTAAAGGAAGGTTCAAAAGTGTGGGCTGCATACTCCGGTAAGAGAAATAGATTTCAGACTTTACCTGGTGTTGTGGTCTGGAATTTCTCTCACACTTATCCAAATATTTATTTGGCATCCTCCCCCAATGTACTTATATAAAAATACATGGTTCCTTTCTGATTCAGAACAGAAGCTCAGCAAAATGTAGCAGCCCCCTCACCAGAGATGTTGTATTAATCTTTGTGACTGTAGTAACTGGTTATTCATTTGTCCATATATGCAAATGGAAGTGGATTCCCCCCTCCCTTTCATTGTGAAATAGGGGGAGTGGCAGTGTAAGGAAGGAAACCATTTGGGTTTTTACAGTCTGCCCTACTGTAATTTTCCAGAGGTCATTGTGGGTTTCGGGAAAGCATAGTTTTAGTATTCTGGCTGGTTTTAGTTTTGCTTCTATGAGCTGGCATGTGTACTCATATATTTATGGAGAATATTCAAAAGAGGCAAAGAGGCTGAAAGAAAACTGAAAGCCTCTGGAATTATTTTTCACTTCATCAAGGCAGAATGCTAGCAGAGCCATATTTGTTTACAAGTAGGTCAGTGACAGAGGCTCATTTATGAAGTTCAGCTTATCTACTGAACTCAAGCAGATGAGTATAGGATAGCTCTTTAGCACCATCAGCCATAATCTATCTGATCTAATTCTCTCTTCTGTGCAGTCAATGCATCGCTTTAAACAGCCACTTGCCTGGCATGATCTTAAGACAATACTGACTCACCATGTACAGACAATTTTATGAGGCTCACTGAGAAAACATATGCAAATTATTTCCATCTCTAGCTCTCAAAAATGTGTAGTCCTTCATCTGTGTACTAACTGATCCACACTGAGTTCATTCAAGATTACACCAGCCTAAGTCAGTATATGATGCAGCAGCTGTGCCGGGGCCAACCCCTCCCAGCCCAGGAGGGGATAAGAATGTCCCAGCCCCAGCAGGCAGACCATCACCGCTGCTGCTTATGCTGCCACCATGCCGGGGCCAGCCCCTCCCAGCCCGGGAGTGGATAAGAGCATCCTGACCCTGAAAGGCCGACCATCGCCACTGATATTGCAGCTGTGTTGGGGCCAGCCCCTCCCAGCCTGGGAGGGGATAAGAATCTCCCGGCCCCACCAGGCCAACCATCATCCTCAGCTGGGCAAGGAGGCCTGCCGGCTTAGAGTGCCAGGATACCTGCCAGCATTCCAGGGGCCCGTCCCCCTTTTGGGCTTGGAAGGGGCAAAGAGGCCTCACAGCGACAGATGCCGGGACCAACACCATCACTGGCATCTCGGGCTCCACCTCCAGTCAGGACTTAAAAGCCTTTGAGGCAGTTGGACTTTCACCACCGCCTCCGTTCTTCTTTGTGGGGTGAAGAGGCTGTGATGTTACTGTACTCTATTGAGATATTACTGGACTTTTTGTAGCTTGTATTTTGTTCTTTGCTATATTGTATTCACTATTGTATTTCATATTTTGTTTTTGCTATATTGTATCTTTGTTCTGATGGGTTGTGAGCCACCCTAAGTCAGTGTTTGCTGAGTAGGGTGGCATATAAATCAAATAAACATAACAAACATAACATGGTGACTGCCAAAAGTCCTTAATTCTGTGAAGATGGAAAAAAGACATTAATATCAAATTCAGGCTTTACAAAAACAGTATTGTGTGTGTGTGTGTGTGTGGGGGGGGGGGGGTTGAGAAGATACTGTACAATACACAGAATCAAGATTCCTTAACTAGGAGTGGAGAATATGTAGGTCTCCAGGTACTGCTCGAGTACAACTTCCAAAATCCCTGAACAGTGACTATGCCGGGTGGAAAGAATTGAAATTGGAACCCAATAACAGCTGGTGGTTTAAGTATCTGGGTGCAGAGCCAGAAGTTGTGAGTTTGATACCCCATTGTGTCTCCTGGGAGAAGAGCCAGCCTGTATGGCATTGGGCAAGCTGCACATTCCCAGGGTGCATCCCAGAAGAAGGGGCTGGTCAACCACTTCTGAGTACTTTCTACCTAGAAAACCCAAGACAAGGTCACCATAAGTCAGATTTGACTTTATGACATATGATGATGATGTGACAGATCACACAGCTTCCTCAGCTCTACCCTAAATCCTTGTTACTAAATAACAGCTTAAAATAAAAACACAGCTATTCATCACTTACACAGCACAATCAATGCTCTTTATAAAGAAAACTTGCAATTGACATAACTATCAAGACAGGAAGGTGGAGGAGAAGGAAAGTAGCAGAGGGACAGGCAAGATAGAAATAAGAACACATGCAGTTGTATACTTTCATAGGCTTTATGTTGCCTGGGATGACAGTGAAGGGGTCTGTGAACCTTGATTAGCTTTTGGTTGGAAAAAAAAGAAAGAAAGGAACACTTATGCAACTTCCTTTTCCTCTCCTGTCCCTCTGGACTCTTAGCCTTGTGAACATTTCTACTTAATCAAACCAAATTCCAGATGATGCCTGCTTGATAACAGTAGAAAAGACTAGTGGCTGGGGAGTGGGGTGGGGAGATCAAGAGCAAAGGAGGTGGATAAATGTTCTGTTCCATAAATGTTGCATAAATGTTCTGATGTTCCATGCGGCAGTGCTTTGCCAGACGTCTGGTCAAGGTTCACAGCTCTTTCCAGTGACCCTGGGCCATTTCAAGTGAACTGAAGCAATTGATGGTTTGAGACGGAAAGCATTGTGGTTTCACTGAATCCTGACCTATAATCAGGCATACATGCGTGCATGTGCACATACAAACACACACACACATTTAGCCATTTAGGAAGTGTTTAGTCTTCATTGCTGTGGTTTGTTTGATCAGAAACCTCAAAGCAAATCTCAAGTGACCCAGAACTTTGAAGTAGTTCATGCAGAACTACTGTACCCAAAATACCTTGGCTTTACTAGGGGAATGCTTGCTCTTTTTCTGGTCTCTGAACACACAGCAAATCCAACACCCTGGGTTTTATAATGCAGTTTCATAATCTGTACATTGTTATGAAATATAAAAAACAACCACATGCTCTCAATGTGAAGGATTAGTGGAATTAGTGAGCATCCTTTAATGTCAGGAGGTGGGGACCAGGAAATAAGCAAGACACACATACACACTGATTTCTCAGTATTTTAAGGTAGATGAGCCAAATTTTACAACAAAATAATTTAAGGCATTGCAGAGTGCAGGTATATTTCATGTGTGGCTGCTCTTTCAATCTCACATGAACAGTTGGTTAAGCCATGAATTCAGTTAACCATAGTGATGCCTTTTGCCCATCCCTGGTATAAAGATGCAAGCAAAATTATGTCTGACTCTCTCAAAATAAATAAGTAATGGACAGAGAGCCATTGAGAATCCAGGCCTACAAAGTGTTTGACAAAAGGGAGAAAATGTGTTGAATCATATGCACACATTTTGAAAAGATGATTTGGTCAATAAGACCATGCTTTCATTAATATTTCCATTGATATATCCATCTCTGGAATGCACAGAAATCGACCCACCCTCCCACCCCACCCCACCCCCACCCATCCCTCACACATAAATAAGAAAACAGATCCACAGGAACTAGTATGAAACAGGCTTGGAGATGGAAAAAGGTGGGTATCTGTAGATACACATTAAGCAGATATTTCTACCTCGTGACTGGTATTTAATGACCCCAAGTGGGCTGCAAAACCAGAAGGTTTAGTAGCCTGCTGTGCATGACTCGAGAGCTTAGTGAGTCACAAATAGTAAATGCATCTGTGAAAAGTGAAAGATGCACTGAAGGATTTTGCAGCTATTTCTTGAGCCTGTACTATCTCAACCTTGAACAGGAAAGCCATTCTGCTGTAATCTAATAGGTGTGAATTCATGAGAACAAGGTGGATGGTGTCTGGATGAACAGAGATGTTATGTGCAAATCTGAAGTAGAAACAGTACTTTAATGGAGGTGGGTGTATATTCTTTAGGGTGTGTGTGAGAGAGAGATCCAGGTTCTTTGCAAAAAGTAATGAAACCTGCATTTGAAGTTTTCTCGGGACAGGAAAAGCAGTACAGTACTTAAATAGTTTCTGCATTTCTACTGTTTTTGTCCACTCGGGGATCATGCTAATATTTGAGAAGGCATTTCAAATACAGTTGTGTTGATGGTATGTAAGAAATGCATAACCATTATAATTATGCACCAACAAATCCCTTCAGACATATGGCAAACCTTTCCAGGGCTTTCTTGGTAGCAAGTACTCTGCAGTGGTTTACCAGTCTCTTCTTCTTGCAGCACCCTGGAACCAGTGATGCACTGCAAAAAAATTACTACCTAATCTGTGGGCTGGCCAAATCTGTGGGTGGGCCCAAATCTGTGGGCATGGCCAAACATCCTGCATTATGGGCTATGGAGGTGGGCATGGCTAACGAACTGGGCATGCCTGGGGGTATTTCCACTACCGGTTCTGCAGAACCTGATAGAATCTGCTGCAGTGCATCACTGCCACCGCTGCCCCCTTCCGAGCCATGCTGGGCTGGAAGGGGTGAAAAGCTCTCAAGCTCTCCCCATAGCTATGCCATCGCTACGGGGATGGGAGCCATCTGTGCCTGCTGCTCTCCAATCCTCCTGATGACTTTGCCTGTCCGGTTTCGGGCTTGACGTGAGTGCGGGCTTGTATTTGTAGCTTGGACTTTTTGAACCTTTCTATTGACTTTATTGTATTTTTGTGCTGTATTGATTGCACTGTTGTAAATTTTCTATTATGTATTTGTTTTCTTTCTTTATTCTTTCATTATTGTATTTTTCTTCTGCATGCAATGGTGTATTGCCACCTTAAGTCAGCTTCGGCCGAGAAAGTGCAGGATATAAATTTAAAAATTATTATTATTATTATTATTATTATTATTATTATTATTATTATTATTATTATTATTATTATTATCATCATCATCATCATCATCATCATCATCATCATCATCATCATCATCATCATCATCATCATCATACCTGCCTGGAACTGTACAACTCACCCAAGGCTACAAAAACTTACTCTTCTCCCAGGGGTCAAAATGGACAATCAAACTCCTGACCAGTTACTTCTTTATTATGTCAGATGCCAAGGGAGCAAGGGTTGCCCCTATGTTCACATGCTTATCAACCTCAGCTTCTGGAGATTGGCATTTGCAAATGGGGTATCATAAATACATCAATGAATGACTGATAGTATGATGGGGATGTGCACAGATTAATCTAGTGAAATGTTACAGCATTACTGTCCATCATGTTGAAGATGTTTAATGTACAGTTAATTGCATTTTGTCTTACAAGTTAGCCATAAACAATTACTTTGGCTTATTTTCCCCATCTCCAAAAAGAAAACCCTCTATTCTTTCTGATTATTTCATAGAAGATTTAGTGGAATGTGATGCACAGCAACAGCATCAAGCAGAGTGCACATAGGGCACAGCGATAGCATAAAAGCAAAGTGAGGCAGCTTTCTCAAATGAGACATGCTGCTAAAACAAAGGGAAATGAAAATTAAAAAAAAGCTATGAGAAGCAAATAAGAAGGCTCTAGTCCTTGACTACCCAAAGTAGTAGGGGTATTGAATTGGCAGTATTTCTACCTTGATTTCTCCCTTTGCAAAGACAATGGGATTGTCCTGTTAACGTTGTGTCTAGATTAGCTCTCTGGCAACTGGAGGTCATCATCGCACCCATACATTCAGGATGCATGCTCAGCCCATTGCAGTCTCTTGGTCACATGGGTTTGGTACAGTTCAGGTTTTGGCAGCAGCAGACCTTCAAACCCTTGCAAGATCTGTTTGACCATACATGATATTTTAGAAAGATGGAAGGAAAATCAGTCATTTCAGATTTGTATCTTTGTAAAACTCCAGGTTTTTTTTTGAAAATTCCACTTTTATGCAGGTATCCCAAGCAAGAAGGACTACAAAACATTTACTTTAATTGTAAAAAATTACATTCGTTCTACAAGTCAGTGTTGGAATAGGCTCTAATCAACAAAACATGGATTCCCAACCTGTGGGTTGCGACATGTCCAAGGGGGTCACAAAGTGTTTTCTGGGAGGGAGGTTACTGTGGTTACATTAAATATCAATGTTCAAAAGTATTCTGTTTGGGAATTTTCATGAAGGGAGGTGAGGACAACCATCACATTAATATTAGGTTTGAATTACAGGATTTTAATATGAAAAATCTATTTTAATGTGTTTTGTCTACTACATTAAAATGACTTTGTATGCAAATGTGTGTGTGTGTGTGTGTGTGTGTGTGTGAGGGGGGAGTTTAATTCAATGGGGGTCATGACTCAATCTTTTTTGGGAAACAGTGCAGAAGAAGGAGGAAAAGATGCAATGCAAAAGCAACAACAATGTGCTAATAATCTTGTGCAAGGCAAAATAGCAATTGGTAAATTATTTATTCTATGTAGTTAAATAAGATGAAATTATCCACCACACCAGAATTGTGCTGGCACAAATAATTTCCCATGCTGGAGGTAGGAATTGAATTTGTCTTATCACCATGCTACTGCTTCACTGCTTACCTCACATTAACCTGCTTTCTAATTAGTTTCAGCTCCATAAGAATCAATCAGAGTCTATATAAACATTCTAAACCCGTACTGTGTGTGCCACTTGAAATCTGCCACTAATGCATTGCAATCTTTCTGTTAAATATTCTAGGGATGTATGCCAGATGGCATTGAAGGCATGCTTTAATAGCCATTCAATCCTTCTAAGTTCCCAGACTTTCAAAATGTGGACACACAGAAATATACAAATCAAAAATAGGTGAGAGATTGATCAAGATTTAATTATTATGTGGCTATAATAAGCAATTGCTAAAAAGTCAAAATAAATACATTTAGTTGAATATTCCCACAGTCTTCTTTTAGTATGCAAAAAGTGTTATGCTTTACACTATGGCAGAATGGTATTGTCTGTTCGTTCCTAAAATTCCAATATAGGAGTTACCATGAAGTATAGACAGTTCACAGCTAGGGCAATAGGGTTCTAATTTTTAAACATCCCCTGCTCTGAAGGAAATCCTCCCGGTCTACATACTGTGGTTGATGGTACTAGGAATTTCCTTCCTGGCATTACCTATTTACTTGATGAGAAAGACATAAAAGAAAATATAGATAATGTAGAAAACACAGAAATTAATCTTAGCTACCAGCAAACCTTTAGGATATTCAATGAGGATGTCAGAAACATTTGCATCATTAGGTTTCATTGCCATATTCCCTTTACTGGGAAATGGGAGGAAAAAAAGATTATACTGGACATATAGGAAAGAAGCACTTAAATGTTTTTGATATTTATTGGAGTTTTCCAATAGACAAAAATCTGACTAACTAGCAGTAAATATCAACATTCACCAAATGATGGCACTTCTTGTAGAACAATGCAGCTTATACTAATCTTTGAGCCTCCCTGTTGAAGCATACACAATGAAAAAGAAAGAAAATCAATCAAGTGAGTCAAGGACCTCATTGTTAATTAGCCCCTCTTTACTTTAGTTATTGGTCAAATGTAACTTTTACGTATGGTGCTAAAACCCTATGTCAATAGCGTCAGGTGAGAACATTAGCTGGTTTGCAGGCTTTACTATAGCCCACTTACAAAACTGCACGTGAGAATTATCCCAGAAAACTAAAAGTCAGCCTATTGATGGGAGCAATGAGAAATAAAGAAGGCTGCGGGAGGATTTATTCAGTTCCCATTTCAATTCAGTGCAAATGTACTAATTTCTCACTTTGGAACTGGTTAATGAGCTAAAACACACCTTTGCAGACATTAATAGGAAAGTTCATAAATCTTTATCTATAAAATGCTGTGTTAACCGTTGGTGTCCAGCATGCATGCCCACACCCGGCCCAACCATCCTGAACCGAGCTGCCTACACTTACCTTTAGACCAACCGAGCATTGCCGCAAGCTGTGAGTGGGGCAACTGCCCCACGAACACGGCAAGAAAAAAAACTACAAGGCCCAACATCTAATGTGCCACACCACCCCTCCGCCAATGAGGCTGAAGGGCACGAGCGCAGAGGAGGTGGGGCAGCCAGCACGCACAGTAAAAAAAACCATGAACGTGCTGACAACTTCCCTCCGGGAGATACGTCATCTCCCAAAGGGAAGCTAAGTGGGGTGGGGGAGCAAAATGGGCCAGGCCATGGGAATGAAACCTCCCACTGCTGCCTAAGCGCCGCTGGGGTTCCCGTGACCTGGCCAGCGAGGCCAGGTCACGGAAAGGAAGAGACCCCCCACCACTGCCCGAAGTGGTGCAGGGTTTTCTGTGGCCCGGCCAGTGAGGCCAGGCAACGGGAAAAGGCCCCCCTGCCATCGGCAAAAGTTAAGTTGGACGGGGGAGAGGGACTGAGGGGGGAAGGGCCCAGGAACCACTCATCCCCCCCCACCCCGTGCTGCTTCGGCAAGGCAACGGGGAGAGCACAGTCTCCCCACAGCCTCAGAGGCCAGTGCCATAGCTTGGGGGGGGAAAGGAAGAGCCCCTCACCCCACGCTGCTTTGGCAAGGCAGCAGGGAGAGCCCAGTCTTCCCGCAGACTCAGATGCCGGTGCTGTAGCTTCAAGGGAAGGAGAGGAAGAGCCCCTCTTTCCCCACCCCACCCCGCACTCCCCTTTCACCCGGGGATACAGGGCTGAAGGACCTGGCTACTGCCTCCTCCCCGGGTGGCGAGGAATGCAAGGGCACCAAAGGCGCCCACAGCACACTCCTCGTTTGCCTGGGGAGGAGGCTGTAGCTGGGTCCTTTGGCCCTGCATCCTCCCTGGGCACTGGCAAAATCACCCTTCCCTCCCACAGGGAAAAAACCTCTCTCTCTCTCTCTCTCTCTCTCTCACACACACACACACACACACACACACACACACCTGCCTTGCGGGACAATTATTCTCTGTGTAATGGTGATTGGGGAAGATTTTTTTTGGGGGGGTGCACCCCCCCCAAACCACCCCAACCACCCACTTGCACATAATAACTGCCCGGCAGGGCTGGGCAAAAAATGCTAGTATATACTGCAATCCTGTTGTAGTGCTTCATGTGCACATTGGGGGAAATGTCATCAACCATGGATGATTAAAGGCTACCTTTGGAAATTTTGAGGTGCATTGCATCTTACTTGCTTTGTGCCTAAATCATGTCCATCCAGAAATCATATAAGGGTGCTTTGCTTCTACTGCTCACAACATCTTTGTTGCACATGCAGAGTTCTGCAATATCATTCCAGCCAATGTGTATATTCATGAAAATAACAATAAAATGTGTTGTATTAGGAAAACTGCTTGCAGAAATGTATCACATAACATGTTGTTACCAGAAGAAAAAGTAAACCAACATGTCCCCACAGTGGACCAAACAGAGGACTAAATGCCCATCTGATAGTACCCTTACTCCCCTCATAGGTTATGGGTAACCTTCACATAGAGAAAGTGACTTTCTGAACAGGAGCAAATCTGCTCTTTATGAATACTCTTGACACAGGTGGGAACTCTAGAAAAATCAGCATTTGCAATGACATGGAGGTTTGGCAATGGAAGGAAACGAGGATAGAGTTCTCTTTTTTCACACCTGTAAAAATATTACGTGGAGTTGAGTTCCTGAATAGCACTGTTCCAAGCTATGTGGAGTTTCCAAATAAGGATAACACAGATCCATTTTCCCCTCTTTCCTCCCCAGTACAGTACAGCTACAGCCATAGCTATAGCTAAATTGAGCTTATGTTGATGAGTTCAGTTCAAAACAGGGCCATGAGCCACACTGGCGGGGTGGCAGACAACCTGACATGCCTCTGTCAGTCTACGTGGATTTTCTGCACCTTGAGGTGAAGGAACAAAGAAAACAGAAGTAGTCACATACAGAACAGAAACTACTGAAGAAATGATGATCAACTAAAGCAGGGGTTCCCAACCTTTTCAAACCAGGGGCCGAGTCATGTTCTCTCAGTTAGCTTAGAGGGATGGATGACAATTTTGCTCTGCTTGCACGATGGGGGTGGTCATTTTGTCCCAACACCTTCAAAGGAGTGGCCATTTTGTTTCTTGAGTGCCCTTGGAGGGGTGCGGGCCACATGAAATGGTGCCGTGGGTTGGATACAGCCCACGAGCCTTGGGCTGGGAACCCCTGAACTAAAGGATAGACTCTACTATTATGAAAGTATCTGTGTTTAGTGTTCTTAGGGAGATCATCTTATTGAACACAGCATCAACCTTTTAATTCTCCATCACTGGGAATGACATTAACATTCTTGGCTTAGCATAATGCACATATTTCACATAAACATTATCAGTGGAAAAACAGAGTTGAGATTATCACAAATTATTAAGCTTCCTGATTACTATTTTAACTCCCTTGCTCAAAGATAAAATTGCTCAGAATAAATGTTACTGGAAGTAGAGGCTGTACACCAAGGGTGGATGTTTCTCATTGTCTTCTCTTTCTCTTCACAGCCCTGCATTCTTGTGATATTTCTCTCTGGGTGCTCTTTGGAGTAAAGTGGAAACATAAACAGGGAAGTGTCTTGCTCTGTGATTAATGGATGTGTTGGAATACATGAAACAGCCAAAGCAGCAGATTTGAGCCTGTTGAGAACATTAAAGAAAATAAGAAAGAATTCCTTGCTATTGCCAATTTCATCAAATGCTCCGACAGCACCAGAAAGCAAGTGGTCCTCATGGAGATAGCATGCTGGTATTCACGCCTGGAAAGAGATAAGGGGTCAAAAGGAAATGGGACACTTCGGTACCCTAATGGTGTTACATTAGCAAACACATGAATAAAAAGGGAACATCTATTAAGATGAATGTCTTTTGCTCAAGTTCCTGGATAGTTCATCTGTGGACTCGCAGCTGCACTTGAGACAAGACTGAGGAGGGCAAAGACAGTTTGATGGCATGATCCTCTGTCTTGCATGTAGGGGCCCCTAATGTACTGTTGTGCACTGCAAGAGGCCAGGTTGGGGAAGGGAGAAAAAAACCCACAATTTACCATTTATTCTGGATCATCACATGTGCTTGGCACGGAGAAATGCATGCATGTACTAGCATGCAATGATGTACATGTGGTTCATCAGCATTTCAGTAACAAGGAAGTGTGCTATTTGTGCAACAGGTATGCCATGTTAGAAGATACCCTGTGGCTAACCAGCCTTCAAGGAAACTGAAACTGGGTGAAGATGGTTAATGTGGTGAAGAAATAATTCCTTGAGCAATAACAGGAACCGTTTGTCTTGGCAAATAAAATTAATTTAATGATGTCTGCAATGATGACTTCTCAAAGTATCTATACACACAAAGATCCGAACTCCTTTCAATAACAGGAATTTTCAGTTTTTCCCTCAGGGATCTGAACAAACAATTAACAGCATTTACCAACAGGTACGTACATATATATATATATATATATATATATATATATATATATATATATATATATATATATATATATATATATATATATATATATATATATATATATATATATATATATATATATATATATATATATATATATATACACACACACACACACACACACACACACATGATCTTGGAATAAACATTTATACAGAATTACCTGTAGTGTCTTATTTAAGTCCAATTCGTTATTACTTTATTTATTATTTATTTTTTCTTCACATCCTAGACCTCACCCGTTTGTTCTTATGGTGTCAACGGACGTTAAGTAATACTGGTCAATGATCATATTTAAGGATAACTATGTTACACAGCTGATTATGGACAGGAATTATAGAAAACAGGTAAAATCAATTTCTTGATTGAGCCCGAATGGGTACAAAGTGTTGAACCGGTGAATGAAATGACTCTCTCTCTGTCTTAAAGCAATATCTAAGTTTATGCGCTGAAATGGGTGTTGTTTGTAGCTCTCAAGTACTACAAATTTGAAGTCCTGGTCACTATGGTTTTCTTCAATGAAGTGGCTGACAAGCGGGGCAGACAAGTTCTTATTACGAATTTTAGACCTATGTTCCCCCACCCTCGTATTTATTTTTCGGGATGTCATCCCCACATAACCTAACCCACAGGAAAATATAAGTAAATAGATACACCCGGAACTTTTACAATTCGAAAATTGTTTTAAACATAAAGTATAAGTGCTACTGCGGATTGAGACCGTTTTAGTATGCCATGCTAGGGCACAATGAATGCAATCACCACATCGAAAATGACCAACAATGGAAGGTTGCTTGGGTGAAAAGCGTGATTCATGATCTGTTTTACTCACTATTTGTTGTATCGATCTTGATTTCCTCAACCCTGTCCTAGGTGGAGAGGAACAACCAGGTATATGGTTGACAATGTGCCAGTGTCTTTTAATATTTTTTTGTATTTGGCCCGACAATGGTGAAAACACAAAAGAGCAATGTAATTTATTTTCTGGGTTCCTGATGGTTTGTTGAAACAATCTATCCCTAGGTACAGCTCTTGTTTTTTCTAAGTTAGCCTCAATAATTTTGTCCGGGTATCCTTTGGAATGCAGATATGAAGAGATTGTAATGCTTGCCACGTCAAAATCTTCAATGGTAGAATTCCATTTGGCTCTTTTAAAAAAGTCCATATGGCAGGTTGTATTTTAAATGGTATGGATGAAATGAATTGAAGTCCAAATAGGCGTTTCTATCAGTTGTTTTTCTGTATAGCCTGACCAATACTTTCCGCTCCTTCGATACATACGTACTTACATCCAAAAAGGGAATTGATTCTGCCCCAATATTATAAGTAAAGGTTAAATTATTATTCAGACTATTTACCCAAGAAACAAACTGAGGTGCTATGCTTAAATCACCAACAATAAAATAAAGGTCATCTAAAAATCGTTTGTAAATAATGATGTGATGAAAGAAAGGGTTGTTCCGCAAATTTACAATAAATTCACCTTCAAACCAAATCATATATAGGTTGGCCAGGGATGGCACTACAGAGCTCCCCATGGCCACTCCTTTTGTTTGCAAATAAAACATTTTACCATACCAAAAGAAATTATAATCTAAAACTAAATCAAGAAGTTCCAACAGAAAATGTATGTGTGGGTGCAATTCAATACTGGTCTCTAAGTGTTGGTGTACTATCTCTTTAATGTCGTCCAGAGGCATGTTGGTATACAGTGCCTGGACATCCATGGTAATAAAGCCCCCTCCCCAAGGCACATAAACCCCTTCAACTTGGGTAATAAAGTCTGTTGTATTTTTAGTATATGAGGCAGTATTCAAAGAGAATAGGCTGATATGATGGTTTAAAAATTGAGATGATACTGGGGGCGTGGCTAAGATGGCTGACGAGTAACATCTTGATTCGGTTGCTCGCGTTTACCAAAGTGGTAATTAATGTGAACGAGTAAAATGTGGAAACTTTAAAGTGGTATTTTTAGCTGATAAGATTCCTGCTTGCCCATCTGTAAAGTTTTGAAGTCAGGCGGCCGAAGTTTGGGAGGTTTCCTGGGTAGGAGAGGCTCGCGACGGAAGCTGTGGCTTTCCCTGCCGAGGAGACAAAAACGGGACCAGCAAGACAGCGGAGATTTGAGGTGGCAGTAAAATCGGCAAGAAAACAACTCTACGAGAACTGCGGCGCGTTTTGGCGACAGTAAAGTGGTTAAAGGAGTCTTCATCTGGGCTCCAGTTTTCGAAGGTTTCAGTGTCTTTTGAATCTAAGGAGTGTGGGGAAAGCCTGCCGACTTACAGAGGAAGAAGGGGGGTTTCCCCCTGAAGTTAATGCACCCGCTGGAAAAGGGTGCTTTGATTCGTTCGCTTCAAGAGAAGGACTAATTTGCATTTTATTCCTTCACCGTGTGGATTATAAATAACATTTTTTTCTTTGGATATATTGCTCCTCTTGTTTTTTGCTCTTTGCTTGGATTTTGGGCTTTTTTCTCTTCTCACCCCCCTTCCTGGCGGCTTTGACTCAAATGAAAAAATTTGGGTGACCGTTTCCCTGGAGTTTCTACTTTTGTGGTTTGGAGGGCGAATATTTGAACTGCCTGCTTTGTGGAAACGGGTCGGATGTGGATTATTCCTTTTTTCTCTTTTGTTTGGATCATATTCCGGTTCCTGTTTTTTTGTGGATTACAGCAATTAATTCTTTGCTGGATTTCTTCCTCTCTATAAGCTTCGTCAGACCTGTTTGGATAGGTGGTACTAGTGGTTGCAGCGGTACAGGCTTGATTGGACTGCCTACGATTTTGCAACGTTCTGCAACACTGGACTTTCTTATTGGGTGTCATCATGGATAAAGGCACAAGAGGGAAAGCAAAAGAGGAAGAACCAGTGGTGAAGTCTAAGAGGAAAGAAAAAGCACCAATGGAAGAGGTCCCTCAGTCTTCATCACCGCCACCTGAACTTTATGACCATACTCAAATTATGGTGGAAATTGGTAAATTGTTCCAGAAGTTGGAGAAGAATGAGGAATCAAGGGTGAAAGATAGAAATGAAATGATGAAAAAACAAGATAAGGTGGTATCATCTGTTGCAGATTTCTCAAAAAAAGTGGACTTAAGTTTGCAAAAAATAGAGGGAAATGTGAAATTGGTTCAAAGTGAGGTAAATGTTATAAAAAAGGAAATAAAAGAGACTCAGGAGGCGGTACGGGAGAATAAGCTGAAATTGGAAGAGCATGAGAAAAGGATTGATGCTGTGGAAGATATGATGAGAAAGCAGAACATTGTGATCCGTCAGGTGGTTGAACGGACACCAGACCAGCTAAGAGAAAGAGTGGTTCAGTGGTTAAATGGTTTGAATATGGGAAAGGAATTTGTACAGGAGGATATTGTAAGTGCATTCAGGGTGGGCCCAAGAAGAGGGAAGGTGGTTCAAAGAAATGTTCTGGTAAAATTTGCAAATTGGGGTGATAAGCTCAGAGTAATGGCTTTTTTGAAACAAGCTGGGCCTGACGCCCTGAAAATTTGACGGTTCTGATGTAGAAGTATACAATGATATCTCAATGAAAGAAAGAATGTGGAGATATAAGATGAGACCTGTAACTAAATTGTTGATGAGTAAAAACATAAGGTACAACTGGAGATTTCCACAGCAATTGCACTTTTTTTATGAGAAAAGAATGCAAGTAATTGATGAAGGGACCGATCCATTGGAGTATTTGAGTTTGCTGGAGTTGGTAAAAACAGGTTCGGAAGAGTGGATAAATTTTAAGAAAGAACTGTTGGAATCGGGTGCTCTAGGGAGGGAGTATGAGAGGGCAGAGGCTGGTGGTGCCACAGGTGGAACACCGCAGGGAAAAGAAGAGGAGGAGCTGTCGCTGATCATGGTGGAGGAGGAGGCAAGTAAGGAGCAATGAGAAATAGATTAATAAAAATCAAATCATTTAAGCATTATAGAAGGGTGAGTAGCGCGTAGCACTGGTTGGTAGGTGCATCTTGCATGTTCCCCCTCTCCCCTCTTTGGTTGTCGAAGGCGTCTTTTCCCCCGAAGAAAGTGGGGAGAGCGATAGTGTGTGTTTTATGTAGAATTTGGTGTTTTTGGGGGAAGGGGTTGGTGATGGCACACCCAATGGAGAGTTTAGAAGTTAGAAAGGAAATAGATTATGGGAAATATAAAAATATTAACCTGGAATGTGAAGGGTACAGGTTCTGTTCTTAAGAGGCGGAGGTTGGAATTGGCTCTGAAGAAAGATAGACCCGATATAGTGTTCTTACAGGAAATGCAGCAGAAGTCAAAAGATACGAACAAACTTTTTTTGGGATGGATTCAACATTATGAGATGGCATTTGGTACTTCAAAAGCGAGAGGAGTGGCAATTATGATTTCTAAAAAATTAGGATTTGAGATTATAAAAAGTGTTGCTGATCAAGAGGGTAGATATTTGATTGTAAGAGGAAAAATAGAAGACAAGGAAATTATGTTGGTAAATATATATGCTCCAAATGATCATCAAGCGGATTTCTTAGAAAAGGTTCGGAAAGTAGTGGAGCTAGAAAATGTCGCAAAAATTATTGTGGCTGGAGACTTTAACTTGATAAGGTCAGATTTAGACTGTACAAATTTAGCAAGATGTGGAATAGCCTTGAAAGGGAAGGTTTTAGATAAATGGATGGTTGCGATGGGTTTGAAGGATTCTTGGAGAGAGATCAAGGGCTAGGAAAGGGCATATTCTTTTTTTTCACACGTCCATGGGACCTACTCGAGAATAGATTACGTCTTTTTCACAGAAAATCTGATCAAAAATATTGAGGGTATGGAAATTGGGATTTTTAAGGAATCAGACCATGCCAAAGTACTTTTGGAACTGAAATTACAAAAAGATATCCGAAGAGGAAGAGGTTGGAGGTATGATTCTAACTTATTTAAAGACCAAAAATGTAAAGAGCAAATCATGGAAAGGTGGAAAGAAAGTTGGCAGTGGAACAATAACAATGAAGTTAATTTTAACGTTGTTTGGGATACCATGAAGTCGGTTTTCAGAGGGGAAAGTATAAAGTTGGCGAGTATTAAGTATAAAAGACATAAGGTAGACCAGATAGAAAAAGAAAAAGAAATAAAGCAGTTACAGGATGACCATTCAAAAAGTAAAGATAAAAATTTTTTCACTAAATTGCAAAGACTTAAGGCAGAGTTAATGGGTAAGGATATAGATAAAGTTAAAAGGGATCTGATTTATCTAAATAGAGAGTATTTTGTATTTAGTAATAGAAACTCAAGATTATTAGCAAGAGCAGCTAAGGCTAAAAGGGAAAAAAGAGAAATTGGGGTGTTGGTTAATAAACATGGGTTAAGATGTAATAAGAATAGGAATAAATGTAAAATTGTGAAGGAATTTTATCAAGCATTATATGCAAAAAAGGAGGTAGATGTGGAGAGGCTTAAAGGGATTTTGGAGAGACAGCTAGGGAATGGAATAAAACAGGAACATCGAGAAAAAATGGAGGAAAGGGTTACTGATAAAAAGGTAAAGGAGGTAATTAGTGGGTTGAAGATGAGGAAAGCCCCGGGAGACGACGGATTATCGACAGAATTTTATAAAGAATTTAAAGATGTTGTGGTTCCAAAGTTAGTGAAGCTATATAATTATATTTTAGATGGAGGACAAATTCCGACTTCATGGTATAGTACCATAATCGTTCTGCTGCCAAAACCGGGAACGAATCTGGAAAGGGTGGAATCATACAGACCAATCTCTCTTATAAACCAGGACGCCAAGATCTTCACAGCAATACTGGCTAATCGTCTAAACAGTTTTATAGGGGAATATATAAATGTTGACCAAGTTGGTTTTTTAAAAGGTAGGCACATGGCTGACTTGACTGGAAGGGTATTAGATCTAATTGATAATGTTAATCAAACGAAGGAAAAGGTGGGTTTATTATCATTAGACATTTTTAAGGCATTCGACTCATTACAATGTTCTTCAATCAAGGAAATAGTCAGAAATTATGGATTTGGGGATAGATTTAGAAGGGTAATTGATCTATTATACCAAAAAGGGAGTGCTAGGATTAGAGTAAACGAGGAGGTTACGGATGTGGTAAAGCTTGAGGCAGGTACCAGGCAGGGTTGTCCACTATCTCCTATCTTGTTTATTATGGCAATGGAAATATTAGCTAAAAATATAAGGGACGATCCAAACATAGAAGGGATATTGGGTAATAAAGTGAGTATGTATGCAGACGATACGCTGTTAATGGTGAAACATCCAGAGGTGGTAATGGATAGGATTAAAGACCAACTTCAGGAATTTGAGGCTATAACTGGATTGATGATAAATTGGGATAAATCAGAATTGATGCTGTGTAACATGGGTGTAAAGGAGATGGGGAAAATAGTGGGGACATTTAATATACAAATTAAAGAAAAGTTGAAATATCTGGGGATAACTATTTCAAACAAACTGGAAGAACTTAAAAGATTGAATTATGACAGTTTGAAAGTAGAATTTAAGAACAAATTAGAAGAGTTTCAAAAGTTGAATCTGTCATGGTTTGGGAGGATTACAATTTGCAAAATGATATTGCTGCCAAAGATTAATTTTTTATTTGACGCACTTGCGATCCATTTGAAGGAGAAGGAAATCAATGAGTTTCAAAAGATGTTCAATAATTTTTGTAATGGAGGTAAAAAATCTAGACTTCCAAAGAAGCTTTGGTACTTATCTCAGAAAGAAGGGGGTTTGGGTATGCCAAATTTGTTAGCATACTATCGAGCATTTCAAATTAAGAATGTTGTGAAGATCTTGGCAAGAGAAAAGGCAATTTGGGAGGAATTGGAGATGAAAGAATACAGGAAAATTGGCAAACTGATCTTGTTGGGAATTAAGGATAAACCGATAAAGACAAACAATACTATGATGAGAGGTCTCATGGAGGTGTGGAAAATAGTAAAGAAAGATATGGTCCCAAATCTCTCTCCAATTTTAGAATTGACTGATATGGTGTGTTTTCCGATAAAAATTGATAAGGAAAAAAGGGAAATACTGGATAAAAATGAAATGTCTTTACTGAAGGACTGGTTAAAAGTTTGTGATGATGAAACCAAGAGGAAAAAAATATTTGAAAAGTTAAAATTGGACTGGTTTCAGAAATTGAAGGTTAATAATTGGAATAAAAAATATAGAAAAGAAGTAGGGATAGATAGAACAAAGACCAAATTTGAAGAATTGGTATTAAAGATCAGAAAAGGGGAAAAGAACATTAAGGGTCTAGTAAGCAAACTTTACATTATACTGAATAAGGGTAAAGATCCACAGGAAGACTTGAAACAGAAGTGGGAACAAAATTTGAACATAAAAATAGGAGATGTTGAATGGAGAAATAAATGGAAAAAGAGGATAATGAGAACAATGTCAGTAAGAATTAAGGAACATAATTTTAAAATGCTGTGGCAATGGTACTTGACACCACTGAGGCTTCATCAGATGGATAATAAAAGGGATAATCTATGCTGGAGATGCAAAGAAATGTTTGGAACTTATGAACATATGTGGTGGAGTTGCAAAAAATAAATGAATTTTGGAGAAGAATAGAAGGAGAGATTGGGGAAATAATGGGTAAAAGAATTAAGTTGGTGTCAGGTACCATTCTATTAACAGATGTGGAAGGTATGGGTTTGAATAAGGAGGAAAAAGAATTATTGGAAATTATGTTAACTACAGGTAGACAATGCATTGCCAGAAATTGGAAAAATGATGTATTTATACAGACTGGAGAGTGGTATAAGGAAATGTGGAGTTTAGCATTGAATGACAAACTGACATGGGAGATAAAAGTAAAAAGGGATAAACTAAAAGAAAACAGGTTTTGGAGTATTTGGAAGCCGTTTGTGGATCACTCTCTTATGGCTAGGGACAGTTTTGGACCTGTACCATCTCAAAGTGGGTTTTGGAGATGATATAGATACTAAACTCTCCAGGCATTGTAAATATTCACTGGGTGTTGTGTAACTAGTAAAGAAATAAAAAATAGTTGTAATACTGAAAGCTCTTATGAATGTTATGGTTATAGTAATAACCTATAATGTGGGTATTTAATATTGTGGGTTATATTGCAAACAACTAGCTTAATTAATATTATGTGCTATTTTCTACGAGCTTGATGTAACATTGTATTATATTGTTATTGGTTTTTTTCTGTATGTTTGTTAGTTTTATCTTTTGCTTTTTGGAAATAAATAAAAATTATAAAAAAAATTGAGATGAAGGTTCGCGAGCGGAACCGATCTAGGAGACGATAGTTCTCCCTGGCGTAAGGTCATCAGCGGAACAGTCTTTGTTGATTTTGTGGAGTAAGTGGAATACAGGCACTTTCGGATTATTGTTATACAAAAAGTCATAAATTGATTCAGAGATGTAACCCATAGCTACGCCTTCATACAAAACATTTTTAAGGTGGTTCAAAATCTTATCAGTGGGATCATGATCTAATTCCTTATAAAACACCTTATTCGACAATTGTTTTTGGGCTTCACCTTCATATTCATTAATGTCCATGATAACAAAGCCCCCTCCCTTATCTGCTTTTTTAACTATAATGTCCGGCTCCATTGCTAACTCTTCCAGTAATTTAATATCACTGGGGGATAGATTGTTACTCCATTTATTCTTGTGTCTTTCACTAATCTCCAAATCCCATAGCACAAGCCGGTAAAATACGTCAATCGATGGGTCATTAGAAGGTGGGGGGAAATTCGACTTAGGTTTGAACTTCCCTGGCTGGCCCGAATCTTTACCCTGAAAAAAACTTGTTAAGGGAAGCAAGCGTACTAGTTTAAACACATCTACCCTAGTAACAAAAGGGTTTAAGTACATTAGAAGTAAGAACCCAACTAGGAAGGCCATTGGACCATTAGATGACAATGGAAGGCAAGGGGTTATTAAAGAGGAAACAGAGATTGCAGAGAGACTAAATGAATTCTTTGCTTCAGTATTCACTGAAGAAGACAGAGACCACATGCCCAAAACAGAGCCTATCTTCGTAGGGAGGGAAACCGAAGAATTAAGCAAGATAGAAATAACCAGGGAGGAGGTCCTTGCATGTCTTGTTAAGCTAAACACTAACAAATCACCAGGACCAGATGGCATCCATCCACGAGTTCTCAGGGAACTTAAAGATGAAATTGCTGATCTCCTAGCCAAAATATATAATCTTTCCCTCAAATCAGGCTTTGTGCCTGATGACTGGAAGGTAGCGAATGTAACACCAATTTTCAAAAAAGGATCCAGGGGTGATCCAGGAAATTACCGACCTGTCAGTTTGACATGTGTCCCAGGTAAAGTGATGGAAACCATCCTAAAAGATAGAATTAATAGGCACATAGAAGAGAAGGCGCTGCTAAAGGAGAGCCAACATGGCTTTTGCAAGGGCAAATCATGCCTCACTAATCTGTTGGAATTTTTTGAGAGTGTCAACAAGCATGTGGATAAGGGGGATCCAGTTGACATTGTTTATCTGGACTTTCAGAAGGCTTTTGACAAGGTCCCACACCAAAGGCTCTTGAATAAACTTACCAATCATGGAATAAAGGGACAGGTCTTGTCCTGGATCAGCAAATGGCTAAGGGACAGGAAACAGAGGGTAGCACTAAATGGACACTTCTCCAAGTGGAGGGAAGTAAAGAGTGGGGTCCCCCAAGGTTCAGTACTGGGACCCCTGCTTTTCAACCTCTTCATAAATGATCTAGAGGTAGGAGTAAAAAGCAAGGTAGCCAAATTTGCTGATGACACTAAATTATACAGGGTAGTGAAAACTGTGAGAGATTGTGAAGAGCTCCAGAGGGATCTCTTGACACTGGTGGAGTGGGCAAAACAGTGGCAAATGAGTTTCAACATCAGTAAGTGCAGAGTGATGCATGTTGGGGCAAAAAACCCCAATTACATTTATAAACTGATGGGGTCTGAACTCTCTGCGACAAACCAGGAAAGGGACCTTGGTGTCCTGGTGGACAGCTCAATGAAGATGTCAACCCAGTGTGCCTCAGAAGTGAAAAAAGCAAACTCAATGTTAGGGATCATTAGGAAGGGTATAGAAAATAAGTCAGCAAGTGTCATTTTGCCTCTTTATAAATCTATGGTGAGGCCCCATCTGGAATATTGTGTACAGTTCTGGTCGCCATACCTCCAGAAGGATATTATTGAGTTGGAGAAAGTACAGAGGAGGGCAACCAGAATGATTAGGGGACTGGAACACCTTCCTTACCATCTGAGGCTGCAAAGGTTGGGCCTTTTCACTCTTGAACGACGGCGTCTAAGAGGTGACCTGATTGAAGTTTATAAAATCATGCACGGTGTGGACAAAGTAGATACGGAAAACCTGTTTTCCCTATCGCACAGCACTAGAACTAGGGGACACTCCATGAAACTTTTGGGTACTAGTTCTCAAACAAATAAGAGAAAGTACTTTTTCACCCAGAGGATTACTGGTCTATGGAACTCCCTGCCAGAAGAAGTGGTGACAGCTGTCAGTCTTGACAGCTTTAAGAAAGGATTAGACAAGTTCATGGAGGACAAGAGTATCAATGGCTATAATTATGGCTACCTAAGGACAACCTCCGGGTTGGAGAGATAGGCAGGATATCTCTCAATGCCATTTCCAGGGAATCCTAAGCAGGTGAAGGCATCTGTGTGGGAATACCCTGAAGGAAATGGTGAGCCACTGTGTGAGACAGAATGCTGGACTGGATGGGCTGTGGCCTGTTCCAGCAAGGCTGTTCTTATGTTCTTAAAAGGGTTGCATTTTGGTGTTGGAACAAACACAAAGCCCAATGAAAGCAGTTCAATAGTTCTAGGTGGAAAAGACTTACTAGATAAATTGAAAACTAGGTCTTCTGCTTGCGTGAGGCTTTTTTTTTTTGGGAATGGACGGGGTTGTGATCCAGTCGAGGCCGAAGAGGCTGCTAGTCATGTACTTGGTGCTCTGCGAATAGACGCGCTAGAATCCTCATCATTAGATGTCGACGGGAAATCTGTTCCAGAGGACTCCCCATCTGTGGATACTAGGGGGTCCTGCCATGAAACTCTCCGTCCTTTGTTGATGAATTTTCTCCCTTGAAAGTGCCACCTGTATCGAAGGAGCGGAAGGTATTGGTCAGGCTATACAGAAAAACAACTGATAGAAATGCCTATTTGGACTTCAATTCATTTCATCCATACCATTTAAAATACAACCTGCCGTACGGACTTTTTTAAAGAGCCAAACGGAATTCTACCATTGAGAAAGATTTTGACATGGCAAGTTTTACCATCTCTTCATATCTGCATACCAAAGGATACCCAGACAAAATTATTGAGGCTAACTTAGACAAAGCAAGAGCTGTACCTAGGGATAGATTGTTTCAACAAACCATCAGGAACCCGGAAAATAAATTACATTGCTCTTTTGTGTTTTCACCATTATCGGGCCAAATACAAAAAATTATACAAAAATTATTAAAAGACACTGGCACATTGTCAACCATATACCTGGTTGTTCCTCTCCACCTAGGATAGGGTTGAGGAAATCAAGATCGATACAACAAACTGAGTAAAACAGATCATGAATCACACTTTTCACCCAAGCAACCTTCCATTGTTGGTCATTTTTGATGTGGTAATTGCATTCATTGTGCCCTAGCATGGCAGACTAAAACAGTATCGATCCGCAGTAGCACTTACACTTTATGTTTAAAACAATTTTCGAATTGTAAAAGTTCCGGGTGTATCTATTTACTTATATGTTCCTGTGGGTTAGATTATGTGGGGGTGACATCCCGAAAAATAAATACAAGGGTGGGGGAACATAGGTCTAAAATTCATAATAAGAACTTGTCTGCCCCGCTTGTCAGCCACTTCATTGAAGCAAACCATAGCGACCAGGACTTCAAATTTGTAGTACTTGAGAGCTACAAACAACACCCATTTCAGCTCATAAACTTAGATATTGCTTTAAGATAGAGAGAGAGTCCTTTCATTCACCGGTTCAACACTTTGTACCCATTTGGGCTCAATCAAGAAATTGATTTTCCCTGTTTTCTATAATTCCTGTCCATAATCAGCTGTGTAACATAATTATCCTTAAATATGATCATTGACCAGTATTAGTTAACATCCGTCGACACCATAAGAACAAACGGTTGAGGTCTAGGATGCAAAGAAAAAATAAATAATAAATAAAGTAATAACGAATTGGACTTAAATAAGACACTACAGGTAATTCTGTATAAATGTTTATTCCAAGATCGTGTATATATGTATATATCTATGTACGTACCTGTTGGTAAATGCTGTTAATTGTTTGTTTAGATCCCTGAGGAAAAAACTGAAAATTCCTGTTATCGAAAGGAGTTCGGATCTTTGTGTGTATATATAGATACTTTGAGAAGTCATCATTGCAGACATCATTAAATTAATTTTATTTGCCAAGGCAAACGGTTCCTGTTATTGCTCCAGTCTTCACGTTTGTCCCCTACATTTTTGCTGAAGAAATAATGAAAGCGCGGTGCCAAAATGGCCGCCGCGCTCTTTGCCCCCCCCACCTGGACTTAGACATCCGGGTAGTTAGGGGGCGTGGCCACCCCTCTATAAAAGGGGTGGCCACGAGGCAGCCGAGCTGCCATTTTGTAAAAGCGACGGAGAGGAGAAGTTTTTTCTTCGTCGCTCTTCGTCTCTAGAGGGAAGCCTTTTTCGTGGCTGCAGCCACTTAGCGGGAACTTGGCTGCTCGATTTTCGGCTTCCCAGCCAGCGGGTTTTCTGATCCCTGGAAAGGGATCACTCTTGAATTATGCCTCCTAAAAAGAAGGCTATGGCGACGCAGGCTAGCCTGCACAGGAGGCAGCAGTCGGGTCGGAGGACCGCGACTGCACCCCCTCAACAGGACCTCTTACCGGAGGCTCCCACCGGGACCGGTGGGATGGGGCAGCTCAGGCCATGGCCCGCGGCTCTCCAGCCTCAGACCGGCCCTACAGGGGCTTCGGCCCCCGGCCCGCAAGTGCCGGCCATGGGCTTTGAGCAGGGGGGAGGGCCGAGCGTGGTTGGGGCTTCGGCCCCCGGCCCGCAATTACCGGCCATGGGCTTTGAGCAGGGGGGAGGGCCTGGTGCGGTTGCACAGCAAGGCTTACCCCCGGCCCCTCAGGGGCCGGAGTTTTGGGCATGGCCCTATTTGGGGCCGGGCTCTCAAGTAGGGGGACCTGGGCCATTGCCCGGCCCACCTGACCCCCTTTATGCAGGGGGATCTGCGACAGTGGATGCGTTATTGGCCCGTGTGGCGGCACTAGAGGGATCCCTAGGGATCACCAATAACCCCATGGGGGGGCTTCAATGACATCTGGGGCTCCCTTCTGCCAGCCTGCTACAATGACAGCTGCCACTCTCCAGCAGGCGGCCAGTCGGGTCGAGTTGCTTGAGGCGTGCAGGCCTGTGCCCGCTGCGGCCTCGCAACTCCCCGTGCATCAGGCGCTACAGACAGGTAGTGGTTGGATGTGTCCTCAGAGCTCGATTTTGGTCGCGAGCTCCGACGCCCGCCGTGGGCCGGAACCCCCAGTGGGGGCGGCTCACGGGGGTGCACCCAGTGAGTATCAGGTTCAAGCTAATGTGCCCACATCACACTCCACTTCCGGGGATAGGTTCCAGTGGCCGTGGCCTCGTAATGTCGGGGTGGGTGGGCATCAGTTCACGGCTTACCCGGGTGCAGCTTGGTCGCATACTGGCGTAACATAGGGTGGGGGGGTTTCCGCCCCCGGGGCTGTGCCGTGTGTCGCAGGGACGGTCCAGGCTCCGCTCCTGATACCCCGTGCCAATACTGTGCGGGTGTCAGCACTCCCGACAGCCGGGTATTCCTTGCCCCTCGGGGATCATTTGGCCCAGGCCACGAGGGAAAAGATTTGGCGGGGGGAGTACATAGATATTTTCTCCCTATTGAACAGGGAACCCACCAAGGAAGAGAATTTAGAATGAGAGTGCCCTTACACCCAGAGATGAGGTGGGATGAGCCCTGTCAGAAACTGTGGCTTTTATATATGACTCCCACACGCCCGGCGCCTGGGGAGAGGTACCATTGTGGACATGCAGTCCAGCGAGCTGCTCCGACACAGACCCCCCACCAGCCGGCGGGGCAGGAGGTTCCAGCCCGCCTGCTGTGTTGGAGCTTCTCAGCCAATGGTGTATGCAATAGAAAACAGTGCAGATACAAACATGAGTGTCTCTCTTGTGCTGGCCCCCATGCCGCCGCTGTGTGTCCGCGAGCCGGTGGGCCATGGGGCAGAGGCAGAGGTGGACAAGGAGCGGGCAGACCTGCCGCTGATGGAGCTGGTCACTCAAAAGGCCCCCTCCCCGGTTAACGTAGGTATGTTGGAGCGATGGCTCTCAACTTACCCAAGTAGGGAGGATGCTAGGTACCTCCTCGAAGGTTTCCAGCGGGGCTTTCGCATCCCATTTAAAGGGGAGCGGTGCCCCCAAGATGCCCCTAATCTGCTTTCCCTGAAGGGCAGGGAGGAGGTTGCTGCCCTTAGTATTGCTAAGGAGGTTAATGCAGGTAGGGTTGCTGGCCCCTTTCCTATGCCACCCTTTACCAATCTGAAGGTTTCCCCTTTAGGGTTGGTGCCCAAAAAGACCCCTGGGGAGTTTCGTTTGATTCACCATCTGTCATACCCGGTGGGCCATTCGGTCAATGATGCCATTCCTGATGACCTTTGTTAGGTCAGGTATACATCATTCGACCAGGCTCTGCGCATAGTGCGCTCTTGTGGCCCGGGTGCACTTCTGGCAAAATGTGACATTAAGTCGGCATTCCGTTTGTTGCCTGTGCACCCGGGTGACTTTGAGTTATTGGGTTTTAAATTCCAGGGAAAATTTTATGTCGATAAAGCCATGCCTTTTGGCTGCTCTATTTCCTGTTCAGCATTTCCTGAACGTTTTAGCACTTTCCTCCAGTGGGCCTTTGTTCGCAGGTCTGGGTCCCGGTCTGTAGCCCACTACCTCGATGATTTCTTGTTCGGGGGTGAACGGGGCTGGGACACGTGTACGCATCTCCTCAATACATTTCGGACTTGGCGTCCCTTTAGCGCCCGAAAAGACCGAGGGCCCATCAACTAAGCTCACATTTCTAGGTATTGAAATTGACACTGTCTCGCAGGCATCCAGGTTACCCATGGATAAGGTTACCCAGATCACTGCGTTGATTTTGGCCTTACTGGCCAAACGCAAGGTGTCACTTCGTGAGCTCCAGGTTTTACATGGTCACCTTAACTTCGCTTGCAGGGTGGTCACACCTGGCAGAGCTTTTGCTCGACGCTTATGCGACGCCATGACTGGCCTATCCAGGCGCTATCACAGGGTCCGACTGAACAAGGGCATGAGGGCTGACATGTTGGTCTGGCTTAAATTCCTGAGGGACTTCAATGGGGTATCATTTTGGAGATCTGACCTTTTGGTTTCCCCTAGGTTCCAGGTTCAGTCGGATGCCTCGGGGTCCCTCAGATATGGGATTTACTTTGAAGGGAGGTGGGCATACTGCCGATGGCCTCCAGCCTGGAGGGGCACTGATCGTCTCCGCGATCTGACATTCCTTGAGTTCTTCCCGATACTGGGAGCTTTGATGCTATGGGGCGAGGAGTGGGCCAATTCAGTGGTTCATTTCTGGTGTGACAATGCTGCGGTGGTGCACATTGTCAATTCCCAGACATCTAAATCACCCAGGGTCATGGAGTTAGTTCGCCAGTTTGTGTTGCGTTGCCTACGCCTCAATGTGCTCTTCAGGGCCAGACATGTACCAGGCATTAATAACGATATTGCTGATGCTTTATCCCGCCTGCAGATCCCCCGGTTCCACGCCTTGGCTGCAGATGCAGAGGAGTTACCCTCGCCGCTTCCGGACGAGATTTGGACGTTTGGCAAGGAGAGGTGAACCGGGCGATCGGCATGTCACTGGCGCCCCACACGCGTAAGGTGTATCACCATGCATTCAGTCAATTTAGAATATTTTGTGAGCAACTCCGATTGCCTGAGGTGTGGCCCATTCCAGTTGCACACCTTCTCCAATTTATGGTCTACCTACATAGTCAGGGTCTAGCTCCCCGCACCATAGCATCCAGGCTGTCAGCACTGGCATTCATGGCCAAAGTGAGGGGTTCTGCTGACATCACGAATGATTTCCGTATACGACATGTTTTGGAGGGGTGGACGCGGGAATGTGGACGTCGCCCGGACAATCGCCACCCTATTTCCCCGGGGGTTCTTATCCACCTTGCACGAGGCTGGCATGACCTGTGTTTTGACAGGTATGAGGCAGCTCTATTTCATGCGGCTACCACGGTGGCCTTTTTTGGAGCGCTCCGCATCAGTGAGCTGGTGCTACTGTCTAAGGCGGATGTGGCTCGTAGGGCACTGGAACTCGAAGATGTCTATGTCTCTAATGAGTGGGCTCAGTTGAGGATACGTTCCTCAAAGGTTGATCAGCACGGTGTAGGCAGTGGTGTTAGACTGCTACGATGTTCCATTGCAGACATCTGTCCGGTTGGTGCCCTACAAGAATTCATTGCAATGCATGGTACGCACCCTGGCCCGTTTTTCTGCCACCAAGATGGGTCTCCCCTTACTAAATTTCAGTTTTGGAAGGTGACCGGTAAGGCGCTGTCCAGTGTTGGCCTCCCCGGGGCTCGTTACGGCACCCATTCTTTTAGAATAGGAGCTGCTTCTACTGCAGCCGCATTTGGGTACTCTGAGGCTGATATATGCCATATGGGGAGGTGGGGATCGAAGTGTTTTGAATTATATGTTCGCCCTCTTCAAGTATGAGTACCAGATAAGTCACTGTCCTGTCTCTGTTTATTTTACAAACCCTGTGTGTCGCCGCACACCGGTGGCAGTATGGCTGGTGAGCCACAGCTACATGCACTGGGCAGCACAGTACGCTGCGGCGACAGAGTGGGGACCCCAGCTTGGACTACGTGCACCCGCATGTATCAGGTGGTATGGTAAGCGCGGAATGTTATGGCGGGAACTGTTGCCATTCCTTTTCTCCATCAGGGATGCTGAACCGCCTGATGTCCTGGTGCTGCACCTCGGGGGCAATGACCTGGGCCAGGTCACTGGCCTTTCTTTAAAACATACGATCTGCAGTGACCTGGCTTATTTGCATTATGTGTGGCCTGCCACAACCCTGCTATGGTCGGACATCATACCGCGTCACGCTTACAGGGGGGTTATCAACCTCCAGGCCCTTGACCGCGCTCGTCGCTCGGTGAACTGGGCAGTGGCCTGGTTCTTTGCTGACAAGGGTTTGGGGCGGGTCATCCGACACCCCAACATTAGTCTCCAAAATTATGATCTTTACACATGGGATGGGGTCCATCTGTCGCCCAGAGGTATGGACCTCTTTTTGGAATATGTGCAAGCAGGCCTGTTGACCGAGCTGACGGTCTGGGGGGGGGCGGTGAGTCTTTATTAAGCCTCCCCGTGTGGCGGGTAGCACTGGTAAGGTAAATATTTATGATCCACAGGGTCCGGCAGGTTCGCAATTGACTGGCCAACACTAGATAGGTACAAGTTGGTTAACGTTGACCGGTCAACGACGAACCAGGCAATGGGGTGATGGCAGGAGCTATTCAGCATGCATCACCCCGTGATTTTACGGATACACGTCTGAGGGTGGAGTCAGTAGATAGTTAATTGGCTATGGTCAACAATTTGTTTGTTGTCAACAAACAAATTGATACAAATGGATACATTGTAGCCAATTGCCGTTGGCAATTTTGGGAGGAACCTTACCAGTGTTACTGCGGCCTGCTTGCCTTAAGAATTATATTTGGTTGAGTACCAATTGAAATTTATAATTTGGTCTAAGGCATGAATCAATAAATGTGGCCCAATGCCGTTATCCACTTATACCGGTGTCTGAGTCCTTTTTTGGGGGGTGCGCCTGCAATTCCCACCTTACTGTTGGAACTGAATTAATTGAAGCTATTTATCTAATTCCCTTAGCACAGAAAATGGGGTGGAAAGAAAGAACCTCCTCAAAGAATGTGGTAGTTTTGAACCACAATTGGGAACACACTAGACGAAAGCAACCTTGTGCCATCTAATCTTTCTCACACTAGCTCAGGAAGAAGGAACTACAGAATGAACTCACCAAAAGGTGGCTTCATTTTGGCAATTTCACATCTGGCCTTGACACGGTCGATGAGAGGAGGAGGAGGAGGAGAAATTTGTGTTGCCCTATTTTTCCTTCTTACTTTGGCACAGAATATAGAATACAGATTCTCAAGAATCAAAGAAATGAACTACTTCTGCATGCCCAGTAGTTATGAGAGAGTGGTGGATGTTATACGATACCCTCCCTCTTTGTTTTGATAATAACACAACAAATTCAGACCTTGGTATATGTGGAGGAAACCTTTGGTTGAAATGAGCCTTTTTTGTGTACAGTATATCCAAGTTTAGATCCAAACTATCATCATCTTTATTGCTGTTTTTATTAAGAGAAATAAGTATCAGCACTGGTAGTGGTAGTAACAATACTCACTGCAAGGTGGAGTTCTAATCTCAGCAGGGTGCTTAAGTGAGCCTCCTCATTACTGCTGAATTTTGGCTGAATTAAACCATGTCTGAAAAAAATCAAAACTTTGGGAGTGGCATGGGTAACCCAAGAGTACATATCCATCCTGAACTGCTGTTCGCTATGAACGAGCATGATATTTTGCATTTCCTACAGCCAGGGCCACCATCAGAAATTCTCGGGCCCCTTAGTGAGCAATCCTATTGGGAGCCAAACACACACACACACACACACACACACACACACATCATTATGGCCAGCGGTAGCAGGGCCCCTGTCAGCTCCAGGCCCTATACGGCAGTACTGGTAGTACGGCCCTCTGCAGTGGCTCAAGTTGCTAAGACGCTGACTGGGAAGCAGAAGGTCAGCAGTTCGATTCCCGAGTACTGCAGGACGGAAATGAGCTCCCGTCTTTGTCCCAGCTCCTGCCAACCTAGCAGTTCGAAAGCAAGAAATTGCAAGTAGATAAATAGGGATCACTTCAGTGGGAAAGGTAACAGCGTTCTGTGCGCTCCGGTGTCTAGTCATGCCTGCCACATGACCACAGAAACGTCTGCAGAAGCAGACAACGCTGGCTCTTCGGCTTAGAAACAGAGATGAGCACTGCACCCTAGAGTCGGATACGACTGGCTTTCGAGCAAGGGAAACCTTTACCTTTACCAGACTGGCTAGCATTTTATCTACTGTATGTTCCAACCCAGGAACATTTTTTTCCTCCCAAGATCAAAGAAAATTTACACATATAAACTATTTTTAAGGGTAGGTTCAAATTTGGGTCTGTCAACGATGACAGAATGTCACTTTAATCTGTCCTTACAAAAGTCTGGATTCACAGCCAATATGTTCATGTTGCTGGCACATTATGTTTTATTTCTCCCAAGCGTGCTGATAACATTAAAGAAAAACACTGTAAAAAAGGACGGTTATCATCTTCCTGCAGCCAGGTTTAGCATGAAAAGAATTCAATATTTTTCAATGTTTTTTGAGGGGGAGGTGAACAGGAAATTAGGAATCCAATGGAGGTTTTTGGTTGTTGTTGGTTTGTTTTTTTGTTTTTTGGGGGGGTTAGTTGCAAATACCCCAAAACCACTGCCTTATTCCCTTAGATTCATAATTTGCCTTCCCTGACTCATTTCATACAACCGTTTCATAAAACCTTCCCTCAAGGAAATCAAAAATCTTAATGCTGTGAGTAGCTGTAAATTGGTGCTTTTAGGTTTATACAAGTATGTGAATTGATTTATGCAATGTTTTACATTTCTATCTATGGAGTGGCAAAATTTACAATTTTAATGGTAATTTTGGCAATGTTCCAGACATTATAAACACTTTACAAGTTTTCTGCTTTCTTATTGTGATTTCCTCCCTTTGATTTACAAGAGCTTTCAACCCCTTTGAACTAGTTTAAAAAATGTGTACCCATGCTGGGGACTTTGATTTACACTTATAAATTTCAGTTATACCACAGAATGATTTGGCTAATGAGCAAATAAACTATCTGATTCAAATTTGTAGACAGTATATGCACATGGAATGTTTTAATAACAATAATTGTTTTTTGAGCAGAAAAACTTGCAACAGATTGCTGATCGCTGTCTCTGATGATGGTCCACTCTCTCTATAATTGTGTTTTACATACCATTATTAAAAAAGGCTCCAAGTAAATGTTATGCTTGATTCTTTAAAAAAAGCTATACAGTCAATTTTCTTTCAAATGAAGGTAGCATAAAAAAACAGCATTAGTAAAGTATAAAATGACCATGATTACAGATAAAAGTCAAACTAGAAAGTTGTATAAATTGTTTTCTGAGTTATGGAGCTTAGTTCAGTGAAACAGACATCAGTGGCCTCATAAAGCATTCTTGCATGTGTGGAAATCATTGTTATAAGCAGACATTCCTGACCACCACCCACAACATTTCATTGGTGAAATTGCTTACTAGTTGCTCAGGAGAAGTGGGTGATGATGCTTCTTCTGGAGTTGAGAAGGGTTTAGGGCAGGGACGTGGAGCTCTTGGGATCTAACCCTTGCTTTACTGCTCAGCAAAACTTCTCGTCCTGTTATTTCTCCTCAGTGATGGATAAGTCATCAGAGAATTGTAAAATTGGCCCTCAAGGCTATTCTTCTTATTTCCCGAGCACCTTGCTGGATTTTAAAAATCTTTAGTGAAACAAATATCTGTATTTCCAGAAACTTGCAGAGGATCACACAGGCATGATCTCTACATCTTATTTTAGACCCCATGCCACATTCTTGCCCCCACCCGTCCCTCATAAACCCTAGTTCTATTGGCCACTTCATGTTTTTTTCTGAGAACTAATTTCAGCCTTCAGAGGTCCAGGGGTGAGGTGAAATGGAAAATGCTGCAGTCAAGAGGGCCCCAGATCCTCACAGGCTCACCATCCCTAATATGTTGTTTAAAGGCCTGGTAGATGTTGGATGGAATTCAGAGCTGTACTATGCAGCCCAAGAAAGTGTTGAATAGAACTTCACTCTGCTCTATAGTGTAGGAAGCAGTTGCACTGGGAGTTACCTCTCTGCAGACATGCATGGGTCTCAGAAATGTTTTCCTTTCTGAGTGGAAACTATCAAAATGTTATGCAATGATATGTCCAACTTTTCTCAACCTTTGCTGTCACCTTTAAGATCCTACCCAAACTTCAATTTGGTCATTTGCCTTCAAACATGCCTCACCTATGCAAATTGTCATCATCAACTGCAACTCATATCTGAAATCCATTCCTAAAGCAATGTAATTGGCATGAATTTGTTTAAAGTGGATCCCAGATTGCCATGGAAGTGACTCACACACTGTGATCACGGAGCCATCTCCTGTGGCACACATGAAATGGGACATGCAGGATTTAACACTGGGACTGCAATGGACTGCTGCAGTCTTGAGGATATTGACAAGGTGTGCCTTCACAGCCAGTCCATATGGCATTGCCTCTTCCACCTCCATGACCATTCTATGTCTAGTCATGTCTACCTGCCACATGTCCACAGGAATGCATGCAGCTGCATACACTGCTGGCTCTTTGGCTATAAATGGAGATGAACCCCAAACCCTATAGTCAGATATGACTTGCTTTCAATCAAGGTCAACCTAAGGAAATAGAGTCGTAAATGCAGATTATATTATCAAGTATTGTGTGTTTATATAAAAATTGTGGGGCTTTTCAAATGACCCACTAAACTAAGAAGATATGCTAACCACTGGGGGCAGGGTTAATACATTTAGAGTGAACAGCAAAACAGAGAGCATGTCGCAGGACACCAGCCAGATGCATAAAGCGACAAAATGCCAAGTTGCTTAATTAACCTGACCAAAGGGGAAAAAAGGAGGAAAATAGCTTCCCATAATTTAGAGATAATAATAGCAGGGCTTTACCAAGGCTGAAGTGATTAAAATCACCAGCACTGGGTAGTTTGTTTCAAATGCAGACTAATAAGGTCTGCTAGGAAGCCATTCTACTCTCCAATTAAAGAACAAGTTGCCTCTTTCTGGTGCAGGGAAGCACTCTCAGTGGGCCTTTAAATTTTCTCTAAAGATTTGTTGCTTCTCCACAGTCCTCCTTTAAGTTTTTTCTCCTCCTTTTTATAGGAAGCTGCTGTTCACATTACTGTTCAGTGCGATCTGAAATACAAGGAGTTATGCGACTGAGGAGGTTTGGTGCTATAAAGGGGGAATGAAAAGATTTTATATTTTCTTACATTTTGGATAGTTATAATGAACCCAATATACAGCTTGCAACAGTTCAGAGAGCAGCTAATTTAGCCACATTAATGAAGCAGGCTTCCTATTTCATAGTCATTTGGATTTCAGATTCTTTCAGAGGCTATTCAATGCTGGTGCCAATTTCTTCAGACAGGGAAGACTAGGATACAGTTGTGTGGTTGTTGTAAACCAGGGGTTCCCAACCTAAGACCTGGGGGCCAGATCTGGCCCACAACACCATTTTGTGTGGCCCCCCACTCCTCCAAGGGCATTCGGGAAACAAAATGGCCATACCTTTGAAACTATTGGGGCAAAATGGCCACCCCAATCATGCAGGCAGGGCAAATTGGCCATCCATCCCTCAAAGCTGACGGAGAGAGCATGACCCAGCCCCCGGCTTGAAAAGGTTGGGAATCCCTGTTGTAAACAATGCTACTTTAAAAATGCTTAACTTCCTTGTTACAATACTTCTTTTCCCCACACAAACACTGATGTCTTTGCCACTTGGGAAACAGGATGTAATTCAACTAACTTGAAAGCACACAGTCTTATTTTAGCTTGCATGTTGGCATGCAAAATCAGTCTTCACATAGTATACAGATCTTCATAAGCATAGAGGAGAAATGAGTTCAGCTCACATCTTAATGGCATATGTTTTAATTTTGCAGTTTCCAATCATTGCAAAATCCCAATGTCAGTTATCCTTCCAAATATGCAGTTCTCCAAGTCTGAAACAGAGTTTTCTAATCAAGGCATACATTCATGAAAAGTGTATGTAAAAATTGTGTTTTTTTTTAATTACAGGTAAAATGTGTATGTTGAACAAGACTGCAATATTAAGAAAGATAGAGTAGCAGTAGTAGTAGTAGAAGCATAAAATGCAAAACTATAAATTTTTATGTTAATTTTTTAGAAGGATATGCCAAATTTAAGTCTTGAGAAATTGTCAAAGATATGGGGAAGCAGGACATAAGACTGGAAAAATAAGAAGAGAAGAGAAGAAAAAGTAGTTACCCACCCCTAGATCTTTGTGAATTTCAAAGTAACCATATGTAGTGCTTTATAAATATGACTTAGTGAAATCAAGGATAATGAAATATGTATAATGGAGATATAACCCCAATGAATAAATGCAGGCTTTCCCACATTCATCTTTTTAATGTAAAGTTCTTTGCACCTTGAGTATGAACAGATGTGAATTTGGATGCACTGTGAACAGAAGTGAAATTCTTACCCATTCAGAGTCTTTCCCACTCCCTGGGGTTGAAACCATGTGTAAAACATGGTCATTGCCACAAATAGAACAATTTTTCAAATTGAAATCTAACACCCATCTAGTCTACGGAGTTGAGTGAAGTCTGCTAACAGCTATTAATAATGACAAGTGGAACCTGAAGTTTCAAGAGGGCTTCAAGCTGGCTGGCTTCAAACATAAGTAAAAAGCCAGTTCACATCTACTGTGTATCTTCCTCCCTAATTATTCCACACTCAGTTATTACACACACATAATTAGTGTACACACACACACACACACACGAAAAGGCAGCAGATGACAATCTTTGGTTTAAAACTTGGGTCACAATTTATTAAAATTTTATTAAATCCCTGACATGCGGCGGAAACTAGTCATGTTAATTAACTGGTACTAGGGCAGGGGATACTACTGCTCCCCTTCCCAGCCTGAACTGGCAAAGCCCTAGTCCCTGGGCAAGGCTGGACCTCACCAGCTACTGCCCAAGCTGGCTAATTCAGGGTGACATTCTTGCAATCGCTTCCACTTCCATTCAAATGATCAAAATAAGTCTAATCACATGTACTGTATGTCACATTGTGTGCCCTGCCTTCCCAGCAAATTCACCCAAATCATGCTAGGACTACAGAACCCACCTTGTCTAATAATGCCCTGAGGGAATCACCTTTGCCACCTTAACCCAGCACTACTTGCCAGTATAATTGTGACCTATTGTATTTCATGACACCACCCTAACTAAACACCAATTCCCTGCAGTCCAGAGTGGGATAGATTTTAAAAACCCAAAAAGAACAGCTTCCATTCAGACAAATCTGAAGCAGGGCCTAAAAAGCCCTATCTAGGCCCTGAAATAACCCCTAAACACTCTAGACTGCAGGGTGGGAGGGCAGGTCAGTTGGTGGCCAACAAAAAGAGGAGGTCTTCTTGAGCAGGGGAATCTTTTATAGATTCTTTCCTGCCCCACATCAACTAGCATCTTGATCTCTGGCCTCTTCCATCATGTTGGGTGGGTGGGTGTGGAACGTCTCCACTTTGCAGCTACAATTTTTAGAAGGCACAATTTTTGGTGAGTTGACTAGGGAAGGTGATGAACAGGACACATAATAGGAAACTGCTCCATGGTTAGAAACGGCAAAATGTGACATCTGAACCCCACATACCCCACCACTATAAAATTATACAAATAAGCCAGAATTACTACATGGCAAAGATCTTCTCAGAGAACACGTATTGCAGTTTGAAGTATTTCTGCCCACCCATACCCATTCATGGGATTTCCCCATTCAACACCAATTCCTAAGAGTTCCCCATCCTTCTCCCCCTCTCCAACTACCTATCCACAAGCCTGTATTCATGGAACATGCTTTGTCCTTGTTGGTTTATTTTTATGGCCATCCACTTTAGGATTTAACAATAATAATTATATATTCTTCCATTTCTGCAGGCCTTGGATTGCATGGAAACATGATTGTGCCTCTTTATATTTTGGCAGTGTATAGGATGGCTTGGTGGGTTATGTGGATGGCTCTGGGATATGCAGTCCAAAAGATTAACTTCTCTAGCCCTGGTTAGAAACCAAGCAAACAATATGGAAGTGTGGTCTGCTGCCTTCATGACCTATAGTCACCATCCAAGAAACACTTAGTTGGCCTCAACTGGAAACAGGATCGGATCTAATTAATGGTCTTGTCCAGATGTTGAACAACCCTGCCCATCATCCTAAACTCAAATGAGCAATGCCCATCATGGGGGGAGTTGCAGTCCATTATTTGGGACCCAAAATACAGGAACCACCAGACTACAGGGAAGCTTGAACAAGTTCTTCCTCTTTTGTCCCTATTCAAAGTTCACTTTATCTAAAACAGCTTAATTTTGCTGCCTCTGTATAATAGGCAAGAGAAAAAGAAAATGATAAGTTTTGTCATCCAAGAGACTTCAGAAAAAGGTAGTTAAATAGAAATTGCTCAGTCTGCCTGCCAAAAGCATAAAGGAAACTATTTTAGCCAATGGTTGCAATGTTGTGGGAAGAAATGCCTCTGCAGGCAGTCCTGCAGGTGGTAAATGCCTGCTAAAAATTTTAGCACCGGGTCTCGCTTTCAAACTTGTGAACACCAGGGCACATAGAATCAGAGCTGGCATTTGTAGAACTCACTGACTAAGCTTAGTTTGGGACTGTGGTTCTTAATTTTGCTTGTACAGTTAGCAGACTGTTTCCCCCACCTAAGTCTGAATGTGTGTATATTACCCTCTCTACTACCCCAGCTATGCACAACACAATGGATATCTGAAAATAAACTCTGCATCTAACTCAACCATCTTACATAAAATAGGTATTGTTGCTTGAGTGAAATATTAATCCAGAATAATAATCTACAAAATGGGGTACACAGAAAGAGCCTCCTCAAAGTATAACCATCGCCGCCACAGCTGCTGCTCCCGGGGGCCAGCCCCTCCCTCCCCGGGAGGACTTTGTTGCCTCTTACCTTAGCCCACACCACCAGCTGCAGATGAATACAGCTGTGGTTGCTGCCGCCACCCTCCCAGCCCCGTTTTGCCAGAGTGGTAAAAGTCGTGGCAGCTACAGGACAGAGAATTTCACCACCTCTTCCCACTGCCCACACAGGACTTCCTCCATCGGCCTGCCCAGCCTTGAGGGTGTTGGGGACTCTCAGTGGACTTTCTGCAGGATGGCATTGGGAAAGGGTTCCTTGGGCTGTCAATGTCTCTAGCACTGCTCTGCCTCAGAATTTAAAAACCGCTGAGACTTCTGAGCCTCTGCCGCTGTCACTCACCCTTTTGGACTTGCCTGGGGTTAGCGTGAGTTGGTGCAGTATTTATTGATATTTATTGATATATTGTAATTTCCCCCTATATTGTAATTGCTGATATTTTGTTTTGTTGATTGTTGATATTTTTTATATGTATTGCTGACCTATTGTATTGCTTTATTATTGTTGTTTTGCTGTTTCGAGTCACCTTTGGGTGAGGGAAGCGGGGTACAAATAAAACAAATAAATGTGGTATTCTTGAACCATAATCAGGCGTATCCTGGTAATGATAACTTTGTGTTGCCAGCTAATCTTTCTCACACTAGGTCAAGCTAAAGGAACTGCAGAATGAACTCACCAAAAGTTGCTTTTATTTTGGTAGTGTCACATCTGGCCTAGACACGGAAGAAGAAGAAAATATCTAAAATACTGGGGATATAGATCAACTCAATTAATTTAGCATCTGGAGAGCATGAAACTCTACCTGATGCTGTCTTCATTTGGAAAAGGCAATCTTTTTGAGTTACAACTAGCATAAATTATTATTTGGCACAAGAGATTTTAAAGGTTATATGCCATTTTCCTAACAGCCTCTATTAGCAATGCTTGCCATAATTTGCAGTAGTTAGTCTAATGTCTTTCTTATGCCCAATGCAAAAATAGAACATGCTGCCATTTGGAAATTCTGTAACATAGCAAAGTAATGCTGGGTTTTGCCCTGAGCCCTGAACACAGAAGCTAAGAAGGTTCATGAATTAGTTTCTATAGTTTTACTTTATGTTTCATATTTCCTGGGAATATTTAAACAGTATCTCTAAATATCCCTGTCTAGGATAGGGTGTAGAGATTGGGTGGAATAAAAACTAAAGCCTCAACCCGATCACTTTTTACTGTGTGTGGAAGTGAAATTATGGAAGGTACTGCATGTATTTAATCACACACACACACACACACACACACACACACACACACACATATATATATATTGCCCCACCTGACATAGGATTAGACTAGTCATGTGGTTCCTCCCACTGGAAGTGGAAGTAAAACATGTGCAAATATTACCATAAAACACATCCACATCTGTCATAATATGCATTTATGACAGCCATGAGTGCATTAATGGCAGGCACATTTGCATATGTGTGGGGTGAATCCCCTTCCAGGTAGTGGCACGGGCTGCATGGGCTGCATGATTTAGCGCTGCAGGCTGGATCTGGCTTGCAGGCTGTTGTTTGGCCACCCCTGGGTTAGATGAACCCATATTCTTAGTCTGGAGCTTTTGTGTAGTGTTTTGAATAAGAGATACATAAAAATAGGTATAGAAAGAGAAGGGAGACAAGAAGAAGAGAGTGGTGCTGCAGGAGGGGATGATGTTGCATTGCGGTTTCCAGAAGTGTTGTAGTGGTGGTGGAATCAGATGAGGGATGTGTTAGATCTGGCCATTATAAGCACGAATCCAGGACAACAATGAACAACAGCAACAGGCTTTATTATAACAGTCAGTAAAGATCATACCTGTCAAGTTTTGGACATGAAAATAATGGAAAATTTAGGCCACGCCCTTCTCACCCAGGCCACACACCTTTCTCCCCAAAATCTAGACATATCTAAGAGCCTAGAAGATGAGGAGCCACAGAGGAATGTTGAGTTCTCCTGGTGGAGGAAGAACCATCCCATAGGCACAAATGCTTCCCCCCACAGGGAAAAAGGCAGCCAGGAAGCCAAGCTTACTTCAACAATTCTATTCTATATTCCCCCCTATTCTCCCTCCTATTCAACTGCATTTCGTATTATGGTGATTTTTCATGGAACTGTTTTTCACATTTTAATCAGTTAATTGTCTCCTGTCTTAGCGTTTTGTGCCTCACTTTCATTTTAAAAAACTCTGTATTTAAGAGAAAACCATGGAAGTATGCTGTTTATATTGTATTGTATATTGTTTATATGCAAATATACTTGAAGCCCTATCTCTCCTGGGAAAGAGGGTGTTAAAGGGAAGTCAATGAGCCAATCGGCTTCAAGTATATTTGCATACAACATAAACAGGATACTTCCACGGTTTTCTCCTAAACACAGCGTTTTAAAAAATGAAATTGAAGCAAAAAACACTAAGGCAGGAGACAATTAACTGATTAAAGTGTAAAAAACAGTTCCATGAAAAATCACCATAACATGAAAAACAGTCGAATGGGGGGGGAGGGGGGAGAGTAGGGGGAAAGGTAGAATAGAATTATTAGTAAGCTTGGCTTTCTAACTGCAGTTTTCCCTGTGAGGGGAAGCAGTTGTGCTTATGTAGAGAAATTCTAGCCAGAGGGTGGCCACAGAAATGGAGATTAGGTCAGAGATTGACCAAGCACTTGTTGAGAATCCAGCTCAACAAGGGTATAAGCATAAAGTCAGCAGAAACTGAAACAGCAGTCAGAGTTAATGGTGCACAAAAAGTCTCTGCTCCAGCACCGGGGAAGCAAGTTTTATTGAAGTTACAGGTTACACAGGATGTCTACGAAAGCATACACAGGATGTATACGCAAGCATAGGTGCAGTTGTATTGAGCCAATAATATAACATTCTCTACAGCATAGCCATATATGGAACATGACCTATATCTCTTACTAGTACATGCGCAGTAGCTTATATCCTGCCAGAATAGGCCCAAAGCCTATTCTCTGTGGCGGTACCCTTGCAAAAGCTGTTACCTGTAATATATAGCTTACTTTAGCAGTTTAGGCTGATACCAAAAGCATATATTTGAAGATTACACAAAGGTGCTTTTCTGCACAAAACCAGGAACTCAAGAGCAATTGCTCTGCACAGATGCAGAATCTCTGCACAGAGGCAGGAAGTGAATGTTGATTCAGGAAAGAGCTAACCACAATTGTTACTGTGGTTGGGCGCAGGAAGAGCTAAACACAATTGCTAGCTAAATGCTACACAGCTAATTTTTACGCTAAAAGTTATAATGAACTCCCACATGCTTATGGGGAGGTTCTTCCTCCACCAGGGGGAGCCCAACATTCCTCTTCCCTGGTATGAGCTGCACACCTCATAAAGATATAACATAATAATATATGGGAGGTTTATATGTCCTTGAATTTTTTAAAAAATATGGGAAATTACAAAAAAAATGTGATGGTGAGATTAGGGGCTCTAAATTATGGGGTTTTCCTGGGCAAAATGGGATACTTGACAGGTATGGTAGAGATTAGTTTACAAGGTGTTCCGGATCCTGAGATGGCTATACAATCCTAACGGAGTCCGTCCCTCCAGACCTTTACCCAACAATGGGCAATAAACTAGCTACCGCGAATTGTAGCATAATGGAGGGACCCAGGCTTTGTGCAACCAGGCTACCTGTAGAGTGTAGGAAGTATAGATCCGGTCCGGCCCCACCCTTGTTTGTCTGTGGGGTCTGTATTGTGTCTTCCCGGCTGTGACTATTGGACACAAGGTAGCAACCTGCTAGACAAATGTAACTAACCAATCAGTACAGGGGATATATGAGGGTAACCAATAGAGAGCAGGATCCAAAACTGTAACCAATGATATGGCTTGGATTAGCATAACTAGCACACTCTTTTGCAGGGGATTTTGCGCCACTTAAGGCTTCTAATTAGGATGGTGGGAAACCACCATTTTCCTATTGCAAGGGCGCTCCCTGGGCTACTTGCAATTGTGCCTCAATACACAACAGGATGAGAATCAGGAATGCTAATATTAAGCAGAATGTAGTAAGGATTAGGAAAAAGAAGTGAAGGGAGAGGAGAGAAACAGTTTAAATAGAACAAGTTTTTCTTAGTAGATTGAGCATAAGATTGGATAATATGTGAATCTTCCATGTTCCCCCCCTCTTTGGGTGACAAAGGTGGCTTTTTGAGAAGAAAAGTGGGAAGGGTAGAGAAGAAGGTTCATGTTGTTGTTTGTTTTTATTCTTTATTTACGCCTGTAGGAGGTAGTGGTGGTTACAGTATGAGGGTGTTAAGGTTTAAACATGAAGAGTATTAAGATATTGTCATGGAATGTGAAAGGTACTGCCTGCCAAGTGAAGAGAAGAAGATTAGAATCAGCCCTTAGGAAGGACAGACCTGATTGGTCTTTTTGCAGGAAACTCATCAAAAGTCAGAGGATACAAATAAATTATTTTTAGGATGGATTCAGATTTATGAAAAGTCAAATGGAACATCAAAGGCAAGAGGAGTGGCAATCTTGATTTCAAGCAGGTTAGGGTTTACAAACAAAGTATTTCTGATCCAGAAGGTAGATATTTAATAGTGAAAGGGATGATAGATGATGAAGAAATAACATTGGTAAATATTTATGCTCCAAATGAAGGTCAAGATAGGTTTTTGGACAAGGTTTACTATATATTGGAAAAAGAAAGAAGAACAAAAATGATTGTGGCAGGTTATTTCAATTTAATATGGTCAAACATAGATTGCACAAATATAACTAGGAGCAGAAGTGGGTCTAAAATGCAAATAATTGATAAATGGATAAAATCTTTGGGTTTAAGAGATACGTGGAGGGAGATTAAAGGATCAGAGAGAGCTGATACCTTTTTTACAAGTTTATAACTCATATTCTAGAATAGATTATATATCTGTTACAGTTTTGATTAAGAATTTAGAGGATATAGAAATTAGAATTTTTAAAGAATCAGATCATTCAAAATTATTGTTGGAGTTAAAAATAGGGAGTGCAATGAAGACTAGAAATAATTGGAGATATGATGCTAAATTATTTAAAGATTCTAAGTGTAAAGAACAAATAATTAAAAACTGGGAAGAAAGTTGATATTGGAATGATACGGAAGAGGTTAGTTATAACGTGATTTGGGATACCATGAAGTCAGTATTTAGAGGGGAGAGTATTAAATTAGCAAGTTTTAAAAATAAACAATTTAAGAGTAAACAAGAGGAAATTGAAAAGGAAATTAAACAGCTGCAAGAAGAACATGCAAAGACAAAAAAATGAAGGTTTTTGATAAGATGCAAAGATTAAGGATGGAAGTGGTGGGGAAAGATATTGAGAAAGTGAAAAGAAACCTGGTATATTTAAAAAGAGAATATTTTGAGTATAGCAATAAAAACTCAAAGTTATTGGCAAGAGCAGTCAAAGAAAAGAGAAGTAAAAGAGAAGTTGGAGTCCTGATTAACAAACAAAGAATAAGATGTAATAAGATTAAGGATAAAATTAAGGTAGTGAAAGAATTTTATCAGGAATTATATTCTAAAAAGGGTAAATGATGTTTTTAAGAAGGATATAAATCTTGAAGCGGGAACTAGGCAGGGTTGTCCATTATCACCAATATTGTTCATCATGGAATTGCTGGTGAGTGCCATAAGAGAGGATAAAAATATTGTAGGAGTAGAAAGTAATAAAATAAATTTATATACAGAAAATATGTTGGTATTTTGAAACATCCTATGAAGGTATGAGAGAGGACACAAATACATTTGAAGGATTTTATGGAAATGACAGGTTAAAAAATAAATTAGGGAAAATCTGAAATGATATTTTGTAATATAGATAAAGAAGAACAGGAAAAAATAAAGTAAATAAAGTAAAATATGATATACAGGTTAGAGATAGTTTGGAATATTTGGGGATAAATATCTCAAATAAATTTGATGAATTTTTTGAGAATGAATTATGAAAAACAAAAAAAATAATGATAAAATACAGCAGTATAAAAAGCTTAAGTTGTTTTGGTTCGGCAGGGTAGCATTGTGTAAAATGATTTTGCTACCGAGACGTTTTTTTTTTTTTGTTTGATGCCCTGCCAATCCAACTCAAGGATAAGGAGATTATGGAATATCAAAATTTGTTTAACAATTATTGTAATGGAGGAAATAAACCAAGAATATAAAAAAAATTGTGGTATTTATCTCATAAAGAAGGAGGACTAGGATTGCCAAATATTATGAATTATTATAGAGCTTTTCAAATAAAGAATATTATGAAAGTTTTAATGAAGGAGGTGGTAATATGGGAAGAAATTGAGTTGAAAGAATTAGATCAAATTGGTAATGCAGTATTTTTAGATGAAGACATGGGCAAAATAGTTATTAAGAATAAAATGTTAAAGACAATGATAGATGTATGGAAGAAAGTGAAGAAGAAATTAGCTCCAGATACATCTCTGATTATAGAAATGGAAGATCTGAAGAATTTTCCAATAAAAATAGATAAGAGAAGTTTTTGTTAGAAATGATGTGTTCCTGTTGAAAGACTGAGTACAGACTTGTCAAGATAGAGAGAAAACGTTAGAGATATATACACAAATGAGGTTGAACTGGTTTCAGATTGCATTAGTAAATAAGTGGAATAATAAATATTTGAGGGAAACCAGTTTATAAAGGTGCAGGACAGAATTTGAGAAATTGGCATCAAAGATAAGAACAGAAGAAATGGGAATTAAGGCCTTGGTGAGTAAGATATACAAGATTCTAAACCAAGAAGGTAGACCACAAGAAACACTGAGGAACATTTGGGAAGAAGAGTTGAATGTTAATATTACAGAAATAGATTGGAAAAACAAATGGAAGAGAAGGATCATGAGAACTATGTATGTCAGAGTGAAAGTGCATAATTATAAAATGTTATGGAGATAGTACCTTACCCCAGTTAGGTTGCATCAGATGGATAATAATAAAAGTAAAATGTGTTGGAGATGTAAGAATACACTGGGTACTTATGAGCATATGTGGTGGAGTTGTAATGTGGTAAAAGATTTTTGGACAAAAAATTGAGGAAACAACTTCAAGCATAATGGGGATAAGCATTAAGCTGGGGTCGGGTACTGCTTTGTTGACATACATGGATAACATGAATATAGATGAGAGTAAAAAAAGAGTTATTATCTATAGTATTAACAACTGGCAGACAATGTATTGCAAGAAAATGGAAAAGTGATGTGTTATTAAAAATTGAAGATTGGTATAAGGAAATGTGGGAGATTGCTTTAAATGATAAGTTAACATGGGAGCTGAATAAAAAGAGCAATGTATACCTGTGTATCACAGGGGTGTGTATGGTGTATGATGATTTTGTCTTTTTTTTCTTAGTTTCATGGTATTGCAATAGGAAAATAAGTAAATAATGAAAATATGTACACATATTAAAAATTAGTCATGAGATCAGATTTAGACAAATATTTAGATAATGAGAACAAATTCATAAAATTAGACTTGCGTATTGTATTGATTATTAAGGATTAAATGTTTTTATCACGTTGTAGTGTAACTATATTGTGTATCAAATTATTGTTTGCAATTGTTTATTATGTCTTGTTTGTATTTTATTTTGTATCTTACTTTGAAAATTAATAAAAAATAATTAAAACATTATTTCTATATTATTCTTGTTCTTGTACTTTGCTCTTTCTGAAAACAATGCAGAAAGACTGTAGTTCTCACAACTTTTTATATGTACACGAAATACTAATATATGCATCATAATATTAGTCTTATGCATCATTTCATAAACTTCTTTGCTGGACCCACTCCCCAATAACGAAATGGACACTTGTGATGGGTTAAAATTGGGCCACTTTATTAATTCATAAACTATGTTGAGGCAAATGGACCACAATGGCACTGGTAAATAGTAAACCTAATTGCCAATCATAATTTGGCAACATTGTATCCATTTGTTTGCCAATCATATTTGGCAACATTGTATCCATTTATTTTGCCAATCATATTTGGCCACATTGTATCCAATTGTTATGCCAATCATATTTGGCCACATTGTATCCATTTGTTTACCGATGAAACAAATTGTTTACCCCGATCAGATGCTACTTGTTGACTCCAGCATCTGACGTATATCTGGTAAATTTCAAGGTGTTGCAGGCTGCATAGATCATAGCATCACCTTGTTTGTGGTCCACCTTTGATTGGCCAGCCCAAGTTTCACTATACCTTTTCCTATCCGGTGGCCAATCAACTGCGTCCCTGTCGGATTCCTAGGGGTAATCCCCTTTCTCCTTACCAGTGCCACCTGTCGAAGTGGCCTGTAATAAGAATAGAACATACCCTGTAACTCAACCATCAGCAACAGTGTGGGATGGGCAAAAATGACAAGAACCAAGGGCCAATGCAGGTTCAAGCAAAAATTCCCATCCGGCCCCAAAGTGACCACGAACATGCCACAGTCACTTAGGGAGGGGGTGGAGGGCAAACACGCACTTTGCCCAGCCGATCTTGCACATTACCAGGGTTGTGAACATGTATCGAGGCCGTTCCCGTCCTGGAGACAATTTCGCGAATAATAAGGTAGTGTTCAATTAGTTTTACTATGGGCATACATTGGTGCCCCTCCCCCTTTTTTAATGCAGAAAGGTATAGGGGCCAGGGCAATCACGTCACTTCACAATTGTATTGGCAGACATAGTCAGCCAGCCCCTCCCGTGGCGAGGTAACCCAATCAAACCATAATGCAGATATTGGGAGCCCCACATAAACCGACCACACTGCCCAAAAGCAAAGCACTGGTCGAGCTCTGAAACTCCATCATCAATGAAAAATTATGCTCACCCCCAGACTCCCCCCGCCTATGCCTGCATATAGGATGTATACCGACGGAGTTAGCTTATTGGCTACTCGGTGATCCTACAATGATCAGACGTCTCCCATCCAGCCCGGAGTAAAGCCGAAATGTGGTTTGTTTGTTGTTGTTTTTAAATGGGGGGGAGTGCGGTGGGCCGGGCCACCACCCAGCATGACCACAATGGTGACAGCCACCAGAGGCAGAACAGTGCACTGTACTGTAGGTAACCCAAGTAACTGGCAGGACTCATCCCAAGGGCTAGCGAAATATGAGAAGCTTGACAGATATCATGGCATAATTGAATATGGGCAATGCATGATGTGAATTTATTTGACAAACATACTCACCGGATGCACCCACCGCATCGGGGAGCCGTGTTCCAACATCTCGATGGGCCGAGCGGCTCTCCTGCTGGAGGGCAGTCAGCATGGTGTACAGGCCCGCAGCTCTCTCAAGGTCAGTAGCTCGAGCCAGTGGGCCAAAACGGGTGCAGGCATAAAGGTATTCACTTGCTTGAAAGCCAGTCGGATACGACTCTAGGGTGCAGTGCTCATTTCTGTTTCAAAGCTGAAGAGGCCAGCGCTGTCTGCTGGTGCAGACATTTCCATGGTCATGTGGCCGACATGACTAGACCCCAGAATGCACGGAATGCCATTACCTTCACACCGAAGTGGTCCCTATCTATCCACTTGCAATCTCTCGCCCCCGAACTGCTAGGTGGCAGGAGGTGGGACAAAGACAGGAGCTCATCCCGTCCTGCAGTACTCGGGGATACAACCGCTGACCCTCCACCTCCCGGTCAGCATGTTAGCCACTTGAGCTGCCGCAGCCTCCAGCTGCTGCCAACATGCACGAGAGGCCCACATGGAACCCCGCAGGCCTGCCCCCCAGCCCCCCCATGTCATGAAGTCAGGCCCAAAAGAAGGGGGCAGCCATGGGGCCGGTGGCCACCGCTCATGAAATTGAGTAAAGGCCGCAGGGGCAAGGCCAAGGGCCAGGCCCCTGGAAGGCTGCAGGGGCCGTGGCCGAGCGCTGCAGAAAAAGTGCAGCTCGAAAGAGGGCCGAGCCCAATGGCCGGAAAGAGGCGAGGCTGTGCTGGCAAAGGCCGGGCAACCTGACGAAAGGCCACGATGGATCACCGCAGCGAGGCCAAGTACCGGGCCCCTGGAAGGCCACGGGGGCTGCGGCCAAGGGCCACAGAAAAAGGCACAGCTCCAAAGAGGGACACACTCAATGGTGAGGCCATGCCGGCAAAGGCTGGGGCAAGCCCGCCACAGAGCCGCGGCGGATCACCATGACCGTCCTCCTGAGCGGTGCCATAGCGCACGGCCCAGCTGCTCGGGAAACCTGGATCGGCTGGGCCGCACAGCCAAACGTGCGCTTCGTCCAGCTGATCTCGCAAATTACCGGCGAGGCTGTGTGGAGCCGGCCCCTTTTAAGGGGAACTCGGCTCCGCCCCTCACCTAGCTCCAGTGCCCGGCTCTATGGGGGCAGGGCCAGCAAAGAGTGCGGTAGCCATAGTCTTGCCGTCGTGCTTCCCTTTTGTGCATTTGGTTTAATTTCACCTCATGCTTCCTGAATGCCTGTCTCTCTCACTTGAAACATATTAAAATAGCTTATTATTCACTATTAAGATAAGAATATGTTGTTGGCAGCAACTGCCTTTGTTGCAAGTTGAAACAAATAATTTGGAATATAAAAATTGGATATTCCAGAAATAAGTCTTGTTTCTAAGCAATCTGGTCTTCTTGGCTAAAAGGCACAGCTTGTGTTTCATAGCAACATATTGCTCTTCACAAAAAGAGCTCATTAAAAAGAATTAAAGAAATTATTGCTGGTGATTAAAAGTATTCTATGAAAATAATCTAGACACATGACTAATGAAATCCTAATGTTAATGACTGCAAGAAAGGTTTTATCCAGAATTTATCTCAGATGCTGAACTAAATCTTTTTTTTTAAAACCAACAACACCAAGCATTCCCAAAGCTAGTGTGGAAATATTGGGACTTAAAAGTTAAAAGAAATCTTTCCCAAAATCTATCCATTCATCTCTGCATCTCTCCTGCACATTACAATGATAATGGTTCAAACTAGGGGATGCAAGTAACAGCCTTCCACATTCTCACTATTTGCTGACTTAAGAATTACAGCAAAAACAGCTGTTGTGCACATCTTTTTTCCCTCCAGTCCAAAACTCTCGGTTATACTGACTGATTTTTACCACACATGGAAATAAAATCATAGCAGCTACAGCAGCTAATTTCACTTAATGCACAAGTTGTCTCACAATCAGGCATACAACCAACTTGCGGTTGACATCTTGTGAATTAGCCACACAATTCATATTTTGCACAGAATTATACATCATGAATGTATTTTATACTTTTGTTGAAAACTACTGCATTACAACATTCAGAACAGTAGAGCATCTGATGGATACCTACTCTATGTTCTCATACATGTAATGGACAGTATCCTATTCTTTTCCCCAGCAAAAGTGGACTCATTTAATCAAGTGCTGAATGGTAACTCAATATTTTTGTAAACCCCACTGCATCAGTGGGCCTCTTTTACTTGGGACTAGGTATAGGACATTAGTCTGAAAAATTTCCTTTTGCTTCAAACTGAAATTTACAAGTTCACCATTCTTCAGATGCCTTCTCACCAATATAAGTTACTTTTCATAAAATTCCAAACTATATTTATTCTGCTTACCATAAGTTATTTTTTTCTTCCAGTTTTGGAATCCAAACAAGAGTGGGGCTTTCTCATCTTTGCCTTGAAAGTAAAAGACAGCAAGGTATAGAGACATGGTCGTCCCCAAAACACAAAAATGGATCAGAGGAAGTAAGGTGTTAAAAGATGGGAAAGATTGTATTTTTGGGGGGAAAGAACTCCCAACAAATGGTAGGGGTCCATGTTGAGTGTGGTGTTCTGGGAATTGTAGGTCAGTATTGTAAGATTAATTGACTCAGCACCTAGAAAAGTTCCCTTTCAAAAGTAACTCTTCCACATTTAAGTAAACAAAAATATTTTAAAAATACTAGCTAGCAAAGCAACCACACTTCTATACTGCCCCATAGTACTTGGTGCACTCTCTAGGCGGTTCACAAGTTAATTAGCATTTTGCCATCAACATGCTGGGTACTCATTTTACTGACCTCAGAAGGATGGAACGCTGAGTCAACCTTGATCCCTAGTCAGGATCAAACTCACAAACATTTGGTTACAGGACAGCAGTTTAACCACTGTGCCACCAGCTAGCCATATACAACAAGTTAGTTTGTGGTACAAAACTGGTTTGTAAAACAAAACATACTTAAATAGCATAAAACAACACTAAAAATTACAGACACAGAAAGTAGAATTTCTAACTTTAAAAGAAAATGGCATAATGAAGTGACCAGGCCCACCTCATCCTCACAGTATTACAAAAGAACCATTCAGAAAGCTGTGTTTTATTATTTTAAACAATTGCATTCCAAAAGCTGTTTTTAAAATATAGCCCTCTTTTGCTTCATTGCTTAATAAATGCACTTGTTTAGAAGTGAATTTCCTAAGCTAGCAACAATCTACAAGGCACACCAAAGGAAAGTATACAAAAACATCTCCTTCCCACATCTATAAAAATGACTTTAAAGTTGCAGTTACACTACAAAGGGAAGGATGTTATGTACCTTTCATTAACTTAACAATTAATTACTAAGGAGAGCACAAGATTGTATGGCAGGGTGAAAAAATTTAATAAACAGATTACAAAATCACCTTCAATAATATCTGCAGAATTGAATAAATACAAACCCTATGAGTATTTTTTTCCATTTAACCCAAAAGGAAGTCATGACAGTTTGCATAGAAAGGTTACATCCAAACAATCTGTTTACTTATCTGTCCAGATGTAACAGTGAAAAACAGCATAGTAGAAACTTCCAGTTTTTATATATATATATATATATATATATATATATATATATATATATATATATATATATATATATATATATATATATATATATATATATAATTCTGAGAACTTCCAAAACCTTTGCTTTTTCATGTAGTAGCAATGATGATATATTAATCTTGTTCAGCAACATAAAAGACTCCTTTCAAAGCACATTTACTTGTATCAACTCAAAATTCATACAAAAAAGTAAGTCAAATGATTACGATTGGATATACAGTGAGGAAACACTCATGTAGAAGTGCATTTTCTGTGCTACCAACAATCCACAAGATGAACAGAAAGAAAGTAAAAAAAATATCCATCCCTCATCTATAAAAATAACTTACAAGTTGTAGTTACACTGCAAAGAGAAGGATGTTACCTTCCTTTTCATTAACTTAAAATAGCAATGAAATTACCTGTTTCTTGAGGTGTTTGCCCTGCTCTGCCAAAAATTTAATTGCCATGTTAACTTAATGAGGGGTAGATGACATCCCACCCTTTGTAGCATAACTATAATTTTAAAGCTATTTGTATAGATGTTTGATGCACACTTTCTCTTGACCATCTTATTTACTGACATCTGCTCAAGCCTCTTGCCATCCCAGTCTCCTGGAGGGCAGAAAATGTTTGACGCATCCTGGTCTGTACTTCCAGAATCCATCTGCTGTCTTCAATCATCATGGAGAACTTGGTCCTGGTGCCAGTGTTGAAAGATGTTCTATCCATAGAGCTTTTTGCTTCTCCACATGGACTGGAAGAAGGCACCATTTTGTTATTTGACCCAGGCATCAAAATATCTTGGAAAAGGCATGTGTGAGGATGTGCCTATATAGGAAACCTACCAATCGAAATTCCTACTTGAATTATCGATCGTTCCACCCAGTGCATTTAAAGACAAATATCCCCTTTAGCCTCTTGTCAAGGGCAAAAGGAACTCTACCAAAGAAAGTGACTTTTTATAATCAGCAGATATGATTAGATCCTTTTTGGAGGATAAGGGTTACCCTCATGAGATCATAGACTGTCAGTTTAGCAAGGTTAAAATGATACCCAGAGTGCGATTCCTATCGCAGAAAAATAAACATTCCCCTTCGAGAATTCACTGCTCCTTTGAATATTCACCTGTGGGTAGCCCAGGTCACTGATTGGTCAGCTACCTTTCCCGATTGGGTCGTCTAGCTCGCACACGAGCAGAAATCCAACCGGCCTTTACAGGAGATGAAATTGGTATGGGCTAATAGTGCATTAGCAGAAGTGACTCCATGTCTCCTTGTCTGGGGGCACTGATTGGATGTAGGTTAAGTGTCACCCAAATGTCGCAGTGACTAGTAAACAGCACACGGAAGATTACTCACATCCTAGGAGACACCAAACCACAGTTAGACCAAACAACTAGAGCAAAGATGCCTAATGTTTACAAGAACTCCAGATAGGCAAGAACAGTCAGTTCCACTGTTCCTGTTGATTAGCATACCCATGGCTAACCTAGGCACGCAGTAACTTCTTAGCCAATAAGATGCTAGGAAAACAAGCCTTCTGTCATGGGGTCTCACACAGGCTGTGCAGGGGATTGAACTTGCATGGGCAAAGCAGGGGCTGTGCTGCCAACCTGGCAGTTCGAAAGCAAGACATTGGAAGTAGATAAATAAGGACTACTTTGGTGGGAAGGTAAACAGTGTTCCGTGTGCTCTGGTGTCAAGTCATGCCTGCCACAAAAATTCAATAGTACTTACATCATGCTTGGTCTTCTCTTGCCTGTCCCTCTTGCATGCATACACATATGAAAACATCCAAACACACACATTCAATAAATGCCCTGAAAATATGCCAAGTGTGGCATATTGGAAAATTCATATTTTATGTTAACAATAAATTCAAATATTTGACAGTGAGCACTGAATGACTTTGCGTCTCTGAAATGTTAATGTTGTTAAATACAAAATATAGATTTTATGTCTGTCCGTTAACAAAAGCTTTAGATTTCTTTTGTTTTGAGTCACGTGAAAATTCCTAACTGATGGAATGGAGGGGGACATGCCTTCATTAATCACTGAACATCACTTTGAAACTGATGTTCTGGGTGGCAAAGTATAAATAGTATTACAAAATGAAAATGTGATCCAAGTGTAAATTAAATATAGCCAGTAATTTATGGAATTTTAAAAAAGGAGTTGTAAAAACAAGAGTTGACACATCTTGTTCAAAATATCCCTTAAAATATTTTCTCTCAGTGAAACAGAGATTATATGAAAATAAATTTGTGGATACCAAATGTTTTTCCATTCCAGCAAGCGTCATGGTGTTCTCTTATGGCTATTTAGCAAGAGGAGATATTCATTTCCTCCTTTCCTCCTTATTGCAGATCACACATGATTATTCCTTTAAAAAACAACCATCATCATGCTATTAGTGTAATCTATACTATGCCCCTTGCATATGGGTCTGACTAGATATTTACATTTTCACTGCAGGTTTAAATTGGGAGGGACTTTGGAACTTGGTTATACTCTTTCTAATGCTGAGAAAGGCAAGAACAACCTGCCAGTTGCATCCTATTTGCATGAAAATAGGGCAAATCATCCATCTGGACAGGTTTAGGTCCTGTCCACACAGTCGGATGTGGTTTAGGATAAGGAGGGTGAACTGAGGGTCACATATTGACCTTAGTCAACCCTATTTCTAGTGTCCTGAAGGGGCCAGGAGCTACTTTAGGATATCTGAAACTGAACATTTCTCCAATCACCTCTGGATAGTCAGGGGAAGTGATTCTTTTAGTCTGATACAATCAACTGTTGCTCTGAATCACTGAAGGATGACAGTAAAGTAATTACACTGGAACCTCATACAACAATTGCCCAGCATAGCAATGAAATCGCATAACAATTAGGTTTTTGGGGGAATGGCATTTCGCATATCAATTTTCCCTATGGAAAAAAATCTTACAACAATTTTCCAATGGAAAAAACCACTTAGCAAAAAAAAAAATCGTTGTACGATGCATCCCATAGGGAAAATCGTTATACGTGCATGTGTCGTATAGCAATTGTTTCGTAGAACAACGAGCCCCGTGAAACGGATTAAAATCATTATATGAGGTACCACTGTATTTTCTTCCTTTCTCTGTAATGCAGATCAAAACTGTGGCTGCAGATAGTTTCTTGATCAGCACTACAGGGAAAGGAAAATAAAATAAATTATCTGTCATCTAAGTGACTCCACACAACAGGGATAATCTAGCACAGTGTTTCTCAACCTTGCCACCCCACAGGTGTTCATGGACTTTAATTCCTAGAAGCTAAAGTCAGTACACCTGTTGATCAGGGCTCCTGGAAATTGACGTCCAAGAACATATGGGGGCCCAAGGAAATCCTTGTTTTTAGCAGACTCTAAAAATAAATAATTTCATTTTCCTTGACCCTCTGCAGACAATTATGTGAAGTGTTCAATTCTACACCTGATCATTGAGAACATTAAGAATATAAAATCATGACTACAGAAAAACTACATAACTGCACTGCTAATAATGAAGATAATCTAATATAAGGATGTGAGACTTGAGACCAAGATCATCCGTGCTATTGTATTTTCAATCACTATATATGGGTGTAAAAGCTGGAGAGTAAAGAAATCTGACAGGAACAAAGTTGATCCATTTGAAATATGGTGCTGGAGGAGAGCTTTGTGGATAACCTGGACTTCCAGAAAGACAAACAAGTGAGTCCTAGAGCAAATGAAACCTAAAGTATCTCTGGTGGCAAAAATGATGAAACCAAAGCTGTCCTGCTGCAAAAAAAAATCATGAGAAGGAAATATCTGAAAAAGACAGTAATGCTAGCAAAGGTTGAAGGCAGAAAGAAAAGAGGGTGACTTCCTAAAGGAAGACATAGCCTTGGGTTTACAAGAACTGGATGGGGTTGTTGGAGATTGTTTATTGATAGAAATGCCATAAGTCAGAGGCACCTTGATGGCATGTGACAACACTTTTTATAAATATTTCCAAAATGTAATTTTAGAATTGGCCACTAGAAAGAATCAGAGAGTACTCCCTCTCTATTTTCCTGGCCTGCAGCATAACTGATTACTCGTGCAGTTGGAATAAGTATAACTTCCATCTGGCTGCCAAGAAGTAATGAGTAATGCAGTTAGTTAATTTTAAAATATAACATTCTGTCCTTTGGTAGTGAAAGATGATATACATTCAGTGTGTGTTTATTCTCCTTCTCTTTTCAATTGAAGTGCTTAAAGCATGTCAAAAAAATCAGAAATAAACCACACTGCTTAAACCTAGCTGTTATGGGCTAACCTGATTTCTTAAGTGGTTATATAGATATAAATATATAGAGAGAGATCTAGATATGGATATTGTTGAAAACCTACTTGAGTTGATCTCTCTCTCTTTGCATGGTTCACATATTCTTGTTTTGATATTTGTGCTTAGCCAGAGGAGCCACTTATTACCAATGATGAGAATAAAAGAAATAACTATCTGTGAAGATAATTTGTACTGATGTTGAATAAAGGAGTGTTAAATGCTAACCATTCATCAATTAATAACTATAATAGTGCAAATATGGGCAGAGGCTCACATTCACTATATAGAAAGCCATAGAAATCACATTTATCTGCTTCTGCAGTTTAGAGCTTGGGAAAGCTGAAGTGGAATTGTCAGGAAGCCAACATACCACACAACAGTGAATGAAGAGGCATTATACAAAATATGTTGTATTAGAGCTGTCACACAACTAACTAGAGTTTGGGATTCTTGTGTAGATATATGACTTGGCACAAGATCAATTGCTCAGCTACTTGTGTAGAAACCTGTCCATTTTTACATGTCAACAGATGCATGTAACATCCATGAATTCTCACTTTGAGCCTTTTGATCATTTAATACAGGGGTTCCCAGACTATGGCCTGTGGGCTGGATCTTGCCCATGGCACCAAATCCTCTGGCCCACGCCACTCCTGGAAGCAGGAGTAAAATGCACCCATGCATGTGCAAACCACTGCCTTTTATGACCCGTGGCTGTTGTATACACATTTATGACAACCGCAGGTGCATTTACAGCAGTGTTTTCCGCATGTGTGGGCGTGTTTTAATTCCAATTCCAGTGGGAGGGACCACGTGACCGGCCTGCTCAACCACATGACTGGCCCACAGCCCAAAATGTTTGGGTACCCTTGATTTAATAACTTGAAGTGGTCTTATTTTCATTCAAAAATCTCAGTGCCAGACCCCAGCCCTCATACCTGTACACAGACTCCATGAAATGTTTATGAACACTTAAGCTCAATTGTCTGAATTACATTCACTGACATTTGAGCTGTAGGTCAATGAACTCATTCCCATGCTAAGCATCTGCTTTTCAAAAATGGAAGTGGGACTAGTCATCTACCTACAGAAAAATTGTCAAAGAGGTGTTATCCTTTGCTTCATAAGGCTGTAAATATTGAAAAATCTTAATTAGACCATTTGAGAAGCATATTGTTTGAAGGAATTGCAAGAACAAATTGAAAGAGTATGGATTCAATGGTGTGTGCATTTTAATACCAACACCCTCCAAGAAAATGTCCTATGCATGTTGACTGGTTCATTTTCCCCCCTCTTGTACTGGCATCACCATATCATGAGGCAAAAATAGTTACTGTGACAAACTAATGGATATGGACATCACTCAAACTAGTTTCATGCATACACAAAGTGTTGGTGTGAATAGAATTTCAAACTAAAACATCTAAGCAATTATCCCAAGCAGGAAAGAATTATATTTGCTAGAAACAAAGGAAGCTTTGTCACCTCCTGACTTCATAGAAATAACTTGTGTTTGTATGTATGTTCATGCTCCTTTGGTCGTAGTTGGATTTCACCAACTGAGCAGGCCAGTCAAGAGAGAAATTGAGATTGTGGAGATGGAGTTCCACACCAGAGCTAGTTTTAAGAATGTCAAGGTCAAGGCCACATTGAACATCATAATTCCTCAAAGTACAAGCCTACTGTGTCTGTCTGAAGCCCCCCCCCCCAAGTGGGAACACATGAACATTCAAAATGGGACAGAAGCCAGTCTTTTGATATAACTTTATTTACTTATTATGATCTGCCTTTCCATCAAAACAAATTCTCAAGTGAGCATTTAACATTCTGCAATGAACCCACCTAAGGTAGCAACTTAGACTGGAAGACCATCCTCATGATGGATTAGTTGGGTAAGACATGGGAATATACAGGTTATAATCTATATTCAACCAGTGGGCTCAGCATCTTTCAGCTTAATGTAATTCACAGCATGATTTTACAGGTTTAATGCCTTGTATAATATGGTATGTTAAACTAGATACAGCATATGTCCGATGTAGAGTTGCACAGCATAATGTGTTATACAAAATATGACTAGCACGGATGGCAGCAGCAGCTGTTCCATGTTTCTCACACCTGACTCCAATTTGTCACTTGTGCTAGAATATTCTTTTCTTGCCCTTTGCTGTGTCCGTTCCAGTCAATAAAAGGCTCCAAATTAGTTGGTTTCCATTGCCCCTTCATATGTCATCTCAAATTTACAAATACTACCTAATATACAGTACAGAAAAGAACTTATTAAATGCAGAATGTTGATAGCAATCCAACTTTACCTCTGTTCCACAGATGGAGAACCCATAATCCTCAAAGAATTGGTGAAATAGCACTTTTGTCACCCAACACCACCAGCCAGGATGGCAAAGGATCAAGGTAATTGGAGATGATGCCAACACATGGGAAAATCACAGGTTTGTTAGCTGTGCCATTTTCACAGGTCCACCGCTGTAGGTTTAGAATATCTTAAAGGAGAGAGTAGGGATAAGCCTACTGATCCTGTACTGTCTGTCATATTGCCATCTATCACCAAAGCCATGACTAACTTCCTATGCTTGCATCAGCTTCCTACATATTTCAGAACCTATATTTTTAAGGGTTATAAAAAAGAAATAAAGTCTGCAAGAGAAAACCTAGCTTTTCACCGGTAACATTCAGATCTGAAATTGAGATACTGTAAAAGTTATTTAGAATATGTACATACTGTTAAAATAATTTACAATGGTGTAGAGAAAGTAACCTTGAAAACAAAAGTGGTTTTGAAAATGTAGCATGAAAAAATAGCTTACTATATCATATATCTCGCTTTCCAGCCAAGCAACGCCACAGAATCAAAATATTTTTGCCAGCCCAATGCATGTTATTTCACACTTGTGGTAGCTTTTTGAGCTGTTGTTTATCTTGTGAAATGTAAACATAACCTTGTATAAAGGTATTTCCTAGAGCCATCCTATGAAAGCTACACTATTTCATATCATTCTGGTGTTCCAGCCCCTTTATATTTCAGGGGATTGTGTGATGCATTGATTAACACTCCAAGCATTGCAGAAATATTGACAAAATATATTACACAATTGTTTACATGGAGATTTTCCAGATTCTGCCATTTCACACATCCAGAGATTTAACCGGTGCAAAATGAATGGGATTTGCTATTATAATAGCGTATCGTAGAACACCAAACACTTAGTGTACCAGGAATTAAAAAGAGATATGTTTATAGGTAAATAAGGACAAGTAAATGGTATAAGTAATTGTCAAAAAGATAATCAGTGGTTTATTCCATCACATCATCATTGCACAAAACATGGCAGATATTGTTGATACCAAGCAGCAAGTAACAGAGAGGCATCCAGTGTTTAGCAATATCAATTACTATTATATACCACCCCATCGTGCTTAGTGCACTCTCTATGTGGTTCATAAGGTAATTAGCATTTTGCCTCAACATCCGATGGGGGAAAAGAGGAAGAAAACAAGAAGAAGAAGCCCCCAACATGCTGGGTACTTATTTGACTGACCTTGGAAGGATGGAAGGCCAAGTCAACCTTGAGCCATGTCAGGATCAAACTTTCACTGTCAACAGTTTCGGCTGCAATACAGCAATTTAACCACTGCACTAGGGCTCTTAGTTTAAAGTTAGACAATCAAATTTCATCAGGGAAGCAGGGGCATTTTTCTGATTGGGTAGCAAAATCATGCAAGCAAATTAGTTCTGGTTACAGAAACTCCTTCTTCCCAAGGATTATGTTACCCTTTGCAGGTGGACCCCCCAAAGAAAGACTCAGACACTGGTATATGGATAAAGGCATCGGGCCACTTTTATTAAATAATGCCCTAGTCCGAATTATCACTTTCAATTGGTGTAATCATCCAATTGTAATTCTTTAAGGCAAGCAGGCCGAAGTAACACTGGTAAAGTTCTTCCCAAAATGCCAATGGCAATTGGCTACATGTAACTATTTGTATCAATTTGTTTGTTGACACAAACAAATTGTTGACTGGTGTCAATAAACTATCTACTGACCCCACCCTATGACGTGTATCTGTTAAATATCAAGGTGATGCAGGCTGTTAAGCTCCTGCCATCACCCCTTGCCTGGTTCGTCGTTGACCGGCCAAAGCTATTACCCCTGTACCTGTCTAAGTGTTCGCCAGTCAATTGCGAACCCGCCGGATACCTATGGGTCATAAATCTTTACCTTACCAGTGCTAACCGCCAAAGTGACCAAAGTCAACTTACCCCTTTTCTCAAACACTAGCAACAGTGTGAGATGGGCAAAAAAGCCAGAACCAAAGGGCCAATTGTAGGTTCAGGCCAAAAATTCCCACCCGGCCCCGAAGCGACCAAAAAATCACACTGTTCACTAGGGAGGGGGTGGAGGGGAAAACTTCTCCACTCCGTCGCAAATCTAAAATGGCAGCTCAGCTGCCTCGTGGCCACCCCTTTTATAGAGGGGTGGCCATGCCTCCTAACTCACCCGGATGTCTGAGTCCAGGTGGGGGGGCCCACAAAGAGCGCGGTGGCCATTTTGGCACCACACTTTCATTGCAGGCGCACCCCCCAAAGAAAGACTCAGACACCGGTATATGGATAAAGGCATCGGGCCACTTTTATTGAATAATGCCCTAGTCCGAATTATAACTTTCAATTGGTGTAATCATCCAATTGTAATTCTTTAAGGCAAGCAGGCCGAAGTAACACTGGTAAGGTTCCTCCCAAAATGCCAATGGCAATTGGCTACAAGTAACTATTTGTATCAATTTGTTTCTTGACACAAACAAATTGTTGACCGGAGTCAATAAACTATCTACTGACCCCACCCTATGACGTGTATCCGTTAAATCTCAAGGTGATGCAGGCTGTTAAGCTCCTGCCATCACCCCTTGCCTGGTTCGTCGTTGACCGGCCACAGCTATTACCCCTGTACCTGTCTAAGTGTTGGCCAGTCAATTGCGAACCTGCCGGATACCTATGGGTCATAAATCTTTACCTTACCAGTGCTACCCGCCACACGGGGAGCCGTCCATGATGACTCACCGCCCCCCCCAGACCGTCAGCTCGGTCACCAGGCCTGCTTTCAAATCTTCCAGAAAGAGGTTCATACATCTGGCCGACAGGTGGACCCCATCCCCTGCATAGAGATCGTAATCTTGCAAACCTATCCTGGGGTGCCAGATGGCTGTCCCCAAGCCCTTGTCTGCCAAGAACCAGGCAACAGCCCTGTTCACTGAGTGGCGAGCGTGGTCAAGGGCACGGAGGTCAATACCTCCCCTGCAATTATGTCGCGGCACGATGTCCGACCATAGCAGCCGAGTGGATGGCCAAACATAATGCAAATAGGCTAGGTCACTGCAGATCGTGAATTTTAAGGAAAGGCCAGTGACCTGGGCAAGGTCATTGCCACCGAGGTGCAGTATAAGGACATCAGGCGGTGCAGCATCCCTGATGGAAAACAGGAATGGCAACAGTTCCCGCCATCTCATTCCACGCTTACCGTACCAACGCATACGTGCGGTTGCATGTAGCCCGAGCTGGGGTCCCCACTCTGTCGCTGCAGCATACTGCGCTGCCCAGTGCATGTAACAGTGGCCCACCAGCCATACTGCCACCGGTGTGTGGGGACACACAGGGTCTGTAAAAGAAGAAAAGAGAAGAATGATTTAACTGGTACTCAGACATGAAGGGGGCGTACATACAATGCAAAACGCATGGATCCCCATCTTCCCATCCGGCATATATCAGCCTCAGAGTACCCAAATGCAGCCGCAGTTGATGCAGCGCCTATCCTAAATGAATGGATGCCGTAACAAGCCCCGGGGAGGCCAACACTGGTTAGTGTCATACCGGTCACCTTCCAAAATTAGAATTTTGTCAGGGGAGACCCATCCTGGTGGCAGAAAAATGGGCCAGGGTGCGCACCACGCACTGCCAAGAACTCATGTAGGGCACCAACCGGACAGATGTCTTCAATGGAACATTGTAGCAGTCTAACTCCACTGCCTACGCCGTGCTGATCAACCTTTGAGGACCGTATCCTCAACTGAGCCCACTCATTAGTAACATAGACATCGTCGAGTTCCAGTGCCCTACGAGTCGCATCCGCCTTAGACAGTGGTACCAACTCACTGATGCGGAGCGCTCCAAAGAAGGCCACCGTGGTAGCTGCGTGAAAAAGAGCCACCTCATACCTATCATAACACAAGTTATGCCAGCCTTGTGCAAGGTGGGTCAGGACCTCTGGTGAAACCGGGTGACGAGTGTCCGGGCGGCGGCCACGTTCCCATGTCCACCCCTCCAAAACATGACGTATGCGAAAGTCATTCATGCAGTCAGCGAAGCCCCTCACTTTGGCCATAAATGCCAGTGCCGAAAGCCTGGATGCTATAGTACGAGGAGCCAGACCCTGACTGTGAAGATAAACCATGTATTGTAAAACCTGATCCACTGGTATGGGCCACACTTCAGGCAACTGCAGTTGTGCACAAAAGGTTCTAAACTGTATGAAAGCATGTTGATATGCCTTACGCGTGCGTGGTGCCAAAGACATGCCGATCGCCCGGTTCACCTCTCCTCGCCAAACATCCAAATCTCGGCCGGGAGTGGCTAGGGGAATTCCTCTGCTTCCGGAGTCAGGGCATGGAACCGGGGGATCTGCAGGCAGGATAAAGCATAAGCAATATCATTATTAATACCTGGAACATGTCTGGCCCTAAACAGCACATTTAGGCATAGGCTTCTTAACACAAATTGACGAACCAATGCCATGACCCTTGGGGATTTGGACATCTGGGCATTGACAATGTGCACCACTGCCGCATTGTCACACCAAAAATGGACCACTGAGTTGGCCCACTTGTCGCCCCATAGCATCAATGCTCCCAGAATGGGAAGGAACTCAAGGAAGGTAAGATCACGGAGGCGATCCGTGCCAAGCCATGCGTGAGGCCATCGGCCGTAAGCCCACCTCCCCTCAAAATAAATCCCATAACCCAGGGAGCCGGAGGCATCCGACTGTACTTGAAATCTAGGGCAGACCATAAGGTCTGATCTCCAGAAAGAGACCCCGTTAAAATCCCGTAGGCATGTAAGCCAAACCGAAAGGTCCGCCCGTATGCCCCTGGTCAGTCGGACCCTGTGGTGGCGCTTTAACAGGCCAGCCATGGCATCACACATGCGCCGGGCAAATGCTCTGCCGGGTGTCACCACCCTGCAGGCAAAATTAAGGTGGCCACGAAGTACCTGCAGCTCACGAAGGGACACTTTATGTTTGGCAATCAATGCCAAAATCGCCGTGGAGATCCGAGTCACCTTATCCATGGGTAACCTGGATGCCTGTGCGAGCGTGTCAATTTCAATGCCTAGAAATGTGAGCTTAGTAGCTGGGCCCTTGGTATTTTCAGGCGCTAAGGGGACACCCAGTTCCCGCATTAGCATCTGAAATGTAGTGAGGAGACGCGTGCACGTGTCCGAGCCCCGTTCACCCCCGAACAAAAAGTCATCGAGGTAATGGGCCACAGACTGGGACCCTGACCTGCGAACAAAGGCCCACTGAAGAAAAGTGCTAAAGCGTTCGAATGCCGAACATGAAATAGAGCAGCCAAAAGGCATGGCCTTATCTACATAAAACTTCCCTTGGAGCCTAAAACCCAATAGCTCAAAGTCCCCTGGGTGCACTGGCAGTAATCGGAATGCCGATTTAATGTTACACTTTGCCAGGAGGGCACCGGGACCACATGAGCGTACCATCCGTAGGGCCTGGTCATACGATGTGTACCTGACTGAACAAAGGTCATCAGGAATCGCGTCATTGACCGAAGAACCCACACGGTAAGATAGATGGTGGATTAAACGAAATTCACCTGGGGTCTTCTTTGGTACTAACCCCAGAGGGGAGACCTTCAAGTTAGGGAAAGGTGGTTCCAAGAAGGGGCCCGCTACCCTCATAGCCTCCACTTCTTTAGCTATGCTCAGTGCAGCAACCTCCTCATTACCTTTCAAGGAAATTAAATTAGGAGCATCTTGGGGTCCCCGAACACCCCTGAATGGAATACAAAAGCCCCACTGGAAACCCTCCAACCCTTATCCCTTCCTGGATAAGCTGAGACCCATCGCTCCAGCATGTATACATTAATTGGGGAGGGAGCCTTTTGCATGGCTAGCTCCTTCAGAGGGAGCCCTGACCACCCCCTGTCCACCCCTACCTCTGCCCCGAGACCCAACAGCCCACGGGCATGCGGAGGCGGCGTGAGGTGTTGAAATCTGATTCATGTAAAGATCTCTTCAATCAGTCTCATGAAGCAATTTATAGCCCCAGATCTTTTAAGATAGCGAGTTACAAGGTCTGATGAAGTCCAGCTTCATTAGACGGAGTAAGAAGGGAAAAGAGATAGAGAGAAAAGCAGAGAGCAAAGCATACACACACTGCCCTTTTGGCTGAACCAAGGATAATAACTGCTTCTCTTTATTCAAGCAGAGTATACCAGAAACGAAACTTAAGCTACATAATCAATCACAATGTCAGACCCCAAATAAGGAGAAGAAAGGAGAATTCTTTTTCACTATTCTACGCATGCCCACAATCAAGCGTTGTCTCTCAGTAAGCAAAGAGGCTTTTGTTTACAAAATGTGTCAGAGACAGCCTGACAGAATCCAGATACATTCCCACATGTCCTCCTTTTTCATTTAAATTTGAGAGAGGGACGGCTGATCATACCCCTGCATGTCATCATACTCCATAACTACTCCTCCATATACATCATCCCTGTCCTCCTGGACATCGTACCCCTCCTGACTCATGGTACTTTGTTCCGGAGGATGATACCTCATTGAGTACAGTTGCCGTCGTGCAAAACCCGATGTCTCCCTTCTACGCAGTGGACATGCGTTACACATAGAAATAAGATTAGGAATACAAGTAATGCAAAAACACAAAGGTATAAGGTGAATAATAATAATAAACCCATAAAAGAAAACTCGTCTAAGGACAGATAAATCAGGCAACCAAGAAGTCACCCAATCAAAGAGATTAACATCAGTGCGTACATTGTTATTAATGCTCTCTGTAAATTCTGAAGTTCTTTCTCAATAGTATTATTCAGATCCTGGAATTTTACCCGACATCCCTGGTTCCCGACCAGTTTACAAAATCCTCCGGATTTTGCTAACAGGTAATCTATGGCCAGTCTGTAAGGTAAAATAACCCAATGCTGCACATTGATATTGTCCTGGATGGAAATTCATGGCAACTCCATTAAAAAAGAACCACATGTTGGGATCCTTGATTTGCCATCCATTGCAAATTGAACCACTATCTATAGCAGAATAATCAGGAGTAAACATAGGAAACACATCATATATATCTTCAATAGTAGTGTTAAACAAGGTATAATTAAGCTTATAAGAACTGTTATAACTACCCCATAACCAAAAATAATCATCACAACCCGTATAATTGCCTACATTCCGCAAAACCTGTTTTGCTTGAGTCCAGTACTTCCATTTACTATTCCAGACTCCAGAACTATGACAGCAGAAACAAAGTCCTTTAGTGTATTTCTTGAATGTCATGCTTCGCCAGCGGGTGTTGTTAAATTGTTCTGGAGGATTAGAGAAGAGTGTAGACCTATCAAGATGTTGCAAATGTCCAATAACCAACTCTGGCGTGTTGAACAATGCCGGAAGAAAGGCCATTTGAGACACTGCCAGTGGATGCTCATAGTATAACGTTGCATTCTTACCATGAACCTCAAACATATAGTTACCATGACGAATCCAAAAGTTGGGGTTGCCCCCATGAGGCATTGTTCTTACAGCTGGAAGCACAGTAAGAAAGAAAAGTACAGATGTCAGCAAATTTAGTTTACTGGTGAACCACCATCCTGTAGCTGAGTAACCTTTTTCTCTCTCCATGGGCGGATCGCTCGAGCAGGAATCCACACAGGTCCTGAGGTTGTAGAAACCGCTGCGTATCCTCGTCCCCAGGTGATTAGAGGTACAGGACCCTTCCACTCAGGATCGGGTTGCTGCCGATAAACGACCAATGGCTTAGGAAGACACTCCTCAGTCCTGAAATGCAATTCGACTGGAGAGTGTGACCTGTTATGGGGAGCAAGAAGAAAATTAAGAGTATACAGTACTTTAGCAACAGCTGTAGGTATTTCAGCCACAGGAACCCCGCTATCTCCCACTTGCTTGTGTAACAAATTTTTGAATGTCAGGTGGGCTCTTTCAACAATTGCCTATCCAGTCGAGTTATAGGGTATTCCATGGGTTAGCTTAATGTCCCACTGACGGCAAAAGTCCTGAAAGGCAGAAGAAACATATGATGACCCATTGTCTGTCTTAAGGCGTTTAGGTTTACCCATTACCGCAAACGAACGAATGCAATGTTGTATAACATGTCTGGATGTTTCACCCCGTAAGGGTGTAGCCCATATAAATCCAGAGAAGGTATCAACAGTCACGTGTAACTTAGAAAGCGGAGCCAAAGCAGGTACTTGCGTGACATCCATCTGCCATAGCTGATTAGCTTCTGTTCCTCGAGGATTAACAGCATCAAATGGCAGGAATATAGGAGACTTCGTACAGGAAGCACAGGACGACACAATGTCTCTAGCCTGTGACATAGGAATGGAAAATCGTTTATGCAAAACCTTAGCAGATTGATGAAACATTGCATGACTGTTAATGGGGTTGTCAAAGAGAGAAAAAACCTCAGCAGAGTCTCGGAGAGCAGAATCTGCTCGTGCATTGCCCTCCGTCAAATAACCTGGGATCCTTGTGTGAGAGCGTATGTGGGCAATGAAGAATGGGACCGTACGGTTGGAAAGAAAACCTTGAAGCTGTTGGAATAAAGCAAAAAGATCCCTATCCATCGATGGAGACAAATAAGCTTGAGCTAAAGTAAAAACAAGGCGGTAAACATATTGAGTATCCACAATCAGGTTAAAAGGCACATCAGAAAACGTAGAGAAAGCAAGTATGACCGCTGCCAGTTCCAACCGCTGGGCCGATGCTTGAGGTCCTGTAAAAACAACCTCCCATTCCCCAGTAGGACCCTGCCATGTAAGGACTCCACGGGAGGGGGAGCCATCCGAGAAAAGAGTAACGGCATGCAAGATAGGTTGCATGCAAAGCGGGGATGACAGGGAGTAAGAAGTGAGATTCAGCAAGGTAAACCGCTTATCCTTGGGGGGGTTAAATTTAACTTGTCCCACAAAGTCCGCCATGGCCACCTGAAATGCCTCAGAATGCTGTAGCAAGGCGGTTAGCTGATCCTGCGAAAAAGGAAAACAAACAAAGTCAACGTCATAACCAGTCAAATGCTTTGCCCTAGTATGGCATTTGAGAAAAAGATCAGCAATCACATCAGGTAGGCGATAACAGTTTTTCGAGGGAGTGTGCGCCAAGTGTAGCCATTCCACGATGGCCACCTTCTGAGCGTTGACAGGCACGAACAAAACAGCAGTGGGCAGCCTCGGTGTGGGAAGAAGAGCGCATGCCAGTGCAATGGTGCCTGAGGGCACCCGATCCACAGCGATGGTATGCAGCTTTTCGTTGAGGCGTTGAAGAGCTGTACGCATCTCCGTTGTGCAGGGAATGATGTCCACTGGAGAAGTGTGTCCAGAAAGAGCAGCAACGAGTGGTGACAGTTCCTCCGTGCTCAGGGCCAAGAAAGGACGAGCCCAATTTATGTTCCCTAGCAATTGTTGCAATTGTACAAGAGTGATCCGTCCACACTGGCGGGGTGTTTTTCCATTGTAGTGGAAGTGCATGCAACGGCGCTGCAGGGGAGGCCCGTATCAAAAATTTGTCTGCAAGGTACACCCTGTTTTAGCCAGGAGATCCCGGCCCCACTGAGTAATAGGAATATCCATAATCAGTGGGTGAAGAGAAACTTTTGTTCCCCCTGAGGTCTCAAAGACGATTGGATGAACACTTTGCTGTGCTGGCTCGTACCCGCCCGCCCCATAAACTTCCCTACAGGGGCGGACAGCCCATCCAGTCGGCCAATCTTTTTTTGCCACCACTGAAATATCAGCTCCTGTATCGACCAATCCAGACACTGAAGTCCACCCATAATCAGCGAGCGGGTCGGTCTATCCTCGGTGATTTGTATCACCGCCATAGCCACTGTTACAGTCCCCTCCTGGGATGGAGTTACAGTGGTCCCTAGTGGGAGCAGATGAAGGCGTCCTACAGGTTGTCCCTTAGGCAGGGTGAGATGTTGCGTGGCTGATGAAGGGACGACAATTTCTTGGTGACCCAATGTAACTGACCCTGCTGCAATGTGTACAGAAGCGGGTAAGGCGTCTGGGCAAGGAAGAACAATGCCCATCATGCCCTGGAAATTAACATCATCAACCATTGTGGGAAGAGCCTCCACACACCCTGGCATAGTAAAGGTACAGTCCTTAGATAACCTCAATAAAAGTCCTTCTTTTAGAGGATGGTTTTTTCTATATCGTGAAATCATTTCTTGGGCAAGTTCCTTATCTTCTTCCAAAACCTCTGCTATTGCTTCCTCACTGACCTCTGGTAGCCCTATTATTTTGCCTGGGCCCGAGCAAGGCCCGCACTCCCATTTCCCTGCTGCTGTGGAGAAAAGTCAGAGTCTTTGTGCTGAGCAGCTGAGGAGTTGGCATTAGGATTTGAGCGGCACTGATTGGCCCAATGGTACCCTTTCTGGCAAATGGGACACTTCCTTGAAGGGCGTGCTGCCTGCTTTTGAGAGAAGCGACATTGTGCTTTAAAATGTCCTTCTTTTCCACAGCCAAAACAACGTTTGTTTTGAGCCTGAGTTGTGGGCAATTGAACTGCAGCTGCCAGAAGTTGAGCCTTGTAACTGTGAGTCCCCACATTTTGACAAACTTTCATCATGTCTGCTATCGATGTTCCTGGCCTAGCATAAACAGCTGTCAGAGCCCCCTTACAATCCTCATTGGCATTTTCAAAAGCCAGTTGTTTCATGAGCATTTCCCGTGCCGGGACATTTTCCACCTGGCGGCTGAGGGCAGTCATGAGTCTGTTAATGAACTCAGTGTAATTCTCTTTAGGCCCCTGCCTTATTGCTGCAAATCCAGCAACTGAGCTATCTCCTTTGGAAGGAATCTTACTCCAGGCACGCATGACTATCTGTGCAATATCTCCCAGCTGGGCATCAGTGAGTGCCAACTGCTGTGTGGGGTTGGCAAAATTTCCCTCCCCACATAACATATCCATCGTGAGTGCAGGGCGTGTATGATGTACCTCCCAAGCCACATCCCTCCACTCTTGCAAGCAGAGCATAGCTTCTGCAGGAGGCAGGAGTGCTTTAATCATCTGTTTCCAATCCACTGGTAGCAATTTTTGAGAAGCAATGGCTTCCAACAGAGCTTTTGTAAAAGGTGCATTAAACCCATAGTCACGTATGCTGACTCTTAGTTCCTTCAGATATTTGTAATGGAGGGTTTCATATCTATCTGGGACTGCCAGTGCATTGCCCACAGCCGGAGCCCCCCTGATCACTGGGTATATTTCAGTAGATTGCACGTCCAGCACAGCTGCAGTTAAAGCAGCAGAGAACTGTGTTTTGGTAGGGCTAAAAGTGCTTGATTGCTGCAAGGCAGGATATAATGTCCCATCTTCTTTTCCACCTCCACCAGGGGGCTTAAGCTGTTGTTGCTCATATGATGGAGGGGCAGTTGCTATAGTCCCTTCTTTGGCTGGGGGCAGAAGCTTTGGGAGGAGGCCAGCAAGCCCCTGAGACAACAGAATATTCTTTGGAGTGAGTCTTTGAAGGCAGTCTCTGACTTCCTCCCACGTAAATAGAACTGATACAGAAATTCCATTATGCTTCTGCATTTCTCTCCCAATCTGTTTCCACTGTTTTAAGTCCAAACATTCATCATATTTAACCCAATGACTGATTTTCCCTATAGCTTTGACTAGCTTTTGTATCTCCTTCTCATCCGCTTGTTTCCCATTGTTATTCAAAAGATCTGAGATATCTTTACAAAGTTCCTGCATTTGCGACGCCAGCACACACCCCATGATTTAAAAAAAAAATATCTTTTCTCTTCTTTTTTTTTCCACTCACCCTGTTGTGATGTTTTCTCAAGCGCTTGATTTATGACCTTCCCGGTCGGACCTTTTTGCCTGGTCGTAGGTGAATGAAGACCTTGTCCCTGGTCGCCAATTATGAGGTGTTAATTGCTGATTGCTGCTTCAAAGCATTCCTTTGAATTTCATTCAATGGCCTCACACGGGCACCAGTTGTTGAAATCTGATTCATGTAAAGATCTCTTCAATCAGTCCCATGAAGCAATTTATAGCCCCAGATCTTTTAAGATAGCGAGTTACAAGGTCTGATGAAGTCCAGCTTCATTAGACGGAGTAAGAAGGGAAAAGAGATAGAGAGAAAAGCAGAGAGCAAAGCATACACACACTGCCCTTTTGGCTGAACCAAGGATAATAACTGCTTCTCTTTATTCAAGCAGAGTATACCAGAAACGAAACTTAAGCTACATAATCAATCAGAATGTCAGACCCCAAATAAGGAGAGGAAAGGAGAATTCTTTTTCACTATTCTACGCATGCCCACAATCAAGCGTTGTCTCTCAGTAAGCAAAGAGGCTTTTGTTTACAAAATGTGTCAGAGACAGCCTGACAGAATCCAGATACATTCCCACAGTGGGGGCCAGCACAAGAGGGACACTCATGTCGGAAATGACACTGGCGCTTATTACACACGCCGTTAGCTGAGAAGCTCCAATACAGCAGGTGGGCTGGAACCCCCTGCCCCGCCGGTTGGTGGGTAGCCTGTGTTGGAGCAGCCCGCTGCATGGCATGGCCACAATGGTACCTAACACCAGGCACCGGATGCGTGGGAGTCATGTACAAGAGCCACAATTGCTGGCAGGGCTCATCCCACCTCATCTCAGGGTGTAGGGCCACCCTCATTCTAAATTCCTCATTGTAAGCCAACCACGATGGGCCAGGGAAAACAACCATCGCCCTGTAAATATTGTCAAGGTATTGGACCATCGGAATGGTCAGATCAGGCCGGGCCCTGAGGTATACCGCCATATATATGAGGTATGCCGGTAACCAGTTGGCCCAGGTGCGCGGTGGCTTATGACGATGGGACAGCTCTTTGTCTCTGTCATCCTGTCCCTCCCTCTCCTCCTTAGTGGGCTCACAGTTCAATAGGGAGAAGATATCCACGTACTCTCCTCGCCAAATCTTATCCCTCGTGACCTGTGACAAATGATCACCCAGGGGCAAGGAATAGCCAGCCATCGGTAAAGCCATTGACGGCACATTTTGCATAGAGGGTATGCGCAGCGGGACCTGAACAGCCCCTGCGATGCTCGGCACGGCCCCAGGGGCGGACACCCCCGCCCTGAACGAGGGACCATTTGTCAACCAGGGGTTAATGGGGCAGTGTGGGAGCGGCTGCCCACCCACATTGACTTGACATGGCCAGGGCCACTGAACTCCCCAGTGTAAGTGGACAGTGGTGGTGGTGCACTAAATTGAACCTGATACTCACTAGTCGCACCCCCGTGAGCCGCCCCCACCGGGGGTTCCGGCCCACGGTGAGCGTCGGAGCTCGCAACTGGCATCGAGCTCTGGGACCACACCTGACCGCTTCCAGCCTGTACATCAGGTCGTATGGGGAGCTGCGAGGCACCAGCCGGCGCTGGCCGGATAGCCTCAAGCAGCTCAACCAAGTTGGCTGCCCGCTGAAGAGTCACGGCTGACGAGTTGGCCAGGATCGACAAAGGGGCCGCAGTTGAAGAAGCAGTTGCGCCCCCTTCGGAAGTTGGCTGGGCAATGCCCAATGATGCTTCCAGCACTGCTATACGTGCTTTCAGAGCATCCACTGCCTCCGAGCCTCCAGTGTAAGGTGGGCCGGGTGGGCCGGATGGCCCCCTAGGCAGTTGGTGAAATGGCAACCCAAAAGGGGATCCAGGGCCAGAATAGGGCCATGCCCAGAACTCAGGCCCGTGGGGGGCCGGAGGAGCTGTGGGGCAGAAACCCGCACCAGTCCCCCAGGGCCACCTTGTCCTGGGCCCTGCAAATGCACGCTCAGGGCCGAAGCCCCCGAGGGGCCAGCCTGTGCCGGCCCGGCCAGAAAGCTGGCGCCCGGCTGCCAGGTGGTAGCCTGATCGGCCCCACTGGTAACAGTGGGCAAGGTCCGGTCGCTGCCCTGCCATGGGGGCGCAGCCCTGTTCCTCCAACCCGGAGGCTGCCCCCCATCTGATGAAGGGCCAGGAAAAGCCCTTCCTCTCAGCCGCAGCTTCATTGCCAGGGCCCTTCGCTTGGGAGCCATGTCTCCCTAAACTAAAATGGCAGCTCGGCTGCCTCATGGCCACCCCTTTTATAGAGGGGTGGCCACGCCCCCTAACTCGCCCGGATGTCTGAGTGGCGCCGCACTTTCATTTGCATGCTGAATTGCTATGTCCCAATATATAGTGGGTGGATGTAGGGTTCCTAAAGAGGCACTTGGATGTATGTTTCAGTGCTCCAGCTTACACAAAATGTGAATATATGGAGTCTGAATCACCCCCTAAGACCTCAAAAGAGCTGGTTGAACACCCATCTGGACAACATCTGTATTATGTCAATTCTTTGCTAAAGTAGTTAGCTGGCAGTTTGTTTTATTCCAGTGTTTTATATTCGTTTTCCTTGTGACATTTTGGCTTGATAGTCCCTATATTTTTTTTGAAAAGATGTATTTGAGACATTATTTTGATACTTTTATTGTATTCTTTATTTTCTTGTATTTTTAGAACTTAATTTAACAATTCTTACATAATCTTGGCATTTTATTGACATTTTATGTATTTAAGTTTTGATTGTGATGTTTTATGGCAAGCCATAAATAGCTTCATATTATTATTATTCTTACTTGTATACTCTTATATTCATTTCTCAAATTTTTGTATATTTGCTTGCAATTTAAACTTAGTTTCCATATATTTCAGGCATCTGTGCCTACATTTCTTCATAGCTGCAAGAATGTTGCGAGCTTCCTGAGAAGTATTCTTTGAAGATGGGACATTTGTGCTTTTAGAAGCAACATAAATACATAAAGCTTGTAGATATAGACAGGCTGGTGTTGCCTTGAATTATTGCCGCAAAGAACAGACTTTTTCCTTGATACTCAGATGAAGTGTGAGATCCTTGCAAATGGATGTCTGATTTCATTCTAGATTTAGCTACTTATAGGAATAAATGTCAGCTGTAAGAAACACATTTATTTATTTATTTATTTATTTATTTATTTATTTATTTATTTATTTATTTATTTATTTCATCTGGAGGTCTTTAGATTCTGTAGGACTCCTGGGACAATTATCAGGTTTCAGGAATATGACATTGACAATGTGAAAGTGGTTGCAGAGCCAAAAGTCTCCATCTCTGTTTTCCTCTATGTATTTGAATCTGGAGAGGAAGGTGGACATCTAAATAATAGTACTAGTATCTAAAAAGGTGATAATTATTCCAATTTGATTGTGCAGGTTGTAAAAAGCTATGGATTAATATGAAAGAAATTGGTAACTCACAATATTTGACTGTCATTTGAAACCTTTTGGAGATCATTCATTTATATTAGTTAGTCTATCTTTACCTATAAGGAGGGACGTTAACCATTGTACTCCGGCATACACACCAGCACCCATCCATAGTATCCCGTACCGAGCCACCTGCACTTGCCTTAACCCAGCCCGCAGAGTGCTGCAAGGGTCCCGCAGTCGGCGGTGGGGCAACAGCCCCACGAACACAAAAAAAGCAAAACAACTTTAATTCCCAATGTCCTCTGTGCCGTGCTGACCCTCAGCCATTCAGGCTGACAGGCGAGAGCAAAGCGAATGTTAGGAAATGCAGCGTGCCCAATAGAAACTGAGCCACAGGAAAAAAAGCCACCGTACGAACGCAAACAAAATAAACTAAACTCCAAGCCCCACCCTCCTCCGTGCCGTGACCACTTCAGCCAATCAGGCTGAAGGGCGTGAGTGTGCAGAATGCTGAAAAAGCCCACATGAAAAATAAAATAAAAAACTCCTCATTCAACAGGAGTGCAAGGCTGCCGCAGGCGGACGCAGCGCCTCACTGCCTCACAAACAAAAAACTGCAAAAAAACATGACAAGACAAACACCACCCTTTCCCGGAGCAATGGGGAGGAGGACTCCCTCTCCTCCACACTACCTCACCGAAGGTAAGTTGAGCTGGAGTGGGAAAAATAGAAGCAGGCAGCAATTCGTCAGGGGAAGCACCCTCCCTGGCGGATGACTGGATTCTGCCTTTCTACTACCCACACTGCTATTTTGAGAACTAGCACGAAAGAGCAGTGGAGGTAATAGAAAAGCAGCAGCCAGCAATCCGCAAGGAAGAGCAACACCCAGCCAATCTCCCCGTTAGGTAAGCCATGGAAAAAAGGAAGCCCAGAGAAAAGAACTATCATCAAGCAGACAGCTCTTCTCTGCCTCCTTTTCACCCGACCTACCTAACAAACATTACCGGTCAAAAGTGAGCTCACTGCCGGCTCTTCCTTTTCCCCATCGCTGCATCAAAACCTAATTTCGAAGCAGCAATGGGAAAAAAGAAGAACCGATAGACAGGCCATTCTTCACACAACAAAACACAACAAGAACAAAACCAAACAGTAAACCACAACACAAATTAATAAAACACAAATAAATAAACAAATAATTAAAATAAACCCATTAAACAACAAAACAATAAACAACAAAATCAACAAAAAACACCCAAAATACCAAAGGCTAACACAAAACCATGAAAGCACACTAAAACACCTAACTACAACATGAAAATACCTAACTCAAACAATAATCTCACAAATTAAAGAAGTAAAAACGGAAAAAATTGCAACCAGAAATACCGAAATAAACAAACACATCTAAAATCCTAAATAAAAACCAACAAACAAGCCAAAACACTTTGGGTGGTTTAGTAGAAACTCTCTACTTAAACCACCCAACCCAACACCACAAAATCAAAACAAAAATAAAATAAAATAAACAATGAAGAGAACTTACCAGACACATCCTCCCTCCATGGGGCCCAGAACTAAACTGAACAAAGAGAAAGGAAAGTCACAAAAAACCTAATAACAGCCCCACCTAGAGGCCAGAAAAGTAAAAACTGTCAAATAAATGAAAAAATCAACATTAAAATGACAAATATAAAAATTATAAATCAAATAAAGTCACAAACCACAAATGCAAAACACCCCCACCCAAACCACCCCTAACAATATATATATATATATATATATATATATATATATATATATATATATATATATATATATATATATATATATATATATATATATATATATATATATATATATATATATATATATATATATATATATATATATATATATATATATATATATCTCAGAGGTGAGTTGTTGTTTGTTCTCTATACAAATCCAAATCCCTGCACCAGTCATGCTGTTACTTGGCACACACCTACCTTGCTCCTGCAAGAGTGCCACTGAGGGGTCCGGCAGCCCATGTCGGGGTATATGCCCATAAATTGATCTGCAAAGGGAAGTAAACTCGACGGGAGTGTGTGTGTGTGTATCCATGTCCAAGTGATGCTAATTTCATAGCCCCAGGTAGGTCACCCGATTGTGACATCATCATGATGTAATTGAGCTGTCTAATGTCACAGTCCCAGGTAGGAACACAAAGGAAACACATGTATGAGAAGGATAAGGGCAGACCATTGACAGAGAAGCAGAATGGGTGAGGGAAGAGAGAGACAGAGGAAGAGATGTCACAGTCCCAGGTAGCGATGGGTGAGCGAGGCAGAGAGGGGACAAATGAGGGAAGAGAGAAATGGAGGAAGGGAGGCCGGAGTGACCCACACAGACACCATGAGGTTTCCATGGGAATGGCTGGCCTACGGTAAAAGAAAAACTCAGGCAAGGCCGGGTAATTGGCTAGTGTTATCATAAATAGGAAGTGAGTTGACAGCAGACAACTACGATAGTCCCAAATATATTAATGAGATAACATTAAGCTATACCTAATTACTCTTAATAGCAAACCATAGGACTACCTGGGGTGCAGTAACTTCTCCACAGGTCATCTGGCACAACAAGTGGAGGTGACTTTGTGGTTGCCACAGGAGTTAGCATAGATGTCACATCTTGTCCAAATGGACAATGCTCCAAATGTCTTCATTCATGTCAGAAGCAATCAAGTGGTTCTTCTAGAACAGGGGTCTGCAAAGTTGGCTCTCAGATGTTCTTGGACTTCAGTTCCCAGAAAGCCCTGATCAGCAGGTGTGTTGACTTGAGCTTCTGGTAATTGAAGTCCAAGAACACCTTGAGAGCCAAGTTTGTAGACCCCTGCTCCAGAAAGAACAGCTGACAGAGTGCTGTTGTTACCCAGGATATGTCCAAATGTATTCATGGTCTCCTTCCATGTCCACGACTATCAGCTTGTGGCACTAACACACACACATACAGTCATTATGTTCATAGGGTGTGGCTACACAGTGAGGGAAATGCAAATTAATTCACACTTTCTCACTGTGAAGTTTAATTCTCCTTGATGTAGGCAACCACTTAGAGAGAGGCTTTGTGGGAAAAGGTGAATGCTGGTTCTCCTTGTGTATGTGTGGGAGCTTGCAACATCCTTCCTTATGTGGAGGGTGCTGTGCCAACACACCAAGCTTTCTGTCTGCTTACATGCTTGATTGGTCTTTTCTTTCTGTATAGGTTCAAAATGATCAAATAGATTATGACTGTGAGACTCTGAGCTGATTTTCATTTCTTACTGTGTCATGTAATTGACAGGAAAAAATGTGAATCAGTTCACCCCAAACCCATAATATTTCCCACATTTTTGTAGTCAGATTCTTAGTGTCTTGCATTTTAGTCTTATGCTATGCCCATGCCTTTAAACTTCCCAAAGAAACTTTCCCACAGTTGGAATTAATAAATGGCTTAAGTGCTCTCAATATTTATATGGCATCATAAAGTGAAATTAAAGTAATGTGAGCAATATCCACATCATCTGTTCAACGGTTTTGGACAATTTAAGCTTGGTTAGCAAAGATTCTCCAATTGATGGGGAATACTTACCGTCTGTCAGATATCTTTGTTTTTCATGATATAATATCAGACATCTGGGAGAAAAGGCTTTTAGCTAATAGAAAAGGATTTAAAACTGATGAGCTGGGCAATGATCGACTGCCAGTTATAACAGGCATTGTTTTATAAGGGCAGAGGTAGTTGACATAATCCTTAACTTAGGTTTAGACAAGTAGCTTCCAAAGTACAGGGAGCCAAATGGATGGTTCTGCTTTTCAAACATGTATCTTAAGGTCTGAAGTCTGGAACTTACATTATATACCAGTTTACATCAAGTAACAAAATGGCCTCAAGGCACATACTGTGGTTCTATTGCTAATGGAAAGCAGATCTTAGTGCAGGGGTAGGAGTTCCACACCATTTGCTCTGAGGGAAATCAGGAGAAAAACTCAACAAAACGAAATTTATTTTTCAAATGCCTGTTCTCATAGTTGGATGGTTTTGTTCCCAAAAATGAAAGAGTAAAATCCAGACTGGAACAAAATGGAACAAGCCAGATGGGCACTTGTTAATAGAAATTGATCCCAAAACAAGTGGGGTGTGATGGACTCACATCCGAACATTGGATGCTATAAATATTACTTTTTCAATAACCTTTTGATGCCTCAATCCATCCACAACAAAATAAAATGAAGTTAGGAGTAGGGAAACCATCCAAATTCAAACTCTCCTTCAACACCTTATGTCAATACATTCAGAAAATTAATATTGCACAAAACTGCCTAGAACAGCAACTTTCTAATAGGGCAGCTTAATGAAATTCACCAATCCCATTTGATTTGACAGGACTGATGCAACCTGAGAAAAAAATTGATATCACACCAAACATCCTGGAACAGCCCAACAAATTCATCTTTCCCAAGCATTAAAATGGCTCTACAAACAATATTCCAGTACCTGTTCAGATCACACAATCACTATTTAAAAATAAAAAGACAGCCTGGAACAACAACTTCTGAATAGGATAAGCCAACCAAATTCATGAATCTTGTGTGATGCAATCCTATTATGTTTCCTGTATCTTGCTAAATAACACCAATTGAGCACTAAATAACTGGTGAAACAAGTTGACTTTTTGTATTCAGAAGTTGCCATTGTGTGATGCAGTCACAGCAAATTATTCCACAAAACCACACCAAAAGTGCCTTCATTTTAGCAATTTCACATCTTGCCTAGGCAGGGAAGAATAATAATGTGGACAGGGTACTCCAAACAGATGATGTGCATTTTTCCTGTTAGGGGAACAATTAGATTAGATTAGATAAATCTTTATTGTCATTGTCCTGCACAGAACAACGAGATTGGGGGCTGTGGTTGGGGCCAATGTTTATGTTTATGTTTATTCAATTTTATATCCCGCCCTATTCAACACATGGCCGACTCAGGACGGCTAACAACATATAAATGACCCTGGGACACCCCACAGGGTTTACATAAAGATACAATATTCAAATTATAATAATAAATACAATGTTATAAGTAAATACAGTATAAGGCAGGACAGTCAACAATAATACAAATAATACAAATATCAGTATCACATCAAAATAACATATCAATAATTACAATAGAATCACAAAGGATGAAAACATCACGTAATATAACAAAATTACCAAAGTACCAGATGCGCCAGGAGCCAGGTGTGTGGCGGCAAAGTTCCTCCCAGCACCCCTCACCTTTTAAATCCTAGGCGGGGGGAGGGCGGAGCCCCATGATGCCGGCCAATGGAGTGGCCGGCAGGACCTCTTCGCCCTCGCCGGGGCCGAGCGCGTGGCAGCAAAGTTCCTCCCGGCACCCCTCGCCTTTTAAGTCCTAGGTCCGGGGGGGGAGGGGGGAGCCTCAGGATGCCAGCTGATGGAGTGGCCGGCAGGACCTCTTCGCCCTCGCCAGGGCCGAGCGCATGGCAGCAACGTTCCTCCCGGCACCCCTCGCCTTTTAAAACCTAGGTGGGGGGGGGAGGGCGGAGCCCCAGGATGCCGGCTGATGGAGTGGCCGGCAGGACCTCTTCGCCCTTGCCGGGGCCGAGCATGCTCTAGTTGAGTGAGTAGTAAGGCCTGGGGGCCAAGAAAAGTTTACAAAATTACATGCCTTGAAAATACAAACTATGAATCACCTGGTAAAGGACTATTTGGAGTCCTTCTTTCCTAGAGAAAGCTGGTGAAATGAAATGAAAAGAGCCTCCGAATATCAGAAAGTCTTCGTGTGGGCATTACACACTTTCACTGCCCTCTCATGTCCACATTGTGCCCAGTCTGCAGGAGGACAAAAATGGGGGCAAAACCATAATTGATTCCAAAACAATGGGATGTGATGGACAGCATTTTAGATGTCAAACCCTGTAAATATTACTTTTTAATTAATCCTTTTATGAGCCACAATCAACCAGAACCGAAAACAATGACCCAGAACAGTAACATCTGGGTAGGATAAACCAACCAAATTCCAGACACACTTGTAACTGCAATGAGAATAATCTAGTAAATTACAGATCATTCTGTGGAAAAGTATTCCAGGACCCATTACTTTAATTTTATTTTACAGATAAGTGCTATATAAATATCTACTGCACTTAAGCTATTTATTAAGTCCTACTGTGGGAAAGCTTAAAGGCATTGGGCATAGCAAAGTCCTTGGAAGCTTAAAACCTAAAGACATTGGGCATAGTAAAAGACTAAGCAAGAATTAAGGAACATGTAACAAAGATGCTGAATGAAGGAACAACATGGAATGAGGGATGAATCAAACTGAAGTATGTCTTGTTCCTTACAGAAACGCAGCAATGTTTTTGGATGAATAAGGGAAACAATTTGGATGTTTAGCTGAGGTGATTGTTACCAAGAAAACTACCCTACAGAACCAATTCATTCAACAGACCATCGGGGAGAGTGAGCATATGTTTTATTAGCCCTGCAAATGTAGAGCCCCATTTGATCAGAATATGGGCTCAGTGTAATGTTATCCCAGTCAGAATAGAACCGGTCAAAATAAATTAGATTTATAAACATGGGGACTAAGAAGTCCTATTCATTATAATGTTACTCTATACCAGGGTTTATCAATCTTGGGCCCCCAGATATTCTTGGACTTCAATTACCGGAAACCTTGATCAGCAGGTGTACTACTTGGGCTTCTGGGAACTGAAGTCCAAAAACACCTGGCGGCCCAAGTTTGAGAAACCCTGCCCAGATGGCACATTTAACCCTACAAGCTCTGGGGCTCATAACTGTAGTGAGACTGTATATATACAGTCTGTAACCTCTGAATGTTCTCAATGTTGTGGTAAATGTTCAATTATCAGAATGAAAACAGTTATCATGTTAAAGTTGAAGGTTGGGTCAGAAAACACATAGAAGCTGGGGATGGGAGCCGCCACACAGTCAGAAGTGCAAATTGTGTTGGAGAAAACCAGGTTGGCACAATGTAAACCAGATCAACTATGTACCTAAGATGGTTTAATAATTTAAACCTTAGCAATTTAAATAAGTAAAAATGCAATCCTACTCATAATTACCTAACGGTAAGTCCAATTGAATGCTTATTTCTCTGGTGATGTATGCTGGATTCCACTGTAAATTAAAATATCAATAGCATTTTATAACAGGCTTGTGTTTACTACATTAATCCTCTAAAATGTTATTTTCTGTCATACTTCAGGCAGCTAGTGGGAGGAGGGGGGGAACACCCTAGAACTGTTCATCAATTTTCAGTGCACTAGTCTGTTAAAGACTTGCATAGTTGAAAGGCTGGTTCCTATTGATGCACTTCCTAATGATCCAAAGAAGGATCAAAAACATGTGGATGACCTAAAAGTACTTTTTAGTCTCAGATAATTGGGCAGTGTACCATCAAGTATTCACAGATAATGTACTTTGAGGGGAGCAATTTCAGTAACTTGTATACATGGATGGTTTCTAAATTAATTGTAAATAACTATTCGTGTGTGTGTGTGTGTGTGTGTGTGTGTGTGTGTGTGTGTGTGTGTGTGTGTGTGCGCGCGTGCGTGTCCCAGAACATAATCTGAGTAAGAACATCTGCTCTGTGTGCTGGAGTGCTGAAGCCATCTAAAGCATACTGTAGATTTACACCCACAGAGAGTGTTAGACTGAATTAAGAAGCAGGAAGTGTATCATAATGAAATATTATGTCATTATACAATCAATAGGACACAACCACCTTGAGGGCAGTGGGCCATTCTGCTTAGCAACCCTCTCCAAAAAAAGATAAAAGAAAGAGGGTAAGATGCAGTGAAGGACAAGGAGGAGACATAGAGAGGGGAAAGGTTTAGCTGCAAGGGAAAGATTTTCCTGAGAAGACACATTGAAAAAATATTAGAGTAATCAAACCAAGGCCTCAGCAGGGTTTAATAAAACATCACAGGCTACCCTACAATCACCACTGAGCACTGCTGATCATTATAGTTTCGAGCCATTGAACCGAGCAACTCTCAGTTGGTGTAAATTGTGGTCGCTCCCACATTGATTTTAAGAAGGGCTGTAGAACTGAAGCTTGTTAAGGGTTGGGTTTATTTAATTAGAGAAGAAATTGTCATAGATGAAGGAACAATAGAAGTTTTTAAAAGAAGAGAGAGGGAGAGATGCAGGGCTAAGACATGGATAATTTGGGACATATTTAATACTTATCCTTGAAGATAAAGGGTACTGATATTAAAGAAAGAAAGCAGAGCGGAAAGTTTAAATCCAGAAATAAAACCACAAGAGACATCTCCCCACAGATCTTGGAGATGTTACTTTTTTCCATCATAGCTCTCTGGATTCTCCATCCAGAATTGTCCATGGTGGCTATGATAATCTGTGGGCTGTAATTAAAAATAAAATAAAAAATTAAGTTCTGTTAACTTTGGGGAAGGTAAGGATAAGTTGAAGATAATCTTCTATTGGAATAGTGCCTTGGTATCACGAAAGGCACATAAATACATGAGTCATCTTTTACTTTCACTTGCTCTTGTTAAACATTAATTTCCTCTCATCCAATCTCAGTCTCCGCAGCAAGAAAACAAAGCAACTGTCTGATTAGCCTTTTTATTTAGAAATATATGTGGCCTCCATTCAGCAGCTGGAAATTCTTATACAAACTGACAGTGAACTATGAACAATATATGAGTAAAATTATTTGCCTTTGGTTGAACAAAAACAACAGTAACAGAACACCCAAATATGAGTGATAGAGTATTAAGCAAGATGTGTCTTCCTATTATCAGATGTAGCAGTGTTGGTGAACCAATGGCATGCGTGCCAGAGGTGGCACTTGGAGCTCTCTCTGTGGGCACCCATGTCATTTCCCCAGCACAGAGTTCGCCCCGTCCCTATGCCCAGCAGCCCAATGGGACTGCTTCCTCCCTCTGCCAGTACAGTTTGCCCTACCCCTTTGTCCAACAGCCCAATGGGAAGCACTTCCTCCCTCCCCTGTTGCCGTGTTGGCACTTTGCGATAAATAAGTGGTTTTGGGTTGCACTTTGGGCATTCGATCTCTAAAAGGTTCACCATCACTGAGATATTAGCATTGTTGAAACTATGGATAGCAAAGGCATTTCCCCACCAGTAGTATCTTAATGTTACCTTGTTTTATTTACAAAGCTAGGACATACTTTCAACTATTTCCCGACATGATCATCTTCACAACTAAATGGCATCCACAAAACATTTATTTCAGTGCAATTTGGGATATTAGACATTCTGCAAAACTATGCTCAGTTCTTGGAATCTTCCAATCAACTCACCATGTGAGGGGAAAAGGTGGTGCAGCTGACAGCAACAATATCACAAGCACGCAAGAAGCAGGCAAAAACTGAGGTAATAGCTACCGCAATAGGTTTTGACACAAATGGCCATGTACAGAGCAGGAGAAACTAGGTGTGTGAAAATCTGTCAGTCTCACTCAGTTTGCTTCACACTAGCAGTTTCTACTACTTTCATTTAGTTTTGAGATTTTTCTAAAATGCAAGCATTACTGTTTTGCATGCATTCTCTCTCCCCCCAAATGCACACAGTTATGGTTGTGTCTCCCCTCCCCCAAAAAAAGAAATGTGTGCATCATTGTGTGAGGTTTTTTTTTTATCCCAGCCTCACAAGCATACAAACGCTTCAGGCAATATGTATTTCATTCCACTGATGGTATCAAGAGATGTGCCATGGTTATTTTCAAATGTCATTTTATATCTGATAGACTTCTTTCCCATCCCAAGGAAGGACACAGTTAGGAAAGACCTAGAAAATCATTGCTCATATTTGTTTTGTCTAATACATCTCCTCTTTGATATGTTAGTTCTTGCAAACACCCCTTGCAATATATTTTCTGGCTAGAAACAGATGTGTTTTTCTTAAAATCATATTTCCTGCCTTGACAGCATTTTAACTCCAGCAGTTTTACCTCCTTTGTGATGTGTGATGTGCAATCAGGCCTACAAAAGAAGCTAGTGTTTATATGTCCATAATCAACTAAGTGTGTGTGGTGAAATCTTCTCATGTCCTGTGATTTAATTATTTTTTGTTTCTCTGTCTTTATCTCTCCCTATTGCTATCCAAAAGATTAAAAACTTTATGTTGCAATCATCTGTCTAACACAGGAGGAAAATGTTTAATGTTACAACAGAAGAGGCTGCCCAAGAATGTACTCAAGGGTGGTGGGTGGAATCTGGATTTACCTGTCTTTTCTTTCAAACATTTTCAACAAAAAATGTTTTGGTTTTTTTGTCTTGACAGTGATGGCAATTTTTTTTCTTTGTTTAGAAAACACAACAGTGAAGGGGGGAAATAGGTATAGTGATTCTTTCTGACAGAATGCCATTTCTCTCTATGATGAAGAACTGTGTTGAGGGATTGCAGGCTCATAGGACTGCAAAAAGCTGAGGGAAAAGACATGATGTTAGGAGAAAAAAAATGCTTTCATAATGTAACCTTCGGAGCCCTGCCAATATGATGCATGGGGGAAGGGAGGTTCCCTCCCTCCGTCTGGATATAATAATAATTTCATGTCAGAGATTACTCTGGGTTGAAAGGACTATTGCTGGAGAAACTCTGCTCAGGGGACGAGGCTCCTTTCATGTCCTCAAGTACAGCCCACGGGTATCAAAACCCGACCTTCCAGTCTACAAGCTCAGCATCTTAACCACAGGGGGGAGATGCTTTAGATGAGGAAGCAGGATTGAGAGGGACACTTATGTGTCAGTTGCTGCCTTGAGGGCAGGGCTACATGGCTTTAAAGCCCTTCCCACCTTCTGTACAGCCACTTTGTGATTGTTTCAGATGGCTCAATTGCCCTGCAGGCCTGAGCGCTTAGGGGTTGATCTCAAGGGCTGGATAGGAATTTTGGGGCTTGGTTTTCTGATTGGCAGATTTAAGAAAGGATTCCAGGTCATTTTTCGCCTATCCCACTCTTGTGTTGCGGGACATTGAGGGCTCTCAGGAGTCCCGTCTTTAAATGGGTCACAACAGTAATATGGCTGTTAGTGCAGGGTTAAGGTGGTAGAGGTGAATCCCTCAGGGCGTTATTGGACAGGGTGAAGACTGTTTGCTTGACACAATTCATGCAAACTAGTGGGGCATCCTGGAGACAATATGGGACAGAACTGCAATATGAACAATATCCATTCCCGTGAATAAAGTTGGAAATGATTGCAGCGATGTCTCCCCAACTCAGCTGGCCTGTGTAGTAGCTGGCAAGGATCAGCATATAACTGGGGCTGGGGATTCACCAGTCTGGGCTAGAGAGGTGAAGAGGAATTTGACTGCTCTAGTTTCCGGTTGCACACTATCAGGCCCCTCTACAGGTCAGGGGTTTTGTTCAAATTTCAATAAAGCTATGGCTCACGTTTATACCACATTCCTCTGTGCGCAGCTTCATCATTTCAGGTTTGGGAGGAAATCATATTTTTCAGAACTTGAAGGCGCATTGGCTTTCTATATACATTATTAGTGTAATGTCTCATTCTAACCAGTAGTACACATTTAATGGGTGCTGCCCTTTGCAGGAGCTCAGTTTTGTAACTTCAGTTACTAGAATTAAAATGTGTCTATTGGCAACTTTGGAGGAAACCTTGTTGCACTTGGCATAGCATAAAGTTTACACGTGAGGAAGTCTGCAAGGAGTTAGAACACATGGCACTCCTTCGTATTGTGGAGGACATATGCTTTTCTCACGTTTAGCAGATTTTATCTGTTAAAACAAAAAAAGTCCTCTTGGCTCAAATCAAGATATAGTATATATTTAAGAGGGTTGCCTGATCCCCTTCCTTCCTCCTAGCTCTGCTTCGTTGTAGATGTTGAAAAACCATCTATTCTACTTTTTCCTCTCATGAATAAGTTTGTAATATAGAGCCTATGGGGAAGAGAGTTAAATATCTTAATGCAATCTCAGGCATCAAAACTCAATTGTGTGAAAGCCACCCTGGAGTATTATATGATAAAATATTTTTCTGGTTATGAAAGATACTTATCTACTCGGTAGCCAATTAGGAGAGCAGTCACGCATATACAGTTCTAGCAGATGCCTAGTCCATGATGGCTATTAAGGCAAACTACCACCAACACTGAAAAATTTTGCACCACAAAAAGGTGATAAAATTCTGATAATCTATTGGTCAAGCTTGTGCTTTTTAAAAGTGGGTTCCTGCATGATAAGAATAAGAGAAAGGTGGCAATTTTTCTTATAGGAGCTTCTTAGGCACGTGCTGGTTTTTTGGGCAATTGGGCTTTGTCCCACCCCACCCTTGCCTCTGGTGCCCTGGGGCGCCAATAGCAACCCCAACCCCAACCCCCCAAATACATACCCCCACCATTCCCTGTCCAGCACCTTCCCATGGTGCCCTGCACACAGGGCCACCATCAGGGCAGTGCTACCAGTACTACCGTATAGGGCCCGGAGCTGACTGGGGCCCTGCCGCCACCAGCCATAACTGTGACATTACTGTGGGAGGCCCAATAGGATTGCTCAGAAATTTCTTATGGCAGCCCTGCCTGCACACCCCTGGAGCTTCTAGCTCTTATTTTTACTTTCACTGTTTTTCTAAATTGATGGGATGGTATTTTACATCCTTTGAAATTCTATTCTTCTTTTGCACCCAGGTCGGACTTTAAACTGCCAAAATGAAACCACCTGTTGGTGACTTCATTCTGTAGTTCCTTCACCTGGCCTAGTGTGAGAAAAATTAGCCGGCATAACTAGGGTGCTGTTGCCCGGGGCACCCCTGATTGCGGTTTTAAAATGAAGCAATTTTCAAGGAGGCTTCAAGTAGCCAATCTTCAAGTAGCCAAATTGGAGGAGGGTTTTTAACAACCAGTCTGCCCTCCACACACACACAAAGTAATGCCTGATGGGGGTTCTGCAGGGTTGTGGGGCATAATGGAAGGTGGTTTTAGTGGGTAAAAATCCCACACACTGTGAAGCAAGGGCTCCACAGTGTCTTTTGAAGATTTCCATCTGCCCTAACACACACACACCACAGTTTCCTTTTGACAGTATCTTATTCATCATAACCATGATGTGTCATTCATAAAACATGCTCCAGCCCTGCATTTGGTATCCTTCTCTGCCAGTAACAGCTTCATTTTAATTCAGTATGTGACTGTTTCTTTGGAGATGACTTTTAAAGGGTTCAAGACTGATGCAGCAAGAAAAGTGGGAAACTCACCCTTCAGCTGCACTTTTCTGGACAAGGACCACATATATATATATTCTATCTGAGGGAAAAGGCAAGAGGAGAGCTCCCTGGAGTCCACATATAGAAACCACACAAGCGTGTAATCCTAATTAGCAAAAACGTTTGAGAGCCAGTTGAACTGAGACTGAGCCATCTGAGGCTGTGTTGAATCCAAAGCCCTCCCAGCCTTGGGAGGCTGGAAATTACTTGGGATTTCCCTGCTCTTGGCCTAGCTTGGTGCCAACTTAGTGGCTGTGAATCTAGCCTGAGAAGAGTTTGGATCTAGTGTACCTCAGTTCCTCTCCTCCTTCTCCTTCTGCCACTGCTAACTGATCTCAGCCAGGACTACAGCTGTGTCAGCAGATGGTTGGTTTGAAAGATCTGAGATCAGCTAGGCCAGGGCAGTTGAATTGGCAAAGGGGCTTCTGCCTATCCTAAACCCACTTCAGTGGACATTTATTTGAATTCAGATTGACAATTGGTTTCTTACCTCAACATGGCCAGCAAGATTGGATCTTCCACTGTAACTAAAGGCAATGGACTAATTTAGGAGATAGGGTGTGGTGCTGAGAAAAAACACCTGGAGAGCCCATTCATTTCTACATGAAGTACTTGTATCACTCTTCTAGTGGTAGGAATAGAGCAATGCATTTTAAATCACCAAGCAACAGGATATCTATACATGTGATGGAGACATAGGTATTTTACATTACTTTCCCCAGAATCAACACAGCTTTCCATTTTCTGAAACAATTAACACCATGTTAGTCAGAGAGCCAGGGAGTATTTCACTCTTCTAACCATTTATTTTGCAGCAAAGCAATAAAGAATGCTGTTATCCCCATCATTATGAGCCAGGCTTGTAATCAATTTGATACAGAAGAATTCCCCTGGAAGATAGATTTAGAAATTAAAATTAAGTATTTCAGAGAATCCAAGAAACATGATTATCAGAGGCAGGGAGGGTTTTGTGTTACTAAAAGGCATTCACATTTTTTCCTGATAAACATTTCATTTAAAAACAGTAATTTTATGAAATAATTATTCTACAACTCCTGTGTCTCCCTCCCTCCCTCCCCTATTACACACTCAGACAAATATATTACAGCATTGTTAAAAATATAGAGGTCATGTTAAAGCAAGACTAATGGAGACTGTCTAAGGGGAGCTGGAACACAGTTTGGGCTAAAAGTATTACCGAAGTTAAAACTACACTGCATCTCTTTAGTAATGAATAGAGCAAAAGTTAGGCAATGGTAAATTTTCCCTGTAGGAATGTTATTGCAACAGATGGTCTCCAAATATGTGACTTATGCAAAGTGCACCATGTGCCAGCCATTTTTATAATAAAATCTTAACTAAAGAAAATGGCTCATTACAATTATAGACCTTAATTGCCTGCATAGTTACAATAGAACATCTTTTGAACATCGAATTAAACAAAAAAGAGAAATGTTAATGAACCCAGTACCTAGCTAAATGGTGCGTGACAGAGAGTAATAGTATATTTTTCTAAGGATTCTTCAAAGCACAATCATCTCCACTCAAATAGCTTAAATTGTTCTTCTAAAATGTCTTCTTTGTTTCATTTCTCTTGCTCATTTTGATCATGCTGCCGATTGCTCTATGATTAAATGGCAAATATTACTATACTTGCATTTGCTTTAATTAGTGAAATTTCCACAAAATATAAATCTGGGAGTCATACAATAGATTAGGGAATGATGCACATATGGAACACTAAAGGCCAATGTACACTGTTGTTTTTTATTAGTACAGGAATATCTACTTGACTCGTGTAAGCACATCATACTCCCCTCACCTTTGTTTCCTCAGTAGTTTATCTATTCCTGAAATACTTTAAGATGTCTTCTCAGCACCTGCAGGTTCTCTCTAATACTGATGTTCTATGTGATCCCATTTAGTGATAGCATTTCTCATGACACAAGAGCCTATTCAGTCATTCTCAAAGTGTGCTGTACCAAATTGAAGGAGGTGCACTTGAGCCTATAGCCCCCCCCCCCCATGGAGGGTGTTAGGGTAAGTCTTCACCTCACACCCTAACTGGTTGCAAGGCATATTGTGTGTGATGCCTTTAAGACCCTATTGCAGAGGCACACAGATGTTGGGAATTTTCCCTGGTGTATTCTGTGGTCTAGTGTATATAGGCCAAAGCAGAGATGCAAACGTTAGCTTCAATGCTCATCTTGCTCTAACCAAGCTCCAATGCTTGACTTTCTCTGCCATCAGTCTGGGTGAGGAATACTGTGAGTCGCAGGACCTACTACAAGGACTGAACCTCTACTCTGCTCCTGAAGATGGTATTTGCCTTTTATGCCATATATGCTTGCTGAACAAGAAAGGACTACTCGGGGTAAGCTCTCCATCAAGGAGGACAGAAGCTTTAAAGCTGCTTGGTTTTGCCTGTGATTGCAGCTTGCATTTACCCTGCTGGAATGGACTACTACTATTGATCTGTATAGACTTGTATATATAGCACAACTGAACTGACCCAGTGAGGTCAACTGAGAAACTCAAGAGACTTATCTGCTTTGTGTTATAGTTATTTGCACTGTATATACTTGCACCTATTTGCTTCCTGAGTAAACGTGATTTGAGTTCTTCACCTGCACCAAGACCTGTCTGTCTGTCTTTCCCCCCAGAGAGAGGACCACCTTGCCAGATGTGCACCTGTTTCTGGCCGCTGAATGCCATTCGGCTAACAGTTTACACCAACAGAGGGAAATGTTCTGCAGAGAAGATCTCTCTACATTAGTTGAAGGTCAGATGGTAGATATCATAGAGGCTCTCAGACTCAAAAGTACCATCCTTTCATTGGTAAAAGGGCTTCCAGAATGTGATGAAGAACCCCTCAGCCAGCATGTCCACAGAAGAAAAAGAGTGGATCATATGCTGATTTTTTTTTCTTGTGCACTTCACTTCTTCTGCGCTGGTAATGATGGGTGTAGGATTTTGAGAGTTGTAATCTGAAAAAAAGAACTTGTTCAGTACCCTGGTCCTCCCAAATGCTGCAATCACAGTTCCATACTACCTAGTGCATTCATTGGACAAGTTTTCTATTTCACTGCGAACGTTTCCCCAAACAAAATGAGCAAACTGTTCTTCCTCTAGATGAGGGAGTGGTACAAGAAAAGATTCTCAAATCTTGAAAGTCTGACCTGAAATTTTGCAATTATCCTTAGATGTAGAAAGAGAAAGGGAATTTGATAATTTGACGTGACACTTCAGAGATATAGATTTAGACAGGTGACTGAGGCACATATAGAGGGAAAAGTACAGAACTGTACATTTAGAAAATGTGCAAGACTAGGGGAAAATGTATATTATTTGAAAAAATCCCCACTAATATGGTCTAGTCAGAGAAGTGAAAATCTGTGAAGTATGTGCATTGGGGAAAATGAGTACCAGAAAAACATACCCTGTCAACAAAATGAACACAAAAGGACCCTCTACTCATGGTACATCTCCATGGCTTGACTTTCCGGGCTTCTTATCATGTTGAGAGCCCTCACTGGTAAATACAGCTCTCCTACTAAGATTTAGTTCTCCACATGAGAGGCCTAGGACAGAGATGGTATGGCTCATGGGTTGAAAGTAATCTCTTTCAATTGAATGAACAGTTATGTCTTCTGACTTTCCTGATTCTCCAACACACTTCTGATGAGCTGCTTGATTCCACAACAACTGAAGCTAGCTGTCTTGTTGCTAACTTTACTTCACTCAGATGTGTTCTTTTTCTCTGCCTAAAAAAACTGTTAGGATTGAAGCCAAAATCTGGTACACCTAGAATCTGCTGCAATTATCTGCAAGATGGGAATGGAGGAGGAGAAAAGATCAAACATTTCTTATTGAAATGCTTCATTTGCCTCACTAGAACAATGAATGTGCTACAATCTTTTTGCCTGGTGTTAGTATTTTATTTATTTATTTGTTGGATTTATATAACCTCCCTTTTTGCCTAAGTGACCCAAGGTGGCTCACAACATTAGTTAAAACCAGTGGTGGGCTCCAAATAATTTTACTACCACACTGTGGGTGTGGTATGGTGGGCATGGCCAGGGGGAAAGCCCAAATTAGGACTACTTTATTTCAAAACTCTGATGGGTGCAGCCAGTCAGAATTTCTGCTACCGGTTCTGATGAATTGGTGCGAACCTGCTGATGCCCACCACTGGTTAAAACCCATACCCAATACTAATTTAAAAAATAGTAGTTGCTAGGGGAGAATGGGCCACGGCTGTAAAGGATGGAGGAATGATCATCATGCACAGCTTGTAACTTACTAGGGTGGTGTTTGCAAATTTTGATTCCTCTTAGCTAGAATGTTGTATGTAGCTGAAAAGTAAACAATGACTTTCAACACATATCGAGCTTTAGGACAACAGCTATCACATATGGAAGACTCTTGATTATATGATTTTTCTGTGTAACATTATCAGTATATGAAAAGGTGAGCATATATTTGCCCTGCCATTAGGCAGCTTCAGGCAGCAGATTCTGTCTGTCATGAAAGACCGCAAATTGATGGTTTACATGATATACATACTTCTCCATTATTTTTTGTTGCTGCTGGGAAGGGAGAGAGGTGCTTGTGGAAAGTTCTTCTGATGCCCAACTAACTTAAGCTGAGTAAGCAGGAGTGAGGGACCACCAGGCTGTAAAATATGCCAGGCAAGCTGTTAGGTGAACTTACCTGTACCCTGGCTGTGGCAGCATCTTACACAATGGAGTATAATGTCATGACCACTAGGTGGGAAGACACAGTCCTGCATTCAGCACATGTGCCACTGAAAATGATCTCTCTATGGCTCTATCTGCAATATCAAACCTAGATGATCATTGAGGAGACATGTTGTGTGTGTCCAGAGACAAACAAACTGATGTGTTAAGCCAAAGAACACAGTGATTTGCAGGAAAAAAAATCAGAGTAATGCGACAAAATGGAAATCACCTCAGGGAACCACAGTCAGCAGTGTTTAAAATATTTATTTATCTGACTGCTGCATGTCATACCGCAATGGCATGCATGACTTGAATGAAATGAAGGGAAGTGACGTATAACTAGAGCAAGGAGAGTTGCATGAGAATGACACACAAGTAGTGCAAACGAAAATATTTGTGTAAATAGTGAGTTAGGCACCGATAAGTATTATATATATAAGAGAAAATGCTGCCATAAACTTAACATGTGTTTTCATTTGAATTTACCTGCTTAGGTATAATCTAAAGCACTTACTTTTAGACAAAAGTTAGAATCAGGCAGCAATAAGATTCCTGTCTAATGCTACAAGAAGAAATGCTACTCTTCAGTTCTCTGAGTGCGAGATAATTGAAGAGACAACAGGCCTATTGGCTGTAACATTTCCCACCCATTGTAAATATGTGAAAATGTTGCAGTCAACCAATTGTCCCTAACCTGCTAGGAAAATGGTTAACACTATAAACTCCACCATCTCTAGCTAAGAATAAATGAAATTATAGTCTCAGTCATTCCCTATATAACCAGATGGAGGATTCTGTAATAACAACAACAACAACAACAACAACAACCAACAACAACAACAACAACCAACATCACCATCACCATCACCTGGAATAATTGATTGAACCCAAATGGAATTAGACAACTTGGCCAAAAAACAAGGAAACTAATGACCATGCATCATGCCCTGCACCCAAAAAGTGATGTTGATCGTCTGTATTTAGGAAGAGCTGAGGGTGGGAGAGGACTCCTACAGGTGAAACAGACAGTAGAGGAAGAAAACATAGCTTGAATGATTACATTAAGAAAAGTAAAAGCCTATACTTCAGGAAGTGAACAAAGGAGGACTTTTGAAAACAGTGAAGGAAAAGGCTGAATACAGAAAGGAAAGGATAGAAAGTTGAGCTGCAAACTGGAAAAACAAGCCTATGCATGGTCAATACTTGAAAAGCATAGAAAGCAAGGCTGACCCAAAGCTGACATGGGGATGGTTAAGAGCAGGAGTTTTGAAGAAGGAAATGGAAGGATTCATTTTGGCAGCTCAGGAACAAGTTTTGCCAACAAATTGCATGAAGACAAAAATACAGCACATATCCAACAATAGCAAATGCTGGCTTTGTAATGAAAAGGATGAAACAGTAGATCATCTGATCAGTGGATGCAGCAAAATTTCACAGATTGATTATTTGCAATGCCAAAATAGGGTTGCAAAAATTATTCATTGGAAAACTTTGCCAGAAACTTGGATTTGAATGCAGTAAAAATCATTGGGAGCATCAAGTAGAGAATGTTTTAGAAAATGAGAGAGTCAAGATCCTGTGTGACTTTAAAATTCAGACAGATAGAATCTGCCCACAATTTGTGGAAAAGAAGAAAGTATGGTTTATTGACATTGTTATACCAGGGGATACACGAATTGAAGACAAACAACTGGAGAAAATCATAAAATATTGTGATTTGCAAATTGAAGCTGAGCATCTATGGTGGAAGAAATCTGTTGTTGTATCCATAGTGATCGGAACCCTTGGAGCAATACCTAAAAGACTCTCTAGATATTTGGAAATTTTGGGCTTATCTGATTTGAACATCCTAACTCTCCCAAAAACAACTCTACTAGGAACTGCATATATACTCAGACGTTACCTTAACAGTTCTTAGGTCCTTGGTTAGGGCTTGAACTGTTAATTTTATACCAGTCTTTGATTGTGACTGTAAGGGTAGATTTTGACGATGATGATGATAATGTGTCATTGTCAGTTATGGCGACCCTGTTCCACAGCCAGATACCTAAACCAGTGAGCTATAGTAATGGATCTACTTCCACTCTAGCAGTGAGAGAAGATGTGGAGCTTCATCATGAAGATTTGGAGCACAACCACCTAAGTGGATCTTGTAAAGATTCCACAAATTGAGATGCATAAAATTTAAAGTGTTTTAACATGATGCTTGATATGTAATCACATTGCAATGCTTTGCCTAATTTAAGGTTTAATTTTAGCAGCCAGCTAGAATCCATTTTGAAGTGTTTGCTTCATTTTAGCAGACGCAGCCTTTTTCTTTTAGAGAAATTTATTTTGCTGGCTAGTGGCAAACACTGTACTGTACTCTGAGGAGTCAACATCTAGCAAGAATGCAAGCTGTAACAACATGTTTGGGTTATGGGGTAAAATTCCCTCCACAAGGGGAATTTCCAAGCCAAGATATGGAACCAGGTGCAGAGACCTGAATCATATTCTTGGGGTGCTTTGTGTTCCGTCAATCACAGCATTGATGCATGGACAACACACATTGAATTTCAAAGGTTCCCATGAGAGCCCTATAAAAGGGATCTTAATGTAAACAAAAGGAACATGATCATCATCATCATCTGACTGAAGAAACTTGATCATGAAAAGGTTAGGATTCCATTAGCCATGCTGTCTGACTGAACCCATCAGTCTATTTTATGCTATTGGTGGCTTTGCTGCATAAGAACTGCTTATTCTATGCTTTGAAAATATTCTATCTTTTTTAGAAATGCACCCCCAGTTGAATCAAATAACTAGGATGAATATCTATATTTCTATATGCTTGATTTGTTCTATATCTGGACAATAAAACTACAAAAGAATTCTCTTTTTCTGAGTAAGTTATTTAGATCTCCCAAACTACAACTGGGAGTCTGGAAGGGGTAGAATTACTAACTTGCACACACTGAACCATTGTTCAGCAACGCAGGAACAAGCTCAAAGTAATGCCGGCTGCAATGATACAAGGAGCCGATACCGAGGTGAGGAGTAGAGGTATGCCTCATCCCACACATTCCTGCCTTAGCAATTCAAGGCCAACTAGCTGTCCCCTGTATGTATGGGTAAACAAGGGGTTCTGTTCTCATGAGAAATATGTCCTCCAAGGTGTGGTCAGCCTTAATCTCAAACGGAACATTAAATTGCCACTTGGGCCAGATGAGAACCTTCCTTATTACTCTCACTCTGCTTGGGAGAGTATTTACCTTGCCTCCTTAAAGGAGATGTTTACCCAGATCTCGCTGACCGGAATAGAGATGGCCGTTGCCTCTGTGTGCGCCCTGAGTTACCAGCGGAAAACTAAGGTAGAAGCATGGCATCCGGTTTCCACAGGTCTCAGTTGAGATATAATTTTGTGAATTATAAAAGCAGCTCCCAAAGATACTTGTCCAAAATATAAAGTACTGCAGCTGCTTACAAAAATTAAAATGCTTTGTATTGTATTCAATGTTGGGCAAAAAAATATGGAATATCTCCATCTCCATGTAAAGAGACTGAGGAAAATAATTTGAATAATATGAGCTGTAGTGAGTCTTTGAAATTTAGGAAGAAGACAAGGAACTCTGAAGGTGGACACCATTCACCTCTTTGGAGTTTTTAGATGTTTCTGTTGAAGGCTGAGGAAAAGAAAAATGTAGGGGTTTCCTAACATTCAGCAGAAACACTTGGAAACACATACACTCTGGTATGCTTGTACAGACTAACACAGCTACTACTTCAAAAATTTCTTCTTGGGAAAACTTTAATGGTTGGTGTAGTGAGTCTGTTGGAGAGGGGGCATCACACCACCAGTAGAAATAGCTGCAGAATTGGCTTTTTTTTACAGAACAAAAAGCTCTCTTTCTTCTATTATTTCTTTCTGCCTGACCCAGAAAGTTAGCCTTAGTTGTTCCTTAAGGAAAACTAATTATATGAGCCCCTTAAAACTCCTTTTTATGTCTTTTTTACTTTCTTCTACTCTTTTATTTGTCTCTATTGCCAGAAGCTGTCAAAGAAAGTAATCTTGCACGATAAAATGGAGATTAAAGACAGGCTAGTTCTGTAATTTAAAAATAATAATCCAGGTAGTATATTTTAAAGACATCATGCATATCAGCAATTTATAATTTGAAAAAAAAAAGGAGATAAACCTCTAAATATAAATTGGAAATTCAAGGGACAAATATTTTTGAGGCACACTCTCTTCTCAGCTCTTTTTCTCTCTGTCTGTCTTTTTAGGAAAATACAAATTCTTGCTGAAGATTTAAGCTATTATAAAATCTATTATTGTAACTGAAACATTCTAGGTTCCATGTCTACCTATGTTATGTATATGAGCAAAGGGCTTCTGAAGTAATTATTTTAACAGCGCCATGTGGAGCAAATACGACAAATCCATAATTCCACTAAATCTGATACCACACTAGTGCCCAGGTATAACTGCAACAGGAATTTCCCACTCTGTTGTGCTGCCTTCCGTGCAACCTGAAAACTTTATTCAGAGTTGCTTTCCAGGGGAAGTTTTAAGAATTCACAGGATGTTTTGCAAGGGACAGGGGAATGCCCTACTCAGTGGATGGAAGCAGTTCTGCAACTTGATTTAGGCTTTTGGAATAGAATGAAATTGTAAGAAAGAGCATCACTTCACTGCTATATAATGTAGTTAAAGAATGATGACTGTAAATGTCACAATGACAACTTTTTGTAAAGTTAATTCCTTTGAAAAATGTGTTGCCAGGCTCAGGGTGGATATTCATTCACAACTGAACCCAGTGTAGAGTGATGGATAGAGTGATAAACTAGGACTCAGAAAATCTAGGTTGGAATGCCCTATCAGCCATGGAGACCTGCTGTAGAGTGATATTGGTGAAAACATTCTGTCCTCACTTTAGCTCTGTGAGTTAATCAGACTAAAAAAAAATGACTACCCTTAAATCACACAACAGCCTTCATGGCTTCATGGGAATATCTAGTCTAACTGAAAGACCACACTTGGCTTTCAATACTGGGATTTGAGAGGTATGTGGAACATATCTAAGAGTATCAGAGAGTAAACAAAATAAAATAGCAAAAAAGATGAAAATGTTGCTGTTTTGTTTACTCATTGATATGTTTGCACAGACAAACATGGCTACTGCTTCAAACATACCTAAGAGTGTGTGTGTACATGCATGTGTGTGTGTGTGTGTGTGCGCGCGTGCATGCATGCATGCTTGGGCATTCACACACTCATGTGTGAGCGGAAAATTTTTCAAGAAGCAGAAAATTTTTCAACGCCCCCTTTGTGAAAATCCTGCAATTGCATTCCTTTTATTAAAATTAAAATGACTAATGCAAAAAAAATGCTTAAATGCTCTTTTGTGTAAATACGTTTATTTCAAAATGCTGTAAATATGTTTATTTATTTTAATGCTCTTTTTATTTTTTTGCAAATGCTTTTTTATGTTTAAAAATTCTTTATTTTATTCTTTATTACACTAAAAGAGTAATATCAATGAAACATACTTGATTATGTCAGTGGGATGGTTGTGCTTGATGGTTCAGAGCCAGTTTCTGAATGTTCAGTTCAATATTGTTAGAGAGATGAAGGCGTAAGTCCCCTCTTTCCATGATTTGGAGTCAACTTCTCTTTTTTGCAATTAGATCAGACACAGCACTGAATCCTTGCTCGACAAGGTAGGAGGAAGGGAAGGTAATTAAAACATTTTTGACGATGGTCCACAGTCCTGGGTAGAAGTTACTAATATTACTTTGAAGCCAAAATTCTGTGAGACGATCACCATTCTGGAAGCCGGCTTTCAAAGTTTCATTAGTTCAAAGTTTGACCAATTCCTCCTGAATCTGAACCTCTGCTGTCTCAATATTCATAAAAGGGTTAATGACCCATTGAGGGACTTCCAGGGACAAAATATCCTCAAAACGCTCAGAAAAGTCATTGTGTGAAGACTCAAGGTGTTGACAGTAAACTTGTGTTTCATCGAAGGGGATTTCACTGCACTTATGCAAATCCGACAAGATTGGAAACTGGCTGAACTCGTTGTGACCAAAATTCTGCTTCCACAGTGAGTTTTTTTTATTTTTTAGGAAGGCAGAAATAACAGATTTTGTTGTGATCAAATTGAGCTTTTCACCTTGAAGCTGCAAATTAATTCCATTGAATTTTGTGAATAAATCGGCCATGTAAGTAACATCAATCTTAAATTGTAACAATCTGTCTCTCAGAGCTACATCTTTCTCTTCAAGGAACAGAGTCAAAAAAGATTCCAGAACTTATTGATGCAGGCATCTTTGGGGAGCCAGCAAACCTCGGTGTGTAGAAACAAGCGATTGAATTCTTCATCATTGTCCTTACACAGCTGCCAGAATAATCGATTGTTGAGAGCATTACTGCGAATTTTGTTCACAGCAGAGATGACATATTGTAATGACTGATGCAAACGATCACTGAGGTTTTTTGCAACTAAATGCTGTCTATGGATCACACAGTGAACAGCTAAAATACCTGGTACCTCTTTCTTCAAAAGGGCGATGAACACACGATGACGACCAACCATGGCAGGAGCTCCATCGGTGGAAACCGACATAATGTTCGCAAGAGGAATATTTTTCTCTTGAAATAATCTTTGACAATATTAAAAATAGATTCACCTTTAGTATATGCAATCAAGCTTCTTGCAAAAAGCATCTCTTGAATAATTTTTCCTTCCTTCACAAACCAGACATATGCTAACAGTAAAGCCTCATTAGTACTTGGCAAGGTTGAGTCATCAACCTGAAGAGAAAAATCGGTGGGTATCAAAAGTTTGCATAAGGAAGCTTCAACATCTTCAGCCATCTCATCAATTCGTTGTCGCACTGTATCATTGCTTTATAACATTGGATGTGGCTGGATGGTGTAAAACCGTTTCTAAAACTTCCTTCACAGCCAGCAGTATCAACTCTTTGCTGATGGTATGAGCTTTCCCCGATTTAGCAATTAATTTTAGCAATTAATTAAGAGGCTATCAAACCATCGTCACATTTTTTTGATGAGGTTGCTAGAAAGCCAGAGACAGACAGTGCCTTCAGAAACTTGTCCCTGATGTTCGTGAAAAATGACAAATCTTTATTTTGTTTGTCAGGATGAATTTTTTGCAGATGCTCCTGCAAATGAGATGGTTTCATTGCCTCATTAGATAATACTTTATTACAAAGTAAACACATGGGTAGTTGCGAGTTTGACAGCGAAGGAACAAATCCGAACTTCAAGTATGTGGAACTGTATTGATGACACTTCTTTTTATTAACCAACATCGTTGGTGGCTGCAAAATATGAGGGAAAGGTAACTATTTCTCAAAATTAATAATTCAGGACCACGATAAAGAACTAATAAGCGCACTTACCTAGCCGACTGGCCAAATAAACAATGAAAGTAAATCAAAATGGAAATGAAGTGAACGAAAAGCAACACAAGAAACATGGGTCAAATCAAACTTTCATATTGAAAGGATGCTCAATGCACACGCAGCGATTAATCATTCAGGAAAACAGCTGACGCATGCGCTGTGCTGGTTGGGATCGGAGAAGAATTGTTGTGTCGAGTTCTTCAAGGCCATCTTACCTAGAATACAAATTTGTCTCACCATTCTTAGAAGTGCGTGTGGGGAGCCATCGCGTAAGTTTGTTTTAAAATTAAGTTCAAATGCCAAAAATGATCATCGCCCCCCTACTGCCCCAAACATGCCCACCACCACCCCTACCACCCAAAACAAGTTCACCGCCCCTAAGCATCCTCCCACCGCCCCCTGGGGGGCAGTACCGCCTCCATTGAGAACCATTGATATAGCATGTTATATAGCACAGTATGGGTGCATTTTACTTCTACTTCCGGGAGCAATGAGGGCAGCGTGGGCCGGATGAATCACAGTAAACTCATTCGTATGGATTCATGAGGGCTTGGCTTCTGGGAACTGAAGTCCAAGAATATTATTATTATTGTTGTTGTTGTTAGGTTTATTTCTATACCGCCTTTCTTCCCCAACAGGCAACTCAAGGCGGTTCACAACAGTAAAATAAACACTAAAACAAAATACAGCATTACAATATCAAAACAAATAGCAATAACAATACAATAATCAGCAAAATAAAAGATAAATACATACAAAATAATACAACCAAATCCATATAATCAATAACATAGTAACAACAAATAAGATCCCCAGAGATACAATGTACAACAGATCATAAGCCCATACAGTGCGATACAAAGTGCCTTGGCTTTTCCAAATCAGTAGATGTCTGTTTCAGTGAGCTGAATAATAAATTTCAGAAGCAGCCACTTTTAAGTAATATGGAATAGAGCCGAAAATGGCCAGTTCATTCTCCATAGTTACCAAATTCCAATATCACAACCACCTTGTCAATATCACAACCACCTTGCCTCTTATGGGAGAGCAAGGCAGTATTAAATAAAAGCGTAAACCTTCCCCTTGGGCCTTGGCCTATCAGTTTATGATTCAGAATGCTCTAAGAACAGTATACAAAGGCCAACATCTTCCAGAAGTGTTTCAGTAATCCTAAGATTTAAATGTTTTAGGTGTATTGATTAATAATTGCAACAAAAAGAAGAATGGACCCTGGCTTCTTCCTTGATTTTTAGGCTGACCTATAAGGAAACACACACAGTGGTTAAACAGCTATACTGCAATCAAAACTGCTGATGTTGTGAGTTCGATCCTTACCAGGATCAAGGTTGACTCAGCCTTCCATCCTTCTGAGTTTAGTAAAATGAGTACCTAGCATGTTAGGGGTAAAATGTGAATTACCTTGTGAACCACCCAGAGAGTGCACTATGCTATGGGGTGGTATAATTGTAATTGCTACTGCTATTCTTTTAATTCCATCAGAGCATTAGCATATTATAGACCCTTAGGGAGTTATCCTTGGGTAATTTTCTTGAATTTGTTCCGAGCTGTGACAATCCGCAAACATGAAACTACATTGCAAATACAATTTAATATGGGAACACATATGCAAGCGCGGCGCCAAAATGGCCGCCGCGCTCTTTGCAGCCCCCCCCCACTGGACTTGGACATCCGGGTAGTTAGGGGGCGTGGCCAGCACACTTTAAAAGGGGTGGCCACGAGACAGCCGCGCTGCCATTTTGCGAAGCGACGGAGAGGAGAAGTTTTTCCCCAATCGCTCCGTCGCTCTTCCTTTAGCTGGGAAGCCTCCTTTAGGCAGCGGTTTCTTCTTCGCTTCTTTTCTTCGGCTTCCCTACGATCTCCAGCAATGCCTTCCAAACAGAAGGCGATGGCGAATGCGCTTCGCGCTTCACGGAGGCACCAGCTGGGTCGGAGGACCGCGACTGCGCCCCCTCAGCAGGCCCCCTTTCCGGGGGCGCCCACCGGGACCGGTGGGATGGGGTCGATTGCTCCCTGGCCCAAGGCTGGGCAGCCTCAGACCGGCCCTGCAGGGGATGCGGCCCCCGGCCCGCAATTAGTGGCCACAGGCCCGGGCCTGGCACAGAGCCAGGCTGGGCCTTCGGGCCTTGGCATGCAGCTTCCACCGGTGGGCTTTAACCAAGGGGGTTGGCTGGGTTCCCTTCCCTGGCAGGGCATGCCCCCGGCCCCTCTGGGGCCGGTGGTTGGGGCATGGCCATATGCGGGCCCCGGGGTCCAGAGACCTGGCCTGGCACCAGTGACCGGTGGGCCAGCCGGCCCTTTGCCCCCCATCAGCGTTGGGGGCTATGTAAACGTTGATGCCCTACTGGCCCGCGTAGCGGCCCTGGAGGCATCTTTAGGGGTAGTTAATCCACCCGGGGCACCTTTTGGTTTACAGGTCAACTCAGCGCCTGCCGGTCCTCGGCAGGCGGCCGAAAGGGTTGAGCTGCCTGAGGCAAGTAGGTCGGCGCCAGCCACGGCCTCGCAGCTCCCCACGCAGCAGATGCCGCCAGCAGGTAGTGGTCAGGCCCCATCTACGAGCTCGGTTGCGGTCGCGAGCTCCGACGCCCGCAGTGGGCCGGAACCCCTGGTGGGGGCGGCCCATGGGGGTGCAACTTGTGAGTATACGGTCCAAGCTAGTGCACCCACACCACAACCCACAACGGGGGGAGGTTTACAGTGGCCGTGGCCTCGCCTGGCTGGGACGGCGGGTCAGCCGCCGCCGGCCCATCAGGGAATGGCTCCAACACTCCAAGGCCCTTCTTGGGGCGGGGTACCCTGTCCTCCGGGGAACTTACTGGGGGTGGCGGGGCTGGTCCAGGCTCCTTTCATGGTGCCCAGCACTGTCAATGTTCCAGTGTCGGCCTTGCCGACAGCAGGTTATTCATTGCCCCTCGGGGATCACCTGGCCCAGGCCACCAAGGAAAAGATCTGGCGGGGGGAGTATGTGGACATTTTCTCCCTCTTGAATAGAGAGCCCACCAAAGAGGAGAGGGAGGGGCAGGACGAGAAGGACAAGGAGCAGTCTCGTCGACGTAAGCCGCCACGCACGTGGGCCAACTGGTTACCCGCGTACCTCATATACATGGCGGTGTACCTCAGGGCCCGGCCTGACCTGGCAATTCCGATGGTTCAGTATTTGGACAACATATACCGGGCGAAGGTTGATTTCCCTGGCCCGTCGTGGTTGGCTTACGACGAGGAATTCCGTATGAGAGTGCCCCTACACCCAGAGATGAGGTGGGATGAGCCCTGCCAGAAGCTGTGGCTTCTGTACATGACCCCCACGCGCCCTGCGCCAGGGGAGAGGTACCATTGTGGACATGCGGTCCAGCGAGCTGCTCCAGCCCAGGCACCCCGCCAGGTGGCGGGGCAGGGGGTTCCAGCCCGCCTGCTGTGTTGGAGCTTCTCGGCCAATGGTGCGTGCAACAGGAAGCAGTGCCGATACAGGCACGAGTGTCCCTCTTGTGCTGGCCCCCATGCCACCTCCGCGTGTCCTAGGGCAGGCGGACTGCGGGGCAGAGGTAGAGGTGAACAGGGAGTAGGCAGAACTGCCGCGGAGGGAGCTGGTCAAGCAAAAGGCCCCCTCCCCAATTAATGTGGACATGTTGGAGCATTGGCTCACGATGTACCCGAGGAGGGCAGACGCAGCTTACCTGCTTGAGGGTTTCCAGCAGGGGTTTCACATTCCTTTCACGGGGGTCATGTCCCCTCAAGATGCACCCAACCTGTTATCACTCAGGGGAAGGGAGGAGGTGGCTGCCATGAGCATTGCTAAGGAGGTTGCTGCTGGCAGGGTCGCTGGCCCTTTCCCTGTCCCACCATTTCCCAATCTCAAGGTTTCCCCATTGGGGTTAGTGCCCAAGAAGTCACCAGGGGAGTTCCGTTTGATACACCACTTGTCTTACCCGGCTGGCTGTTCGGTCAATGATGCTATCCCTGACGACCTTTGTTCGGTCAGGTATACATCTTTTGACCAGGCCCTGCGCATGGTGCGCTCATGTGGCCCGGGTGCACTACTGGCTAAGTGCGACATTAAGTCAGCATTCTGTCTTCTGCCAGTGCACCTGGGCGACTTTGAGCTGCTGGGTTTCAAGTTCCGGGGTGAATTTTATTTCGACAAAGCCATGCCTTTTGGCTGCTCCATTTCATGCTCAGCATTTGAGCGCTTCAGCACCTTCCTGCAATGGGCCTTTGTTCGCAGGTCAGGGTCCCGGTCTGTAGCCCACTACCTCGACGATTTCTTATTCGGGGGTGAACGGGGCTGGGACAAGTGCACGCGTCTCCTAAATACATTTCAGACGCTAATGAAGGAACTCGGTGTCCCTTTAGCGCCCGAAAAGACCGAGGGCCCTTCAACCAAGCTCACATTCCTGGGGGTTGAGATTGACACGGTCGTGCAAGCATCCAGGTTACCTGTTGATAAGGTTTCATGGATCGTTGCACTCATTTTGGACTTGCTGGCAAAACGCAAGGTGTCCCTTTGGGAGCTCCAGGTGTTACATGGTCACCTCAATTTCGCTTGCAGGGTCGTCGCACCTGGCAGAGCATTTGCTCGACGCTTGTGCGATGCCATGGCTGGCTTTGCCAGGCCCGACCACAGGGTCCGACTGAACAAGGGCATGAGGGCTGATATGCTCATCTGGCTTCAGTTCCTGAGGGAATTCAACGGGGTGTCCTTTTGGAGGTCCGACCTTTTGGTTTCCCCTCGTTTTCAGGTTCAGTCAGATGCATCAGGGTCCCTGGGTTATGGGATTTACTTTGAGGGGAAGTGGGCCTACGGCAGATGGCCGCCAGCCTGGTGGGGCACGGATCGTTTGCGCGATCTCACATACCTGGAATTTTTCCCCATTCTGGGAGCTTTGATGCTATGGGGCGAGGAGTGGGCCAATTCGGTTGTCCATTTCTGGTGTGACAATGCGGCAGTTGTACACATTGTCAACTCACAGACGTCAAAATCTCCCAGGGTTATGGAACTGGTTCGCCAGTTTGTGTTGCGCAGCCTACGCCTAAATGTGCTTTTTAGGGCCAGACATGTTCCAGGTATTAATAATGATATTGCTGACGCTTTGTCCTGCCTGCAGATCCCCCGGTTCTGTGCCTTGGCCCCGGATGCAGAGGAATTTCCCTCGCCGCTCCCGGACGAGATATGGACGCTTGGCAAGGAGAGGTGAACTGGGCGATCGGCATGTCGCTCGCCCCCCGCACGCGTAAGGTGTATAACCATGCATTCAGTTCATTCAGGGCCTTTTATGCCCGATCACGGCTGCCTGAAAGTTGGCCCATCCCAGTGGCTCACGTCCTCCAATTTATGGTTTACTTACATGCCCAGGGCTTAGCCCCCCACACCATAGCATCCAGGCTGTCAGCGCTGGCATTCATAGCCAAGGTGGGTGGTTTTGCTGACAGCACAAATGATTTTCGCATAAGACATGTTTTGGAAGGGTGGGTGCGGGAACGTGGGCGCAGCCCGGACGACCGCCACCCTATTTCTCCAGAGGTACTTACCCACCTTGCACAGGGTTGGCATGACCTGTGTTTCGACAGGTATGAGGCAACCCTGTTTCACACGGCTACTACGGTGGCCTTTTTTGGAGCACTCCGCATCAGTGAGCTGGTGCTACTGTCTAAGGCGGATGCGAGTCGTAGGGCACTGGAACTCGAAGATGTCTATGTTTCCAATGATTGGGCTCAGCTGAGGATACGCTCCTCCAAGGTTGATCAGCACGGTGTAGGCAGTGGTGTAAGACTGCTACGATGTTCCATGGCAGACATCTGTCCGGTTGGTGCCCTACAGGAGTTCCTTGCACTACGTGGTACGTACCCTGGCCCGTTTTTCTGTCACCAAGATGGGTCTCCCCTTACTAAATTTCAATTTTGGAAGGTGACCGGTAAGGCACTAGCCAGTGTTGGCCTCCCTGGGGCTCATTACGGCACCCATTCATTCAGGATAGGGGCGGCTTCCACTGCAGCGGCGTTTGGGTACTCTGGGGCTGAAATATGTAACATGGGAAGGTGGGATTCACGATGTTTTCAGTTGTATGTTCGCCCTCTTCAACAGTGAGTACCAGTTAAGTCACTGCCCTGTTTCCTTTTTTCCTCGACAGACCCTGGGTGTCGTCTTACACCGGTGACAGTATGGCTGGTGGGCCACAGCTATGTGCACAGGGCAGCGCAGTTTGCTGCGGCGACAGAGTGGGGACCCCGACTGGGACTGGGTGCATCCGCAAGTCTCAGGTGGTACGGTAAGCGCGGAATGTTATGGCGGGAATTGTTGCCATTCCTTTTCTCCATCAGGGATGCTGAACCGCCTGATGTCCTGATTATACACCTCGGGGGTAATGATTTGGGACAGGTCACGGGCCTATCGCTGAAGCATGCGATTTGCAGTGACCTGGCCTACTTGCATTATGTGTGGCCTGCCACAACCCTACTTTGGTCGGACATGATACCGCGGCACGCTTACAGGGGAGGGCTTAACCTCCAGGCCCTTGATCGGGCTCGGCGCTCGGTGAACAGGGCTATTGCCCGGTTCCTTATGGACAAGGGTTGGGGGCGCGTCATACGACACCCCACCATCAGTCTCCAAAATTATGAGCTTTACACAGGGGATGGGGTCCATCTGTCGCCGGGAGGTATGGACCTCTTGTTGGGAGATTGGCGAGCAGGCCTGTTGACCGAGCTGACGGTCGGGGGGGGGGGGGCGGTGAGCCTTTATTGAAGCCTCCCCGTGTGGCGGGTAGCACTGCTAAGGTAAACATTTATGACCCACAGGTATCCGGCAGGTTCACAATTGACTGGACAACACTAGACAGGCACAAGTTGGTTAACGTTGTCCGGTCAACGATGAACCAGGCAATGGGGTGATGGCACGAGCTAGGCAGCATGCATCACCCCGTTATTTTACAGATACGCGTCAGAGGGTGGGGTCAGTAGTTAGATTATTGACTACGGTCAACAATTTGTTTGTTGTCAACAAACAAATGGATACAAATGGATACATTGTAACCAATTGCCGTTGGCAATTTTGGGTGGAACCTTACCAGTGTTACTTCGGCCTGCTTGCCTTAAGCATTATAATTGGTTGAATACCAATAGAAATTTATAATTCGGACTAGGGCATGAATCAATAAATGTGGCCCAATGCCGTTATCCACTTTTACCAGTGTCTGAGTCCTTTATTGGGGGGTGCGCCTGCAAAGGCAGTCATGACAATTGCTTACCTTTTATCACTTTCTCTTCCTTTTACACGGATCAATCCATACACTGATAAAAAGAAAACATGTTGCATTACAAATCCTCTCTTACCCTCTCAGTCAGCAGACAGCCATATGATGATTAAACTGAAGTTACTAGTTGAGTGTAGCCCCAAGCACAGTAAACCCCTCTGCTATCTGCTGAGGACTGCTGAGACAAGAAGAAGGGAACAGTCAAGTATACAGCCTGAGGCGATCCAACATCAAATTAGAAGATTAGAACTAGAGCTGGATGTATCACTCTGTTTTCAGTTGGAGCCAGCTTTACATGTGTTAATTGAGAAGTATGTTCTGTCATATTTTTGTTCAGATTTATACAGAAAATACATACATTTAATACTTATTTTTATACACATCATATTTTATGAGCTGAGAACTGCACCACAATTGTCAGAAGAGTGAAAAATGAAGGACAGCTGTCTTCTGGTTTGAGGATTAACCCAGGATGTGAGAATGCCATCACTTGTCTTAAAAAATCTGGACCCAACAAAATCCTTGGAGCTTTCTAAGGATGGTTGGCTGTGGATTGCTGAAAATAAGAGCACCCTGCTGAATAGCTCCACAGAATTCACTTATCAGAAGGCAGAGGCGAGAAATGTTAGTTTTCTGGGTAAGAATAACAACAAATAAGTCTAAGCACAGCAATCCGAAAGCCAGACATTTCCCATCTCTACAGAATCCTTTTCTGTAAGCATCCTGGCCATCATCCAGCATCCAGCCTTCTGCACTTAAGTCCCATTAAAATCAAGAGTATTCTTGTATGTGCTGGGTTGTGGCCTTGGCGTTTGATCCCATTTGCTTGAAAGGAACCTGATCATTATGGCATTTACAACAAATGATAGATGATAAATGACAGATGGCTGATGATAAATGATTAATAGGAATGAAAAGTAGGGTTTATTAAAAACAACACCAGGCACACACTGAAGCAGCAGGAAGACAACGAAACCAGCTGTCTTCAAGTTGATTGCAGTCAAGAGAGTTGTGTGGGTTTTTGTTGTTGTTGTTGTTGTTGTCAACAAAAGCCTTTCTGATCTCAGAGGTTTGTTCCTGAAGATTGATCGGAGCTGTACAGACACAACTCACCTCTTGTGGCAGAAGCAACTCGCACATCCTTAATTCCCTGAAAATGATATGGCATTTTTGAACATAAATTGTATACATTTATGCTTGCGCAATACGATGATGTTGTGGGGGTGGAGAGGAAGTGAGGTTTTCTAAATGACAGATCCTGACAATCATTGGCAGGCAGAAATAGCAGTTTGACGTGCCACAGTAAAAAGCTACAGTACTCTGATAGCCAGAAAATAGCATCCAGTGACGAAGGGATGGCAGGAGGGGGTAGATCTGGTACGCTAAATATTATTTTTCTCTTTTATAGGCACTGGAGATAAAGAATTAAGTTTATTATCTTATATGACATGGCTGTCATTAGGAATTTAGGTTGATCTTAGGTTTTCACTTAATTTTTGTAGCATTTTAAAATGCATCTATGCCTGCAGATGGCAGAAAGATAGAGCTGGGAACCAAACCACCCAGCTGTTCTATTATTAACTGAGAAACCAAATCATTTGAGGTTTGATGACAGCAACAAAAAGTGTGTGTGTGTGTGTGTGTGGGGGGGGGGAGAGATCAAGCTAGATTTATTTTTAATAGGAATGTGAATACATACAAAATGCTATTCATTGCTAGAATGCATAGAAATATCAAAGTATGCAGATGTGCACATACTGAGAATTTATTTTCTGTAAATATTTTTAGTTTCTATATTACCCTCTCTACAGATATAATGATTTTTTTTAAAGATGGTTTTTGACTAGGTCAAAGTACACAGAGTGTAACTATTTCAGTTCTATGTGAGGAAATGTTCCCACAGTCACATGACTCTACAGGGGTGGACTCACATGATCTGGTTGACTAAAATGGGAGTGCTCATCTAGATATTCCTATCAAGCCTCTTGTTCTGTGAAATGCAGACTAAACTTGGTTCAAACCAAATCCATGGCAGCACATCCTTCCTAACTCAAGAACTGATTTTCACGATTTGTTCACTGTTGCAATATTTCATTCTTATTTACTAAAAATTAATCAACACCCATGCCAGAGCTCAGGGAAGTTCTTTCTTTTGGATTGGAGTGTCTCAAGTTTACTGAGAATGGTTTAATTTTAGTAAAACAGAGTTATGCTTAATGTCACAGTCTCAGAACCAAGGGAGCAAAGGTCCCAATCCTCATGCCCAGTGTGGCTAGTTATTGGTAAGCAATACTTAGGAGGGAAGATGAATCAATGATCTGACTCAGTAGAAGGTATATTAATTTTAATTTAATTTATTTTTCATGCTTGCATGCCACCCACTCAGGGGGACCCAACTCAGGGTGGCTCACTTAACAAACAGACACCATATACAATATCCACAATAAATACACAATAATACAGTATTCAAAATTCAATTACAAAGTACACAATGATACGATATGCAAAAATTCAGATTTATTTATTTATTTAAAATATTTATATCCCGCTTCCCTCACTCGAGAGTGACCCGAGTGACCGATTACCAAAACAACAACAAACAAGCAGTGAGTTACTTCTCCAGGTGAGCGGGGCCCAGAGCTAGGTGGATGGGAGTTTCCTCAAACCACCCAAGTGGCCACAGCTGGCCTGGTCCTCCCTCTGGCAATGACAGGGCTGGAGCCGAGCGGGCCAGTCGGAGCATCCTCTGGTCCGGAGCCAATGGCCTTTATCTTCCTCTGGGTGGGTCCTCAAATTGCCCAAGTGGCAGTTTGTGTTAAGTGGACTAGATTTGCAAATTTTTATTCATCTCTGAATAGAATGAATACTGTGCAAAATGTAATAAATACAATGCATATATTTATAGCCCAAGGGCTACAACCCCAGCTGAGGGGAACCAGGATAAGCAGTTTTACTCATCTAGAATAGTCAGCAGCATAGCACATAATGCCAGCCATAGCTGAGAATGGGAGGGCAGAACCTGGCTCAGAACATTCTGCAGCACTCTTTGACTAATTAGACAAGAAAGGTGGGGTGCGATGGTCAAATAAAAGCAGCTTTCTACAGCAAGAGAAGCGGAAGAAGGTATGAAGTTCAGCAGGGAACAGGTTAATGCAGGCCTCTTCAGGAGAATCACTTGCCAGAACCCTGGTGTCACCAGACAGCCAGTTAGTATTCAGGATCTAAGTTTTCCACTCTAGTGAGACATGAAATGTACCAGATGGCTATTACCTCAGCCACCACACAGGAGCCAGGGGAATTGTAAAGGCTGTTGTAATACTGCATTTTTACTGAGAGGGGAAATGTTAAAGTTAGCTTCCGCTAGTGCTAGAGATAGAAGGCTGGTAATTGTTCTTTTTACAAAAGCATTTTGTTGTTGTTGTTGTTTGTTTGTTTGTTATTCCCATCAATTAAAGGTGATACTAGTGAACAATAGCAATGTACCTACCACGACGATCCCTATTACAAGTCCTTGGTAAAAAACATGGAACTCCCCTTCCTTGATAACAGTGTGGTAATATCTCACCAATTCTGTACTGGGGAATGTAGGTTATTCCTCTTAGTTGACAGAGTATGAAGTAGAGAATCAGCAACAGCACTTGGAAAAGGTGACAATTTTAATTTCAAAACAGTCACCCAGCTTTCAAGCTGAACAAGATCATGTTAAGATAATATAAATATTTTGTGAGACAAACACATCTTACCTTGCAATGTGTAAACAAAAACAGAAAAAAAGTGCTGGCATCTATAGGTTACTGTAACATGTTTTATCTTGCAGTTAGAAATACAGGAACGGCATTAACACACTATTTTGATGATTATACTAATGCACAATGATTTAGCTTTCCAAAATTCTACCTTTTCATGACCTGTCAGTGTAATTGCTATTGCTACAGACATGTGTCCCTCTAAGCCAGTGGTTCCCAAAGTGGTCCCAATGCCCCACAGGTGACTTCAATTCCCAGAAGCCTAAGTCAGTATATTGGCTGATCAGTGCTTTGAGGAATTGACTTAGGCTTCTGGGAAATGGAGTCCAAGAACCAAAGTTTGGGAAACACTGCTCTAAGCACTGCAGAGTTATGTAAAACTAATTACACTATTGTTATAGTATTGTGTCCGAACCTGAAGAATGACTACTCGGAGAGAGCTGGTTCAAACAACAACATGGTTTATTGCAAGGAGCAAAAGAACAGGGAACAGGTGCAAGGACATTAGCTTTTATACAGAACACATTGGTTACAATTACGCTGACTTCCAAAGAAGCAGGAAAACCTTGACAAATAGCTTCAACAATAATGGCACCTTTTTTGCAAGATGCACTGAGGCATAGTTAATCCAAATACACAACATTCCTCCCCCCCTCACAGGAGACCCAATCTCCATATCTCTGTGGTGGACCACAGGCCTGCTTTGGGCACCCTATCTGCAGAGAACTCTGAAAAGTTGGTATGGGGCAGCCAGTATCAACAGTGGTGTTGGCTGTTCTCATGGAAACCCCAGGGTCACTAGGGCTTTGTGGAGGCCCTTGAACTACTTGAGTCGGTGTTGACACTGAACCCAAAAAACGGGGAACTGTCTCTCTCTCAGATCCAGAGACAGGCAGTTTGGGGGGATGGCTCCCTGCAGGAGGATGTAGAGGCAACGACTCGGAGGGAAGTGGCTGACTAAAGAAGTCCGAGCCCACTTCAATGTCTGAGGGTTCTGAGCCTTCTTCCGATTGACTCGAGCTAAAGGACTACTTGGAGAGAGCTGATTCAAACAACAACATGATTTATTGCAAGGAGCAAAAGAACGGGGAACAGGTGCAAGGACGTTAGCTTTTATACAGAACACACTGGTTACAATTACCCTGACTTCCGAAGAAGTGGGAAAACCTTGACGAATAGCTTCAACAATAATGGCGCCTTTTTTGCAAGATGCGCTGAGGCATAGTTAATTCAAATACACAACATATAGTAACAACTTGCCAAATCTTATGCTCTAAACAAGCCTTGGTTCCCAATGTGGGGCACACACACCATGGGGGTGGGGGGTGGGAATTGATTTTTAAGAGGGGCAATTTAGGTTCTTTCCACATGAATAGGAGTTCACTTTTTGAATAATAAAAATTATATGTCATTGGGGGAGGGAATCAAGATTTTAGAGATGCTTAGGTGGGGCATGGCCAAATGAAGGTTGGGAACCACTGCTCTATAGCCTCTGGAATAACAGAAACAACCTAGATATCATCAACAACGGAAACATGTAGCAATAAGGCAACTGGCTTCTGCAGAAGCCAGAAACAAAAACAATATGGATTTTTCTCCAAAGCTTCAAGCTGATAAAGCTGAGCAAGCATTTAAAATAATTTCTGTGTGTATTGTATTAAAGGCAATATGTATTTTACTTTAAATAAAATTGATATTTTAGAGATGCATTCTCTGGGGTACATAGAAAGAGCCCCCTCAAGGAGTATAATATTTTTGAAGCACAATTGGGAATACCCTGGGCAACGGCAACATTGGGCAGACTAATCTTCCTCACACTAGCTAAGGTGAAAGGAACTACAGAATGAATTCACCAAAAAGGTAGCTTCATTTTGGCAGCTTTACATCTAGCCTAGACACAGAAGAAAAAGAAGCAGCAGCAGCATTCTGTTTTTTGTTTTTAATTTTGACTCTCTTTTTTCCTATAAGCTCCTGCATTTTAGAATGTAAATTAAACATTATTTTTAATATTTTACTATAGTTATGCACTTGGCTTCTGATCCTCATTTTATGGCAGGCCAGCAGATTTCACAAGTTGCAACACTAGGTTTATAGTTTAAGATTTTTTTTTAAAAAAATTGTCCTTTCACACTCCTGTATTTTGGATTGAATTCTGAGTTAAGTATTTGCCTACAACCTAGTTTTCTTATATTTTTAATTATGTGTTTATATTATGTTTGTTTATGTGTTATTTTAATTTTGTAAACCACACAAATGAGAAAACTACCCAGATGGGTGGTATATAAATGTAATAAATAAACAAATATAAGTAAATATATTTTAAGTATTTGTGTCTGCAGAAATGATAGCACTTTTCAAATACTTTGAAGGTTGTCATACAGATGGGACAGGATCTGTTCTCAGTCATTCCAGACTGCAGAACATGAAATAATGGGCTCCAATCAGTTATATTTTTATTTGGATTCCTGAAATGAAGAGTGTGTTAGACTTGATGCAGTGGTGGGCATCAGTAGGTTTGCACCAGTATGCACGTACCGGTAGTAAAAAATGGCTGGCCCCACCCAGCTACCCACCCCGCCCTCCTCCTCCTCCTCCCCCTAGAAGAGGCTTTGGAGAGGGCTGGCTCCATTTCCTCCTTCATCAAAGGTTTTTCCTGGGCTCCACTTCACCCCAAAGCACATCCCCAGCCACTCCTGTGTGGTTGGGGAGACACTTTGGGGTGAAACGGAGCCCAGGAAAAGCCTTGGACAAGGGGAAAATGGCTTCAGAGGGTCGCTATAGAATGATGAAAATAGAAGAGGCTTCTATTTTCATAGCTCTATAGTGAAGAGCAGTCACATGGCCAACAGGCCACACCTACCCAGTCACATGGCCACACCCACAGTGTGGTAGGATTTTTTTTAAATGCCCACCATTGACTAGATGGCCTTATAAACCCCTTCCAAATCTATTATTTTATGACCTTATGATTTGGGAATTTATCACTGATGAAAGTGAGGTTCCTTGCTGACATTCAAACTACTGGTGAGACAGCTCTGGAGCTGTCTGCCATTCTGATCTTTCTCAGACACATTCGTGTGCAGAAACTGACAGTTCAGCCTAATTAAACTTTTAAGAGATGTAACATAAGAAGCACAGCATTAGCCAGTACAACACTTCTTGAGCAGCTAAAGTTACTTAGTTTGGGGGTTCTTGCTTTCTAATACGTATGAAGTTTGTTTTGAGGACATGGCAATGCACCCCTGTCCGTATATATTCCTTAACCTTATTCTGAAAGTAAACTTTTACCCATCTTCTTGGCTCAAGCACAAATTGTAGAGCCAAATTAAGACACTGATGCATCGCACAGAGCCAAAGTTTGTCATCATCCTCCCTCTGCTTCTAAATACATTTGATCCACATTGGTACAGACAAGTAAAATTCATTATATAAACGCAATCTTGACAGTGCATTAATATATTCTGGCTTTCAGGGCAGAATTAAAATACCACAAGCCTATACAAGCAGCAGCTTAATGGCAGATAAAAATGAGGCAGAGACACTTAGCTATTCCAAATGTATGAAGGGCACAATCCAACAAGGAGTTAGGCAACACTTTGCACCCTTCCTTGTGAATAAGAATGAGCACCAGTAAGTTCTGTAGGTTTGGCTCATGCGTAGGTTTGTTCTGTAGAACATGCCAAATTCTATAGTAGGTTATGACCAAAGAATGGATTTTCTCAAATTATTATCATAAACTCCACAAACAACATTGCATTACAGTAAGAAGTCTTTCTGCTGGGGCTATTTCTGTATGCATGAACAATGCTGTCAGCACTAACCAGAAATAGAAGAGTGCTATTCTGAGTGTACTCTCAGACAATTGGAGTATTAAGTATGTGAAGAGTGTAAAAATCAAGTTAAGATTAAAAGCCTAAACACACATTCAGGTCACTGGGACATGTGATAGGCTCCATCTCTGCTGCTTTCAAGTAACATCTGAAGACCATTTGTTTCAGTGTGCTTTTAGTGTAGATGATCATTACATTTTACTGTGTTGTTTGATTGACCAGTTTTCAATCATCAGCACTCTTTATACAGAATTGAATACTTATAATAATGCAGACTAGACATGGGCACTGTCTTCAGATAAGGAATCAAAGGTGTTTATGTGACTCCAAGATAACTATTGAGTACAGCAATGGATTGCTCAACGATTTAGACATCTGGCTGTGGAGCCAGAAGTCAGGAGTTTGATTCACCACTGCTTCTACCTCCCAGAAGAAGAGCCAGCTTGGGTAGTCATAGGCAAGCTGTACATCCCAAGACACCCCCAAAAGATAGTGGTGGTAAAATATTTCTGAATATTCTTTAACTAGAAAAGCATAGAAAGGGTCACCATAAGTCAGAATTGACTGTTGGTATGCAAATATTATTATTGAGTAGTGGCGGTAGCCACTCTTCACTTCCAGTATGTAGCAACACCATAACAGAGCCTTCATATTCCCTTCAGCAATTGTAAGTTTAAAATATGGTCAATGATTTGAAAAGAAAGGGTAAATTGAAAGCAATACATTAAGATGATGGTAGCAACAAGCAAGGGGAGTAACAACTGAACCTCCCTGAGGTGCTAGGGATGTCTCCCCTTCAGGTCGTTGTACAGCACATTTATCATCTTGATCTGGCAGCCATTTTATCGAGCTTCATTTGGTCTGACAATGGTAGAGATGACATGGACACAGAGATGGAGCTGTTTGGAATGTGACTTAAAGGTACCAGGAAGTCTGGGTCCTGATCTGTTTTCCCTTTATGCAGGTGCAGAGCAGTTTGGCGGACTTCTGGAGAAGGCCATGAGGCCAGATTCTGTACAACTGGAACAAGTATGTTTTGCTTACAGCAATAATATAATAAGATATGAAAATGCCCGCACAGTGTCATTAACATACCAGCTAAGCTAAAGTAAAATCCTGTTGTCACAGGACCCAATAATGAAACTTTTTAAAAGCTAACAATGGCTCTCTATATATTCTTGTTCATAAAAAGGACCAATGAAATGAAAGTGCGGCGCCAAAATGGCCGCCGCGCTCTTTGCAGCCCCCCCACCCGGACTCAGACATCCGGGTGAGTTAGGGGGCGTGGGCACCCCTCTATAAAAGGGGTGGCCACGAGGCAGCCGAGCTGCCATTTTAGAAATAGCGACGGAGAGGAGAAGTTTTCTCCGTCGCTGTTTGTTCGAGTCTTCGGCTGTTTAGCCCTTGGTCCTTCCCGGCTGGGAAGGAAGGATTCACACAGAGCCTTTAGCTTGCTGGCTGCTCTGTGTTTTTTGCGCTAGGTTTTCGATCCCTGGAAAGAGATCCTGCTCTTTCTTCAAGATATGCCTCCCAAACGGAAGGCCCCGACGATGAAACCGCGGCCAAAGGGGAGGACTTTTTTGGGCCCTGCGCAGGTCAGGTCAGAGGACCAGGGCTGCGCCCCCGCGGCAGGGCACTACCCCAGCCCTACCCACCGATACCGGGGGGGTGATGCAGGCTGGTGCTTGGCAGCCAGCCTCTGCTGGCCAGCCTTTGGCCGGCCCCTCAGGGGCTTCGACCCTCGGCCCGCAGTTGCCGGCAATGGGTCAGGACTGCGGGGGAGGGCCTGGTGCAGGTGCGCAACCCGTTCCTCCTCCGGCCCCTCATGGGCCGGAGTTTTGGGCATGGCCCTATTTTGGCCCAGGCTCTCACTTTGGTGTTCCTTGTCAAATGCCTAGTGGGCCTTCCGGCCCACCAGGCCCACCTTATGCTATTGGATCTGCGGCAGTGGATGCGTTACTAACACGTTTAGCTGTGCTATAGGCATCCTTGGGGATTGCACACAACCCTATGGGAGGGGGCCCTTCTCTCTCTGCTGGGGGCCCTTCGTGTCCACCGGCTACCTCGATGGCTGCCACACTGCAACAGGTGGCCAGCCGGGTTGAGCTGCTTGAGACACTCCGGCCTGCGCCTGCCGGTGTCTCGCAGCTCCCTGTTCGTCCAGAGCTGCAGCCGGGGAGCAGTCAGGTGTGGCCACAGAGCTCGATTCCGGTCGCGAGCTCCGACGCCCGCCATGGGCCGGAACCCCCAGTGGGGGCAGCTCACGGGGGTGCACCTAGTGAGTATCAGGTTCAAATTAATGCACCCACAGCACAGCCCACTTCCAGTGGTGGGGTTCAGTGGCCCTGGCCTCGTCAAGTCGAGGCGAGTGGGCATCAGTTGCCAGCCTATCCCAGTGCCCCTTGGTTTCATAATGGCACCTCATTGAGGGTGGGGGTTTCCACCTCCGGGGCAGTGCCGGGCATCGCAGGGGCTGTCCAGGTCCCGCTGCGTATGCCCCGTGTACCTAATATGCCGGTGACGGCTTTGCCGACGGCTGGATATTCCTTGCCCCTTGGTGATCATTTGTCCCAGGTCACGAGGGAAAAAATTTGGCGGGGGGAGTACGTGGGTATATTCTCCCTATTGAACCGTGAGCCCACTAAGGAGGAGAGAGAGGGACAGGATGACAGAGACAAGGAGCTGTCCCGCCGTCGTAAGCCACCGTGCACCTGGGCCAACTGGTTGCCGGCATATCTTATTTATATGGCGGTGTACCTTAGGGCCCGGCCTGATCTGGCCATTCCTATGGTCCAATATTTGGACAATATTTACAGGGCGATGGTGGATTTCCCTGGCCCATCGTGGTTGGCTTACGATGAGGAATTTAGAATGAGGGTGCCCTTGCACCCGGAGATGAGATGGGATGAGCCCTGTCAGAAATTGTGGCTCTTGTACATGACCCCCACGCGTCCGGTGCCTGGGGATAGGTACCATTGTGGCCATGCCGTGCAGCGAGCTGCTCCAACACAGGCTCCCCGCCAGCCGGCGGGGCAGGGGGTTCCAGCCCGCTTGCTGTGTTGGAGCTTCTCGGCTAATGGCGTGTGCAATAAGCGGCAGTGCCGATATAAACACAAGTGTCCCTCTTGCGCTGGCCCCCACGCCGCCGCCGCGTGCCCGTGGGCCGGTGGGTCACGGGGCAGAGGTAGAGGTGGACAGGGAGCGGGCAGAGCTTCCGCTGATGGAGCTAGCCAGTCAAAAGGCCCCCTCCCCAGTTAATGTGTATATGTTAGAGTGATGGCTCTCAACTTATCCAAGGAGGGAGGACGCGAGGTACCTCCTGGAGGGTTTCCAGTGGGGCTTCCGTATCCCATTCAAAGGAGTGCGGGGATCCCAAGATGCCCCAATTTACTTTCTCTGAAGGGTAGGGAGGAGGTGGCTGCCCTGAGTATTGTCAAAGAGGTAGAGGCCAAGAGGGTAGCTGGCCCCTTTTCTGTAACACCCTTCCCCAACCTGAAGGTCTCCCCTCTGGGGTTGGTACCCAAAAAGGCCCCGGGAGAATTTCGTTTAATCCACCATCTATCGTACCTGGTGGGTTACTCTGTCAATGATGCTATTCCTGATGACCTTTGTTCGGTCAGGAATACGTCTTTTGACCAAGCCCTACGGATGGTGCGCTCTTGTGGTCCTGGTGCCCTCCTGGCAAAATGTGACTTTAAATCGGCATTCCGATTGTTGCCAGTGCACCCGGGGGACTTTGAGCTATTGGGTTTTAGATTCCAAGGGAAGTTTTATGTAGATAAGGCCATGCCTTTTGGCTGCTCTATTTCATGTTCAGCATTCGAACGTTTTAGCATTTTCCTTCAGTGGGCCTTTGTTCGCAGGTCCGGGTCTCGGTCTGTAGCCCATTATCTTGATGACTTTTTGTTCGGGGGTGAACGGGGCTCGGACACGTGCACGCGTCTCCTCACTACATTTCAGACGCTAATGCGGGAACTGGGTGTCCCTTTAGCGCCCGAAAAGACCGAGGGCCCATCCACTACGCTCACATTTCTGGGTATTGAAATTGACACGGTCGCACAGGCATCCCGGTTACCCATTGACAAGGTCACCCGGATCTCCGCGATGATTTTGGCCTTGCTGGCCAAACGTAAAGTGTCACTTCGTGAGCTTCAGGTACTACATGGCCATCTTAACTTTGCCTGCAGGGTGGTCACGCCTGGCAGGGCATTTGCACGGGGCCTATGTGATGCCATGTCTGGCTTGTCAAGGTGCCATCATAGGGTCCGACTGACCAGGGGCATGAGGGCTGACCTTTTGGTTTGGCTCAAATTCCTGCGGGAATTCAATGGGGTCTCCTTTTGGAGATCCGACCTTTTAGTTTCCCCTAGGTTCCAAGTACAGTCGGATGCCTCTGGCTCCCTGGGATATGGGATTTACTTTGAGGGGAGGTGGGCCTATGGCCAATGTCCTTCAGCATGGCGGGGCACGGATCGCCTCCGCGATCTTACATTCCTTGAGTTCTTTCCAATCCTGGGAGCTTTGATGCTATGGGGCGAGGAGTGGGCCAACTCAGTGGTCCATTTTTGGTGTGACAATGCTGCGGTAGTGCACATTGTTAACGCTCAGACGTCTAAATCACCCAGGGTGATGGCGTTGGGCCGCGAGTTTGTGTTACGTAGCCTACGGCTTAATGTGCTTTTTAGGGCCAGACATGTACCAGGTATTAATAATGATATTGCTGATGCTTTGTCCCGCCTGCAGATCCCCCGGTTCCGCGCCTTGGCTCCGGACGCAGAGGAATCCCCCTCGCCACTCCCGGCCGAGATTTGGACATTTGGCAAGGAGAGGTGAACCGGGAGATCAGCATGTCTTTGGCGCCCCGCACGCGTAAGGCGTATCACCATGCTTTCGTTCAATTTAGAACTTTTTGCGTGCAACTTCAGTTGCCCGAAGTGTGGCCCATTCCAGTGGAATAAGTTTTACAATTTATGGTTTATTTACACAGTCAGGGCCTAGCTCCTCGCACTATAGCATCCAGGCTGTCAGCACTGGCATTTATGGCCAAGGTGAGGGGTTTTGCTGACTGCGTGAATGATTTCCGCATACGACATGTTTTGGAGGGGTGGACACGGGAACGTGGCCACCGCCCGGACACTCGCCACCCAATTTCTCCAGGGGTGCTTACCCACCTTGCACGAGGCTGGCATAACCTGTGTTTTGATAAGTATGAGGCCACTCTTTTTCACACGGCTACCACGGTGGTCTTCTTTGGAGCGCTCCGCATCAGTGAGTTGGTACTACTGTCTAAGGCAGATGCGACTCGTAGGGCACTGGAACTCGACGATGTCTATGTTTCTAATGAGTGGGCTCAGTTGAGGATACGGTCCTCAAAAGTTGATCAGCATGGCGTAGGCAGTGGAGTTAGACTGCTACAATGTTCCATTTCAGACATCTGTCCGGTTGGTGCCCTACAGGAGTTCTTTGCAGTGCGTGGCACGCACCATGGCCCGTTTTTCTGCCACCAGGATGGGTCTCCCCTTACTAAATTTCAATTTTGGAAGGTGACCGGTATGGCACTATCCAGTGTTGGCCTCCCCGGGGCTTGTTACGGCACCCATTCATTTAGGATAAGTGCTGCATCAACTGCAGCTGCATTTGGGTACTCTGAGGCTGATATATGCCATATGGGAAGATGGGGATCTATGCATTTTGCATTATATGTTCGCCCTCTTCAGGTATGAGTACCAGTTAAGTCACTGTTCTCTTTTTTCTTTTACAGACCCTGTGTTTCCCCACACACCGGTGGCAGTATGGCTGGTGGGCCACAGTTACGTGCACTGGGCAGCGCAGTATGCTGCGGCGACAGAGTGGGGACCCCAGCTTGGACTGCGTGCATCCGCACGCATACGTTGGTACGGTAAGCGCAGAATGAGATGGCGGGAACTGTTGCCATTCCTGTTTTCCATCAGGGATGCTGAACCGCCTGATGTCCTTGTACTGCACCTTGGGGGCAATGACCTCGCCCAGGTCACTGGCCTTTCTTTAAAATTCACGATTTGCAGTGACCTAGCTTATTTGCATTATGTGTGGCCATCCACACGGCTGCTATGGTCGGACATCATACCGCCTCATTCTTACAGGGGAGGTATTGATCTCCGTGCCCTTGACCGCGTTCGCCACTTGGTGAACAGGGCGGTTGCCCGGTTCATGGCAGACAAGGGTTTGGGGATGGTCATCCGACACCCCACCATTAGTTTACAAAATTATGATCTTTATGCAGGGGATGGGGTCCACCTGTCGGCTAGAGGTATGAACCTCTTTTTGGAAGATTTGCAAGCAGGCCTGTTGACCGAGCTGACGGTCTGGGGGGGGGCGGTGAGTCTTCGTTGAAGCCTCTCCATGTGGCGGGTAGCACTGGTAAGGTAAATATTTATGACCCATAGGTGTCCGGCAGGTTTGCAATTGACTGGCCAACACTTAGACAGGTACAGGTGTAATAACGTTGACCGGTCAACGATGAACCAGGCAAGGGGTGATGGCAGGAGCTTTTCAGCATGCATCACCCCGTGATTTGACGGATACACGTCAGAGGATGGGGTCAGTAGATAGTTTATTGACTCCGGTCAACAATTTGTTTGTGTCAACAAACAAATGGATACAAATGGATACATTGTAGCCAATTACCATTGGCAATTTTGGGAGGAACCTTACCAGTGTTACTGCGGCCTGCTTGCCTTAAGAATTATAATTGGATGAATACCAATTGAAAGTTATAATTCGGACTAGGGCATTATTCAATAAAAGTGGCCCAATACCTTTATCCATATACCGGTGTCTGAGTCTTTCTTTGGGGGGGTGCACCTGCAAAGGTTATGTGAATTAATTTGCAAACCTGAATGTACATTCCCCTTCCCACCCCATACACACACTCCATCGAAAATTGTTATGACTTGTGCTGCTATAGAATATGCTTGGAAATAATACATCAGTCGACCTGTGATAGGTTATACAGGGTCAATTAATTCTCAGATCAGAAGGTGACTCTATTTTAAGGCATGCATTTTCACATTATGCATTTTCCAATATGTCACAAAGTGCAAGGGAGTACATATTGATATATGTTGAAGTTTTAAAAGGAAGCAGAGAAACAAGCCTTCATGGAAAAGATTTACAATACAATCCTATGCACACAAACCTGAGAGTAAGACCCACTGAACACATCTGTTTCTGAGCAAGCATGAATAAGACTGCATAATTAGGCTCAAAACTTTGCATATGGAATCAGAAATATCTCTACTGTTTTCCCCCAGTTTTCCTTTTATTCATGCTAGAGATTCAGGTAAAAATGTAAAAACAGATTAAAAGTCCCTCAAATCTAACCCTTATCTATTAATAATTATAGAAGTTCATGCAGAAGCCATCATCATTCCATATAACGTATAGGCTGAAATCCACTAATAAAACCAAAACAATTCAGGAATGTATCCAGTTTCCATATCTCATGCTTGACATACCAAAATGGATCAACAATCTGACATTCTCCTTTCTTCACTGAATTAAGCTCCCTGAATGCAAGGCAGTAATTGGATCGAAGCATGCTACATGCTGTGTAGTAAGATTTAAATCCTGACAAGCCTCTGGGATGAGAAATGATGCTGTATCCTCTTCATTCCTGGATACAGTGGCATAAAATGAAGGGGTAGCCATTCTGTACTTAGCTTTGTCCCACGAGCCCTGCTTAAAATGGCAAATGATAAGAAATCATGGGAGATGAAGTTTAAAAAAATATAATCCACCTATTTCAGTGATGTAAGCATTTGAGAAACACAGAGATTCTTTGACACCTGGATAGTCCCTAACCATTGAGTCATGTGAGAGCAAATAGCAAAGAGTTGCCAATGGACAAGGAAGGAAGCCAAAACAGGGCTTCCAACTGAAGATTTCAAGATGTTTTACAGAAATTAAGATACAACACAACCATTTTAAACAAAAACTGAATCAAGAATCAAGATTTACTCAGTAAATAAGGTTACGTAAACACAAACTAACTCCTTCCAAGCTGGGCATGTGGCTGGGAAGCCACACTTCCAGTTTATGATTGTGCTTATAATTTTCAACAGCATTTCCCCCTATAAATTAATATTTCTGGAGGGTCGTAAGGGGCACAAAATAGTTGGGTGTGTGGGTATTGCATGATGTCCATGGGCCACAAGATGCCCATTTCTGTTGTAGTCTCTAATATTTTGTTAACAAAACATAGGGCAAGTTTCCTCAATAAAAGGGGGAAATGTAAGAGTGCTTTTAGGAATGATAATTTTATCATAATTCACACACATAGTATTATGTCACTGCAACATAGTATTTAAAGCCCCTTCCAATGTCCTCTCAGTGTGTGGATGTCAGAGAGCAGGGTTAGCTTACATAATCACATAAACTCTACAATACATTCTTCTTTATGTCCATGTCAGGGGGTCATTTGAATTGCCTTCTTTTGAACTGGATGGCTGCATTTTCATAAGGTGCCAGGTAGTTTGAAATATTTCACAAGTCTTATTTAAACTCCATAATTTAAACTGTAGTCAATACACTGTATTGGACTTGTATGTTTTTCACAAATTATAGATGGGTAACTCAACCATCCACACTGCACACGTCAGCTTTGGTCCTGAGTGTCTGTGCAGCAGAGTATGCTGTTCTAGTCTGAAGCACATCCACACACGCAAAACAAGTTGACATCACTGTTAACGAAGCCATGCATATAGTGACAGGCTGCCTCAAATCTACACCAGTTGAGAAAATATACCCTCTTGTTGATATCACTCCACCTACGATTAGGAGAGAAGAAGCAGCTGAGACTGAGAGAACTAAGCAAGAGAACAACCCTTAACACCCTCTGAACAGATATGAGCCTCAGGTCCACCGGCTTATGTGATAAGAATGCTTGCTAAAGCTTGCTTTAGGATAAGGCCTCTGTATTCATTGTAAAGGCCATGTAATCAGAATGTATGTTTGATACAGTATAATTCACTTTTGCTCTAGTTAAATGAAGCAAGTAAGCAATGGGTCAGCATATTTCACCAAACTACAGTGAAAAATGTTATTTCTGGAGCCAAAGGAAATGACAGGGAACTGGGTTAAGGGAGAGGAAAACAAGTTGCTTAGAACCAATGAGAATGTAACAAGTTTAAATTTACTGGAATGTATCCATATATGGAAGATGAATATTGCTTCCCTATCTGTAACCGATTATACTATAAAAGTGTGCTGCTTTGTGCTATTCGAGGTTCAGGGTCTGACTTGTGAAAGTGCTCTGAACCCGCACATAAATAAATTGTTCCAGTATCTGCTTGAAGCCTCGGAATGCTGTCTTAGTCCCTTGAATTCAACAAGCTTTATGGCAAGAACAAACATTATTGAGGGTACACAAGAGCAAAAACAAATTAGAAGATGATAGAAGGAGCTCACTGGACAATGAACAACATTAACGGAGGATATAGCTGAGGATCTTAACCTCCCCTACATGACTTGGATGACTCTGAATAGGCTGAGGATTTGAGTCCCTAAATGCAAGACCAACATGCTCAAGTGTGGGCTGCTGGCTGAGAATAACACACTTGTGAATGTGAAGAGATACAGAATCCATCTCATTTACTGGTCTGCCAATTACTGCCAGAGGCATGCACTGCTGAGAAACTTGGGTTGGGACAATGACAAAGCAAAGAAAGTGGCTTCATTTTGTCAGTCCAGGGTTTGATCAGGATATGAAAGAAGAAAAAAATTGGATTTGTTAATCTTAGATTTGTAATCTGTAACCTCGCCTGACTTTCTCAAATATTTTTTATGGAGTTCCAGGAACTATAGCTTTAACACAGTGGTTTGCAACCTGTGGTGCCATTTCATGTGGCTCACCACCCTTGCTGCCACTACCACCGGTAGTGGCGGAAGCAGCAAAAACAGCCAAAAATATGCTGCCCTTGCTCCCATCAGCACTGCCACCAGAAGCAGTGAAAATGGCCAAAAACATGCTACCCTCGCTTCTGCCACTGCCACCAGAAGTGAATTAAATTTCTGAATTTTAGTGTATGGGACCAAAGACAACGAACAGCCGAAAGGTTGGCTTAACACAGGTTTATTGCATGATGATCCAGGGGGAACATGAGGTAATGGCGGATGGGTAGCTCAATATATACAGTGGCTATACATTTGAATGTGGCTCCTCGACAGTCTATTGGTTACTGTCCGCGTGACGTCACGGACGGTCACGCCCTTCTTGTCCAGGTGTAGGTGATGGCGGGAATCTTCCCGCGCTGTTGTTTGCTGGTGAGTCTGGGCTAGGAGAGCTTGAACGCTCGCTATTGCCACCAGGTGGTCATTAGCTCGCGTCCTATTGCAAGGGCTACAATTAAGCAGCTGCTGGTTATAATGTTACACAAGCATGGTTACATTGGATACACGTGAATGAATACATTGTAAAAGGTACAGTCATAGAACACAACATGAATGTTAACAGGTATGCGACTGTGATTTTCTTTTGGCTTTTAGGATCATAGCTTAACATATTATATTAATTTATATTTCTCTATGTTTATAATATTCTTGTTAATTAACAATGTTAACCTTGATCTCCTGATGAAGGGATTTTCATTCTGAAAAATCCATAAAACCGGATGGATTTTATAAGAATTTATAAGAAAAGAATTTATAAGAACAGTAAAAGTTTCTGAAAAAGAAGAAAATACTTTATAAGAACAGTATAAGTTTCTGTAAAAGAGGATACAAAATACAAGCCATATGAGAACATTCATTTGTAAAAGACTATTCTATAAGTGTGACTAGAACACAGAGTCATCAATTTATTTTGGATAACTTTTTGCAAGGAACTTTACAAGTGTGAATATAACACAGCATTTTGTAATATTATTTTTTTTCATGAACTATTTCTATACAAGGATTTTTGAAGTCATTACAGTATTCTTTGAACACACCATACTTTGTCTTGGCTTTTGGAATGTTTTTGCCATGAATGGTCTTGGATTGTTTCACAGTATTTCCCGTTCAGCCATATATTTCTATTACCAGAAGCAGTGGAAGCAGCCAAAAAAAAAAGCCAAAAAATGTGCCATAAATGCACCCATGGCTGTCATAAACACATTAACAACAGCTATGGATGAATTTTACAGCAGAATTTACAGTGGGGGGGACCACATATCCGGCCACGTTCAGCTGTCTGAGGGGGTGTGGTCCGGCCCATGGCTAGAAAAGGTTGAGAACCCCGGCTTTAGCATATCAAAGAGTAAACAAAACAAAAACTGAAAACATTGAGACACTTCAAAGACCTTAACTGCTGTATTTTAATGTTAGCTTTTGTGGATCAGGTCCACTTCATCAGACAAGCTGGCTTTCATGGAGCTGATTCTTGAAAGCTAACATTAGAATATGGCAGTTAGTATTTACAGTGTCACAACCAGTGGTGGGATTCAGCATGTTCACCCCAGTTCGCCAGAACCAGTAGCAGAAGTTCTGGCTGGTCCTGCCCATCCAAATTTTGAAACAAAGTAGTCCTAATTCAGGTGCAACACAGGGATTTCCCCCTGGCCACACCCACCATACTATGCCCACAGAGTAGGTAGTAAAAAAATTGAATCCCACCTCTGGTCACAACATTTTTTCCATTTACTCTCTGATATGCTTGTAACACAGACTAACAGGGCAACTATTCCAAAAAATATATAGCTTTAATGTGAACTTTGATTCTGTTTTTAAACTGTTCTTCCCTGCTGATGAAACAGTTGGACTGAGAAGATGGAACAGGAGTTGCAGTCAGAAAGAAGGAAGTTGACCTTATTAATAAAAAAATTAGCCAAAGCTCTGGGGAAATAAAAAGCAATATATTATTGCTTTTGCTCTGCTACCTGAGACAGATTTGGCAGACTTCCTATGTTTGCTTGGTCTGACAGTGACAATTTAAATGTGGGTCTTTTTCTCTTGTAAGAATAAAAACAATATTTGAGCTGTGTTATTGCCTGTTTATGAATAGGACAGATAAGTATATAATGAGTCACAGTTTCACACACAAAAAGTAGCTATCATTGCAGGTCCATCAAAACATGTTTGACTTTGCGGTATAAACAATTGCCTCTCTTTTCTTTCCATGAAAATTGCCGATTTCGACAGTAAAGTCTCTGCCATACAGCATTTTTTCTTCCATTATAACCTTCTTAGTCATCCCCCAATTCACTGCAAATCAGGAAATAAGTGATTTTTTTAAAAAAAACTATTTTATTTTTAAAGAACAGTATCAACCAGTATTATTTTGTCTGAACTACTAATGTTGTAAGAAATGCAGCCATAGATAATAGTAGTAAACAGCAGGTACTGATCTGTGATTTGGATATGCAACCTAAGGCTTTCCAGATGTTTAGAACTACCATTTTTCTTTATCAGTGGACATGTTAACTGACTGATGAGAGTTTCACTTAAAAACACCTGGATGGCACAGGTGTCCTTTGCCCTGTTTTACATTTAAAAAAACATTGTGTCCCCTTAATTTTTTTTATCTGAGTTTCGTATATGTGCAACTCTGCATAATATCATTTATATTAATGAGCTTGTAGTTAAGATACTATGCCCTGAATGTAGCTGATGTCAACTGCACTTGAATCTGGACGTCCCTCCCCGCCCCCTTGGACGTCCCTCCCCGCCCCCTGCCATCGGGCATGGAGTTTAAAAGGGCTCCCCGTGGCTCTGAAGAGCCGAAGATGCCGCCGCCGTGCACGGACGTACCTCCCCGCCCCCTGCCATCGGGCGGGGAGTTTAAAAGGGCTTCCCGTGGCTCTGAAGAGCCGAAGACGCCGCCGCCGCGCACGGACGTCCCTCCCCGCCCCCTGCCATCGGGCGGGGAGTTTAAAAGGGCTCCCCGTGGCTCTGAAGAGTCGAAGACACCGCCGCTGCGCACGGACGTCCCTCCCCGCCCCCTGCCATCGGGCGGGGAGTTTAAAAGGGCTCCCCGTGGCTCTGAAGAGCCGAAGACGCCGCCGCCGCGCACGGACGTCCCTCCCTGCCCCCTGCCATCAGGCGGGGAGTCTAAAAGGGCTCCCCATCGCTCTGAAGAGCCGAAGACGCGGCCGCCGCGCACGGACGTCCCTCCCCACCCCCTGCCATCGGGCGGGGAGTTTAAAAGGGCTTCCCATGGCTCTGGAGAGCCGAAGACGCTGCCGCCGCACACGGACGTCCCCCCCCCCGCCCTCTGCCTCCGCCCTTCCCACCTGGGGGGAAGAAGAAGGAGATGTCGACGCCGGGACTTGCCAGCGCTCCTTGCTCGTTCCGGGAGCCCATGCTTGTTGCTGGAACCAGGGGGGGATTGTGGATGGGGTGGGAAGAGAGAGAGTTGGTCCTGCCAGCCAGGAAGGAGGGACAGCATTCCATCTAGGGAGGTTCCAGGGATCCATATAGGTTTTGTGACGGGCATGGGGCAGCTGGGTTCGGTATTTGGCACCAGCCTAGAGGTGAGGGGAAGGGCGGTGGTGTCGCCATTGTTGCCAGGGAGTCCTTGGGAATTGCTAGGGCCACTGCTCCACAAGTGTCTGGTTGTGAGGCCCTGCTTCTATGGGCCCCAAGGGTCAGTTGGGGATCTTACTCCTGTACCTGCCCCCTTGCAGGGTAAGGGATGCCCTGCCTGAGCTCCTCGAAGCCGCCTCAATGCTGGCGTTGGAGTTCCCGAGGCTTATGGTTCTGGGGGACTTCAATTTGCCATCATTGGGGATGGCTTCTGAGGTGGCAAGGGAGTTCATGGCTTCCATGGCAGCCATGGGCCTGACTCAGGTAGTGCGGGGTCCGACCAGGGGCAGTGGTCACATGCCAGACTTAGTTTTCTTGTCGGAGCAGTGGCAGAGTGACCTGAGATTACAGGACTTAGCCATCTCACCTGTGCCATGGTGAAGTCACTATCTGGTGACTCTTGACTTCCTGGGGGCGACGCTTCATCGTAGGGAGGCAGGGCCTATTAAAATGGCCCGCCCTCGGCGACTAATGGATCCAGATGGATTCCAGAGGGAACTAGGGGATGTTCCTCTGGATCGGCTCCACGATTCACCTGAGGCACTTGTCGACCTGTGGAACAGGACGGCAACAGCAGCCTTGGATGAAATCGTGCCACTGCGGCCTCTCCGCGCCCGTGGGGTTAGGTCATCCCCGTGGTTCACAGATGAACTGCGGGATCTCAAACGGGCAAAGAGACGCCTAGAGCGCCGCAGGGTGAAGACCCGGGATGACTCCGATTGGACACTGGCTAGAGCTGCTATTAGGGCCTACCTAGTGGCGATGGGGGTGGTGAGGCGTCAATACTTCACCACCCTTATTGCCTCCACTGATAATCGCCCAGCCGCTTTGTTCCGGGTAACCAGGTCCCTCCTCGGTAGGGGGAGATCGGTGCCCGGTTGGCAGGGTTCGGCTGAGGACTTTGCTGACCATCTGGTGGAGAAAATCGATCGGATTCGTTCAGGACTGAGTCCCGGCGTGGATGGGGAGGGTCGGGGAGGTGCCGGAGCACAGTCTTGCTGTACGATCTGGGATCAGTTTGATCCTGTTGTCCCTGATGAAGTGGACAGGCTCCTTGCAGCTGTACGTGCCACTACATGTCCTTTGGACCCCTGTCCCACCTGGTTGGTGAAAGCCTCCAAGGTGGTGACAGGTGGCTGGGTTGGGGCGATAATAAATGCATCCTTATGGGAGGGGGTATTTCCTGCACCATTAAAACATGCTTTGGTGCACCCCCTCATGAAGAAAATATCCCTTGACCCAGCTGTCCTTAACAATTACAGGCCGGTTTCCAACCTGCCCTTTTTGGGTAAGGTTTTGGAGAAGGCGGTGGCGTGCCAGCTGCAGAGTGTCCTGGAGGAAGCGGATTATCTAGACCCCTTTCAATCAGGATTCAGGCCCGGGTATGGTACGGAGACGGCATTGGTCGCACTAATGGATGATCTCTGGCGGGAGCGGGACGGGGGTTATCCATCCGTCCTTGCTCTTCTTGACCTCTCAGCGGCCTTCGATACCGTCGACCACGGTATCCTTCTGGAACAGCTCAAAGGATTGGGGATCCAGGGCACTGTGTTGTCCTGGTTTTCCTCTTTTCTGGAGGGCCGTACCCAGTCGGTGTGGTTAGAGAGTGAGAGGTCCAGCCCTAGGCCCCTCAAGTATGGGGTTCCTCAGGGCTCGGTGCTCTCTCCCCTCTTATTTAACATCTACATGAAGCCACTGGGTGAGATCATTCATTCCCACGGGGTGCGGTACCATCAGTACGCGGATGACACCCAGTTGTATATCTCGGCCCGTGGGGACCCTAGTGATGCTGTTGAAATCCTATCCGGATGCCTGGAGGCCATTGGGGTCTGGATGGGGGCCAATGGGCTTCGGCTGAATCCCAGCAAGACAGAGTGGCTGTGGATAAGGGGCCCCGTGTTATCCAGGGAGTTACCACCTTTGGTACTGGATGGGGCGGTTTTGCCCCAGACAGACCCAGTGCGCAACTTGGGGGTCCTTCTGGATTCACGGCTGCTGCTAGAAGAACAAGTAGCGGCTGTGGCCAGGAGGGCTTTTGCCCAACTTCGGGTGATTCGCCAATTGCGCACGCTCCTGGATCGGGGCTCCTTGCTTATGGTCACCCATGCTCTGGTTACTTCCCGACTAGATTATTGTAATGCGCTCTACATGGGGCTGCCCTTGACGACCATTCGGAGGCTGCAGCTGGTCCAGAATGCGGCAGCCTGGGTGGTGATGGGATGTGGGCGATATGCCCATGCCTCACCGCTACTTCGGGAGCTGCACTGGTTACCAGTTTGTCTCCGGGTGCAATTCAAGGTGCTGGTTTTGACCTTTAAAGCCCTATATGGCAGTGGGCCAGGATACCTTAGAGACCGCATTGTCCCAAGAGTGTCTGCCCGTCCAACCAGAGTGGACCGGAGGGGCTCTCTAATGGTGCCATCAGTTAGGGGTGCACATCTGTCTAGCACCCGAAGGAGGGCCTTCTCCGTGTCCGCACCAACTCTCTGGAACCTCCTGCCAACAGATCTAAGACTTCAAAGAGAATTGCTGCCCTTCAGGAAAGGATTGAAGACCTGGCTGGCAGGGCAGGTGTGGGGCCCGAATGGGATCACGGCCCCCGCCTGCTGGCTTACGTAAAGATTTAAGAACTCTCTCTTCCTTTTTTAGAGTGGGTGGGATGGATGGGTGGGATAAGGGGTTTTTTAAGTGGGTGGGATATGGGGTTTTTAAAGTGTTTTTATATGTTTTTAGAATTTGTTGTAATGCCGCCCTGAGTCGGGTTCTGCCTGAGTGGGCGGCATATATAAATACGACTAAATAAATAAATAAATAAATAAATCTTATTGAAATCAGTGAAACTAAAGCTGTTTATGTTTAAGGTTCCCACATTTTTCTGTGACACTGAAGCAAAGGTAAAGAACATTTATGTATGGGCTGTACTACATGATGGGAATTGAGTTGAAAATTCTTGTAGGCTATAGTCACATAAGGAAACATGGGCAGGGTTAACATACTAGCAGCAGATCATGGGATTAAGGTTGTGAGGGACTTCGTACAACCTAGGAAAAGAAGGGATCCATTCTGTTTTCTTGAAGAGGATTTATCAGAGAACATCTATCAACTATGGTCCAGAGGCACTCTGACCACCTCATGTCTGTCACCAATGACATCCCCATCCACCAACTCCTGGTGTTTTCTGCCTATGCCATACAAACAGGACTTGACAAAGACACCAAGGACCAAATCTGGAAAATACTACAAGCCAAAATCTCTGCCCATCCTGAAGAAGAGCTGCTATTCCTCTGTGGTGAATGACCATGTGCAAAGTACTCAAGATGGATACCAGTGCATTGTAAATCAAGGTTATGGAATCAGCAATGAAAATGGAGTACAAATTCTCGATCTTGCAGAATCAAATTATCTCTGAATCTGCATCCGGAATAGCCAAAATACTAGTATATGGAAAATAAATCCAAAAGGGGGCTGACAGAAGAAACCATAGACCAAAAGAAACAAGGTTGCTCTTGTGATTTTTGTAAGAAAAGGAAGAACAGAAGTAGATGGTGTTGCTTGAGGTAGGAAGAACAGTGTGGGTCTCAGGGGAAGTGACTTGGCGGTGACAGGGGTAAACAAGAAGGTTGGGAGGGCTGCACAGAAATAATGGCTTCGTTTCATTATTTATTTATTTATTTATTTATTTATTTATTTTACTTTACTTTACTTACTTACTTACTTACTTACTTACTTACTTACTTACTTACTTACTTATTTACAGTAAATTTATATACAACCCCAATCAATAGACTGTGGGTGATGTACACAGTCCAGCGAGCACCTCACTGGGCGCTCAGCAACAATTAAAAAACAATATTAAAAAACAGTTGAAAGCCCTTCCAACATAATAATCCTGCCCCCCCCCCCCCCCACACACACACACACTGTGTCTTCATTGATCTCTTAAAACAGGTATAGAAACAGCATAACATTAAAAACACAGTCTTCATGCAGGCTGCAGTTTGGGGACCCCTGGTATACATCATTCAGATAGTACCATTTAAAAATTAAGTAAGAAAGAAATTTTTTATTTTATTTTGGGAAACCTAATAGCAAGTTTTTTTTGTTTTTTTTAATGTCACTGTAACAGCAGCTACAAAATAAGGGGTCTGAGGATAGCAGAATTCCCTTTTTAAATTGACAAGCCAAATCTTTCATAAATCATGTTGGATTCTAATGGTTTGATGTGCTGGGCTAGTTCAAAGAAATTCTAGTCAAAGAAAATAGCCCAAAAATGTAATTGTTTTTTAAAACACTTTTCGCCTTTTCACAATGCTTGATCTAGTAGTAGAAATGCTTTTTCAAATGATAGCAGTTAATGTTATTTCAGCTCACAGTATTGTGTGCTAAATAATCTGTGTCTGTTGTTAAGGTAGATTGTCTGTGCCTGTTGTTAAGGTAGATTTTCTTTCTTAGGCATTTTTTCCACAAGCCAGCACAACCCTAAAGTGTTGTAGTAACAGAAGCATCCCTTCACAACTGTCTAAAATAAATCCGAAGGAGAAAGTGTTTATCTTTGAGGAACCATATGCGCAATGGAATCTCTCCCTGTGCTGTACTTCAGAGTTAATTATCCTCCCCATGTATGGGAGAAAGGGCACTCAACAAGAATTTCTAACAGAAGTAAGGCAGATCCATGGAGACCAGGATCTTCAGTAGGTTAAGACAATACTGTTTCCAGTCACTCTAAGGAAAAGATGCTCCCTGAATGAGAACATGCTGGCTTCTTATATATAGAGAAAATAATTTTCTTGCTTCTAAGATTCCCCCCCTTTTTTCCAGTTAAAATTTAGGATGGAAACACTTCTTGTTGTGTTATTTCCTTTCAAATTAAACAGTCTTGAAAATGCATAGACACTATCTCCTCCGTTCCCAAAGCTAGTCTGAAGAAATGCTAATAGTTCTGCAAAACAGCTGTTTTCTGTAGCACCATCTGAGGAAGACCTTCCAAAAGTATGTTTTCTGTAGCACCATCTGAGGAAGACCTTCCAAAAGTATGTCCAGTGACATACAAATTCTTGGGGGGGGGGGGGGTCAGTAAAGGCTCCATTTGTCCACATTTCACAAATGCTGGAGCATCACAGCCTCCCCTGAGCACTATTTTTTGAATCCTCATCAAGGTATTCTGCTTTTTTTTTTTTTACAGCAATCCGCTATTAGCTTTTCCCAGCGCCTGTGGATGCTAGGAACAGTATATAAGAAAGGCCTGCAGCTAACAGTGATACCTGTGAATTTTGAACTGACTGTAGTTTTTATCAAGGTGCCTTTAAAGAAATACCAGGTTTAGGATTGGGTGACAGGGAGATTAGCCTCACTCCATCCCACCTGTCAATACCCATGGGTGTATATAAATCAATCAATCAATCAATCAATCAATCAATCAATCAATCAATCAATATCCTTATTACAGCCAGTGGCCAGTTACTTTAAATACAATATATCGGGAAGATGACAATGAATACTGCTTCGCAGAGCACTCATTGGGGACATAACAGAACATAATGAGACAGAATGTACAGATATAGACTGCCATGGGTATATATCATGCCTGCTTAGTCAGCAGTAATATATATGAGTTAGGCTCAGATGGATAGGCGATGTGATTCGAACAAAAGAGCTGGGCCTGGGTCCCTTCTGTGTGATGGATAACTGATTTGTATTCTCTCTATTTATTGATAAAGGTTTTAGCTACAGTATTAGTCCTGACTTGAATTTTTTTTAAAAAAAATCAAGGGTTGAAATTGATGAAGAACAAAGTTCATGGTATTCAACTCCAGCCAGCTTATGCCTCAGCCTCTTGAGCATTTTGGTCTAAGCCAAGGGTCTGCATACTTGGTTCTCCAGAGGTTCTTAGACTTCAGTTCCCAGAAGCCCTGATCAACAAGTGTACTGACTTGGGCTTCTGGGAATTGAAGTCAAAGAATACCTGAAGAGCCATGTTTGCTGACCCCAGGTTTAAGCACTAGGCCACTCCATTATGTTAGGCTGGCATATGTGGCCCAAAATGACCCTATGGAGGTCCTGCAGCTGAACTCCCTTGTGCAAATAGATTGCTTCATAATTTAGAAAGAAAAGTGAGGGGAGAAAACTTCCACTTGTGATTCCTACAAGTGACTGGAAACTGGAAAATATACATATAATTTTGCTAATTGTCTAGCAGACTATGAGTTGGATGAAGTGTAAGAAAAAGCTCCAGGTAACTGAGATTTCATTTCCACCCCTAGCAAAGACAGATAGAGTCCACTAACTTACATCTGCTGTTAGTAAGTTTATTCTTGAAAGGGCAGAATTAAGATAAAAGAAAATCAATATGCCTGAGAAACTCACGTGACCCTAAATTTGCTTTACTGTCCTCTGTATATGCCATTAGAAAAACAGCACAGTTGTAACTTTGACTCATCATCCTGTTAGAGCTTGATCTAGTTATCAGTGTGGGTTTACTGATAACTCCATATGGACGCGTTTTACTTCCGCTTCCAGGAGTGATGAGGGCAGCGTGGGCCAGATGAATAGCAGCAATCCCATTCATGTGGATTCACAGGGTGCTTGGGCTTCTGGGAACTGAAGTCCAAGAACATCTGGAGTGCCAAGGTTCACCATCATGGATCTATGCACAGCGCCTCTCTTCCCTGGGATCTTCCCTTACATACCCCCCTTCCCCGGCAAACTAAATTGAATTCTAAATCATGACTCTGAGTGGGGAATAGTGTGGGTGCCCTCCTGTAGTTTGGCTCAAGCAACAATATGTCCTGGGCTGGCAATGTACTACTTGATGTTGCTTTTTTGTAATGCTTGTTAGATGGTTTCCCCAGTAAACCTCTTGAAGACCAAACCAGGCACTCAGCATAATGGGGAGCAAAGGAGCCTTTACTTTGGTCAAAGCTTTTTAGAATACATTTACCAGTATTTGTGCAGCAGTGAAAAGCCATTAGGGATACTTTTGGCCTGTGGCTTTTTATAAATAATGCATAAAAATATTTCAAGTAGTGTTGTTATTAATAAATAATTTGAGATTCAGTCAAGTGAGTGTGCCCCCCGTTATTCAGATCTATAGGGTCAGGATAAATAAAGGACCAAATACATATAAATAAAACTGCCTTTCCTGAAAATGGGTTCTGTGAATGTGGGGAAACATGGGCATTTTAAAACAAATCTCCAAATGTGTTTCTACCTTTCGGATGAAGCAATACAAAGAAAATCTACAATCCTCATATATTCCCAGATTGTGACCTGAGAACATGAGACTGCCTTTTCTCAAATGTGCCGCCTTGAATTTAGAAATCCTTATCGGAAGACCTCCTCAACCTGCCCCCAATGGATGGCTTTGAACATAAGGACATTTTCTGAAGTTTTATGCTACTTATGAAATAACCTTCCTTGAGACGCTGAGTGATGTATATGTTATCCCTTCAGCACCAGACAAATACCTTATTTTCTCCCCCAACGCCTTTTCAATTATATAGTAACTTTAAAAGATTTTTAATGTTTTATTATTTTTTAAAAAAATTATTTGATGTCATCTGGTGTTGTACTTCTGTGTTTCTATTTGGTTTTTCACTTCACACATTCTGATTTTTCATTTTAGCAATTTGAGCATCCGGTGAGTTGCCCTTAGCATGTCAATGAAACAAATAAGGTCTCCCTTGCTTGAAAGCCAGTTAGTTGTGTCCAACACAAGGGTGTGGTGTTCATCTCCATTTACAGCCAAAGAGCCAGTGCTGTCTGTGTTTGCAGACATCTGTGGTCATGTGAAAGGCATAACTAGATGCCAGAGCACATGGAACACTCTTACCTTTCCCACCATAATGGTGCCATAATGGTGCCTATTTATCTATTTTCTATTTCTTGCTTTCAATATGCATAGTACAAATACAGGAACACCACAGGGATGTGTGCTTAGCCCACCCACTCCTTTGTATTCTCTATATGTTTGACTATGTCTCTGTCCACCCTAGCAATAGGATGGTCAAATTTGCAGATGACACAATTGTGATTGGGCTCATCTCTGATAAGGAGGGCAAGACGGCCTATAGAGATGAGGTGGAGTGGTTGACAAAGTGGTGTAGAACCAATAATCTGCTCCTCAACATAAAGAAAACAAAGGAGCTTGTGGTGGATTTTAGGAGGCAGAGAACTGATGTCCAGCCACTTTTGATTGAGGGAACCTGTGTGGAGAGGGTAGCGATGTTCAGATTTCTGGGCATTGAGATACAGGAGGATCTGTCCTGGAGTGCCAACACAAGGGGGCTTGTGAAGAAGGTGCTGTATTTTTTGAGAACTCTAAGGAAAAACCATCTTCCACAAAAGCTGCTGCTTGCCTTCTATCACTGCGCAATTGAGAGCATGCTCACTTACGGCTTATGTGTGTGGTATGGGAGTAGTACTCATCGGGATAGGATAATGTTGCACAGAATTATTTAAACAGCGGAGAGTACGTTTGGCTATCCACTCCCCACTTTAGAACAAATTTACACCATCAGGTGCCACAGAAAAGCATTCGATATAGTAGGAGACCCATCGCAACCTGGCCACTGCTTCTTTGAGCTTCTGCCATCGGGACGGAGATATAGAACAATGAAGGTAAAAACGAGCCATCTCAAGAACTGTTTCTTCTCCAGAGCAATTTTGGCCTTCAATGGAAACTCTGGACTCTGAAGTCATTTGATCTTATTTTAATTTTTATATTGTACTGTCTTAATTAGCGTTTCTGTAGCTGTTTTAAATTATGGGTTATGCCTTTTTGAGTTGATATATAGCAACTGAGAAATTTTATTGTTCCCGCAAGAGGACAATGACAATAAAGATTTTTCTTATCTTATCAAACTGCTAGGTTGGCAGGAGCTGGGACAGATGACAGGAGCTCACTCCGACATGCAGCACTTGGGTCTTGAACTGCTGATCTGTTGGCCTTCCAGTAATCAAGCTGAGTGTCTTAACCACTAAGCCACTATGGCCCCAAATGAAACAAATACATAATGTCAAAAGATACAGGTCCTGTCAGTCAGGGCTAGGGAAACAGTAACTCTCAAGACAATATTGGGATTGCAAATCCCATGTTCTCTGGGCCTCATAGGAGCTGAGACATTATAGAAGGTCACAGCTTTCCCACCCCTAGAATCAACTTCTCCTCAGAATTATCCCCCTCCCTCCCTCCCAGTTTGTAGATTCAGATAGCTCAATCGTTCTTGATGGTGGCTTACTACTGTATACTTTCAGGTGGATCTTGAAGACCAACATGAACATTTTAAAAATAAAGCAAAAGCCTGTAGAGTATGAATTTTCAACCACACACTCAGGAGGAAACTCATTTTTCAGTTTAATTTTTTTTCACCTGGAGGCTACTTTTTGCTTCTTTGTTTGTTATCACAGTCTCAGTATAAGGAATGCCTTCTTATCAGCCCGCCCAAAAACAAACACACATTTTCTGTAGCTAAGGACCGCAAAGTAGACCTTACTGCCAACAACTCAACACCGTTCATTAGATGGCAGTTAACCAACCTAACCACCCTGAGGACTACTTGGGTAGCAAAGTCCACAGGGAAGGGTGATGGTCCCCAAGTGGATTAAATCCCACTTGAATCCATCTTGAGGGAGGGCAGCAGCTTCATAAATGCTGGCCTGGGGCTGATGAGGACTTTGCATGCTAAAAGGGCTCAGGACCAGAAAGTGACTCACAGAATGGGACCAGTGGTATGGGTGTCACGCTGCAATACAGAAGGCAGATGAAAGGCCATTACATTATATTCACATGGTTGCCATGACTGATTGCCATGAAAATCACCAATATTCAGATTCAGATATGGAAGGAGAGGAGGAGGACAGGGACATAATGGGCTGTAATGATGACTGATCACACTGTTGGATTTGAGGACAGAAAGTTCTCTTTTTCAATGCAACTAGTGAGCATCAAAAGACCTAGTTTCTCCAGGGCCCCATCTTGGTTATGTTAGGGGACAGAGTGAAGTTGGGTGGCTGCTCCTTCCTCTGTCATGGTGCATGTCTGCCAAGATAGCTACTGCAGCTTGCCCCAGTAGCTATATTGCTTCCTCTCACTCAGCTGTGCAGGTTGTTTAGCCATCACATATGTAGAGGCAGGGTTTCTACAATGGTATCCAATAGCCTTTCACTTGGTCTTGGTCTTCATGCAATCTTTCCAGCCTGTTATTATTATTAAATATTATTATTAATTATATTATTATATATATATGACTATTAAATTAAAATTAAAAATTAAATTATTGTTATGTGTTGTGTTCTGGACATTTTGTGTCTCACTTGCTTCATACCTGTTCTTCTTTCTTATGAAAACGTCATAATCTTACCTGGTCATATTATTCATTATAAACTTTCCAAGCACTAAATAAGTTCTAAGTGAAGAATGACAGATCCACATAACACGACAATGACCCTATTGTGTTTAAACTAGCCCTCTGACTACTGTTTGTAGTGTCATCAGGCTGACCCAGAACGCATGTTAAATTCCAGACCTTTGAAAGGCTGTTCTACAACCACCACACATGGAAACACGCATAGGTACATTTTTTCTTACACTTCAGGCCTTAGTTTGCTGCTAAAGAGTTAACTTCCAGCTGGTTTCTAATATGAAAAGTACTCAGGGCTGTGGATGGAGGAGCAATTTAAGTACTTAACAGAATTCCTCTTTGATATGCTGCTTTTTGTCACAGTTGTCATATATTTCAATCCCAATTAAGCTGAATTTTTTTCCAGTGGGCAAATAAATTTTATTTAAAACTGACATTTAAAGCTTTTTTTTTAATGCTATCCCTACTATTTACTCCTTCCATTGCCCTCAATAGTGTATGGCATTTCTTTAGAGGAACCAACCAGTGTAATCTGGAACATGAAATCCTTGCTTATTTGTTGTTTTTCTTTTCTTTATGTGTAGCAAAGCATTGCACATTTTAAATTTTTGGGCATATATGAAGTTAAAATGGTTACATATTTCTGACCAGAAGTAGGTTACTTCAACAGCATTATCTCAGCCATTCACTAGATCAGGGATTCTCAACCTGTGGCCTGGATGTGGCCCACGGCACCATTTCATGTGGCCCCCCACTGCCTCCACCACACCAGGAAGTGCCATGTGGTGGAGGAAGGGCAAAATGGCTGTGTGTGACCCAACCCCCAGCTTTAAATGGCTGAGAACTCCTGCACTAGATCTTCTTTTGTACACATAGTAGGGCATAAACTGCATGCCATAAATATTGCATTGATTATATTTATCCACCTTCAGAAAAAAAATTGTCCTGTAGCCCCATTTCATTTGACTAATCTTTTATTTTCCTACTTCCCCTTAAAGCCTATTAAGTGACTTCCAGATGGTTCAGCAAGAATCTTTTCCTGCTGCGAGACACTCTTCGGCAATCTTTCATTTGACAAGGTGTATTGTTTTTGCTCTTCTTAAATTTTGCCTAGCTTCTTCTCGTTTGTTATTTAGAACTTGAGAGGCAAGCTGAAAACTTGTTCCCAATTTTAGCAATTGCCTAAGCAGCATCACTAAAAAAAATTTAAAGGTAGCTGTTTACTGTTTATCCATTACATGTCGGAAAAACGTCCCACTGATTTGAATAGTATCCAGCTCCGCCTCCCATTCTGATCTGGATAGATGTCATACAAATAAGAATACAGTATATCCATTACTGAAACAATGTTATCCTCCTCTCTCTGTCCCCCAGACACATAATTCTTAGGGATCTTAAGAGGAAACAAGTACAGTACTTTCATGTGTCAAACAACACACTCTACTCAAAAACTAAATCTTATTTAAGCCAGACTTCTGGTCTGAAGGATAGAGGTGTGTCTCCTGCAACATTAAAAAGCAAAGCTATCCATTTGGTTCAACAGGTTTGAGCAGAGTCAGATATGTGACGACATAAATAATAGATAATGAACCATTGTATCAGCTAAAGCTAAAGTTCCCAATGTGGGGCCAACACCCCATGGGTGGGAGATTTGATGGTTAAGGGAGGGGGCAATTCAAGAATGAGTTTAGACCAATGTAATGGCCTTTTAGGATTCATCCAGTTCACTTTTTGTATAATAAGAATGATATGTCACAGGGGTGGGGGGGCTTCAGGATGTTAGAGATGCTTAGATGGGGCATGGCCAAAAATAGGGTGGGAACTCCTGTTTTCAGGGCTTAATCAATGCATCGTTAACTTAAAAGAGATTTTTTAAAAACTTGCACATCTAGACTGTAGGGAATCCTGCAGACTGAAACCCCATTATCTTTGGCAACAAAAACATGCCCAAACTCCATGAAAGCAATTTACTCTGACACATGCATTTTTAAAATAAAAATAAACATGACCAGAATTGATTCAAAATAAACCAACCCTGCCAAAGTGTTTAAAGTAAACCCCTTTCTGGGGCCCCCAAAATGCATGCTTAGCTGTATGTCATGTGGTCCCTGATCTTTTCATCAATTTACAAAGATACAGGACCACATTGATATCTAGACTAGCCCTACTACATTCTGAAAATGGCTTCCTAATTCCCACATTTTAATTTTTTTCTAACAAAGACCCAAAGAACATTTCCACCCTAATGTTTTGGAGCATTATCTACCAAGGAGCTGTCTTTCATACAATAGACTGAGATTGATACCTTACACATATGGGAAGTAAATTTCTTTGCATAAAGTGCTGCTTACAGCCTATAAAGCCCTATACTGCTTAAGCCCTGGCTCTCCAGAAAACAATATTCTGCTCCACAAGCCTGCTGAGCATTTGTGATCTGCAAGAGAAGCCCTTTGCCCAGATCTGCCACTCACAAAAGCACATTTGGTGAGAATGTGAGACAAAACGTTCTCAGTGGTTGCTCCCAGACTATGAAATGTCCAGCTGAGCAAACTTATGATTGCCACTTCCCTATCATCCTTCTGCTAGCAGGTAAACAAACTGCCTGCTTGTTAAGAAAGTACTTGTTATTATATATTGTAATTATTGTTCATTCAACTTGGAGTTTTTAAATTCCTTTCTTTGTAAGCTTTCATTGTTATAGCTGTTTAATTTGGCAAACATTCAGAACTCATTAGCCAAAATCAGGATACCTACCCTGGATATGCATGGATTCATGGATCTCCATTAAGGATGTGGAAACTAGATAGTAGAGAAAGCTGACAGGAGGGAAATGACTCATTTGGAATATGGTGCTGGAGGAGAGCTCTATGGATACCCTGGGCTGTCAGAAAGAGAAACAAATGAGTTCTAGAGAAAATCAAGCTTGAAGGCAAAAATGATGAAATTGAAACTGTCCTACTTTGGACACATCATGAGAATGGAAGATTCTCTGGAAAAGATAGTGCTAGGAAATGTTAAAGGCATCAGGAAAAGAGGAAGACCAAACATGAAGGAAACCACAGGCTTGTGTTTGCAAGAGCTGAATAGGGCTGTTGAAGACACAGCATTTTGGTGATCTCTCATCCATAGGGTTGCCATTAGTCAGAGATTACATGGTGGCAGATAACTATAACAACATCTACACATATGCAAGCCAAAACATAGAGTTAGTCATCTAGGTTGTGCATGAAAATAAACTGTCTAAGAGCAGGACCATGTTCAAAATTTCCCAGGAAATTTGTGTTTCATCTGCTGTAGCATCTGCAGCAGAAGAATGAGGTCAAACTAGTTATGAATTTTATTCTGACCAGAGAGGCTTTGCTATTATTTCTTGGCTTCTACATTCTGCACAGAATCCATGTCAAAGGTACAATGTGACTGGTCATCTTGCCACTTGGATCTGCCTGCTCTGTTTCTTTTCACCACCTGTTCTCCAATACTTCACCTCACCTGCCTCTCCTTAGTAGATGGTTTGACTTTGCATAAGGGCACATGTCCTGAAGTCCTCTTGATCAACCTACAGACCAAGACAAGAACTACACCAGATGCATTCCATGGAAAGACTGATGGGAGGCATGCACCTTCATCATTTCAGCACATTTGAAAAGTGAATTAGAGTGCTATTTGTTCTTCCCACTTTCTTAAAAATGCCTTTTGTTGTTGCTGTTGTTCAGTTGCACAGTCGATTCCGACTCTTTGCAACCCCATGGACCATTGCCCTCCAGGCACCTCTATCCTCTACCATCCTCCTCATCCCACCCAGCCCTGTGCCTATTGTGTCCACGATGCCATCTAGCCATCTCATCTTTTGCCCTCCACCTTTCCCAGCATCAAGGCCTTCTCAAGTGAATCCTCCCTTCTCATTTGATGTCCAAAGTAGTTCAGCTTCATCTTTGTTATTTGTCCTTCTAAGGAGCAGAGCAGTCAGGGCTAATCTCTTCTAATATTGACTTATTTGTTCTCCTCGCTGTCCAGGGGACTCTCAAAACTCTCCTCCAACACCACATCTCTATTCTTCTGTGTTCAGCCTTTCTAATGGTTCAGCTCTCACAACTGTACATTACCACCAGGAATACCATTGCTTTGACCATGCGGACTTTTGTTTGCAGTGAGATGTCTCTATTTTTAACTATGTTCCCCCGGTTTCTAATAGCTTGTCTCCCAAGAATCAGTCTCCTTTTTATTTCATGACTGCAATCCCCATCTGCAGTTATCTTTCCTCCTAGGAAAGTGAAATCTGTCACTGCTTCTACTTCTTCCAATTCCCACAGTTCTGGTATGTTGTAAACAAAGACATGGCAATGAAACATTTGCTTCTGAATTCCATTCTTTTCTGGGGATAACATTTTTGCTCTTGGTTTTGTTTGTGTTCCACCTCTCTTCTCTGGATCTGCATATCGCTCGTAACTGGCATTCACTGCAATCTGCCATTTTGCTTGGCAAGCGACCGCAGAATTAACTATAGGATTTTATTGCCAGACGTTCTGGCAGCCATCCTGCCAATGTGTCACTTTCTAACTGTCACTGCCAAATGCTGATTTGTGTGTCACATGCCACTCTAATTAATTTGCCCATCCTTGGCACTTACATGTATCAAACTCTTTCAGATAGGAATGGTCCTTTCTTAGAGGAGATTACATATTAATTATGTGTAATTTCCTTTAAGTAACAATTCACAAGTGAATCTCTCGCTCCCTAATAATTTGGTTTTGAGCTCTCTCCAAAGTGTCACTGCTCCCTTGGCTAAGAGCTGCCCAACTCTTAATTAAAGACTGCAGTGGAGATGGTAAGCTTCATGACTTAACACTTCTGTGGCCCAGTATTTCATATCATATTTCTGTGCCAGTGCCAGGAAACAGAACAGTCACCTTCTAAGAATGTAATTATTCTTCTATAGCTTATTATCTTAGAAATATGGTATTGTAAAGATGGACGTGATTTATGGGTTATTTCCTCAATGCAAGGAATCCACAACTCAAGCCTCTTTGATTGGTAGTCATTCAATTGCTGTTTAAAAGCCTCCAATGCAGGAAACTCCACCACCTTCCAAGGTACTGTAATCTGTTTCACTTTTGAGCAAGTCTTCCTGTCAGAATGTTCTTACTATTAGTTCAAAAGAAATTCATTCCAACTTATTTTTTTAGAATGTTATTTGCCATTGATCAGCCCCAGCTCAGAAAATTGTTTGGATTAAACTGCATAGGTTTTAAACTTTCCATATGTTTTCCCCAAACTGTATCTCATTTCTTTTCTCATGAGACTAAGTATTGTGGATAGAGAACAACCATTGATGATGATAGTAAGAATTTATGTAGCATTCTTTTGAGCACATAAAATGTATTGTAAACTTCGCGGGTGGCTGTGAAATGGCAGCCACCAATTGAACCAAAAGAATAGATGCCAGAAACACACACTCTTTCAATAATCCTTTAGAAAGAACACTACAAGGCTACCATACTCATTCCCCCAATGGAGATACAAGGTGTGTCTGTTTTGTAGAAGTTAATGGATAAGATGTGGTTTATTGTGCAAGGTAATGCTTTTCCATTAGATACTATAGTTAAAGCAGACCACACAGCCAAATACCGTATGTCATGCTTTTTGATAGTATACTTGACTAGATGTTACAGAATGAAACAATTGTTATGATATTCCATTTCAATCCTTCCATCTTCTTTTTTTAAAATTGAAATGAAAATCCCTGCTTTTCAGTCACATGTATTTGTGCAATTCATTAATATTGCCTTTACTTTCCAATTCATGGCAATATGCTAGAACTGTATATAAAACTTTTCTGTGAGCTTTAGTCTATCTGACAGCACTCTTCTGCAGGCCACTTTGAATTACAGTAAAACCCTGGGTTGTGAGTGCCCTGGGTTACGTATGCCATGGTTTACGATGGTAAATTTAATTAAAATAATTCCCCGATTTATGACTCTTTTTCGGTTTATGACCGAAAATTGTGCTATTTTAAACTCTAAAATGGCCACCACAGCCATTTGTTGCAGTGTCTACTTCCAGTTTAGAGCAGATGAGGTTATTTAAAATGACAGGATAAGTACTGAAGCCTTCTTTATGCATGCAGTGTGTGCTGGAGAATCGCATATTCAGAGGTTTGAGCTTCACCTCAAGGTGTTGCAAGACTGCTTGCCCCACTCCATCTATACATTAGTCATGCATTTGCACACTCAGCAAAAATGTAATTATCAGTGATTTCTGAAACCTGGTTTGCATGGGATTCCAGAATATGGCAGAAGGGCCAGTGGTCCCTTGCGGACTCAGAGGCACATCTCTTTAGTCCTTCTAAATCTACCATTTCATAGAATGAAAACATTATTAAGCATGATGGATCTACAATAGCTCCTAGTATAATCAAATTAGGTGAAGAGTGAGATCATACCACTGGTCACATGCCACATCTACTGGGTCTACAACCACTGTTGTGGTCACTGCCTGCCCTATCTCTCTGCCATTAATGGAAGAGGGTTGAGTGATTGGAAAGAGAAGAAGTACTGGAGTACATGCTTAGACTCTTCCTATAATCAGGAATGTTATACATAACACTCCTCATTTACACATGTTACATGCCAACCTTGGCTGGCTGGGGTATGCCAAAAAGGAGACAAAGCAAATTTGTGCATCAAGAGAGGACAAAAGGAGAGACACCCAAAGGCCTTCTCAGTGGTGGCTCCTACCATTTGCAATGATCTCCAAAATGATATATATTGGGTGACTTCACTTCAGACATTTAAGAAACTCTTAAAAACTCATCTATATGAAGAGGCTTTTGAAGCATTTCTCACTGATGGACAGGAAGCTTAAATTAGTTTTTTTTAAAACAATTTGCTCCATCAATTTACAAGAAATGTGATTACATTGTTGTCCACATGATACTTTGTAACCATCAAGGTTCAAATGTAGGTTTTATTATGAGCTTTATATTTTGTTTCTTCTTTAATGGTCATTTTGGTTCTTTATTATGTTATTTATTTAATATTGTAAACTGCCATGAGTAGTATCTTAATGGTAAATCTGGTGGTATGTGTAGGTACAGTATTTGTTTAAGTAAGTAAATGTGTCTTCATCTTTTCTTTCCAACAGACTTCTTTCACATGGAGGAGAATCCTCAAAGATTTTGTGTAGATCTTCAGATTAAGACATTTTTGTCTTAAACTCATTGAATGGTTTGGGTGTTCATTACACATTATCTCAATATAGTAGTTTGTTTCACGGAATACATATGAGGATCATGCAAATACACGTTACAAAATACTTTACATCCAACGAGTCTTGTAGAAATTAACTGGCCTTTCATTTTTTAAAAAGCCCATTAAGGAAAAAGAGACAAAGGAAATAATGCTATTAAAAATTTTTCTTCTCCTACTGATCATAATTCCATTTCAGACTAAGTGTCTAAGCTGGGATGAATTTATTAAGATGAGAAAGTATTTTGGCCATCGAGCTAGTAAGTAGCATAAACACTAAAGTCACAATGGGCTGAAATATTAAATTGTAGGGCTTTATTACGACCTTTGAAACCTACCAAGACCATGAAACCCCCTTGCAGTATTATACATAGATCAAATTTGCCTTACATCCTATGGTAAAGAATATTACTTTATGTTGGAATATGGAATTTATTTCTGTGTGACATAAATCATGAGGTGTCATAAATCATATGTCTCCACAAGTGAGCTTTGTCAGTAATCCATTAATAAAATGGGCTATATTTCATGTTCTTGGCTTAGGTCACTATGTATTTTATTTTCCCTTAAGGAAAATAATTGAGCTGTAACATTTAAAAATGATCTTTATGTTTTCTACCTATAGGTTGCATATGCTTCCCCCACTACCGTTAATCAGTTCACCATGTTCGCTCTGCTAAAGAAACTGTAATATTTTAATGTCTCACCACAGAGGTGCAGCTATGTTGGATGTTTCCATTTTCTTCACATTGTTTGCTTAACATCTCCAGCTTCCATCCTGAAATTTTATGGTCATGTAGCTAATCGCTCCCTGCAGGGCTCACTCATTCTTTAGGCTTCATTGTTCAGCAGCACACAGATATGGCAAAGCAAACTAATATACAGAGCAGAACATTTGCAGAATACATTTTGTGTGATGTGTACAGGGAGCTGACATTTGAAGTCTTCAAGTCTTGATTCAAAATTGGTTAAATTTGGGCTGTTTGATGTTTGCTTCCTGCAGACGTTGTCATTAATACTTTGTGTCTTTCATCAAAGCAGCCATCACTCCAGATGTCAGGGAAGTGGGAATGCTTCCACAGTTCTCCTGTCCTGCACTGTTTCTGGAGTTCTGTATTCCCTAATTTGTTTTGGTAGCATGAACAACACATAGATTTCTCCCTTTCATAATGCATTTCCAGATTTTATTCAGAGCACTCTGTTTTTGGTTGGTTCTCTCTCTCTCTGTGTTGTACTCCTGTTTATGGATAGCTTTACTGAGAGAGAAAAATCTGTCATGCCACTGCACTTATCTATTTGGATTCATTAACCGCTGGCAAAAGTAGGATGTCAGTCCTGATATGGGTAGAACTGAAACTCATGACTATGTGACTGAGTGAGAGTGGGTCTGGATGACAGAGTATATCCAGAGCCATAACTAGTGAAGAACAAGCAGGACTTTCATCCAGAGCACCAACATTTGTTGGTAGAAGGGTGTGAACCCAACTGCTGGTTGTTTGCTGCTGAAACAGCATGAAGCCACTGACACCTCCATCTGTACATTCGTACCTGCCTCCAGTTGCTATTCCCTAAGCAGAAGAAAACACAAAACAGGTTATCTTAGCACAGGATTAATGCATTTGATGATTGCTCAGATCCAGCAGTTCCTTTACTCTTTCCGCACGTATGCCATTGTCACATGACCCAAGTTTAACTACTAGGGAAGAGGTGTCTTGGGCACCAAAATTGCTAGTTATAGCTCTATTTATCAGTGGTTTTCTGTAGACCACCATAATCTAAAAGACAAGGAAACGAACAAAGAAGAGTTAGAACAAAGGAAAAATCTGTGGTGGCTGAAGCGGCTAAGATGCTGAATTTGATGACTGGAAGGTCAGAGTTTGATTCCCGACTGCTGTCCTAGCTCCTGTCATAAGGGTGACCTTTACTTTTACCAAAAATCCAACAGTTAAAAACAAATAATCATAATCACTTAAAGAGAACAAATTCGCTTAACCCATCAGCATTATTTTAGAATATTTTGAAACTCAGCTTTTCAAAAATATTTTCTTGCTTTTCTTTAAAAAAATATAGTCTGGGAAATGATATAGGATAATGGTTAGGAGTGCCATTGAACCCAGTCTTGTGGACAATCAGGTTTGTAGTTGTATAGACACAAGTGCATCGGGGTTTCATTTAATCCTCTTTTAAGACTGTGGCATGTTTTCTCCCAGAAAATACACTATTTTCCAATTGGTAGTTGTCCTAAAAATGGATATCATCCTTTTTTTAAAAAAAAAATGGACTTGTGCCAATGCAGCCATCTGTTTTCCCAGCAGTCTGAAATGAAGAAATAAACCATTTTTAGGAGGGAGGGGAAAGAGAAGAATTTTACCATAACCTTTCTTTTGCCTCACCCACTGCTTTGCCTCCTTATGACTATTTTGGGATCTAAACAGATTTAAAAGAGTAGAGAGAATATTCAGTAAACCCAAAGGGATATGTAAATATTTCTAGGAGGCTGAGTAAGTAAAAGCAGACTGTTACAACTCTCATCAGACCAGGAATATGATGCTTGTATATTCAATGAGAAAACAGTCTTTGCTTTCACTCCCATATATAAGGGGGAAGGCACCATTCACTTCAGCAATGCATAAACTTCAAAGTAGACAAAGAAGAAATTGAAATAGTGAAAGAATTTATACACATTGGTTAAATCATGAACTCAATTAATGCTGCAACCAGAAAAATAGAAGTGTAAGACTTGGAGGGACAGCAGAGGATTTAGAAAATACAATTAAATGTAAGGATGTGTCACTAGAGACCAAGTCCTAAGAGCCTTTACACTATATATCCTCAAATACTGAGTATGAGTGTGAAAGCTGGACAAGAAAGAAAACTGATCAGATATAAATGGATTCAGTTTGAAATATGGTGCTGAAGGAGAGCTTTGCAGATATCCTGGACTGCCAAAAAGGCAAACAAATATGTTCTAGATTAAATCAAGCCTGAACTATCTCTGGAGGCAAAAATGGTGAAACTGTCTGTCATACCTGGGTCACATCATGAGAAAGCAAGACTCTTTTGAAAGACAATGATGCTGGGAAAGGTTGAAGGCAGCAGGAAAAGTAGAAGGATTAACTCCTTAAATGCTTGAGTTTACAATAGCTGAGCAGGACTGTTGAGAACAGAAATTTCTAGATATCGCTCAATCATAGGGTCACCAGAAGTCCGAGGCAATGTGAAGGCACAGAGTAACAACAACATCTTAGGGGGTAATCAGATAGCAGAAAAGGCACACATCTGATTGTGGCAGAGCGTGTTGCTTTGCCGGAAGCAATCTCCCTTAAAGCAACCCTTCCATTTTTGGAGAATTGCTCCTGCCCTTGCTCCCAAAAGTAGTAGCTCTACAATTAGGTCAGGGTTGGGCTGGAACACTATTCCATGTATTTCTTGTGATAACCAGGAATCAGATCACATCAGACCACTTTACAAGCAACCCTGCAGGACCTCGCTGCTGCCTCTCCCTGGGGCATCACTGGCCAGGGGATTCAAGGCACCTTGGTTGCTCTCCTCCAAGCCCCACCTTGGCAGGGATAAGAAGGACGACGTGCCCAATGCCTGTGGGACCTCGCTGCTGCCTCTCCCTGGCTCCCATCTCTGGCGAGGGGATTCAAGGCACCTAGGCTGCTCTCCTCTGAGCCCCAGGGATAAGAAGGATGATGTGCCCCATGCCTGCAAGACCTTGCCACTGCCTCTCCCTAGCTCCATCTCTGCCTGGCTGTTTAGTAGCATCCTGTCATCACAATGAGGATGCTCCCTGCCTCACTTCGGAGCCCATACCATCGGCTCCGGGGGCTTGAAGCAGGTGGGAGCTGCCGTTGCCGCTGGCTGTTCTGCAAACATTCCCCAGAGTCCACGCTCTGTTAAGGACGCTAGACCTTGGGTTTGTTGTTGCATTATTGCAGTGTATTTGTCCTATTGTATCTTTGTTCTTGTGCTTTTTTATTAACATTGTATGGACTGTACTATATTCTGTATTTTGTATTGTTGTATATTTATCTATTGACATTCATTGTATCACTTTTGGTGTACTGTAAACCACTTGAGTCGCCTTTGGGCTGAGAAAATGTGGTATACAAATAAAAGTGGAATGGAATGGAATGAAAAACCCCAAATATGATCCATTTCCATGTATGATCATACCCTTAGCTTGCTGTCTTCAAGCATTGTGGAATGCTTTGTCCCATCCTCAATAGGGAAGAAATTGGAAATGAGAAAGGACACCATCTAGCTCTTTTTCTCAGGCAGCAAATATTTTGAACCCTAGCAAGTTGCCTTTAGCAAAGCTGCCATAGGACATAGGATGATCTTGTCTTTGGGCAAAGTTCCCACTCCTTCACTGGTGTTCCCCTTGGTAATTTTAAACATAAAATATCTGTACAAGCACTTAAATCCTTACAAATAGATGAAGCAACTATTAATTGATTTACAATCCATCTACTAACCATTTGCAACTCGACAGGGCCAAACATCACAGCAAATCTGAATACCATTTAGGAATATCTGTTATTGCCAGTTGTAAAAAGGCACACTGATTTGTAGACTTATCTGTTATGCTAGTCAACCATTGTTGTACCTGATGTGTAAAAATTGAAGCCATGAAGTCTCACTCTACTGTCTTATAAGGTGGATTTGATTCATGAAAGCTAACATTAAAATACAGCAGTTAGTCATTAAGGTACCACAATGTTTTTTGTCTACATTACCACTACCTCTCAAATTATCTGTGACACTCACAGGCATGCGGACACACACACACACAAACACACCTCTCTTTCTCCAACATCTAAAGTAATATGTAGAGTTTAAATCAACTCTTTAATGTATAATAAAAGTCACAAACCCAGATCTAATTGATGTCACTTAAATTAAGTTTTACATTTATTGCTGGAAGATAAAATTTGGAGAGCAGAACTCTTACAACCAAAGAGAGAGAGAGAGAGAGAGATTTTAAAATCGTGCAGTATCCAGAGACTTACACTAATTTTTTTATTTAAAACATATGTCTAGTGGAGGCATGAGTCTGCATATATCATATATATGATAGGACTGGACTCTAATCCTCTGTTGCTGAAATCCCACCATGTTAAAATATTCAAGGAAAATACACTGTTATAAATGTATAACTGCTTTAGGAAACATTTACAGCACAGAAGAGTTACACAGCCACACATCTACACACATCCATGCAAGGAGGAAAGATAAATTGGCAAAGACACTTATAATTACATTACAAACAGTTAACATTTGAAGAGCTTTGTGGTAGAAAAGGATAATAGGATGAAAGAGTTCCTGCTCAAAATGGTGTGGCTTGTATTTCCTGTCTAATGGAAAGAGCCTCAGGCTTTTCACAACCTCATTGTCGATATCTTTCTCCATCCCTTACATTAATTCACAGTTGGAGATATTGAACCACAGCTGTTTATCCAGTAAGCAGTTCAAACAACTGCAAGAGAGGTGAGCAAAGCCTGTCACAATCTATTAAACTAGGAAAATGTCCTGGTCTTCTTCAGAGGACAGAGTGAGAAATGGGTTATATATTCTCAACAACAAGAATACAAATAGAGAATCCCATTGGCTTGCACCATTGGTTCAGATTTCAGTTCTGATTATTTACACAACAGAGCTTAGAAGAAACAATTTACTTTTTTGGGGTAATGAGCTATATAGCCACTATTCACAAAGTAACAGTAAAAGTAACAGGAAGTCAACAAGTTATTTTGTAAGTATAGCAACTCATATTTTCTATTTACTTTCAAAAGCTATTTTTAAAAGTCTTTTGAACCCTTTTTAAGAGTCATTTTATTGGGCATTTTCTTATCAATTCTTTGTGCTGTGTTATTTGGTTTTACTTCTTGGATGTTTCAAGATGAGTGAACAGGGTAGCTCAGCCAGTTGTTAGACACCTGGCTATGGGGCTAGAGGCTTGGAGTTTGATTCCCTTCTGTCCCTTCAGAGCCAACCTATATATCCTTGGGCTACATTTCTGAGTACTCTATACTGTACCTATAATATCCTGGCTTAACATCAACTTGAGAGTGTATAATTATTATTTATTAATTTTATAATATTTATAAAGGGCTATATCAGAACTGGCCACTGGAGGGAACAGAGAGTATTTACCTTGATATTTCTGCCCTGGAAGAAGCAAAGACATAGAAATGTGTTAATAATGTGAGATGAATTTAGTTCATTGCTTTGGTACACTAGGCGTTTGCAGATCACCTAATAAAGAAGAAAACATAGATATATACTCAACAGAATGCAATAAAAGTGAGTTTAAACTAAACTTCTGTTCAGGTTTTAAAATTATAAAACCTAAAATACATCACATCTCTCTAAACATAAACATTAACAGAATTAATGCATTTAACTATGAAATAGTATATCAAAGGACAATAGTCTGTCACCGGCTGACAAAAGAGGATGCAAATTTTGATTTTATAAGAATGGAAACAAACCTTTGCATTTGGAAACAAACCTTACCATTTATCAGGAAGTACCATTCTAAATTGGTCTTGATCAGATTGTCCTGGGATTGTCAGGAGTCTTGTATGCTCTGTTGCAAGCAAGGGAGAGATGGTGGTGTTAATAATACACAATGCAACAATTTGACTTGGCTAGAATTGCCATACATACCGGAAACCCGGGAACTTCACGGGCTGAAACTGTCCCGCCCGGTCGCATTAAAAACATTGATATTTCCCGCTTTTGAAACCAAGTTTGGTTTCAAAAGAAAATTTTTTTTAAATCTTAGAGTGGCAATTCTATTGCCAGCAGGTGGTGTCTCACGTCCGTGAGCAGCAGATCATGCGGAAAGAGCTCCGGTTGTCTTTCCCCAAGCTCCTGCCAACCATGCAGTTCGAAAGCAAGAAACTGCAAGTAGACAAATAGGGACCAATTGGGGGTGGGGGAGAGAGGTAAACAGAGTTCCATGCACTCTGGTGTCTAGTCATGCCTGTCACATGAACACAGCAAGGGAGGCGCCAACTCTAGGCATTCAGGAGGATTTTTTCCTCCCCCCTCCTGTCAACTCTTTCTTTCCCGCCTCTCTCCCAGAGTTCGGGGGTGGAGGAGCCTCTTTCCCCAGCCAGCAGGCTCCCCCCCCCTTTCCCCAGAGTAAAGCTGGGGGAAAGTGCCTTCCAGCAATATGAGCTTGGTAAGGCAAAGAGTTCACAGGAGCGCTGGCTCTTCGGCTTTGAATCAGAGATGAGCACTGAACCCTAGAGTCAGATATGACTGGCTTTTGAGCAAGGGCCACTCCTGTCCCATTTTTGTGAGAGGGAAATATGGCATCCCTAGAGTTGGCTGGTATTTTGTTGCTAGTCCTGACCAAGCACTCAACTACACGTAAAATAGAATTTGCTCCTCTTATACAACAGCTGTATTCAAAGTACAGTATACCCCCAGGTTACGATTGTCCTGGTTTACATTTGCCGTGGTTTATGACGGCAAATGTAATAAAATTTAATGCCCCAGTTTTAAAAAAATTCTAGCTTATGACCAAAAATTGCGCTATTTTAAACTCTAAAATCGTGGCCAGTGCCATTTTAGAGTTTAAAATGGTGCCCACCCCTCTACTGGAAGACACAATTCAGCACTTATGGCTGCAGAGGTGCCATTGTTGTCATCATCAGTGGTGTTTCTGCCGCTATTTCTGGACTGTCTGCCATCCTTACGGGCAGCGGGAAAGACTGGGGACCTGATCTGCTTGGTTCTGACCTTTATCCAAGCTCCCTAGCAGCACTACAGCTGGGAACGGGTGCCTCCCCCAGGTTGAGGAGGTGACATAGGCAATTAGGCATGATGTTTAAGGACTTCAAGGACAGTCTCCCCAGATCTACCCCCCCCCATGTCCCTGAAGTTTTAAAAGTTTTTTTAAAAATGTTTGAACAATCAAGGCTAGTGATGATACAATATGTTAACATATCAGAATAGTGTTAGCCAGTTCTGCATCAAGATTAAAAGAGCAGAGGCAAAGGAAGAAGTGGGAAAGGATAGGTTTGTTTAAACTTCTTAGCTTAACACATTTAAACAAAGTCTGCCTTATTTCCCTTCACTCCCCTCACTTTACCATCCTGTTGCCTTAGCTCTTTTTTTCTTACTGCAAAGCTAGCTAGGGCTATTCTGTGATATTAATGCAAAGTATTAGTGCTAACCTGAGTGAGAGAGGGGTGAAAGAGTAGGAGTAAGTGAGACTGTGTGTGTGTGCCCATATGCATAGATGTACCTGTCTCTTGCTAGCCTTTAGCTTTTAGCCATGTGAAACCAGACTATGGATTTCTCCTTTTGCTGGATAACTTTAGTCATATTGGTCCCCTCTCCCCATTTCTCCTTCTTCAAACAGGTGGAAGAAATTAAAAAGAATAGTTATTCACAAAGAGTTGATTCCTCAGTAGAAAAATCTAGGAGGAAAGTGTTCCCTGAAGGCAGCAAGTCTGAAAACCAATCATTTAGGCAATTAAGCAAATGTGGCTAAAAAGAAGTCTCGAGAATCTTGTAAATTTTCCTCTGCTGTGTTTATGGGGGTGGGGGAGATACTGAGAAGATGGATTTTCTTGCAAGTAAATTACATGTACATAATAGCATGATAATATCCTCCAATTAGAAGTTTTGCAGATTTGAAAAATCACTTTTGAGACTTTTTGCCTGTGCAAAGTAATCAACTGAAGCTCTCCCTGTTGACCAGATCTGAGGACCTGGGGCCCTTCTTCATTTGCTCTGAATTCTCCCAGTTGTGTCTCTTCATTAAGCTACTGCAAACTAAAAGCAAATTTTGCCTCATGAGGCCTTCTCTAAATAATCATGTTTGCCATATCTTCGGGATTGCCTGACACAAAATGGGATAATTTATTCCTTCATCCGAATGGCCTTTCCTAACAAAAATTATTTCCTCACCTCAGGCTTTGTTTGGAGAAACCACAGAATTTAAAAATATATATTTTAAAAATATGGCAACTGTATTATTATTATTATTATTATTATTATTATTATTATTATTATTATTATTATTATTATTATTATTATTATTATTATTATTATTATTATTATTTTAAAAAGCTTGTTCTGTTAGTTCTGGATTTCTCAATACAGTAACACCACATACAAAGTCCGCTTCATATAACATCAGATTCATACAACATCGCCTAATTCCTTGAAAAAAGTTGCCTCATACAAAGTCGTGTGACGTTGTATGAGGCATTGGGGTTTTCCAGGTTGCATTGTGCCTGGGCAGTATAAAAGGCAGGACACATGCGTGCATTGCTCTTGTGGGTTTTGCATGAGGCAAAAACTGTTTAGGAGTGGTTTTGAGCGTGATTTTGGATTTTTTTGACTTTTTTCATCAGAATTTTTAGAAGCATTACTGGGATTTTTGTAGCATTCTTCAGGTTCTTGGACAATCAGGGTATTTGACATGTTTTTGTAATGTTTTTAGCCTTTAGACAATGATTTCTTAAAGTTCTGTCAGTTTCCTGTCTGTTTCCTTGACTTTGTCCTGAAGTCTGTGCTGTTACAGTACAATGTATCTCTATGGAAATGACGTTGTATGAGGCATCGCAGCAAGGATTTGGACATTGTATGAGGCATCGCAGCTAAGATTTTGCATGCCTCATACAAAGTCCAAATCCGTATATAGTCCAAACTTGTGGAACCTAGTTTGGACGTTGTATGAGGTACCACTGTACTACCTTTTCTAAACAAATCATATTGGTCCTTACATATTTTAAAATGGTATGCAGATTTCTGATTGACTTCAATGAACAGAGTGGGAATTGGGATATGATTCTCCTCTCCAGTCAGTGTAATGGCTTGATTTGTTCAAATGGTCACAGTTTGTAGAAGTTGCAAAAAAGTGACTTTTTCTCAAAAGAACTCTCTCTTTCGTTCCAGATCAAACTTTAAGATGCCAAAATGAAGCCATCTTCTTGGCTTTGTCATTGGTCAAACTTAAATCCTCATGTTTCCAGTAGTAATCGGCAGACCAGTAAGTGAGCCAGATTCTGTGTGTCTCTTCACAATCACACAGCACGTTGGTATCCACCAGCAGCCCTGGTTTGAACATATTGGTCTTACATTTAGTGACCCCAGTCCTCAGCCTATTCAGGATCATCCAAGTTACATAAGGGAGGTCAGGTTTCTCAGCCATATTCTCCTTCAGTGTCAATCCTTGTTCATTGAGCTCCTTTGCAGGCGCACCCCCCAATAAAGGACTCAGACACTGGTAAAAGTGGATAACGGCATTGGGCCACATTTATTGATTCATGCCCTAGTCCAAATTATAAATTTCTATTGGTATTCAACCAATTATAATTCTTAAGGCAAGCAGGCCGAAGTAACACTGGTAAGGTTCCACCCAAAATTGCCAATGGCAATTGGTTACAATCTATCCATTTGTATCAATTTGTTTGTTGACAACAAACAAATTGTTGACCGTAGTCAATAATCTAACTACTGACCCCACCCTCTGACGCGTATCCGTAAAATAACGGGGTGATGCATGCTGCCTAGCTCGTGCCATCACCCCATTGCCTGGTTCATCGTTGACCGGACAACGTTAACCAACTTGTGCCTCTCTAGTGTTGTCCAGTCAATTGCGAACCTGCCGGATACCTGTGGGTCATAAATGTTTACCTTACCAGTGCTACCCGCCACACAGGGAGGCTTCAACAAAGTCTCACCGCCCCCCCCCCCAGACCGTCAGCTCGGTCAACAGGCCTGCTCGCCAATCTCCCAACAAGAGGTCCATACCTCCCGGCGACAGATGGACCCCATCCCCTGTGTAAAGCTCATAATTTTGGAGACTGATGGTGGGGTGTCGTATGACGCGCCCCCAACCCTTGTCCATAAGGAACCGGGCAATAGCCCTGTTCACCGAGCGCCGAGCCCGATCAAGGGCCTGGAGGTTAAGCCCTCCCCTGTAAGCGTGCCGCGGTATCATGTCCGACCAAAGCAGGGTTGTGGCAGGCCACACATAATGCAAGTAGGCCAGGTCACCGCAAATCGCATGCTTCAGCGATAGGCCCGTGACCTGTCCCAAATCATTACCCCCAAGGTGTATAATCAGGACATCAGGCGGGTCAGCATTCCTGATGGAGAAAAGGAATGGCAACAGTTCCCGCCATAACATTCCGCGCTTACCGTACCACCTGAGACTTGCGGATGCACCCAGTCCCAGTTGGGGTCCACACTCTGTCGCCGCAGCAAACTGCGCTGCCCTGTGCACATAGCTGTGGCCCACCAGCCATACTGTCACCGGTGTAAGGCGACACCCAGGGTCTGTCAAGGAAAAAAGGAAACAGGGCAGTGACTTAACTGGTACTCACTGTTGAAGAGGGCGAACATACAACTGAAAACATCGTGATCCCCACCTTCCCATGTTGCGTATCTCAGCCCCAGAGTACCCAAACGCCGCTGCGGTGGAAGCCGCCCCTATCCTGAATGAATGGGTGCCGTAGCAAGCCCCAGGGAGGCCAACACTGGCTAGTGCCTTACCGGTCACCTTCCAAAATTGAAATTTAGTAAGGGGAGACCCATCTTGGTGACAGAAAAATGGGCCAGGGTGCGTACCACGTAGTGCAAGGAACTCCTGTAGGGCACCAACCGGACAGAAGTCTGCCATGGAACATCGTAGCAGTCTTATACCACTGCCTACACCATGCTGATCAACCTTAGAGGAGCGTATCCTCAGCTGAGCCCAATCATTGGAAACATAGACATCTTCGAGTTCCAGTGCCCTACGACTCGCATCCGCCTTAGACAGTAGCACCAGCTCACTGATGCGGAGCACCCCAAAAAAGGCCACCGTTGTAGCCGCGTGAAACAGGGTTGCCTCATACCTGTCGAAACACAGGTCATGCCAGCCCCGTGCAAGGTGGGTAAGTACCCCTGGAGAAATCGGGTGGCGGTCGTCCGGGCTGCTCCCACGTTCCCGCACCCACCCTTCCAAAACATGTCGTATGCGAAAATCATTTGTGCTGTCAGCAAAACCACCCACCTTGGCCATGAATGCCAGCGCTGACAGCCTGGATGCTATGGTGCAGGGAGCTAAGCCCTGGGTATGTAAGTAAACCATAAATTGGAGGACGTGAGCCACTGGGATGGGCCAACTTTCAGGTAGCCGGGATCGGGCACAAAAGGCCCTGAATGAACCGAATGCATGGTTATATGCCTTACGCGTGCAGGGCGCGAGCGACATGCCGATCGCCCGGTTCACCTCTCCTTGCCAAGTGTCCATATCTCATCCGGGAGCGGCGAGGGAAATTCCTCTGCGTCCGGGGCCAAGGCACGGAACCGGGGGATCTGCAGGCGGGACAAAGCGTCAGCAATATCATTATTAATACCTGGAACATGTCTGGCCCTAAAAAGCACATTGAGGCGTAGGCTGCGCAACACAAACTGGCGAACCAGCTCCATAACCCTGGGAGATTTTGACGTCTGTGAGTTGACAATGTGGACAACTGCCGCATTGTCACACCAGAAATGGACGACCGAATTGGCCCACTCCTCGCCCCATAGCATCAAAGCTCCCAGAATGGGGAAAAATTCCAGGTACGTGAGATTGCGCAAACGATCCGTGCCCCACCAGGCTGGCGGCCATCTGCCGTAGGCCCACTTCCCTTTGAAGTAAATCCCATAACCCAGGGACCCTGATGCATCCGACTGAACCTGAAAACGAGGGGAAACCAAAAGGTCGGACCTCCAAAATGACACCCCGTTGAATTCCCTCAGGAACTGAAGCCAGATGAGCATATCAGCCCTCATGCCCTTGTTCAGTCGGACCCTGTGGTGGGGCCTGGCCAAGCCAGTCATGGCGTCGCACAAGCGTCGAGCAAATGCTCTGCCAGGTGCGACCACCCTGCAAGCGAAATTGAGGTGACCATGTAACACCTGGAGCTCCCGAAGGGACACCTTGCATTTGGCCAGCAAGTCCAAAATGAGTGCAATGATCCGCGAAACCTTATCAACAGGTAACCTCGATGCTTGCACGACCGTGTCACTCTCCACCCCCAGAAATGTGAGCTTGGTTGATGGGCACTCGGTCTTTTCGGGCGCTAAAGGGACACCAAGTTCCTTCATTAGCATCTGAAATGTATTTAGGAGACGCGTGCACGTGTCCCAGCCCCGTTCACCCCCGAATAAGAAATCATCAAGGTAGTGGGCTACAGACCGGGACCCTGACCTGCGAACAAAGGCCCACTGCAGGAAGGTGCTGAATTGTTCAATTGCCGAGCATGAAATGGAGCAGCCAAAAGGCATGGCCTTGTCAAAATAAAATTTACCCCGGAACTTGAAACCCAGCAACTCAAAGTCACCCGGGTGCACTGGCAGGAGACGGAACGCGGACTTAATGTCGCACTTAGCCAGTAGTGCACCCGGGCCACATGAGCGCACCATGCGCAGGGCCTGGTCAAAAGATGTATACCTGACCGAACAAAGGTAATCAGGGATAGCATCGTTGACCGAACGGCCGGCCGGGTAAGACAAGTGGTGTATCAAACGGAATTCCCCCGGTGACTTCTTCGGCACTAACCCCAACGGGGAAACCTTGAGATTTAGAAATGGCGGGACAGGGAAAGGGCCAGCGACCCTGCCAGCATTAACCTCCTTAGCAATGCTCATGGCAGCCACCTCCTCCCTTCCCCTGAGTGACAACAGATTGGGGGCATCTTGGGGGGACCTGTCCCCCGTGAAAGGAATGTGAAACCCCTGCTGGAAACCCTCAAGCAGGTAAGCTGCATCCGCCCTCCTCGGGTACATCGTGAGCCAACGCTCCAACATGTCCACATTAATTGGGGAGGGGGCCTTTTGCTTGACCAGCTCCCTCCGCGGCAGTTCTGCCCGCTCCCTGTCCACCTCTACCTCTGCCCCGCAGTCCGCCTGCCCTAGGACACGCGGAGGCGGCATGGGGGCACAAGAGGGACACTCGTGCCTGTATCAACACTGCTTCCTGTTGCACGCACCATTGGCCGAGAAGCTCCAACACAGCAGGCGGGCTGGAACCCCCTGCCCTGCCACCTGGCGGCGTGCCTGGGCTGGAGCAGCTCGCTGGACCGCATGTCCACAATGGTACCTCTCCCCTGGCGCTGGGCGCATGGGGGTCATGTACAGAAGCCACAGCTTCTGGCAGGGCTCATCCCACCTCATCTCTGGGTGTAGGGGCACTCTCATACGGAATTCTTCGTCATAAGCCAACCACGACAGGCCAGGGAAATCAACCATCGCCCGGTATATGTTGTCCAAATACTGGACCATCGGAATAGCCAGGTCAGGACGGGCCCTGAGGTACACCGCCATGTATATAAGGTACGCGGGTAACCAGTTGGCCCACGTGCGTGGCGGCTTACGTCGACGTGACTGCTCCTTGTCCTTCTCGTCCTGCCCCTCCCTCTCCTCTTTGGTGGGTTCTCTATTCAAGAGGGAGAAAATGTCCACATACTACCCCCCACCAGATCTTTTCCTTGGTGGCCTGGGCCAGATGATCCCCAAGGGGTAACGAATAACCTGCTGTCGGAAACGCCGACACCGGCACATTGACAGTGCTGGGCACCATGAAAGGAGCCTGGACTAGCCCCGCCACCCCCAGTAGATTCCCTGCAGGACAGGGTGCCGCGCCCCAAGTGGGGCCTTGGAGTGGTAGAGCCGTCCCCGGTTGGGCCGGCGGCGGCTGACCCGCCGCCCCAGCCAGGCGAGGCCACAGCCACTGTATGCCTCCCCCCGTTGTGGGTTGTGGTGTGGGTGCACTAGCTTGAACCGTATACTCACAAGTTGCACCCCCATGGGCCGCCCCCACCGGGGGTTCCGGCCCACTGCGGGCGTCGGAGCTCGCGACCGCAACCGAGCTCGTAGATGGGGCCTGACCACTACCTGCTGGCGGCATCTGCTGCATGGCGAGCTGCGAGGCCGCGGCTGGCACCGACCTATGTGCCTCAGGCAGCTCAACCCGTTCGACCGCCTGCCGAGGACCGGCAGACGTTGCATTGACCTGTAAACTAAAAGGTGCCCCGGGTGGATTAACTATCCCCAAAGATGCCTCCAGGGCCACTACGCGGGCCAGTAGGGCATCAACGTTTACATAGCCCCCAACGCTGATGGGGGGCATAGGGCCGGCCGGCCCACTAGTCGCAGGTGCCGGGCCAGGTCTCTGGACCCCGGGGCCCGAATATGGCCATGCCCCAACCACCGGCCCCAGAGGGGCCGGGGGCATGCCCTGCCAGGGATGGGAACCCAGCCAACCCCCTTGGTTAAAGCCCACCGCTGGAAGCTGCATGCCAAGGTCCGAAGGCCCAGCCTGGTTATGCGCCAGGCCCGGGCCGGTGGCCGCTAATTGCGGGCCGGGGGCCGCAGCCCCTGCCGGGCCGGTCTGAGGCTGCCCAGCCTCGGGCCAAGGAGCAATTGACCCCATCCCACCGGTCCCGGTGGGCGCCCCCGGAAAGGAGGCCTGCTGAGGGGGCGCAGTCGCGGTCCTCTGACCCGGCTGGCACCTCCTGGAAGGGCGAACCACATTCGCCATCGCCTTCTTTTTGGAAGGCATTGCCGCGAATTGCTAGGAAGCCGAAGAAAAAGGAGCGAAGAAAAAACCGCTGCCCAAAAAAGGCTACCCAGCTAAAGGTAAGAGCAACGGAGCAATTGGGAAAAAACTTCTCCTCTCCGTCGCTTCGCAAAATGGCAGCGCAGCTGCCTCGTGGCCACCCCTTTTAAAGGGTGCTGGCCACGCCCCCCTAACTGCCCGGATGTCCAAGTCCGGTGGGGGGGGGGCCCGCAAAGAGCGTGGCGGCCATTTTGGCGCCTCGCTTGCATTCTCCATCTTCTAATTTGATTTTGTTCTTGCATACCCTCAGTAGTATTTGTTACTGCCGTAAAGCTCAAAAGATGTTCTAATAATATGGTGTAACACTTTTAAGCAAATAGCCACATGTCTTTCCACTGATGAAAACAAAATGGCAGCTGCCCCTCATTCAACCTACATAAACCAATCCAAGGGGAAGAGACAGGATGGCACCTCTCACTGTACCCGAGGGCAGAAAACAGGCCACAAATCTCTCTCCTTCAGTACTTCATTCTCACTCTTGGAATGTACTGTCTGAGAGAGGTCCATCATGATGCCTGCATATTGGTCCAGCTGTCCCACATGAGTTTAGGAGTATTTGGGTCCCAGGCTGCGCTCTGAGACCACAAGGTTCTCACTAATGACAGGTTTATTTCGAAACAACTCAAAACTCATTCTAGCCATGAATATTACTTACTTACTTACTTACTTACTTACTTACTTACTTACTTACTTACTTACTTACTTTATTTATTTATTTATTTATTTATTTATTTATTTATTTATTTATTTATTTAATCTTGCCTTTCTTCTAATAAAGAAACATAAGGTGACATCTAACAATTAAAAATACATATATGGAATCACAGTAAATCCAACAGACAGTAAATTAAATAAAAGGAAAAAGAAAAAAAACATTGTGGCACCTTAAAGACTAATTACTACATTTTATTTTTTGAAATGTTAGCCATGCAAGCATATCAGAGAGTAAACAAGACAAGACAAAAAGACAAAAAACTTTGTGGCACCTTAAAGACTAACTGCTGTATTTTGATGTTAGCTTTTGTGGATAAAGTCCACTGATGAAGTGTCTGACAAAGTGGACTTGATCCATGAAAGCTAACATCAAAATAAAGCAGTTAGTCTTTAAGGTGCCACAATGATTTTTGTCTTTTTGTTTTGTTTACTCTCTGATATACTACATTTTAAAAAGTGCCATGTCTTAGTGGTTAAGACACTGAACTTGATGACTGGAAGGTTTGCAAGTCAACAGTTCAAGGCCTAAGTGCTGCATGACTGAGTGAGCTTCCATCTCTGTTCTAGCTCCTGCTAACTTAGCTGTTTGAAAACAAGAAATTGCAAGTAGATAAATAGGTACTAGTTAGATGAAGGGAAACAGCATTCTGTGCTCTCCGGTGCCTAGTCTAGGGCTCAAGGTTGAGTCAGCCTTCCATCCTTCCGAGGTTGGTAAAATGAGTACCCAGCATGTTGGGGGGCAATGCTAATTAACTTGCGAACCAGTCACAGAGTGCACAAAGTGCTTTGGGGTGGTATATAAGTGTGATTGCTTAGTCATGCCTGCCACATGTCCATGGAAACATCTGCAGATACAGAGCTCACTCTTTGGCTATAAACAGAAATGAGCAATGAACCCTAGAGTTGGATATGACTGGCTTTTGAGCAAGGGTGACCTTTACCTTTATCCCTTTTTCTTGACCACTCTGTGAAGCTATATTTACTCCCCTTAGCCATTTAAGAGGCCAAAATAAGGAAACCCTAACTCCCATACTGTATTTTAATGTGAGCTATTGTGGATGAAGTCAATGAAACCGAGTTTCTCCAGCAAAAATCCTTTCAACCCAGAATAATTTCTAACATGAGATTATTATTATTATTTACCCAGTCAGTGAGTGAGCGAGTGAGTGAGCTAGTGTGAGTGCATGCACTCAAAAGCACAGGAGTGCGAGGGAGGGAATGCGTGTATGTGTGTCCGCCTATGCCACCTGGCCCTTCCACTCCTATGCTTTTGAGCATGCACACACACTGGCTTGCTTGCTCATTCACTCACTCTGGGTCAATAATAATAATTTTATGTTAGAAATTATTCTGGGTTGAAAAATTTTTTGCTGGACAAACTCCATTTCATGGACTTCACTTGTTATCAGGAAGCCTAATACAGAGGGATAAAGAAGTCTTCCCATTTTCCTTTCTTTTTTTTTTTGCTGCTGTCCAGTCTGACCAGTCAGAAACACTTCCAGATCTACTGTACACCACCAAATTATCCACCAGTAGATCCTAACACTACTTTTCCCTTGATACATAGTTTAAGGCAGGGATCCTCAAACTTTTTAAGGTGTTGGTGGGCTGTATAGGTGCCACTGCCACCACTTTCTGTGATGGTGCCAGCATGGGGGGTGGGGTAGGGGGAGTTGAGAGGGTCGGGGTGGTGCCACCGCCACTGCCACCTTTAGTGGCAGCAGCAGAATTGGGACCACCCTGAGCCCCCACCACTCCCCACATACACCAGTGGCAGCAGCAGGACCACCCATGAGCCACCTACCACTCCACCCACACCACTGCCACCACTGCTGGTAGCAACCACCCCGCACTACCCACCACTCCCCCCTGCTAGGAGCAGGACAACCCAGAGCCCCCACCATTCCCCCTACTGCTGCCAGTGACAGTGGCAGGACCACCTCGAGGCCCAAACATTGCCCCACACACAGCCTCTGCCGCCAGCAGGACTACCCTAGCCAAAAAACAAAAAAATCCGCCCCACACCACTTCCTTGCTTACCAGCCTGGCATGGGTGGAGGGGTCCAGGATGTCCTTGCCTGTGCCAGCCAGAGTGGCCCCCAGGAAAGACGGCTTCATGGATCTGTTGGAAAAGCCATTCTCGGCCACATTGGCCCCCAGGAAAGACACAGGTAGCCACATGCATCTGCTGCTTCCACTTCTGCTGCCACTGCCACCTCAATCCTTTTCCCTTCCACTTGGATTGGCATATCCCTAATGGTGCTCTGTAGCAGGGCAGAAGTTGCAAGCAGAGGGGGAATGGATTGAGGCAGTGGCAGCAGCGGTGTGAGTGAGGGCATAGGCCTGATAGGATGGTGGCATGGGCTGGATCCAGCCTACATGCCATAGGTTGAAAACCCCTGGTTTAAATTATTGAGAGGATACTAAAAAGGAATAAAATTTGCTTTCATGGGTGCCTGAAAAGAGGGCAGAAGGCTAAAGCAATAACCTTGAGCACACCACTAATAGAATGATCGAGGAGAAAGAAAGCTTGTACCACATCAATATTTCTAAATATTCGTGCCTAAAGGATTTGATTTCCCTCTTGTAAAACCTCGTTGATTTGCTTTCTGGTAATTTTCTTTTAAACCTGCTGGTTTAACACACTTTTGTTTTATGATGTGTGTGTGTGTTTTATTTCAAACTGAGAGTCCTAATCATGTTTAAAAAAGAAATTTATCTCTAGCCCTGTGTTAAAACTTTTACTTCTTTACTGGAAGGCTTTTAAAAAGATATTTCCAGCTGTGCCACAGTTTAGTAAATTATATTGAAGGTTAATTTTTTCTGTTGTTTTCTATTTCAGATCTATGGAGATGAAGTTTTTAATATTTATTTTAGAAAAGCTGTTCTATACTCTTTGTTTCCTGCTGTTTCCTTGAGCAGCTTGATAAAACATTTTAATGAAGCTGGTTGAAGCATTCCCTCTACTCCTACCACTTTAAATCTCAAAGCTTCAAAAGCTTCCAGTGACACCAGCAGATTCATATTCTAGTTATCTAAAAGAGATGACTGTGAAATATACTGGCTCCATTTCTTATAATGGCTAAATATGAACTTTAAAAATTGGTCATAGTCTAAGAACCTGTTAAATGCAATTAAACCGTTTTACAGACAATATGTTTTTTCCCTAATTCTCTTTATTTAGCAGATATAAATCTACTTTTCTCGGATGTTGAAGTACTATAACTCACATTCCAAAAAAAGCTAAAGTTGGTGTCAACACCAACAATATTTGATTTCATACTAATACATTATAAAGTTCAGTGGTTTGGTATCTGAAGTCTGATTTCCCACTGTGATTCCTTGACAAGGACTGGACTCTTTGATCCATTGGTTTCCTTCCAGCTCTACAGTTTATTATTATTATTTTGGATACAAATAAACCATTTGGTTCACAGTTGAGGATTGGAATAAAATTAACATTTCAAACCCCAACCAAGGACCTAATAACTGTTAAGGACATCAGAGTTTATATGCAGTTCCCAGTAGAGTTGTTTTTTGGAGAGTTAGAATGTTCAGGTCTGATAAGTCCAAAATTTCAAAATATATAAGGAGTCCTTTAGGTAATGCTCCAAGGGCTCTGATCACTATGGGTACAAAAACAGATTTCTTCCTCCATAGACATTCAACCTCAATTTGCAAATCACAATATTTTGTGATTTTCGTCAGTTGTTTGTCTTCAATTCGTGCATCTCCTGGTATAGTAATGTCAATAAACCAAACCTTCTTCTTTTTCACAACAGTTATATCAGGTGTGTCCTGAGTCAGATTATCTGTTTGAATTTTAAAGTCCCACAGGATCTTGCCTCTCATTTTCTAAAACTTTCTCTCCTTGATGTCCCCAATGATTTTACTGCATTCAAATCCAAACTTCTGGCAACGTTTCCAATGAATAATTTTTGCAACCCTGTTATCATGTTGCAAATAATCAGTCTGTGAAATTTTGCTGTAACCGCTGATCAGATGATCTACTGTTTCATTCTTTTCATTACAAATTAGACATTTGCTATTGTTGGATACATGCTGTATTTTTGTCTTCAAGCAATTTGTTGGCAAAAATTGTTCCTGAGCTGCAAGATAAATCCTTTCGTTTCCTTCTTCAAAACTCCTGCTCTTTTTCCCCATATATTTCTTTATTATTATATAAAACATATAAAGAACAAAAAAAATCAAGTACAATTACAACACCAAATCCCATAACCCCTTCCATGTGCTATACCAAGTGAATCTTGTTATTTTCTACAATACGCTGTTCTTTGCTTTCCCCAAAATTTGCATGTTTCCTGGCACGGCTTAACTCCATCTTTATTCATCAGTCCAAATGTAACAAAGGGATTCCAAATTTCCCAAAACAAGTTCTTTGTAATTAATACTCTTTTTATCTTCAATTCAGTTGTTAATTTATCATTGAGCGCTAATCACCAGGCACCTCTATACCATCTATCTTTACTTATTACAAACTTATTTTTCCATTCACCAGCCATCAAGTGTCTTGCCATAGATAACAATATAACAATATAACTCCTGCTCTTAACCATCCCCATGTCAGCTTTGGGCCGGCCTTGCCTTCTATGTTTTTCAAGTATTGACCATGCATAGGCTTGTTTTTCCAGTTTGTAGCTCGGCTTTCTATCCTTTCCTTTCAACATTCAGCTTTTTTCTTCACTGTTCCCAAAAGTCCTCCTTTGTTCACTTCCTGAAGTATAGGCTCTTCACATTTTTTTAATGCAGTCATTCAACCTATGCTTTTCTTCTTCTATTGTCTGTTTCCCCTGTAGGAGTCCTCCGGTACCCACATTTCTTCGTAAGTACAAACAATCAACATCATTTTTTGGGTGCAGGGCATGATGTATAGTCATTAGCTTCCTTGTTTTTTGGTCAAGGATGTCTAATTCCATTTGTGTCCAATCAATTATTCCAGCTGAATATCATATAACAGGAACTTCCCAGGTATTAATACCCCTTATAATATTGCCTCCACTCAGTTTTGTCCTCAAAATTTTCCGGACCTGCTTCATGTATTTTGTGTAGGTAGTTCTTTTGACTTGTTTGTGTAGCAGGTCGGAAGCTTCCAGAACTCCCAGGTACTTGTATCCTTCTTCTGATGTAATTGCTTTGATACGTTCTTTGTTATCTAACTGAAATTCATCACCTTTGACATTTTTGCCAGCCTTAAGAGTAATTGTTGCACACTTGTCTATTCCAAATCGCATTCCAATGTCATTACTAAATTTCTTTGTACACATTTCTTCTTCTTCCTGTTGCTGTTGCTGCTGCTGCTGCTGCTGCTGCTGCTGCTGCTGTTGCTACTGCTGCTGTTGCTGTTATTGATCATTAAATTCAAAATCAAAATTAACAGTTGAAGACCTAACCAAGGACCTAAGTACTGTTAATGTAACATCCAAGCATATAGACATTCCTAGTAAAGTTATTGATTTTGTCATTGACAAAGGAAAGTGGTATATAAGTTCAAATATAATAATTATAATAATATAATTTTTGTACACTTAAGATGTTCAAGTCCAATAAATTCAAAATTTCCAAATATCTTGTGAGTCCTTTAGATATTGCTCCAAGGGCTTCAATCTCTATGGGTACAACAACAGATTTTTTCTTCCATAAAGACTCAACTTCAATTTGCAAATCGTAATATTTTGTGATTTTCTCCAGTTGTTTGTCCTCAATTTGTGTATCTCCTGGTATAGCAATGTCAATGAACTAGATCTTCTTTTCCAGAAGGCAAAACAAATCTGCCACTGAAATATCAACAGTGATGACCTGCATGCAATTATCTGCAAATCCCACTGTTTATCCCAAAACTATTGTTCTAATCACCACACTAATTGATGCCAATTTTAGAAGTCAAGCTGAAACAACAACAGCACAATCATTTGTAAATTTTTAAATTAATAAAATTAATTTTCAAATGTAAACCATAAGCTTTGGGCAGCCATTACCGTAAATAAAATAGAGGAAAGAAGAAGAAACAGAAAGTGATCTTGAACAAAAAGAAAGGAAGAGTTCTAATAATACAAATCTACATCCATCTAGGAAAGAAGGAGGTACATCCTTTGGAGTTACCTAGATTGAAATAATGTTTCAAAGCTCAGCTATGAAACTTTACTGGATGACTAGTCATGATCTCCCAGTGGGTAATATCTCATAGGGCTCTTGCAACAGTGAAATGGACAAAGTAGAACAATGCAAATTGTTTGAGCTCCTTGGAAGAAACTGGGCCACAAGTGAAATCAATCTCCTTGAAAGAATGTGGGATGCAACTGTCTTTTATCACAGAAGTTCTTTACTCAGCCAACGAAATCCAGAGCACTCACTTTGATGAAAACCTAGGCAGTAAGTGGGATCATGCTCTTAGCAGCATTCTCTCTAGTACACTGATACCTCATACAATGTCCAAACTTGGTTCCACAAGTTTGGACTTTATACGGATTTGGTCTTTGTATGAGGAATGCAAAATCCTAGCTGCAATGCCTCATACAACATCCAAATCCTTGCCGTGATGCCTCATACAACGTCATTTCCATAAAGATATATTGTACTGTAACAGCACAGACTTCAGGGCAAAGTCAAGGAAACAGACAGGAAACTGACAGAACTTTAAGAAATCATTGTCTAAAGGCTAAATACATTAAAAAAAAACATGTCAAAATCGCGCTCAAAATTACTCCTAAACACTCTTCGCCTCGTGCAAAACCTACAAGAGCAATGCACACATGCGTCCTGTCTTTTATACTGCCCAGGCACAATGCAACCTGGGAAAATGCCAATGCCTCATACAAAGTTACAGCGACTTTGTATGAAGGAACTTTTTTCAAGGAATTAGGCGATGTTGTATGAATTCGATGTTGTACGAAGCGGACTTTGTATGAGGTATTACTGTATATGGTTCCTAGACTGCAAAATAAGTAAAAAATAAAGGTCAAAATGAGTCCTTTGTTCCCTTTTCTAAATGTATGTCTCCAACAGATTTGATATGATTAATTAACTTCAGACTAGACACAATTATAAGTTTGCTGAGTTAGTTTTCCAGTCTAATGATCACTAAGTAACTCAGGACTAGGATGGGCTTTTCGCATTATTTTTTATTTATTTCATAAAGGGATTGAAATAATTACAAAGGTTTCTTCCAAGGTTTTTTAAAATGTCACTTGCTTTTTGAACAGTTGCTGGTTTCTTAAAGGAGAAACCAAAGAGAAAAGGGTCCACTGAAAAAATACAGTAAGTGTGGACAAGTGTTTGGTAAGATCTGTGCTGATGTGACTTTCCTCTTTAGAAAGCAAGACAGAATAAATGTTCCAAAAGAAGAAGTCCACGGTAGTTGTCAAAATTTTCTTCAAATGAAATGAGAATTAACTGTGTAAATCCAATGCTACTTCTAAAAAGTGTAGACTAACCAGGATGAATGGGGCTTTGCCAATCATAAGTAATTTAAGATTTCAATGGATCTGCTCCAGTTAGAACAAGTCAATAGCAAGCACTGCAAAAGCTCCTTTCCATGCTACCAGAATTACCTGAGAATCCACAGGCCATATAGGGGAAACCTATACGATGGTTGTCTCCCCACCCACCCATGTTCCCATTAACCTCTGTTTCTGAAGAACAGGCATTGTCATGGGGAAGAACCCTATAAGAAACCCATAAGAATCCTCTGCAATGTGGTACTCACTTGATCAAATTCAATGGGCTACAATTAGGGTATCTTAATGGAGCTCCTTGATACAAAGTGCAGCGCAATTGCCTGAGTCCACTTTAAATATCAGATTGCCTCCTTCCCTTTTCATATAATATTCATGCTTACTTTGAGTATCCATACATTTGATGCCAGTAAATCTGCAATTTCCTTGAGTAATGGTTTGCCAGTAATATTTGAATATTTTTTAGAAAGCCTATTTTTTCAAAAAAGCAAAACCAAAAAACAATACTTGGTAAATACTCTGTTTATAACTGGCATAAAGCAAAGAGGATGATTAAGTTACATATAGGCAAGGTCAGCATGAGAAAAACAACAACAGTAAATTATCATTAACGGGAAGTTGATTTAAAATGCTGCAGTCCCTTGGGACTCACTGGGCTGATTGCAGCCCGACAGGCATGAATTGTGACCCCCTGTAGACTTGATAAACTCCTGGCTTTGTTAGCTGCTTGGGCTTGGAAAAACAGAGGGGGTTTCATTAATCGGTAGGTCACTAGACATGACTGATGGTTTGTATATGGGCTGGGTAAGTCACTTGTTGTCCAGGACACTGCTTGACACTAAATGTCAGCTCTAGGGAAAGAATACAAAGCAATAAGTTGACCAGGGCAATAAATTATGGACCAAGCCACTTACTAAGAAGTCAGTTCAACTAGTATGGAAATAAAACATCCCAGCACAGTAAATATCTGTTATGCACCCATTTTCTCTGATTCTCTTCTTTTTTTCTTCAAAGTTATCAGTACATTAGACTATACACAATTTGAGAGTGATTATGCTAACACAACTTTGGTGTTTTTAAACATAAAGCAGGCCTGGAATGCAAAGTCATGGAGTAGGAGCCAGATGTTAGCTGGTATTTCATGGGTGTGGTTGATTCAACAGTGCAGTTGGTTGCAACCTTCTGTTCTTTTTAAATGTCAGTTCAATGCAAACAAAGGCAACAAAGAACTGCAAAAGGAACGGTGTTTAAGGTTTTCTTACAGGACATTCTTATGTTCAATTACCTGGAAGGTTGTCTCATGGAACTATAGTGTGGCATACATTTGAATTAATATGCATAGAGTTGCAGACTAGTGTCAGGCTGCAAACCTATACACACTTAGGAGGCAATAGGATCCATAATGGAACTTAATTCTTAGTCATAGTGCTGTCAAGTCTCTGAATATCAGAGACTTCCTGGTCTCAGGAAAATGCTCTGCCTCTCTGGATGAAGATGCATATGTGTAAGAGTGGAGCTAGAGCCGTGATGGTGAACCTTGGGTCTCCAAATGTTCTTGGACTTCAATTCCCAGAAGCCCAAGCAGCCTGTGAATCCACAGCCCGTTCCGCACTCGTCGCTCCCGGAAGCAGAAGTAAAACGTGCCCATACGGGAGTGACGAGGGCAGTGCGGGCCGGATGAACTGCAGTGAACCCATTTGTGTGGATTCACAGGATGCTTGGGCTTCTGGGAATTGAATTCCAAGAACATCTGGAGTGCCAAGGTTCGCCATCATGAAGCTAGAGGATGGGAAACTGCAGTGGCTCAAGTGGTTAAGACACTGACTGGAAGGTGGCAGGTCAGCAGTTCAATGCAGTGAGCGCCCGTCTCTGTCCCAGCTCCTGCCAACCTAGTAGTTTGAAAGCAAGAAATTGCAAGTAGATAAATAGGTACCACTTTGGTGGGAAGGTAAACAGTGTTCACAGAAACTTATGCAGATGCAGACAGCATTGGCTCTTTGGCTCAGAGATGAGCACTGAACCCTAGAGTCAGATACGACTGGCTTTTGTGCAAGGGAGACATTTACCTTTAAGTTTACTAGAGGAAGGGAAAGATTGAGGTTCTTGTGTGTAAAATCACTCTAAAGCTGTTTGCACAATGTTGGTGCCCCAATCCTCACAGGGAACTGGAAAGACAGTTTGGAGTTATTTGGGCCTAGGGTTGCCATAATTCTCTCCCACCAAACCAGGACAGCCATGTGACATCATTTCCCTCCAGGAGGAGAAAACCAGGAGACAGGAAGGGACTTATTTTGCAATAGACAACTCTTCACTTTCTGTCCTCCCTCTCTAGAAATAACAACTCTATGAAATTAACCCTTTGTTTCCGGGAGTTTTACATGCTTTTTGTTGAACTGGATGCGACTGCTTCAACCCTGGAAAATCCCAGGAAATCGGTACATATGACAACTCTATTTGGGCCCATGGTATCATTGAAGCAAAGCACAAAGAAGACTGAATACCATCATCACTTATGGGGTGCCATCATCATGAGCCTTCTTATTGTACTGTATCAGGTTTCACAGCAGTGACACTAGTTGTTGCAGGAGAGCTGTGGAAGGACTTTATAGACTGGCTCTGAGTCTTCCATTAGTCCTAGCAGCAGCATAGGACATCCAAAAATTCCCTACATGTCATGAGTGCTGTTAATAAAGTGCACTGGTGTGAGCCATATATTAAAATTCATATTATCCCTTTTTCTCCAATGAGCTCCTCCTCCCTGTTTTTATCTTCTCAACAGCCCTGTGAAATGGGCCAGAGAGAGAGTGTGTGACTGGTTCAGTTTCCCAATAAGTTTCATGACTGTGAAAAATAAAAATAGCAACAAACCAAACCTTCTTCATGGTACAGGTAAAAACCTCACTGTGCTTAACAAATATTTCTAATACAAAATGGATTCCAGCCTTAAAACGAGTAGGAGAGCAAGTATTCTGAGAGCAAGCCCCAATGAACTCAATGTGTTTTACTTTTCAGCTGACGTTTGGTGGTTTGCCCTGTTAATAAATAATAATAACTGGGAATTTTTAAAAATCATGTCAGAAGCACACAAAGGTGCTTTCTAGGTTGAAAGGGTTTTTGCTGAAGGAACTCTGCTCAGGGGACACCCAAATGAGGCTCTTTTCATGTTGCTAAGGTCTTTTCGCACCAAAGTGGTCCCTTTTTATCTACAGTACTTGCAATTTCTTGCTTTTGAACTGCTAGGTTGGCAGGAGCTGGGACATAGACAGGCACACATTCTGTCATGCATTACTCGGGTCTTGAACTGCTGACTTGCTGACCTTCCAGTTAACAAGGTGAGCTTCTTAACCACTGAGCCACCGCAGTCCTAACTGGGAATTAAGAGCCAAGTACAGTATCTCAGTTTTCTGCCTCAATTGTCTCTCCTTAACTCACTATTGCCTCATGGAGCTCACCTCTGTTCTGTTCCACCCCAGCTACCCCAACTCTACTGGAGAAAAATATATTTAGGGGGATGTCTTTCAAAATTTCACAGTTCACAGTACACAAACTGTGTACTATCTCATGCTCTCTCCACTTTTGCATTGCAACTTAATTAGTTTTCTGAGTTAAGCTTCCTATATATCCCCCCACACTGGTAAATTTTGCCTAGGAAATTGGTGGGATGTCTTCCCACATTGACAAAATATATTCAAGAAAGTAGAAGGCTTATTTTTCCGAAGTAGTCAGGCAAAAATCAGTCAGGCAAAAATGTTTCTTCATATTTTGTTTTGTTATCTCCAATTCTATTGAGCCTAGAGTAGGGGTTCCCAACCCCCAGCCCTTGGACTTAATCTGGCCCATGCATATCATTAATCTGGCCCATGGTGGCCACCCAGGCACCTCTAGAGCCACCCACCACCACCGGTAGTCAAAAAATGTCACTTACTGTGGCAGCAGTAATCACATGGTTTGTTTTTTGTTGTTGTTGTTTTGCTGCTTTGTGCACAGCCTCCGCCAATTCTCAGGGTAGTGGGAGCCTTTTCAGAGCATGTTTGCTCTGGTTTGGTAATCTTCTGAGCCTTCTCTGCTCCACTTCAGCAGCTGGAGAGCGGAGGTGGACAGCTTCCGGTGCCAGGCAGAGGTTATGTCAGTGGCTGGGATCCCCATGCGGAATCAGGACGTCCTCCGCTGCCATTCTCCAGCTGCCGAAGTATAGCAGAAAAGTGCTGGAAAATTACCAAACTGGAGCGAACATGCTCCAAAAGGCTCTCACCATCCTGGGAAGCGGCATAGGCTCTGTACCAAGTGGCAAAAACCATGCGATTTCTGCCACCACTGCCGATGATGATTATGACAATGAAAACATAAGTTGTGGATGCAGCCATGCCTCCAGCCCCCACAGCTGAGTGTGGTGGTGGGAACCAGCCCCTGGCAAGAAAATGTTGGGTCCCCCTGGCCTAGAGGTTTGGGGTTTTTCATGTCAAAGGTAGGAATCTGGGGGGCATGGCTAAGTGTGCGATGTAGTAAGACAGATCTTTTTGTGCTCGCGCAGAAATGTGGAATTTATTGGGGACCAGCTGAAAAATGGGCAAAGGAAAAAGCTTTAAAAAGTTGAATTTGTGCTCCTGGATCTTGTGAGTACTGTTTTGTAAAAATAAGAGCTCAGAGTCTGAAGATCGGGCGAGTAGAGAGGCGCGGCGTAAGCTGTACCACTCCGGTCGCCCTGAGGACGGACAGGAGCTCTGTGAATTTTTAAAAGCAATCCTTTCTGGAGTTACAAAGTGGCAATATAAAGCGGAAAAAAGAAAAAAGCAGCTGTGGTGGCAGTGGATTGATGTTGGTCGAAAGGAGGAGGAGGATTACAGCAAGTTTGAGAAGGTGCCGAGGGTGAGTGAAAGTGGGGAAGAAGGAGGTGGCTGTGGATTAATGGTGGCAGAGTTTTGGAAAGTGAAACCTATTTTTGGGTAAGAAGCGCTGAGAAATGGGCGGTGGAGAGAAGCAGGCTTAAACGGAGCTTTTGAGTAGGTTCGAGGGTGGAAGGAAGAAGATACTGGCTGGAAAAGCAAGTTGGGGGACTTTTTGAGTCTCTTTTGTTTTGGTGAGGGGTGGAAGAGAAGACAAAAGGGCCACATTGTGAAGCCGCCGCTGCGGCCTGGAATATAAAAACAGAGCCTAAGGAGATGGCAAATTGTCCCCTGGTGTTCGAATTTTTTAAAGGTTTTTTTAAAGTTAATTTCCCCTTCCTGGAATCTTTTTATTCTGTTTTCCTTCTTCTTCTACTTGGGAAATTGTTACAACATGTCCTCCCCTCCCCTCCCCTGGAGAGAATCAGACCTTGTAAGTGCTGCAATTGGCTTCCTTGTGGATTACAATAAGAAAGTTGGCATAACACTGCAATTGGATTTATTGGTTTCTTTGGATTACAAAACTATCACAATTGGATTTACTGCTCCCTGTGGATTATAATAAAGAAGCTGGCAACATTCTTGGAACTGGATTCATTGTATCCCGTGGATTATAAAAAGTATTTGGCAAAATTTTTGCAGTTGGACTTATTGTTTTTTGTGGATTACAACAAAGTATTTGGCAAAAATTTTGCAATTGGATTTATTGTTCCCTGAGGATTATTACAAAGAAGCTGGTAATATATTTTTTAATTGGTTCTATTATTTTCCATGGATCATACAAAGAATGATGGTAAAATCTATGTAATTGGATTTATGGTTTTTTGTGGATTACAAACAAAGAATCCGGCAAAACTTCTGTAACTGGATCCATTGTTCTCTGAGGATTATAATAAAGTAGTTAGCCTTATTGAGTTGGTCAAGCCTTCTACATCTTTTAACTAAGTTGTTTGGCTGAGGCTATAAAGACTGCAGCAGGAGTCTTGCTTGATAAAGCTCTGGAACTACCTCGAGGAGAGGGACTAGTGGGAGATAAAAGAATTGCAGCACTGAAATTATTAGTTAATATTACAATGGATAAAGTTGCAAGGGGAAAGGCAAAGGAGGAGGACGTGGAGAAACCTAAGAAAAAGGATAAACCTGCGGTGGAAGAGCCCCCCCCGTCAACATCATCATCATCATCATCACCGGAAACAGCACTTGTGGATCAGACTCAAATATTGGTGGAATTAGGCAAATTGTTTAAAAAAATTGATAAGATGGAAGATGCAAGGGTGAAAGCTAAAAATGAAATCTTGGGAAAACAAGATAAACTGGCTACAATGTTTGTGGATTTTACAAAAAAGGTTGATCTCAATTTTCAAAGGATGGATGCTAATGTTAAGTCGATGCAAAATGATATGAAATTGATGCAAGGAGATATTAAAGGGTTGCATAAGGAGGAGCAAGAAATTAAAATGAAAGTGGATGCACAGGAAAAAAAGGATAGATGTTATGGAAGAGATGATGAGAAAGCAGAATATAGTGATTCATAATATGATGGAAAAGGCACCAGACCAGCTTAAGGATAGAATAATTGATTGGTTAAATAATTTGAAAATGGGAAACGATTTTGTACACAAAGACATTGTCAGTGCTTATAGAGTGGGATCGAAAAGGGGAAAATGGTTCAAAGGAATGTTTTGGTTACATTTGCAAATTGGGGGGATAAGTTGAAGGTGATGGCTTTCTTAAAACAAGCTGGTTCTGGCGCTTTAAAAATTGATGGGAACAATGTGGAAGTATATAATGATATTTCTATCAATGAACGTGGTTGGAGGTACAAAATGAAGCCAGTAACAACATTTTTGATGGGAAAAGGGATTAGATATAATTGGAGATTTCCACAACAGTTAAGATTTTTTCATGACAAGAGAATGCATGTTATTGATGCAACAACTGATGCATTGGAATATTTGTGCTTAAACAACTTGGTCAAAGCATCTTCAAGGGAATGGTTAGCACTAAGAAAGGCTCTGCTGGAATCTGGAGGCATAAGAAGGGATTATGGAGAACCATTTGAGGGGGGCGCCATAGGATGAGAAGAAGCACAAGGGGCGGAGACGGTGTTACAGTCATTGATAGTAGATATTGAAAGGGGAGGTAAAGGTTAGAAGGTTAGAAGGGAGCAAAACAGGGGAGAGGAATGAGATTAAGAATTACTATGGAAGAAGATGGTCCCAAATTTAAATAGTCTTTATTAAATGAGAAAAGTTGCGCTAAAGCTTTAGTTGACACACACACCACATGTTCCCCCCTCCCCTCTTTGGATGCTGAAGGTGACTTTTTGGAGAAAAAAGTGGGGAGGTCAGATTTGCTTGTTTTTTGTAGTAAGTATTGTTTGAAATGTAGGGTATTAGGTATCACGTCCTATGGAGAAATTGGAGGTGGAAAGAGAGTGTGGAAAATAAACAATGAGAGGTATTAAAGTGTTATCTTGGAAAGTGAAAGGTACAAGGTCCCTGGTGAAGCGGAGGAGGGTTGAATCAGTCTTGAAGAAAGACAGGCCGGAAATAGTCTTTTTGCAGGAAACTCATCAGAAATCTCAAGAAACGAATAAATTTTTTTTAGGGTGGATGCAACATTATGAAAAAGCATATGGCACATCGAAGGCAAGAGGCATGGCAATTCTGATTTCGACTAGGCTAGGGTTTGAAATAACAAGGAGTATTTCTGACCCAGAGGGTAGATATTTGATAGTAAGAGGGAATATAGAGGATGAGGAAGTAACTTTGGTGAATATGTATGCCCCAAATTATCATCAAGCTGAGTTTTTAGAAAAAATATATAAAATTTTGATAAAGGAAAAAACAACAAAGATGATTGTCACTGGAGATTTTAATTTAATAAAGTCAAATCTGGATTGCACAAATATATCAAGATGTGGAAAAAATATTAATTCTCAGACTTTGGATAATTGGATGATATCATTGGGTTTGAAGGATACATGGAGAGAACTTAAGGGGTCAGAAAGGACATATACTTACTACTCACAGGTTCATAATTCATATTCTAGGATAGATTATATATTTGTAACAGAGAGCATGATCAGAAATTTGGAAGGGGTAGAAATAGGAATTTTCAAGGAGTCAGACCATGCTAAAGTGGTGATGGAATTAAAGTTAGAGGGTAAAAGGAAGGTGAGAAGGAGTTGGAGATATGATGAAAGATTATTTAAAGATGTTAAACTCAAAAAACAAATCACGGAGAGTTGGAAGGAGAGTTGGAATTGGAACGATAACGATGAGGTAAATTTTAACATGGTGTGGGATGCCATGAAGTCGGTTTTTAGAGGAGAGAGTATTAAGTTAGCTAGCAGTAGATATAAATACCTTAAGATGACACAGGATAAAATTGAAACTGAGATAAAGCGGTTGCAGGATGAACATACAAGGATGAAGGATGAGAAGGTTTTTGATAAAATTGCAAAGACTGAAGGCTGAATTGGTAGAAAAGGATATAGAAAAGGTGAAAAGGGATTTGGTTTATTTAAAAAGGGAATATTTTGAATATAGTAATAAAAATTCAAAACTATTGGCAACAGCAGCTAAAGAAAAGAGGGAGAAAAGAGAAATTGGAGTTTTAATTAATAAAGATGGAATAAGATGTAACAGGATTGGTGACAAATGTAAGATCGTAAAAGGATTTTATCAAGCCTTGTATGTGAAAAAGGAGATTGACATGGAGAAGCTTAAAAAACAACTAGAGAAGCAAATAAACAATGGAATAAAACAGGAGCACAAAGATAGTATGGAAGAACGAATAACAGAAAAGGAAGTAAAAGGGGTAATAACTAGTCTAAAAGTGGGGAAAGTACCCGGCGAAGATGGACTACCAGCTGACTTTTACAAGGATTTTAAAGATATAGTGGCACCAAAACTGGTGAAATTATACAACTATATATTGGATGGTGGGCAAATTCCGACTTCATGGCATAGAACTACAATCATATTGTTGCCAAAACCTAGAAAAGATTTGGAAAAAGTTGAATCTTACAGACCAATTTCATTGATAAATCAGGATGCCAAGATCTTCACAGCAATACTAGCAAACAGATTAAATAATTTTATGGGCAATTATATAAATGTAGATCAGGTGGGATTTTTGAAAGGGAGACATATGGCAGATCTAACAAGAAGAGTGGTAGATTTATTAGATATAGTGAAACAAACAAAGGAAAAAGTAGGATTAATATCTTTGGACATCTTTAAGGCATTTGATTTGTTACAATGGGTTTCAACCAAGGAAATAATTGATCGTTATGGGTTCAGGGACAAATTTAAAAGGATAATTGACCAATTATATCAGCAAGGTACAGCCATAGTTAGAGTAAATGATGAGATTACTGATGAGGTAAAATTAGAAGCAGGTACGAGACAGGGTTGTCCACTATCACCAATTTTGTTTATTATGGCAATGGAGATGTTAGCAAAAGCTATAAGAGAAGATGATGAAATAGTAGGGGTAATGGGAAACAAGATAAGCCTATATGCTGACGATAAATTGATAATTGTTAAACATCCTGAAAAAGCATTAGTTAGAATTCAAGAGCAGTTAAAAAAATTTGAAAATTTTACAGGATTGAAAATAAACTGGGATAAATCAGAAATGATGTTATGCAATATGGGAAAGGAGGAATGGAAGAAGATAAAGGGAATTGGTAATATCCAAATTAAAGAGAATTTAAAATACTTGGGGCTAAACATTTCAAATAGGGTTGAAGAGTTTAAGAGACTGAACTACGACAGTTTGAAAATAGAGATTAAAGCGAAGATACAAAGTTTTCAAAAGTTGAAATTGTCGTGGTTTGGAAGAATAGCACTTAGTAAAAAGATGCTTTTACCAAGAATTATTTTTTTATTTGATGCTCTAGCAATCCAAATGAAAGATAAGGAAATTAAGGAATTTCAAAATTTGATTAATAAATTTTGTAATGGTGGAAAGAAGACTAGATTACCAAAAAAAATCTGGTATTTACCTCAGAAGGAAGGCGAGTTAGGAATGCCAAATGTGCTGGCATATTATCAAGCATTTCAAATTAAGAATGTTGTGAAGATCTTGGCTAGGGAAAATGCAATTTGGGAAGAAATTGAAATGAAGGATTTTAAACAAAGTGGAAAAAGGGTGTTTTTAGGAGCAAATATGGGAAAAATTGTAACTAAAAATATAATGATGAAGGGATTGTTGAGTTTATGGAAAAAATAAAGAAGGTTTTAGCTCCGAACATTTAACCGATTATTAAATTGGAGGATATGGCAAATTTTCCCCTAAAGATAGATAAAAGAGTAAAAGAAGTATTGGATAGAAATGAAGTTTCCCTGCTGAAAGACTGGTTACGGACCTGTATAGATATAGATAAAAGAACAAATTTGTACCGACAGATGAAGTTGAATTGGTTTCAGATAGTGTTGGTAAATAAATGGAATACTAAATATTTGAGAGAAGCTGAACTAAACAGGGAGAAGACTGTATTCGAGGAGTTGACCTGGAAAATAAGAAAGGGAGAAGGAACCCTCAAGGGTTTAGTTAGCAAATTGTATAAAATATTGAATAAGGAGGGTAGTCCACAGGAAGAGCTAAAAGCAAGGTGGGAGTGGGAATTGAATATAAAGATAGAAAATGACATGTGGAGGAACAAATGGAAAAAGAGAATAATGAGAACGATGTCAGTCAGAATAAAGGAGCATAATTATAAAATGTTGTGGAGGTGGTACTTGACCCCAGTGAGATTGCATCAGATTGATAATAAAAATGATAAAATGTGTTGGAGATGTAAAAAGGAAACCGGAACTTATGAACATATGTGGTGGGATTGTAGTGTTGTTAAAGATTTTTGGGAAAAAGTGGTAAAGGAGATTGGTGAAATTATGGGCAAGAGAATTAAACTGGGACCAGGTATCACTATGTTAACAGATGTGGACTGATTTAATTTAAGCAAGAATCAAAAAGAACTACTAGAAATAACACTCACAACTGGCAGACAATGTATTGCAAGGAATTGGAAGAATGGAACAAAGATAATGATAGAGGAATGGTATAAAGAAATGTGGAATTTAGCATTGAACGATAAATTAACCTGGAAGATAAATAAAAAAGGGGGGAATGTCAAAGAAAATAGATTTTGGAATATTTGGCAGGCTTTTGTGGACTACGCTTTGAAAGGGGATGAGAAAAACAAACCTGTACCTGATCAAAGAAGTTTTTGGAAGGAAAATATTAGGGTAATCTGATTTCTCCGAGGCATTGTAAATATCACAGGGTGTATTATTTTTTCATTTTGTTTAAATTTAGTTCTATATTTGTATTTAGTATTGTATTTTTAATGTTAGTGAATTCAAGAGTTAATTCAAAGCTATGTCAAAACATTTTTATGCAATTTATATGGATCTAGAAGGTAAACTGACATAACTTGTATGCAATTGTTTTCTATGTATTTTTTCTTATGTATGCTTGTTGTTATATTGTTTGAAAAACCCAATAAAAATGTAATTAAAAAAAGGTAGGAATCTGCCAGCTCATACTTCAAGCAAGCACTGGATGGCCTGCCTAGAACCCTGGTAGAACCTGGCCAACTGGACCTAATGACATCCCAACTTGATGTAAACCTACTCAAACACAAGTGTCAACTGCATTCACACTGGCCCAGTTTGAGACAATGGCTATAATTATGGAAACCATTTGGTTGTACAAAGACTCCTTCCTTCACTCCCAAATCATGAAATACTAGCTAAGCAAAGTTGTCTAGGGAAAGGGTAAACTCGTAAACAAAGTTTTTATCTCCAGTCTTCTAAACCACTGAATGTCTGAATGTAGTCACTGAGTAGTCTGAAATGCCATCCTTTTAGTTCTGTTAGGATATGGCAATTCAGCATGCAGTGGGTTAACACATAATCCTTGGGAAGAGGGAGTTTCTGTTTTCAAGACTAACTTGTTTTCGTGTTTTTGCTAACCCATCAGAAAAAGCCCCTGCATTTCTGCCTGAAATTTGATTGCTGAACCCTAATCCCTTGTCTCCTCTTTGTTGGAAGCAGTTGGATGTTTGTTCTTGAGGAAGATGCAGCCATTTTGAACTCTTTCTGAATTTTTTTCAGCCACACTACTGTAATGGAAGAAAACCTTCTCTGTTTTCCCCCTTGCAACCATTCTAAATCTTCATCTGTTTTTAACAAACCTGAAGCTAATCTATTAAGATTTCGAAGCATAAAGTGAGTAAACATATTTTCTTCTTTTGACTCAAACTTCTGGTCTGAGTAATTATTTTAGCCTGCGAAGCATGCAGACTGCGAGGGGAAGTTTGCGAGTCTTACAAACAATTCAAACCATAATAAGTTTCCCCACTTCCATTGTGCAACTACATACTTCAACAAGTTCAGTAGTTTTCATTCACTGGCAAGTGAACCAGGCTGGAGAACTGGGCTGTTTGCATCATGCCCATGATCATTGATTAGCCATGACAAAATGCAAACCTGAAGAATTTGCTTCTTTGTCAACCTCGGTCTAGCGCAGTGTTTCTCAACCTTTGGTTTTTGGACTTCAATTCCAGGAAGCCTAAGTCAATTCCCCAAAGCACTGATTAGCCAATGTACTGACTTAGGCTTCTGGGAATTGTGGGCCCCATATTAGGAACCACTAGTCTAAAGGTTTTATACTCCATTGTACTGGTGAGGAATTGGGACTGGTGTTCCACATATAACTTTTCCATGTCAGTGGCAAGCCATGACTTTCAAGTGCAGACATCCAAATTGCTTAATAACTAGAGATAGTCATGCAAGCTGTGTGGAGGATTACAACTACACACATGACATCTGTGAACTACAAATGGAAATCTACATACAGTACTTCTTTTTTGTACTGACAATACCTAAAATATTACAGGAAAAATCTACATTTTAGAGATTCTTCTTGTATATTCCATTTCTGCTCCTTTGTTTCAGTGCAATGATTTTATGCTTTAAAATATAATTGCAGTCTTATTAATATGCTCTGTTTCTAAGCTATAGGGAATGTGAAAGTTTCAATTTTAATCTTAATTTGCATTGCCTAACCTTTTGTTCATTTACATTTTTGAAAGAGTATAGTATATAAATTCTGTAGTAAGCTAATGCAATATGCATGGGAAATGAATTTGTTCATTCAACTAGAATTTTCTGCTGAGATGAGTCCTTTATTTTTCAGTGAGTTAACTTTTCATTAAAATGGAGAGTCTGAAAGCCAGCCAGTTACTCTATGAAACTAACACCAAACATTATTTGTGAGTGTTAACACTTTTTTTAAAAAAGGGAAAGAAAAACTCTCAAATAAATACAACAATACAAGATTCTCTTTCAGGGAAAAGTCTCTAATTGTTGCTCTGTTCTGCACATCTGGCAGTAATCCTCAGCCACTGGCTCTCTAAAAATCGATACCTCATTCATGATTGTAAAAAATACTTTGTCAGGACCAGGTCTGAGTGTCTTTAAATAAAATAGTTGCTTCAAACTGGTCTCTATCTTAAGAGTCATAGGTTCTCTTCTGGAGGTAATTAAGGAGTTTCCTTGTTAAGGGTATCAATCATAAAGAGAGAGTTTTAGATGTCAAGAGGGCAGTCAGAGGACTCCAGGTTTCAGTCTAAGCTTGAGCAGTGCTTACCACAATGTGTAAATCTCTCCTCAAAACAGGTTAGCACTTTCAATAGGCTATTTTAAGTTTGGACTAAAACCTGGAACAACTTCACCCATCCTCCAATCCCATAAAATCAGAGGCACCAGCATCCATTAGTCTGATCAACAAAAATAAATGATCTGGACACTGTTAGTTAGTACAGGGTACTATCCAGCTATCCCTTTATCAACTACATCAGCCATTCTGTAGCTTTTAGTTCACACGATCATATATAACATTAAAAAATCCCAAAAATCCCAGCAACAGGATAATAAAATAATGAATTAAAAGCAGCACAGAAGAAAGTAGACATGAGAAGAGCAGCAAAAAAAAATTTAGATGATTGATTGATGGATTCTCTAGGCAGTAGAAAGTATATTAGATAGAAAATGCAATAATAAGCAATACATACAATAATAAACAAGAGACATCAGAGTATAAAATCAATATAAAATGAGTGGCAAAAGATTTATAATGTTACAGTATAGAACGTCAGATTAAAGTCAGAAGCAAGGCAACAGTGCCAAGATCTAAATGCACCAAAGTGGATATTAAAACTCAGGGGGGAGGGGGAGAGATGGGGTACAGCACGAGTCAGGCAAGTTCTCCTGAAGGACTGCTATCATATCCCTGGAAAGATAATTTTTACCCTAGATAAAATTATTTATAAACATATTCAGGAGAATAGAAGGTGGTGGTGGTGTGTCATCAAGTAAATTGTTTGAATATCAATTTAGAGAGAAGAACCTGTCATCTATGTAACATAATCCTCCATTTGAAAAATTGGCCAATCCAGTCAAAGTCTATTTTAAAGGTAAAGAACCATAAGGAGAGTTACTTGGTAGTTACAGAACCTAATGGAGGGGGGGGGGGTGTACTGCACCAAAATGTGTGAAGTGAATCAGATCCCACCCAGCTCTCCTTTGCCGAACCCACTCCCCAATAAGAGGCGGACACCTGTGTTGGATTTAAAATTGGGCCACTTTATTTAACTTAGAACTTTATTTAACTGTTGTTAAGGCAAATGGGCCGAAATAGCACTGGTAAGGACTAGTTGTTATTTCTTATCTTAATTAGATACAATGTATCAATTTGTTTACTTAATTAAACAAGTTGTTTTTGACCCCAACCAGAAGCGCAAATGGTTAACCTCTGCTTCTGACATATATCCGGTGAACTATAAGGTTTTGCAAGCTGTGTATAGCATAGCATCGCCTTGTTCGTGGTCCACATTTGATTGGCCATCCAACTTTCCCTCTACCTTCTCCTTCTGATGGCCAACCCACTTCCGGATTCGTAGGGGTCCTCCAGTTTCTCCTTACCAGTGCTAGCCGCCACATGGGGAGGAGTCTTTGACAACTCGCCGCCCCCCTGACTGACCACTCAGTCACCAGGCCCGCTTGCCAGTAAGCCACAGTCAGTACCATGCCCCATGCAGAAAGGAGCACTCCATGGCTGCGATGCAACTGGCATCCTCAAAACAGATTGTGTGGAGCTCCACCATGGTCCCCAAAAATCCAGACCTGGGGCCAGCGTTGGCTAAAACCATGCCAGTGACCTGGCCCCCTCCATAGTTCAGACCTGGGGCCAGCATTGGCTAAAACCACGCCAGTGACCTGGCCCCCTCCATAGTTCAGACTTGGGGCCAGCATTGGCTAAAACCATGCCAGTGACCTGGCCCCAGCCATAGGTCGTGCCTGGAGGCCAGCATTGGCTGCATCCACGCCAGTGACCTGGCCGAGGTCACCAGCACCAAGATGGATATCCAAAATATTAGGTGGACTGGAATTGCCAGTAGATAGAACCAAAAAGGGGGATAAACATGCCATCTCATTCTACCGAACCAGCGCCACATCAGATGCACTACAGCGAAGCCCCAGGTGTGTGCCCACGTCTGTGAAATAGCGTGATGGGCATCCCCAACTTGTAGCTGTGGCCAACAAGCCATGCCCGTGCCATAGCGTCCAGAGGCTCAGGAGCTGAAATAGAGGACAGAAAGACAAGTGCCAGCAAGGTGCCATTGCAACATGGGGCAAACATATAAACGAAGGCGAGCAGATCCCCCACCAGCCCATACAATGGATGTCATCATCCAAAAACCCCAAAGACCACAGCTATCGATGCAGCACCCATACAGGATGAATAGGCACCATGCCGAAGCCCCAGGAGGCCGGGTTGGCAAGGGGAGGCACCAGTAACCCCCCAGAACCAGTAGCGTATCAAAGGTAATCCATCCTGGTGGCAAAAGCTGGGCCCTTGGGTGGTACCCTGGATAGCCAAAAAGGGGTGTCAAAGCTAGCGCCAGGTGAATGACTCATGGTGTCCCGTTAACCCTGGACATGACTGCCAAAGCTAGGCAGACAGGCGCCTGACAATGGTATAGGTAGCCAATCAACTATTGTGTAAGTGCACCATGTATTGAAGAACATGGTCAACCAGCACGGCCATGAGACCGGCAGAGGTACAACCTGGCAGAATGTAAGGAAAGCCTGAGAAGCTCATTGATATGCCCTAAGGGTGTGGCCAGGAAGGGACTGGCCTGTGGCCCTGCTCCCTTCTCCTCCCGATGTTGCTAACTGGTCCTAAAGTGGAGAGGCAAGGTACTAAGCCCCTGGTGCTAGCGCCTGAAGCCGGGCAATCTGCAGGCGGGATAAGGCATCAGCAATACTGTCATAGATGCCTGGAATATGACTAGCCTTTTTTTAAAAATATAAATTTTTATTAAATTTTTCAAAAATATACAAACATACAAAACAATACATCATAAAAATACATATATTTCACAAAAAATAACCAACAAATCCGATAGTTGATCCAATACATTTTTATACCTATCTTTACTATAAAACATCCCCTAAAAAGAGAATTAACATTTGATTATGACTTAGTAGTCAACATCTGACCTATTTCAAAAATTCTTCCCGAAACTATTTATTTATTACTACCACTAAATCCATTCCCATAAAACAATTCAATAATATTTTGATTTAGATACAACTATTGAAATCCAAATTTCACATACTATACACCCTGTGTTTATTTACATTGCCCTGGAAAGCTCAGTGTCTCATTATTTACCTCCAAAAAGTACTTTGAGCTGCTACAGGTCTACTTTTTTCTGAACCCATGAGTGAATGATCCACAAAGGGCTTCCAAATATTCCAGAATCTATTCTCTTTCAACTTGTCCCTTTTTTCTCCCATGTCAGTTTATCGTTCAATGCTAAGTTCCACATTTCTTTGTACCATTCTTCCATCTGTATAATTACCTCATTTTTGCAATGTCTAGCGATACATTGTCTACCCGTTGTTAACATTATTTCTAGTAACTCTTTTTCCTCCTTATTTAAGTTCATACCATCCACATCTGTTAGCATAATGGTACCTGACACCAGTTTAATTTTTCCCCCAATATTTCACCAATCTCTTTTTCTATTCTTCTCCAAAAATCCTTTATCATCTTACAATTTCACCACATATGTTCATAAGTTCCTATAGTATCTTTACATCTCCAACATAAATTATCCTTTTTATTATCAATCTGATGTAACCTCACTGGTGTCAGATACCAATGCCACAACATTTTATAATTATGCTCTTTAATTCTAACTGACATAGTTCTCATTATCCTCTTTTTCCACTAATTTCTTCATTCATCCTTTTCTATCTTTATATTCAAATCCTGTTCCCATTTCAATTTCAAATCCTCCTGTGGATCACCCTCCCTATTTATTAAAGCATAGAGTTTACTAACTAGACCCTTAATGTTTCTATCTCCTTTTCTAATTTTTGAAACCAATTCTTCAAATTCCGTCTTTTTTCTGTCTATATCTAGTTCTCTCCAATATTTGCAATTCCAGTTATTAACCTTCATTATCTGGAACCAATTCATTTTCAACTGTTCAAACAACTTTTTCTTCCTACCTTCATCCCTGCAGGTCCGTAACCAGTCTTTCACCAAGGAAACTTCATTTTTATCCAATATTTTCTTTATTTCTTTATCTATTTTTAGTGGAAAACAAGCCTTATCTGCTAATTCCAAGATTGGAGAGATATTTGGGGCCAAATCATTCTTTAATCTTTTACACACATTCATAACTCCCTTCATCATTGTATTACTAGTAACTGTCTTTCTGACCTTACCTCCCAAAAAAATCAGCATTCCTAAACCCCTTCTTTCTGAGGTAGATACCATAATTTCTTTGATAATCTAGGCTTTTTGCCTCCATTACAAAAATTATTGAAGAACTTTTGAAACTCATTAATTTTCTTGTCCTTCAATTGAATTGCCAATGCATCAAATAAAAAATTAATTCTCGGTAACAACATCATTTTGCTAATTGCAATTCTCCCAAACCATGACAATTTCAACTTTTGAAAACTTTGTATTCTGGTCTTAATTTCCATTTTCAAACTATCGTAATTCAATCTTTTAAGCTCTTCCAATCTATTGGATATAATTATCCTCAAATATTTCAGTTTATCTTTAATTTGAAAGTTGCTCAATCCCTTTATCTTCCTCCTCTCCCCTTCTCCCATATTACACAACATCATTTCCGATTTATCCCAATTTATCTTCAAACCCGTAATATCCTCAAAATCCTTAAATTGTATTCTAATCCTATCCATAACCCTCTCAGGATGTTTAACAATTATCAATGTATCATCTGCATACATACTTACTTTATTCCCCATTATCGCTTCTATTTTTGCATTCTCTCTTATACTTTTAGCCAATATTTCCATTGCCATGATAAACAATATAGGGGACAAAGGACAACCCTGTCTAGTACCCGCCTCTAGCTTTACCTCATCTGTGACCTCATCATTTACTCTAACCTTTGCAGTCCCTTTCTGATATAATAAATCAATTACTCTTCTAAATTTGTCCCCAAATCCATAACTTTTAATTATTTCCTTAATTGAGGTCCATTGTAGGGAATCAAATGCCTTAAAAATGTCCAAAGATATTAATCCCACTTTTTCTTTCATTTGATTCACGTTATCTACTAAATCTAACACTCTTCTAGTCAAGTCTGCCATATGGCTCCCTTTTAAAAATCCCACTTGATCCAAATTTATATAGTCACACCATATTTAAGCGATTAGCCATTGCAGGCGCACCCCCCCAATAACGGACACAGACAACATTGAAAGTGGATAACAGCATCGGGCCACATTTATTGATTCAATGCCCTAGTCCGAATTATAAATTTGTATTGGTAAAATGACCAATCATAATTCATAAGGCAAGCAGGCCGAAGTAACACTGGTAAGGTACCACCCCAAAATTGCCAACGACAATTGGTTACAATGTATCAATTTGTATCAATTTGTTTGTTGACAACAAACAAATTGTTGACCGTAGTCAATAACTAACTCATGACCCCACCCTCTGACGCGTATCCGTGAAATCACAGGGGTGATACATGCTGGTTAGCAATCGTCATCACCCCATCGCCTGGTTCGTCATTGACCGGACAACGTTTAACTAATTTATTCCTGTCTAGTGTTGTCCAGTCAATTGCGAACCTGCCGGATACCTGTGGGTCATACTGTTTACCTTACCAGTGCTACCCGCCAATGTGACCAAAGTCAACGTTAGGAACATAGAAAGACCCCTATATCAAACCATAGCAACAGTGTGGGATGGGCAAAAAAGCCAGTACCCGGAAGCCAATATGGGTCCCAGCCAAAAATTCCCACCCGGCCCCGAAGCGACCAAAATATCACACTGTTAACTAGGGAGGGGGTGGAGGGGAAAAAACTTCTCCGCTCCGTCGCTGAGGTAAAATGGCAGCTCGGCTGCCTCGTGGCCACCCCTTTTATCAGGGAGCTGGCCACGCCCCTAACTACCCGGATTCTCTGTCCTGTGGGGGGGGGCCCGCAAAGGGCGCGGCGGCCATTTTGGCGCCGCGCTTGCATTGCAGGCGCACCCCCCCAATAACGGACACAGACAACATTGAAAGTGGATAACAGCATCGGGCCACATTTATTGATTCAATGCCCTAGTCCGAATTATAAATTTGTATTGGTAAAACGACCAATCATAATTCATAAGGCAAGCAGGCCGAAGTAACACTGGTAAGGTACCACCCCAAAATTGCCAACGGCAATTGGTTACAATGTATCAATTTGTATCAATTTGTTTGTTGACAACAAACAAATTGTTGACCGTAGTCAATAACTAACTCATGACCCCACCCTCTGACGCGTATCCGTGAAATCACAGGGGTGATGCATGCTGGTTAGCAATCGTCATCACCCCGTCGCCTGGTTCGTCGTTGACCGGACAACGTTTAACTAATTTATTCCTGTCTAGTGTTGTCCAGTCAATTGCGAACCTGCCGGATACCTGTGGGTCATACTGTTTACCTTACCAGTGCTACCCGCCACACGGAGGGGCTTCAAAGAAGACCTGACGCCCCCACCCAGACCGTCAGCTCGGTCGACAGGCCTGCTCGCCAATCACCCAACAGGAGGTCCATACCTCCTCGCGACAGGTGGACCCCATCCCTTGCATACAAGTCATAATTTTGTAGGCTAATATCGGGGTGATGACTGACCCGTCCCCAAGCCCCGTTGGCAAGAAACCGCGCCACCACCCTGTTGACCGTGCGCCTAGCGCGGTCAAGGGCCAGGAGGTGAACTCTATAAGAAAGGCGCGGGATAATGTCCAACCAAACCAGGGTTGTGGCAGGCCAGACATCATGCAAGTAGGCGAGGTCCCCGCAATTCGCATGCATGAGCGCTAAGCCGGTGACCTGGCCCAAATCATTGCCCCCCAGGTGGATGATGAGAATGTCAGGCAGGTCAGCACTCAGGCCAGAAAAAGGAAAGGCCGCAGCTCCCGCCATAACATCCCTGGCTTACCATGCCATGTGAGACTGGCGTGTTCACCCAGTCCCAGTCGGGGTCCCCACTCTGTCGCCGCAGCGTAACGCGCTGCCCTGTGCACATAGCTGTGGCCCACCAGCCATACTGTCACCGGTGTAATACAACACCCAGGGTCTGTAAGAAATTGAAAAAAAAAATTGAGAAAAAGACGGTAAGGTGACTGGATTGGTACTCATGGCGGGAGTGGGCGCATATAAAACTGAAAACCTTGCAAGCCCCACCTCCCCATGCTGCGTATGTCAGCCCCAGAGTACCCAAAAGCAGCTGCTGTAGAGGCTGCACCAATACGGAACGAATGTGTGCCAAAACGGGCACCTGGTAGGCCCACCCTGGTGAGGGCTCTGGCTGTCACCTTCCAAAACTGAAATTTAGTAAGGGGAGACCCATCTTGGTGACAGAAAAACGGGCCGTGGTGCCTGCCACGCAGTGCCAGGAATTCCTGTAGGGCACCAACCGGACAGATGTCTGCCAAAGAACACCGTAGCAGTCTTACACCACTGCCTACGCCATGCTGATCTGTCTTAGAGGAGCGTATCCTCAACTGGGCCCAGTCTTTGGCAACATAGACATCCTCGAGTTCCAGTGCCCTACACCTGCATCCGCCTTATACAGCATCTCAAGCTGGCTGTCGCGGAGCGCTCCAAAAAGGCCACCGTTGTAGCCGCAGGAAGTGGGCTGCCTCATTTCCAAAACAGAGGCCAGGCCAGCCCCGGGCCAATTGGGTAAAAACCCTGGGAAAATCTTGCATCCGCCTTACTCAGCATCTCAAGCTCGCCGATGCGGAGGGCTCGAAAAAGGCCACCGTTGTAGCCGCATAAAGTGGGCTGCCTCATTTATCAAAACTGAGGCCAGGCCAGCCCCGGGCCAATTGGGTAAAAACCCTGGAAAACTCTTGCATCCACCTTACTCAGCATCTCAAGCTCGCCGACGCGGAGGGCTCCAAAAAGGCCACCGTTGTAGCCGCATGAAGTGGGCTGCCTCATATATCAAAACAGAGGCCAGGCCAGCCCCGGGCCAACTGGGTCATAAACCCCCTGGGTAAATGGGGTGGCGGTCGCCCAGGAAACGCCCGGGCACGCGCACCCACCCCTCCCAACATGTCTCACCCGGAAGTCATTGGTGCTGTCCACACGACCTCCCACTTTGGCCCTAAAAGCCAACCCGACAGCTGAGATGCTATGGTGCGTGGTGCAAGGCCCTGGGGATACAGGTAAATCGTGAACCGCAGAACATGGGCTACTGGAAAAGGCCAGGTTCCTGGCAGTCAGAATCGGGTACATAATACTCTAAGGAACTAAATGCGTGGTGATACGCCTTACTCATGCATGGCGCTAGTGACAGGCCAATCGCCCGGTTCACCTCTCCTTGCCAATGGTCCATCTCACATCCGGGAGTGGCGAGGGAAATTCCTCCGCATCCGGGGGCCGAGGCACGGAACCGGGAGATCTGCAGGCAGGACAAAGCAGCAGCAATATCATTATCAACCCTTGGGACATGCCTGGCCCTGAAGGGAACGTTGAGGCACAGGTTGCATAACACAAATCAACTAACTAGCTCCATAACCCCGGGCGATTTGGAATTCTGTGCAGTGACGATGCGGAAAACAGCCGCGTTGCCATGCCAAAGTTGCACAACCGAGTTGGCCCACCCCTTGCCCCATAGCATCAAAGCACCCAGGATAGGGAAACATTCCAGATACGTGAGACCCTGCAGGCGACCCTTGCCTGCCCAGGATGGTGGCCACCCACCATAGGCCGACTTCCAATTGAAGTACATCCCAGAAACCCAGGAATCCTGAGGCATCGGACTGCATCTAAAAGCAAGGGGGAGCCAGGAAATCAGACCCCAAAATGACACCCCGTTGAACTACCTCTGGATCTATGGCCAGACAAGCACGTCTGCCCCGATACCCCGGGTAAATCTGAGCCTGTGGTGGGGCCTGGATAATCCCGCCATAGCATCGCACCAGCGCAGAGCAAATGCCCTGCCCGGTGCGAAGACCCTGCCAGCGAAACTGGGGTGACCATGTAGCACCAGAAGTTCCCTCAGTGATGCCATGCACTCTGCCAGCTAGACCGCGACAAGGGCCACTAGCCTTGACACCTTATCCCGCTGCAACCTAGAATCCTGCGCTATCGTGGTGCTCTCCACCCCAGGAATACTAGCTGTGGAGATGGGCCCTCGGTCTTTTCGGGCGCTAAAGGGACACCAAGTTCCTCCATTAGCGTCTGAAATGTGTTGAGGAGACGTGTGTACGTGTCCCAGCCCCGTTCAGCCCCGAATAAAAACATCCAGGGAATGGGCTACAGACCGGGACCCTGACCTGCGGACAAAAGCGCAATCTAGTAAAATGGTGAAACGCTCGAATACCGAGCCCCAATGGGATAGTCAAAAGGCATGGCATCATTGAAATAATATGCTCCCCGGGACGGGGGTGCAGGGACAGTGCCACGACCCTGCCCGCATAGACCATTTTGTCAAAGCTGGCAGCGGCCACCTCCTCCCTCCCCTTAAGGGATAAAAGATTGGGGGCATCCTGAGGGGACCCGTTACCCATGAAAAGGATCCGGAACCCCTGCCTAAACCCTGAAGGAGATAACCCGCATCCTCTCCCTTCAGATACCATGTGAGCCAACGCCCCAACATGTCCACCTCAAATGGGGAGGGAGCCCTTCGGTGAACTAGATCCATCTGCGGCAGTCTTGCTAGCCCCCTATCTGCCCCACCCTCTGCCCCGCATCCTTCTATGCCTGGGACAGGCAGAGGCCGCATGGGGGCCAACACAGGTAGGAAATTCCTGTGTGTATATACAAGTCCTCCCATTAGAGGAGCCATTGGACAAGAAAGTCCAGCACGGCAGGCGGGCTGGAACCCCCCGCCCCGCCCCATGGCAGGTGACCTATGCTGGGGCCGCCCGCTGAACCGCATGCCCACAATGGTATATCTCCCCGGGCACAGGGCGCGTGGGCGTAAAGTACAAAAGCCGCAGGCTCTGGCCTGGCTCATCCCGCCTAATCCCCAGGGTGTGGGGGAATCAGCCTAGGCATTCCTTGTCACAAGCCAACCACGCTGGGCCCGGAAAGTAAACCATCGCCCGGCAGATGTTGTCCAACTACAGGACCATCGGAATTGCCAGATCCGGCCGGGCCCTAAGGTACACCGCCATGCATATGATGCAGGCTGGCGACCATTTGGCCCACATACTTGGTGGCTTGCGACAACGTGCCTGCCACTATCCTTTTCATTCCGCCCCTCCATCTCTCCTTGGTGGGCACCTTGTTTAGGAGTGAGAAGATATCCACATACTCCCCCCGCCAAATTTACTCCCTGGCGGCCTGTGCCAAGTGGTCACTAGCAGTAAGGAATAGGAGCTTAGACCAACCCGGCCACCCCAAACATGCCCCTCAGGGTAGGGAACACCCCCCACCACGGGGCCCCGGGGATGTGTGTGGATGTACTCGCTTACACCGTATACTCACATGCTGCACCCCCGCGGGCCGCCCCCACCGGGGGTTCCGGCCCACTGGGGGCGTCGGAGCTCACGACCGACGTAGAGCTCATCACCGGGGCTTGACCCGCACCTGGCTGCTGGCTGGGGAGCTGCGAGGCAGTGGCCGAAACCGCGCCACGCGCCTGCAGCAGCTCAACCCTCCCTGTCGGCTGTTGTCCTCCTGCCGACAGCGCCTCGAAAGGAACCCCTAAAGGGGGGGGGGCGCCTGACCGGCCCGAGCCAACGACGCTTCAAGGGCCACAAGGCGAGCCATTAAGGCTTCCACGGTGACCTGGGGCCAAGGGCCGGCCGGCCCGCACGTTCCAGACGCGGGTACAGGTCCCTGTACCCCAGGACCCGAATATGGCCATTGGCCAATACCGAAGCCCGGCAGGGTCGGTAGAGAAACCTGCCAAGGCAGGGGGCCGCACCACCCCCCAAGGCTAGAGGGCCCCGGGGGAGGCGGCGACCCAAGAGCAGCAGGCCCAACCTGGTGGGCAGATGCAGGAGCGGTGTCCACCGCTCACGGGCCGCGGGCCGGATCCCCTACCGTGCCCGCACTCTGTTCGCCCGCTCCGGGCCAAGGGCAATAGACCCCATTCCGCCGATCCCGGCAGGGGCAAAGGCGGCTGCTGAGGAGGCGGCACCGCGGTCCTCCGACCTGGGTTGCCCCTCCTGACAGCGCGAGCCGCACTCGAAACTGCCTTCTTCTTCGAAGGCATCTCCACCGGAGTAAAGGGAAGCCAAAAAGGAAAAAATCGCCGCCAAAGGCTTCCTGGTAAGTTAAAGAGCGACGGAGACACAGGGAAAAAACTTCTCCGCTCCGTCGCTGAGGTAAAATGGCAGCTCGGCTGCCTCGTGGCCACCCCTTTTATCAGGGAGCTGGCCACGCCCCTAACTACCCGGATTCTCTGTCCTGTGGGGGGGGGCCCGCAAAGGGCGCGGCGGCCATTTTGGCGCCGCGCTTGCAATATTGCTGTGAAGATCTTAGCATCTTGATTTATAAGAGAGATTGGTCTATACAATTCCACTTTTTCCAAATTCTTTCCCAATTTTGGCAACAGAACAATCGTGGTCCTATACCATGAAGTCGGAATTTGTCCACCATCTAATATATAATTGTATAATTTTACTAACTTTGGTACCACAACATCTTTAAATTCCTTATAAAAATCTGCCTGCAATCCATCTTCTCCTGGGGCTTTCCCCAACTTCAAACCCGTAATTACCTCCTTTACCTCCTTTCCCGAAACTTGTTCTTCCATTTTGTCCTGATGTTCCTGTTTCATTCCAATTGTTATTTGCCTCTCTAAAAGCATTTTAAGCTTCTCCACATCTATCTCTTTTTTTGCATACAGAGCTTGATAAAATTCCTTCACAATTTTGCATTTATCGCTAATCTTATTACACCTTACCCCTTGATCCTTGACCAAAACTCCAATTTCTCTTTTTATCCCTTTTAACTTTTGCCGCTTTTGCCAATAGTATTTAATTTTTATTACTAAATTCAAAATATTCTCTATTTAAATAAATCAAGTCTCTTTTTACCTTTTCTATATCTTTACCCACCAGTTCGGCCTTCAATCTTTGTAATTTAGCACAAAAAAATCTTCCTTTTTTGAATGTTCTTCCTGTAGCTGTTTTATTTCCTTTTCACTTTCATCCTGTGCTAGCTTATACTTTTTATATCTATTACTTGCCAACTTTGTACTTGCCTCTAAAAACCTACTTCATGGCATCCCAAACCACATTAAATTTTACCTCATCATTATCATTCCATTGCCAACTTTCCATCCAACTTTCTATAATTTGTTCTTTACATTTTTGATCTTTAAATAAATTAGAATCGTATCTCCAATTCCTTCTTCTTCTACTATTGTTTTGTAGCCTCAATTCCAAAACCACTTTGGTGTGATCTGATTCCTTAAAAATTCCTATTTCAATCTCCTCAATATTTTTAACCATATTTTCAGTTACAAATACACAATCTATTCTAGAATAGGAGTTATGAACATGTGAAAAATAAGAATACGCCCTTTCCAATCCCTTAATCTGTCTCCAAGAGTCTTTCAAACCTAATGCAACCATCCAATTATCCAAAATCTTCCCTTTCATACCTGCTCCACACCTTGTTATATTTGTGCAATTCAGATTTGACCTTACCAAATTAAAATCACCCGCCACTATCATCTTTACCGATTTTTCTATTACCATGATTTTATGATTTTTCCCCAGAAATTCAGCTTGATGTTCATTTGGAGCATAAATATTCACCAAAGTTATTTCCTCATCATCTATTTTCCCCTTCACTATCAAATATCTGCCTTCTGGATCCGAGATACTTTTTGTTATCTCAAATCCTAGTCTAGTAGAAATCAGGACTGCAACTCCTCTTGCTTTTGATGTTCTGAAAGCCTTTTCATAACGTTGCATCCAACCTAAAAAAATTTTGTTTGCATCCTGTGATTTTTGATGAGTTTCCTGTATGAAGACTATGTCAGGTCTATCCTTCCTCAAAACCGATTCTAACCTCCTCCTCTTAAGAACAGAACATGTACCTTTTACATTCCACATTAAAACTTTAATACTTCTCATATTTTAATTCAAAATCGACCTCTCTCACTTCCAAGCTCTCCATTAGGAATGCCACCTCTAACCTATCACAATTAAAATAAAACATCAAACATAGAACACACAAAACCAACCTCCCCACTTTCTTCAAAAAAGCTGCCTTCATTCTCCAAAGAGGGGAGGGGGGAGACATGCAAGATGTGCGTGAGGATTAATGCTCTAGCACACCATCCCCATTATGAAACCTATTTATAAAAGCCTTATATCATATAAAAATTCTTACATACTTTTCTTTTACTCTCAAGCCCTTACTTAACTCTTCCTCCACCACAATCAATGATAACTCCTCTTCTCCTCCCTGTTGCCCTCCACCTGTGGCACCACCCACCTCTGTGCCCTCATAGTCTCTTCTTATAGCCCCTGATTCCAACAAATCTTTCCTGAGAACTAGCCACTCCTCAGAACCCACCTTAACCAAATCAAGCAAACTCAAGTACTCCAGTTGATCAGTCCCTGCATCAATGACCTGCATTTTTTCCATAGAAAAATCTTAACTGTTGTGGAAATCTCCAGTTATATCTTACACCTTTTTTCATCAACAATTTGGTTACCAGTTTTATTTTATATCTCCAAGCTCGTCCCTTGATAGAAATATCATTATATACTTCCACATCAGAGCCATCGATTTTCAGAGCGCCAGAACCAACTTGTTTTAGAAAAGCCATTACCCTAAGCTTATCTCCCCAATTTGCAAATTTAACTAAAACATTTCTTTGAACAACTTTTCCTCTTCTTGGGCCCACCCTATATGAACTTACAATGTCCTCCTGCACAAAATCTTTTCCCATTTTCAAATTATTTAACCACTGAACAACCCTATCTCTTAGCTGGTCTGGCGTCCTTTCAATCAAATGATGTATCACAATATTGTTTTCTCATCATTTCTTCCATAGCATCAATCCTTTTTTCATGCTCATCCACTTTCATCTTATTCTCCCTCACTCCTTCCTGTGCCTCTTTTATTTCCCCTTTCACAATTTTCACCTCATTTTGCATCAACTTAACATTTCCTTCTATTTTTTGCAAACTTAATTCTGCTTTTTTGGAGAAATCCACAACAGTTGTAACCACCTTGTCCTGTTTTTTCAACATTTCATTTTTATCTTTCACTCTTGCCTCTTCCATCTTCTCAAATTTCTGAAACAGTTTACCAAATTCAACCATAATTTGAGTCTGGTCATAAGGTTCAGGTGATGGTGATGATGATGGAGGGCCCTCCTCCACTGGTACTTTATCCTTCCTCTTAGATTTCACCACAGGCTCCTCCTTTGCCTTTCTTCTTGTAACCTTATCCATAGTAACATCGACTAAAAGCTTCAATGCTGCAATACTCTTGACTCTCACTGGGCCCTCCCCTTGAGCCTGTTCCAGTGCTGCAAATATTATAACCAATAATAATTGTAATCCTTTGACATGATTAAAAATTCAGCAAAAATTTAGGTGTCGTAATACACAGCCAGCAGGAATCCAAGAAAACCAGTAAATCCAAATAAGGAAAATTTTCCAAAAAAAATGTAATCCAATTAGCAGGAACCAATCTTTATATTCAATGATATTAATGTAACCAGTATTAGTTATAGTCCCTTATGCTTAATTAAAAATTCAAGGAAAATTGCTATGATCTACTGCCAGCAAGAATCCAAAAACTCCAATAGAGCCTTGAAAACTTGTAATCCATTATTAAAAAAAACAAAAAAAACACTTTCTGCCGCCCAATCTTGATTGTAGAAATTGAATCCTCTAGGTTGCAAGCCAAGAGAGAACAAAAAAAAGAAGAAAAAGAAAAAAGTAAGAGAATGCAAAGCACTCCAAGCTTGTTTGTACTTTCAAAAACCCACAAGGAACTGATATTGAAACTTGTATCGCAGCAGTGAAACTGTAGCAATAGCGAAAGAGGAGAGACACACTGTAGCAATATAAGTGGGGAATAATTGTATATATAAAAAAAGATTCTAAGAAGAGAGTTATCCAAGTTTACAAATTTAAAAACATAACCAAGCAGGCAAATCAAGCGAAGCAATGTTCATATTCCAACTTCTGTGAAAACTATTTTGTATTCCTGGCCGTGGCAGCGACAACACAATGCGGCCCCTCCTTTTTCTTCTCCATCCCCACTCCGAGACTCGAGCTTGCCTTTAACTTTATAAATCCTTTGGGGTTTTAAGCCACAGCGATCCACCCATTATTTCCATACTCCTTCCTCTAAACAGCTCCAAAGAACGTACCAACTCCGTCTCTATCTCTTTCCACACAAGCCTGACTTCTCTGTTACTATCACCGCCACTTAAGTTTCATTTCTAAAAGGCTGCTGCCATTACTCAGCCCTCCTCCTTCTTCCTCCCGTTCCTTCCACGGCACTTATTGTAACTTTGGGACCGCCAAAATCCGCATTAATCAACTCATTTATCTTCCACCACCATCACAGCCACATTCTTTTTGCTCTGTCCCTCCGGTTTTAACTCACTTTATTTGCAAGTAATCCAAGTTCCCGTCCGACCTCAGGTGCCTCAATCAGCGCGGCTTACACAGTGTCTCTCTCAACGCCCGATCTTCAGACTCCGACCACTTCTTGCCTCTGCTTAGTATTAGCAACAGCCGGAGGATCAGATGCCTTAGTTTTGAGCTTTTTTACCACTTTTTTATTGCCAGTTTAAAAGATAAGCCACTTTATCGGCACGAGCAAAGCAAAGTTCGTGTTACTCCGCTACCATCTTGGCCACGCCCCCATGACTAGCCTTAAAGAAAAAATAGTATGGTGCGAGTAGTGCAATGCAAACTGGTGGGCAAGGAACATAACCCTGTGCAAATGAGACGTGCAGGGGTACAATGCGCACTACTGCAGCATTAGGGCACCAAAATTGTACCACTAAATTCTCCCAAATTGTCCCCCCACATTAACAGGGTACCCAGAATGGGAAGAAGACAAAGTCAAGACCCCGAGCAATCCTGTGCCCTGCCATGTTCCATGCCAGCCTGCAGCCTAGTCGATGGAATAACTACTGTAACCCAACGACCTCATAGCATGAGACTGGACCTGAAATCTAGGCATAATGCAAAGTTCAGAACACTAAAAGGACATTCCCATTAAGTGGGCCGGGAATGCGGGCCGGACTCGTAGTCAGCCCGCATACCACCTGTAAGTGGGACTCCATGGTGCTCCCAAGATAAACCAACCATGGCATCACTACAACACCTGGTGAATACACGACAAGGTGAAGGCACATGGCTAGCCAAGCTGAGATATCCATGGAGCACTCAGAGGTCCTAGAGCAAACCTCATGCCCAGCCAACACGGAAAAGATAGCATCCATCTCCAGCCAGCACAGTCCCCTAACAGTTGGGACATCTGTACTATGGGTCGGTTGCCATCTGCAAAGCTAGTGGCGTGGTAGGAGAGCCCCAAATTGCCCCGTAGCTAATTGCCCTCCCAGCTCGGCCATAAGCAATTGAGAAGAAACCAACAGTTGGGCACCTGTCCCCGGGGTGTGCCCCCACCAAATAAAATCCATCCAAATAATGAGCCAAATTGTGTACGCTAAGCTGGTGAAGAAATGCCCCTATTGGGAGGGAACGAAAGCATTCCAAGGCTGAACGGGTACAGAACAGCCAAAAAGGGGCGTGGCCCCATAACAGAATATTGACTTTGAAACAGAATCCCAGCCATATGAAACCTAATACTAGAATTCATTTGAATGATATAAGTGGGAATACTCTTTATATCCCATAGTAACAAGGGGAAAAGGCCTCAATTCAAACTGGTCTGAAGCCTTAAAGGGGAGCTCGGCTCCACCCCTCCATCGGCCCCGTACCCGTCTCTAATGGGGTGGGGCTGGCAAAGTGCGTGGCAGGCTGATTCCAGCTGCCGTGCGTCCCTTCCTCTCCTTTCTGGCCTCTGTTAAGACACTTCTACTTTTCTGGTGTGGGTAGGATCACTCTGTGGTTTGGATCAATTCCAGGGGGTGAGATTGCTGGCACACATACAAAGCAAGCCTTCACATTTTAATTTGCCAATATTGTCAAATGGCTTAATAAGCAAGCCTCTTCACAACACTGGCAAATTAATCACTTCCCCTGTTTGGCAGAGGGCATGGGATATTTTTTAAAAATGGACTGTATATAGACCAGGGATTCTCAATCTGCAGCTCATGGGCCAGATGCGGCACACAGCACCATTTCATGTGGCCCCCAACAGCCTACACCACACCAGGAAATGCCATGTGGTGGAGGAAGGGCGAAATGGCCATCCTGCCCCCGAAGCTGTCTGAGAGAGCAGGACCCAGCCCCCGGCTTTAAAAGGTTGAGAACTCCTGATATAGACTTTTGCTGATCTCTTACATTGGTTATATTAAAAGAAACTTTTTTTTTCTTTTCCTCCTCTTTAAAGATCATGTTGAAAAACTGCCTGCACCTGAATCCATAACAGCAGCTTCGGCTGCAGGTAGTTTCTCAATTGGCCCTTTTAAAAAAGAGAAGGAAGAGAAGGCAAGGTGATTGCCCACCCTCACCCCACTTCCCCTGCACTCCTCTGAGTAGAAGTGAGCTCTTGAGGCACAGTGGTTTAACTGCTGTTTTGCAGCCAAAAGGTTATGATCAAGGTTGACTCAGCCCTCCATCCTTTCAAGGTTGGTCAAATGAATACCCAGCATATTGGGAGCAAAATGCTAATTAGCTTGTGAATCACTCCGAGAGTGCACTAAGCATTATGGGGTAATATATAAGTTTATGTGATATTGCTAATTTGCCAATATCCTGGAGTGGCTCACTAACTAGGCCACTTCACAATATTGGCAGGAGCCATTTCTATGTGAACCATCCTGAGTCCTAGTCGGTTTCTTTATCTACTATACCACACTGGTTCTCCTCTCATCTCTGCCCTTTGGATTCCAAAGAGGCCCACATAAAGGCAGAGATGACAGACATATTTACACCCTAACTGAGGAGATCTGTAAAGCTTTTTGCCTCTTATTGTCAACTGAGTTAGGGGGATTTGGACTGCCTTTGTTTGCCAACAAGTAGCTGTTAGAAAAAAAGAGGAGACAACAAGACAGCCGAGCAATGAGACTTGCTTGTACAATAGTTCCATATAAATCGTTCATGATGAGTTTTCATAGTTCATGAATGTGTGATGGTGCCCAATGGCTAGAGCCCCCCAAGGTGAATCAAAGCAAACAGCAGGCAGAAAGACAGAGCTGCCCAGATGGTCCATCAGCAGTTAATTAAGTGGTGGAGTGAGAGCCAGGTTCCTGTTGCCAACCTCAATGCCTGCAGAGCCTGCTACAGAGCCCGATTTAGACTGCTGGACGGAATCCTTGTACAGATTGGCATCAGCATTTTGTGACATTGATTTGAAAGCGAGCCAAACAAATAAGAGTAGAAAAGGCAGAAGTCAGAGCAGACAAATGGATGTGCTTGATGGGTTCTGTCTTTTTTTTAAAAAAAAGCTATGATGGAACATGGAACTTTTCCCCTTCCATGGGGCTGGTGCCCTAATGACCCCAGCCCAAGCCAGTGTTGATGTAGTCGTTACTCCACTGATCCACATACTTCTTTGCCCAAGAGGAACGCAGCCAAATGACATCATGCCAGCACAATATAACAGTATAGTATATGCATCAAGCTTTGGCACCAGCTAAAAGGGCCTTTGCAGTGTAGAGTGATACTGTTCTGCTTCCCCTGGGTTGGGTGATCAATGAGTTACACCAGTGGTTCCCAACATGGGGCACACACCCCACAGGGGGACTTTAATTCCCAGAAGCCTAAGTGAGTACATTGGCTGATCAGTGCTTTGGAGAATTGACTTAGGCTTCTGGCAATTGAAGTCCCAAAACCAAAGGATGGGAAACACTGAGTTACACATTGTTGGCATCATTCTGCACAAGAGATGCCTCTGATGGAAAATATCAGATCATTCTGGTCTGGCCTTCTTTTCAGTAGGGTTGTACTCAAAGATCTACTTCTAATGAAAGGCCAATGGTCTTTCTGATCCATTTCAGCAACACACTTTTTCATTTCTGTCTGTTTTGGCCTAATTGTCCTGTTGCAGGAACCTAATGCTAGCCCTGAAGCTGGCTGGTAGAGCTGCATATGGAATCAAAGAAGTTTTTTTTTTTAAAAAAAAAAGTATCTGAATAAAATGAGCAAAGGTCAAGCACAAAGAGTTAGTCAGCAAGGCCATAAGGAAGTGGGACCCAGGAACAGAGCTAATGTCACAACGGACAAAAATCCACCAACTTAATAGTCACATCAAGTGTGGGAAACAAGAAAAGAGTCATTCATTGAGCAAAGATAGATAGCAAGAAAGTCAAGGTCTGTGAGACATCAAGATTCAATATATGAGATACATTGCACCTAATACCTTTTATACAGACACTGCCAGTCACCACTCACAGCACAGCTGTATATCTTGTACAGGCAGATCCTATGTGTGAACACTCAAATACAAATCTCATCTCTGATCTATTACAAAGTGGTGAGAAAGGATTGAGGAAATGGGAGGACCACAAAGGCAGAGATGAGAAGAGAGCCAATGTGTTATAGTAGATAAAGGAAAACCTGAGTTCAAATCTCAGTACAACATGGGAACTCACTGGTGGGTAGCAAAGGTAAATAATAATAATTGTGTGACATCAAGTCATTTTCAATTTATGGCGACCCTTTCCAGTATTCTCTACATAAAGAGAATACAGAGAAGTGGTTTACCATTTTCCTCTTCCATGCCTTTCCTACAACTGTGCAGCTTGCCCAAGACCACAAAGGCTGGTTCTTTTCCCCAGGAAGCACAATGTGAATCAAACTCCCATCCTCTAGCTTTATACCTAAACCACTGAGCTATCCAGCCAGCTCTCCCTAAATATGTAACCTGCTTGTAAACCCTACTGGGGTTATTCTAAGACTGATGTGGCTTAACAGCTAACAGCAACAATGCAAGAGATGTAATAAAGTAGGAAAATATATTTGATGAAAGGCATTAATGAAGACAAAACTATGGATCTTACCACTAACTTCTTCAAAATCCAAGTCAAGTTCTTTCCTAGTGGATATTTTCCAGACACTCTAATAGACAGAGATGGCTTTCCTGCCATAGTGCCAAGGTTGGTTTTGCCCCAGACTGTCTAACAAGATTTTCTTGCTGTATTTCTATTTATGGTGAAAAGGATGAAGCCAATTACTTGCTTCCCAGTCTGTTCCTTTCACTTCTTTTTACTCTTTCCCTGTGGCAGTCTCCTTTTAGTTACCGGTCCACCAATCTTTCCTGTCTTCTATGTTAGAATTTTTTGACTTGTCTCAATTGGAAGGTAATATCTGTATGTTGGCAAGGGTGAGAGAGCAGGTCTCTGCAGTCCAATAATAAGTCCTATTAAGAACATAAGAACAGCCTTGCTGGTACAGGCCACAGCCCATCCAGTACAGCATTCTGTCTCACACAGTGGCTCGACTGGAAGAAGGGTTGAATGGGTATAGCACTGGGGAAAAGAGGAAATCCGTTCAAGGCAAAAAAGCACAAAGGCTAAAAAGTAGCAAAATGTACATATAGCAGTAATCAAAGTAGAGAAAGGTCCAAGACAATAGTCCATATAACTATATATTTTTTATATTGTATGTGCAGTGCGGTTCCATAATGAGAAAAGGTATTCAAACAACTCACCACTGAGAATATATTTTCCAAAGCTTTTCCGATAAAATATAAGCTTTTCTGGGCGTAAGTTCTTTCCTCAGGGAAATCTCAGTAAAAAAATGGTAATCTACTACAAACGATAGAATCTCGCGTCCTAGCCTCTATGCGAAGTCTCCTAGGTATCCATAATTATAGCCATTGATACCCTTGTCCTCCATGAACTTGTCTAATCCTTTCTTAAAGCTGTCAAGACTGACAGCTGTCACCACTTCTTCTGGCAGGGATTTCCAAAGACCAAATATCATTATTTGCTCAATTTTCTCCAAAATAGTACCTGACCTACCTCTTTCCCAGAAAACTGAGTTGCACATCTCTAGAAGAAAAGTTTATGCTCACAATGCAACCTCTCCACACAAACAAGAACACCATACTTGATTGTTTCCCTCTAAACCAGTATTTCCCAACCTTTGGTTTATGGGCTTCAATTCCCAGAAGCCTAAGTCAATTCCCCAAAGCACTGATCAGAAAATGTCTTGACTTAGGCTTCTGGGAATTGAAGTCCACCTGTGTGGCGTGGGCCCCACATTGGGAAACACTGCTCTAAATCTTTTATGATTCTAGCATCTAGTATTTCCCTTATCTCAGATCCTATTGTAGCAGTCTGATTTAACTTTTATGACCAGATCTCTAAAACTATTTTAGGATATAATTAGATATAAATGTCTAGTCATACATCCCGCTACAGTAATGGAGTAGACCGTACAGCCAGCAACTCAACACCAAGTGTTTGGGGGGGGGGAGGGATAACCTGACTTCCTAAAGAGGCCAATGGCTATGGGCAGATGAGCCCCCTCAGTGGAGGAAATGCCACTGGAAACCATCATATTGGGCCCAACTGCAAAATGAATGGAGAAGGAACTACTTCACTATTCTGTTTCCCAACAGTCATGGAGGCAAAAGGGGTCATGCCAGATGGACTGGCTGTGAAGGTGCACCTTGTCCATATCCCCAAGGCTGTGGCAGCCCAATGCAGTCCCAGTATTAAATCCTGCATGTCTCATTTCTCCTGCATGTTGCAGGAGATGCCTCAATTATCACAGTGTGTGGGTCACTTCATGGCAAGCGGGGATCCACCTTAAACAAATTTATGTCAATGGCATTTTTCCTATTTGAAAATGATTTCCGGGGGGGGGGGGGGAGGTGTATACTCAGATATGAGTAGCAGCGACTGCCACCGAGATATAAATACACAGATGTAGATAGTGCCATACAGACGCAGGCCAAAATCCTGTAGACATTTTCTATGTCTAACAGCAGGACCATTTCATGTACTTAGTCACAAGATCAGTGCTGCAATCGGGGGGGGGGGGGGGAACAAGTAGGATTCCCGTCCTGGGCCTGGAGAGATTGTGGGGGCCCGTCAGTGCCAGAAAACCATCGATGTGTGTGTGCGCAAATGGACCACGCATGCGCAGAAAACCACGGGGGTGTGGCGCCGCCAGGAAACCACCGATGTACACATGTGCAAAGAGACCACACATGTGCAGAGAACCACAGAGTGTGTAGTCAAAATGTGTGTGTGTGGGGGGGGGACTGCGAACCGGGCCTGGAAATTTCTGATGGCGGCCCTGCACAAGATTGTCACATGCCAAATCTCACAATCAATGTGAGAATGGGTTTATAAAGAGGAGCTTGTGGGGGCAGTGGCTACACTATTGCTGTTATATAATCTCATAAGTAAACAGGATTCTGGCCTTAGATACATTTTGGTTTCATTTTTTAAAAATGAAATTAATCACTAGGAAATTGGCAACAGAGAGGCCAACAATCTGTTTATCAGTGAGCATATTCAATCAGACTACAACCAAAGAGTATATATTTTGACTGAAAGACTGTAGACCTTTCCATATATAAACAAAGTATGCAGATAAAAATCATTAGTAAGTATGCATGATTGCATCTAGTGGCACAAGTGATTAACTATATCCTGCAATAATTTGTCTAACCTTATCTAAAGGACTCTAGAGTTTTTCATTGTAAGGAATGTTGAGTTGAACATGTAACCTATGAACAAGCACTCCCCCCCCCTTCAGTTGTGAACTTACTGTACACATTGCTGAGGAAAAATACTTTGTGCAACAATAACAACTAATGTAGTGTGGGAATTGGCCCATAGATGCATTAAGAACGCTTTCCTTTGACAATTTGTTTCACAGAATAGAAGAGCCATCATGAATCTTTCAAAGAAAAAAAATTAAACTCTTTCAACTCTTTTAAATATTAATATCATGAACAGAGGCTAAATGATTGTTTCATGCTCCGGTTTTCAACCAGCAAGCTTTCAGAACCAACAAAATAGGAGTTATGATAATATTTACTTAAGTACTACATTTTCAGAATTATTGTTTCCAAAAGTTTATAAGAACACAAGAGAAACGGTTTATTCATCTTAGAAATTTGTTCAGTTATAGAACCAGATTTTTAAAAAATAGCTTCGAAAGTTTGACCTCCACAGTGTTGTTAACACCAAAGGCCCAGTGAAATCTTCCTTTGGCTGAAGGGTTTAAGTTGCAGGAAAAACAAGCTGATTATCAGTCTCAGAGAATGGTGCTAAGGTAAATACAGAGAAATACAAGAGTTTATCAAACTTTCATCCTGATAGCCACAACAGGAAGAAATAGACCTATATTTATCTGTGCCTATTTTTAATCTTGTTCTCACTCATCCTGAATGTTAAGAGAAACGTGAGATACAAAGCAAAGCAAAAACAATAACAAAAATCAAGGAGAGACCATCCCTGATTTGTTTCCCATTGAGTAATCACAGGAATTCTTCAGACAGTCTCACTTTATGAAATAAAGCAGCCTCACCCAATTGGAACAGCTCAAATCATTGAGTGGGTAGAATAAACTATCATTAATCCTCATGTCTAACCTGGAAATTTATGGGACAGAATTACACAATGGCTTTGAGTGCAATGTTGACCCTATATAAAAGCATCGTTCAAACCACAAAAAACAAATAAGCAAAAAACCCTGCAAATCTTTCCCAGTATTTCTCAGGGAATTGAAAACAACAGCTTTCTGAATCCTCAAAAGGAGGAAAGAAGGCTCAGTAGTAGTAGTAGTAGTAGTAGTAGTAGTAGTAGTAGTAGTAGTAGTAGTAGTAATAATAATAATAATAATAATAATAATAATAATAATAATAATAATAATAATAATAATAATAATAATAATAATAATGATGATGATGATGATGATGATGATGATGATGATGATGATGATGATGATGATGATGATGATGGTTTATTTATACCCCATCCTCCTGACTTAAGCATTACTCAGGGCAGCAACAACATAGTAAAAAACTTAACAATGATAATAAAAAATATAGCAATATACAAGGCACAAAAATACAATGTAACAAAAACCAGTGTACAACATCAAAGCAAAATAATACAATACAAAAAAATAGTACAATAATAATGCAATACAAAAGGGGCAGCGGCAGTAAAAGTCCTTTTAAAAAGTCTTTTAAAAGTCCAGTGGAGGAGAGCATAAGTGTCCAGTAGCCTTGGAAAACAGTCTTTTTTTAGTCACACCGGGCTGCCTCACAGCTGAAGCCATTCTCTCCCCACCCTTGCTCTCACCGAGGACAGGCACCCAGTCTTTGAAACTGGTGGTAGAGGCTGCTGCAGCTCCAGGGCTTTTGAAGCCGGTGGCCAGACCCCCCCCCCCGCAGGAGTTCCCAATGGTGGCGGCGGCAGCGCAGCTGCGCTCCCTCTTGTGATGGCAGGCCGGAGGTAAGTGGGCAGGAGAACTCACCGCCTTTTCTCCCTCCTGGGCAGATGGTAGACTCTTCTCCACCGAGGACCAGTGATGCACTGCAAAAAAATTTACTACCCACTCTGTGCGCTGGTCAAATCTGTGGATGGGGCCAAATCTGTGGGTGTGGCCAAACACCCTGAATTATTGGCTATGGAGGTGGGCGTGGCCAACCAAGTAGGAATGGCCTGGGGGAATTTCCACTACTGGTTCTGCAGAACCTGACAGAACCTGCTGCAGTGCATCACTGCCGAGGACCATCATTCCCACTCCCTTAATTCTGTCCCCTTTCACGTCTCCTTGCCACAACTTGTTTCTTGAGTACTTCCCCTAACAAAGACCAATTGTATCCATCGTTTTCTGCAGGAAAATGATCTGTGTGAATAAAACACCTTTTGACTTCTGAAAAGCAATCAGAAATTTATTCATTTGGGTTCCACAAAGAACACCACTGCAAATGAATTGTTCTTGCAATTGTTTTAGTGCTGCAATATCCACTGGCATTGAGAGGTAGTGGCAATGACGGTTCTGTAAAATCTTGGCATGACTGATCTTGATCCAGATAATTGTTCTTTTTCATTTTCTATTGCCATATATATTGGACTCAAGGTCAGGCCTGCCCAAATTTTTGTAAAAGTCATTGCCACCATCTGTCAGTGCCAGCAAATACATACACACATATAAACATATTCAAATTCTCACTCAGCAATAAAAATTCATGGGAGTGGGTGGACACTGTTAAAACCACTCCTTAAATATTTCACATACATTGAAAGCTCTGTTAGGGGTTGGATGCAACTTGATGGCACCTAACACACACATAGGGAACCCTAGTAGAAGTAACAATTTACAATATTCACCTAGAAATCTGGGACTGTTGCATAGAGGCAATATCTTATGCAAGGCATTATCAACCTGGACTTGGATGGTGAAGCAAGAACTGTTTGCTGAGCTTTTAATGAGAAGCCAGAAATCCGTGTTGGCATATCTGCAGCTGGCTTCTGTCTACAGTTGGTACAACCAGCATGGCATGCTGTTGCTTGATGCCAACTAAAGAAATCTAGTGGGAGGTAGAAATATACGCCAAAAGTATTGACATGTTTCTCTCTCTCCTCTGAGGTCTTACTAAATAGGAACAAATAGGAATGTAAAACCAAAGGTAAAAATCACAAATGGATGTTCTGGATGTAATTTTCTGATCCAAGACCAAGCTTCTTCCCATGGCCCACAGAGGATATTACATTTGTTGATAGTAGGTGGCACTTCTCACAAATAAGATCTTCAGTAATCTTGCTTTCCCTCTGGATGAGAGTCAAAAGTTACACACTGGAATCATCAGAGTTCAATCAGAAATAAATAACACTAAATTCAAAAGGACCGCCATATAAATTTGGTGAAAGCAATACTGTACTATAGAATTTGAGTTCTGACAAATAAAGGCTTACTTTGCTGAAGCTGTGGGATTTGTGCAGACTAATCCCATGCTTTGCTTGGCATAACGAGCATGTCTTTGGCATATACACAATCATTTTAGGGTATCTGATATACAATGTTCCTGATCAAAGTTACTACTCTTCTGCAGAATTCAGTGGAATAGTTCAAAAGGAAGATTAGTCTGTACACAGAATCATGAACAAAATCAACACATATGGAATTATCAGCAAACAACCATCTTTAGTGAAAATAAAACTTTATTAAGGAAGTACATAATTGGAAGAGAGTAAAAAGGCAAGGGAAGTTGAAGTATGTGGGAAGAATTTAAATCAAGACATGAAAAATTAATATAGGAAGCAACAGAGCAGCCAAAAGAAAGAGAAAACATAGCAGGGACTCTCAGCTACTTATCTTCAACTTGTATTGCCCTATATAAGCAAAGATTTACTTGTGTAAACTTCATTTCCAATGCCCAGTCCTCCTCCTAAAAATGTGCATGAGTACTCAAGGCTCATCTTCCCTTGTAGGCTTTGATGACAGTTTTGGGGTGTAGTCTAAGTTAGTGAATGCAACCATTATCGTTATTATTTTCCCCATAATGCAACACTTCTTAAGTGTTCCTCTTGCACATCTCTAAGCAGTCAATCGTCACACCAAAAGGTTTGATTAATCTCTTTTTTCCCTTATTGTCTATGGGCTTTAGCAAATGTCTCCTAAGAGCTTTAGCAAATGTCTCCCAAGGTTCAACAGTAGCAGATACAGCTACATTAATTTTTCTCTTTTTTTCCTGATATATATAAAAAAACTGGGGATACAGCAAAGAAATTGTTCTTTGTACATGTCAAAGCATTGTATGTCTTTAAATTAGAGATATGGATGAATATACATAAAATTCAGACAAATTTAAAATTTTAAATATTAGATTTTTCTTGACCGGAAGTGAGCTGTTTCAATAGCATTATTTGGCTAGAACTTCCATTGAACACATACTGGGGGGGAAACTGCATATACTGTACATAAATACTGATTTCTCTGCATTCACAGAAAATTTAAAGGAATGGAAAGTAGGTTGTGACCAGCAGGAACTCAGCCCTTGCTAGTATGGTCACTTGAGGAATTGAATATCTAAGTAGCTCCATTTACTTGATTATTCTTTGATCTTCCTATTTCATGTGAAAATCTATTAAATGACTTCCAAATGGTCTACCTATAATCTTGTCCTTATGGGAGACATACTTCAACATTCATCCATTTGGCAAGGTATGTTGTTTTTCTTTTCCATAGGTATAATAATAATTTCATATCAGAAATTATTCTGGGTTGAAAGGATTTTTGCTGGAGAAACTCCACTTAGGGGATGCCCAATAGAGGTTCCTTTTATTTCCCCAAGATCTTTTCCCACTGAAGTGGTCCCTATTTATCTACTTTAAATTTCTTGTTTTCAAACTGCTAGGTTGGGAGGAGTTGGGACAAAGATGGGCAGAAACTTCTCCTTGATTTTAGCTGTCACCTAGTGGGCAAGGATGAGTTTAGTGCTGTATTACCTTATTTTGTTCATATTGCTAGCACTTCTTGACATATTTCCAGAGGGGCAATGGCGGGCAATAGATTTTTTTGGTGGGTTTAAATTTCAGGTAGCTAGTAATAATTTTGCATGGCTCATTAAGAGCTACATCCATTCAGTGTACATTTGAACCAACTTCTATGAAGAACTGCAAGTTTTAGAAGCTGAAAACTACACTGAATTAGCTAATCCTATTCAAGGGCAGTTGTCAGCATATTTATCAGCTACAGGTATGTTTCAACTACAGCAAAAAAATTGGGGTACACAGAAAGTGCCTCCTCAAAGTTTGTGGTATTTTTGTACCACAATCGGGCATACCCTGGTAACAACAACTTTGTGATGATGGCTAACCTTTCTCACACTAGGTCAGGTGAAAGGAACTGCAGAATGAACTCACAAAAAGGTGCCTATATTTTGGCAGTTTAACATCTGATCTAGACACAGAAGAAGAAGAAAATTGTAAAATGAAAGGAATAGGTATATTATTATTTTTGCTTGTGACAAATGTCTTAATTAATTAATTATATATCATTTATATGCCACTTTTCATCTTGATTTGTATGCATTTTCTCTCAAGGCAGCTCACAGTGTCAAAGCAAGTACTGTAATACTAAAAACTAATAAACTAATATAGATTAAAAAGCAATTAAATTACAATAATAATTAGCAATTCCTTAAGTATTTTGATTTACCTTCCCACCGAAGTGGCCCCTATTTATCTACTTGCAATTTCTTGCTTTTGAACTGCTAGGTTGGCAGGAGCTGGGTCAGAGAGAGGAGCTCATTCAGTCATGCAGCACTCAGATCTTGAACTGCTGACGTGCAGCCTTCCAGTCATGCCTGCCACATGACCACGGAAATGTCTGCAGAAGCAGACAGTGCTGGCTCTTCGGCTGTGAAACAGAAATGAGCACTGAACCCTAGAGTCAGATACGACTGGCTTTTTAGCAAGGGTGACATTTACCTTTACCTAATTATTTTGATTATTTTTTTTCAGAAATTTAGAAGCAACTTTGAAAAGCAAAAGACCAGCATCCAAAGGCTTAGGCAAAGGTAAAGTTCACCCTTGCTCGAAAGCCAGTCGTATCTGACTCTAGGGTTGAGTGCTCATCTCTGTTTATAACCAAAGAGCCAGTGCTGTCTGCATCTGCAAACGTTTCCGTGGCAGACATGCCTCAACACCAGAGTGCACGGAATGCTGTTTACCATCCCACCGAAGTGGTCCTTATTTATCTACTTGAAATTTCTTGCTTTTGAACTGCTAGCTTGGCAGGAGCTGGGACAGAGATGGGAGCTCATTCCATCATGCAGTACCCGGCAATCGAACTCTGACCCTCCAGTCAGCAAATTCAGTGTCTTAGTCCAGAGGCTTAGCCATTGTTATTACAAGCTTGCTTGAAGAAGTAGCTCTTTAATTGTAGGTGGAAGGATAAAAGAGAAGAGGATTTCCTAACCTCTTGGGGGAGAGCATTGCTGGGAGCAGCCTTCTTTGTGGCTGTCTCCAACAAATATGCCTGCAATGGTAATGAGATAGAGAGAAAGGCCTCTTCTGCATAGGTTAAGGTCTGGGAAGGCTCATATGGGCAGATACAGTCCTTCAGAAGAAAACATCAGATTTAGACTACATGGGGAAACATCTTGTGTACCTCTAAAGCAGGGCTTCCCAATCTTTTCAAGCCAGGGACTGGGTCATGCTCTCTGTCAGCTTTAAAGGCCAGACTACCATTTCCCACTGCCTGCAAGATGGTGTGGCCATTTTGTCTCAACAGTTTCAAACGGGGTGGCCAATTTGTTTCTTGAATGCCCTTGGAGGGGCGGGGGGGGCACTTGAAATGGTGCTGTGGGTTGGATCTGGCCCACGGGCCTTAGGTTGGGAACCCCTGCTCTAAAGTAAATAATGGGTGGTGCCATATAAGAAGAGAGAAATTATAGAATGTTAAACACGGTGGACATGGGGGTCAAATTAAAATCTATAAGAAGAAATGTGTGAAGCCAATAATAAAGCAAAGCAATTACACTTATATACCACCCCATAGGGCTTAGTGCACACTCTGAGCAGTTCTCAGAGTAATTAGCATTTTGCCCCAAACATGCTGGGTACTCATTTTATCAACCTCATAAGGACAGAAGGCTGAGTCAATCTTAATTCCTGGTCAGGATCAAACTCACAGTGTTTTGGCTACAGTACAGCAGTTAATAATAATAGGAAGAATATTTTGTGAGGAATGGCTATAGCAGGGATTCTCAACCTGCAGCCCATGGGCCAGATGTGGTCCATGGCACCATTTCATGTGCCCACCACCACCTACACCACACCAAGAAGTGCCATGTGGTTAAGGAAGGGCAAAACAGCCGTCTGGCACCCAAAGCTGTCTGAAGGAGTGTGACTAGGCCGCACTCTTTTGCATATTTTGATTCTGACTTCCATTATTTTCATATTCATTTATTTATTTTTCATGCTTATATACCGCCCACTCAGGTACAACCCAACTCAGGGCGGTTTACATAGCGGACAGTAAATACATAAAAAGACACATGATAAAACAAAGTTAAAAGTTAAAAGAACCCACCCCTAAAAGGTGCGCAAGTACCGAAGGGACCTTGGGGGAAGGCACACTTCTCTATACCAACCACCCAACGGTACCCCCATCCCCACCCGCACCCCAAACTTGGCTCGCCAGCCAGGTCTTTAGTTCCTTCCTAAAGGGCAACAACTCCATCTGGAGACGCAGTTCCACAGGCAGGAGGTTCCAAAGGGCCGGTGTGGACACGGAGAAGGCCCTCCTCCTTGTGCCAGAGAGGCGAGCCCCCCTGGCTGATGGCACAATTAGACAGCCCCTCCGGTCTGCTCTGGTTGGATGGACAGACGTCCTTAGGGTGATGCGGTCTCTGAGATACCCTGGCCCACCACCATGTAGGGCTTTAAAGGTCAAAACCAGCACCTTGAATTGCACCTGGAGACAAACTGGTAACCAGTGCAGCCCCCGAAGCATTGGTGAGGCATGGGCATAATGTCCACACCCCATCACCACCCGGGCCACGGCATTCTGGACCAGCTGCAGCCTCCAAATGGTCATCAAGGGCAGCCCCATGTAGAGTGCATTACAGTAGTCTAGTCTGGAGGTCACCAGAGTGTGAATGACCATGAGCAAAGAGTCCCGGTCCAGGAGCAGGTGCAAATGGAGAATCACCTGAAGTTGAGCGAAGGCCTTCCTGGCCACAGCCACCACCTGTTCTTCTAGCAGCAGCTGCGAATCCAGGAGGACCCCCAAGTTGCATACTGGGTTGGTCTGGGGCAAAACAGCCCCATCCAAAACCAAAGATGGTAGCTCCCGAGATAATGCAGGACCCCTTATCCATAGCCACTCAGTCTTGCTAGGATTCAGCTGTAGCCCATTTGCCCCCATCCTGACTCCAACAGCCTCCAGACAGCTGGAAAGGACTTTGACTGCATCACTGGGGTCCCCACGGGCCAAAATGTACAACTGTGTGTCATCCACGTACTGGTGGTACCGCACCCCGTGGGAATGGATGATCTCACCCAGTGGCTTCATGTAGATGTTAAATAGGAGAGGAGAGAGTACTGAACCCTGAGGCACCCCATATTTTAGGGGCCTAGGACTCGACCTCTCACTCTCCAACCACACCGACTGGGTCCGGCCCCTCAGAAATGAGGAAAACCAGGACCACACCGTGCCCTGGATCCCCAATCCTCGGAGCCGTTCCAGAAGGATACCGTGGTCAATGGTATCGAAGGCCGCTGAGAGGTCAAGAAGAGCAAGGCCGGACGGATGACCGCCATCCCGCTCTCACCAGAGATCATCCATCAACGCGACCAATGCAGTCTCAGTACCATATCCAGGTCTGAATCCTGACTGGAATGGGTCCAGATATTCTGCTTCATCCAGTACCCCCTGCAGCTGACGTGCCACTGCCTTCTCCAGAACCTTCCCCAAAAAAAGGATGTTGGAGACAGGTCTGTAGTTGGTTAGGATTGCTGGATCAAGGGATGGCTTCTTCAGGAGGGGGCACACCAGAGCATGTTTCAGCAGTGCAGGAAACATCCCCTATCAAAAAGATGCATTAATAATAGCCCCAACCCAGCCACCTGTCACCGTCTTAAAGGCTTTTACCAGCCAGGCGGGACAGGGATCCAATGGACAATTAGTGGTGCGGACCACCGCAAGGAGCCTGTCTACTTCATCTGGGGCAACTGGATCAAACCGATCCCAGGTAACACCGCAAGACTGCGCACTGGCTCCCCCTGGACCCTCCCCGTCCACGCCAAATTTGACCCCCTTGTGAATCTGATTGATTTTCTCCACCAGATGGTCTGCAAAGTCCTCAGCTGATCCCTGCCAACCAGGCACAGGCCCCGCCCTACCCAGGAGGGACCTGGTCACCCAAAACAGGGTGGCTGGAGGCAATAAGGGAGGTGAAGTATTGCCTCCTCACCACCTCCATCGGCACTAGGTAGGCCCTAATAGCGGCTCTAGCTAGTGTCCAATCGGAATTGCTCTGGGTATTCACCCAGCGGCGCTCAAGGCGTCTCTTTACCCGTTTGAGCTCCCGTAGTTCTTCAGTGAACCACGGGGATGACCTAGCTCCACGGGCTCTGAGAGGCCGTAGTGGAGCAATTACATCCAAGGCAGATGTCGTCGACCTGTACCACAGGTCAACAAGTGCCTCAGGTGAATTATGTCGCCGATCCAGAGGAAATTCCCCCAGTTCCCTCTGGAATCCATCTGGATCCATCAGTTGCCGGGGGTGGGCCACTTTAATCGACCCTGCCTCCTTACGATGAAGTGTTGCCCCCAGAAAGTCTAGAGCCACCAGATAGTGATCTGACCATGGCACAGGTGTTATGTATAGCTTCTGTAAACTCAGATCACTCTGCCACCGCCCCGACAAAAAGACTAAATCTGGTGTGTGGCTACTGCCCCTGGTCGGGCCCCTGGTCGGGCCCTGAATTACCTGAGCCAGGTCCATAGCTGCCATGGAAGCCATGAACTCCTGTGCCACCTCGGAACCAGACCCCAGCGAAGGCAAATTGAAGTCCCCAAAAACCATCAGTCTAGGGAACTCCAAAGCCAATGCCGAGACAGCCTAAAGGAGCCCAGGCAGAGAGTCCCTTACCCTGCAAGGAGGCAGGTACAGGAGTAGGACCCCCAACTGACCCTTAGGGCGCAACCGCAGGAGCAGGGCCTCACAACCCGAAATTTGTGGAGCGGTGGCCCTGGCAACTCCCAATGACTCCCTGGCTATAATGGCAACACCACTGTCCTTACCCACATCCCTAGGCTGGTGCCAAACACCGAACCCGGCCGGACACATCTCTGATAGAGGCACCCCATCCTCAGGTCTCAGCCAGGTCTCAGTGATGCATGCCAGGTCAGCCCGCTCCCCCAAAATAGAGTCTTGTATTAGGGGAGCCTTATTACAGACGGACCTGGCATTCATCAGCAGCAGCCTAAGGGCGGGGTCACCTGGATCAGCTGCTCGGGACCTAGAGGTGAAACCGGGGGGGCTAGAACGCGAGACAGATACTAAGCATCGGTCCCGCATTCCCCGAGTGCGGCCCGCCCCACGGTTCCCACTATAACGCCTCATGCCCATCACAACCTCTAAATGAGCCCCTGGAACCTCCACCATTAACCCAGACAGAGTGTCACCCTCTCTTCCCGGCTGGCAAGGCCATCTCTCCCTCCCTCCCTCCCTCCCTAACCCACTTAAAACATACCCTCTCACTCCCCCCACCCCCGCCTAACAGAACTCCAATGACAGGAGTCTCCTCCTCCCGGCCGTGGTCCAAGCGCTGTAAGGCCACGGGGGTGATGGGGAGGGGGCGCCGCCCCTGAGGCCGCCAAGCAACCCCAGGTGTGGCCATAGTTCTCCTCCCCACCCCGGTCCACGCGGCATGAGGCGCGATGCTGCAGGGATGGCGAGGGGTGCCATTTTTGAGGCTGCAAGCGACCCCAGGTACAGCCGATGTTCTCCTCCCTGCCCCAGTCCTGGCGGCGCAAGGCTCGTGGCTGCTGGGATGGCGGAGGGTGCCACTTTTGTGACCGCAAGTGACCCCAGGTACAATCGACTGTATATACTGTATCTGTGGGCTTATGAAGTAAATGGCTTAACAAATCATGATAAAGAAACCTGCATAACTGTTGTGTTGCTTTTCTTATGAAGAAACAGCCATTTCTGAGGAAAGCCGTACATTTCCCCCTGGCATTATTAAATCATTTTTAACACATCTACAAAGAAAATTTGCTTTAAAAGGAAATTTAGAAAGTATTTGAGGACTGCAGTTTTCCCTTACAAAGACCTGAATGAAAAAGTTAGAAAACAGTTGACTTTTCTGCTGACAAAGTACACAAAGTCTGTGGTAAATTACATTACTTTACATTTTATGAGATAAAGTTTCAAACATTATATTTATACCTTCCTAATGTAGCTATAAAAAGTGTCCTTGATTTGGGAGCTGTTATGTTTGTTTACTAAATGCTTCTGGTAGGCAGTCCTTGGTTCAGCAAAAGGAGAGAAAAGAAGTATATTTTAGGCAATGATTGAGTACATAATCTACCTTAAGAAAATAATAATCTTCAGCCATGACATTATGCTTACATTACCATTTTATGCTTACCTTCCTGTTTACAGTCATCAAGTACAATTGCTTTTCTTCAATCAAAGGGAATGAACATCTGAATCTCTCTCTTTCTTCCTGCTCCTCTGTTTCAGAAACTTTTTATTATTATTATTTCTTCCAGGTACATAACAAAAGTCTGCAATTTTGGAGAGAAAATTGGCTGGCGGGCCTAGTTTGGGGTACAGGTGGAGGGGTGGCTTCCGTTGGGTGGTTGGTATAGAGGAGTATGCCTTCCCACACAGTTCCTCGGTACCTGAACCCCTTTTTTAGGGGTGGGTTTTTTACTCTGTTTTTATCTGTTTTATTTATGTGAACCACCCTGAGTCGGCCATGGTCGATTGGGCGGTATAGAAATCTAACAATAAATTAAATAAATAAATAAATAAATAAATAAATAAAATCCATGTGGACACGAGGAGGATGGGTATCTAAAGACAGTAAAAGAATGTGTCCATTGCACATGCAGGCCTACTTTGCAAGGAAAATAAATTACACTGATTGACTGTAGTCATAATGAGAAAGGCAGTACTGTACAGTATTACTTTTATGGGGACTCTAATAGCTTTATCCTCCTCTGCCACTTGAAAAAACTAGTACCTATTTATCTACTTGCAATTTCTTGCTTTCAAACTGCTAGGTTGGCAGGAGCTGGGACAGACACATGGATCTCACTCTGTCATGCAGCATTCCGGTTTCAAGCTGCTGACCTCTGACCATCTGGTCATCAACCTCAGCATCTTAACAGCTATGGCCCAGCCTGTGATTACCTGCATCTATTTCCTGCTTCCCGGTTCTGGACAGACCACATGACATTGGGCTTTAGCATTTCCTGGCAAATTTTGCTTGCTCTGAATGGACAGTCTGCTACAAAGCTAATGGGAATCCTCCAGTTTCCCCATTAACCCTAGCCAATCACACCAATGGTGAGGTTTTACTTGGATAATCTTTGATTAACATGGATCAGGCTGAAGGTTCTTCAGACTGATCGAGACTTCGCTGGAGAATGCCAACAATCCCATAGCAACTTAAGGTGGCCACTTACACATCCCCCAAAAGACACAAGTCACTGAAAGAGGACATAGATTTGCAAATTTGATACAGAAATTATATGTATGAAAACTTAAAAATAATTTAATGAATACAAAAAAATACAATGCATTACACTCAATGTTGGTAAAACTGTTATTGGGTGTCCTGGATGTGCTGAAGCTGGGGTCCAGATGCTCACCATGCATGGACAATTTTAAGGCCTCTGATCTCCCTCCGTGTGCTTCTGAATGCAGGCAAAACCATAGAAATGATAGTGGACTTTAGGAGGCTTCGATCTCTACATCCACCACTTATAATATTAAATAATCCAGTATTAATAGTGGAGTCCTTCAAGTTTCTAGGTACTGTCATATCCCAAGACTTAAAATGGTCATCTAACATTAGGAACATCATTAAGAAAGTGCAACAGAGACTGTTTTTTTCTGCGTCAACTCAGGAAGCTTAAGTTGCCTAAAGAGCTGCTGATTCAATTTTACAGAGGGATTATAGAGTCTATCATCTGCACCTCTATAATTGTCTGGTGTGGTTCTGCATCTAAACAAGACATAAGCAGACTCCAACGAGTAATCAGAACTGCAGAAAAATTATTGCTGCTAATCTACATTCTATTGAAGATCTATATATTACACGAGCCAAAAAGAAAGCAGAGAAAATATACAAAGACTCCACACATCCCGGCAATAGTCTGCTCCAGCTTCTACGGTCAAAACGTCGTTTTAGAGAACTACATACTACAACAACCTGATACTAGGACAGTTGTTTTTCCAAATGCTATCAACTTGGTGAATACAGTAACTAAATTGTGTGTTTTATTCCATTTTATCATTAGGGGGAGCATATGTACCAAAGACCAATTCCTGGTGTGTTTTAGCACACTTGGCCAATAAAGGATTATATTCTATTCTGTATCTCGAAATCAGATTTTAAATGGGTAGCCCTTCCTGCTGGAGACCTCTTCAAAAGGAAGATAATCTCTCTGGCAGCTCTTCAAAGGGAGGACTGTCCTCCCTTGAAAGTGGACATGTGGCCATGGAACTGCAGCCTCCATCTTTTTTTACTTGTTGTGATGGGAATAGAGATGTCTACCAGGAATATCAGTAACTTCTGTTTTCATTTTGAAATGTAAACAAAAGACAAAGCTGCATCAATCCAATGCATACCAATCAGCTCACTGTCTGCCACTCCACTGAAAATGTGGAAATCTTAAGGTTTCATCTTGTTTTGTTGTTTAACTTCATCTAGCAGCATGTACGCATTGGCCAATATAATCCAGAAAGGTCACTGTGGAATCAAAGGCGCTTTCTACTTAAACAACAATTGGTAACCCTAAAACTCAGATGGGCCGGATTAATTTCCAGATGCAGAAAGAAAATAAAATTGATCCTTTCCCAGCAGATGAGGTCTGTATAATACTAAAAGTACAATGCCTTTTTTGAAAGAGGAGGAATATTGGGTTTTCTTTTTCAGAAAACATCCAGTGATGTGAAACTGATTTTCTTTTCCAATTACAGTGGGGATTATTTAGAAAGAGCTTCTTTTGTGGCTTCTCTTTATGGTAGATGCTCTAGTTTATATCTTACTTGGTTGTCAAGAATAGAATAACAGGGTACATACTGCACCTCTGCACACCTTTTATATAGGCTCATTTCTCTTGTGCCTGAAGCATATGATTTATCCTTTTTCCTGCTTCCAGTCCATTGAGAAAGCAGAACTGGAGATTTCTCTCTGATAACCACACACTTTCCCCCATGTAAATTGCTTTGGCTTCCTCCCTCCAAACTGCCACCTTCTTCTCCGCCTTTCCCGCCTTTCCCACTAAGTAACTGGCCTCCATTATCCATTCTCTGCTCTGTGGATGAGAGAAAGATTTAACACCTACTGCATAGTGCGTGACCTTTATTGAGCTTATTTACTCCAATGAAACTTATTTTCCACAAGGAGATGTAGCTGAAGAAAAGCCATTTTGAACTTTAAGTGAACTGAAGGATAAAAAGTCCTCCTTCACCCCCACCCCCAACAATCCTTTGCTGGACCCACCCCCAAATAAAGAGACGGACACCTGTATTGGGTTTAAAAATGAGCCACTTTATTAACTTGCAACTTTAATTAACTGTGTTAAGGCAAACAGGCCGGAATAGCACTGGTAAGGACTAGTTGTCATTTCCTGAACTTAATTTGCTACATTGTGTCAATTTGTTTACTTCATTAAACAAATTATTGACCCCAGTCAGAAGTGATACTTGTTATCTCCAGCTTCTGACAGACATCCAGTGAAATATCAAAGGTTTTTGCAAGTCTCTGAACTTCGCATTACCTTGTTCATGGTCTGCATTTGATTGGCCAGCTCGACTTTCCCTCTACCTTGTGCTTCTGATGGCCAACCAAATGCGTACCTGCCAGGTTCCTAGGGGTCATCAGATTTGTCCTTACCAGTGCTAACCGCCAAAGTGACCTGTAAGGAGAAAGACAACAAACCCCATAACTCAACAGTGTGGGATGGGCAAAAACTACAAGAACCAAGGGCCAATGCAGGTCCAAGCAAAAATTCCCATCCGGCCCCTGAGCAACCAAAAATTGTCACCTAGGGAAGGGGTGGAGGGCAAATGCGCCCTGACCCAGCCGAAGTTCAGAAAGGCCGGCAAGAGCATGTGGAGCTCCCTTTAAGGGCTGCTCGTCTCCGCCCCTCACTCGGCCCGAGGTGCCCGTATCTAGGGCGGGGGCCGGCAAAGCGTGCATCAGTGAGAGTCCCCGCAGGCGTACGTCCCTTGCTGGACCCACCACCAAACAGGCCGGAATAGCACTGGTAAGGACTAGTTGTCATTTCCTGATCTTAATTTGCTACATTGTGTCAATTTGTTTACTTCATTAAACAAATTATTGACCCCAGTCAGAAGTGATACTTGTTAACTCCAGCTTCTGACGGACATCCGGTGAAATATCAAAGGTTTTTGCAAGTCTCCGAACTTCGCATTACCTAGTTTATGGTCCGCATTTGATTGGCCAGCCCGACTTTCCCTCTACCTTGTGCTTCTGATGGCCAAGCAAATGCATACCAGAGCCCTGGGCCATGCCCTCTCCCCTCGAGGGACTCTGAAGGCATGGGAATTTGTGGGTGGTTTAGCTGATTTGTATTTATTGCATTTTTGTATTGTAGTTGGTGTAATACCATGTACTGTTATGTAATTTTGCATTGTTGTTTTGCTTGTAAAACTGTATTTTGCTTTGTATTAGTGCTATATTGTATTTCTGTACATTATGCATTGTGAACCGCTTTAGGTTGTCTGCTGGACAAGGAAAGCAGTATATAAGAATAAATTTCAATTCAATTCAATTCTTGTGCAGAGTGTCCAGGTATATTAAAGAGGTTTCTCTGTGTTGCCATTCTTGATGTCTGATTTATGTCCATTAATTTTGCATCCATCCTATGGGTGTGATGCATCAGCTTGCAAGAGAAGTTTGAATAACAACCATTTGCAACTCCACAGGGCAAAGCATCACAGCAAATTTGAATAACAACCATAGATATTCCATTATTACCAGTTGTACAAAGCCACAATGTTACTTTTCTGTTAGGCTGGCCAACCATTGTTTACCTCTGTACCTGATGTGTATAAATTGATGCCATGAAGTCTCACTCTTATGTCTAACAAAGTACCACAACATTTTTGTCTCTTTTGTTGTTTACTCTCTGATATGCTTGCACAGTCTAACATGGCTACCATTTAAAAATTCTACTTTAAATGTATCTAGATTAATTTTATCATAATGGGGATAAATTAATAGCAATCACAATTACACGAATATACTGTCCCATAGCACTTAATGCACTCTTTGGGTAGTTCACAAGGTAATTAGCATTTTTGCCCCTACACACTGGGTACTCATTTTACTGACCTCGGAAGGATGGAAGGCTGATCCATGTAAGGATCGAACTCACAACATTAGCAGTTTTGGCTGCAGTACACCAGTTTAACCATTGCGCCATCAGGCAAGAAAGGGGACAGTGATGATAATCTCTCCATTTTTTCCATTTGCTGATGTTTTTTCTATCTCACACTCTACTAACTAGTAGAAAGATTAGCCAACATCACAAGGGTACCATTCCCAGGGTATGCCCGATTGTGGTTCAAAAATACCGCAGTCTTCGAGGAGGCTCTTTCTGTGTACCCCTGGGCCATCATTTAAATACTTTCAGCATGTGACATTTCCATGAAATGAATGAATAAATGGATGAATTGCATTTCACTAGCACAAGTGTTAATATTAACCGTAGTGGGTAGAGTGATGAACTAGGGTTCAAGCCAACTGGGTTCGATTCCCTACTCAGCCTTTAAAACTCATTAGGAGTATGAAACTGATAAAACTACTCCTAATTATCACGTTTTATACATCTTATATACAACTTGGATAGAACAGGAGAATGATAATGGATTAGTCATCTCCCTTTTCTTCCTCCTGGGTTGAGTTTACTTGCCTTACTGTGACTGAAGAAGGCTGTTAAGTTACTTAGATCTTGGAGAAAAATATGTCACACAGTCTCAAGTGTATTTAAAACATTTAGGTTTCTCAACGAGGTATATGTATGTGCTTGTTTCTCTGCCAATCAAAGAGGTATGAAAACTTTGAAAGCAGAGGGTTTTTAATATGTTTCCTTTAAAGGCATAAATACTTTATTTCATGAAAAGACAGGAAACATAAGTCATCATCAGCCAAATAAACACCAAAGGCAGTAAACACGATAAAGATTGTGGAAATATCAGTTTTCATGTATAAGGAGAAGCTAGAATAGAAATATAATGATCACTGTAAAATTTCTATTCTCAATAACATTGTGAAATAAGATATGGAGATTGGAGCACATCCACACCACAGAAGCCAACTATTTTACCAATATAAAAGGACTGTGATGACAGTGAGTAGTTTTCAGTAGAACTTACTGCCAAACCAATGTAGATGGAGTTATGTTAAAGTGTTAAAGCTGGAAAAGCTTAAAGGTCAGGAGTGCGGTGGTTCAGGTGGTTAAGATGCTGACTGGAAGGTGGCAAGTCAGCAGTTCAAGACCTGAGTACTGCACGACAGAATGAGCTCCCGTCTCTGCCCCAGCTCCTGACAACCTAGCAGTTTGAAAGCAAGAAATTGCAAGTAGATAAACAGGTACCACTTTGGTGGGAAGGTAAACAGCGTTCTGTGCACTCTAGTCATGCCTGCCACATGGCCATGGAAATGTCTGCAAATGCAGACAGCGCTGGCTCTTTGGCTATTAACAGAGATGAGCACTGAACCCTAGAGTTGGATATGACTAGCTTTCAAGCAAGGGCTACCTTTACTGTCAAATTTAATATGTGGCGCATTTGTTCTTTGCTAATTGAGAATTAATACATACAAGTAGTCCACTCATATTCCCTGTATTTGATGAGGATTTCTAAATCTGTAAGGTACAATATTTTTATCAAATTTCATTATTAGAAACAATAAAAATGAACTAGTATTAGAACCAGTATAAAAATGCAAAGTCAACTTTTGGCTATAGATATTAGAAACATTGAATAATGTTTTTTTAAAAAAAAATATTGTATAAATATATATATTGTTACAAAAAAAGCAATTTGATTACACAGAATAGGATTATATTCAATACTTAAAAACAACAATCAAGAAAAACTAAATCTCTCCTTTTCCAATTAATTATCTGATATTGACGTGTTAAGATCTTCTTCCCTAAATTCCTATCTTTAGATTACTAGAAAACATTTTCAATTATGTGTCAGTAAAAAAGATATGTTTTAAGGTTTACATAAAGGATCTGCAGACCTCCAGAATATAATTTTAAATATTCTTGTGTGTGCTTTCATTGCCTGATATCATGTCGTGCAATTATGCAAACAGCAAAACTTTGGAAATAAACTATTGTAATTTATCTCTGTAGGGATTATCTATTGGATAATGAATTGCTTGATTTACCATGCAACAGATAATTTTTTTGGAGATTTCTTAATTTATAGAAATTTGTCTCTACAATCTAACCTTTACCATACCTGTATAATCAGGTTTCAACCACTATATTATTTCCATATGATTGCACATAAAATAATAAAGAGGAACGAAACTGAGATAAAATTGTTTAAACTTATACTGCTATTTGTATACCTTTCTTCTCCTGTTAATCTGTCCAATAAGTACCACACTCCTTTGCAGGCGCACCCCCCAAAAAAGACTCAGACAACGGTATATATGGATAACGGCATTGGGCCACATTTATTGATTCATGCCCTAGTCCGAATTATAAATTTCAATTGGTACTCAGCCAATTATAATTCTTAAGGCAAGCAGGCCGCAGTAACACTGGTAAGGTTCCTCCCAAAATTGCAATGGCAATTGGCTACAATGTATCCATTTGTATCAATTTGTTTGTTTACAACAAACAAATTGTTGACCGTAGTCAATAAACTATCTACTGACCCCACCCTCTGAAGTGTATCCGTCAAATCACGGGGTGATGCATGCTGAATAGCTCGTGCCATCACACCATTGCTTGGTTCGTCGTTGACCGGTCAACGTTAACAAACTTGTACCTATCTAGTGTTGGCCAGTCATTTGCGAACCTGCCGGATACCTGTGGGTCATAAATATTTACCTTACCAGTGCTACCCGCCCATGTGACCAAAGTCAATAGCAAAGCCCCTATATCAAACCGTAGCAACAGTGTGGGATGGGCAAAAAAGCCAGAATCAGGAGGCCAATTGTAGGTTCCAGCCAAAAATTCCCACCCGGCCCCGAAGCGACCAAAATATCACACTGTTCACTAGGGAGGGGGTGGAGGGAAAAACTTCTCCTCTCCGTCGCTTTTCCAAAATGGCAGCTTGGCTGCCTCGTGGCCACCGCTTTTATAGAGGGGTGCCACGCCCCCTAACTCACCCGGATGTCTGAGTCCGGGTGGGGGGGGGCCTGCAAAGAGCGTGGCGGCCATTATGGTGCCGCGCTTTCATTGCAGGCGCACCCCCCAAAAAAGACTCAGACACCGGTCTATATGGATAACGGCATTGGGCCACATTTATTGATTCATGCCCTAGTCCGAATTATAAATTTCAATTGGTACTCAGCCAATTATAATTCTTAAGGCAAGCAGGCCGCAGTAACACTGGTAAGGTTCCTCCTAAAATTGCCAATGGCAATTGGCTACAATGTATCCATTTGTATCAATTTGTTTGTTTACAACAAACAAATTGTTGACCGTAGTCAATAAACTATCTACTGACCCCACCCTCTGACGTGTATCCGTCAAATCACGGGGTGATGCATGCTGAATAGCTCGTGCCATCACCCCATTGCCTGGTTCGTCGTTGACCGGTCAACGTTAACAAACTTGTACCTATCTAGTGTTGGCCAGTCAATTGCGAACCTGCCGGATACCTGTGGGTCATAAATATTTACCTTACCAGTGCTACCCGCCACATGGGGAGGCTTAATAAAGACTCACCGCCGCCCCCCCCCCCCAGACCGTCAGCTCGGTCAACAGGCCTGCTTGCAAATCTTCCAAAAAGAGGCTCATACCTCTGGGCGACAGATGGACCCCATCCCCTGTGTAAAGATCGTAATTTTGGAGACTAATGGTGGGGTGTTGGATGACCCGTCCCAAACCCTTGTCAGCAAAGAACCGGGCCACTGCCCTGTTCACCGAGCGACGAGCGCGGTCAAGGGCCTGGAGGTCGATACCTCCCCTGTAAGCGTGACGCGGTATGATGTCCGACCATAGCAGCGTTGTGGCAGGCCACACAAAATGCAAATAAGCTAGGTCGCTGCAGATCGTATGTTTTAAGGAAAGGCCAGTGACCTGGCCCAAGTCATTGCCCCCGAGGTGCAGCACCAGGACATCAGGCGGTTCAGCATCCCTGATGGAGAAAAGGAATGGCAACAGTTTCCGCCATAACATTCCGCGCTTACCATACCACCTGATACATGCGGAGGCACGTAGTCCAAGCTGGGGTCCCCACTCTGTCGCCGCAGCATACTGCGCTGCCCAATGCACATAGCTATGGCCCACCAGCCATACTGCCACCGATGTGCGGGGACACACAGGGTCTGTAAGATAAAAAAGACAGGACAGTGACTTATCTGGTACTCATACTTGAAGAGGGCGAACATATGATTCAAAACACTTCGATCCCCACCTCCCCATACAGCGTATATCAGCCTCAGAGTACCCAAATGCAGCCGCAGTAGAAGCATCTCCTATTCTAAAAGAATGGGTGCCGTAACGAGCCCCGGGGAGGCCAACACTGGACAGTGCCTTACCGGTCATCTTCCAAAATTTAAATTTAGTAAGGGGAGACCCATCTTGGTGGCAGAAAAACGGGCCATGGTGCGTGCCACGCACTGCTAGGAACTCTTGTAGGGCACCAACCGGACAATGGAACATCGTAGCAGTCTAACACCACTGCCTACACCATGCTGATCAACTTTAGAGGACCGTATCCTCAACTGAGCCCACTCATTGGAGACATAGAGATCTTCGAGTTCCAGTGCCCTACGAGCCGCATCTGCCTTAGACAGTAGGACCAACTCACTGATGCGGAGCGCTCCAAAAAAGGCCACCGTTGTAGCCGCATGAAACAGAGCTGCCTCATACCTGTCAAAACACAGGTCATGCCAGCCTCGTGCAAGGTGGGTAAGAACCCCTGGAGAAACAGGGTGGCGGTTGTCCGGGCAGCGTCCACGTTCCCGTGTCCACCCCTCCAAAACATGTCATATACGAAAATCAGTCATGTTGTCAGCAAAACCCCTCACCTTGGCCATGAATGCCAGTGCTGACAGCCTGGATGCTATGGTGCGGGGAGCTGGGCCCTGACTGTGTAGGTAAACCATAAATTGAAGAACGTGTTCAACTGGAATGGGCCAGACTTCGGGCAACCGGAGTTGCGCACAAAAATTCTTAAATTGACTGAATGCGTGGTGATACGCCTTACGCGTGCGGGGCGCCAGTGACATGCCGATCGCCCGGTTCACCTCTCCTTGCCAAATGTCCAAATCTCGACCGGGAGCGGCGAGGGGAATTCCTCTGCGTCCGGAGCCAAGGCGCGGAACCGGGGGATCTGCAGGCGGGATAAAGCATCAGCAATATCGTTATTAATACCTGGTACATGTCTGGCCCTGAAGAGCACATTGAGGCGTAGGCTGCGCAACACAAACTGGCGAACTAACTCCATGACCTTGGGTGATTTAGATGTCTGGGAATTGACAATGTGCACTACCGCAGCATTGTCACACCAGAAATGAACCACTGAATTGGCCCACTCCTCACCCCATAGCATCAAAGCTCCCAGTATCGGGAAGAACTCAAGGAATGTAAGATCGCGTAGACGATCTGTGCCCCGCCATGCTGGAGGCCATCGGCCATAGGCCCACCTCCCCTCAAAGTAAATCCCATATCCCAGGGACCCCGAGGCATCCGACTGAACCTGGAACCTAGGGGAAACCAAAAGGTCAGATCTCCAAAATGACACCCCGTTGAAGTCCCTCAGGAACTTAAGCCAAACCAACATGTCAGCCCTCATGCCCTTGTTCAGTTGGACCCTATGATAGCACCTGGATAGGCCAGTCATGGCGTCGCATAAGCGTCGAGCAAAAGCTCTGCCAGGCGTGACCACCCTGCAGGCGAAGTTAAGGTGACCATGGAGAACCTGGAGCTCACGAAGTGACATCTTGCGTTTGGCCAGTAAGGCCAAAATCAACGCAGTGATCCGGGTGACCTTATCCATGGGTAACCTGGATGCCTGCGAGACCATGTCAATTTCGATACCCAGAAATGTGAGCTTAGTTGATGGGCCCTCGGTCTTTTCGGGCGCTAAAGGGACACCAAGTTCCTGCATTAGCGTCTGAAATGTGTTGAGGAGACGCGTACATGTGTCCCAGCCCCGTTCACACCCGAACAAAAAATCATCGAGGTAATGGGCTACAGACCGGGACCCAGACCTGCGAACAAAGGCCCACTGAAGGAAAGTGCTAAAACGTTCAAATGCTGAACAGGAAATAGAGCAGCCAAAAGGCATGGCTTTATCAACATAAAATTTCCCTTGGAATTTAAAACCCAATAATTCAAAGTCACCCGGGTGCACTGGCAACAAACGGAATGCCGACTTAATGTCACATTTTGCCAGAAGTGCACCCGGGCCACAAGAGCACACCATGCGCAGGGCCTGGTCAAATGACGTATACCTTACAGAACAAAGGTCATCAGGAATAGCATCATTGACCGAATGGCCCGCCGGGTATGACAGATGGTGAATTAAACGAAACTCCCCAGGGGTCTTTTTGGGCACCAACCCTAAAGGGGAAACCTTCAGATTGGGAAAGGGTGGCATGGGAAAGGGGCCAGCAACCCTACCTGCATTAACCTCCTTAGCTATACTTAGGGCAGCCACCTCCTCCCTACCCTTCAGGGAAAGTAAATTAGGGGCATCTTGGGGGCACCGCTCCCCTTTGAATGGGATGCGAAAGCCCCGCTGGAAACCCTCGAGGAGATACCTAGCATCCTCTCTCCTCAGGTAAGTTGAGAGCCACCGCTCCAACATAGCTACGTTAACCGGGGAGGGGGCCTTTTGAGTGACCAGCTCCATCAGCGGCAGGTCTGCCCGCTCCTTGTCCACCTCTATCTCTGCCCCGTGACCCACCGGCTCGCGGACATGCAGCGGCGGCGTGGGGGCCAGTGCAAGAGGGACACTCATGTTTGTATCGGCACTGTTTTCTATTGCATACACCATAGGCCAAGAAACTCCAACACAGCAAGCGGGCTGGAACCCCCTGCCCCGCCAGCTGGCGGGGAGCCTGTGTTGGAGCAGCTCGCAGGACCGCATGGCCACAGTGATACCTCTCCCCAGGCGCCGGGCGCATGGGGGTCATGTATAAAAGCCACAGTTTCTGACATGGCTCATTCCACCTCATCTCCGGGTGTAAGGGCACTCTCATTCTAAATTCCTCATCGTAAGGCAACCACGATGGGCCAGGAAAATCCACCATTGCCCTGTAAATATTGTCCAAATATTGGACCATAGGAATGGCCAGGTCAGGCCGAGCCCTGAGGTACACCGCCATGTAAATGAGATATGCGGATAACCAATTGGCCCAGGTGCGTGGTGGCTTGCGACGGCGAGACAGCTCTTTGTCCTTCTCATCCTGCCCCTCTTTTTCCTCCTTGGTGGGTTCCCGGTTCAATAGGGAGAAAATATCGACATACTCCCCCCGCCAAATCTTTTCCCTTGTGGCCTGGGCCAAATGATCCCCGAGGGGCAAGGAATACCCAGCTGTCGGCAATGCCGACACCGGCACAGTATTAACATGGGGTATCAGGAGAGGAGCCTGGACCGTCCCTGCGACACACGGTGTAGCCCCGGGGGCGGAACCCCCCCCCCGCCCAATGTTATGCCAGTATGGTACCAAGCTGCACCCAGGTAAGCTGGGAACTGGTGCCCACCCGCCCCAACATTATGAGGCCATGGTCACTGAAACCTATCCCCGGAAGTGGAGTGTGATGTGGGGACATTAGCTTGAACCTGATACTCACTGGGTGCACCCCCGTGAGCCGCCCCCACTGGGGGTTCCGGCCCATGGCGGGCGTCGGAGCTCGCGACCAAAATCGAGCTCTGAGGACACATCCGACCACTACCTGTCTGCAGTTCATGATGTACGGGGAGCTGCGAGACCACGGCGGGCACGGGCCTGTGCGCCTCGAGCAACTCAACCCGACTGGCCGCCTGCTGGAGAGTGGCGGCTGTCGTGGTAGCCGGCTGGCAAAAGGGGGCCCCAGATGGCAGTGAAGCCCCCCCAATGGGGTTATTGGTGATTCCTTGGGATGCCTCTAGCGCAGCTACGTGGGCCAGTAATGCATCCACTGTTGCAGATCCCCCTGCATAAAGGGGGCCAGGCGGGCCGGACGGCCCACTGGGCAATGTTCCAGGGCCCCCGACTTGAGAGCCAGGTCCCGAATAGGGCCATGCCCAAAACTCCGGCCCATGAGGGGCTGGGGGTAAGCCCTGCTGTGCAACCGCACCAGGCCCTCCCCCATGCTCAAGGCCCATGGCAAGCAATTGCGGGCCGGGGGCCGAAGCTCCTGTAGAGCCAGTCTGAGGCTGGAGAGCCGCAGGCCATGGCCTAAGCTGCCCCATCCCACCGGTCCCGGTGGGTGCCTCCGATAATGGGTCCTGTTGCGGGGGTGCAGTCGCGGTCCTCCGACCTGACTGCCGTCTCCCTTTCGGGCGAGCCTGAGTCGCCATAGCCTTCTTCTTGGGAGGCATTAGAAAAAGCACGATCCCTTTGCAGGGATCAGCACCAGATGGCTGGAAAGCTGAAGATTGGGAAGCAAAATACCCGCTAAGGCTCTGCAGCCAACTGCGGCTCTCGGAAAGAGACGAACAGCGACGGAGAAAACTTCTCTTCTCTGTCGCTTTTCCAAAATGGCAGCTCGGCTGCCTCGTGGCCACCCCTTTTATAGAGGGGTGGCCATGCCCCCTAACTCACCCGGATGTCTGAGTCCGGGTGGGGGCCCCCCGCAAAGAGCGCGGCGGCCATTTTGGCGCCGCGCTTTCATTATACCTCTAAAAACTCAAACACTGTGTGAAAGCAAACACTGTGTTTGTTTCTTTTTAGTCATTCCAAAAACAAGCAAATAGAGCCAGGTGAGCTAACACAATACAAATGCAGGAGCAAGGTGATACCTTTATAGCAGGGGTGGCTAAACTTTTTTTTCTGTGGGCCTGACCATGCCCCTGGACAGCTGAGTGGACCAGTAACATAGTTCCTCCACTATAAAACACTGCTGTAAAATGTGTCCACAAGTGTTCTGAATGTGTTTAAGACAGCTGTGGGTGCATTTATGGCAGCGTTTATGGCAGGCAAGGGCACATTTATGAATGCCAGGCATGTTTTATGGCTGTCATAAATACATCTGCTTCCACTTCTGGTAACGATGAGGGTGGCCACGTGTTACATGAAATGGTGCCATGGACCACGTCTGGCTTGTGGACTGTAGTTTGGCCACCCCTGCTTTATAGGATCACAATCCCCACATCCCCAAAAAAACTAAACTTTTGAGATTCCAGTTCAAGTCTTCAGGCAGGCACCAAATCCTTCTGCTAAGATTGCAAGAAAAATTATTAATGAAAGTTCCAAAAGTTCATGGCAGATGTCCAAGCTAGGCCTCGTTTCTTTGAGGTGGCTTAGAAAAAATAGCAGGCTACAGCAGGTGGTTAGATATCACATCCATCTTCTCAGAAGTGGGAACCAAGAGAAACTTACCATTTCAAAAAGAGGCCATCTTTCCGATTGGGGCATATGTGTATACCTGGTTTCCTTCATTTGAGGAGTGGGGATGATATCCAACCAGCAGATATCTAAAGTGGCCTGCTGTTTTTCCAACCACACCTCCAAGAAACAGGGTCTGGAACAGATACCTGTCATGAACTTTTTGGACTCTCATTTACAATTTTCCTGCAATCTTAGTGTTCTCTGTAAGAAATACATCTGACAAGGCTAATGGTTGGTCTAATTGAAATGGTTGACCATTATGACCAAATTTAATATTGTCAAAGGGAACTTGTAGAATTTTTCTGAAATGTGAGACAATCTTACAGCGGTTAAATATCAATCAATCACTTTATTATGATCTACAGTCTGCACAGTAAAACAAGAGAAAAAAATTGTAAAATTTAAATGCTCAAAATGCAGTTAAAATATATTATTTAAATACTATCAATAAATATGTTTGGTTATAGTGTCTTTAACTTTTCTGAGTTTAGCAACTGAGTGTAGAGGTTTTTTCCTGCAAATTTTATCCCCAAACTCTGATGAAAAAATGGTCTAAAGCAGTGTTTCCCAACCTTTGGTTTTTGGACTTCAATTTCCAGAAGCCTAAGTCAATTCCACAGAGCACTGATCAGCCAATTTACTGACTATGGCTTCTGGGAATTAAAATCCTCCTGTGGCGTGTGGGGCCAATGTTGGCAACCACTGGTCTAAGGTATTGCTCCCACACAATTTTCAGACCTATCATGGAATAATTAGTCGACTGAATAATGATGACTGGATTTCATAAGTATCCATCTTTTTTAAAATTTATAGGGACATTGTGTTAATATGCAAAGCCAGGATGGTTTTGTGGTTCTTTGGCCCTGCATTACTTGTATTAGGAAGGCTCAATTTGCAGTGTGTATTTCTTGAGTCAAATGTATGTGATCTGTGTATTCCAGTCAACTAGGCATGATGTCATTGTCTGTCTATCATGCATGCACACAAATATACCCATTAATTTGAGTAAAAGAGTAAATGTCTGCACAAAACTGATACACAAATCTGAAACCAGAAGTGACAACACACAAAAGCAACATTTCAGCTTCCCAGGAAAGCCTAACTCATCTGAAAGTTTGTTGTTGTTGTTCAGTCGCACAGTCGATTCTGACCCTTTGTGACCCCATGGACCATTTTCCTCCAGGCACCTCTGTCCTCCACCATCCTCCTCAGCCCACCCAGCTCTGTGCCTACTGTGTCTACAATACCATCTAGCCATCTCATCTTTGGACATCCTCTTCTTCTCTTGCCCTCTACCTTTCCCAGCATAAGAGCCTTAAGTGAGTCCTCCCTTCTCATTTGATGTCCAAAGTACTTCATCTTCATCTTCACTATTTGTCCCTCCAATGAACAGTCAGGTTTGATTTCCTCCAGTATTGACCTGTTTGTTCTCTTTGCTGTCCAATGGACTCTCAGGACTCTCCTCCAACACCACATCTCAAAGGCATCTATTCTTCTGCGCTCAGCTTTCCTAATGGTCCAGCTCTCACACCCATACATTACCACTGGGAATACCATTGCTTTGACTATGCGAATTTTTGTTTTCAAGGTGATGTCTCTGTTTTTCACTATATTCCCCAGGTTTCTCATAGCTTGTCTCCCCATAATCAGTCGTCTTTTTATTTCATTGCTACAGTCGCCATCTGCAGTGATCTTAGATCCCAGGAAAGTAAAATCTGTCACTGCTTCTACTTCTTCCCAATCTATTTTCCAGGAACTGATCGGACCTGTTGCCATTATCTTGGTTTTCTAATATTAAGTCTCAAGCCAGCTTTTGCACTTTCCTCCTTCAATCCAATCAAGAGGTTCTTTAGGTCTTCCTCACTTTCTGCCATTAGGGTGGTATCGTCTGCATATCTCAAATTGTTGATGTTTCTCCCAGCAATTTTGATCCCATACTGTGATTCCTCCATCCCTGCATTGCGCATTATGTGCTCTGTGTATAGATTGAACAAGCAGGGTGATAAAATGCAACCTTGTCTCACTCTTCTTCCTATTCCAAACCACTCTGTCATTCCGTGTTACATCTGAAAGTTACTGTTGTAGAAAAAGGTAATTGTAATAGTAGGTTAGAGATGTTACTAATTTAGGTGAGATAGATATACAAGTTCTACAGTGTGTTCAAGGGCTTGAAGGGAGACCAACAATTTTTTCCTCATTCTCCTGACTGTTTCCGCTGCTTCTTTATTCAACATTTTTACACTTCAAAGATCAGCTTGTGATTACCTGGACAAGCAATTCCTCTAGCAATAGCAAAGTTTTTTTAAATGTAAACAACATTTTCAGAAATCATGACTTGTGTTAACAAAGATATTGTCAGATTTCTATACTTGTGTCTTCATCCATCTTCACTGGTCCACTATCATATATACCTATGACTAAATATTTCACTCCATGTGTCTGAAGAAATGGGTTATAATCCATAAAAGGTCACACTGAGATAGATTTGTTAGTTTTCAAAGTACTTCAGTATTTTCATATATATTTTTAAACAAGAATCTGTTTTCTTTTTATTACACAGGCTGTAACAGACTGACACAGCTGACTTTTTAAAAACTGCATTAACCTAGATAGGGATCATATTTGTGGTGTGGTGTTTTCTCTAGCAAATTGATACCCCACATGGACCTGCCATAGGGGGTGAAGGAGGGAAGAATACAGGTGCATGTCCTTTTCCAGCATCCATAGTTTGTGACAGCTGGGCAAAGGAATTTCTGTCCTTTACCAAAGTGGTGGAAAAAACCAACACTTAAGCTCCTCCTGTGTCATCAGTCCAAATAATCCTTACAAAGCTATTTACTGTCAGTGGAAAACAAAAGAAAAATGTCTGGAGATCTAATCATAGATTCCAACCAAAAGAGGAGCTTGAAGAGCCCAGGTTTAGGTGTCAGGAAATCTATCAGTTTTGCTGACTCCTGCATATTATTTTTCTTAAGACTGCATAGTCTTTCCATCCTTAATATGTAGACATTTATGCATTTGACTGTGCATTTTGGGAAATAAGCTAAAACAAAATTCTTCACTATTTGTCCTAGCCAGATTAACAGATGAAGCAAATGCCTGCCTAACAGATAGGAAAATATGATGGCCACCCTCAAATCAAATCTTTATTGTTGCGGCCGGAGGCCACCCTAATTCAACTGTGGTATACTATGTTTCCCCGAAAATTTTCATTTAATTTCATTTCATTTTTCAGCTTGTTCGCCGCCCACTCAGGCAAGCACGACTCAGGCAAGCACGACTCAGGAAAATAATACATACCCATAAAATAAGCTGTAGCAGGATTTCTAAGCATTTGTGCGATATAAGGCATACCCCAAAAATAAGACATAGCGATAGGCGTGGCATGGCAAATAGGCTCTGCACAAGCACAAAGGGTTCTGCACATGTGCAGAGTGGTTCTGTGCATGCTCAGAGGGGTTCTGTGCATGTGCAAAGGATGGACCTCCTGGTTTGGAGTGTTATGACAATGTTCCAGAAGAACATAATAAAAATAAGGCATCCCCTGAAAATAAGCTATAGTGTGTCTTCTTGAGGAGAAATAAATATAAGACAGTGTCTTATATTTGGGGAAACACGGTAGTTTAATAAGCAGAGATCCAAGCCTACTTTTAAAAGAATGACAGACTCAAATGTGAGACCTTGATGGGTTAATTGGTCACTTTTTTGCATTTTACCATATTTGGTTATATATTTTTAATTGTGAGTTATTTCATCCTAGGAGCGTGGGGAGGGGGGGGGATCAAATATGGTTACTTTTATTTTTTTTATTTTACCAAAAATGAGCACAGATCAAATTCTCACCCATCCCTTGTCACCTGTCTCTTGATTAATGCTGAACATGTATCCCAAGCTGAGAAGCACTGAGAAGAGCAGATAAGGGTAAGTAGATGAGTGATAGATAAGGTGCCTTCTTGCCACAATCAATTTATTGTATCGCTACTCTATCCAACAGACAATCACCAGCAGTCACACACATTCAGAAACAAGCTTCCATGTGAGTATAAACAGCTTGACAAGGAGGAGTCATTCATTAAAACTGCTCCTACCACTGCACTCACTATCCTAGTCTGTACAGAAGCCCTATTCATGTTTTAGTCGTGTAAAGGGTAATCAATCAAAGTGGCACAATACTTTTTCACTGCCCCTGAACCCAGGCTTGCACCTATGCTTCCAACTATCTGAAGGACAGTTTCACAGGGATGGCTGGCTGTGGCAGAGGAGGCCACTCCATGCAGTGATCATGTAAGTCTTCCAACTCCATATAGTTAGTTCCATCTTTGCATTCAACTGAATACAGAGTGGTTGCAGAAGGAAGATGGACATGATGTTGAACATAAAGAGAATCAAAAGCATAACTTCACCACATTTGAATCAATGGGGTTCTTAATAGCAAAAAGGATAGTACACTCACTCTCTGGGTGATGCACAGGTTAATTAGCATTTTGTCCCTAACATGCTGAGTACTCATTTCTTCCACGTACATAACACACAAAAGGCACTAGTTGATAAATATCTTTCTCTTCATGAACAAGGACTTATTTAATTGTTCCTCACTGTGCAACACAACAGTAATAAATTATTGGAATAATAACTGCTTCCTGAAAATATTTCATCAGATTTGATTGGAGCTGTAAGTTGAAAAGCAGCCACTGCTCCATGCATGATACTTTCTGCAAGAGCTGAACTACCTTGCAGATTGAGGGATTCTGGAATACCAATAAAAGAATGGTTTACATGCACTAGGGAAAACCAGGGGATGGGGGAGTGTTGTGTATGTAATATTATGTTAATGCTTTTGTAAATAACTGATCCTCCATTTTGAGTCTCCTCAACACCATACTATCACGAGACTTGGTTCGCGCCCTTTTCCCTCGAGAAGCGCAAAGGGTTCCCAGTTTAGGATCACCCCACTATCTCCTCATTCCCAGCAACCAATCCTATTGTTTCCCACCTTAATGTATCCTTCCTCAACCTGTATATAAGGTGTTGCTGTGCCCCTGTTCTGTGTGTCAGTACCCCAATAAAGTTGTGTTTGGCCTCATTATGCTGACTGCTGCTTCTTGATCACTGAACACCAAAGGGAGAATTAAAGGTATGAATTTAGTGGTGGCTGAGGTATTTTTTTAAAAAATCTTATCATTTCTGACTTAATATATCATGTTCTTGGGCCCTTGTTTAATATGTTTATAGAATCTGTCTTACAGTTTTCTCATAAAACTCTTGACATGGTCAGCCTTTAAGCCTAGTAGTTTCCACACAGGTTCCTACAATCAATGTCATAAAAATTATGACTGAAATCCAGTAGTAGATTCTGACCAGAGTAGGCCTATTCAATCAAGGGAATTTACAGAGGAAACTGACTCACCAATTCCTCACTGATTCAATGGGCCTACTCTAGTGGTAACTTACTATAGGATTTCAGCCATTAATGACTTTGTTTACTTTGAGTGCAACTAATATGAAGCAACATAGATAGCTGGAGCTCTTTCCCATCCTCCAATAATGCCAAGCCAATGATTTGCTGTTCCAATGTTCACCTAAATCTTTCTGCTATCCCACTGACTCCCTGAAGAAATGGCTTGAATATAAGTCAATGAACTCCCATTGATCAAACAGAACCAATGTAGTTTTCCCGTCCTCTGAAATACAAAATTTTCAAGCACTATTCAGTTATACTTTAAAGTGTATGGATCCCACAAGCATTGATGGAAGTGTACTAGTTTCTGTCTTTAAGCACAGAAATATGACTGTCTGAACAACAGGGTCAAGGTCAAAAATTTGACACCTGAACAACACTCCCAGAGCACTATAGAAATTTATTATACCCCCTGGTAGTTTCAGTCTGTGATGGTCAATCACAGTTAATATTTATCCCTGGAAGAGTTAAATACCAGTGTGAATCAAATGATAATCATATCAGAGTTCATCTGGGTATCAAGGTATATGTCATTTACATGCTCCTGCCTGTTCACCAGAAATATCAAGGTGCAGTAATTAATCAATCTGGTATTCTGGTTGGTTTACCAGGATTACAGCTCCCATATATGCTCCATCTATTTTCAGAGGATGAAAATAAATCACTGTTTTCACTCATAGTGAAATAAACCGGGGGGAAATGAGTCCAGGCAACATGCACTTATCTGATTCAACAAGCTTTATTTATCCACGTTTTGTCTATGCATATTAATAAAAATATTTCAGAGTTGTTGAAAGCATTTAATCTTTGAAAGACACAGGCATGACTTTAAATATCATTTAGAATATTATCAAAGCTGTTAAAATGCTTAAAAATATATGATGACTGAACTTAATTTGTAGGCAAATACTTAAGTCAGAAAATACAAGTGTGTACGGCCTAAAAAAGCATATCTTGTACAAAAAACTTTGTAACAGTAGAAATACATTTCTTATCCTCTTAGCATTAGAAAAAAAAATATTAAGTTTTCTACATGCTCACTCAGCTACCTGCCAGTTAAAACATATGGATGTATATTCATGATTTCTGTATGTTGCCTCTGTGCCACTGTCTCCAGGTGCTGATCTTTTTTCTTTCCCTGGCTCCACAGTTTGGCACAGCTTGCCTACCTGTGGCACTGATAGTTTCTCTGGCTCTGTGCTGGCTGGTATCTTCTTCCATTACACCAGCCCTTTTATAGGCAAAGGATATTTATAATCCTTTATCTCTTATTTACACATTCTTCTAACAAAGAAGATTTCTAAGGCAGAGTTAATGCACAACCTCATAGACTTTGCTTTTGTAGCAAACAACGGCTTGATAAAGTTTATATAAATAAAGTCTCTTATCAATGACTTTTCCTACTTTAGCAGACAATGAAAATTTCCATCTAGTCTGCTTCTTTAGAGCCTTCCATTTGCTTGTCACTGCACTTTGCATGAGAAGCAAATGCTGTATAGAAACAATGGATTTCTGCAGATAACATGAAATTAGATAACAATTCCATTCTTTTTACTCTGCAGTGGCTTCTAAGGTACATTCAGTACATTGCCACTTAAACTGTTAGGTCCTCCCTTTTTTTTCTTATATTTCACCTCTGTTGTCCTGAAGTAACTTCTGCTAGAATTAGTTACTGTTCTAACCCTCATGGTACAACTATATTTCACATTTCACACTTGCATCTTTATTTTTAAAATACTTTATACATAAAAAATTCAAGCTGACACACACACACACACACACACACACACACACAAGGTGAATGTGGGGAAACCTTCTTTGAAAGTATCCTCTGCTGTTTCATAGTCCATTTTTTCAGTATTAAGAACATGAAGTTGCGATATCAGGGTGGCCTCTTTCAGAATCTCATTCACTCACCCACCTTCCCCATAAGAAAACCTGCTGTGCCAGGGAGCCACCAACACCGCCAGACTCGCTGGACGCTTCCCTAGCGTGAGTGTGGGAGGTGGGAGCGAGAGACTGGATGCAGCTGCGAACTGTATTGTTAATTGTGATTTTGTAATTGTATTATTGACTGTGATTTGATATTTTTTGTAAGTTTATTGTGATTTGCATTATTATTGTATCTTGCATTGTATTTTTGTATGCTGTTGTATTTCCCCCCTCCCCTTCCCCCTCCCCTTCCCTTCTACTTATGTTTTGTTTGGATTGCTCTGTAAACCGCTTTGAGTTGTCAGTAGACAAGTAAAGTGGTATATTATATTATTATTATTATTATTATTATTATTATTATTATTATTATTATTATTATTATTATTATTATTATTATTATTATTATTATTATTATTATTATTATTATTTCTAGCCCATGAACAGAAGTTACGGGTACCTCTCATAAATTTACCAGAATAATTTCTGACACAAAATTATTATTTACTTAGAGCCAAAACAACTGCAGCAAAGCCACTCTGATTGCAACCATTCAGTCATAGCTGGCAAAAGTAGTCTGCAGCCCACTTTTCGGAGACACGAGCCAAAACAACTGCAGCAAAGCCACTCTGATTGCAACCATTCAGTCTTAGCTGGCAAAAGTAGTCTGCAGCCCACTTTTCAAAGACACATCCATGCATGAGTCCTAAACAAAGCTGTTCGAAGAAGTGTTAGATAGAAAAAGTATATGTTACCATTTGATACACATAAGAAAGCCAACTATAATTATGCTGTCACCTATTTAGAGCTCAGGGATGATGCACAGACAATTAACTTCTATCAAGGTTGTTCCATGACATTAGGTGATGGAGAGGAATCCATGCTTGTGAGTGAAAAATGAATAGCTAGCCCAATCTGGGACCCAAGAAGGACAATCTCACTTAGTGCCACATAGTTTGTGTATAGTGATAATGTCATCTCATACAGTTCATTTTATCTTATCTGCTTTTTTTCATGAGCAGCTACTAAAGCAGCTGCCACTCGCCAACTCTTGCTATTAATATAATATTGCAAGTATGATTAAGCACTGTACTTAAAATGCTTAGATAGTAGTAAGAGGGTGGGTGGGGGAGAGGGCAAGGGAGAAAATAAAATTCATTTATGGAATAAATTTATCAGCTTCAAACTTTCTAAACGTTGTACCGAAAGCCTTAGTTATTAAATTGGCTGGCTGTTCAACATCAAGCTCTTCAACTTTCAATTCCAGGTAGGGGGCCATTTTTGGAAAGTGCCAGTTTTCAAGTCTGTTTGCTGTTCAGAATCTACAAGACGACAAAAGAAACAGCAGATGCCTCTCTGTAGCGTGCAGTGCAAGAATTCACAGGTGCCATTCAATCCTGATTTGCCGCCAAAGCAAAACTAAAAGGAGCCTGCTGGGCCTGATATTTGAAAAAGAGACACTCATGAAGACCCTTTTCCCACAGAGAAAGGCAGCCCTATAGGAAAGCAAGACAAATTAGACTAGAATCCATGGTTTCAATTGCAATTACTAAGAACTGAAGGTTTGTTAACTCAGGCTTTTTGTGGCTGTTTTTAGTATATGCAAACCAAGACACAGGACACAGCCTCGGGCTGGGTTAACTCAGGTTTATTGCATCGTGGACAGAGGGAACATGAGGTAATGGCGGATCGATAGCTCTTTATATACAGTAGTAATACATTTGAACGTGGTGCCATGGTAGCCCATTGGCTACTGACTGCGTGACGTCATTGCTAGTCACGCCCTTCTTGTCCAGGTGTAGGTGGTGGCGGGAAAGCTTCCCGCGCTGTTGCCTTTGATGAGTTCTGACCAAGAGACCTTGGACGCTCGCTGCTGCCAGCTGGTGGTCATTAGCTCGCGTCCTCATGCAGGGTTCATATGATACAGCTGAAGGTTACATTGTTGCTATAGGCAAGGTTACATTGGTTCAGATACATTGTAATCCATGTGGAAGGTAAAACCCTTAGAACACAACATCCCTCCCCCCTAGGACGAGACAACGTCTCGAGCCCATGCTTCTAGACACTCCCCCCCCCTAGGAGACAAAATCTCTCAGCCAAGATGGCTTGTTTCGCACACGCTGGGGTCTCGATGCGAGCTGCCTCTCCCCGGGTTCGCTACCTTCTCTTTGTCCCCTGGCTTCCTGTCCTGTAATTTGAGAGGGAGACTTGTTAGTGTCTTGCCGCGGCTCCGCGGCGTTGTTGGGAGGTGTGCTCTTACTTAGGGAGGAACCGGGGGCACTGGGGACTAACGAAAAACCCCTCTTCTCGCTTGGATGGGTGGGGGAACACTCCTGAAAACCCCCCCGGTTTGCTAAATCAAAACCAAAATTCCATTCGGGGGCAGCGGTCGCGAACTCCTCTCCCCCTTCCCTGGCCTCTGATGGAACTGGTTTATCAAAAGGATATGAGTCGGGGCCGCTGCATCTTCCTTCCCCCCTTGCTTGGGACTGTTGCCCGCTGCTGTCTCCCCCTTGGGTTAAGCGGGTGGGGGAGAACCCTAACGCTGAATCTTGTTGGTGATCCTCACTGACTGGCCCACTTACTCGATGCCTCAGTTGGTCTGCGTGCCTCCTCCAGAGGAGACCGGTGTGGGTTTCGACCCGGTACGACACTGGCCCTGTCTGTTCTACAACCGTCCCCGGCACCCAGGCTGGCCCCGCGCTGGCATAGTTCCTGCAATGCACAGGGTCGCCGGCGGCGAAACCTTTCGAGACTGCCAACCCTACGTTTTTCCCTTTATCCTCAATTCTTGTGGGGTCTAGCCTGGACAGGAGCGTAGTCAGTTTTCGCCGCATCAATAGCTCCGCCGGCGAGTAACCCGACGCTAAGGGGGTCACCCTATACGCTAATAAGAACTGGCATACTTGGTGATTTAGGTCCCCGGGGCCCATGCGCCGAAGCGCCTCCTTTGTTGTGCGCACCAACCGTTCCACTTGGCCATTCGTGGCCGGGTGAAACGGCGCGGACGTGACATGCCGAATGGCATTTGCCTCCATGAATGCCCCGAACTCTGAGGAGGTGAAGCAACTCCCGTTATCGCTGACTAAAGTGTCGGGTAAGCCGAACGTTGAAAAGACTCTCCGTAGTTGGTTAATTGTAGTGGCGGAGGACGTGCTCTTTACCGGAATGACTTCCAGCCACTTTGAGAATGCATCCACCACCAGGAGAAACATGGTTCCTCGAAAAGGGCCAGCGAAATCTACGTGCACTCTGGACCATGGTCCCCTCGCTGTGTCCCATTCCCTATGCGGGAGACGGGCCGCCTCTGGTCGGGACCCCTGGCAGGCCTCACAAGTGCCGACCATGTGCTCAATGTCCTCGTCCAATTGTGGCCACCAAAAGTAGCTGCGGGCCAGCGCTTTGGAGCGAACGATGCCCGGGTGACTGACGTGCAGCAGTTTGAGTACCCTCGGCCGCATGGGTGTCGGGACCACCACCCGTTGGCCCCACAATAGGCACCCCCTTTCTATGGACAGCTCTAGCTTCTTCCGAAAGAATGGGTCGAATTCCTTGCTTGGGGACGATGCTGGCCACCCTTTCTGCACCCATGAGCTGACTTTCTCCAGCGTTCTGTCCTTGCCTGTCGCCCTGGCTATATCGGCCGGTACTATTGGGGGTTCGTCTAAAACCTCGATTAGCAACACCTGGCGGTCTCTTCCTATTCTGGCTTTTTGGTCGTCCGACAAGGGCAAAGGGGATCTCGACAGCGCATCAGCATGGCTGATCTCCTTTCCGGGCCGGTACTCCAACTCGTGTTGGTATGCGTTAAGAAAAATGGCCCATCGCAACATTCTCGGGGACAGTATCTGCGGCGTGGGCTTGCCTGCCGTGAAAATCCCTAACAGGGGCTTGTGATCCGTCACGATTTTGAATGGGCGGCCATACAGAAAATCGTGAAACTTTTTGGTCCCCGCTACTATTGCCAATGCCTCCCTGTCGGTTTGTGCGTAATTTCGCTCTGCTTGGGACAGGGACCTTGAGTAAAACGCCACTGGGGCCTCCCGACCGTCATCCAACACGTGGCAAAGCACCGCCCCCACCCCCACCGGTGATGCATCACAGACTAAGACCACCGGCCGTTTGGGGTCGAAGTGCGTAAGGATTGCGTCCGATGTTAAAAGCTGCTTTAGTTCGTTGAACGCCTTCTCGTGCTCGTCACCCCACATCCATGTCTCCTCTTTTTTAAGTAACCGATGAAGCGGTTCGGCCACGGAGGCTTTCCGCGGAAGGAATGTATGGTAAAAATTGAGGAGCCCCAGGAATGACTGTAGTTCGGTTTTGGATGTGGGGCGAGGGGCCTTCTTAATGGCTTCCACTTTGGATTTGGACGGCTTAATACCCTCGGGTGTGATCCGGAACCCTAAAAATTCGACCTCGGTTTCGAAAAAAACACATTTGTCCTTCCTCAGTCTCAGCCCCGCTTTCTCGAACACAGTTAGCACTTTATCCAATCTCTTTGCCAGTTCGGCCTCACTCCCCCCTGTTATCAATACGTCATCAAAATAAGGTAACACCCCCTCCAGCCCCTTCAGGAGGCGTTCCACAAGCGACTGAAAAAGGCCGGGTGCCGAGTTCACGCCGAACTGTAAACGCGACACCTGGAACGCTCCTTTATGTGTGACTATCGTTTGTGCCGCGGCCGTGGCGGGAGTTACGGGGAGTTGTTGATAGGCTTGTGCCAGGTCGAGCTTAGCGAAACACTTTCCCCCATTTAGCCTGGCCAAAAGGTGGCTGACCACTGGCACCGGATATGCATTAGGGCGAATCGCCTTGTTAATTGTACACTTATAATCAGCGCAAATGCGCACCTCCCCGTTAGCCTTCAGGGCTGTTACGATTGGAGTTTCCCACTCCGCGGAATCAACAGGAATAAGAATCCCCTGGCCCACCAATTTGTCCAGTTCCGCCTCTATTTTGTCCTTTAGTGCGAAAGGCACCCTGCGCGGTTTGAGTCTTATCGGGCGGACCTCCGGGTCTAGGTCGAAGGCTACAGGGGGTCCCTTGAATTTTCCAAGTCCTTTTTCAAACACGGTGGGGTGCGCGTCACACACCGCTTGTATCGGATCCGCGCCCACGGCATTCACCCCCCCTATGAACAAACCCAAGGGCTGAAACCACTGCGTCCCTAGGAGGCTACAATTCCCCCCTTTGAGAACGACTAAAGGGAGTTCTGCGGAATGTCTTTTATAACGAACCCGAAATTTCCCGACCCCCAGCACTGGAATGCTGTTCCCTTGTACGTCTCGTAGCGTGGACCTCAGAGTCTTAAGTTTGGGCCGCGCTTGGGGGTCGATCTTCAAGAACTCTTTCTGGGGAATTATGGAATAATAGGACCCCGAGTCGATCTCCATCCTAACAGGGGCCCCTTGTACTATTACCTCAATGAAGTAATGGTTTTGTCCCGCGGACACGCTGAACACGGGGGCGTCGTCCTCGCTGCCGTCCGAGACGCGACCCACGCCGTCCTGCTTCCTCGTGGTTCGGGCGCCATCTTGGGGTCTCGCTGGACGGTCCGGTCTGGCCGAACGGTCTTTCGACTGCCTCCGGCCCTCTCTCCGATTTCTGCATGCCCTGGCGATGTGCCCGCGCCGGCCACAGCTGTAACATTCGGCTTTCCTGAAAGGGCACTTCGCACGCTCGTGGGCCGCCCCACAACCATCGCAGCGGCGCCCCCCTTTCCGGACCTTCTGTACCTCTTCGCCGTCGCTGCCATCTGTGGAGGATCTCGAGGTTCGTCGGGTCGCGTGCACCGGCTGTCCTGACTTGCCACGCACCGAGCTTTCCGCTTTGCTGGCCCTAGGACGCCACTCACGCCACTCGTGTATTTCGTCCACTCCCGCATTCGTGGACTCCGCGGATTCCGCGGTCTCTACGACCTCGGCCAGCGTGGGTGGCGGCTCCCTGTTCATCAGTCGGCGCTGCACTTCCTTGTCCTTCAGGCCACACAGCACGACGTCCCTCATGATCATCTCCAGGTTGTCCCACTTGCAGGGAACGGCGGCTACCCTCAGGGCCTCCACGAAAGCCTCTACCGACTCATCCGGCGCTTGGACTCGCCTCCAAAACGCACTCCTAGCGGGAAACATTGCCTTCGAGGGTTGGAAACGCTCACGCAGCAACTTCAGTATGTCGTCGGTTTTGAAGTCGTCCAACGTCTTCGGTTCGATCATGCCCACCAGCGTCCGCTTGGTCTCTACACCCAGCATTCGGGTGAGGATGGCCCTCTTCCTTTCCTCGTCGTCTTTGACTTTGAGTTCCACCAATGCCGCCTTGAAATCCATGTTAAAGATGGTCCAGTCTTGCGGCTTGGTAATGTTGAACCCGCTCTGTGTCCTGGCGCTTTGGGAATCCATCATCCCACCTTCGTCGCCAATTTAGTATATGCAAACCAAGACACAGGACACAGCCTCGGGCTGGGTTAACTCAGGTTTATTGCATCGTGGACAGAGGGAACATGAGGTAATGGCGGATCGATAGCTCTTTATATACAGTAGTAATACATTTGAACGTGGTGCCATGGTAGCCCATTGGCTACTGACTGCGTGACGTCATTGCTAGTCACGCCCTTCTTGTCCAGGTGTAGGTGGTGGCGGGAAAGCTTCCCGCGCTGTTGCCTTTGATGAGTTCTGACCAAGAGAGCTTGGACGCTCGCTGCTGCCAGCTGGTGGTCATTAGCTCGCGTCCTCATGCAGGGTTCATATGATACAGCTGAAGGTTACATTGTTGCTATAGGCAAGGTTACATTGGTTCAGATACATTGTAATCCATGTGGAAGGTAAAACCCTTAGAACACAACACTGTCAATCTTAAAATGTATGTGTTTTAAAAGAAGAAAATAAGACAGCCTAGAGAGGAACAAAACTTGATAGCATGGGATAGAAACCTTCCAAAGAAATTTAAGCACATTGTGGATTTCCTCAATTAATTAACATTTATCTGCCTGCTTTCAAAAATTTAATCCCACAAACTGTCCTGTCATTTGGTACCAAAATAGCTCTGGATACCACTTACTTATTTATTTTATTTGGTGGTTATAGTCTTGTTAAGGCAATGCAAGCGCGGCACCAAAATGGCCGCCGCACTCTTTGCGGCCCCCCCCCACTGGACTTGGACATCCGGGTAGTTAGGGGGCGTGGCCAGCACCCTTTAAAAGGGGTGGCCACGAGGCAGCCGCGCTGCCATTTTGCGAAGCGACGGAGAGGAGAAGTTTTTCCCCAATTGCTCCGTCGCTCTACACTTTAGCTGGGAAGCCTCCTTTGGGCAGCGGTTTTTTCTTCGCTCCTTTTCTTCGGCTTCCCAACAATTCGCCGCAATGCCTTCCAAAAAGAAGGCGATGGCGAATGCGGTTCGCCCTTCCAGGAGGCGCCAGCTGGGTCGGAGGACCGCGACTGCGCCCCCTCAGTAGGCCCCCTTTCCGGGGGCGCCCACTGCGACCGGAGGGATGGGGTCGATTGCTCCTTGGCCTGAGGCTGGGCAGCCTCAGACCGGCCCGGCAGGGGCTGTGGCCCCCGGCCCGCAATTAGCGGCCACCGGCCTGGGCCTGGGGCATAACCAGGCTGGGCCTTCGGACCTTGGCACGCAGCTTCCAGCGGTGGGCTTTAACCAAGGGGGTTGGCTGGGTTCCCATCCCTGGCAGGGCATGCCCCCGGCCCCTCTGGGGCCGGTGGTTGGGGCATGGCCATATTCGGGCCCCAGGGTCCAGAGACCTGGCCCGGCACCTGCGACTAGTGGGCCGGCCGGCCCTATGCCCCCCCATCAGCGTTGGGGGCTATGTAAACGTTGATGCCCTACTGGCCCGCGTAGTGGCCCTGGAGGCATCTTTGAGGATAGTTAATCCACCCGGGGCACCTTTTAGTTTACAGGTCAACGCAACGTCTGCCGGTCCTCGGCAGGCGGTCGAACGGGTTGAGCTGCCTGAGGCATGTAGGTCGGCGCCAGCCGCGGCCTCACAGCTCCCCACGCAGCAGATGCCGCCAGCAGGTAGTGGTCAGGCCCCATCTACGAGCTCGGTTGTGGTCGCGAGCTCCGACGCCTGCAGTGGGCCGGAACCCCCGGTGGGGGCGGCCAATGGGGGTGCAACTTGTGAGTATACGGTTCAAGCTAGTGCACCCACACCACAACCCACAATGGGGGGAGGCGTACAGTGGCCGTGGCCTCGCCTGGCTGGGGCAGCGGGTCAGCCGCCGCCGGCACATCCAGGGACGGCTCCACCACTCCAAGGCCCCACTTGGGGCGGGGCACCCTGTCCTGCAGGGAACCTACTGGGGGTGGTGGGGCTGGTCCAGGCTCCTTTTATGGTGCCCAGCACTGTCAATGTGCCGGTGTCGGCGTTTCCGACAGCAGGTTATTCGTTACCCCTTGGGGATCATCTGGCCCAGGCCACCAAGGAAAAGATCTGGCGGGGGGGGTATGTGGACATTTTCTCCCTCTTGAATAGAGAACCCACCAAAGAGGAGAGGGAGGGGCAGGACGAGAAGGACAAGGAGCAGTCACGTCGACGTAAGCCGCCACTCACGTGGGCCAACTGGTTACCCGCGTACCTTATATACATGGCGGTGTACCTCAGGGCCCGTCCTGACCTGGCGATTCCGATGGTCCAGTATTTGGACAACATATACCGGTCGATGGTCGATTTCCCTGGCCCGTCGTGGTTGGCTTACGACGAAGAATTCCGTATGAGAGTGCCCCTACACCCAGAGATGAGGTGGGATGAGCCCTGCCAGAAGCTGTGGCTTCTGTACATGACCCCCACGCGCCCTGCGCCAGGGGAGAGGTACCATTGTGGACATGCGGTCCAGCGAGCTGCTCCAGCCCAGGCACCCCGCCAGGTGGTGGGGCAGGGGGTTCCAGCCCGCCTGCTGTGTTGGAGCTTCTCGGCCAGTGGTGCGTGCAACAGGAAGCAGTGTCGATACTGGCACGAGTGTCCCTCTTGTGCTGGCCCCCATGCCGCCTCCGCGTGTCCTAGGGCAGGCGGACTGCGGGGCAGAGGTAGAGGTGGACAGGGAGCGGGCAGAACTGCTGCGGAGGGAGCTGGTCAAGCAAAAGGCCCCCTCCCCAATTAATGTGGACATGTTGGAACATTGGCTCACGATGTACCCGAGGAGGGCGGATTCAGCTTACCTGCTTGAGGGTTTTCAGCAGGGGTTTCACATTCCTTTCACAGGGGTCAGGTCCCCCCAAGATGCCCCCAACCTGTTGTCACTCAGGGGAAGGGAGGAGGTGGCTGCCATGAGCATTGCTAAGGAGGTTAATGCTGCATGGTCGCTGGCCCTTTCCCTGTCCCACCATTTCCCAATCTTAAGGTTTCCCAGTTGGGGTTAGTGCCCAAGAAGTCACCGGGGGAATTCCGTTTGATACACCACTTGTCTTACCCGGCCGGCCGTTCAGTCAACGATGCTATCCCTGATGACCTCTGTTCGGTCAGGTATACATCTTTTGACCAGGCCCTGCGCATGGTGGGCTAAGTGCGACATTAAGTCCGCGTTCCGTCTCCTGCCAGTGCACCCGGGTGACTTTGAGTTGCTGGGTTTCAAGTTCCGGGGTGAATTTTATTTTGACAAGGACATGCCTTTTGGCTGCTCCATTTCATGCTCGGCGTTTGAACGCTTCAGCACCTTCCTGCAGTGGGCCTTTGTTCGCAGGTCAGGGTCTCGGTCTGTAGCCCACTACCTTGATGATTTCTTATTCGGGGGTGAACGGGGCTGGGACACGTGCACGCGTCTCCTAAATACATTTCAGATGCTAATGAAGGAACGTGGTGTCCCTTTAGCGCCCGAAAAGACCGAGGGCCCTTCAACCAAGCTCACATTTCTGGGGGAGGAGATTGACACGGTCGTGCAAGCATCCAGTTTACCTGTTGATAAGGTTTCACGGATCATTGCACTCATTTTGGACTTGCTGGCCAAACGCAAGGTGTCCCTTCGGGAGCTCCAGGTGTTACATGGTCACCTCAACTTCGCTTGCAGGGTCGTCGCACCTGGCAGAGAATTTGCTCAACGCTTGTGCGACGCCATGACTGGCTTGACCAGGCCCCACCACAGGGTCCGACTGAACAAGGGCATGAGGGCTGATATGCTCATCTGGCTTCAGTTCCTGAGGGAATTCAACGGGGTGTCATTTTGGAGGTCCGACCTTTTGGTTTCCCCTCGTTTTCAGGTTCAGTCGGATGCATCAGGGTCCCTGGGTTATGGGATTTACTTCGAAGGGAAGTGGGCCTACGGCAGATGGCCGCCAGCCTGGTGGGGCACGGATCGTTTGCGCGATCTCACGTACCTGGAATTTTTCCCCATTCTGGGAGCTTTGATGCTATGGGGCGAGGAGTGGGCCAATTCGGTCGTTCATTTCTGGTGTGACAATGCGGCAGTTGTCCACATTGTCAACTCACAGACGTCAAAATCTCCCAGGGTTATGGAGCTGGTTCACCAGTTTGTGTTGCGCAGCCTACGCCTCAATGTGCTTTTTAGGGCCAGACATGTTCCAGGTATTAATAATGATATCGCTGACGCTTTGTCCCGCCTGCAGATCCCCCGGTTCCGTGCCTTGGCCCCGGACGCAGAGGAATTTCCCTCGCCGCTCCCGGAAGAGATATGGACGCTTGGCAAGGAGAGGTGAACCGGGCGATCGGCATGTCGCTCGCGCCCCGCACGCATAAGGCGTATTACCATGCATTCAGTTAATTCAGGGCCTTTTGTGCCCGATCCCGGCTACCTGAAAGTTGGCCCATCCCAGTGGCTCACGTCCTCCAATTTATGGTTTACTTACATACCCAGGGCTTAGCTCCCCGCACCATAACATCCAGGCTGTCAGCGCTGGCATTCATGGCCAAGGTGGGTGGTTTTGCTGACAGCACAAATGATTTTCGCATACGACATGTTTTGGAAGGGTGGGAGCGGGAACGTGGGCGCAGCCCGGATGACCGCCACCTGATTTCTCCAGGGGTATTTACCCACCTTGCACGGGGCTGGCATGACCTGTGTTTCGACAGGTATGAGGCAACCCTGTTTCATGCGGCTACAACGGTGGCCTTTTTTGGGGCGCTCCGCATCAGTGAGCTGGTGCGAGTCGTAGGGCACTGGAACTCGAAGATGTCTATGTTTCCAATGATTGGGCTCAGCTGAGGATACGCTCCTCTAAGGTTGATCAGCACGGTGTAGGCAGTGGTGTAAGACTGCTACGATGTTCCATGGCAGACATCTGTCCGGTTGGTGCCCTACAGGAGTTCCTTGCACTACGTGGTACGCACCCTGGCCCGTTTTTCTGTCACCAAGATGGGTCTCCCCTTACTAAATTTCAATTTTGGAAGGTGACCGGTAAGGCACTAGCCAGTGTTGGCCTCCCTGGGGCTCGGTACGGCACCCATTCATTCAGGATAGGGACGGCTTCCACCGCAGCGGCGTTTGGGTACTCTGGGGCTGAGATACGCAACATGGGAAGGTGGGGATCGCAATGTTTTTAGTTGTATGTTCGCCCTCTTCAACAGTGAGTACCAGTTTAGTCACTGCCCTGTTTCCTTTTTTCCTTGACAGACCCTGGGTGTCGTCTTACACCAGTGACAGTATGGCTGGTGGGCCACAGCTATGTGCACAGGGCAGCGCAGTTTGCTGCGGCGACAGAGTGGGGACCCCGACTGGGACTGGGTGCATCCGCAAGTCTCAGGTGGTACGGTAAGCGCGGAATGTAATGGCGGGAACTGTTGCTACTCCTTTTTTCCATCAGGGATGCTGACCCGCCTGATGTCCTGATTATACACCTTGGGGGTAATGATTTGGGACAGGTCACGGGCCTATCGCTGAAGCATGCGATTTGCGGTGACCTGGCCTACTTGCATTATGTGTGGCCTGTCACAACCCTGCTTTGGTCGGACATGATACCGCGGCACGCTTACAGGGGAGGGTTTAACCTCCAGGCCCTTGATCGGGCTCGGCGCTCGGTGAACAGGGCTATTGCCCGGTTCTTTCTGGACAAGGGTTGGGGGCGTGTCATACGACAACCCACCATCAGTCTCCAAAATTATGAGCTTTACACAGGGGATGGGGTCCATCTGTCACCGGGAGGTATGGACCTCTTGTTGGGAGATTGGCGAGCAGGCCTGTTGACCGAGCTGACGGTCTGGGGTGGGGGGGGCGGTGAGCCTTTGTTGAAGCCTCCCCGTGTGGCGGGTAACACTGGTAAGGTAAACATTTATGACCCACAGGTATCCGGCAGGTTCGCAATTGACTGGACAACACTAGACAGGCACAAGTTGGTTAACGTTGTCCGGTCAACGATGAACCAGGCAATGAGGTGATGGCACGAGCTAGGCAGCATGCATCACCCCGTTATTTTACGGATACGCGTCAGAGGGTGGGGTCAGTAGTTAGATTATTGACTACGGTCAACAATTTGTTTGTTGTCAACAAACAAATTGATACAAATGGATACATTGTAACCAATTGCCGTTGGCAATTTTGGGTGGAACCTTACCAGTGTTACTTCGGCCTGCTTGCCTTAAGAATTATAATTGGTTGAATACCAATAGAAATTTATAATTCGGACTAGGGCATGAATCAATAAATGTGGCCCAATGCCGTTATCCACTTTTACCAGTGTCTGAGTCCTTTATTGGGGGGTGCGCCTGCAATGCAAGTGCGGCGCCAAAATGGCCGCCGCGCTCTTTGCGGGCCCCCCCCCACCGGACTTGGACATCCGGGTAGTTAGGGGGCGTGGCCAGCACCCTTTAAAAGGGGTGGCCACGAGGCAGCCGCGCTGCCATTTTGCGAAGCAACGGAGAGGAGAAGTTTTTCCCCTCCACCCCCTCCCTAGTTAACAGTGTGATATTTTGGTCGCTTCGGGGCCGGGTGGGAATTTTTGGCTGGGACCTACAATTGGCTTCCAGGTCCTGGCTTTTTTGCCCATCCCACACTGTTGCTATGGGTTCTTGCTGCTGCTGTTGACTTTGGTCACATGGGCGGGTAGCACTGGTAAGGTAAACATTTATGACCCACAGGTATCCGGCAGGTTCGCAATTGACTGGACAACACTAGACAGGCACAAGTTGGTTAACGTTGTCCGGTCAACGATGAACCAGGCAATGGGGTGATATCACGAGCTAGGCAGCATGCATCACCCCGTTATTTTACGGATACGCGTCAGAGGGGGGGTCAGTAGTTAGATTATTGACTATGGTCAACAATTTGTTTGTTGTCAACAAACAAATTGATACAAATGGATACATTGTAACCAATTGCCGTTGGCAATTTTGGGTGGAACCTTACCAGTGTTACTTCGGCCTGCTTGCCTTAAGAATTATAATTGGTTGAATACCAATAGAAATTTATAATTCGGACTAGGGCTTGAATCAATAAATGTGGCCCAATGCCGTTATCCACTTTTACCAGTGTCTGAGTCCTTTATTGGGGGGTGCGCCTGCAAAGTGTTCTTTTCAAAGTGTTCAGACCTCATATCATATCACATCATATCATCTTAGAATTGCAGAGCTGGAAGGGACCCTATGGATCATCAAGTTTAGATGGAAGACAAAGTAAGATGGCATATGGCACTGTTGTGGTACTTAACAATGCCTGTCATGCACAACCCAACATGGGACAAAAAATCGTAGGCTGTACAATGCTGTCTCAGTATTCCAAAATAGCGTAAGAGAGGCAAGTAGTGACATAGTTTGACCACAGTGTCATTGATAGATACAAAGTTCTGCTTTTCATAAGGCCTGCTCATCTTGATGGAAGCACCTTAAAGTGTACGCCATGTGTGCATTTCCACATAATCCAGTGAATTGCAGTGGAGACTGATCATAGCTTTCCACGGACTAGAAAGCATTGGGAAAGAAGTATTGGCCTTTTGCAAACATTCAGATATGGTTGCTCTGGTTTGGTTTGATTCCAGCATGTGTGATTGCTGGGATTGAACTAAAGCATATGGCTGATTGTCCCTTTGAAGATTTAATGATCATTAAGCAGCTTTATCAAGAGAAATGGGAAGCATTCTTCTAAATCTTCTTTACCACTCACAATTGAAGGAGAAGTTTTGGTTTCTTTTTAATGGTTGCTAGGACAGCGCAAATGTTGATGTTTTGCTAGGGCTTTAAAAAAACTTTCAAAGCATCACTGATAAGTTAGCAAGGGGGGCCAAGTAGAAGTTTAAGTGCCTTCTCCAAAGTGACAGCCTTCACAATCTTAAAAAATAGGAAACATTTCCTTTTAGTGGGAAAGAACATCTTAATTGTGCTAAGCAGGATTGCTTGAAGTATGGTGTGGTTTCCTGATCCATACAATTAACACCTCTGTCCAAACATAACCAATCTAAAGGTTGCTGAGTCTGATCTTGCCTACTTGAATTTGGCCATCCAGGCAAGACTTAAAACACCCAGAATTATTCCACCTTTCCTTGCCATGCTAGAGTGTTCTGGGAGTTTGGATCCAAAACAATAAGTTTTCCAGGGTCTGCCCTTTTGATCTTAAAGGTTTACTTGCTAAACAAATGGTACAGATTTTTGAAAGCAACAGAGTAGCCTACAAAACCTGTTTGATAAGAAATCATGAAGAGGAACACCACAGATCTTTGGATCACATCTTGACAAGTCACCATGTACATTTTCTTTAAAAGTGGAAAGATGGGGTAAGATATAAATTCACAAACAAAATAAATGGTTAACATCACCCCAGCATTTTTCATAAGATCAACAGGCTGTTTCTCCAGATCTATCTGAAGACATTGTGTCAGGCCAGACATCCCACTATGATAATGTACAGCCAGCGACTCAATGCTGAGTGTTGGGTGGTGGTAAATAACCTGACAGCCTAAAATGGCCAATGTCTATGGGCGGATGAGCCCCTTTAGGTGGGGTGATGGTACCCCTCAGTGGAGTAAATGCCACTGGAAAACATATTGGGCCCAATGGCAAAATGAGCGGAGGAGGAACTATGATTCCCAATGGTCATGGAGGCAGAAGAGGTCATGCCAGATGGACTGGCTGTGAAGGCACACCTTGTCTATATCCTCAAGGCTGCGGCAGTCCATTTTAGTCCCGGTGTTAAATCCTGCATGTCTCATTTCATATGTGCTGCAAGAGACGGTTCCATGATCATAGTGTGTGGGTCACTTCATGGCAAGCTGGGATCCACCTTAAACAAACCTATGCTAATGGCATTTTTCTTGCCTCAGGAAAAAAATGCATTCTTGGAAATGAGTTGCAGCCAACAACGACAACAATCTGAAGACAGCATCTCACTTAAGTAGAGAAAACAGTTTCAGTTATATCTTAGTTATATCCATTATGCTACTTTTTTCCAGAGGACACCAAATAAACTTAAAGTAGTGAAGAAAAGAGTAAGGGTTGAATCCAGAGTTGCAGATGAACAAGAAAAAGGGAGGGGAAAAGTCAAGTGACTCTGGATATGCAGTTAATACATGTTGAGATTTGCAACTAATAGCTGGAAAGATACTGAGAGTCAGCAAAATGTTTGGCTTGGACACTCAACCAGAGGACAGGCTGGAATCTTGCAGTATTGCCTACATGTAAAGATAAGGTCAATGCAATGATGTTTCTTAACTTTAGCCCATAGAAAAGTGTAAAGGGAGTCACACAGGGGCATAACAAAAATATCAAGAAGGAAGGGGGGGAGGAGTTCTCATATTTTTCTGTAACAATTGTTATAGCAAGAGAAATGAAAGCGTGGTGCCAAAATGGCCGCCGCGCTCTTTGCGCCCCCCCCCACCTGGACTCAGACATCCGGGTGAGTTAGGGGGCGTGGCCACCCCTCTATAAAAGGGGTGGCTACGAGGCAGACGAGCTGCCATTTTAGAAATAGCGACGGAGGGGAGAAGTTTTCTCCGTCGCTGTTTGTCCTTTAGTCTTCGGCTGTTTAGCCCTTGCGGTTCCTTCCCGGCTGGGAAAGGAGGATCAGCGCATGCAGAGTCTTGGTTTGCTTGGCTACCACGTGCTTTGGCGCTAGGTTTTCGATCCCTGGCTAGGGATCCTGCTTTTTCTAATTTTCACCGGCCCTGCACCGGACGGGGGACAGCCATCGGGTCGGAGGACCAGGGCTGCGCCCCCGTGGCAGGGCACTGTGCCAGCCTTGCCCACTGATACCGGTGGGGGCTACTCAGGCTGGCACTTGGCAGCCGGGCTCCAGCTCGGTGGCTGGCCAGCTACAGGCCGGCCCCTCAGGGGCTTCGGCCCCCGGCCCGCCATTACCAGCCATGGGTCAGGGCAGCGTGGGAGGGCCTGGTGTGGGCATACAACCCATTCCCCCTCCTGCCCCTCATGGGCTGGAGTTTTGGGCATGGCCCTATTCTGGCCCTGGCTCACCTTTTGGGTTACCTTTCCAACTGTCTAGTGGGCCGTCCGGCCCACCCGGCCCACCTTATGCTGGGGGCTCTGTGGCAGTGGATGCTCTGTTAGCACGTTTAGCAGTGCTGGAAGCATCCTTGGGCATTGCACAGCCTCCTGTGGAGGGGGGGCGCTTCTCTTTCTTCAACAGGGGCCCCTTCGTCGACCCCGGCTACCTTGCCGGCTGCTATGCTCCAGCGGGCGGCCAACCGGGTCGAGCTGCGTGAGATGGTCCGGCCGGCCCAGCTGGTGTCTCACAGCTCCCCATTCTACCTAATGTCCAGGCTGGGAGCAGTCGGGGGTGATCCCAGAGCTCGATTCCAGTCGCGAGCTCTGACACCCGCCGTGGGCCGGAACCCCCGGTGGGGGCGGCTCACGGGGGTGCACCTAGTGAGTATCAGGTTCAATTTAAATGCACCAACACCACAGCCCACTTACAGTGGTGGGGTTCAGTGGCCCTGGCCTCGTCAAGTTGATGCGAGCGGGCATCAGTTACCATCTTATCCCAGTATCCCATAGTTTCTAAATGGTCCCTCGTTAAGGGCGGGGGTGTCCGCCCCTGGGGCAGTGCCGAGCATCGCAGGGGCTGTCCAGGCCCTGCTGCATATGCCCTTTATACAGAATGTGCCGTCGATGGCTTTGCCGACGGCTGGCTATTCCTTGCCCCTGGGTGATCATTTGTCGCAGGTCACGAGGGATAAGATCTGGAGGGGAGTACGTGGATATTCTCCCTATTGAACTGTGAGCCCACTGAGGAAGAGAGAGAGGGACAGGATGACAGAGACAAAGAGCTGTCCCGTCATCGTAAGCCACCGAGCACCTGGGCCAACTGGTGGCCGGCATACCTTATGTATATGGTGGTATGCCTCAGGGCCCGGCCTGATTGGGCCACCCCGATGGTTCAATCCCTTGATGATATTTACAGGGCGATGGTTGATTTCATGGGCCCACCACAGTTGGCTTACGATGAGGAATTTGGATGAGGGTGGCCCTACATCCTGAGATGAGGTGGGATGAGCCCTGTCAGCAATTGTTGCTCTTGTACATGACTCCCACGTGACTGGCACCTGGTGATAGGTACCATTGTGGTCATGCTGTGCAGCGGGCTGCTCAGACACAGGCTCCATGCTAACTGGTGGGGCAGGAGCTTCCGGCCCGCCTGCTGTGTTGGACCTGCTCAGCTAGCGACCTGTGTAATAAGCGCCAGTGTCGTTACCGACTTGGGTGTCCCCTTTTGCGCTGGCCCCTACGCCGCCTCCGCGTGCCCACGGGTTGGTGGGTTACGGGGCAGAGGTAGGGGTGCACAGGGGACGATCAGAGCTCCGTCTAACGGAACTAGCCATGTCAAAGCCCCCCTCCCCAATTAGTGTACTCATGCTGGAGCGGTGGCACTCAGCTTATCCAAGAAGGGATGATGCGGGGTACCTGCTGGAGGGTTTCCAATGGGGCTTTTGTATTCCATTCGGGGGTGTGAGGGGCCCCAAGATTTGCTCCACTGAGCACAGCTAAGGGAGTTGAGGCTATGAGAGTAGCGGGCCCCTTCTTGGAACCACCTTTCCTAATTTGAAGGTCTCCCCTATGGGGCTAGTACTGAGGTAGAACCAGGGTGAATGTCGTTTAATCCTCCTTTTAGCTTACCCTGTGGGTTCTTCGGTCAGGGATGCCATTCCCGATGTACTTTTTCAGTCAGGTGAACGTCGTTTGTTCAGCCCCTAAGGGTGGTAGGCTCATGTGGTCCCGGTGCTTTCCTGGAACAGTCTGATATGCACTCGGCTTTACGTTTATTGCCTGTGCAACCCAGGGGATTTTGAGCTATTGTGTTTCAGGTTCCAAGGGGAATTCTACTTAGATAAGACCATGCCTTTTGACTGCTCTATTCCATGTTCGGCATTCGAATGATTCGGTACTTTCATTCAGTGGGCCTTTGCTCACAGGTCGGGGTCCCGGTCTCTAGCCCATTACCTCGATGACTTGTGGTTCGGGGGTGAATGGGGCTTGGACACGTGCACGCGTCTCCTCACTACATTTCAGACACTCATGTGGGAACTGGGTGTCCCCTTAGCGCCTGAATAGACTGAGGGCCCAGCTATTGAGCTCACATTTCTAGGCATTGGAATTGACTCTGTCGCCAGGCATCTGGGTTACCCATGGATAAGGTGGCTGGGATCTTTGCAGCGATTTTGGCATTGATTGCCAAACATAAAGTGTCCCCTTGTGAGCTGCTGCTACTTCATGGCCATCTTAACTTTGCCTGCAGGGTGGTTACACCCGGCAGAGCATTGGCCAGGCGCCTGTGTGACGCCTGTGTGACGCCTGTGTGACGCCTGTGTGGCTGGCCTGTTAAACATCACCACAGGTTCCGGCTGATCAGGAGCATACGGGCGGACCTTGCGGTCTGGCTCAAATTCCTCCATGGATTTAACGGGGTCTCTTCCTGGAGATCAGACTTTATGGTCTGCCCAAGATTTCAAGTATGGTCGGATGCCTCCGACTCCCTGGATTATGGGGGTTTACTCTGAGGGTACGGGGACTTACGACTGAGGGTTTCATGCATGGCTGGGCACGGATCGCCTCCGCGATCTTACCTTCCTTGAGTTTCTTCCCACATTAGGGAGCACTGATGCTATGGGGCGACGAGTGGGCCCACTCAGTGGTCCATTTTTGTTGTGACAATGCGGCAGTGGTGCACATTGTCAACACCCAGACGTGCAAATTCCCCAGGGTCATGGCATTGGTTTGTCAAGTCTTTGAGAAGCCTACGCCTAAATGTGCTGTTCAGGGCCAGACATGTTCCAGGTATTAATAACGATATCGCTGATGCTTTATCCTGCCTGCAGATCCCCCAGTTCCGTGCCTTGCTCCGGAAGCAGAGGAATTCCACTCGCCACTACCGGCCGATATTTGGACGTTTGGCGAGGAGAGGTGAACCGGGCATGTCATTGGCACCTCACACGCGTAAGGCGTATCAACATGCTTTCATGCGATTTAGAAGTTTTGCGAGTAACTACGGTTACCTTAAGAGTGGTCAATATCTGTGGACCAGGTTTTACAATGCATGTTTATCTTCGCAGTCAGGGTATGGCCCCCCGTATTATAGCCTTCAGGCTTTTGGCCCTGGCATTTATGGCCAACGTGGGGGTGTTCAATGACTGCGTGAGTTACTTCCGCATGCGTCATGTTTTGGAGGGGTGGACACGTGAACGTGTCCACCGCCCGGACACGCGTCACCCCAGTTCTCCAGAGTTTCTGACCCACCTTGCATGAGGCTGGCATGACTTATGTTCGGATAGGTGTGACGTGGCTCTTGGTCACGAAGCTGCACGGTAGCCTTTTTGGAGCGCTCCACATCAGTGAGTGGGTGCCAGAGTTGGTACCATCTGTGTAAGGCGGATGTGTCTCGTAGGGCACTGGAACTCGACGATGTCTATGTCACACATGAGTGGGCTCAATTGGAGATACGGTCCTCAAAGGTTGTTCAGCACGGCGTAGGCAGTGGAGTCAGACTGCTACGAAGTTTAATTGGAGACATCTGTCCGGTTGGTGCCCTACATGAATTTTCGGCAGTGCCTGCTGCACGCCCCAGCCTGTTTTTCTGCCACCAGGATGGGTCTACCCTTACCAAAGTAAAGTTACTGAGGGTGACCGGTGCTGCGCTTCGTGGTGTGGGGCCCGTTTTGGCACCCATTTATTTAGGATAGGCGTCGCGTTGATCGCGGCTACGTTTGGGGTACTCGGAGGCGGATATGTGTGTATGCGTAATTTCTTATATGTACGTCCCCTCACTGTAGGAGTACCTAGTTATGTCCTTCACCTCTTCTCCTCTTTTACAGATCCTGTGTGTCTCTGCACACCGGTGGCAGTGGGGCTGGTGGGCCGCAGCTATGTACACTGGGCAGCAGTATATGCTGCGGCGACAGAGAGTGGACCCCGACTTGGGCTGTGTGCGTCCGCACGTATGCAATGGTATGGTATGCACGGCACAAGGGAGCGGGAACTGTGGCCATTCCTGATGTCCGTCAGGGATGCTGGACCGCCCGATGTTCTTCATAGGCACCTCGGTGGCAATGATCTTATATGGATCACTGCTATTCCTAAACTGTCGAGGGGCAGTGACCTGGCGTTTTATATCATGTATGGCTTACACACGGTCGCTATGGTCTAACATCGTGCCGAGACACCAATTTAAGGGAGACGTGGATCTCCGTGGTTCGGACTGTTCCGACAGTCAGTGGACAGGGCTGTTGCTCGGACCCTCGCTGAGCATGGCTGTGAGGCAGCCATTGGACACCTGCGGATAGGCTTACAAAACTTTTTGCTGGTAGGCAGGAGAAGGGGTCCACCTGTCGGCTGGAGGTATGTACCTCTTTCTGGGTGTGGTGCAAGCAGGCATGGCGACCGAGCTGACGGCCTGGGGGGGCGGTGAGTCATCATGGACGCCTCCCCATGTGGCGGGTAGCACTGGTAAGGTAAATATTTATGACCCATAGGTATCCGGCAGGTTCGCAATTGACTGGCCAACACTTAGACAGGTACAGGTGTAATAGCTTTGACCAGTCAACGACGAACCAGGCAAGGGGTGATGGCAGGAGCTTTTCAGCATGCTTCACCCCGTGATTTGAAGGATACACGTCATAGGGTGGGGTCAGTAGATAGTTTATTGACTCCGGTCAACAATTTGTTTGTATCAACAAACAAATTGATACAAATGGATACATTGTAGCCAATTGCCATTGGCAATTTTGGGAGGAACCTTACCAGTGTTACTGCGGCCTGCTTGCCTTAAGAATTACAATTGGATGAATACACCAATTGAAAGTTATAATTTGGACTAGGGCATTATTCAATAAAAGTGGCCCAATGCCTTTATCCATATACCGGTGTCTGAGTCTTTCTTTGGGGGGTGCGCCTGCAAAGGAAAGTTATCTCTGTTATGTGCTAGGCAGCATCCCTATGTGTGTCTCAGTATGTCTAGTGTCAGTTTGAGGAATCATAATTCTGTACTAGTATTAGAATTATTATCATCAGCTTCCCAAAACAGTTATTGCAACAGTTGTTGCCTACCTCTTCTTTTGCCTGACTATTGGATATTTGTTCTCCACATGTGTGTTTCTTGTATATCTGTTCTCTGTAACAAAAGCTGGAAGAGTTCAATAAATAAGTCAGCACACAGATCATTTTGTTAGATCAACTCATGTGCTAAACTCTTGCTTCAAAGGCTGAAGTATTTTTTAAAAATACAATTTATCTCTCCATCTGGCTTCTAAAACCACCTAAAATGTGTGAATATAATTTTGAAACATAAAACAGCCTTAACTTGTAGCATGTAGGGTTTCCATAGCAGAAAGGCCATAAACACTGAATAATCTACATCATCCCTCATTCACATCACCTCTAGATGTTTTCAGTTTAGCATTATTCTCATTCTTTCAGATTTTAAATGCCTTTGTTTTTATTTTAATATTGCTGCAGCTTATCTTCTGTAGACAGAGCTCTCTATCCTTATCTCATTAGATGCAGGAGTTGCTATTATATTATTATGAAATAACTTCCTCCCAACTCTTAGGACCTATAATGCATTATTTAAATAGGTAACTACACAAAAGATGTTTCAAAATAATTTCCTCATCAATACACTAGTTTCAGTAAAGTCACATATTATATTTTAAAGCCATGAATTGGAAAGTTGAAGAATTCTGTGTCTTTTTTTAATTATTGTATTTGCTGGTGTATAAGACCCACTTCCCCCCTTAAAATATACTGGAAAAATTGATTGTGTCTTGTACTGTATATAGTGGCCTATAGAGGGCTTTTGGGTAATAACAGGTTGTGTCTTATACTCCGACAAATACGGTATTTCACCAAAATAATGAGTCTCTTTAAGTCAACTTAACTATGGTTATAGCAGCCTTCATCAGATGTGGAATTTACTAGTACTGAAAACAACATTTATTCCCAATATGGTATCACAGTTAACTATAACTGCATTCTATTAAATCTAGGACATTTTTAGAATAATAAGGATTTTGTAGGATAAAAGAAAATTAAGGGAAGAAAAAATAAATGGTTCTTGGAAGCTTAGTTTGCAATTCTTGCAAGGAAAATGCATGTGGGATATTTAGTATTTAAAAGAATGCCTTGTGGCTTACTCTACAGAAGACAATTAATGTTTATTTTTGTTCTTAGCATTAGGTTATATTGCTTTTTATGTCACAGTGATCATACACAGCTGGCCTACAAAACAATATTACAGTTTGGATTTATTCTTTCATGGTCGAGGGAAAAGAACACTCTATATTCCTCTCAAAAGGTGGGAGTTTATGGCAAATGAAGAAGAAAGGACTAAGCTGCAGGGAACATTTTAAATACATGTTCCCTAGCCTCAACAGGTACAAGGTATTGGCCAGATGAAAAGAAAAGTTCCATTTTCTAATGTAGTCCTTTCTGTCTGAGTAAAGAAAAATGGGAAGTCAGTATAAGCCAAAGGCTTCACCTGAAGCAGTGAGTCCTGAGTAGTTCAATTTACCTGCATATCTCCCACCTAGGTATTCCAGCCACTGAACTTTCTCAAAGGGAAGTTTAATTCAACAGAGCATGGTTGCTCCAATCCAAAGAAGGTTATGGGTCAACCCTCTCTTCTGGAGCCAGTTTCTCAAACTGAGGAGATTGAGGGTGAGGGGAGCATATCTTGATTCAGACAGCATTAGAAAAAAGGGGATATCTGGTATTCCCAACAGGGGTACTGCTTGGTTAATTTTATTTCCATCTCTTCTTGTATGCCATGTCACTGACTTGTTTTTAAAAGTGGCTATGAGTTCTATAAGATGATTTCCAGTTTTTAGCAGAGTGAAGTTGATGACAAGACCAGTTGTTGCTCAGTAGCAAAGAACCAGCTAAACAGTAACAATACCTGGCAGGATTAGGAGTATGTAGGAAGTGTCACAGAGATTACATCAGTCATCCTTATGCTCAGTGCCGGAATAAGCCAGCGCGAGGCCTGTAGCAAACCATGTCAAGAGGCCCTTGCTTAGATTTAGGATACCTATAAAACACCACTACAGCTCACATGTCGATCGACTCTGCCACCCAACACAAATTTGCGCTACTATGGAGTAGCATGTAAGATGCGAGCACAGACAAAGACGGATCCGCCTGCACACACATCTTTACTCTTTGGCATGCATTGAATGCTCCAATGAGGTGTCGGTGAGTCTCTCCGAGTGAACTTTAGTTGAATATCCGCGCAAATGCACAGAATATTTAAATTTGGATTTTCATTCTAACAGAGTGTAGGGGTCGAGGGTCCCAGAGATGTGGAGACTGTAGCATTTGCTGCTCCTGCTATATGGCTGATCCAGCACTGCTTATGCTATTGTACTAAGCATTAGTACTCCCATTTCACACTTAGGGTTCGGATGATCTATTAAGCCCTTTACAGGTTAGGACCATATTATATTCAGGAGCACCTATTCCTGTGAAATTCAACTTGGAGCATGCAACTGATGAAGCTGTAGGTGCCTATGCCTAAGGAGGTAGAAAAGCTACCATGAGAGGTAGATCTTTGTTGGCTATGGCACCCATATTTATGTCATTCCTTATCAACTGAAATTAGAACAGTCGCTCCTCTGTTGGTCTTTCAGAAAATGTTAAAAACTTTTTTGTTTACAGAGCTTTTTCCAATAGCAAATTACTTGACATCTGGTGAGCTATTATGACTTTCTTTTGATTTATTAATATTTTGGGACTTATTATTTATATGCATTGGGTGCCATTGTAGTTTGCAAATTGTTATATTGTTCTTGCATTTTTTTATTTGATTGTATTTGGTATTATTTTACTTATGGTAATGTTTTCCTTATCATTTGACAGTCTTATTGTATGATGCCCAGAGTAGTGCCTACCACTAAATATCGGCAGGATATAAATAAAATTTAATAAAGAGAGGGAACTTACTTCTCCATAAATGTGTGTAGAATAGGATGGCATCTTCAGGCTGACAGAATTGTCTAGCCCAGGAGTCAGAAAGCTTGGCTCTCCAGATGTTCTTGGACTTCAATTACCAGAAGCCCTGAACAGCAGGTGTACTGACTTCGGCTTCTGGTAATTGAAGTCCAAGAACTTCTGGAGAATCAAGTTTGCTGACCCTGGTCTAGCCCTAGGTCATCCTGTGAGTTTCATGTCTGACTAGAGATTTGAATCCATGATACCTTTGCCCTAGTCTTAACATGTTATCCTTTGCATTAGACTTGCTTTGAATCTCATAATCTGTGCATTAGCCAGGACTTTGTAATAATTTTTCTTCATTTCTGACTTGAGCTTCAATAGCATAAAAATCTTTATTTACAATTTGTTACACTCCTGTATTTTTTTGAAATATCAAAATCCTTGAGGGATTTTTGTTTTTAAGATTTGAAGAGCATCACATAATTCCTTATACAAAAGATTTAAGTGACATAGGTAGGTGTGTTGGCATGGCAATAAAGTTGTGATTAATCATGTCACTTTATACATCTCAGTATCTTTAGAACCAGGTGCAATGGAACAGGAAGCTAAACATTTTGGATAAATAAAGGATACACTCTCTTCAAGAAGATGAATAGTTTTTAACCTACTGAACAAACATGGTAATGTCAGAGATGTTGGCAGAAAGTAGTGACAAGAAATTTAACTCAGCAGTTTGAGGTTTTTTGAAAGATCAATTGCCTTTGCATCTAAAAATGCTGAACATTTGACAGCCAAAATCCAGTTACAGTTCTGCTGTGAGCCATAGAATAATTGAGTTTTTGAGGTGAGAGATTGTTTAGAGGTCAGATAGACTAACCAATGATACAACAGAATGCCCCTTCCCAACCCACTGTAAAACCAGGTGGGGGATGGGAGGTTTTTCCTGCTCCCGGCTGAATAAGGAGGCAGGAACATGATATTTCATTGCTACTGGCCAGGACGTGGAGGGTACAGCCTGGGTTATATATTTCCTAGTCTGGCCTTGTGCCAGCCTCATTTTGCAGGTTCAGATGGCCTGCCTGCCCACTCTGTGGGCTTGAGTGCTAAGTGGTTGGTCTAGGGGGCTGGATGAGAATTTTTGAACCTGGCACCACATTGGCAGATTGGAAAAAGGTGGCCAGGTAATATTTTTGCCTATCCCACTCTGATCTGTGAGACATTAAGGGCTATCTTGTGTGGGGAAATCTTTAAATAGGTCACAATATTAGTGGCAGGTAGTGCGGGCTTAGGGTGGTAGTGGTGAATCCCTAAGGGTGTTATTGGATGAGGTGGAGATTTCATGCTTGAAATGATTCGTGTGAATTGGTGGGGCATGCAGTGAACACCATGAAACAGTAATGCAACATGACCAACATCTGTTTATGTAAATAGATTTGGAAACCAACAGTGTTGTCTCCCCAATTCTGCTGGACCTGAGCCATAGTTGGCAAGGATCAGCACTGCACAGGGGTGGGGAATTTGCCAGTCCAGACTAGAGAGGTGAAGAGGAATCTACCTGGTCTAATCAGGTTGTGCACTACCGGCCCCTCCACAGATCAGGGGTTTTAAATTTCAATAAAGTTGTGGCCTGAGTTTACACCACGTTTGACTATGTACTGCCTCTTTATTTCAGGTATGGAGGAGGAATCCCCAGCACATGGTGTAACATGAAAAAGAATGAAGTGGTTGAATCCTGCAAGGGAAGCATGATGTGTTCCACCTGAGAATTCAGGTTAAAGGTTTTGAAGACTTCTCCACATAATAAAAAACATCTCAGCAAGTTAAAATACATTTAACATTTAGCAAAGAAATGTTACCATACACTCATGCTGTCCTCCTATTTGCAGGAAGCATTTCCCATATTTTTTTTGTTATATAAAGGGTTTGCAGAAATATTTTATTGTAAATATTCTTGGCAGCCATGAAAAGTCTCATTGTTTTGGTGGTGGTGATAGGGATTTCCCACATTTACGGTGTGTGTGTGTGTGTGTGTGTGTGTGTGTGTGTGTGTGTGTGTGTGTGTGTGTGTGTGTGTGTGTGTGTGTGTGTGTGTGTGTGCGCGCGCGCGCACAGACCAGAAGTGTTCAGCTCTTCAGAATAAAGGCAGTGCTGATAACAGAAAGTATTATCTGAGAAGTGATATCCGGCAACCTTTCTTTCCAAGGAGGCAATAACATTTCCACAGGGCTAATATTGTCCCTCTCTTTTTAAAAATTGTAGTTATAACAATGTTGTTAAAACTAGAAGTCAACAGAATTTGTCAAGAACAAAGCTTGCTGAACTAATCTTGCTTCATTTTTGATCAAATAATCTCCCTTGGTAGACAGTAGGAATGCTATCAATAGACTATAGCTTGATTTTAGAAAAGCTTTTGACAGAATACTTCATGGTGTTCTAATTAACAGCTTAAGTGCTGGATCCACAGTTGGTTCCTTATCAATGAGTAATTTATCAATGGTTCCTTCTTGGACTGAGAAGAGGTAATAAGCAGGATACCATAGGAATAAGTCCTCGGCCTGCCCCTGCTGTTCTTAAACATTTTAATTAATGTCTTGGATGAGAAGATGCAAAGAATGCTTATCAAATTTGCAGACTGCACATAATTGGCTGGATTAGGTAATACCACAGTGTTTCTCAACCTTAGGTCCCCAGGTGTTCTTGTACTTTAATTACCAGAAGCCCAAGTCAGTATACCTGTTGATCAGGGTGCTGGGAACTGAAGTCCAAGAACATTTGGAGACCTATGGTTAAGAAACACTGATGATAGTAATAAAAGTCAAAGAAATCTTGTTAGGATTGAGCACTGGCCTGAAAACAATGTAATGAAATTTAATGGGAGTAGGTGCAAAGTTCTACACCTAGAAAAAGACATCAAATGCACAGGTACAAGATGTGGGATACTTGGCTCAGTAATACTACATACAAGAAGGATTTTGGAATGGCTGTAGATTACAAGCTGAAAATGACCCAACAGTGTGATGTGGTTGCAAAAAAAGGCAGAAAGTATTTTAGGCTATATTTACAGAAGTATCATGTTACTTACTAGTTCCTTTCTACTTGGCGCTGGTCAGGCCTCATCTTGAATTCTGTGCCCAGTACTAGACAATACACTTTTTAAAGGATGCAGTCAAAATGGAGAAGTTTCAAAGAAGTGCAGCAAGGATGATCAGGGAAATGTAAATGAGAAAAATCTGAGTATGTTTAGCCTTAGGAAAAGAAGACTGAGCAGAGATATTATAGCATTTTTCAAACACTGGAAACATTCCCCTATAGAGGAGCAGCAGGATCTGTTCTTAAGTCATTCCAGAGTGCAAAACATGTAAAATTGGGCTCAAGTTATAAGAAGTCATATTACGGCTCAATATCAGGGAAGACTTCCTAACTATTATAGCAATACAATAATGGAAACAATTACCTCAGGAAATGTGAGCTCACCAACACTGGATGGATTCCAGAGAAAGCTAGACAGTCATATGTCAGATGAGCTTCCACTGGAATTCCTGAATTGAGCAGGGGATTGGACTCTGGGGCCTTACAGGAACTTTCTAATTCCATTATTCTATAATTCTATGATTGCTCCCTAATGCTCAGCTCTAACAGGCTCTACTTTAAAAACTGGCCATACATTACATTCAAATCACACAACCAATAAAATGTTGAACATTCAACTGCCAGGCAGACAAAGCTGTTCCTATACAAACCTGATACTGTTAGTTATAGATACAGTAATACCTCATACAAAGTCCACTTCATACAACATCAAATTCATACAACATCGCCCAATTCCTTGGAATTACGAGACCGAACCAATAGGGGCTCTAACATCATTAGAACAGTCCTTTTAGAAGGTTTTTCTCTTGGGTATATCTCAGAAAACATATAAATACCTGTATAATGAATATCCTAGAATACCATTGTTTAATCTTATTCCAAAAATACACAAAAGTAAACCTATAGGAGCACCCACTCCTGGCAGGGATAATAGCAGGGATTAATTCCATATTGGAAGCATTATCAAAATATTTAGATTCCCACATAAACAGCTTCACAAAAAACACTCCATCTTATATAAAAGACTCAACACAGTTTGTGTCCGAACTTGAAGGTTTAGAAATACCTCCGGGCGCAACCATTTTAATGATGGATGTAGAAGCCCTCTCCCATATCATTCCCACTAACGCAGCTAGACAGGTAATTCATGATGTATTAGAATCCAGAGAGATACTTGAACCACCAAGACATTTTCTCAAAAATAACTATTTTCAATTTGGGGATTCATTCTATTTGCAGACAAAAGGAGTGGCAATGGGCACAGCTCTCGTGCCTAGCCTCACTAACATCTTTATGATTAGCTTTGAAAAGCAATATATTTACAATCAGGAGACCAATATGTACTTGCCACACATTTTACTATATAAAAGATACATCAATGATCTTATTTTTATAATGGACCATTCAAACCATGTTAATGAATTTGCATCATGGCTTAATCAACAAGATGAAAACCTTAGATTTACCCACCAGTCAGACCCCTGCTTTCTCTCTTTTTTAGATGTAAATGTGTATATTTCCAGTTAAAGAAAATTGAGCATTAGTCTTTATAAAAAACCCACTGACGGAAGTGCCTACTTAAATTATATTTCACATCACCCACCACATGTTAAGAACAATATTCCTTTTGGATTATTTGCAAGAGCAAAAAGAAATTCCACCTTAAATGACGATTTTTTTGGCCACTGCCAATAGGATTGGCTCCACCTTAATACAAAGAGGGTTCCCAAAACACATCATAACAAATAATTTTGAAAAAATCAGCAAGACACCCAGGCAAAATCTTTTTAAATGTAAGGAATGAGGGAGGGGAGGTTCCATTTACACCTCCTTTGAATTCTCACCTCTGGCACAAAAAAATAAATGAACCATTAATAAATTCTGGTACATAGTCCAGGATCTTCCAGGATGTAAGGAAAAGCCTATTATTGGATTTAGAAAAAGCAAAACCTTTAATAACATACTAACGAAATCAGATCACACTGCCTGTGGCTTTAAGGAGCAACCCCTAGCAACAGGACACTTTCGCTGTTACAGCTGCACTCAATGCAGATACTGTTGGAAAATGAAACTGGTGGAAATTCCCGACAAGGATTATATTTTTAAACTTACACATTTTAGCAATTGCAACAGTTCCAACGTAGTATACATGATAGAATGTCCTTGCCACAAACGATATATCAGCCAAACTTCTCATTTTATAAAAACCAGAATATCAGAACACAGGTCGAAAATTTGATCAAATGATCATCAAGCACCCCTTACTACACATTTTGTCGAAATGAGTCACTCTGATAAAGACATCAAATTTGTTGTACTCGAACAAGTTCATCCCTCTAAATATGAAAAAATAAACATACGTAAAAAACTTTTGCAGCGCAAAGCCTTTTACATTTGTTTCTTTAACACATTAGCCCCGCAGGGACTCAACTCGGAAATCGAATTCTCTTCTTTCTTGTAGCTACATTACAATACAACGTAGGTCTCTAAGTATTGACAGTTCTACTAGCCTTTCTCAAACAGGTGGTTTTAATTAAGCACCTGGAAATACATTTCCCCTATATTAATCTTTGAGAACACAGACCCAATTGATGTCCCAACTCACAACATACAAAGTACGTAGAGAGGCGATGGATGCAGGGTATAATTTTACTTAAGAAATGGTAAGCTTTTATTTAAGAAAAGGTTACTCTCTTTTGTGTTAAGAAATGTATAAATGATTTTTCTGCATAAGTTAGAATTCGGAATGCTTTACCCCATTTGCATATTAAAACAATTGCTGTAATTAATTACACATATATGCATACTGCAATTTAAAATATATATAAGTATATTGTATGCTTATTTCCATGTTATTTTATGTAAAATACTCTAACTAAATGTCTTTAATTATTTGTAGATTCCTTGATAAAAGACAATCAGTCTGAAAAGTTAATATACTGGATAGCTTCGGAAATATTATATCTACAAAAATCAATTGACACAAGTTGAACATTATAGACTCTCATGAATTAAGTTTTGGCAACTGAGCCCTTTCTTCTATGTGTTACAGTTTTATGAACTCTTCATTTGAAAATACTGCTGTAGAATATTTTTGTATGTTTGAAACCTGAAAATAAGGAAATTTATTTTTTCAATTTATATCCACATGGATTTTGAAAATAAATAGTGTGTGAACAGTCAAGAAATAATGTGATAATTATTTTTTCACAAACGGTTTTTGCTCTTTTCTTCTCAAGCCTCTTATGCATCACTGCAAACCCCCTCTGCCACTGGTATTCTCACACCTATTCCAGGTCCACATCTCCTTTCTTACCCAAGCTGTTATCACTGCTCACTCACTCTCCACAATAGAAGGGTTTGGGCACCTTTTAACCTTTCCTTACCAAGTGCACAGGTATGGGCATGTGGAGCCTTACAGTGCTAGTCCAAAGGCCTCCTATATCACTTCTACCCAATTCTCCTCACAAAACCTATTACAGAAGCTATCAGCTTTACCTTCTTCTGTTTCAGCTTCATAATATCTTCTGTTTTATTATTATTTTCTCCTTCCTGGCCTTCTGAAGGAAAATCCCCTGGACGTAATTGTATCTCCACATCAACCTATTCCTTCTCCACCCTCTCAATCTCCCCCTTTTTATACTCTTCATGATCTCTGCTGCCACCTCCTTCTGTCTCTTCCCACTTCATAATGTCTGGAAACCAATAATTTTGTTAGCCATCATCCCCTCCCTATATCCATGGGGAGGGAGGGGGTTTGGGCATAGAATGTTCCTGAGACTGGTGACTTGGGAGTGACAGCTTGCCACTGAAACCAAGATCTTCTTGACTCTTCTTCACATGATGATGGGTGTGAATACTGATAAATATTTAATTGTTTTAGTGTAAAGGTAAAGATCACCCTTGCTCGAAAGCCAGTTGTATCCGACTCTAGTGTTCAGTGCTCATCTCTGTTTCATAGCTGAAGAGCCAGCGCTGTCTGCTTCTGGAGACATTTCTGTGGTCATGTGGCAGGCATGACTAGAGACCAGAGCACATGGAATGTTATTTACCTTCCCACCGAAGTGGTCCCTTTTTATCTACTTGCAATTTCTTGCTTTCAAACTGCTAGGCTGGCAGGAACTGGGACAGAGATGGGAGCTCATTCTGTCCTGCAGTACTCAGGTATCGAACTGCTGACCTGCCATCTTCCAGTCAGCATTTTAGCCACTTGAGCCACAGCAGTCCCTGTTTTAGTATACTTGCGGCATTTTTAACTCCAATCATTGTCAAGTTTTAGTTGTTTGTGAGCCAGCTATGGGTCTTCTATGGAAGAAAGCAAATAGCCACACACACACACACACACACCCACACACACACACACACACACACACACACACACACACACACACACACACACACGGAGGGTTAGAAAAGGTGGGATTGCACAGAATGCTTTCAAAAAAAATTCCCCACCAGACTTTTTCGTTGATTTTGTTTCCACAGTGGCATCAGTGATATGCTATATCCTTTCCCCCTTACTTGATGTCTAAACTTGGTTGGGACTATTGTGTATAGACAGTGAGCTGTATGTTGTCCTTGCCCCCTTTTCTCATCCAATCTCTATAAGAGAGAGGTGTACGTTTGTGGGTCCAGTATAGAAATCCACACCCCTGGACGTAGCCACCTGAAGTTTGGCACATACCTCCCTTAGCCGTCTGCGCTGGGGACTGTCGGGGTCCCACGTGCAAAGGTGGAGCTTGTGCCCCACAAAATGGGACAAATGAACTGTGCATGCACAGGGCAGGCTGGGAACTACATCTCCCAGAATGCCCTGTAGGCGCATGCACAGTCAGTCCATGAGGGGAAGGGGAAAACATCAGGACCATTGGCCACCAGGGAGGATGAACGCGAGCATAGCTGGGGATGCAGAAAACACCCAGCCAGAAGGAGCGGCGAACTGGGCCCAGGGCTGTGCCCATGAGGCCTGCGTGGGAGCGTGGGTGCCGGAGCTGATGGAGGAGACAGGCCCTCACCAGCAAGGTAAGGTGGAAGGGGGAGGGGGCAGCAGCGCAGAGGGGGATGCCCCCAGGTGAAGCCAGGTACCAAGCTAGTTTATTAATATGCACAATAACTGATTAAGTCTTAAAACACAAATTCATTCCATGTCTATCAATACGTATGTATATAAATTTACTTATGTATGTATTATATTGGTTTGGATTTAAACCAAATTAAGCTTAGAGTAAAAGTACTTTGAAATGAATGGGACTTAATTTAATCAAAACAAAATTAAATCCTGTTGGTTATAAGCAGTCCTACTCCAAGCATGATTTAGATTTCTTAAATGCACATTCTAAGCTGAAATCTATTGCAATATGCACCCACTTGTAAAAAAAAAAAAAGGAAAGTAAGCTGTTTTCTGTGGAAGCATTGTTTTATTCATATACAAATTGATGTAGAGTCAATAAATGAATGAAGCTATTCATGGAAAAATTGTATTTAATTAGGTGGCAGCCCTAATAAGATCCCATTAGAACCATTTCTCCATGTGGTTACAAGCAATTGTGTAGTCAAGTATGTGAAAGATTGAACACATCTGAAAAGCAAAATTAGTTTGAATCAGATTTTTCTGTGTGAAGCTTTCTTGGATTATTTATTCTGTAAATGGTTCCATATTGCCTTCTGAAGTTCACCCCACTACCTAATTGCCTTTTTTCACAAGTTATTTGCTGGTATGAGATGGATCTTCATGATCATATGTTGCAAATAACAATTTATTTACAGTAACACCCTGACTTTTCAACCAAAAGCGTTAGATTCTAAAATAAATGTAACAACTGCTAAAGTCATTACTTCTTCAACATGGCAAGTAATGTTTATTCGTTGCTCCTAAAAGTTTGCTTTTGTGGAATCATGCTTTTTAATATGGGGCAAAATGTGGATTTCTAATAGTTTTTTAAAAGGAATTGTTGATTCCTATCACTCATTAAAAAATCAGTTAACACTTAGAAGTTCATTTTTCTGAGTACTAACAAGCAATGGGTGGCTTCTTTTTGAAAAAGCAATCCAGAGTCTGGTTTTTCTGAGTACTAACAAGCAATGGGTGGCTTCTTTTTGAAAAAGCAATCCAGAGTCTGGTCTAGACTGAGAAGTTAACTCTGATAAACCTGACTATTTAAAAAAAAATTGTGTGGTTTTGCCTGCCAGTCTTTTTGTCATTTTCCTAATCAGGCTGAGGCCTGAATCCGTAATAAGGTAAGGTGGAAGGGCTAGAAAACTTTGAAGGCAGAGTTGATTTTATAATTAATACTTGCCTCTATTTTCTGAATATCTATAACTGCTTTACATAACCACTACACATAGAAATTGGAAAACACCATAAATGTGTAGAAAAGGGCTTGGTAACTAATCAAATAAAAACCTGAAAAATATACAGAATCTATATACATACGAAGCAGCAATAATCATAAAAACATTTTTACCCCTTTGTTGTTGTTGGCTGTCTGCCTGCTAATAATCTTTCAAATAACTGTCATTGATAATAAAATATTTTTGTACCACACAGAATATTGGACAAAAAGTCTGTTCTTTAGAGAGGGAGAGGGAGAGAAAACTTAAGTATCACCTGATTGTGTTTTTGTAGCTAACAACAGGATTATTTAGTCAAGTCTAAGACCACTTAGTTGCCCGTAAATTATTTTTAAAAAATCCTGTTATATTTTCAAACCTTGGCAGCAAATGCATATCAGTTATGTGCTTCCAAATTAATTAAAGAATGTACATGGGAACACTTGAGTTTCTGCTTTTGTGTAGGAAGCTTTGTGTGAAACTGTCTCTTCCCCCAACACCCCAAAAAGTATTTAAACACACACACATGCATACATACATTAAATGTATCCACATCAGTAAAGCTATTTCAGACAGAAGAATATCAGGTGACAAAGTCAAGGGATGCGGTACTTTAGTATCTCAGAAACAACTGTATGAATCAGCCTGTGGTTTTCCCATCATCAGCACTTACAATTGCGTCTTTCTCCCAAAGGCAGAATAATCCTATTATGTTCTCAAATGTGCTTTAAGAAGACACATAAGGAGAAACAATGCCCACCTAGTCCTATTCTGTTTTGCTCCTGAAGCCACTTACAAAATTCTCCCCATGAGAGGAATGAGAATATGGAGACACAAGACTACATAATCCACAGAGTTATTTCCGAGGTACTAAAGTACCACATGACATGACTTTGCCACTTGATATTCTTTTGTCTGAGGTAGTTTTTACTGATGTGGTAATTTTTTAATGAGTGTGTAAGTTTTAAAGACTTTGGGGAGGTGAGATAGCTTCAACACAGACAGATGCTCTTCACATGAGAGCAACAGAAGCAATAACAGAGAGGATCGAAATTACACAGTCCCTAGGCTCATCTTTGATCCTGAAGGACCTCTGAAAACATCTTAATAGTTCTGAATAGGGTGATCTGATGGCCATTTTTTAATATTAAAGCCTCCCTCCCATCCTGAGGCTCCTGAAGGCTTCCCCAGGTCAAAAGAGACCTCTAGAAAGGCTCAGAACATGAAAGGGTGATAGGAAGCTTTAAACTAAGTTAGAGTAAATTAATGGATAGATGACATCATCATAATTTATGCCCATGTAGTCATAGGGACTGTGGTGGCTTATTGGTTAAGATGCTGAACTTGATTACTAGAAGATTGGCAGGTCAGCAGTTCGAGACCCAAGTGCTGCACAATGGAGTGAGCTCCCGCCTCTGTCCCAGCTCTTGCCGACCTAGCAGTTTGAAACAATAATTGCAAGTAGATAAATAGATATTACTTCAGTGGGAAGGTAAACAGCCTTCCATGCACTCTGGTGTCGAGTCATGCCTCCCACATGTCCATGGAAACATCTGCAGACACAGACAGCACTGGCTCATTGGCTATAAACAGAGATGAGCACCACACCCTAGATTAGGATATGACTGGCTTTCAAGCAAGGGTGACCTTTACCTCAGTGTGCCAACTGTTTTACAGCAATTTGACCTGCCCCCTTGGGTCTTTGGGAGAGTTCTAGGCCAAAACACATAAAACGTTTACTAACAAGAAAAGGAGCAATGTTGCTTTAAACAAAAAGAGGGGCAGGAGTAAATTTGGGGCTATGGGTAGATCTGTGGATGACTTGCAATATTATTTGGATGAACCCCCAGAACACATAATGATTGCCACTCAGCAAAGGCACCTGAGATTTCAAGGCCATGAACCCCAAAACCTGAAACATGAGACCAGCTGAACCAGTAGGTAAGGACTGGAATTAGCCCCTCAGAATCAGTCCAAAGGAGAAATCAAGGGCAGGACATAGAATCTTAGCATAAACCTGTGACATGCCTGCACAGGTTAGACATGATAAGCAGTACATAAACCACTTGCCAACATTTCACCATGAAGAGGACTAGTGCAGAAAATCTTTGATTCCAATTATCATTCCAGCTGCTTTTCAGTGTCAGTTGTATTAACACAGCTGGGCCTGGTAGTAAAACCATTGCTGTAATCAAATGATTGCTCAGTGTTTTCCCTATAGCCACTGATTGGCTTACTCACCTAGGAATAATATGGAATTCTGTTGATTTTGTTCTTATGAGAGATTATCTCCTTATGTAAATTCAGAGCAACATATAGAATTTCATAATTCTCAAACACATTCAGTCTGACACAAAAGAGGTACTCAGGCTATACAAAGTGGGCAGACAAGCACATTAATATCATTTTCTTGAATTAGATAATGAGCCAGAGTAATGGCACCATTCCTAAAACAACATCATATTTCTCCTTCTCTAATTCCTTCCATCTCCATAGCTCCAGATTGCTAGCACAAGTTGAGCCTTTAAAGCAATTTATACTTTCTAAAATACTCAGTCATGGTTTCATCTTGCTCTGGAAAGACACAGGATTTCCTGATACTATTTGCTTCATTACCTTAATGTATTTTAGAAGCCACAGAGTCAAATTAAATAACAGCAATAAAACAAAACAAAAATGTGCATTGATGTTTTTCCAGATGTTTAGGCTTCGGAGGAACATGCAAAACAACCAAAGCAGCAATTTGCAAAACATTTCATTCTAACATGTACCCATGAATAAAATAGCCTGAATGATGAATGGAGGCCTCTGTCTACATAAATAATCTTGAAGATTAGTCTCCACCATTATCCATCAAATGAAATCCTGACACTGTATAACCTTGTGCAATATTACATGTTTAGCTCTGATTGATACCATTGTGATCTGTCTTAATGTAATAATATACAGAAATGTTTTTTCTAATGTGAAGGAGAAATCAGAATTGTATGACTAAAACACCCAAAACCAACCAGTTGTTCCCAAGGTTTTAAAAAGTAATCTAGGAAAACTGATAGCTTGTTCCGGAGAGTTGCTAGCTTTATTTGGCACACTTTTGAGTTACAAGTATAGTATGAGAGACTTTAAACTAATTAATTTGCTCCTTAGAAATAACACATGAATTGCCTTTTTGGCCATGAAACATGAGCCAAGGCCTTTCTCAAGGCAGAAACCAAATTTCAACTTTCAGGCCATATCCCTTTCAACTTGAAGAGCAGGTAGGTGCATTTTCTAAATATTACAAGTCTATATCAAAATTATTGTGCTTGCTCTTTAGAAAACCAGCTTACCAGGGGAGGCTTGTCTTTTAGGGTGCATAGAGTATTGTAACACCTCAGGATCAGGCTACCAAACCCTGATTGTCTCCTAATTGGAGGGTCAGGGCTCAGCTTATGTTCCCTACCTGCTCTGGAAACATATAAAGAATTGATTGTCTCTCTATCTCTCAGCTTACCTTTGCCCTGTCTCACATACACCTGCTTTTTTATTTAACCAAAATGGACTGTTGGAAGCAAGCAAACTTCAAGAGTGCTGAAGAGTTTATACTTTAACTCACCCCTGCTTCTCCCTGCCAATAAAAATCTAGCTTTTCATAATTTGTCAAGATTACTATGTGATTAAGTGGACAGAATCTTGTTGGTTAGTTACACCACTGTTTAGTGGGGTATACAAAAAGAGCCTCCTCAAAGATTGTGGTATTTTTGAACCACAATTGGTAATGGCAACCTTGTGTTGCTGACTAATCTTTCTCACACTGGGTCAAGTGAAAGGAACTGTTGTGTATGTAACAGTATTTCTTTAAGAATGTATGAATGTAAACTGACAATGACTACAATGTAACCCAGCTGTTAAAGGAACACGAGCTAGCTACCCATAGAGGGCAGCTGCGAGCGTTCAGCTCACATGGTTCAAATTCCCCAATCACTGGCAGCCGAGGGAACCTTCCCGCACAAGGATCACCTGGAAGAAGATGGGCGTGACTCTGAATGACGTCACGCAGGTAGCAGCCAATGAGCTACCGTGCAACCCTTTTCAAATGTATTACTGCAGTATAAAATGAGCTGTACCTCCGCCATTACCACATGTTCATCCTGACCATCATGAAATAAACCTGTGTTTTAGCCCCCACTGTGGCTCCTTCTTTGTCTTCCGTGCAAGACACTAAATTGGCGACGAAGGTGGGATCCATGGCGTGTCCCAAGATCAAACCTCACCAGTTTGATATCAGTGATCCAGAACAATGGGAGATGTACGAGTGCCAGTTTCGGCACACAATGGATGCTGCAGGCATCGACGACGAGGGGAAGATGCGCTCGCACTTCCTAGCCCAGGTGGGGCTGACCACGCTGCGAATCCTGATGAACCTGGTGGCTCCCTGGAAGGTCGACGTGGTGCCCATTGACCGCATCCTGACGCTACTGAGGGAGCATTTCCAGCCGCCCGTTTCCATTTTTCCGGCCCGGGTCGCGTTCCACAGGCGGGACCACCGCCCGGGAGAATCCGTATCCGCCTACTCGTCGGCCCTCAGGCTGGCGGCCGTCATTTGCCAATGGGAGGACCTGGACACGGCCCTCCAAGACTGCATGCTCTGTGGCCTGAGGGACGAGGAGGTCCAGAGGAAGTTGATGACCCGCAACCATCGACTCACATTCAACGAGGTACTGCAGGAGGCCCAAGCGGCAAGGAGCGGGGTCAGAGTGTTCAAGTCCTGAGGGGCCACGCCTGAGAGGGCCAAGTCACCCGTGCAAGCGGCCCGGCAGACTTCGGCGAAAACGGCCTGGAAGGCACACTGGTCATCCGCAGGCACCCCACCAACCTCCGAGGAGTCTTCCACGACGGCGGACTCCTGTTCCAGCGAGGACGATGATGTGCAGAGGGTAAAGAAGTGTGGGGAGAGGCACCAGACCAGCGAGCGAGGAAGCCACTGCTGCGATGGCTGTGGGGCATCTTACAACCAGACGAGATGCCCATTCCGGAAGGCCGAGTGCTACAACTGCGGCCGAAAGGGCCACATTGCCAGAGACTGCAGGCGCGGGCGAACCAAGGACAAGGGCGCATCGAGACACCCTCAAGCACACCAACCAAGGCAGCCGGCATCGGAAAGGTCTCAGCCAACGATGGCACGGAAGGCGTGAACCGCGTGGGCCTGGAGCACTGGCGCTTCTACGTAGAGGTACTGTTACAAGGGGTTCCAGTGAGGATGGAAATAGACTCGGGGTCGTCCTACTCCATCCTGTCCCAGAAGGAGTTCATGCGCATTCCCCCAAATGCGCAGCCCAAGTTGCGGGCTATGAAGTCACACTTATGGGACGTGCAGGGCTACGGGATCCCAGTGTTGGGGGTGGGGAACTTCACGATGAAGTTTAAACATTACACAGAAAAACTGCCCTTCGTGGTTCTCAAGGGGGGAAGATGTTGCCTTTTGGGAACCCAGTGGTTTGCTCCCCTGGGAATTGAACTGTCCGGCATTAACGCCATAGAGACTGACCCAATTCGGGACGTGTGTGATGCGCACCCGGACATTTTCAAGAAGGGGCTCGGGACTTACAAGGGGCCCCCAGTTTCCTTTGAGTTGGACCCAGAAATCCGGCCCATACATCTCAAGCCAAGAAGAGTTCCTTTTGCCCTCAAGGACAAGACTGAGGCAGAACTGGACAAATTGGTGGAGCAGGGGATTTTGGTTCCAGTTGATTTAGCAGAGTGGGAAACTCCAATTGTTACAGCCTTAAAATCCACTGGGGAGTTCAGGATTTGCGCTGACTACAAATGTACAATTAACAAGGCCATTCGGCCAAATGCATATCCGGTGCCAGTGGTCAGCCACTTTCTGGCCACGTTGCATGGGGGGAGGTGTTTTGCCAAGCTAGACCTGCCGCAGGCGTACCAGCAGCTCACAGTAACCCCAGCTGCCGCCACTGCGCAAACTATCGTTACGCATAAGGGGGCATTCAAGGTAACGCGCCTACAGTTCGGTGTGAACTCGGCCCCCGGGATCTTCCAGTCCCTTGTGGAACGCCTTCTAAAGGGGCTTCCAGGCGTGCTCCCATATTTTGACGACGTATTGATAACAGCGGGGAGCGAATCAGAACTAGTAAAGAGGTTAGACAGGGTCCTCTCTGTATTTGAGAAAGCGGGACTGAGGTTGAGAAGGGACAAATGTGTATTCTTTGCGAGGGAGGTTGAGTTTCTTGGGTTCAAGGAACTCCGGAGGGCATCAAGCCTTCCGATTCCAAGGTTGCGGCTGTGCAAAACGCCCCTCGCCCCACCGCGAAACCGGAGCTGCAGTCATTCCTAGGGCTTCTGAATTTTTACCATTCCTTCTTACCAAGGAAGGCATCCGTCGCAGAGCCACTGCATGGGCTACTCAAGAAAGAAGCGGTTTGGCGGTGGGGAGATAGGCAGGAGAAAGCATTCAAAGAGCTCAAGGTGCTCCTATCCTTGGATGCTGTTCTGACTCATTTCGACCCGAGGAAACCAGTAGTTTTGGTCTGTGATGCATCACCAGTGGGGGTGGGGGCGGTGCTGTGCCACGTGTTGGAGAGCGGGCGGGAAGCCCCAGTTGCCTACTATTCCAGGTCACTTTCAAAGGCAGAGCGCAACTACGCACAAACAGATAGGGAGGCCCTGGCCATAATCGCGGGAACAAAGAAGTTCCACGATTTCCTATACGGCCACGAGTTCACGATTGTGACCGATCATAAGCCCCTTTTGGGAATTTTTACTACAGGCAAGCCCACCCCACAAATTCTGTCCCCCAGAATGCTACGTTGGGCGATTTTCCTTAACACCTACCAGCATGAGCTGGTCTATCGCACAGGGAAGGAGATCTCCCATGTGGACGCACTGTCCCGATCTCCCCTCCCTAGTTTAGGAGACCACGAATGCAAGGTAGAGCAGGACCACCAAGTCCTGCTGATCGAGTCTCTCGACTCGCCCCCCATCGTTCCAGCAGACCTCGCCAAAGCCATGGTGGCCGACAAAATCCTGTCCCAAGTCAGCTCCTGGGTAAGGAAAGGATGGCCCACAACTCCCCCAGAGGAACATTTCAAGTCATTTTTCAGGCGCAGAGTAGAGCTTTCTCTTGAAAGGGGCTGCCTGTTCTGGGGCCAGCGGGTAGTCATCCCAGAGAAATTACGAGCTAAGGTGCTGAGGCTCCTGCATACCAGCCACCCGGGGATAGTGCGTTCCAAAGCACTGTCCAGAAGCTACTTCTGGTGGCCTCAGATAGATGCAGATATAGAACATTTGGTGGGCACATGCGAGAGCTGCCAGAGCTCTCGGCCCGAGGAGTCCCAGCTGCCCCATAGGGAATGGGACACGGCCCGCAGACCATGGTCCCGAGTACACGTTGACTTCGCCAGCCCTTTCCGCGGGTCCATGTTCCTGCTGATAGTCGACTCATACTCCAAATGGTTGGAGGTCATTCCCATGTCGAACACCTCATCTGCCGCAACCGTAAAACAATTGCGTAAGGTGTTCAGTTGCTTCGGCCTGCCGGACGTCCTTGTTAGCGATAATGCCAGTACCTTCACTTCTGCGGAATTCAAGGCGTTCATCGAGAGAAATGCCATCTGGCACATTACCGCTGCCCCGTTTCACCCCGCCACTAACGGTCAGGTAGAGCACCAAGTGCGCACTACGAAAGACGCACTGCAGCACATGGGTCCTGGTGAGTTGAACCTCCAACTGTGTCAGTTCCTCATCTGTTATAGGGCAACTCCCCTAGCTTCAGGACTTTCGCCGGCCGAACTCCTCATGAGGAGGAGGCCGGTAACACTTTTTGATGAGTTGGATCCGACCAGGGTGGAGGATGAGGGGAGAAATATAGAGATAGGGAGCTCCAAAAGTTTTGCGGTAGGGGACCCAGTCCACTGCAGAAACTACGTGGCCTCGGGACCAACGTGGGTCCCAGGAACGGTCATTGAGCAAACAGGGCCAGTATCTTATAAGGTCAAGACTAGCACAGGGCTACTCTGGAGAAGGCACGCTGACCAACTCAGAAGGCGAGTTACTGGTGAAAGGGAGTCAGCGTTAGGGTCCTCCCCCACCCACGTAACCCAAGGGGGAGATACGGGGACATCCTCGGGTATAAATGCATGCCCTGGATTCTCAGATGAGGAGGAGGATACTTTGAAAGAGTGGATTGAGTTTGATTTTATGTTACCATACCAGGGGGGTGTCGCGGAGTGGTCCCCCACCCGTCTGAGCGAGAAGAGGGGTTTTAGTTCAGCCCCTGGTACCTCCAGTCCTCCCAGTCTTTTTGCTTTAGAGTATACCCTATCACCAAGGCCCCCGAACCAGGCAGCAGGGGGAAGTTCACTCTCTCCATCCCCAAGAACTCCAAGTCAGGCAGCAGGGGGGAGCGCAAGTACGCCGGTTGCAGGCACAAGAGACCGGGGCAAGACAACAAGGGTCTTCTCGTCGGTCCTGAGGTTCGTGCTGGGGGGGTCCCCAGGCGCCACGAGCAACAGGCAGGGGTTCACATCTCAGCTGCATGTTCCGTTCCCTTCTCCCAATGCAAGGTTGTTGCAGAGTCCCCGTCAGACGACTAATGAGTCCCCCCTTTCCATTGCAGGACAAGAGTCTGCAGAACGTGGAGTCCCTAGTTCCCCTGAGCTCAGCCAAGCAGTCGTACGCCCCAAGCGCACATGCGGGAAGCCACAATGGTTGAGGGACTTTGTCCCATCCTAGGGGGGAGGAGTGTTGTGTATGTAACAATATTACTTTAAGAATGTATGAATGTAACCTGACAATGACTACAATGTAACCCAGCTGTTAAAGGAACGCGAGCTAGCTACCCATAGAGGGCAGCTGCGAGCGTTCAGCTCACATGGTTCAAATTCCCCAATCACTGGCAGCCGCAGGAACCTTCCTGCACAATGATCACCTGGAAGAAGATGGGCGTGACTCTGAATGACGTCACACAGGTAGCAGCCAATGAGCTACCGTGCAACCCTTTTCAAATGTATTACTGCAGTATAAAATGAGCTGTACCTCCGCCATTACCACATGTTCATCCTGACCATCATGAAATAAACCTGTGTTTTAGCCCCCACTACGGCTCCTTCTTTGTCTTCCGTGCAAGACACTAAAGGAACTCAGAATGAACTCACAAAATGTTTCCTTCATTTTGGCAGTTTCACATCTGGCCTAGACAACTAAGAAGAAGAACTACCTCTCAAAGTTGTGGGGGACATGGAGCTCTGTATCCCACCATGACTTGCTTTTAAAAAAGGATGGCACATAAATATAATTACTTAATCCAGTTTTAATTGGAGAATTAATCTGGATGATTTCCAAATTAATTAAAATTTATTAATCTGGATTAATGTGGATTATTCATACTTTACATAATTATTTAGCAGTGGAACATCGTTGTGGAGATGTGTCCCAATGCATGGACTCCCCATTGAATAACAACTCCAAGGTATCCAAGGTTTATCTTAATAACAGTTTTTTCCCCCTAGATTTCTACCCCGTCCTCCTAGAGCAACGCACCACTCAGGGTGGCAACAACAGAAAAATATACATATATGTACAATACAAGAAAGATAAAACCATTACCAATAAAACAATTACATAAAAACCTCATCTAAAAGCAAAATTAAAACTCATAAAAACCAACATCATCATCATCATCATTAAAAGCTTCCCCAACCCGTCCTCCACCCACAGTAAAACAGGCTTAGAGAACAAAAGAGGGGGGGGCTCAATCCCACAACAGGCCAAGAACATCTGGAGTCCAAGAACATCTGGAGTGCCAAGGTTCACCATCACAGTTATAGACTCTGTGAATAAGTGATCTCCAGAATGTCTGATCCTCATCAGCTCTGTTCAGTTCCTGCAAACTCAAGCCTGTGGTTTCCCTTAGAGTGTCAATCCATCTCATGTTTGTTCTTTCTTTTATTCTGCTGCCTTCCACCTTTCCCAGCATCATTTTCTCTTCCAAGGAGTTTTGCCTTCTCGCAATGTGCCAAAGGTTCAACAGCCTCAGCTTCATAATTTTTGCCCCAAGAGACAGTTCAGGGTTGATTTGCTCTCAGGACCCACTTGCAGTGGTGGGCATCAGTAGGTTTGCACCAGTTCACCAGAACCGCTAGCAGAAATTCTGCCCATCCAAGTTTTGAAATAAAGTAGTCCTAATTCGGGTGCAATGCAGGGCTTTCCCCCTGGCCACACCCACCATACCACACCAACAGTGCGGTAGTGAAAAATAAATTGACCCCACCACTGCCCACTTGTTTGTGTTTTTGGCAGTTCAGGATAGCTACAATACTCCCCTCTACCACCACATTTCAAATAAATTGATTTTTGAAAATATTTTTAAATAAATGACCATACTAGATATCATACTAAATTATTATAAAGGTCAATAGTCACTCTTTAGATTTTTCATGCTATGACATCACTATTTCTTTTTTCACACATATGGATTCTTGTGTTATGTCAACATGAGAAAACTACATGGAAATGAGAACACATAACTACAAAACCCACAATGCATATTCACCCAATATCTGGAGCCTTTTATTAAATGAAGACTTAATCAAAGCAATTAACAGGCATGAAATGAAAAGTACATGTGCAGTATATAAAACAGATGATAGCTTTTCTCTAGTAATGCTGTGCCCCATCCTAACAAATGGGTTAAAAGTCTCTAGCATGTCTTCCACATGACTAGAATAAGAAGCCTATGTGAAGAAATATTTCCAACTAAAGCTGTACACTATAATATTTGTCCATCATAGAAGTACAGTTCAACAATTTAACCCAAAGATGGAGTATTTTAAAACAGATCTGCTCTGAGCATTTGATCAGGATTAAAATTAAAATCTGTAGGGAAGTGTAAAAAAACTGCTTAAACTATACTTGGCTTTGGTAATATTAATTCCTCATTTTCCTGAGCATTAAGTTTGCCTAAATTGCTTTAAATGTTGTTTTAACCTATGCAAATGAAACCATAAAGTAATAGAACATTTCTACAACCCTGATAGATTATAACTAAACACTACACAGAAATAAAATAAGTGTTCCGCATTTAAATAATAATAATAATAATAATAATAATAATAATAATAATAATAATAATAATAATAATAATAATAATAATAATAATAATAATAATAAGAAGAAGAAGAAGAAGAAGAAGAAGAAGAAGAAGAAGAAGAAGAAGAAGAAGTTTTATTTCTATCCTGCTTTCCTGGCACAAGTGCCACTCAAAGCGGCTTACAACATATATAAATACAGTAACACAGATATAATTACACCAATAATCAACAATAATACAGTATCAAATTCAAAAAAGCATAGTATCAGTATATCAAATAATACATAATTACATAGAATCAAAAATATATTAAATATTAACAAAATCCCCAGGTGATGGAGCACAGCTCACATCCCCGTTGGCACCCCAGCACAACATCTTCACCTGCAATAACATCCGCCTGTCTCCCTGTCCATCTGACTCTCTCTCTCCCCGCCCCCACTCTCACCATGGGCGGGGAAATGGCAAATCCAGCGGCTCCATCAGTGGCATGATAGTGAAGCCACGACGGTCGCCCCACAACTGGAAGCTAGTCTTTCTCCAGTGTCTCTCCCCACCCTTGCTCTCACCAAAGGTGGGGTTCTGAAAACGCTGCTGTCGGGCAGGGTAGCGGCGGATTTTCACAGCCCCGCTGTAGATGGACCTCAGCTGGGCTCCCACCCCCACCCCATGACCAGCGAGGCCATGGAAGGGAGCCAAAGGCTTTGAAGGGGTGGGGAGGCACAGCTTGTGGTGTCGGTGGCATCTTTGAGCCCGATGGGGCTCCTTTTACCTTCCCCACTGGTGGAGGGGGCGGGGAGGCGCAGCTCACGGTGGTGGTGGTGTCTTTGAGCCTGATGGGGCTCCTTTTACCTTCCCCGCCATATCCACTTTCTTTTGATCTACTAAAAGCCCTTACTTTCCCAGCAAACATTAGATGAAGTCCTTTTGTACTGAGATGCAAATACATAGTTTAACTTTTGAAAGTGAATTGAACCAAGTAGAGAAATCTCCCTTGACCGTATCTGCTGGATACTGAGTTGTGCAACTCTGCATGCAACAGTTAATGTCTATGGGAATTTATTAATTAAGACCAATATTAAACCTTTTGCATAGTGTCACAACTGGATTTCAGAAGTCAGGATGTTATGTTCTGAAGGCAAACTGGTACACCATTCCCTGTTTAAATTGGGATATTCACCACTTAGCAATGTTTATCATCTAAAGTTCATGTTCCTCAATTTTCTGGGCATTATGACCCTTAACCCAGATGATTTTTGACTCCTTGTCTACCATTTGTTGTTACTTGTTCCTTCTTGGAAAATGTGAAGGATCACCCAATGATCCTCATTGACTCCAGACAACACTGCTCCTGGTCACCCAAGTCTGACTTATGGGCTGCCCTCATGCTCTGGCCAGGAGAAAAGTCCTTTGCCCTTCCTGCTCTTTTCTACTCTTAAGCACATCATCTAAAAAGGGAAGGACTATCAATCTGGATCTTAAATGCACTAGTCCCTCCTTTTTGGTAGCTGAACTGAGCAGTTGCAGCTGTCCATCTACAGCCAGGCATCGGAGAACCGGGAACTAGACTTAGCGTCCTAAAACATCCAGTGAAAAAATTAGCTTGACTAAAGCTTTATTGTTGAAAAACAAAACAGGATGGGAAAACAAGGATTGACTAGGCAATGCATACACAACCAAAAGAAAAGGATCTTCACCCACTCGCAGATGCACTGGTGGTAAAATGGCCAAACTACAAGACAAATAAAAGCTGGAAACAACAAACCTTTCAGTCCATATAAAATTTGCCCAACTCTGAATCGAGCTAAAGAGTGGAACTTTAACTATCTTGTGTGAGTAATTAGTCAGATTAGTTCATCAGTCTTTCCCCTAGACCAGGGTTTCCCAACCTTGGACCCCCAGATGTTCTTGGACTTCAATTCCCAGTAGCTCTGATCAGCAGGTGTGTTGACGTGGGCTTCTGGTAACTGAAGTCCAAGAACAACTGGAGAGCCCAAAGTTGGGAAACCCTGTCCTACACTAATAAACTTACTGTCTCCTGTGCTCCGGGACTGCAGTGGTTCAAGTGGCTAAGATGCTGACTGGGAGGCAGAAGGTCAGCAGTTCGATTCCCGATTACTGCAGGATGGAATGAGCTCCCGTCTTCGTCCCAGCTCCTGCCAACCTAGCAGTTCGAAAGCAAGAAATTGCAAGTAGATAAATAGGGACCACTTCGGTGGGAAGGTAACAGTGTTCCATGCACTTCGGTGTCTAGTCATGCCTGCCACATGACCATGGAAACGTCTGCAACAGCAGACAGTGCTGGCTCTTCAGCATTGAAACAGAGATGAGCACTGTAACCTAGAGTCGGATACGACTGGCTTTCGAGCAAGGGAAACCTTTACCTTTACCTCCTGTGCTCCATGGAGCAACCTTAACAGAAGCTCCTCTGTGGCTTGGGTCAGATGGCCTTCTTACACCCTTCACACAATCCACACAAGAAAGCCAAATCCTAGCCACCCTCCATGCTGTTCCTGGGGATGGTTATACCCCTTGTCCCATCACCACATATCACCCCAGCCAATGGGAATTTTGGGTGCTAGAGTCTTGCAGCAATGGTCTCCCTAGATGCAGCCTGCCCAAAGGTTAACATCTCTCAAGGCCACCAATGTTTTCTTCCCTCTCATATTGTTCTTAGCCATGTTGAGGCAAGTTCTTCACAGAATACAATGTAGAATGAGATAACTTTTGTGCTGATTGATGGTCAAATAAAGATATGTATGTATGAATGAGATAACTCTACAGTCTCACATGTACTCTTAGTAGCTTGTGAGTGGAGAAGGAAGTACTGCATCAGGTTAAAATTTTAGTATGAAGTTCCCCAATATATAAATCACTTCTTTAAGCATCTATATGTTTCATCAACTGCCAAAAATCCCACTGAGTTGTTCTTCTGCCCTAAATGAGCACTGCACCCATTCTTAGACTTGAGATGCATGTGTGGATGCATGCATGCATGCATGCATGCACAGAACTAATTATACTGAATGGCAATATTACCATAATTAACATTAGCTCTGTTCACACCACACATATTGCTATAAATATGCTTCTTCTGCTGCTGTATCTGAATCTGAATATTGGTGATCCTCATGGCGATCAGCCATGAAGACTGTTCTGAGAATATAATATTTTGGCCTTTCATCTGCCTTCCACATTGTAGCATGACATCTGTACCAATGATCCAGTTCCATGAGCAGGGCTGTAGCCAGGATTCTAGATATTTTAGGGGGTGGGTGGGGTTCAGGAGGGGAAAAAACATTTCAGGAGAGGCAACAATGTCACACTCACATATATAATATTGGCATCACGGGTTGGGATCACGGGTTGGGTTGGGGGGCAGGCTGTTACCTCAGGAGGGTTTTTGCCCCCCTGGTCCCCCTCTGGCTATGGCCCTGTCAATGAGTCACTTTCTGGTCCTGAGTCCTTTTGGCATGCAAAGTCCTCAGGCCAGTATTGATGAAACTGCTGCACTCCATCAAGACAGATTCAAGTGGGATTTAATTTACTTGGGGACCATTGCCCTTCCCTGTGGACTTCGACAGCTCAGGGTTATCAGGTTAACCACCATCTGACACTCAGCATTGAGTCATTGGCAGTATGGTCTACTCTATTACCTTAGCAGGATAAGCTGGCCAGACTTACAGAAGAGTAACTAGCATAGTCCATGGGGATGCAAAGGGTCAGACTCAACTATATGACTGAACAACAACAAAACTAGCATAGTGAGCTTCCTTTGGTCCCGCTCTGGAAGAAAAGGGGCAACAAACAAACTTCTCCCCTCTACATCCTTTATTTCTCCACATGTCTGCTTGTTTTATAGGATATACACATGAATAAGAGCCTAAATGCAAGCAGGAATTTCTTCTCTTCAGATATGTCAGTTTCCCTGTGGAGAAAATAGAAAGGAGGGGAGAGAGGTTAGTCGCTCCTCTCAGGGCATGTCAATAACCATCCAGTTGGTAATAATTCCATAGGGTTAGTGTCTATTGCAAATAGAAGTGTCTCTCCAAAATTTCAGATGTGTCTCTTTCCTAACCTTGCTTTTTAATGTATTTTTGGGTAACAATGATAGGAACAATAACACCCTAGACATCACAGGGAACTGAATGTAGAATATTCAATACCCAGTGCATACATGTCAAGTATCCCGGATTTGCCAGGATTTTCTGTACTTCCGAGCTCATTCGGCCCCTTTCCCGCCGCCATCCCATATTTTCAATCACAGGGAAAGTAGCAACTGCACATGCATGCCGCTGCCTCTGATTGCCACACATGTGCAGTAACGCATTTCCTGGCCAAAAGTGTTTCTGCACATGCACACAGAGGTTTCTGCACACGTGCACCGCTGTCTCTGAGAGCCATGCATGCGCAATAACCTATTTCCTGCCTGGCACCTGGAAAGTTACTGTACATGTGTGCCTGGCTCCCATATTACCAAAACCACGACTTGACGGGTATGACCCGGTGCCTGTTCTCTGTCACAAAGCTAAGGACTTCCCATACTGTAGTATGCTACTTTGAATCTTGACCATGAAATCCCATGATTGAAAAACTTCACTTTAGATATGTCAGTTTCCCTTGCAAGTCGTTCTGTCAGCTCTAAACAAAGTGTTTCAAGAAAATGGTGATGGGCAGCTGCTCATCATCTTCCTGAAGATCTTCCTATAGGTTTGCATAGGTATATATTTCTCTTACTCCTGTTTAGTATGCATGCTCAACTGCTGGTGTTGACCAAACAGGGACAAAGGGACCCAGCATCATCGCAGACTAATGAAATCCTATCTTCCCTTGACATCTGGAAGGCTGATAGGCATGATACCCTTTCAGTGCTAGAAATATACAGAGAGTGTGATCAGACTGTGAGAAAGGATCACACTTCATCACACCAGAAAAGGTTACTGTGCCTGTAGTAATCTCTCTTAAAGCAACATTTCTATCAATTCAAGAATCACCACAGCCTGGCCTAAAAAACAGTAGCCCTACCACTGGACCACAAAGAACCAGTTTATTCATGGATCATTTTGGTGGGACTTGAGTGCTACTGTCAGTATATCATGCGATTGCCAACAATTCTTCACACTGTACCATGCCACAAGTGGTCCAAAATGTGAGCTATTTCCCTGCCTGATCACACTCAGGAGAGGTGTAAAATAGAAGGTCAACACAGTGAACATTTGACACCTATTTTGTGTGAGCTGTGTTCATTAGGAAAGAACTAATGGGATCCTTTATGCTGAAAAATTGTCCTTTACTGCATACTATATTAGATATAGAAGTCCTATAAAATATCTTTATTAGGCTGAATAAATAATGTTTAAAATAATTCCAATAGAATGAGGTGATTTCTGGAGTGATCAAAGGTACCTTAGTTACAAAAACAAGCTACAGTCTAGTGTTGTGATGGCGAACCTTGGCACTCCAGATGTTCTTGGACTTCAATTCCCAGAAGCCCAAGTCCCTGTGAATCCACACAAAGGGGTTTACTGCGATTCATCCAGCCTGCACCACCCTCATTGCTCCCAGAAGTGGAAGTAAAACACCATCACAGGCCTAGGTTCGCTTAATAAATGTGCAGTCTCCAAATCAGATAGATTTCTTCTTGCAATGAGTCTTGGGAAGTTAAAAATGTTGCTCAATTCAAGAAAATTATTTTTCATCCTTAGTCCAAGAGCAGAATACTCATTGATACCATTTATTGGGAACAAACAAGAGAAGAAGGTCATCAGACTAATACTTATTGCTTGAGCACTTAGGAGGATCAATTGGGTGCCACTGGAATAACGGAGATGAACTAGGTCGATCTAAGTATGATTTGGCAATAGAGGGACCAAGTGAAGTAGAAGACTGTTCCTGTATCTGTATGAGTGATGTGGCGAAGGAAATTTTCATTCCCTCATCATTGTTACTAGCATGTAGAAAATCAATGAAAACCTATTTGTTCCAACAGGCCTTCCCCTAAATGTTGTTGACTGCTATGTTGGCTTGTAACATTATTACCTTATTATTGAATATTTTCCTGATACATGAGATAAGTTGAGGTTGGATAGCTGTTCCATTATGTTTGACTATTATTTAATTTTGATGTTTTATCCTGTTGGATAATTGTTGTAGGCTGCCCAGAATGGTCTTGTTCCTAGATGGGTGTGTAAATGAATGAATGAATCAATCAATCAAAGACAAAGAAACCCTTTCTTCTTTTTCATCTGAGCACTTCCTCTGACAAGTCAATTTTTTAATGTTCTCATTACAATGAGCATCCAGTTTGTTAACATCTTCTCTGCCATCAAAAAATATTGAGCAGAATCCTGGTGGCAACGGGTGCCAGGACCACTCCCCCACTGGCGCCCTGGGCTCCACCCCTGGCTGGGCCTCAAAAGGCCACTGCGGCAGCGGGTAGTAGGACTTCACCTCTGCTGGGGCAGAGAAGCCACTGCAGTATTGTGGCGTGGCATTGTTTGTATTGAATACTGTATATTGTTTGTATTGAATACTGTATAATTATTGTGTATTGAGTATTTTGTATATTTGTATTGTTTTATTTGTATAGAGTCAGGCTTCCTGATTGGGCAGCATACAAATGGGTAAATTAAAGTAAATTAAATTAATTGTTCTTGTAATACAGTGAGCAGTTGTGCAAGCAGAAATGCATTTGTGGAGTTTGTTCAAAGAAGTATCCAGTAATTTCTTGTGCAAGCAAACACTTTCTTGCTGTTAACGGGTGCCCTCCACCAAAGGACAACAGGATCCTGGCTATTCAAAGTAAAGGGGCACTCTTCATATGCTAAGGTCCTTCTGTGCCTTACATCCTTGTGAGAAAACCAGATTAGACCCTATGGGGATGGGAAATGTTTCTTTTTAAGACCACACCTCCCTAAATAAGCAACTAGGATGACCATTAGCCCTGAGGATCCAGCTGCTTGGAGAGCAGCTGGCCAAGATGTATGGAAAATCCTGGGAGTTGTAGTCCACAAAATTATCTGTCCCTGTGTCTCATCTACAAACATCACGCTAAGATGGAAAGAAGGAAAGCTAATGGGATAGCATTCCAGTGGTAGAGAAATAAGTCATCCACTCCTCTTTTTGCTTCCACACCTTAAACCTGACCTTGAAAGAAGCACCCCTTAAGGTAAAAGTTGATAGTTCAGGAGATTATTTGTGGCCCAGACATGTTTGACAGCAATAATTTATAGGCTTTCATATTTTTATGTTCCTGTGAGAAAGCTCATTTTGCTAAGGGGGACACTAACCATTTTACCTGTCAACTAAAATCAAGACTAGAGTGAGTGCATGTCAGAAGGATAATTAGGTTAAAAACAGTAGGTTACTCTAAAAGGTGCAGGTACATAATACGTTTACACATACTTTCACAGCACTGCATCATTCAGTCATTGGCCATGGAAATAAACTCACTTGCAGAACAAGACATATTTATGAGCCTGCCCCATTAAATAAAGGTTGTTCTATATTCCAGGAGAAAGGTATATATTTTCTGATATTACATAAACTATGCAAATTGTCATCAAGAGTGCATGCAGCCTACAAGGAGAGCCATATTTAGACATGGCTTTTTGATCCTCGGGCTAGTCATGGAGATACTTAGATATTTATTTAAAGTGTCAATAAGAAAGAAAAATAAAAGGTTTGGAAAAAATTGCTTTGAGGTTGGTGAGGGTGCTGACAGAAGTTAAGCACAACAGTAAGGTAATGAATTGCCACACATGTCTTGACTATCTCATTCCTTCATGAGCTAAAATACTTCATGGTTAAGAAATACTTTTTCTTCTCTCATGCTTAAAGGAACTGATGAGAACAAGTTAAATCTGGATCCTTCTGTATGAAATATGTGCATTCCACATTCCCTCCTTTGTGCCCCTAATAAAAATGCATCTTTATTTGTTTATACAAGAGAACTTGAAAGTCGTTGTTTTGTTTTCTACCCCACTTCTTGTCCTATGGGAACATACCCTACCCATCTTTATTGGGTGGCAAGATTGTGGACAATGAACATAGTAATTTGCATTGTGAAATCTGACTACAATCATGAACTTGCTCTAAGCCCTCTCTGATATTGGTGTCAAGCCCGGAAGCCTCTGCAATTTGTATTTCTTCCTCCTCCTTGCTATCCTAAGAATAATAGGAGCTGATATCTCCTTCTTGTAATTTGAATTTAGAATACTCCAACTAGTTCTTCAAGGAAAGATCTCTGGGATGAGAGGCCCTGGACATAGATGGAGTTCATGTCTGAAGAACCTGAGCGACTGGCATGGCATGTCCTTGGAAGAACTGTTCTGAGAAGTTAAGAACAGGAAGACTATCACCATGATGATAGCCAATACAGTGGTACCTTATACAATGATTTTAATCCGTTCCATGGGTCTCGTTGTTGTACGAAACAATTGCTATACGATACATGCATCGTATAGCGATTTTCCCTATGGGATGCATCGTACAATGATTTTTTTTTGCTAAGTGGTTTTTCCCATTAAAATATTGTATGATTTTTTTCCATAGGGAAAATTGTTATGTGGGACACCATTTCCCTCCAAAAACCTAATTGTTATGTGATTTTGTTGCTATATGGGGCAATTGTTGTATGAGATTCCACTGTATCTGGAACGGATATGGCACCTGAAGAAGAAGTAATTTGAACTCATTAGATCACCCTTTAGAGTAGGGGTGCCCAAACTTTTTGTGCCATTGGCCTGACCACACCCCTGGAACAGCTGAGCAGGCCTGACCATGCCCCCAGAGGTGGGCATGTTTGCACATGCACATGCACAACCATTTCTGAGTATGGCACCAACGTGTTTGTGCATGCACATCCCCATCCACTTCTGGGAGTGACATGGGCACATTTGCACATGTGCATCCCCATCCACTTCCGGGAGTGGTGCGGGTGCATTTTTACATGTGCAAGCGCATACGCAACTACTTCCAGGTGCAGCACAGGCATGCATGCAGATTGGCAGGCACATCCCCATCCATTTCCAGGAGCGGTGAGGATGGCATGAATTGGCACCGTGAGCTGATCCAGCCCACAGGCCATAGTTTGGGCACCCCTGCTTTAGAGCAATAAACAGCAAACCTTGTTTTCATTTCTATGTGGAAGCCCATCAAATAAATTGTCAAAGACTGTTGTGAAGTCACTACTTAATCTTCAAGCTAATCGTGTCCAACTGTGTCAATGCTTCCTCAGAGGGCTTAGTTCTGAAGATTTGCAGGTCTCTCTCAGGATAAGTACCCTCCAGCATGGAAGCTCAGTTGATCTCATATGAAGGGCAGTCAAATTTGGATGATAGTTTTAGACTGAGGATCATCAGCTCTTCTGCATTCACTATTTGCTAAGTTGGGTGAACATTGGAAGGCAACTTGCCTGAGACCCTTCAAACCTGGTACCAGATCTACTGCAGCCAAATACTCATATCCACTACTTTTGTTTTAATAAGAAGCTGTTTGCTAATTTCTGCATCTTAAGACATATTTTTCAGTATATGTGTAGTGTATATATAGAAATTGGGATAATAGAAAAGAGATTCAAGCTACAATCTTTGCTTAACCTTACACATCCCTTGGAAATATCAGAAGGATGTTGCTAGGTTTGAGGTAACAACTGAAGGGTACTGCAGACATTACTAATCCACATCCATCTGTGCAAAATGCATCTGCCTTTGATGTGGCAAAAAATGGGAACTGAAAGACATTTATACTTTCTTCCTTCAAGGCTTGGCAACTGTTAAATTCTATGCTGAAAAACAGATTTATTTCCTCTTGAGTTATCAATGGAAAGGAGCTGCCTGGGAATGTAGACTTACAGAAACATCTTACCTACAAACATTAATTCAACCACCATGGTAGCAAGCTAGGGCTAGTTAGAGATTTGTGCTCATTTTCTTTTCCCTCCAAGCTAATTGCATGACAACAGACACCCATTTAAGACTCTAAAAAGCAAATTTAAGTATTCAACTTGCACCCCTGGCAATTATTTCCAGCCACAAATGTTAGATCAATGTGAAAAAAGCTATGGGTTGCCTCGTCTGACCATTTGGACTACTACTTGGGCTATGACTTTGGGAACCTGGTAAGAGGAACTTTGTAGTTCCTGGTTCTTCTGCTTCACCCTTTCCTTGGTCTGAGACTTCACTAGCCAGCAACTTCACTTGCTTCACCTGACATGCTCAGTAAAATAGGACAAAAGACCTTCAGTTAGCGGACCATACATGGCAAAGGAGGAATGGGCTTTGTTGCCCTTTCTGGTATCAAACAGGAGTGAATATCTAGCCTCCTTATTTTTGACAACCAGACATATCTGGTTCAACAAAAAGCATCATTCGAAACATTTCTATCATTTTTATGAAGATAGATCCAGAAGGGATTGTATAGCTTAAGGAGGGACAGGACAGGACATCTTTGCCAATGGGAAACAATGACCTAGTCAAAAGTTGCAAATGTTTTAAGGCAAGTGGTAGTGATTAACTTATCATAAAGCCAATGATACAGTTTTAAGGTTTCCCTTGCTTGAAAGCCAGTCGTATCCGACTCTAGGGTTCAGTGCTCATCTCTGTTTCAAAGCCAAACAGCCAGCGCTGTCTGCTTCTGCAGATACTTCCATGATCATGTGGCAGGCATGACTAGACACCTGAGCACACAGAACGCTGTTACCGTTCCACTGAAGTGGTCCCTATTACATAAGAGGAAAATATATTTTCCTAAATGGACAAGCCTAATCTCATCATGCCAGTGAAATTCACCAAAATCCCAATTTCAGCATGACTTTGGAGCTTCTGCTAGGAACAATTGGGGGTGGGGTGGGGGACACCAATTTTTTTATAAATGGCATTCTCTCTCTCTGTTTCCTAAAATATCCCTAATCAGATTTTCCCTGTTTGAGCATGGCTTGAAGAGAATTTGCAGCTAAACAGGATATTTATTGATTGATGATATCCAGACCGTCCAGCGGTTTCCCTTCTGAATTTGTCAGCTTACAATAAGTGTCTCCTATTCTTCCTTCTTTGCTCCCTTATTCCATGCTTTACACAAGCCTTGGGCATATAGTGTGCCATAACCTTCCATTTCTTCTATTCAGCTCTACCTTTACTTTCCCAGATAGGTTGCTGATGAATGAATATCCAGGGTCCTTTGCTGAGGACTACTAATTACTACAAAGTGTGGTCTCTTTTATATTACCATTTATCCTTATAGTAGCCTGCTCAAAGGCTGGGGTAAGTATTTTTGGACCCTGAGGTACAGGAACATATTTAGGAGCCTGACGTGCAGCCCAGATCATTTATTTAATGGAGGAGAAGGGGAATAATGAACAATGTAATGTATTTTAAGTATTGATTGTGATTATGGTAGCACACATTATATAACAAGGAAACATAAAATATACCTAGAGCTTGGACCATTTATAGGAAAGGGTTAACATGTTTCTCTGACCCATGGATTCTTACTTGATCAACAGGGCCTCCCAGCTGGAGTGTTTCGCAGACTTTGACTGAGTCTCACCACAAGAAACTAGGAATATTCCTACGCTCATGTATGTATGTATGTATGTATGTATGTATGTATGTATGTATGTATGTATGGCCAAAATTAAATCCTGATCAATAAATGTTTCCGGTAGTAATCGGCAGACCAGAAAATTAGCTGGATGCATTATGGGTGATAAATAAATACAATGCCAAGAAACCAGCACTTCAGGTTGCCAATCACCTTAAAATTCAAATAATTGATGCTATTTTAATTGTTGTGGCTCCATCCTACAGAATCCTGGGGGAGGGCAGGTTGGTTCATTTTCCCCCTTTCTTTACTCTTCTTTTTAAGTTTGATGAGTTACTGAGGTTAGGGAGTTGGTCAGTTTCTCTTCATAGAATTCTAAGAATCTTACCAATCTGAAAATCCCAAATAGAGAAATGATACCTAAGTTGCCATTAAAGCAGCACTTAGAGTGGTATCAGACTGCAGCATAGATGCACTCTGAAGCAATCACTAGTAGGTGGCAACATTATTCTTAGCAAGAGAAGTAAAGTGATGTGCATTCAGGGAAGGAATATTTCTGGCTGTGTCGCAGCCTTTCTTAAACTCTGGGCAAATAGATCCTGAGGTACCTTTGATGTAGGCAGATTGATTGCACACGAGCTGGCAGATGGGCTAAACACTACTTTATTGTAACATGGTCAATCTGTACATGAGGCAATGGCAGAGCCTTGCCTCCTTATATATGGCACATAATACATTTGAATCTTGCCCGAAGGTGCCTATTGGTTACAGTATTGCAACGTCCTTCTGATGTAATGCATACCTGACATAGTTTCACCTGTGGCAGGAAGGTTTCCCGCATTAGTTACTCTTTGGGTGAATTGGAGCCACATGAGCTCCATCAGCTGTGCTAATGGCGAGCAGCTGAAGTGCATGTATAAACAACATCCCTCCCCCCTAGGATGGGACAAAGTCCCTCAACCATTGTGAGGAGGATGGGAGACCTCTGGAACAACTCAAAACCCTGCTGCTCACTGGGACGAGTGGGGGAAAACTCATAAAAACTCCCCCCATCCTGTAACAAAAAATCAAACTGGGGTTGTTCATCTCCGGGTTGGGTGACGGTCTCCTGTGGGTTTATGTCGCCTGTTACGCTGAGTCCTGTATTCCCCCCTTGGGTTACGTGGGTGGGGGGCAACCCTAATGCTGACTCATCAAAATACCCACTTTCCCCCGTGGCTTCCGTGGCTTCTCCTAAGCTGATCGGTGTGCCTCCGCCACAACAACCCCGACTCTGTCTTTACATGGTACGATATGGGCCCGGTTTGTTCCACCACTTTCCTGGGCACCCATGCTGGCCCTGAGCTCACATAATTTGTGCAGTAGACTAGATCGCCTGCCCCAAACACTTTCCTCTGATCTACCACCACATTCGTACCTCTATCCTCCACCCTGGAAGGATCCAAGTGGTCAAACAATGTTGTGGTTCTTCTTCGCATCAGAATCTCCATGGGGGATTGCCCCAATGCAAGCAGAGTAACCCTATAGCACAGGAGGAATTTGCAGAGCTGTAGCTCCAGATCCCCCGGATCCATCCTCCATAGCGCCTCCTTTGTGAACACCCTCCTCAGATTTTTGACTGTGGCTGCGGAGGATGTGTTTCGCACTGGAATTACCTCCAGCCATTTTCAGAATGCATCAACCACCAACAAGAGCATTATACACCGGACAGGCCCCACAAACTCCATGTGGACCCTTGACCATGGTCCGCAGGCTGTGTCCCACTCCCTGGGGGGTAACCTGTGCTCCTTGGGCTGTGAGTATTAACAACTCTCACATGCATCCACCAACTGCTCTATGTCCTTATCTATGTTGGTCCACCAGAAATAGCTCCTTGCCAGAGCTTTTGACTTCATGATCCCTGGGTGACTCGTGTGGAGCAAACAGAGCACCTTGGCTTGAAAAACCTCGGGAATTACTACCCTTTGGCCTCAGAGGAGGCATCCTCTCTCAAACGAAAGCTCGAAATGTTTCCTGAAAAACAATGCAAGTTCCTCAGATGGGGATGTTGCAGGCCAACCCTTCTTTAGCCATGCCAATGCCTGGGACAAAACCTTGTCTTTGGCGGTTGTCTTGGCGATATCTGAAGGCACGATTGGGGGGGGGCGAGTCGAGAGACTCGATGAGCAGCACCTGGTGATCTTGCTAAACCTCGCACTCGGGTTCCCCCAGCTCCGGCAGGGGAGACCTGGAAAGCACATCAGTGTGAGCGATGTCTTTCCCTGGGCAGTGTACCAGCGTGAACTGGTATGTGTTTAAGAAAATTGCCCACTGTAACATTCATGGGGACAGGATCTGGGGAGTGGGCTTGTTCATGACAAAGATTCCCAGGAGGGGTTTGTGGTCTGTGACAATGGTGAACTCCCTCCCATACAAGAAATCATGGAATTTCTTAGTCCCTGCGATGATTGCAAGGGCTCCCCTATCCATCTGTGCATAATTGTGCTCTGCTTTCGAGAGGGATCTTGAGTAGAATGCAATCTGTGCCTCCCTCCCATTCTTGAACACATGGCAAAGGACAGCCCCGACCCGCACCGGTGAGGCATCACACACAAGTACTATGGGCTTCATGGGGTCAAAATGAGTTAATATCGCCTCGGAAGAGAGGAGCCGCTTTAACTAATTGAACACCCACTCCTGACCCTCCCCCCACCGCCAGACTGCATTCTTCTTCAGTGGGTGGTGCAGTGGCTCTGCTATGGATGCCTTCCATGGGAGGAAGGAGTGGTAGAAATTCAGGAGCCCTAAGAACGACTGCAGCTCTGGTTTAGCGGCTGGTCTGGGGGTGTTCTGTACTGCTGCAACCTTGGATTTCGATGGTTTTACCCCATCGGGGGTGATTAGAAACCCCAGAAACTCAACCTCATATGCATAGTACTCACATTTGTCCCTTCTCAGGTATAGCCCAGCCCTCTCAGACATGGGTAGTACCTGGTCTAACCTCTGGGCTAGCTCTGACTCATCCCCAGCTGTTATCAATATGTCATCAAAGTATGACAAGACCGCGGGGAGACCGTTAAGGAGGCGTTCTACAAGCGCCTGAAATATCCCAGGGGCTGAGTTCACACCAAACTGAAGGCGTGTCACCTTAAATGCACCCTTGTGTGTAACTATCGTCTGGCCAGCTGTGGCTGCAGGTGTAACCGTTAACAGTTGGAAAGCCTGTGCTAAGTCCAACTTCACAAAGCATTTAGCCCTGTGTAACTTGCCCAGCAAGCGGCTTTCTACTGGCATCGGGTAGGCATTGGGGCAAATTGCCTTATTGATAGTACACTTGTAATCAGCACAAATTCTAACCTCCCCATTAGATTTCATGGCAGTCACAATCAGTGTTTCCCAATCTGCAGAGTCCACCAGAACCAAATCCCCTGACCCACCAGTTTGTCCACTTCTGCTTCTATCTTGTCCTTTAGTGCAAAAGGCACTCTTCGTGGCTTGAGCCATATGGGGTGAACGGAAGGGTCACCATTAGAAGCTCTGTGGGTAAGAGTACCAGGCCACAAGGATGGTCTAACAGTAGTCAAATACTATCGGCCTCCGACCCAAACTCTTGAGGGAGACTGGCAGTTGGAGAATGTTGTAAAGGAGGCATCCAAGAAGGGAAGCCTGGTTATAATGGGGGACTTCAATTACCCTCACATAGACTGGGTGAACTGTTGTTCAGCACATGATAAAGAGATAAAGTTCCTAGATATGCTAAATGATTGTTCCCTGGGACAGATGGTTGAAGACCCAACTAGAGGTACAAGAATCCTTGACTTGATCCTTAGTAATACTCAGGATCTGATGCAAGACGTTAATGTGACTGATCCAATAGGGAACAGTGACCACAACTCAATTATGTTTAACTTGATCATAGACCACAAGTCACTGATAAAATCTAACACAGAGACCTTAAATTTTCAAAAAGGAAATTTCCCAAAGATGAGGAAACTAGTAAAAAAGAAGCTGAAAGGGAAAATTGAGAGAGTCCAAACACTCCAAGAGGCATGGAGGCTGTTTACAAAAACAATAACAGAGGCCCAATTGGAATGCATACCCAAAAGGAAAAAGGGCACTGCCAGGTCCAAGAGGACTCCAATGTGGCTTACAGGAGCTGTTCGGGAAGTGATCAAGAGCAAGAAAAGCTCATTTAGAAGATGGAAGGCTTGTCCGAATGAGGACAGCAGGCAGAAACATAAATTCTGGCAGAACAAATGCAAGGCAACAATCAGGAAAGCAAAGCAAGACTTTGAGGAGTGTATAGCTAAAAATACTCAGAGAAATAACAAAGACTTCTTTAAGTACATTAGAGGTAAGAACCTAGCTAGGAAGGTCATTGGGCCATTAGATGACAATGGAAGGCAAGGGGTTATTAAAGAGGAAACAGAGATTGCAGAGAGACTCAATGAATTCTTTGCTTCAGTATTCACATGCCCAAAACAGAGCCTATCTTCGTAGGGAGGGAAACAGAAGAATTAAGCCAGATAGAAATAACCAGGGAGGAGGTCCTTGCATGTCTTGTTAAACTAAATACTAACAAATCACCGGAACCAGATGGCATCCATCCACGAGTTCTCAGGGAACTTAAAGATGAAATTGCTGATCTCCTAGCCAAAATCAGGCTTTGTGCCTGATGACTGGAAGGTAGCGAATGTAACACCAATTTTCAAAAAAGGATCCAGGGGTGATCCAGGAAATTACCGACCTGTCAGTTTGACATGTGTCCCAGGTAAAGTTATGGAAACCATCCTAAAAGATAGAATTAATAGGCACATAGAAGAGAAGGCGCTGCTAAAGGAGAGCCAACATGGCTTTTACAAGGGCAAATCATGCCTCACTAATCTGTTGGAATTTTTTGAGAGTGTCAACAAGCATGTGGATTAGGGGGATCCCGTTGACATTGTTTATCTGGACTTTCAGAAGGCTTTTGACAAGGTCCCACACCAAAGGCTCTTGAATAAACTTACCAGTCATGGAATAAAGGGACAGGTCTTGTTCTGGATCAGCAACTGGCTAAGGGACAGGAAACAGAGGGTAGCACTAAATGGACACTTCTCCAAATGGAGGGAAGTAAAGAGTGGGGTCCCCCAAGGTTCAGTACTGGGACCCCTGCTTTTCAACCTCTTCATAAATGATCTAGAGGTAGGAGTAAAAAGCAAGGTAGCCAAATTTGCTGACGACACTAAATTATACAGGGTAGTGAAAACTGTGAGAGATTGTGAGGAGCTCCAGAGGGATCTCTTGACACTGGGGGAGTGGGCAAAACAGTGGCAAATGAGCTTCAACATTAGTAAGTGCAGAGTGATGCATGTTGGGGCAAAGAACCCCAATTACATTTATAAACTGATGGGGTCTGAACTCTCTGCGACAAACCAGGAAAGGGACCTTGGTGTCCTGGTGGACAACTCAATGAAGGTGTCAACCCAGTGTGCCTCAGCAGTGAAAAAAGCAAACTCAATGCTAGGGATCATTAGGAAGGGTATAGAAAATAAGTCAGCAAGTGTCATTTTGCCTCTTTATAAATCTATGGTGAGGCCCCATCTGGAATACTGTGTACAGTTCTGGTCGCCATACCTCCAGAAGGATATTATGGAGGTGGAAAAAGTGCAGAGGAGGGCAACCAGAATGATTAGGGGACTGGAACACCTTCCTTACCATCTGACACTGCAACGGTTGGGCCTCTTCACTCTTGAACGACGACGTCTAAGAGGTGACCTGATTGAAGTTTATAAAATCATGCATGGTGTGGACAAAGTAGTTAAGGAAAAACTGTTTTCCCTATCGCATAACACTAGAACTAGGGGACACTCCATGAAACTTTTGGGTACTAGTTCTCAAACAAATAAGAGAAAGTACTTTTTCACCCAGAGGATTACTGGTCTATGGAACTCCCTGCCAGAAGAAGTGGTGACAGCTGTCAGTCTTGACAGCTTTAAGAAAGGATTAGACAAGTTCATGGAGGACAAATGTATCAATGGCTATAATTATGGATACTTAAGGACAACCTCCGGGTTGGAGAGATAGGCAGGATATCTCTCAATGCCATTTCCAGGGAATCCTAAGCAGGTGAAGGCATCTGCTTGGGAATACCCTGAAGGAAATGGTGAGCCACTGTGTGAGACAGAATGCTGGACTGGATGGGCTGTGGCCTGTTCCAGCAAGGCTGTTCTTATGTTCTTATGTTCTTAATATCAAAGTCCACTGGAGGCCCCCTATACCTCCCAAGTCCTTTCTCAAAAACGGCGGGATGTGCATCGCACACATCCTGAATGGGGTCAGCCCGGATGGCATTGATGCCAGTCAATGCAATGTCCAGCGGTTCAAACCACTGAGTCCCCAGAAGACAACTGGACCCCCCTTATGAACTACCAGGGGCAGCTTCTTCATGAAGTTTTTGAAATGGATGGTGAAATCTCCCACCCCCAGGATTGGAATGTAGTTACCTTGAACGTCCTGCAAGTTCGTCCTGAGGGCTCTCAGTTTGGGGCAGTCCCTAGGGGGTATTTGCAGGAACTCCATCTGCGAGACTATGGAATAGGTGGTCCCTGAATCCACCTCCATCTTTACCTGGACCCCCTGCAACAGTACCTTCACAAAAAAGGGTGTGTCGGTCTGACACACGTCTCACTACGGTGTCCCCCGTGTGCAACTTTCCCGATGGCCTCATCCTTTTGACTGTGGTGGCTGGTCCGGTCAGGGTCTCGACTTCTGTGTTCTCTGCACACCTTCGCTATGTGTACTAAATGTCCGCAGCTGTGTCACTCTGCCTTCTTGAAGGGGCATTTCTTCCAGTCATGTGAGCCCCCGCACCCCTCACAGCGCCAGCTTGCTTCGGTGGTGTCTCTCCTTTCGGATGGCCTTTTTCTCACTTTCTGGTTCGCTCTCGCTCTCACCGGAGCCCGAAGAGGACGTGGCTGCGGCTGCCGCAGCTCTCAACTCTCATGCACGTGGTGATGAACATCTGTGGGCTTGCACCGCAGAGCTTCCCGGGGCTGTGGACCTCATCCTGCATGCCCACACTCCATCCTTTACCGCTGCAGCAGCTAGTGCAGCCCGCAAGACCTGCTCGAATGTGATGTCCTTGTCTCGGGCTAGCAACTTCCTCTGAGCCTCTTCATCCTGCAGGCCGAGTAGGAGGCGGTCTCGCAAGGCCTCGGCCAGGAAATCTCCCCACTGACACGGAACGGCTGCCAGCCTCAGTGTGGCTACGTATTCCACCACAGTTTCTCCAGGCCGCTGGTCTCGCCGGTTGAACACCAACCTTGCTGGGAACACGGATACCTTTGGGCGGAAATGTGCCCACAGGGCAACGAGGATTTCAGTCAGTGGTACCGTCTTGAGTACTCTCGGCATCACGAGGTTCCTTGCCAGTTCCAGGATTGGCAACCTGCACTGAGCCAGTAGGCAGGCTTGCCTTTGTGCTTCGCCCTTGATCTTCTCCATGTCCATCACGTACAGAAACTGTTCCTCGTAGAGGTCCCATGACTCCAGCTGGGAGGTGTCAAACAGAGAGAGAGTGACCCTGTGGGACGCCATTATCCTACCTTTGTCGCCAATTTGATGTAGGGAGCTTGATTGCACACGAGCCGGCAGATGGGCTAAACACTACTTTATTGTAACATGGTCAATCTGTACATGAGGCAATGGTGGAGCCTTGCCTCCTTATATATGGCACATAATACATTTTACTCTCGCCTGAAGGCGCCTGTTGGTTACAGTATTGTGACGTCCTTCTGACGTAATGCATACCTGACATAGTTTCACCTGTGGCGGGAAGGTTTCCCGCGTTAGTTTCTCATTGGGTGAATTGGAGCCACATGAGCTCCATCAGCTGCGCTAATGGCGAGCAGCTGAACTGCATGTATACAAAACAGTACCCTTTCCAGGTAGTGTAGAACAGCTCCCTGAGACAGTAAATGCCTTGGCATGGATCAGGCAACACCTAAAGCCAAGAAAATCTGTGCTTCTTTATAGCAAACACATCCTTTGCCAGAACTTGAATCTCCCCACCCTTCTACTGAGGAAATACAAAGTATGTCCAATGTGACCATTATGCAAGCGCGGCGCCAAAATGGCCGCCGCGCCCTTTGCGCCCCCCCCCACAGGACAGAGAATCCGGGTAGTTAGGGGCGTGGCCAGCTCCCTTATAAAAGGGGTGGCCACGAGGCAGCCGAGCTGCCATTTTACCTCAGCGACGGAGCGGAGAAGTTTTTTCCCTGTGTCTCCGTCGCTCGTTAGCTTACCGGGAAGCCTTTTGGTAGCGATTCTGCCTTGCCGGCTTCCCTTTTCTGCTTCGGTGGAGATGCCTTCGAAGAAGAAGGCAGCTTCGAGTTCAGCTCGCGCTGTTAGGAGGCGCAACCCAGGTCGGAGGACCGCGGTGCCGCCTCCTCAGCAGCCACCTTTGCCAGCCCCGGCCGGGGCCAGCGGAATGGGGTCTATTGCCCCTTGGCCCGGAGTGGGCGATCAGAGTGCGGGCGCGGAAGGGGTTCCGGCCCGCGGCCCACGAGCGGTGGACACCGCTCCTGCTCCTGCCCACTCTGTCGGGCCTACTCCTCTTGGGCCGCAGCCTCTCCCTGGGCCCTCTAGCCTTGGGGGGTGGTCCGGCCCCCTGCCTTGGCAAGTTTCTCCACCAACCCTGCCGGGCTTCGGTGTTGGCCAATGGCCATATGTGGGTCCCGGGGTACAGGGACCTGTACCCATGCCTGGACCAGGCGGGCCGGCCGGCCCTTTGCCCATGGTCAACGTGGACACCTTGCTGGCCCGCATTGCGGCCCTGGAGGCGTCGTTGGCTCGGGCCAGTCAGGCGGGCGCCCCCTTCGGGGTTCCTTTTGAGGCGCTGTCGGCAGGAGGACAACAGCCGGCGGGGAGGGTCGAGCTGCTGCAGGCGCGTGGCGCGGTTTCGGCCACTGCCTCGCAGCTCCCCAGCCAGCAACCAGGTGCGGGTCAAGCCCCGGTGATGAGCTCTACGTCGGTCGTGAGCTCCGACGCCCCCAGTGGGCCGGAACCCCCGGTGGGGGCGGCCCGCAGGGGTGCAGCATGTGAGTATACGGTGCAAGCGAGTACATCCACACACATTCCCAATCTAGGGGGGGCCTTTCAATGGCCTTGGCCTCGCGCGGGTGGTGCGGGGACCACGCTGTCGGCGACCCACCCGGCGACGACGACTGCCACCTTGGGCACTGGGGTGGGCATTGGTCCTTACACTGCAGGGAATGTTCTGGGGGTGGCTGGGTTAGCTCAGGCCCCTTTTACCAGGCCGCCTGTCCCCTTTTCGGCTTTGCCGACGGCAGGGTATTCCTTGCCATTGGGTGATCACCTGGCACAGGCTACTAGGGAAAAGATATGGCGAGGGGAGTACGTAGATATCTTCTCACTCCTCAACAGAGAGCCCACCAAGGAGGAAAGGGAGGGTCAGGATGAGAAGGACAAGGAGCAGGCACGCCGCCGTAAGCCGCCGCGTACCTGGGCCAACTGGCTCCCCGCTTATTTGATATACATGGCGGTATATTTGAGGGCGCGGCCGGATTTAGCTATTCCCATGGTCCAATATTTGGACAACATATATAGGGCAATGGTCGATTTCCCGGGCCCTTCATGGCTAGCATATGATGAGGAATTCCGTATGAGGATTCCCCTCCACCCCGAGATGAGATGGGATGAGCCATGCCAGAGGCTGTGGCTTTTGTATATGACACCCACACGCCCTGCCCCGGGGGATAGATACCATTGCGGACATGCGGTCCAGCGAGCGGCTCCAGCGCAGGTTACCCGCCAGGCGGCGGGGCAGGGGGTTCCAGCCCGCCTGCTGTGCTGGACTTTCTCGTCAAATGGTTCCTGCAATCGAAAGAACTGCAGGTATAAGCATGAGTGTCCCACATGTTCGGGCCCCCACGCAGCCTCTGCCTGTCCCAGACCTGGGGGGGCACGAGGCAGAGGGAGGGGTGGACAGTGGGCTGGCAAGACTGCCTCGGATGGAGCTGGTTCTCCAAAAGGCCCCCTCCCCAATTAATGTGGACATGCTGGAGCGCTGGCTCGCATCGTACCCGAAGGGGGAGGACGGGGAGTATCTCCTTCAAGGTTTTAAGCAGGGATTTCGTATCCCTTTTATGGGTGATAGGTCCCCTCAGGATGCTCCCAACCTTTTATCCCTCAGAGGAAGGGAGGAGGTGGCTGCGGCCAGTATTAAAAAGGAGTTAGACGCGGGCAGGGTCGCTGGACCTTTCCCCGCACCCCCGTTTCCCAATCTTAAGGTCTCGCCACTGGGTTTGGTCCCCAAAAAGTCCCTAGGTGACTTTCGCCTTATTCATCATTTGTCCTACCCAGCCGGCCGATCGGTCAATGATGCTATCCCTGATGACCTTTGTTCAGTCAGGTATGCATCGTTTGACCATGCGCTGCGCATGGTGCGCTCGTGTGGCCCGGGTGCCCTGCTGGCCAAGTGTGACATTAAGTCAGCTTTTCGCCTCTTGCCAGTGCACCCGGGCGACTTTGAGTTGCTGGGTTTTAAATTTAGGGGGGAATATTATTTTGATAAGGCCATGCCTTTTGGCTGCTCCATATCATGCTCGGCTTTCGAGCGTTTTAGTACCTTCCTAGAGTGGGCTTTCGTCCGCAGGTCAGGGTCCCGGTCTGTAGCCCATTACCTGGATGACTTTTTATTCGGGGGTGAACGGGGCTGGGACACGTGCGCACGTCTCCTCAACACATTTCAGACGCTAATGGAGGAACTTGGTGTCCCTTTAGCGCCCGAAAAGACCGAGGGCCCATCGACCAAGCTAGTATTCCTGGGGATTGAGATTGACACAGTAGTGCAGGCTTCTAGGTTGCCGGGTGATAAGGTGTCCAGGATAGTGGCCCTTATCTCGCTATTGCTGGCCAAGCGTAAGGCATCCCTGAGGGAACTGCAGGTGCTACATGGGCACCTTAATTTTGCTTGCAGGGTGGTCGCACCGGGCAGGGCTTTTGCCCGGCGCTTATGCGACGCCATGGCAGGGTTATCCAGGCCCCACCACAGAGTCAGGCTCACCCGGGGTATCAGGGCAGACATGTTCGTCTGGTTGCAATTCCTGAGGGAGTTTAATGGGGTCTCATTTTGGAGGTCTGACCTCCTGGCATCCCCCAATTTCCAGATCCAGTCTGATGCCTCAGGATCCCTGGGTTATAGGATGTACTTCAATGGGAAGTGGGCCTATGGTGGGTGGCCACCGGCATGGACAGGCACAGGTCCCCTGCGGGATCTCACATACCTGGAATTTTTTCCCATTCTGGGGGCTTTGATGCTATGGGGCGAACAGTGGGCTAATTCGGTGGTGCATTTCTGGTGTGACAATGCGGCTGTTGTACACATTGTCAATTCACAGACTTCCAAATCGCCCAGGGTCATGGATCTAGTGCGCCATTTTGTGCTGCGCTGCCTGCGCCTCAACGTCTTGTTCAGGGCCAGGCATGTCCCAGGGATTAATAATGATATTGCTGACACTTTGTCCCGCCTGCAGATCTCCCGGTTCCGCGCCTTGGCCCCGGATGCGGAGGAATTTCCCTCGCCACTCCCGGACGAGATGTGGACTATTGGCAAGGAGAGGTGAACCGGGCGATTGGCCTGTCACTAGCGCCACGCACGCGTAAGGCGTATCAACAAGCATTCAATTCGTACAGGGCATTTGCTACTCAATTTCTCTTGCCAGAGACCTGGCCTATCCCGGTGGACCATGTTCTGCGGTTCATGGTTCACCTGCATGCACAGGGCCTCGCACCTCGCACCATAGCATCCAAGCTCTCGGCGTTGGCTTTTATGGCCAAAGTGGGGGGTCATGTGGATACCACCTCTGACTTCCGGGTGAGACATGTTTTGGAGGGGTGGGTGCGCGAGCGCGGGCGTTGCCCGAACGACCGGCACCCTATTTCCCCAGGGGTTCTTACCCAGTTGGCCCGGGGCTGGCCAGGCCTCTGTTTTGATCATTATGAGGCAGCCCTTTTTCATGCAGCCACAACGGTGGCATTTTTTGGAGCGCTCCGCGTCAGCGAACTCGTGATGCTGTCTAAGGCGGATGCAAGTGGTAGGGCACTGGAACTCGAGGATGTCTATGTTGCCAAAGACTGGGCCCAGTTGAGGATACGCTCCTCTAAAACAGATCAGCATGGCGTAGGCAGTGGTGTAAGACTGCTACGGTGTTCTTTGGCAGACATCTGTCCGGTTGGTGCCCTACATGAATTCCTGGCACTGCGTGGCATGCACCACGGCCCGTTTTTCTGTCACCAAGATGGGTCTCCCCTTACTAAATTTCAGTTTTGGAAGGTGACAGCCAGAGCCCTCACCAGGGTGGGCCTACCAGGTGCCCGTTATGGCACACATTCGTTCCGTATTGGTGCAGCCTCTACAGCAGCTGCTTTTGGGTACTCTGGGGCTGACATACGCAGCATGGGGAGGTGGGGCTCGCAATGTTTTCAGTTTTATGTGCGCCCACTCCCGCCATGAGTACCAATCCAGTCACCTTACCGCCTTTTTTCTCAATTTTCTTACAGACCCTGGGTGTCGTATTACACCGGTGACAGTATGGCTGGTGGGCCACAGCTATGTGCACAGGGCAGCGCGTTACGCTGCGGCGACAGAGTGGGGACCCCGACTGGGACTGGGTGACCACGCCAGTCTCGCATGGCATGGTAAGCCTGGGATGTTATGGCGGGAGCTGCGGCCTTTCCTTTTTTCTGGCCTGGGTGCTGACCCGCCTGACATTCTAATCATCCACCTGGGGGGCAATGATTTGGGCCAGGTCACCGGCTTATCGCTCAAGCATGCGATTTGCGAGGAACTCGCCTACTTGCATTATGTCTGGCCTGCCACAACCCTGGTTTGGTCGGACATTGTTCCGCGCCATTCTTACAGAGGGGGCGTTAACCTCCTGGCCCTTGACCGCGCCAGGCGCGCGGTCAATAAGGCAGTGGTGCGGTTTCTTGCCACCAGGGCTTGGGGACGGGTTAGTCATCACCCCGATATTAGTCTACAAAATTATGACTTGTACGCAGGGGATGGGGTCCATCTGTCGCGAGGAGGTATGGACCTCCTGTTGGGTGATTGGCGAGCAGGCCTGTTGACCGAGCTGACGGTCTGGGGGGGGGCGTCAGGTCTTCTTTGAAGCCCCTCCGTGTGGCGGGTAGCACTGGTAAGGTAAACAGTATGACCCACAAGTATCCGGCAGGTTCGCAATTGAATGGACAACACTAGACAGGAATAAATTAGTTAAACGTTGTCCGGTCAACGACGAACCAGGCGATGGGGTGATGACGATTGCTAACCAGCATGCATCACCCCTGTGATTTCACGGATACGCGTCAGAGGGTGGGGTCATAAGTTAGTTATTGACTACGGTCAACAATTTGTTTGTTGTCAACAAACAAAATTGATACAAATTGATACATTGTAACCAATTGCCGTTGGCAATTTTGGGGTGGTACCTTACCAGTGTTACTTCGGCCTGCTGGCCTTAGGAATTATGATTGGTCGTTTTACCAATACAAATTTATAATTCGGACTAGGGCATTGAATCAATAAATGTGGCCCTATGCTGTTATCCACTTTCAATGTTGTCTGTGTCCGTTATTGGGGGGGTGCGCCTGCAATGCAAGCGCGGCGCCAAAATGGCCGCCGCGCCCTTTGCGGGCCCCCCCCACAGGACAGAGAATCCGGGTAGTTAGGGGCGTGGCCAGCTCCCTTATAAAAGGGGTGGCCACGAGGCAGCCGAGCTGCCATTTTACCTCAGCGACGGAGCGGAGAAGTTTTTTCCCCTCCACCCCCTCCCTAGTTAACAGTGTGATATTATGGTCGCTTCGGGGCCGGGTGGGAATTTTTGGTTGGGACCCATATTGGCTCCGGGTCCTGGCTTTTTTGCCCATCCCACACTGTTGCTATGGTTTGATATAGGGGTCTTTCTGTGTTCCTACTGTTGACTTTGGTCACATTGGCGGGTAGCACTGGTAAGGTAAACAGTATGACCCACAAGTATCCGGCAGGTTCGCAATTGAATGGACAACACTAGACAGGAATAAATTAGTTAAACGTTGTCCGGTCAACGACGAACCAGGCGATGGGGTGATGACGATTGCTAACCAGCATGCATCACCCCTGTGATTTCACGGATACGCGTCAGAGGGTGGGGTCATAAGTTAGTTATTGACTACGGTCAACAATTTGTTTGTTGTCAACAAACAAATTGATACAAATTGATACATTGTAACCAATTGCCGTTGGCAATTTTGGGGTGGTACCTTACCAGTGTTACTTCGGCCTGCTTGCCTTAGGAATTATGATTGGTCGTTTTACCAATACAAATTTATAATTCGGACTAGGGCATTGAATCAATAAATGTGGCCCTATGCTGTTATCCACTTTCAATGTTGTCTGTGTCCGTTATTGGGGGGGGGTGCGCCTGCAAAAAGGGCTGTTATACATTCAAGAATTGTAAACAACATTCATAAAGAAGTTATCAACATCCCCTGAGATCCATATGTTGAAATACTGTAATAAACTCTTATGCATCTATGTCTTCTTCCAAAAGGCAGAGACATAATAATGAATTGTCAGCTTTCCAGAAATCTCAAAGCGGCTCCCATGCTCTTCTCCATGCTTCAGTGGGGATAAAAGAGTAGTCTATGTGGCAGAGGGACCTACCTGTGATGGAGCCAAATCTGTAGGACATAATTTTATTAAAAGCAGAAAATAGAGGGAGCTTGAGGACAAAAACTACTACTTGTTTCTTCTTCTTTGGGGTAGAGCTCCCATATTTCCCAGGTAGCTCAGCTACCCGCTAGCTGGGGGAGTCTGAGAGTCTTTGTACTGCAAAACAAGTCATGTTTCCAAGTGCTGAGAACAGCTTGCCTATGTTATGTGCACTGCACACAAAAGTGATCACCAATTTCTCATGGGCAGCAACAGCTTAACGAGAAGTGCACATGATCCTTCGCAACATGACTGGGGCCCCAGTCTCATGGAGCTCACAGTCCAAAGATGGATAACTTGACTCCCCCCTTTCCACCCCCCCCCCCAAAAAAAAGGAAGAGGAAATAGGAGATGAATGTGGGAAAACTCAGGTCCACATGCTTAACATCTGTCCCACAGAGGCCTAGAGACAAAGGGAGTAAGCAAGAGCTTATTTGAAAACTTAGACTTCTCTAATTTTCTCATCCCCAGTGTTCCTTTCATTCTACCTCACTATATGGTTTTGTTTTCCTCCCCCCACAGGAAACAAAACTGCAATCTTCTGGGAGAGATGAGGTTAGTAACACCAAACAGGTGTTTTTACGCTGCAGAAAGAATGAAAGTGTGGCACCAAAATGGCCACCACGTTCTTTGCAGCCCCCCCCCCAACCTGGACTCAGACATCCGGGTGAGTTAGGGGGTGTGGCCACGCCTCTATAAAGGGGTGGCCACGAGGCAGCCGAGCTGCCATTTTAGAAACACGACGGAGAGGAGAAGTTTTCTCCGTCGCATTTTTGTTTAGATTTTTGCCCTTCGTACCTTGGCTTAGAGTGGAGTTTCTACGCTCTTTGCTACTATGGTACTCAGGGCTCCGGATCCGATCCCTGGCCAGGGATCCCTCAAGAAAGTTTCTCCGGGAGCCATTGCTCCCAAGCGCGCGGCTCCGGCGGTCAAGCCGCGGCCGATGGGGAGGGCTTTCCCTACCCTTCATAGAACTTTGCTTGCCTCTTTGCAAGAGGCTTGATTTCGTTCCGGACTGCAGTGGCTCGGGTGGCTAAGAGGCTGACTGAGAGGCTGAAAGTCAGTGGTTCGATTCCGAGCACTGCAGAACGGGATGCTTCAATGTGGTGGGCTCTGCCCACCCCTTTATTTGGTGGGAGTTCCATCGGGCCGGAGGGTTCGGATGGCAACCTCGCAGGTCCCACGAGCCCAGGCTGTGGGCTCGGGCGGGGGGTGGCACAGGCATGCTCCGCTGGGGTTCTTACCTCTGCTGCTTATTGGCCGCCATCCAGCCCACCTCGTCTTGGTGGGTTAGGTGTTGCTGATGCTCCCTTGCCTCCACTTCGGCAATGGAGGCATCTATGGTCATTGCTACGCCACCTTGGATGGTGGGCGTGCCAACTGGGCGGTTCTGGCCCATGTGCCGGCCATGGCTACACAGTGGGCCGCCAACAGGGTTGAGCTGCCGGAGGCCTCAGGCCAGCGTAGGCTGGCGCCTCACAGCTCCCCATCCGGCCCAGGATGCACGGGAACACGGAGCGAGAGGGACATCACGGACTCCGACGCGTGGGGTGCACCGAGTGAGTATCCTGGTCAAGTTAGCACACCTCTGACACCTAGCTGGTCACGCTGGGGTGTGTGTGTAATGGCCATAGTTGCAGCAAGAAAATTACACTCTGGTTCTTATTGGGGTTACCGCCCCTATGCCTTCATTTACTTCCCCTGGGCACGTAGGGCTGGTTATGTGTTTATCACTACAATCAGTGCCAATGGTGGTTCTGCTGTTGACCGCTTACTCTATGCCCCTGGGTGTCCTCTTGTACTGGGCTATTAGCTGGGCACTGTGGTCTGGGGAATATATTCAAGTTTTCTCCCTCCTGCATTGTGAACACACTGATTAGGGGATCAGGGGTAGGACGACAGGGTCAAGGAGTTGCCCCGTCGCCACTCCCTGCCCCCCCCCCATGGAGCCGATTGGTTGCCGGCCTATTCGGCATCCATGGCAGGATGTATGAGGGCCCGTCCTCATTTGGTCATTCCAATGGTGCAGTGCTGGGACAATGATGGCGGGGCCGTGGTTGTTTTCCCTGGCCCATCATGGTTAGCATACGTCAAGGCCTTAGGCTTAGGGCGGTCCCTTCCCCTATGAGGCCAGCGACGACCCCTGTTAGTGAGTGTGGTTACGGTATGTGACTCTTACGCGGCAACACTTATGCTGTGTGCGGAGAGTCCACTTTTGGGCGACCACTTGTACCTTGATCTGGAGCTCCCAGATTGAGTTAGCTGCTACTACCTTTAATGGAGGACATGTTTTGCAGGGCACTGGCGCTAGATCACGGGTTGTGCGATCAGGAGTGGGCTTTGGTGAGGCTTCGCTCCTCAGGGGCCAATCAGCCGGGAGAGGCTACTAGCCTGGCACTGCCATATGTCTGGTTGCTCCCCCACAGGTGTTTGTGGCAGCCCTTGGTTCGCTTCCCGGCCTGTCATCTGCCACCAAGCCAGGTCCACCCCGACTGAACTGAAATTGGTACCCATTCCTCCTGGTTGGGCGCCACATTAGCTGCGGCTCCGTTTGGGTGCCCAGAGCCCGACATATGTTGCAGGGGCAGGTGGATTTGCCCAATTTCCTCTGTCCATTCGTCCCTGCACTGTATGAGTGCCTTGTCTGCCCTCTATTCTCCCTCCTTATTTTACAGATACAGTGTGTTCCCGCACACTGGTGGTAGTGTGGCTGGTGGGACACAACTCTGTGCACTGGGGCAGTGCAGTATGCCGCTTTGTTAGAATGGGGACCCCATCTTGGACAATGCGTAACCGCGCGTATGCAGTGGTATGGGTGCATGGCATAGAGGTGGCGGAAACTGTTGACATTCCTGATGTCCATTAGGGATGCTGGGCCGCCACATGTTTTAATGCTGCACTTCGGAGGCGGTGATCTTACCGGATTGCTGGCCCGGACTTAAAGACTTCCGAGTGTGGTGACTTGGCGTTTCTTTGCCATTTATGGCCATCTACACGATTGCTATGGTCATATATCATGCCGATGCAATATCATGGGTGACACTTTGTCCCAGCTTTTGGACCGTGCCTGACGGTCAGTGAATAGGGCTGCTGCCTGGTTCTTTATCTAGAATGGCCCGGGCACAGCCATTTGTAGTCTGGGGACAGGGTTACAGGAATTTGGCCTGTATTCTGGAGATAGGGTTCACCGGTCAACAAGTCGAGGCACCTCTCTTTTGAATGACGTGCAAGAGGGCCAGGTGACCGAATTGTCTGTCAGGGTGAGCGCCCCCTGCTGCAAGGTGGCAATGTTGCCAAGTGGAAGGTGCCTCTACGGGAGTCACATGTGATGCAAGGCCGCATCAACTTCACCTGCAGAGTGGTAATACCAGGCAGTGCTTTCGCCTAGTGTCTGGGTCACGCTAGGGCGGGTCTTGTTAAATGAAGCTGTGGGGTACAGCTGATTAGGGATTTACGAGCGGACCTGTTGGTTTGGCTCACATTACCGCAGGACTTCCATGCTGTCGCATCGGGAGGTCTGAGCTTCTGGTCAGCCCCAGTTACAAGTACAGTCGGATGCCTCCGGCTCCCCTCCGGTGAGGGGATTTAATTAAGGACAGGGGTCTATGGTCATTGGCCCCAGGGATGTCAGGGCATGGATCGTTTACGCGATCTTATGTTTCTAACATATCTTCTCAATCCCAGTTACAAGTACAGTCGGATGCCTCCGGCTCTCCGGGTGGGGGGATTTAATTAAGGACAAGGGTCTATGGTCATTGGCCCCAGGGATGTCAGGGCACAGATCGTTTACGCGATCTTATGTTTCTAACATACCTTCTCAATTCTGGGTACCCTTTATGCTCTGGGGGACAGGCGGCCTGATTCTGTGCTTCACTTTTGGCGTGGTAATGCTGCGGTGGTGCACATTGTCAATGCCCGAATGTCTAGATCACCTGAGTCATGGCCTCAGCTTGCATATTGTTCCGGGGCTCATGCGCTTTAAGGCGCTTCTTTGGGCTAAACATGTGCCAGTCATTTATAACGATATTGCTTATGCTTTCCCCCCCCTGCAGATCGCCCGGTTCCGCGGCTGGGCTCCGGACGCTTGTGAGCTACCCTCTCCACTCCTGGCTGTGATATGGTCATTTGGCAAGGGGACGTTAACCGGGCGAATTGCATGTATTGGTAACTCGCACGCGCACTGGCATCCAATCCTTCACTTTAGAGCCTTTTTGTTGGTAAAGGCAATTGCCCAATATGTGGCAGACATTGGTCGACTGGGTTTTAGATTGTATAGTCTGCCATATGATCTGGGGTTGGCTCCACGCACCATAGCCACCAGGCTTTGAGCTTTGATACTCATGGCCAAAGTACGGGGCTTTCCTGAATATGCGAGGGTCTTCTGAATAAGCCATGTATTAGGGGGGTTGACACGTGTACGTGGCTGCCGCCTGACACACGTCACCCTATTCTCACAGATATTCTCACCCACCTTGCACGAGGTTGGAATAGACTATATCACAGTAGGTAGGAGGAGTCTCTTTTCATGCAGCTACCCATGTAGCCTTTTTCTGGAGCTCGCCCACTCAGCGAGCTGGTCCCATGGTCAGAAGGGGACGTGTTTTGTAGGGCACTGGAACTCGAAGATGTCTATGTCAAACAGGAGTGGGCTCAGTTGGGGATTAGTCCCTCGAAGGCCGATCAGCATGGAGTGGGCAGTGGTGTATACTGTCATGATGTACATTTGCTGACATCGTTCCGGTTGGTGCCCTACATGTGATTGGCAGTGCCTGCTGCATGCCCCAGCCTGTTTTTCTGCCACCAGATGGGTCTACACTTACCTAATTTAAGTTCCGAAGGGTGACTGGTACCGCGCTTACCAGTGTGGGGCCCGTTATGGCACCCATTTACTTAGAATAGGTGTTGCATTGACCGCGGCTGCGTTTGGGGTACTCGGAGGCGGATATAGGTGGGCACATGGGGTGTGTGTGTATTTTTTCTATATGTACGTCCCCTCACTGTATGAGTACCTAGTTATGTCCTTAACCCCTTCTCCTCTTTTACAGATCCTGTGTGTCTCCGCACACCGGTGGCAGTGGGGCTGGTGGGCCGCAGCTATGTACACTGGGCAGCAGTATATGCTACGGCGACAGAGTGTGGACCCCAGCTCGGGCTGCATGCATCTGCACGTATGTGGTGGTATGTATGCGCGGCAAGGGCGGGAACTGTTGCCATTCCTGATGTCCATCAAGGATGCTGGACCGCCTGATGTTCTTATTCTGCACCTCTGTGGCAATGATCTCACACGGATCACTGACCTTTCCTTAAACTGTCGAGGTGCAGTGACCTGGCGTTTTATATCATTTATGGCCTACACACAGTCGCCATGGTCTAACATTGTGCCGAGACATCAATTTAGAGGAGAAATGGATCTCCGCAGTTCGGACCATCCCGGTGGTCAGTGGACAGGGCTGTTGCCCGGCTCCTTGCTAGAATGGCTTGGGGGATAGCCATTAGATATCTGAGGATAGGCTTACACAAATTTTGACCTGTAGGCAGGATATGGGGTCCACCTGTCGGCTAGAGGTATGTACCTCTTTCTTGATGAGATGCAAGCAGGCCTGGTGACCGAGCTGACGGTCTGGGGGGGGGGGGGGGGCGGTGAGTCATCATGGACACCTCCCCGTGTGGCGGGAAGCACTGGTAAGGTAAAGATTTATGATCCATAGGTATCCGGCAGGTTCGCAATTGACTGGCCAACACGTAGACAGGTACAGGGGAAATAGGTTTAGCCGGTCAAGGGCGAACCAGGCAAGTGGTGATGGCAGGAGCTTCACAGCCTGCATCAAATTGATATTTAATGGATACACGTCATAGGGTGGGGTCAGTAGATAGTTTATTGACTCCGGTCAACAATTTGTTTGTGTCAACAAACAAATTGATACAAATAGTTACATGTAGCAAATTGCCATTGGCATTTTGGGAGGAACCTTACCAGTGTTACTGCGGCCTGCTTGCCTTAAAGAATTACAATTGGGTGATTACACCAACTGAAAGTTATAATTCGGACTAGGGCATTATTCAATAAAAGAGGCCCGATGCCTTTATCCATATACCGGTGTCTGAGTCTTTCTTTGGGGGGGGGGGGTGCTCCTGCAAAGGGTCTGTGCATGAGTAAAGCAACTAAAGTCATCAAATCACCCAGTTGTTTCTCCATTTGGGGTCATCCTGGCTGATTTGAATATAGGGCAAGAATCATACTAAATGGAAATATTATGAAGGAGATTTGAGGCTTTATCTTCTAGCATAAGCATCTGCAAATACCAATAAGGATAAATCTCTCTCATATGTCCTTTTGCATAAAAAAAATCCCTGTAACCTCCCTTTCAACTAAGCTAGCAGGGTTTATTTACTGAGCAAACTCTCTTCCTATAAAGTTTCTTAGGCTTCAAAACAGAGCCTTTCTTTTAACCTTCCAAGAAAAGCAACTGTGCTCCTCCACAATGAATTATTCCTGGTTTGTTTATTATGATTGTTATGCAAATGTACATGGTCCACCAGATGTTCAGACCAGAGTTTTGGGACCCACTGCGCAGGTCCTAAACTCTGGTCCTAGGAGCCAGTGAGGTATTGCCTAGTAACATGGCTGGTTCCTAGGTCTGCTGTTCTCTGCAACTGTTCTATCATGATCTTATCAATGCTAACCATGCTCAAATGTTTCTCCAGCCCTTTAGAGATTGCTCTGAGAGCTCCTATCACTGCAGGTATCACTGTTGCTCTTTTCTTCAAGAGATGATGTACTTCAGTTTATAATCCTGATATTTCATGACGTTTTCAATCTTTTTTTTCCTCCACCTGACTATCACCTGGGATCACCACATCAGCTTAATCAAATTTATCTCAATTACAGTAATGTCTGGAGTGTTGTGTTTGAGCTTTTATCAGTTTGGATGTTAAAGTCCCACAAGATTTTAACAATTTTGTCCTCATTCCGAACCATCTTTTCCTCATTCTCAACAACCTTTTCAGGTTTGTGTTCCCATCAGTCCTTTTAAAATGGTATTTATTAAATCTTGCACAGATTCCAATATAACATTGCTGCAACTAGATTATGGTGTCCTTTGTAGTCAGTCTGTGTGATCTTACTACATCTACTGATAATGTGGTCTACTGTTTCATCCATTCCTTTACAAAGTCTACACTTACTGTCAATTCCAGTTTTTTCAATTTTGCTTTAATTAGGTTGGTTTGTAGTGCTTTTTCTGTCTCCAGATTTTAGACATATCCAAGAAAAGTCCTATCCACTTTATCTTTGATTATTTTTTTCTCTATTTAGCATGAAATGGTTTACTATTCCAAGCATTTATTCTATTCCTTAATGCTTTTTCCCTGTATGCATCTTTCAGCTCAACAGTCTTGATGATACCTTCCCTAGAAACTTCATTCAGCATCCCCTCATTACAACTATGAATGTATTCACCAAGATACCATTTTTCCTCTTCCACCAATTGTTTGACTAACAATTGTTTGACCTCCATCCCCCCCCCCCCATGGCTCATATAATCAATCTATATCACTTCATGGATGGGTAGCATAATTTACATTCATCAACTTCCTTGTTCTCTGGTTCAAAGAACCCAACTCAGTCACTGTCCATTTAACAATACCAGCACTATATCTAATCTCTAGTATCACCCAGGTATTTATTACTTTTGTGATATTTTGCCATTCAGTCTCTACACTGCACTAGTCTTCTTTTTTATTAATGCATGCATAGTTTACGTTGTTTGCTTGTAAAATTTCCAAATGTAGGTTTTGTCATAACCAAGATTCTGTATAGTTCTTCCCTCTGCCAGCTGTATTCCTTTTGACTCCACAAATTGTCCTTTTCTTACTGCTAAATTGGCACACTTTTCAATTCCAAGATTCATCACAATATCATTGCTGAATATTCAGACTGTGTGCACAAGTGATTTGATTTCCTGCATTGTCTTCTCATATAGTTTAAGGTTATCCATATACAACAGGTGCAAAATCCTTCCAGATGTCCTTGAAGCATGATATCCATGACCCACATTATTCAACAGTATCATCAATGGTACCATAGCTATTACAAATTGCAAAGACAATAATGAATCACCTTGCAATATGCCTCTCCTGATTCTGACATTTCCTAACTTGGTACCATTTCCCATTAGAGTAATTTTCCGCTGCTTCTTATGAAACATCTCCTGATATTGTAGTTGATTCTGTAAATCCATAATGTTTCATTTATCCAAGTATGTGATAGGCTATCAAACACCTTTATGTAATCAATTTAAGCAACATGCAGATTGGTTTTCCTTCTTTTAAGTTCCTCAATATCCTCTTATCAATAAGCAATTGGTCCTTTGTTCAATGTGAATAATTCACTTTTAATTTTTCTGGTATAAGATTCTGCATAGCTAGATATTGATAAACAGAATCTTTTAATATACCCAGTAGTAGTAGTAGTAGCAGCAGCAGCAGCAGTAATAACAAGTACGATGATCACGATGACGATGATTATGATGATCATGATGATGAAAAATCTATTGTTAGATTCACAGTTGAAGACCATATAAAATTAACAATTCAAGATGTAAGCAAGGACCTAAGAACTGTTAAGGTAACATCTACAGGTAAGTATATAGGCAGTTCCTCGTAAAGTTTTTTTTGTAAAGTTAGGATATTCAAGTACAATAAATCCAGACTTTCCAAATATCTAGGGAGTTCTTTAGGTATTGCTCCAAGGGCTCTGATTACAACAATGGATCTGGGTGTTTTATTTGTTTTATTATATAAAATGGTAACATTTCTAGGATTTCAAAGGCATTTGGCCATACTCAAAGCTTAGTAGGCCACAAATGTTAGGAGTTTCACAGCACGATCGCTGTGGCTCATTGGCACACCATGGTCATAAATCGTGGGTGATCGTTCTCCTTACCTCATCTGTTTTTACGCCGTAACTTAGAGGCCCCAGTTTGGGCCTCTGACTCAAGGCTTTTGGCCCTCCCCACTATGCCCAGGGATGGCACGCAGTCATTCAGCTAGCACGCAGCTTTCTTCCAATTAGCAAGGTGAGCATGAGGCAGACATGCTGATATTTAGCCAATTAAGTAACTTTATGTTATCGCAGGTAACCAATAAGAATAGATTGCATACTCTTCTCTGGAATGTCTTTGTCTGTTATTCCTAATAAACTCCGACCGGGCGATCTTGCCCTATTGCCTCTTCATGAATCAAGCCTCCGCTGTCTCCTTGATCCCAAAACACAACATCTGGTGACCCGCGTCATGATTGCTAGATCCCAACTCCCCGACTCACCGGCTGGAATAGCCCCCTGGTGCACCACAGCCTTTTTAGGCTCCCTCAGCTTTCGAGCTCCCGATTGTGAGTATGGGGGAGGGGACTTTCTTTAGGGCAAAAGACCCATGCAAAAGAATTGCAGAGAATCATCAAGGAGAGCGGATGTCCAGACATCACGCTTAATAGTATAGAAGGCTTCACTAAGGAAGTCGAATGCCAATGTCCTTGGTACCCAGAAATTGGATCACTCAAACGGGATGATGGGCAAAGAGCAGAAACAAAAGAAGTGCAAGATTTTACTCCAAAAAATATTTTGTTGTCCCAGAGGCTTACTGTACCATTGCCACAGCTTTTGCCCCCAGCCAAGGGAGGGAGTCTGACTGCCCCTCCATCATATGAGAAACAACAGCATGAGCCCCCTGATGGAGATGGGGGTGGAAATGGAGATGGGACATTATATCCTGCCTTGCAGCAATCAAGCACTTTTAGCCCTACAAAAGACCTGTTCTCTGCTGCTTTAACTGCAGCTGTGCTGGATATGGAACCTGTTGCTGTATATCCAGTGAACAGAGAGGCTCTTGCAAATGGGACTGCTGCAATACTGCCTGCCAAGTCTAAAAAACAACTAGTGCCAGCTGATTGGGAACAAATGGTGGGGACCTCATCACAGATTGAAGCTATTAATGCATGCAGAGTGGCAGGAAGCAAGGAGTGTGATTCCAAGAGCAGCACAGGAGACCTCAGCTCACCCCTGAAGCAGCCCTCATCACAAGAGCAGGAGAAGCTGAGTAGTAAACTTGATTCTTCACGCGTGGCCAGGAAGGATGGCCCAGAGGAGGAATGCAGAAAACCCAAGCCCAGAAAGGGGTCTTATTGCAAGTACAAACTAACAGATGCAGTTTGTCATAAAGTTGAGATTCAGATGCTGCAGATGAAAGAAGTCCAGAGGAAAAGGGGTGTGGATCCTTCCTCTATGGACAGCAGGCTTTTGCAGAAATACAAGGAGGGAGAAAACATACTCCAGTTTTTGGCTGATTTTGAACTGCCCACCCCTCAAACAAAGAGATCCGAGTGGGCTGTTCCAAGTTTCAAGCATCAGGGTGGCCGGAGCATGAAGGAATGTGTGTTTGCCTGAAAAGCTGAAAAGGGGGGTTGTCTAGTTGTCTTGTGAATTCAGTGAGAATTAATTTATGGCCTAATTTCAACCTTGCCATGCCAAGAACTGTGCTGGAGAGAAGATAGTGTTTAAGTTGTAATCTGAGAAGAAGAAAGCTTTAATCAACATTTGGTCTTTTAATTTGGACATTTTAATTGGACTAAAAAGTTTGTGTGGACTCTAAAGAAGAATTGGCCTTGTTTGCATTATAAAACCTGAAAGCCTTTTTAAAATTGTCTACCTGCTCATGCTATGAGTGTGAAATGCTCTAATGATATTTGTACTGTATTTGATTTACCATGCTATGCTGGTTTTAAGTTATTGAATGCCTCTTTCACTTACACCTAGTGAGAGAAGAAGAAATGTAATGCCTTACTCATGTAATTGGGGAGTGAGAAATGCTTTCTAGAATGCAACAGAAACCTCCTTCATGTAAGGAAGAAAAGAAATGTTCATGTTTTGTTCATGCTTAAATGTTTTGCTTATTCTCTTGGGGAAAGACCTGTCTTTGCTTATGTTATATTTTGCCTTATGTAACTGCATATCTCAAGGTACCTCCAGAAGTACATGGAAGAGTTTTCAGTACCCTACACATGTAAATGGGTTTGTGATGCCCTGTCTCTCTATACTCCTATTGTAGCTGTTAGTAATGCTAGTAAATGTGCCAGGGTTGTGAATTGTACTCAACATAAGTCAAAGCCTCGCTGTTTCCAGCCCGGTCGCGGTCTTAATTGCACCGGGAGAGAAACAGAGGACCTTCATTTTAACTTTCAGCACATTCTGTTGCCTTCTGGGTGGTTCTGGACCTGTGGGTCACGAACTTGGAACTATATTCCTGCTAACCTCTCTACAACCACTTGTTGCCTTAGTCGTATGATTGTTGCTTTGCCCAACCGCACTACGCTGGTCCGTCAGCGTCCCGCCCACAAACGCATCACCCAGGGTATTGCCGCTGAGCAGTTACCCTCTGATTGCGATAGCACTGTTAAGGTGCTTTCCCAGGCCGAGTACACATCCTTAGCCATCAGTCTTGTTGGCGTGCCTGGCCTGGCAGCCGGGAATGCAAGGCAGCTTGGGAAGCTTGCTTGTGCATTTGTAAAAGCCATTAATCACACTTCCCAAGCTATTAGCCTCCTGAACAGGGAGCAATTTCAGCTTCGCAACACCATTTTAGATAACCGTGCCGCGATCGATTATTTGCTGATGTTGCATCATCAAGGTTGTGAGTCTGTGCATAATATGTGTTGCTTTAACTTATCCGATAATTCTAATAAGGTACAAAACCAATTGGATTCTTTAACCAAAATTGTTTCTGATATTAAGCAAAACCCTCTGCCTTCGTGGTGGAGCACTCTTTGGTTCTGGCTTCCCAACGGAGCTTGGGTACAGACCATCCTGCAGTATGGTTTAATTATTCTTGCCATTCTGATAACTGCCTGTTGCTTTATTCAATGCATACCTTCGTTGCTAGCCACCTGCCTGCAAGGATTTCGCTTCCGGCCTCGTGCACGCAATGACCAAATTTATTATGCTTATAAGCTTCTTAAAAACAGAAGGGGGAAGATGTGAGGAGTTTCACAGCACGATCGCTGTGGCTCATTGGCACACCATGGTCATAAATCGTGGGTGATCGTTCTCCTTACCTCATCTGTTTTTACGCCGTAACTTAGAGGCCCCAGTTTGGGCCTCTGACTCAAGGCTTTTGGCCCTCCCCACTATGCCCAGGGATGGCACGCAGTCATTCAGCTAGCACGCAGCTTTCTTCCAATTAGCAAGGTGAGCACGAGGCAGACATGCTGATATTTAGCCAATTAAGTAACTTTATGTTATCGCAGGTAACCAATAAGAATAGATTGCATACTCTTCTCTGGAATGTCTTTGTCTGTTATTCCTAATAAACTCCGACCGGGCGATCTTGCCCTATTGCCTCTTCATGAATCAAGCCTCCGCTGTCTCCTTGATCCCAAAACACAACACACAAATTACAAATCTGCTCCCATATGGTAGAAGTATCTATGACTCTGTTTAACTCTTTACAGCCCATTGCTGCAATTATCTCTGTAGTGGATTTTTAGTTTGAATTATTACCACAGCTGAAGGAAATATGATTTCCTTCATTAAGATGTGGGGAGAGGGTTTCATAGTTTTGAGTTCAGATTCCTCTGATGTGTCTAGTTATATTGGTGGTTGCACTGGCATTTTGCAATTGCTGGAAGGAATAATGATTGTTTAGATCAGTGTTTCCCAACCTTTGGTTTTTGGTCTTCAATTCCCAGAAGCCTAAGTCAATTCCCCAAAGCATTGATCAGCCAATGTACTGACTTAGACTTCTGCGAATTGAAGTCCCCCTGTGGGGCATGGGCCCTCTGTTGGGAACCTCTGGTTTAGATCTAAGTTGCTGGTTGTAAGTGCAGTTCTTTAGATATTACTAACCATGTAATTTTCGGTTTTCCTACAAACATTTAAATAGCCCCTCTATAGAGAAAACAAATGAACCCAATCCCAATCCCTGACAATACAATGAGCCAATTAAATTACACAGGGCTAAGGACAATGGCAAACCATTATTTGGAGAGAAAACATAAAAATAAAACAGGGAAATTACTTCAGTGCAGTTGCCCTTTATTTTCAGCACAAAAGTTAAACAAGGAACAGGAAGGAACTCTAATTAAGTGAAGTGAACAGTATATTGTTTTCTGTGCCATGCCATTCTCATACCACCCAAGTCAACACAAGAGGACAGTAGCAAAATTGTTACCAAATGTCATTAGCAACTTCTGAAACTAGCTTTTAATCACAATAATAGCTTTTGCAAATAAACCTCCTACAGTAATTACTGAGTTCAGTTTCAGCTGTGAAGGCTGTGCTCATTGTGAAAAGATAAATAGTACAAAAAGTGTGATAAAATAATTTCATTCATGGGGTGGCGGAGGAAGAATCCTTGATGCTTTTCCATCAGATGCTCCCACAGAAGCACAGACACAGCTTTCTCATGACTTCTTCCCACACTTGCTCTGGTTTATATAAATTTGAAATAAGTATTTTACAGGACATGCTTCCTTCCCAACATCAACAGTGATGCCTCTGGATTATATGACAACTCCTGGAACAAGGAAACCACTATTCCAAGTCAGACCTTTTCTCCATCTCATACAATATTGCCCACCCTGGCCAGGAGCAGCAGCTGGCCAGAAGTTTAAGCAAAAAGCTTTCCAGTACTCTGTTTTATGTTTCAAAGTAGAAATGTCAGGAATTGGGACATGAGATTGTCAGTTTGCAGAGATGGGACTCTGCCTCTGGGCTGTGATCTTGCCCTTCAACTGTAGCAGAACGTTCAGAAACAAAAGGAACAATAAAAAGACAAGGAAATTATTCTCAAAATAACCCTAAAATTACATGTTTAAAATAAGTAAAAGCTACTAGTTTAAACCCACCCATCCCCAATACTAGTTAGCAATCTAGCAAGCTAAGCTATTCAGTCTGCCTCATAACCAATTGAGAAATTTTGGTTTCCCCTCTTAGTTAGCAGAGTATGAGGTAGAAAAAACAACAACAATGCACAAAGAAAATGTGGAGAGCTCATTCTCAGCCCTTTCCTGTCCTTTTGGTTTCTTTTCTTATACACCGAGAAGCACTTTACATGATAAAAATACTGTAGAAGCATTGTAAGTAGGAAACGTTATATTAACATACCGTCAGCTCTGACCGATATTTTACCGGGATGGACAGGCGCATGCCCATACCTTAAAGAGAAATGCCACCTTGGCATTTTCTGCTTCACTTCCTCTTGCCATTCTCCGTTCTGCTCCATGGGAGAAGTCCAAAGATCTTCGGGCAGCTTTGGGAGAACCTGCCAAAGCAGCCCAAAGTGTTTTGGACTTTTCCCCATGGGGCAGAGTGGAGACTGGCGAGAGGAACAGAAAGGGAAAATGCCGAAGTGGCATTTCCCTTTTAGGTATGGGCTTTGAGCAGCAGCACACACCAATTCATCACAGAAAATTCTCTCCCCACTATGGGCCTCCATACCATTGCTTATGTCTCCAGCATATGGAGATAACTACTTGGCTGTTGTTTGATCAGAGGCCAGAGGAAAAAGAAAAGCTATCAAAACAATGGAAGAAAGAAAACAAACAAGAAGAAGCGGTGGAAACAGAAATTTAGTAATCACGATAGAGGCAATGAACAATCCCCCGGCTGTTGATAACTAGTGTTAGTTCATGCAAGGTTGTTATTAGTGCCAAAGTATGTAACCAACAATATTTGCACACTCCCATAAAATATGCAATGGAGAACATGGTGGCTTAGTGGTTAATGTGTTAAGCTTGATGACCTGCAGTTTCTTGATGACCTGCTTGATGATCAGCAGTTTGAGACCTGAGTGCAGGATGACAGAATGAGTACCCACTGCCTGTCCCAGCTACTGCCAACCTAGCAGTTTGGAAACAAGAAGTTGGAAGTAAATAAATAAATACCATTTTGGTGAGAAAAGTAATAGTGTTCTGTGTGCTTCCACATCTAGTCATGCATGCCACATGACTATAGAAATGTCCGCAGATGCAGACTGTGCTGACTCTTTGGCTGGAAACAGAGTTGAGCACCACACTCTAGAGTTGGACTTTGCTGGCTTTCAAGCAAGGGAGATGTTTACCTTTATATATGCAATATATGCAGGCAATAGAGTGTGTGAGAAAACCATTGATTCATGTGCAGTTCCCTGCTGAGTATATCTTTAACAGGAACCACAGAGCACCGAGATCCTCATATGACCAGCCATTATTTGCATGATCCTCTTGCCATGAATATTTAAACAAAGCCTTCTCTAGGAAGCACACATATATGCTCTGCCTCTCATGAAAAATAACAAAAATACAGTGATACCCCATACAACGTCCAAACTTGGTTCCACAAGTTTGGACTTTATACGGATTTGGACTTTGTATGAGGCATGCAAAATCCTAGCCATGATGCCTCATACAATGCCCAAATCCTTGTTGCAATGCCTCATACAACGTCGTTTCCATAGAGATACATTGTACTGTAACAGCACAGACTTCAGGGTAAAGTCAAGGAAACAGACAGAACTTTAAGAAATCATTGTCTAAAGGCTAAATACATTACAAAAACATGTCAAACAACCCTGATTTCAGGGGACAAACCAACCTGGGGAAAAACGCCAATGCCTCATACAAAGTCTCAGCGACTTTGTATGAGGCAACTTTTTTTCAAGGAATTAGGCGATGTTGTATGAATTCGATGTTGTACGAAGCGGACTTTGTATGAGGTATTACTGTAGCTATTTGTTATATCTGTACTCCACCTTTTCTTTTGACAGCCAAAGTGTCATCTACATTTGCCCTCCCCTTCTTTATTTGTCATCAAAACCATGCTGCAAGATAGGACAGATTGAAAGAAAGTGATCAGCCCAAGAACACTGAATGAGATTTAAAGCCAAGTGGGGATTCAAATTGAGGCCTCCCAGGTCTTTCTCATTCATTTTAACTCAGAGATTCCCAAAGTAAGGCCAGTGGGCTGCATCTGGCCCATGGTGCCATTTCATGTCATCCCCCTATCCCTCCAAGGGCATTTGAGAAACAAAATAGTTGCCCTTTTGAAGTTGTTGGGAGAAAATGGCCACCCCCATTGTGTAGTCAGGGCAAAATGGCCATACAACCCTCAAAGCTGACTGAGAGAGCATGACCAGGCCCCTGGCTTGAAAAGGTTGGGAACTCCTGTTCTAACTAATAATAGCATGTGAAGGCTGTATTTACTCTGACACAGGTGAGGAAACAACTGGTGAGTGAGCCCTGAATTTTTATATTTAATCCTTGTATCCACAGAAGTCCTAATTATATTTTGAGGGCCAACACAATGGTCCCAAAATATAATTTTAAATATATACGTGCAGATGAGTTTGATGCACAAAATGTATTTTTCCCCTAAACCCAGCAAAACCTATTTGTGGTGACTTCATTTTTACTGTTTAACACACACATATAATTTGTTGCTAATTCTCAGGGACAGTTTTTCTCACTTCCCATAATGCAAGGTGGATTAGCCTGCAGTATAGGATAAACTGTAAATCATTTGGGTCTATTCCAGTTCTTGTAATGAATATCTGGACATTGTGCCAGACTTCTAGAATAACGGTCTATAGTTCTCAGTCCTTTCAACTAGCCTTGGCTATAGTCCAGGAAATTCTTAGGCAAATTTCAAGCACAACTTTGCTTGATTTCATGGCTTTCAGTGGAAGCATTCCAGAAAGCTGATGCTGTTGTATCTTTTAGAATTTCAATATTTATTAGTTTCATCTGACTTTGCAGGCCAAATGGGGTTTCAAAACTGCAAACAACACTCCAGGAATCATCTGATTAGGCTTTTGTCGAGTCTTATGCAAATTGTAACACCTGGAACTTCTGGCAGGCTTCTGGAACTCACAAAATACATCTTTAAAAGGCATTTGGCAAACAAGCACATTCAAATGTGCTTCGTATTTACTCAAACAATTTCTCTCATTGAAGATGTCCAAGTATTACACGCAATAAAGCAGCCCATTGCCTGGAAAATGTGTAACTTGATTAGCTAGAATTAAATCACTAAGATCCATTAGAATTTCTTCAGAGAGGTCTATGAGATGTCTATGAGAATAGACAGGAAACCTGCTCCCATTAGGACTAGTCCCTGAGATACTTTGGTCCCACAGGACCCATACTAGCAAACTGCTGGATCAGGCTACACAGTTTTATGAAGAAACCCCAAAGAACATCTAGCTACGGTCAAGGACAGTCTAGGAATGGTTGCTGTCACAGGCAAAAGTCAAACATTCTTTTTCATTATTTCCCTGTATTGAAGGTGATTGGACGAGTTGTTAAACTTTACTTCTGCACTGTCCAGAAGAGCAGGTCTTCCATGATATCTGAATGCAGCAAACCAGTTCAGAAAATGTGGTACACATAGCTCTGTTGACCAAGGGTTATAGAAAGCTAAAGAGTGCAAGAACAGCTAGGTAACTGATACTGCTATACTCCAGGCTCATATGGGAAGATATGGTAGTAGCCTGGACTCAAGGCTTATAGGATTTTGTAGGTAATGATCAAGCACTTTGAATTGGGCCCAGAAACAGATTGGTAGCCAGTGCAATTGTTGTGGCAGGAATGTTATATGGTCCCTTTAACTGGTCCCAGTCAACAACCTGGCTTTTTGAACCAGCTGAATCTTTTGAACAATTTTAAAGGCATCTTCTCCATGTAGAACACATTACAGTAATCAAATCATGCCATAACTAAGACATGTGTCACTGGAACCACATCAGACATCTCAAGGAACAGGCACAGTGGACACACCAGTTTTACCAGTGCACTCCTGGCCACCACTGCAAACTGGGCATCCAGGCTCAGGGTTGAGTCCAGGAATAAACCCAAGCTGAGAACCTGAGTTTTCAGGGGAGTATAACCCAATCCAGCACAAATTGCATCCCTATTCTCTGATCTGCCTTTTGGTTGACCACCAGCACTTCTGTTTTGCCTGGATTAAGTTTCAGTTTGTTTTCTCTCATCCAGCCCATTACTGACATCAGGCCCTGGTTCAGAACTGAGAGAGCTTCCTTGGAATTAGGTGGGAAGGAGAGAGAGAGTTGGGTGTCATCAGCATACTGCTCAAAACCCCAGTAACACACACACACACACACACACACGGTTTCATTTATATGTTAAAATGCTGGTAATGGCCTTTAAAGTCCTTCATGGTAGTGGACCAGGATACTTAAGAGACCACGTCACCCCAAGATCATCTGCTCGTCCTACAAAATCAGACTTGAGGGGCTCCCTAGTGGTTCCAGAGAGGCTCGTCTCTCTGGCACTAGAAGGAGGGCTTTCTCTGTATCTGCTCTGGCTTTGTGGAACCTCTTGCTGACCAAGTTGAGCCTCCAGGCAGAGCTGCTGGCCTTCAGAAAGGGCCTTAAAACCTGGGTAGCACAGTGGGTGTGGGATCCTGCTGGTGTGGTAGCCCCCCTCCCCCTGCTGGGTTATGTAAGGCTGCCTGGGTTTTTCAATTTTATAGGGAGGGTGTTTTAATCTGGTTTTAATGGTTTTTAAAGTTTTAATTGTTTAGTCCTGTATGATGAGTGTTTTTTTTTTTGAACTTTTGATACTCGTGTGAACTGCCTGGAGTCACCTCGGCGAGGGAGCTGGCAATATAAATACTGTACAGTAATAATAATAATAATAATAATAATAATAATAATAATAATAATAATAATAATAATAATAATAATAATAATAATAATAATAATAATAACAACACAAAACCCTGAGAGGTGCCACCAGCCAATGGCCAGGGCACCGAACAGGATCTCCCAGCACCACCTTCTGGGTTCTCCCTCTCAGGAAAGACCAGAGTCAAATAAAACAGTGCCTCTAAGTCCAATACCAGAAAGATGGCCAATAAGGATCCCTGCTTGAGCAATCTTGCCTGGGTATCCTGTTTTAATGTGGGTTGAAGGAGGGTGAGGGTAGTTTTTAATGATAAGAGTTAGTTTTATGCATTTTATGCATTTTTAACTTTGCTTTTAGCTGGAGATTTTAGGTATGTTTTTTTTACTATTAATGTTTCTAACTGTTTTGTGCATTGTATTTTCTTCTGTTGTTGGCCGCTCTGGGTGGTGTTGACACCAGGAGGGCAGGGTACAAGTCAACAAATAAATAAATAAGGATAAGGTCCAGAAGAACCAACAAGGACACACTCTTCCTGTCTAGTTCCAGTGTAGGTCATCTACCAAGGAGACTAAAGCTGTCTCCATCCTGGAGTCTGTTCAGACATGATGGCAGCAGAAAAGAATCCTTTATTGGCTGTTTCTATCACCTCAGAATAGGCCTTCAAAGGAGCTCTAACCCATGTTTAGTTGGGTTCACTCAGATTTTTCTGCCAGTTTTGAAGCTACATCCTAACAAACACAAGGGAGGGAATCACTGAGAAATAGACACATCCATCTTCCATGAACAAGCAGACTTGTGACACATCCTCCAGCTCCCAAAATGAGTGAAATATAATAGTTCATTTATACAAGTTCCAATGGAACTAGTAAAGGGACAAGCAAGGTTAGAATGGTTTCTCTTTTAAAAAAAATCAGTACTTTCCATTACACTTTTCAGGCTTTGTTCATGTTTAAGGGAAGAAATTCAACAACCAAAACCACCCAGAAGATTAAATATGAAAGTGCTACCCTGATCAGAGGAGCCTAGATGTCCAAAGACCATTATTCAGACACGATGCAAATTGAATCTTCTAGTGCTCTCCTCCAGAGACCTTATTTCTCTGTTGAAGTTAATTTAGGTATCTATCTCAGAGGTGCAGAACATGTAAAATAACAATGCATGGCAGACCTCACAGAAGATGTAGGAAGTACAGAGAACCTTAGCTTGCTTAAGAAAGAGATCAATGAACTTTATGTGTATGCCTTCTCTTTGATTAGAATAACTCTTGTCAGTCTTATGAAACATTGATTTTGTGGTCTCTGAGAAATGGGAAGTTGGAGACTGAAATATAATTATAATCAATTTTCTCCTGAATAGTTACATTAAATGAGTGTAATGAATGTAATTACCGGGCTACAATGCAAGCATCCCCATTAGACACATGGTGGCTGAGGAATGATATTCATCAGGATCTTTTCCTTCTAGCTATTATTTTCTTCAGCCACCCCACCTCCAAGCTTCTCCTTGATTTTGATGTTGCTGGTCCAGAGGTATAGGGAACTGTATCTAGAAAAGGGAATGTTAGAAATCTTGCTGTATGTAGGGATGAGATGGAAATGAAGTAGGCTACATATGATCCTAATGTCATTTTATGTTACATGAAACCTACATACCCCCATCTTGCCAAATGCTTGCTAAAAACAGAAGAACTACTTTTCCAGGACAGGCAATTCTCTTCTAAAACACGTGCCACATTTTGCTGTAGCCCGGTGTTTTCCAACCTTTGGTATTTGGACTTCAATTCCCAAAAGCCTAAGTCAATTCCCCAAAGCATTGATCAGCCAATCTACTGGTTTAGGCTTCTGGAAATTAAGTCCACCAGTGTTCCATGGAACATAGTTTAGGAAATGCTATATGTTTAGACCATCCCTCCAAGTGTTATAGGGAAACTTGAATGTTTGATCAACAGGTCCAGAATATACTGGAATTAACCCCTAAACCATCTGATATTGCACATCTCCTAGTATACAAACAGAGCTGACATTATGACTTTGGAATTTGTTTCACAATCCAATTGTTGTAGGAACATCCATATTCTAGATTAGAAACAAAGTCAGCATTTCTTATGTCACAAACCAGTTAAGGGGGACCAACCTACAAGTCATATTGTTATGTTGACCTAAGCAATTGACTTTTAATTTGATTTGCTGTTTCCTCCATTAAAACTGAGAGACAACTGCCTTCAAAACAACTAAATAAATATATTGCCGCTGAAGAAGGGACTCTTTAACCTAACATTCTTACCTACAGCATTTCTTTGTAATAAACTGTTGTCTAGCAGATATTTACATTTTATATGTATGTATATATTGTTTACTCTGGGGTTTTAAAATTTCGAACACACCAATATTCAGATAGATTCATACATATGAATTCAGTTGTCTAAATAATTTCTCCTCATTTTTATAAAAAAAACCACCCTATTTATGCATATACTTTCATTTATATGCCATTCTTCTGTCCAAACAATCAGAATGGTACACATTGCAATTGTGTATTATTACACATGTACACAATAGTATTACACATGTAAGACTGCAGCGGCTCAAGTGGCTAAGATGCTGACTGGAAGGCAGAAGGTCAGCAGTTCGATTCCCGAGTACTGCAGGACGAAATGAACTCTTTGTCCCAGCTCCTACCGACCTAGCAGTTGGAAAGCAAGAAATTGCAAGTAGATAAATAGGGACCACTTCGGTGGGAAGGTAACAGTGTTCCGTGAGCTATGGTGTCTGGTCATGCCTGCCACATGACCACGGAAATGTCTGCAGAAGCAGACAGTGCTGGCTGTTCCGCTTTGAAACAGAGATGAGCACTGAACCCTAGAGTCGGATATGACTGGCTTTTGAGCAAGGGAAACCTATACCTACCTACACATGTAACAAACATGATGATAAAAAATTAAAATATTTCATGTAAGTGATAAAAATACAAATAAAAATTAACAACAACCTAAAGCTTACCAGACATTTTTTCCTTATATAGTAAAGGTAAAGGTCACTCTTGCTCGAAAGATAGTCATATCCAGCTCTAGGGTTCAGTGCTCATCTCTGTTTATTACCAAAAAGCCAATGCTGTCTGCTTCTGCAGACGTTTCTGTAGACATGTGGCAGGCATGCCTCAACATCAGAGTGCACAGAACACTGTTTACCTTCCCACCGAATTGGTCCCTATTTATCTATATGCAATTCCTTGCTTTCAAACTGCTAGGTTGGCAGGAGCTGGGACAGAGATGGGAGCTCACTCCATCATGCATTACCCGGGAATCGAGCTCCAACCTTCCAGTCAGCGAGGTCAGCATCTTAATCACTTGAGCCACCGGAGTCCCTTTCCTTATGTACATTAACATAAAATGAATGCTTGGCACATAAGTGATGGAACAGTAATTTTATAACATCCAAAACTAAAAGCCTCTGCTGGGCATTGTATCCTTCTATGAACATATGAGAGGGAAATAGTAGAGAAAAGGCAGTGAATGCAGCTCCAGAAACATCACCAGATTCCACTTGGAAATGATCAGTTTGGTTGGATTTGACAGGGTTTGACAACATTTGCACATTTCTTGAGACTCACAGTGAGACAAAACACACCTCCTCAAAAGAATTTACTCATTTGTGAGACTTATGGGACATTTCTGAAAATGAAACACATGCATAAAAACAGTATGCATTTTAAATATACGATTGACTAAAATATGCACAACTGAAAAACTACATGTCTATACAAGTAAAATGTATTTTAAATGTGCCCAAATTTCATCATAAGAAGAAGAAAAAACAGGATCTCACAAACTTATACAAAATAAGAGTGAGAAGAAAATGGAAATGAGATCTGGAGAAACTCAACAAAATAAAAACAGATGGTCATATCTCCACATGGGGTAGGCTTTCACTTTCAGTATTTGTGAAAACTGCAGGGCTTCTTTGAGGATTTTAAATAAATGTTTTTCCGCACACACCCCAACAGTCATGAGCTGCAACTAAGGAGGATGACTAGGACTTTAACCCACGGAGAGAAATTGACAGGCACAAAAATGTGTTGCTAGAAGAAGACAAATCTGTCTCTCTGTCTGCTGTTAGAATAGTGAAAATTCACTGAATGGTCTCCTGCCTTCAGTTCCTACATCAACTATAGACACGTCTTAGAAAAAAAACCATGAAAACAGTTTGGTTTGGCATGATGGAACCCATATTGACAGAGCACACTCAGTGCCTCTCCCCATGTACATAAATCTCATGAGACACAACCTTAACCAATGGGTCACTCAAAATGGCTGGTGATAGCTCTGCCAACAGCTGAAGAGCTCTTCCTAATAATATTGGTGATGGTGGAATGATGGTCTCCTGAAAAACAAAAAGATCTCTATGATATGATGGAGCCTTTTTAACTTCTCTCTTTGCAAACTGATGCATAGTGGTTCCCTCAGCCTACTTAAGTCACAAGATTGCTATGAGGATGAAGCAAGAGAAAGGTCATGTGCACTTGACTGAAAAAGACTACCATGCTTCAGTACACCTGTCTCATAATTTACAGGAAGGACTCCTCTGACCTTGGCATCAGTGGGTGTCCTCCTGGCCATGGAAAGTGCAGACTACCACACATCACACTCAGTGATGCACTCCAAATATTTTTACTACCACCTCTGTGGGTGGGGCCAAATATGTGGGTGGGGCCAAATATGTGGGCAGGGCCTAATATGTGGGCAGGGCCAACACAATGGGGTATGGAGGTGGGCGTGGCCAGCCAGGTGGGTGTGGCCTGGGGGAATTTCTGCTACCAGTTCTCCCGAACAGAACAAAATCTCCTTCAGTGCATCACTGATCACACTCTGCCAGCTAGAGTGGAAGCTTGTACCACAGAAAAGCTGGTTGTGACATCTTTTGAGCATTGACAAAAGGATCCTACATCTGGAAGCAGCCTAACTATCCATGCCACTTTAAACTGGGAGATAGCATAACAAATAACAAAGAGTATAACAAATCATTTTAGCTGCATTCTTGTTGTAGTAGGTAATCCCATTTTTCTTCCAGTGTTACACTGTTGTTGTTGATTTCATCTCATTTTATTGGTATTGTGTGATATTTTCCATTTGGTGTTTCGGTGCAAATATGAAAGGGCCACAGGTAAGCACAGAGCCCACTCCTCAGAGCCTGGATGACTGCTCCCAGAATCAACCCACGAGCAGGCACTGCTACCTAGGATATTCTGGAAGATATAGTCCATTCCCCACCACCACCAAAAAAGTAATAATGTAATTGTATTTAGTAGAACACATCAGGGATGAATCAATGCATGTCTCAGTTTCTCCATCTCCTGAATGTTTCTCCGCTTACTGTGTTCTCCCAGCTTTGTAAAACAGCACCAAAGGACTGCTGTCATCTTAATCAACGAACTTTAGTGACCCAACCTAACACATTCTGTCTGAAGATATGTAACAAATTCCATCTCCCTCTTACTGACAAAAAGCTGTAATTTGGTTGCTGGGAAGGTACTGCAGGAACACTTCAACTTAAAGCTTGAGAAAATGCAGCCTACAAATGGAATGCTTGTTACACCCCCTCAGACCCCACTGGAGAAAGCTTGCTTAAGCATTTGGGATGCAGAGAAGGTACCTGGTACACGTTGTGATAAGCAGCTACTTCACTTCTGCACAATGTTGCCCTGGCAAAGGGGAAAGCCTTGATTGACCTGGTCACCCTCTAACCACCCCCACCCCCCACTTTACCGATAGCCAAGGCAACCATTCCATGAACAACAAACTGCTCTGGCCATTCTTCACTTCCAAAACAAAAAAAGATGCACTACCTTCTCTTTATTGTTTCATAATGTCTTGCACCATGCAGATGTTTTGTCACTTGGTCTCTTAATTACCATAATTAAAAGCAAGACTTCTGGGTTTCTTGCTAATTTTGTGCCTTCGATAGAGAGGGGAAATAGTATGCTAGGGACAATAGCACATAATAAGGATGTGAAAAATGTGAACTTTGGTTCAAAAATAACATCTGTACTGGCATTTTGTCACTGGAAGAAAACAGAAGAGAGATGTTCTGGAGAAAGAAAGAATGTTTTTACTTACCTTCTAGACATCAAACTTGGAATCCCCCATCAGCAAAATCAATGAGCATACTGATAGGTAGTTCTAGGAATCTCAGTCCAAAAAAGGAAACTTTTCCAGACTATGATGGGAACCAAGGAATCTTTATCATTATATGCATTGGGGTTTATATATATATATATATATATATATATATATATATATATATATATATATATATATATATATATATATATATATATATATATATATATATATATATATATATATATATATATATATATATATATATATATATATATATATGTGTGTGTGTGTGTGTGTGTGTGTGTGTGTGTGTGTGTGTGTGTGTGTATGTATATGTATATGTATATGAAGTAACCAGAGTTCTTTTCAAGTATCATTCCTATTTATTTTATTTCCATAAAACACCTTTTCAAACAACTTTTATGCATGGTGGCCATCTGAGGCAAATAATAGGTCCTATTTATAGAACAATTTTAGCTCACTATGGAAATCAGATGAGTTCGTTTTCATTAAGTCTTCTTGTTTCCATGGTAAAGCTAGGGTAAGCTTTCTGTGAAAACCAAAGTCTTTCCCTTGCCACTTCAAAACATTGCTCATATAATTGTGTACAAATTCATGCCAGCGCAGAGACAAACATCCCTAACACCAATTGTTCATCACTTTTCTCATGCAGATAGACACACCAGCTCAGTTTGACCTGACCATCTTTGTCTATTGAAAGTTGTATGACACCGAAAGAAGACTGAAATCTATGGAAAACTGAACCTGGCACTAAACATATGTCTCAGAAGCATTGCAGAAGGTTTAGGACATATTTATGCCACCACCATTTACAGAAATGGCTGGATAATGATTTTTGTTTTCTGTCTAGTGATTTCTGGAAGTTCTAGCTCTTTGCAGGGCTCTCTGCTTTTGATGTTCGGGAATTGAAGAGAAGCAGCCAGCATAAAAGGGCCAAACAAAACTTTATTGTAAGCAAACCGAACATGAACATCAATGGTGTAACAGTTCTTTATATGCACTGTACAATGGATACATTTGGGCGGGAAACGATATGATTGGTTAGGAGAGGAGTGGGATGATTGTGGGGTTATCGGATCTGAGAGAAGACTTTGTGTGTCTTGTTAGAAAGGTCAGGAATGCAAGTCCCGTGATAGTTCAGTACCAAGAAGAAGACAAAATGGAGGATCACACCGATCCCATAATAACAATTACACAACGTTACAGCAATAATTAAAGTTACATACACAACAATGCTGCAGTAGTTTCTGGCCTTGGAGTGCCAAATGTTGCTGGATTGCAGCTTCTAGGAATGTTGTTTATCAGCGATTTTGTCTACAACTTCTGGAAATTTGCCAGCAATTAGCAATTACACTTACATACCACCCCATTGCACTTCGTGTGCTCTCTGGGTGGCTCACAAGGTAATTAGCATTTTGCCCACAACATGCTGGGTACTCATTTTACTGGCCATGGAAGGATGGAAGCTTGAGTCAACCTTGAGCCCTCCATCAGGGTCAAACTCAGATCACGACCACTGTTTTTGGCTGCTGTATAGCAGCTTTAACCACTGAACCATAAGTTGAGGTATGACAACATCTGTGGGTGAAATTACACTCTGATGGACAATTCTCAGGACTTTTGTCATATTATGGTTCCTAAAGATCCTTGGGGAATCCATGCCAACTAACTGGTACAAGATAATAAGTGTGCCACTTCCATCACTCCTTAACAATGGTCTTAAATTATAGTGGAAGCAAGAGTCCAAGGTCTCTGGAGGTCCACAGCTTCCCACCTCATAATACAAAATTATATATTACATTAGCATAAGATTCAGTGTAGTCTAATGGACAGAGCAATGGATTAGGACTCAGGAAACCAGGGTTCATATCCCTGCTTAGCTATGAAAGCCCCCTTGGGGTGAGGAGGCAATGAAAAAACCTCTTCTTCTATATTTTAAATATATTGTAAACCTTATTTGGTTTACCATACGTTGGATGCTACTTGGCATATAATAGCATGATAGCATAGAAACCTTAGGTTGCAATCCTATGTACACGTATGTGGGAGCAAGCCCCACAGATATTAACACACAGTGCTATGCAAAATCTTTAGGATACCACCAGCTGGTTTGGGCAAAATTCAGTCAGTGATGTTGGGAGGGGGGCATAACTCCAAACATTAGCAAACTTGGAGATGGTTGGCAGGAGAGTCAGCAAAAGACTCTGTCTAATTTTATTCTTAGGTGGCTTGGGGGCTGTGCTATGCCCCCAAATCATTTATTATCCCCACCCCCAAACCAGCTGATAGTGGCTTAAGAATTTTGCACTGTACTGTAAATAGCAGGAGTTCTCAACCTTTTAAGCCAGAGGCCGGGTCAGGCTCCCTCAGACAGCTTCAAGGGCCAGCTGGCCATTTTGCCCTTCCTCCACCACATGGCACTTCCTTGTGTTGTGGAGGCAAAGGGGGGCCACATGAAATGGTGCTGTGGGCCGCATCCGGCCCATGGGCTGTAGGTTGAGAATCCATGGTATATAGCCTTATGTATAGATTATTGATGTGTAAGGAGCAGAAACCTAAATAGATACCTTAAAAAGAGCATCAGGCTTTAAACAGAAAACATTTTAAATATTTTCATGATTAACACTTGCAAAAAGGAAGCCTCTTCTCTGACCTAAGGAGGTTTATTTATGGTTGCTGAGTCAGATGTGCACATTCCAAACCAACAAGGTCTGACTAGGTACTCCACACCTCAAGTGAATGGTGGAAAGACTCATGACATGATTCCATGGCAAGAAGACTTTTTATGTTATTAATCATAGTTTCATGTATGTTATCATGTACAGATGCTATGTAGTTAATTTTGTTTCATTCTGAGTTAGTACACTTAGCCTAAGTGATGCCATTTTGTGAGAATATTCCACCATTTTCTAGAAGGTTTAACTTGCCTGCCTAGTGGCCAATTGTTCAAGGTTGTCCCTAGGGAACCAGCCTTGAACATGTTCTCTCTCATGGAATTAGATGCAGAACATTGATAAAGAGCCATCTGGATCTTTGATCTACGAACTTGACTTGTCACTTTGACAAGCCAATTAGCCCTGCTTATCTATCTTTTCTCATCAGAAAAGGTAGATAAACAGAAGCTTAATTCAATTAAAAGGAGATATCTCTCCTTAGAGAGATAAGCACACTTCCATGCATTCAATATGCTTGCCTAACCACCAAGGAAGCTATCAAACCCATCTTTCATGGGGCACCACAAAGTGCCATAGCCTAGCTTAGGTTCAAGTACTGCTATGCTCTGTTTCTTAACTTTGATTTCTGTATTATGTGCATTTATTTTACGATTCTATAATAAACTCATTAAATTGGATTTTGAGTCAATCTGAGTTCTTCTTGCTCTCAAAGTCAAGCCGAGAGCAAGATATAGAGAGGGGAGGCTTTGCATTACAAAGGCCCATTATTGCAGGGAAGTTAGCAACTTTCTTCTGTGAGGTTTGTGAGGGGAATTCTTCCAGCTATCTGGAGGAGGATCCACCCATCTCGCCTTTCCCAGCCACAAAGTGGCAAGCCATCTTTGAAGAAGAAGGCAATGGGCAACCCCTACACACACACAACACTTCCAAGGCCAGCATGGTTCTCCCCCAATTTTAGAGATAAGGGTGTCGTTCTGAGGGAATTGGCATATTCCGTCCCAGAGTTCTTTGCAGCCAAATTAGACCTGCAACTTTAATTTGCCTTTGCCATCTCCCCGGAACCCATGAGCCAGATTTGCTGGACCTGTCGAACTAAGGCTGAGCAGATAAAAACATACCCTTAGGCCATACATACCAGTGGTGGGGCCCCTGCTTGTACTGTGGCCATCGGCCTCACCAAATTTTGAGCACCCGAGAGGTCTACAGGCAAGTAAGCAACCTGCGAAGCAGGGTCCCAACAACTCCATTTGTTGATTTGCCTCCAGCAGAAAATGATGTCTTGGAGTTGCCATTAAAATTAATATGTTGCTCTAAACTGTAGATCACATTTTTATATTATTGTAATTATTTGTCCTTTTCCTGTTGAAGGCAAAATCTAGGGACATTCTTCTAGAACAGTCTGAAAAATAGTTCTAAAAACACTTAACAAACCATTGACATACATTACTGCTATGGAGGAAGTTTTGAAAGCTTTAATTGAAGCACAAAGATTTTTTTTTAATAGCATCAAAAATAGATCATCTTGTATGCTTAAAAGGGTTCTAAAGCAACGGCTGCTTTTGCACAGCTCATCAGACTGACTTCTCCAGCCTACACAAATCAATAAGAAGTGGATTCAGATTTAGAAATATGCAATTCAGCTTAGCTCTTGAAGATGGACTTCCCCCACCCTCTTTCCCATAACACCCTTCTAGCAGCCTGGAGAAGGTATACAGAGAACTGGGGGATTCTACCAAAGAGGTTGAGATATTCAGAGGGCAGTTCCCTAAAAGAGAGATACATTCCATGCATGTCTTTATGTCAAAATCTAACCAATAGCATTGCAGGCGCACCCCCCAAAAAAGACTCAGACACTGGTATATATGGATAACGGCATAGGGCCACATTTATTGATTCATGCCCTAGTCCGAATTACAAATTTCAATTGGTACTCAGCCAATTATAATTCTTAAGGCAAGCAGGCCGCAGTAACACTGGTAAGGTTCCTCCCAAAATTGCCAAAGGCAATTGGCTACAATGTATCCATTTGTATCAATTTGTTTGTTTACAACAAACAAATTGTTGACCGGAGTCAATAAACTATCTACTGACCCCACCCTCTGACGTGTATCCGTCAAATCATGGGGTGATGCATGCTGAAGAGCTCCTGCCATCACCCCATTGCCTGGTTCGTCGTTGACCGGTCAACGTTAACAAACTTGTACCTATCTAGTGCTGGCCAGTCAATTGCGAACCTGCCGGATACCTGTGGGTCATAAATATTTACCTTACCAGTGCTACCCGCCACACGGGGAGGCTTAATAAAGACTCACCGCCCTCCCCCCCAGACCGTCAGCTCGGTCAACAGGGCTGCTTGCAAATCTTTCAAAAAGAGGTTCAAACCTCTGGATGACAGATGGACCCCATCCCCTGTGTAAAGATCGTAATTTTGGAGACTAATGGTGGGGTGTCGGATGACCCGCCCCAAACCCTTGTCAGCAAAGAACCTGGCCACTGCCCTGTTCACCGAGCGACGAGCGTGGTCAAGGGCCTGGAGGTTGATACCCCCCCTGTAAGCGTGATGCGGTATGATGTCCGACCATAGCAGCGTTGTGACAGGCCACACATAATGCAAATAAGCTAGGTCACTGCAGATCGTATGTTTTAAGGAAAGGCCAGTGACCTGGCCCAAGTCATTGCCCCCGAGGTGCAGCACCAGGACATCAGGCAGTTCAGCATCCCTGATGGAGAAAAGGAATGGCAACAGTTCCCGCCATAACATTCCGCACTTACCATACCACCTGATACATGCGGAGGCACGTAGTCCAAGCTGGGGTCCCCACTCTGTCGCCGCAGCGTACTGCGCTGCCCAGTGCACATAGCTATGGCCACCAGCCATACTGCCACCGGTGTGCGGGGACACACAGGGTCTGTAAGATAAAAAAGACAAGACAGTAACTTATCTGGTACTCATACTTGAAGAGGGCGAACATATAATTCAAAACACTTCGATCCCCACCTCCCCATACGGCGTATATCAGCCTCAGAGTACCCAAATGCAGCCGCAGTAGAAGCAGCTCCTATTCTAAAAGAATGGGTGCCGTAACGAGCCCCGGGGAGGCCAACACTGGACAGTGCCTTACCGGTCACCTTCCAAAATTGAAATTTAGTAAGGGGAGACCCATCTTGGTGGCAGAAAAACAGGCCAGGGTGCGTGCCACGCACTGCAAGGAACTCTTGTAGGGCACCAACCGGACAGATGTCTGCAATGGAACATCGTAGAGGTCTAACACCACTGCCTACACCATGCTGATCAACTTTTGAGGACCGTATCCTCAACTGAGCCCACTCATTGGAGACATAGACATCTTCGAGTTCCAGTGCCCTACGAGCTGCATCCGCCTTAGACAGTAGCACCAACTCACTGATGCGGAGCGCTCCAAAAAAGGCCGCCGTGGTAGCCGCATGAAACAGAGCTGCCTCATACCTGTCGAAACACAGGTCATGCCAGCCTCGTGCAAGGTGGGTAAGAACCCCTGGAGAAATAGGGTGGCGATTGTCCGGGCCGCGTCCACGTTCCTGTGTCCACCCCTCCAAAACATGTCGTATACGGAAATAATTCGTGTTGTCAGCAGAGCCCCTCACTTTGGCCACGAATGCCAGTGCTGACAGCCTGGATGCTATGGTGCGGGGAGCTAGGCCCAGACTGTGTTGGTAGACACAGGTGCACCCGGGCCACAAGAGCGCACCATGCGCAGGGCCTGGTCAAATGATGTATACCTGACAGAACAAAGGTCATCAGGAATGGCATCATTGACCGAATGGCCCGCCGGGTATGACAGATGGTGAATTAAATGAAACTCCCCAGGGGTCTTTTTGGGCACCAACCCTAAAGGGGAAACCTTCAGATTGGGAAAGGGTGGCATAGGAAAGGGGCCAGCAACCCTACCTGCATTAACCTCCTTAGCGATACTTAGGGCAGCCACCTCCTCCCTACCCTTCAGGGAAAGTAAATTAGGGGCATCTTGGGGGCACCGCTCCCCTTTGAATGGGATGCGAAAGCCCCGCTGGAAACCCTCGAGGAGATAGCTACGTTAACCGGGAGGGGGCCTTTTGAGTGACCAGCTCCATCAGCGGCAGGTCTGCCCGCTCCTTGTCCACCTCTACCTCTGCCCTGTGAACCACCGGCTCGCGGACACGCAGCGGCGGCGTGGGGGCCAGCGCGAGAGGGACACTCATGTTTGTATCGGCACTGTTTTCTATTGCATACACCATTGGCCAAGAAACTCCAACACAGCAAGCGGGCTGGAACCCCCTGCCCCGCCAGCTGGCGGGGAGCCTGTGTTGGAGCAGCTCGCTGGACCGCATGGCCACAATGGTACCTCTCCCCAGGCGCCAGGCGCATGGGGGTCATGTATAAAAGCCACAGTTTCTGACATTGCTCATCCCACCTCATCTCCGGGTGTAAGGGCACTCTCATTCGAAATTCCTCATCGTAAGCCAACCACGATGGGCCAGGAAAATCCACCATTGCCCTGTAAATATTGTCCAAATATTGGACAATAGGAATGGCCAGGTCAGGCCCGAGCCCTAAGGTACACCGCCATATAAATGAGATATGTGGGTAACCAGTTGGCCCAGCTCTTTGTCCTTCTCATCCTGCCCCTCTTTTTCCTCCTTGGTGGGTTCGCAGTTCAATAGGGAGAAAATATCGACATACTCCCCCCGCCAAATCTTTTCCCTTGTGGCCTGGGCCAAATGATCCCCGAGGGGCAAGGAATACCCGGCCGTCGGCAATGCCGACACCGGCACAGTATTAACACGGGGTATCAGGAGAGGAGCCTGGACCGCCCCTGCGACACCCGGTGTAGCCCCGGGGGCGGAAACCCCCCCGCCCAATGTTATGCCAGTATGGGACCAAGCTGCACCCGGGTAAGCTGGGAACTGATGCCCACCCGCCCCGACATTACGAGGCCATGGCCACTGAAACCTATCCCCGGAAGTGGAGTGTGATGTGGGGACATTAGCTTGAACCTGATACTCACTGGGTGGTTCCGGCCCACGGCGGGCGACGGAGCTCGCAACCGAAATCGAGCTCTGAGGACACATCCGACCACTACCTGTCTGCAGTTCATGATGTACGGGGAGCTGCGAGACTGCGGCGGGCACGGGCCTGCGCGCCTCGAGCAACTCAACCTGACTGGCCGCCTGCTGTAGAGTGGCGGCTGCCATGGTAGCAGGCTGGCAAAAGGGGCCCCCAGATGGCAGTGAAGCCCCCCCCCAATGGGGTTATTGGTGATCCCTAGGGATGCCTCTAGCGCCGCTACGCAGGCCAGTAATGCATGCACTGTCGCAGATCCCCCTGCATAAAGGGGGCCAGGCGAGCCGGACGGCCCACTGGGCAATGGTCCAGGGCCCCCGACTTGAGAGCCAGGTCCCAAATAGGGCCATGCCCAAAACTCCGGCCCATGAGGGGCCGGGGGTAAGCCCTGCTGTGCAACCGCACCAGGCCCTCCCCCATGCTCAAGGCCCATGGCCGGCAATTACGGGCCGTGGGCCGAAGCCCCTGTAGGGTCAGTCTGAGGCTGGAGAGCCGTGGGCCATGGCCTAAGCTGCCCCATCCCACCGGTCCCGGTGGGTGCCTCCGATAAGGGGTCCTGTTGCGGGGGCGCAGTCGCGGTCCTCCCACCCGACTGCTGCCTCCCTTTCGGGCGAGCCCGAGTCGCTGTAGCCTTCTTCTTGGGAGGCATAATAAAAAGCACGATCCCTTTCAAGGGATCAGAACCAGATGGCTGGAAAGCCGAAGATTGAGAAGCAAAGATACCCGCTAAGGCTCTGCAGCCAACTGCGGCTCTCAGAAAGAGACGAAGAGAGACGGAGAAAACTTCTCCTCTCCGTCGCTTTTCCAAAATGGCAGCTCGGCTGCCTCGTGGCCACCCCTTTTATAGAGGGGTGGCCATGCCCCCTAACTCACCTGGATGTCTGAGTCCGGGTGGGGGGGCCCGCAAAGAGCGCGGCGGCCATTTTGGCGCTGCGCTTTCATTTGCTCCTTGAAAAAAATTCCAAAGAGGCTATGAGTGTATGCTGGAATGTGTACAGAAATTTATATGGTACTTGTGCATACCTGTCAACTGCAGCTCCAGACAATCCGGGACCTGCGCAGAACGGTTCTGTGCAGGTTGCTTTATACGCATGCGGAAAAGCCTTCTACGCATGCGAAAAAGTGACTTGCGCAGAACCGTTCTGCACAGGTCACTTCTATGCATGCGTAGAAGGCGTTTACGCATGCTTAGAAGGCTTCTATGATCCCCTTCTGCACAGAAGCCTTCTACGCATGCGTAGAAGGGTTCTACGCAAGCATAGAAGGGTTCTACACATGCGTAAAAGCCTTTTACTCATGCGTAGAAGTGAGCTGCGCAGAAGGGATGCGCAGTAACACCTTTCCCCCCACTGCCAAATTCCGAGGTTTCGGCAGCTCCGGGCAGGAAATGGTGAAAATTGGCGCAGAAAAATGGGAAATCCCAGCCAATCCGGGAAGGTTGACAGATATGTACTTGTGTGCACTTTGGCTTTCTATTTCTATTCCTGCATCTATTTGTATACAATTGCTTCTTGAATGAAAGGAACTAAAGTGGTTCTTAGACATTGCTTTTTCAATTTCCCCATTTTCAGCTTTTCAAAAAGAAGCCAAGAGTAAGCATCAGATGAATACTGACCTAATTATTTCCATGTATCTTGTTGGAAAACAGATCTTTGTAAATCCTATTCCACAACAAACCAGCCTTTTAATTATCATTGCTACATGTATCAAATCAGTTCCACCTTGGGCTTCCCAAGGTCCCTCCTGTCGTCATTGTTATATGCTGTCAAATCAGAATCCTAACAGAGTTATCAAGGTAAGTGAGATGTTTAAGGAATGGTTTTACCAGTTCTACACACCCAGTGAACTCCATGGCTGACTCAGAAAATGAACTAGGCCTTCTCAGTCCTAGTCCATTCTTTTATCTGCTACACCATGCTGGGTACAAAATCCTTCATAGGGTTCTGTAAATGTAAAATACCAGTTTCTCTTTCTGGTATCCATCTGGTACCATGGTGTTTGTCCCTTCCGTCGCATGTACTTTAGGTACATGACACAACTGTGATCGGGCTCATCTCTGATAAGGAGGGTGAGACAGCCTATAGAGATGAGGTGGAGCAGTTGACAAAGTGGTGTAGAACCAATAATCTGCTCCACAACATAAAGAAAACAAAGGAGCTTGTGGTGGATTTTAGGAGGCAGAGAACTGATGTCCAGCCACTTTTCATTGATGGAACCTGTGTGGAGAGGGTAGCAATGTTCAGATTTCTGGGCATTGAGATACAGGAAGATCTGTCCTGGAGTGCAAACACAAGAGTGCTTGAGAAGAAGGCACAGCAGAGACTGTATTTTTTGAGAACTCTAAGGAAAAACCATCTTCCGCAAAAGCTGCTACTTGCCTTCTATCGCTGCGCTATTGAGAGCATGCTCACTTATGGCTTATGTGTGTGGTTTGAGAGTAGTACTCATCGGGATAGGATAATGTTGCACAGAATTATTAAAACAGCCGAGAGTATAATCGGCTGTCCACTCTCCACTTTAGAACAAATTTACACCATCAGGTGCCACAGAAAAGCATCCTGGCCACTGCTTTTTGAGCGTCTGCCATCGGGACGGAGATATAGAACAATGAAGGTAAAAACGAGCTGTCTCAAGAACAGTTTCTTCTCCAGAGCAATTTTGGCCTTAAATGGAAACTCTGGACTCTGAAGTTATCTTATCTTATTTTAAATTTTTAAATTTTTTAGATTTTTAATTTTTAGGATTTTAGAATTTTAAAGTTTTGAAGTTTTTAAATTTTAAAATTGTACTGTATGGTACTATTTTGATTGGTGTTTCTGTAGCTGTTTTAAATTAATGGATATGCCTTATTCAAGTTGATATATAGCAACTGAGAAATTTCGTTGTTCCTGCAAGGGGACAATGACAATAAAGCTTTTTCTATCTATCTATCTAATCCTGGTGAGCCACTTTCCTGAGAAGCACAGTGGGAATTCAAGCTTACAGATCCTTTCTACAGCCTATTGTGCCAACCCTTTGGTTATACAAGTTCTAACATGGCATCATGGCATTACGGCATTACCAAGTAATCATATAAGAAACCAGAGGTAAGAAATCTCTCTTGAACAAAAATGCCTCTTTTCACAAATGCCAAAAGCCAGTCATGATGAAGCACATCTAAGAAGAGTATATTTAAATAAAGATATCTTAGCAGATGTGTTGAGTCCTGAACCAATAAGCAGATGTCCCAGCGATAGTTGGGGGAAACAGTTCAGTGATTTAGTAACAGCTCAGATCAAGAGGTTTGGATTTACTGAAATACATACAGTGCTTATATACACTGTGAATGTCAGTTACAGAAGTGGATACATTAGCCCGGACCATCAAAACGTTGGAACTTTGTGCTAGCGAATCAGCTTCTTCTGACAGCTATTTTAAACTCGCACCTTAAGAAAAGGCGCACTAACCAGGCGAGACATAATGGCGTCTTTTACAAAGACATTGATAAACCCTTTGGACACAACAAGATGAAAAACCTTCAACACCAGGGAAGAACATGTGACTTTCCAGGTGTCATTAGACTCCAATTCCTATGAGCATCCAGCCTAGGGTTACACACAATTAACAACTTTTCATGGATTATGAGACTTGTAACAATTTTCAAAGTCCCCAGCTTCTCCACCTCTGCTAGAAATTAAACTTTAAAATATTTAATGTTGACTGAATTATAACCCATGATTTAAATTTTCTGAACATGTCTTGGGTAGGTGGGAAGAACTGTCAATTTCACATTGCCCTCAGGTTCATCGCCTTCGCATTTCAGGTTCTTTCTGTCTCCTACATAGGCCTTCATGTCGATTCTGACTCATGGTGACCCTTCCCAGGGTTTCCTAACAATAAAGTACTCGGAAATGCTTTACCAGTCTGTGGTGCCCTAGGATGGTGCAGTTTGCCAAAGATACACAATTTCTGGATAATCTCCTTTGCCCTTCCCATGGGAAGTATGGTATGGATTTTAACTTGTTGTACCAGACACTCTAACCTGCTGACCAGTAAGTTCTCCACACTTGCACCAGTGAGATTCAAAAGGTACAGCTCTTCCCAGAAAGGAACACATTCTTTTGCCTGCATATAAGCATTAAAGATGTGAATTCACTCAGAAAAATGCAGGTGACAGACCCAGTTCAGCACAATTAAATGTAGAGGGCTTCAGACGCAGGCTTTAAAAAGTTTAGGTGTTAAAGTACTGGGCCTGGAGGGAGAAATCCATCAGTTCTGTTTTTCTCCATTTTTCAAAAAGTTTATATTTCAAATTCCTTCAAAGAAATGTGTGTCACTTGGTAAATATCTAATGAAAAAGAAATTGAAATGAACTTTTTCTCCCTTTTCTCATCTCTTCTCCAGAGGTTTTGCTTGCAGTCCCTGAGCTGAGATGTTCTCCCGTGTCCCCCCTCCCAGTTGCTATTTTTAGGAGCAAATTTTCTCCTGCTGTGGAAGAAGACTGCATTGACAACAACAGATAAAAATTATTAAGTAATATTACCGTGTGATCTAAATGGGACAGAAAAAAGGAAAGAGAATATTTTATTGAATCCTTTAGTTGCACCATCTTCGGTTGTTTGGCAGCATTTTTTAATCCTCAAAGCCATTTATTACAGCCACTCCTAAACAAAACAAAGGTTCTGCAAATAATAGTTAACTTTTGGTCTAATGAGGTAGTGTATCAATATTTTCCCTCCCAGTAAAATGAAAGGGATAAGGGAGGGGGTGGAAAGCCATCTTAGTTTAAGATAATTTTATTTGTCTGTTATCAGCTACACCAGTCTTACTTCAGGTTTCCGCTTTCCAGTTCTCCTAGCAGTGGGTGGCATTTCCTCCAAGGTCTTATCTGCTTGAACCACAAACCTCTGCACTGATTTCTGGTTAGCTGACAAATTGCACTCCCTTAATCCCCCATCCTGGCAAGTTACTTTTTTGTGTTTGTTCAGGGTTTTAACAATAAGACCACAGTTGGCAGGTTTTTGTAGTTAGCCCGAAATATGAAGCAAAACTTTTTAGCCTCACACAATAAAAACTTCATTTTTCAAAGATTCATGCAGTATGTTGATTATTTCTAAAACCCAATCATTTTTTGTTGTGTTCTCAATACTATGCCTTGTGTTCTCAATACTATGCCTTTAACATATATATCAATGTATCCCGTTGCAATTAGGACGCGAGCTAATGACCACCTGGTGGCAATAGCGAGCGCCCAGCTCACAGGTCCCAATTCCCCAAAGAACTACAGCGCGGGAAGATTCCCGCCATTACCTCACCTGGACAAGAAGGGCGTGACGAGAAATGACGTCACGCCAACGGTAGCCAATGGGCTATCGTGGAGCCACATTCAAATATATAACCACCGTATATATTGAGCTGCTCGTCCGCCATTACCTCATGTTCCCCCGGACCACCATGCAATAAAGATGTGTTAAGCCAGTCCTTCGGCTGTTCCTTTGTCTTGGTTCTCATACACTAAATTGGCGATGAGGATGGGATATGGCTTCCCACGAGATCAAGACACATGCCGGTTTCGACATCAACAAGCCGGAAGACTGGGAGCTCTTTGAAATGGACTTCCAAGATACGCTGGTGGTGTCCAACATTACGGACGAGGGAAAGAAGAGGGCCATCCTCACTCGGATGCTGGGAAATGCCGCCAAAAGAGTATTGGTGGACCAAGTATCACCGAAGAAAGTGAGCGAGCTAACGGCCAAACAGCTTCTAAAGGTGATGCGCGACCATTTCCAGCCCTCGGTCTCGATGTTTTCGGCTCGAGACGCGTTCTGGAAGAGAGTTCAAGCGCCTGGTGAGTCCATTGCCGCTTTTGCAGCGGCCCTGCGGTTGGCCGCCAGCCCATGCAAGTGGGAAAATCTGGAAATCGCCCTCAGGGACCGTTTGCTGTGCAGCCTATGGGATGAGGAGGTTCAGCGAAAGCTGATGAACCAGGAGCCGCCCCCGACGCTACACGAGGTCGTGAAGGCGGCCCAGGCCGCGGAGGCCACGAGGGCCGGAGTCAAGGGGTTCAGAGAAAGGCCCCCACAGCCCGACAAGACAGCGGGCTCGGTGCAGGCGGCTAGGCGCACGCCAAAATCTTCCACGGAGAGCAGCGACGATGAGGACGTCCGGAAGGTTCGGAAGGACGGCCGATGCTGCGACGGCTGTGGAGCAGCCCACGACCGCATCAAGTGCCCGTTCCGGAAGGCCGAGTGCCACAACTGCGGACGCCGGGGACACATCGCCAAGGTCTGCAGATGGCGGTGCAGAGACCAGAAAAGCCCGTCAGACCGCCCGCCGAAGACCAAGGAGGGCGCCCGGCCCGTGAGGAAGCCGGACGGCGTGGGCCGCATCTCCGACGACAGCAGCGACGACGCCCCCGTGTACAGCGTGTCCTTGGGACACCCACATTATTTTGTTGAGGTACTGGTGCAAGGGGCCCCTGTTAGGATGGAGATAGACTCGGGTTCTTCCTACTCAATTATGTCCCAGCGGGAGTTCTTGGGAATTTCCCCCCACGTGCGCCCTAAGCTTAAAGCGTTGAGGTCCACACTGCGGGACGTGCAGGGAAATAGCATTCCGGTGTTGGGGGTTGGAAAATTCAAGGTCCAATACAAGCAACACGCCGCGGAACTTCCCCTGGTTGTTCTCAAAGGGGGAAGTTGCAGCCTCCTCGGGACTCAATGGTTTAAGCCCCTGGGTTTGTTCATTGGGGGGGGGGGGTGCATGCTGTCGGGACTGACCCAATACAGGAGGTGTGTGACGCGCACCCCGAAGTTTTCAAGAAAGGACTCGGAAAGTTCAAGGGACCCCCAGTAGCGTTCGACCTGGACCCGGAGGTCCGCCCTATCAGACTCAAGCCGCGCAGAGTGCCTTTCGCACTAAAGGACAAGATAGAGGCGGAACTGGACAAATTGGTGGGCCAGGGGATTCTTGTTCCTGTTGATTCCGCGGAGTGGGAAACTCCGATTTTAACTGCGCTAAAGGCCAACGGGGAGGTTCGCATTTGCGCTGATTATAAGTGCACCATTAATAAGGCAATCCGCCCAAATGCGTATCCGGTGCCGGTAGTCAGCCACCTGTTGGCCAGGTTACATGGGGGGAAGTGTTTCGCAAAACTTGACCTAGCGCAAGCCTATCAGCAACTCTCAGTAACCCCAGCTGCAGCTTCTGCGCAAATGATAGTCACTCATAAGGGGGCGTTCCAGGTGACGCGTCTACAGTTCGGCGTGAACTCAGCCCCGGGTATTTTCCAGTCACTTGTGGAACGCCTCTTAAAGGGGCTGGAGGGGGTCTTGCCATACTTTGATGACATGTTGATAATGGGGGGTGAGCGAGGCCGAGTTGGCTGAAAGGCTGGACAAAGTGCTGGTGCTGTTCGAAAAGGTGGGGTTGAGGTTGCGAAAAGACAAATGCGTTTTCTTCGCCAAAGAGGTTGAGTTCTTGGGTTTCCGGGTGACCCCCGAGGGAATCAAACCCTCCAAATCAAAGGTAGCCGCCATTCGAAATGCCCCTCGCCCCACCTCCAAGCCCGAATTGCAGTCGTTCCTAGGGCTCTTAAACTTTTACCACTCTTTCCTGCCTCGGAAGGCATCGGTAGCAGAGCCATTTCACAAGCTACTCAAGAAGGACGAGGCGTGGAAGTGGGGCGAGAGCCAGGAGAGGGCATTCAGTGACCTGAAACAACTCCTAGCGTCTGACGCCATTCTCGCCCATTTTGACCCCAAGAGACATGTGGTCCTGATATGCGACGCATCCCCAGTAGGGGTGGCGGCGGTGCTGTGCCACGTATTGGAGAACGGGAGAGAGGCCCCGGTAGCATTCTACTCCAGATCCCTGTCCCAAGCGGAACGAAACTACGCTCAAACAGACAGGGAGGCGCTAGCAATAATCGCGGGGACTAAAAAGTTCCACGATTTCCTCTATGGCCGTCCTTTCACCATAGTGACCGACCACAAGCCCCTGCTAGGCATTTTCACTGCAGACAAGCCAACACCTCAGATCCTGTCCCCTAGGATGTTAAGGTGGGCCATCTTCTTAAACGCGTATCAGCACGCGTTAGTGTACCACCCGGGAAAAGAAATAAGCCACGCAGACGCCCTGTCGAGGTCTCCCCTCCCCAACGCTAACAGCATCGTGGGCGAGGAAGAACGAGACCGCCAAGTGCTCCTGATAGAGGTCTTAGATTCGCCCCCCATTGTACCCGCAGACATCGCCAAGGCGACTGGCAAGGACAAAACGCTTGCTCTAGTCAGCTCCTGGGTGCAGAAAGGGTGGCCAGCGTCCGCCCCAGCGGCAGAGTTCGCCCCGTTTTTTAGGAAGAGGCTAGAGTTGTCCATAGAGAGGGGGTGCCTTCTGTGGGGCCAGCGGGTGGTAGTCCCCGATTCCCTGAGGCCGCGGGTGCTCAAACTGCTGCACGTCAGCCACCCTGGGATTGTACGCTCCAAGGCTCTGGCCAGGAGCTATTTCTGGTGGCCCCAATTAGATGACGACATCGAGCACATGGTGGGCACTTGCGAGAGATGCCAAGGCTCCCGACCCGAAGAGGCGCGTCTGCCGCACAGGGAATGGGACGCGGCAAAGGGGCCTTGGTCGCGTGTGCACATCGACTTTGCGGGACCATTTAGGGGGACACTTTTTCTCCTCGTGGTGGATGCTTACTCCAAGTGGTTGGAGGTAATTCCAGTTACTAGCACCTCTTCAGCAACGACGGTGAAGCATTTGCGGAGGGTCTTTAGCACGTTCGGTATACCCGACACCCTAATTAGCGATAATGCTAGTTGTTTCACGTCCGCTGAGTTCAGGGCATTCACGGAGATCAACGCCATTCGGCACATCACCTCCGCCCCTTTCCACCCGGCAACAAACGGCCAGGTAGAGCGCCTCGTGCGCACCACCAAGGACGCGCTGAGGCGCATGGGTCCTGGGGATCTCAACCTGCAAGTGTGTCAGTTCCTGCTGGGATACAGGGTGACCCCCCTAGCTTCAGGGTACTCGCCCGCAGAGCTCTTAATGCGTAGGAAGCTGACCACGATTCTGACCAGGCTAGACCCAACGAGGGTGGAGGACACAGGGAGGAACATTGGGTTAGCGGCCACGAAGAGTTTCGAAGTAGGTGCCCCGGTGCATTGCAGGAACTACGCTAGCGCGGGGCCAGCCTGGGTCCCGGGCATCATCGTTGGGCAGACGGGTCCCGTGTCGTATTGTGTGGAGACCAGTGCGGGTCTACTCTGGAGGTGGCACGCAGACCAGCTCCGGCGCCGGGTTCCGGACGAACAACGCACGGACGGCGCGGAAAAGGATTCAACGTTAGGGTTCTCCCCCACCCGTTCAGCCCAAGGGGGAGGAGAGGGGGGCCGGTGGTCCCCACCTAGGGGGGAGGGAAAGGAGTCCGAATCTGTCCTCATAGATATCCTGCGGAATCCTTCTAATGACACCCTAGGGGATAATTCTGATTTTCATTTACAAAACCGGGGGGGGGGTTTCCGGAGTGGTCCCCCACCCATCCAAGCGAGAAGCGGGGTTTTTCGTTAGTCCCCAGTGCCCCCGGTTTTTCCGTCCCTTCCCCAAAAGCCGCAGAGCCGCGGCAAGTCACTAACGAGTTTCCCTCTCCCGTTGCAGGACAAGGAGCCGGGACATGCCAGCCTGCAGCACGCCCAAAGCGCGTTTGCAATAAGCCATCTTGGATGAGAGACTTCGTCTCATCCTAGAGGGGGAGGGATGTTGTGTTCTCAATACTATGCCTTGTGTTCTCAATACTATGCCTTTAACATATATATCAATGTAACCCGTTGCAATTAGGACGCGAGCTAATGACCACCTGGTGGCAATAGCGGGCGCCCAGCTCACAGGTCCCAATTCCCCAAAGAACTACAGCGCAGGAAGATTCCCGCCACTACCTCACCTGGACAAGAAGGGCGTGACCAGAAATGACGTCACACCAACGGTAGCCAATGGGCTATCGTGGAGCCACATTCAAATGTATAACCACCGTATATATTGAGCTGCTCGTCCGCCATTACCTCATGTTCCCCCGGACCACCATGCAATAAAGATGTGTTAAGCCAGTCCTTTGGCTGTTCCTTTGTCTTGGTTCTCATACACTAAATTTTTCTTCTACCTCTTTAGTTTAGCCAAAATAGGGCCAATGTTTTTGATATTTTCTGCCTCTGCCTCCCACCCTCCCCACACACCTATGAATGAATAATTTGAAAGTTCTGAAGAGCATCTGAGTGGCTGCAGAAGTTAACAATAAAAAGGATCAGAAAATAATAGGCACTTCATTAAATATAGCTTTTGGAGCACCACATTCTGGGATGATTTTTCTGCTCCAACTTTTGTTTGCTTAGTGACAAGGAAGAAGCCACATTTTGTGACTTGCTTGTTAACATCCTATTTGTGTGCGCTCCGGTGTCTAGTCATGCCTGCTACATAACCATGGAAACGTCTGCAGAAGCAGATAGTGCTAGCTCTTCAGCTTTGAAACAGAGGTGAGCACTGCACCCTAGTGTTGGATATGACTGACTTTTGGGTAAAGAGAACCTTTACCTTTACGAGACATGTACTCCCTTAAGAATGCATTTTAGCATTATCAGCCATTTAAAATTTTAAAACCCAGAATAATTTCTGAAACATAATAATAATAATAATAATAATAATAATAATAATAATAATAATAATAATAATAATAATAATAATAATAATAATAATAATAATAATAATAATAATAATAATAATAATAATAATAATAAGTAGTAGTAGTAGTAGTAGTAGTAGTAGCCATTTAAAAGAACATTTTGTCCTCAATACATGAAGTGTAAACAAAAGCAATTGGGGAAATGATCATGAGACAAAATTGGTAAAATACAATAAGCCTGTATTACATTTTGTCCCAATTTGGTTTCACATGTATGTGAGGGTCGTTGCTGTTATTGTTTTACTTAATAATCTTCATGCAAACCTAATATTCAAGCACAACTAACTGAGGTAATTGGCTCAAGCAGCAAGTATGACAGGAATGTGGGACTGGAATACAGGCCTCAGGGACACAACCAACTTCAATCAGCCTTCTCATGCATTAGAAAGGTAAGACTCTTGGTTTGATTTAAGGAAATCTTCCATTTCAACTCCCCACTCCATAAATTCAGAATTGCATTCCCTAGTGAAATCTACCCATTCTGGTTTAACTTCTGGAATAGTTTATAATCTTTTCACCAAAGCCTTTAAAACCTCAATGCATGGTGAAAATGTGAAGCAAAGGGTATAAACCTGTTCCCTATGAAGATAATAAGTAGTGGCAGAGGCTTGCAAGTAGAAATAACACTGACAATCCTTCACTGTGAATTCAATAATGTTAGGACCAGTTTATGCTGCTATCTCATTGCATTGCACTCCCCGGTTAAATATCAAATACAGTATGTGAATGAGAACAACTCCAGATATATTTTTTCCTATTGTCTAAAGGCAGCAAAAGGCACAAAACATTTTGCCTAGACACAACTCATATTTCTCCTGTTTCAATAAATGGGTAATCAACAGATATCTATGAATGTATGTGGATTACTGTGATATTCTTTCCATGGGTCTTCTCTTGAAAGTTATGGAAATGTCAACTGGACCAGAATAGTACATATGGAATCCTGTCTGGGAACAGCAAGACAAACTTTGAGTATATCCAGACTGCCCCTTATGAGGTAGGTGGTCCAGGGTCTCTGATTTTCAGTTCACTTTAGCACAGGGGTGCCCACACTTTTCCCACTAGGGGCCTAACCAAGCCCCCTCAGTCAGCTGCGTGTGCTGGTCACATGGTTCCTCCCAGCACTGGTGGCAGCAGCAAATGAAATCACACTGCATTTCTGGGCATATTTATTTATTTATACCCCACCCATCTAGGAGATTTCCCTACTTTGGGTAGCTAACAGCACAAACTCACACATTAAAGCAAGCAGGGTAAGCGCACACAGGGCGGGCACACAGGGAGGGCGCGGGGGCTTAGCCTCTCATGCCCACCCTGCGCGAGTTGGTGCCTTTAGCCAGAGAAGTGTTTTACCCATGGGAAAGGGCTTCTTCGGCCAAAGGCACCCTGTACTGATAGCAAAAGGGAGTCTTGCTGGTCCCTCTGCCTTTTCGGCAAGTTGACCAGCGAGACTCCATTTCGCTAACAGCGCTGGGCTGCTTTGCATGCACACCCCCCAAAAAAGGACTCAGACACCAGTATAAGTGGATAACGGCATTGGGCCACATTTATTGATTCATGCCCTAGTCCGAATTATAAATTTTGATTGGTACTCAACCAATTATAATTCATAAGGCAAGGAGGCCGCAGTAACACTGGTAAGGTTCCTCCCAAAATTGCCAACGGCAATTGGCTACAATATATCCATTTGTATCCATTTGTTTGTTTACAACAAACAAATTGTTGACCGTAGTCAATAAACTAACTACTGACCCCACCGTCTGACACGTATCCGTAAAATAACGGGGTGATGCATGCTGCCTAGCTCGTGCCATCACCCCATTGCCTGGTTCATCGTTGACCGGACAACGTTAACCAACTTGTGCCTATCTAGTGTTGGCCAGTCAATTGTGAACCTGCCGGATACCTGTGGGTCATAATTATTTACCTTACCAGTGCTACCCGCCCATGTGACCAAAGTCAACAGTAAATAAACCCCTGTATCAAACCTGAGCAACAGTGTGGGATGGGCAAAAAAGCCAGAACCCGAGAGCCAATTGTAGGTTCCAGCCAAAAATTCCCACCCAGCCCGGAAGCGACCAAAATATCACACTGTTTACTAGGGAGGGGGTGGAGGGAAAAACTTCTCCGCTCCGTCGCTTTCGCAAAATGGCAGCTCGGCTGCCTCGTGGCCACCCCTTTTAAAGAGAGCTGGCCACGCCCCCCTAACTACCCGGATGTCCAAGTCCGGTGGGGGGGTGCCCGCAAAGAGCGCGGCGGCCATTTTGGCGCCGCGCTTGCATTGCATGCACACCCCCCAAAAAAGGACTCAGACACCAGTATAAGTGGATAACGGCATTGGGCCACATTTATTGATTCATGCCCTAGTCCAAATTATAAATTTCGATTGGTACTCAACCAATTATAATTCTTAAGGCAAGCAGGCCGCAGTAACACTGGTAAGGTTCCTCCCAAAATTGCCAACGGCAATTGGCTACAATGTATCCATTTGTATCAATTTGTTTGTTTACAACAAACAAATTGTTGACCGTAGTCAATAAACTAACTACTGACCCCACCCTCTGACGCGTATCCGTAAAATAACGGGGTGATGCATGCTGCCTAGCTCGTGCCATCACCCCATTGCCTGGTTCGTCATTGACCGGACAACGTTAACCAACTTGTGCCTATCTAGTGTTGGCCAGTCAATTGCGAACCTGCCGGATACCTGTGGGTCATAATTATTTACTTTACCAGTGCTACCCGCCACACGGGGAGGCTTCAATAAAGACTCACCGCCTCCCCCCCCAAGACCGTCAGCTCAGTCAACAGGCCTGCTTGCAAGTCTTCCAAAAAGAGGTTCATACCTCTGTGCGACAGATGGACCCCATCCCCTGCATAAAGATCACAGTTTTGGAGACTAATGGTGGGGTGTCGGATGAAGCGCCGCCAACCCTTGTCTATAACGAACCGGGCTACTGCCCTGTTCACCGAGCGACGAGCACGTTCAAGGGCCTGGAGGTTAATTCCCCCCCCCCCCCTGTAAGCGTGACGCGGTATGATGTCCGACCAAATCAGGGTTGTGGCAGGCCACACATAATGCAAGTAAGCCAGGTCACCGCAGATCGCATGTTTCAGCGACAGGCCCGTGACCTGGCCTAAATCATTGCCCCCAAGGTGTATCACCAGGACATCAGGCGGGTCAGCATCCCTGATGGAAAAAAGGAATGGCAACAGTTCCCGCCATAACATCCCACGCTTACCGTATCACCTAAGACATGCGGACGCACGTAGTCCCAGCTGGGGTCCCCACTCTGTCGCCGCAGCGTACTGCGCTGCCCAGTGCACGTAGCTGTGGCCCACCAGCCATACTGCCACCGGTGTGATCCGACACCCAGGGTCTGTCAAGGAAAAAAGGAAACAGGGCCGTGACTTAACAGGTACTCACAATTGAAGGGGGCAAACGTACAGCTGGAAACACTGCGATCCCCACCTCCCCATCTGGCGTATCTCAGCCCCAGAGTACCCAAATGCAGCTGCGGTAGAAGCAGCTCCTATTCTAAAAGAATGGGTGCAGTAACGATCCCCGGGGAGGCCAACACTGGACAGTGCCTTACCGGTCACCTTCCAAAATTGAAATTTAGTAAGGGGAGACCCATCTTGGTGGCAGAAAAATGGGCCAGGGTGCGTGCCACGCAGTGCAAGGAACTCTCGTAGGGCACCAACCGGACAGATGTCTGCAATGGAACATCGTAGCAGTCTTACACCACTGCCTACACCGTGCTGATTAACCTTTGAGGAGCGTATCCTCAACTGAGCCCACTCATCGGAAACATAGACATCTTCGAGTTCCAGTGCCCTACGCGTCGCATCCGCCTTAGACAGTAGCACAAGCTCCCTGATGCGGAGCGCTCCAAAAAAGGCCACCGTGGTGGCCGCATGAAATAGAGCTGCCTCATACCTGTCAAAACACAGGTCATGCCAGCCTCGTGCAAGGTGGGTAAGGACCCTTGGAGAAATTGGGTGGCGGCTGTCCGGGCAACGTCCACGTTCCCGTGTCCAGCCTTCCAAAACGTGTCGTATACGGAAGTCAGTTGTGCTGTCAGCATAACCCCCCACCTTGGCCCTGAATGCCAGTGCTGACAGCCTGGATGCTATGGTGCGGGGAGCTAGGCCCTGATCGTGTAGGTAAACCATGAATTGAAGGACATGTGCCACTGGAATGGGCCAAATCTCGGGCAAGCGGAATTGTGCACAGAAAGCCTGAAATTTAGTGAATGCATGGTTATACGCCTTACGCGTGCGGGGCGCCAACGACATGCCGATCGCCCAGTTCACCTCTCCTTGCCAAACATCCATATCTCGTCCGGGAGCGATGAGGGAAATTCCTCTGCGTCCGGGGCCAAGGCGCGGAACCGGGGGATCTGCAGGCAGGACAAAGCATCAGCAATTTCGTTATTAATACCTGGTACATGTCTGGCCCTGAATAGAATATTGAGGCGTAGACTGCGCAAGACGAACTGGCGCACCAATTCCATAACCCTGGGTGATTTAGACGTCTGCGAGTTGACAATGTGCACGACCGCAGCATTGTCGCACCAGAAATCAACAACTGAATTGGCCCACTCCGCACCCCATAGCATCAAAGCTCCCAGTATGGGAAAGAACTCGAGGAACGTAAGATCGCGTAAACGATCCGTGCCCCTCCAAGCTAGAGGCCATCGGCCGTAGGCCCACCTCCCCTCAAAGTAAATCCCATAACCCAGGGACCCTGATGCGTCCGACTGGACCTGGAAGCGAGGGGACACCAGAAGGTCAGATCTCCAAAATGACACCCCATTGAATTCCTTAAGGAACTCAAGCCAAATCAGCATATCCTCCTTTATGCCCCTGTTCAGTCAGACCCTATGATAGGGCCTGGATAGGCCAGCCATGGCGTCGCACAAGCATCGAGCAAAAGCTCTGCCAGGCGCGACCACCCTGCAGGCAAAGTTAAGGTGACCATGCTGTACCTGGAGCTCACGAGGTGACACCTTGCGTTTGGCCAGTAAGGCCAAAATCAATACAGTGATCCTTGAAACCTTGTCAATGGGTAACCTAGATGCCTGTAAAACGGTGTCAATTTCAATACCCAGGAACGTGAGCTTGGTTGATGGGCCCTCGGTCTTTTCGGGCGCTAAAGGGACACCAAGTTCCTTCATTAGCGTCTGAAATGTGTTGAGGAGACGCATACACGTGTCCCAGCCCCGTTCACCCCCGAACAAGAAATCATCGAGGTAGTGGGCTACAGACTGAGACCTCGACCTATGAACAAAGGCCCACTGGAGGAAGGTGCTAAAACGTTCAAATGCCGAGCAAGAGATGGAGCAGCCAAAAGGCATGGCTTTATCAACATAATACTTGCCCCGGAATCTGAAGCCTAGTAACTCAAAGTCGCCCGGGTGCACCGGCAGCAGCTGGAATGCAGACTTAATGTCACACTTTGCCAATAGTGCACCCGGGCCACAAGAGCGCACCATGCGCAGGGCCTGGTCGAATGATGTGTACATGACCAAACAAAGGTCATCAGGGATGGCATCATTGACCGAATGGCCAGCCGGGTACGACAGGTGGCGAATCAGACGAAATTCCCCCGGTGTCTTCTTGGGCACTAACCCCAAAGGGGAAACCTTCAGGTTGGGAAAGGGTGGAGCCTGAAAGGGGCCAGCAACCCTGCCTGCCTTAACCTCCTTAGCAATACTCAGGGCGGCCACCTCCTCCCTGCCCCTAAGAGAAAGTAAGTTGGGGGAGTCTTGGGGGCACCTCTCCCCTGTGAACGGAATGCGGAACCCTCACTGGAAACCCTCGAGGAGGTAACCAGCGTCTTCTCTCCTCGGGTATGTTGTGAGCCAATGCTCCAACATGGCCAAATTAACTGGGGAGGGGGCCTTTTGGGTGACCAGTTCCCTCAGCGGCAGGTCTGCCCGCTCCCTGTCCACCTCTACCTCTGCCCTGAGACCCGCCTGCTCGCCGACACGCAGCGGCGGCGTGGGGGCCAGCGCAAGAGGAACACTCGTGCTTATATCGGCATTGTTTTCTGTTTCACGCACCGTTGGCCGAGAAGCTCCAACACAGCAGGCGGGTTGGAACCCCCTGCCCCGCCACCTGGCGGGGTGCCTGTGCTGGAGCGGCTCGCTGGACCGCATGTCCACAATGATACCTCTCCCCAGGCGCAGGGCGCATGGGGGTCATGTACAGAAGCCAAAGCTTCTGGCAGGGCTCGTCCCACCTCATCTCCGGGTGTAGGGGCACTCTCATTCGAAATTCCTCATTGTAGGCCAACCACGACGGGCCAGGGAAATCAACCATTGCCCTGTAAATGTTGTCCAAATATTGGACCAGCGGGATGGCCAGATCGGGCCGGGCCTTGAGGTAGACCGCCATGTATATGAGACATGCGGGCAACCAGTTGGCCCAAGTGCGTGGTGGCTTGCGACAGCGAGACTGTTCTTTGTCCTTCTCGTCTTGCCCCTCCCTCTGCTCTTTGGTGGGTTCCCTGTTCAATAGGGAGAAAATGTCTACATATTCTCCCTGCCAAATCTTCTCCCTCGTGGCCTGAGCTAAATGATCCCCAAGGGGCAAAGAATACCCAGCTGTCGGGAATGCCGACACCGGCACGTTAGCAGTGCGGGACATCAAGAAAGGGACCTGAACCGCCCCCGTGACCCCCGTTGCCTGCCCTGCGGCGTAAGGCCCCCCACCCACAGTGGGGCCTGTAAGTGGCAAAGCCGCACCTGGGTAAGTCGGGGGCTGCTGTCCCCCCGCCCCGACTTGACGGGGCCATGGCCACTGGAGACCCTCACCCGTGGTGTATGTTGGTGTGGGAGCATTAACTTGAACCGGATACTCACAGGGTGCACCCCCGCGGGCCGCCCCCACTGGGGGTTCCAGCCCACGGTGAGCGTCGGAGCCCGCGACCGCAATCAAGCTCTGAAGACCTATCTGACCACCACCTGCCGGTGGTGCCTGCTGCGCGGGGAGCTGCGAGGCCGCGGCGGGCGCCGACCTGTGTGCCTCGAGCAGCTCAACCCGGCCGGCCGCCTGCTGAAGACTGTCCGCCCCCGTAGTGACCTGCCGGCCAAAAGGTGCCCCGGATGGGTTGGATATCCCAAGGGTTGCCTCCAAGGCTGCTACGCGGGCCAATAGGGCATCCACCGCCACAGAGCCCCCTGCATAAAGGGGGCCAAGCGGGCCGGACGGCCCGCCGGGCGCAGGACCCGGGCCAGGTGCCAGAGTACTTGTACCCGGGTGGGGCCATGCCCAAAACTCTGGCCCCCGGGGGGCCTGGGGCATGCCCTGCCAGGGAATTGTGCCCAGCCCTCCCCCCTGGTTGAAACCTATGGCCGGGGAATGCGGGCCAGGGGCCGAAGGCCCAGCTGCGCCATGCCCACCCACCTGCCCCAAGCCCATGGACAGCAATTGCTGGCCGGGGGCCGCAGCCCCCACAGGGCCGGTCTGGGGCTGTAAAGCCTCGGGCCACGGGCTAATTTGCTCCATCCCACCGGTCCCGGTGGGAGCCTCCGCAATGGGTGCCTGTTGGGTGGGCGCAGCCGTGGTCCTCCGACCCGGCTGGCGCCTCCTGGACGGTCGAACCGAGTTCGCCATAGCCTTCTTCCTTGAAGGCATTGTAGTCGCTGGGGAAGTCTAAGAAGAAGGCGAAGAACGAAGCTGTTTGCCGCCGAAGGGGCTTCCCTGCAAAGGCTGAGAGTGACGGAGTAAAAACTTCTCCGCTCCGTCGCTTTTGCAAAATGGCAGCTCAGCTGCCTCGTGGCCACCCCTTTTAAAGAGGGCTGGCCACGCCCCCCTAACTACCCGGATGTCCAAGTCTGGTGGGGGGGTGCCCGCAAAGAGCGCGGCGGCCATTTTGGCGCCGCGCTTGCATTCCCCCTGGGAAAACACTTCACAGGAGGAAAGCAACCCAGTGCTGCCAGTTCACAAAGTGGCTTGGGGGGGAAGGTTTTTGCCTTTAAAAAAATATATCGTACAATGATGAAAATTGTTGTACGTTAGAATTTTATTTTTATTTTTTTTTTAAAGGCAATCGTTGTATGATTTTATCGCTGTATGATGCAATCGTTATATGGGGTTCCACTGTAATATATTGGTTTCAATACCAACATGATGTGTATGACAAAGGGTGTAATCACATGCTATTTGGATCATTTGTGAAGTAGTCCAATACAATCTGTTTCCTGGGAATCACACAACATACAGGGAAATGCATCCCAGCTCGACCCAGTTGTCCAGCAGTAGGGCTTTTACTTTTGGGGAAGCAGGCTGGGGCAATTCCCCAGTAGATAGAATGGTCGCTTTAAGAGGCATTACTCTCCCTAAAGTGACCCATTCCTGTTCAATTGGATGTGTACCTTTCTAGTTGTCTAGTGAGACCCAAAGTTACTGTATTGGATTAACAAATAAATTTTTCTAGTTTCCTTCCAAAATTTATTTTTCAAGGATACTTGCAGGCCTTTTTATAGGCTTTTTCATCAAAAACAATTCTCTCCCATTCAGTTACCAAGAAAGTATTGTTTTTGATAATCTTCTATGTTCTTATATCACAATTACATATAATGGAATGGACTGCCTCCATGATCTAGCACAAGGGTGCCCAAACTATGGCCCGGAACTGGATCCAGTCCATGATGCCAATCCATCTGGCCCACAAAGCCCTCATTGCTCCCATAGGGGCACATTTTACTTCCACTTCCAGGAGAGACAAGGGCTTCATGGGCCAGATGAATTGGCATTGGGGCCGAATCCAGCCCCCAGGCCATAGTAACCAGCCCCCTGAACCACTGACCGGCCCACGGCCCAAAAAGATTGGGCACCCCGATCTATCATCCGTAATGATGATAGTCCCCTGGCAATCTCAGAGTCAAGAATTGCAAGTTTCCTTCTAAAAGAAACTTTCCAAACTCTCCAGTTTTAAAGTCAATCAGCACAAATGATTGCTCACTTTTGCATTTTGCTTTTGTACTTGCAACTGAAATTGTTACTGTATTCACTGCATTGATCCCTCTGTGAGGAACTGTGTTTCAAATGCACAAAATAATAAAATAAAAATATAATCTAAATCATTTTGATAATGTCAATAGGCATGCTTCTAGATTCACACTGTTCCATTCCACTTTTGTAACTGTTACAGAGGAGACAATGGTCTGGTACCCATTTTTTAAAAATATTCAAAAGGGAAACTTTTGATCAGTAACTATAGCAGCAAATCTATTACTTGTCAGCTGTATGCCATCATCCCAGCAAGATTTCTCTTGAGAAATCTGTAAAAACAACTCCAAAATCTGTAGTGAATGCCTTTTGGAATTATAATTAGCATCTAAACTCCAGAATCTTTACTGTATTTGAAACAGATCCAGAAGCCTGTGCTAAAGATGAGCTAAAGGAAACGCATGCCAGAATTTGGTAAGCTTTGAGAGAAATGAGTTTCATATTTTACTACTTTACATTTTTAAGCTTAAGATAACTGATCTGACTTACCCAACATCTTTTAGTCAGCATCATGTCATTCTGAACCATGGGCTTTAAATTACAGAAAGGTTCTGCCAGGAAGTTTCTCTCTCTTCTCATCGCCAAGATTATTAGCATCTGGTGACCAGAATGAATTGCAGGCTGGGGTTAGAACTCCCTTCTACATCTAAGCAGGATGAAACCCTTAAATCTTACTACATCTCTCTCTCTTTGCCTGATTCTATGTTCACCTTTTAAGTACATCATAGCAGCACATTTCAGACATCAAGTCATTAATGGGTTACATCTTGCTCTCAGATAGGATTTGCCTATTCATCATTGTACTTGAACAATTAGATATCATTGATGCAGTCTCATGTTGTGTTAAGTAAGTCCCAAAAGGCCAGAAAAGCAGGATTAAAAAACAAAATACACAATGCAAGATAATGTCACTTGCTATTTTTATGTGAGCTTTCCACTGGTATCCACTTGTATTTTGGAGTCTTTCTGGGGAATATGCAAGGGGAAACATAAGCAAATCATCTCCTATAGGCCTCCTTAGACTGTTTCCATAATAGGTGCTCAGTTTTGTATCTCAAATATGTACAATGCAGAGCCTCTTTCAGGACCTCTGCCTCTTTCCTTTTCTATTATCCTCCTTCCATCACCTTGGGGTCTAGACTATCCAAACCAATGCTCATGCTGGCTAGGGGAGTCTGTTGTCTAAAAAAGTAACTTTCTGAAAAGTAACTTTCTATGTATAGAAAAATAGTTCTCTAGCTCTCCTTGTGCCTGATGGTATCACAGTTGGGAAGGAACTGAGCAACATGATTTGTAGTATGTCTGGAAGTGCCAGGTGAAACATTTAATGCATAAAGAAGGGCTGAGAAGTTAGCATTGAAATAATGACAATTTTTCATGCATTAACAGTGGGGTATCAATGGGAGAGGGGCTTTTATTGCTTCATCTGATTGTGTTTTGTCTCTTGCCTATTGGTAAAATTCATCCCACCTCTGCAATTTGAGGCAAGCCCATGCCCCTCTTCTTGTTTGTTTGCTTGATTCAATTGTCTTTTGTTGATAGTGTCCTCTCTTGACTGCACTCCATGCACTAGCATGGAAGGCTGTGTCTTAGCCACAAGGCAGAGACTCTAATTTTAGGGTTTCCCCCCCCTTCTGGCTATCAGATTGTGTCTTTTCCTACTTTATAGGCTTCTAGAGTGATTTTTATTATACAAAGAGTCATTGTGTGAAGGGTATTAGGTTTGAGACTTGGGCTCCTTTCTAATGCTGTTGTCTTGTTCTAATGCTGTTGTTCTTAGCTCATACTCTGCTAACTGAGAAGGCATAATCAAAAATGTCCCAATACTGTAGATACTTTACATGGCTTTATTCTCAAGAGGCAATATGCTCCATTGAGGTCCTCTTTGCCTTGTTGTAGAGAATGAACTCTGTGCAGGCTGCAGAAACATGTTGACTTCTACACTAGTGCGTGAGTACTACATAGAATATTTTAGCTTTCTTGTTTTCTGATGTGTTCTCTTGATTGCCTTTGGTTTGGCTCAATTGTATTTTTTGTCAACATGCTTTTCGAAACATTTTGAATATTTGTGTCTGTTTGCATTTTTATTGTCTTCAATAAGTTAAAAACCTTCTTCAACCAACTGTCTGAGTTTTTGGCTCAGAATGTTTGTGGTACTAATTCCAGGTTTTCCTTGACCATCCACCAAACGTTTTCATAATTTTGTGGTTTTGGTAACAGTTGAAAGGTGGATATACTAGTACAAACTGGATTTTTTACTCCCTGGATTTGCTGCCAAGCCTGGGAATACTGCAATTTTGGGAGGCACAGGTGGCAAACTGGTTCCATATTCCTAACCATAACTCATCCTCCTGGGTTCAACCACCCTGCAGTAATCAGGACATTGTGGTTGAGTGGCTATACAGGACCCCTTAAACTGAACACTGCTGTCAAAACTGTAGCTGTATTATTAGAAATAGAAGAGGGAAGACAGTATAAAGAGAGAGTCCTTATTTCTTCCATAACCAGTAATCATGAGGTTAACAGCAATACTTTTTTTTTAAAAAAAAAGATAATCAAATATCCCTTGGGCCTTATGAGAGGGGTGTTTCACCATGTTTTTACTTTGTTATGCAGTTTTTAGGCCCATAATAGCCTTTTTGTGGGGGCCTATGGAGTCCCTGGGTTTAGGGAAGTGACTTACCCATGGTCTGAAAATGGAATTAGGGGAAGTTTGTTCATCATACTTACCTTTGGTTTCAGTTTTCATGTAAAATATTTGGCACACAAATGGTTAGTGAAAGTAATGGTCTATATTACAGTAGGTAAAAGCCGCATCCCTTGATCAACCACCATTAGATAAGGACAAATGAAAGCGCGGCGCCAAAATGGCCGCCGCGCTCTTTGCAGGCCCCCACCCCCACCCGGACTCAGACATCCGGGTGAGTTAGGGGACGTGGCCACCCCTCTATAAAAGGGGTGGCCACGAGGCAGCCGAGCTGCCATTTTAAAAATAGCGACGGAGAGGAGAAGTTTTCTCCATCGCTGTTCCTTCGATTCTTTGGCTCTTTAGCCCTTGGCTTTCCTGGCTGGGAAGGAAGGAGTTGCACAGAACCTTTGGCTTGCTTGCTCTGTTTTTTGGCATCGGTTGATCACTGGACAGGGATCCTGCTATTTCTACCGATATGCCTCCCAAACGGAAGGCCCCAGCGACGAAACCGCGGCCAACGGGGAGGACTTTTGCTGGCCCTGCGCAGCGCGGGGGCAGCCCTCAGGTCGGAGGACCAGGGATGCGCCCACGCGGCAGGGCACTACCTCCACCGATACCGGCGGGGCGATGCAGGCTGCTTGGCCCTCGGCTGGCCAGCCTTCAACCAGCCCTTCTGGGGCTTCGGCCCTCGGCCCACAGTTGCCAGCCATGGGTCCGGTCAGCGGGGGGGGGGGGGGGCGGTGCTGGTGCACAGCACGTTTCTGCCACCTGGATAGGTCTACCCTTGCCGAAGTAATGTTACTGAGGGTGACCGGTGCCGCGCTTCACGGTGTAGGGGCCCGTTTTGGCACCCATTTATTTAGGATAGGCGTCGTGTTGATCGCGGCTATGTTTGGAGTACTCGGAGGCGGACATGCGTGTACGCGCAATTTCTTATATGTACATGCCCTCACTATACGAGTACCTAGTTATGTCCTTAACCTCTTCTCCTCTTTTACAGATCCTGTGTGTCTCTACACACCGGTGGCAGTGGGGCTGGTGGGCCGCAGCTATGTACACTGGGCAGCAGTATATGCTGCGGCGACAGAGAGTGGACCCCGACTTGGGCCGTGTGCATCCGCACGTATGCGATGGTATGGTATGCGCAGCACATGGGGGCGGGAACTGTTGCCATTCCTGATGTCCGTCGGGGATGCTGGACCGCCCGATGTTCTTAATAGGCACCTCGGCGGCAACGATCTTATACGGATCACTGCTGTTACTAAACTGTCGAGGGGCTGTGACCTGGCATTTTATATCACGTATGGCTTACACACGGTCGCTATGGTCTAACATCGTGCCGAGACACCAATTTAGGGGAGACGTGGATCTCCGTGCAGTCAGTGGACAGGGCTGTTGCTCAGTCCCTTGCTGGGCATGGCTGGGAGACAGCCATTGGACACCTGAGGATAGGCTTACAAAAATTTTGCCGGTAGGCAGGGGAAGGGGTCCACCTGTCGGCTAGAGGTATGTACCTCGTTCTGGGTGTGGTGCAAGCAGGCCTGGCGACCGAGCTGACGGTCTTGGGGAGGGGGGGCGGTGAGTCATCATGGACGCCTCCCCGTGTGGCGGGTAGCACTGGTAAGGTAAATATTTATGACCCATAGGTATCCGGCAGGTTCGCAATTGACCGGCCAACACTTAGACAGGTACAGGTGTAATAACGTTGACCGGTCAACGACGAACCAGGCAAGGGGTGATGGCAGGAGCTTTTCAGCATGCATCACCCCATGATTTGACGGATACACGACAGAGGGTGGGGTCAGTAGATAGTTTATTGACTACGGTCAACAATTTGTTTGTGTCAACAAACAAATTGATACAAATGGATACCATTTGTATCAATGCCATTGGCAACTTTGGGAGGAACCTTACCAGTGTTACTGCGGCCTGCTTGCCTTAAGAATTATAATTGGATGAGTACCAATTGAAAGTTATAATTTGGACTAGGGCATTATTCAATAAAAGTGGCCCAATGCCTTTATCCATATACCGGTGTCTGAGTCTTTCTTTGGGGGGTGCGCCTGCAATGTGAAATGGTGGTGGTTACAAAAACACCAAAGTTGTACGCTTTTTATATATTGTCCCAAGCCTCAAATGATGATTTATATTATCACAATAGCCATACACAGAGGCCTACATTTGCCAAGTCTTAGAGCATGGCTGAAGTCTTACTTGGATCTCCAAGGAGGTAGAACAGGGGTGCACAAACTTTTTGGACTGTGGGCCAGAAGTGGAAGTAAAACACACCTTGCAATCTGTTTTGCAACAGGATGAGATAGATTTTAAGCTGTCATTTTCTCTGGTTAAACCAGGCATGCCCAAACTATGGCCTGTGGGACAGATCTGGCCCCAACACAAATTCATCTGACCCATACCACCCTTGTCGTGCCCAGAAGCAGATGTAAAACGTGCCTTGATGGGCGTGTTTTACTTTCACTTCAGGGAGCAACGAGGGCAGTGTGGGCCGGATGAATTGGTGTCAGGGACCAGATCTGGCCCATGGGCCATAGTTTGGGCACCCCTGAGGTAGAATAACCTCAAAGCAAGCAGTGCTGAATGACAAGAACATTTGATCTTCTTGAGGTGGCTGAAAAACCTGGGCATCCATTTCCATTGTTTTCATCTGGGAAAATTTGCTACCTGCATGGCTGCCAAAAATTGTCACAATCTCCCTCTCTAGGATGCCGTATTAACTAGCCAGATGGACTTCATCTGTATTCTAAACTCATTTATCCAGATTCACCATATACTTTTTCCCCCAAAAGTAGTTATCCCATCTCCTCCTTCCTTGCCTACTCTGCCCCATAACATCACAATGACCCATTTTCTGGTCTTTGGTTCTGGTCCTTGAATCTCAAGCAAAAAAATGCTGTTGGCCTGCAACTGTCATTTAGACATTTAAAGAAATGTGTGGCAGATTAGAAAATGTTGCCATGCAGGTGAGATGCTTGCAAGCACTACCAATATCCCCCTGTGCAAACTGTCTCTCTACAGAAGGGGTTCCCAACCTAAGGCCCGTGGCCGGATCTGGATCTGTGCTATTTCATGTGCCCCCACCCCCACCGGGGCATTTGAGAAACAAAATGACCACCCCTTTGTAGCTGTTGGGACAAAATGGCCACCTCCATTGTGCAGGAAGGGCAAAATGGCCATCCGGCCCTCGAAGCTGACTGAGAGAGTGTGACCCGGCCCCCGCTTGAAAAGGTTGAGTGCCCCTGATCTACAGTACAAAGTTCTGAAGCTGTGAATACTTAGGTGGATGGGCCTAAACATATTCCCTCAGCAGATTTTGTGTTCAGGGAATGAAGAAGCAGACGAGTGAAGTAGTGAAATTCAGCTCTTTATGAGTGGGGTTTGAACACAGTTTGAATGGGGCAAAACTCGGACTTATATCTATACCTATAAATCCGAGCGTTTACCGTTGGATTGTGACAAAGGCTCACGCACCCGCCATACTAGCCTGTACCAAGCCTCCTGCACTCGCCCGAACCCGGTCCGGAGGTTACTGCGGGGTTGAGAAATGCGCCAGTGGGGCAAGAGCCCCATGAACGCAAACAAAGAAAAAGGACTTCATTTCCCAACGTTCTTTGCACCGCGCCACAGCCAATCAGGCTGAGAGGTGCTAGCAAAAAGAACGTTGGGAAATGCGTCGTGGCCAATTGAAATTTAGCCGAAGGAAAAAACCGCCACACGAACGCAAACCACAAACACAAAACTACAAGTCCCAGCGTCCTGCATGCCCTGGGTGCGCAGAGCGCTGAGAAAGCCGGCGCGTGAAAAATAAACTTACAAAAAGCAATGGGAGTGCAAGTCCTCAGCAGGCAGACTCAGTGCTTCACAGCCACGCAAAACCAAAAGCCACAAAACGCCACCGCGATTCACCCCCCGTCCTTTTTCCCCAGAGCAACAGGGAGAAGAGGGACTCCCTCTCCTCCACGCTACCCCACCGAACACACGCGAGACCACCACCAGCCTCAAGTAAAGTTGAGCCAGAGTGGGGAAAAACACAAAAACAGGCAGCACTTTGTCAGGGGAAGCACACTCCCTGGTGGATGACTGGCTGATGCCTTTGTATTTCCAAATACAAAAACAACAGCCAGCAATCCGCAAGGAAGAGCACCACCCCTTATTGATTGCTGCCTGCCGATCTCCAGTTAGGTAAGCTGGGAGAAAAAGGAGACAGATAAGAGAGAACCATCTGCCTCCTCCTTCTCCCCGACCTACCTAACAAAAAAAAGAACACCACAAAATACACAAACAAAAACATCCACAATGGCACAAAACCACAAAGAAAACACCTAACTACAACACAAAAAAATCACAAAGTAAAAAAACAAACAACAACTAATTACAAAAATAAACAACAACAAAATAAAACAAATTAAACACAACCAGAAGTAATCAAACCAATTAAACCAACCTAAAACTAAACCAAAACAAAAAAAGAACAAACATAAACACCTACCACCCCACCACCACAAAAGCAAAACAAAGAAAAACCCCAGAAGAAAGAAAACCAGACAAATCACCAGCACGTCCTCCCTCCATGACGACTGGAACAGAAATTAAGAAACAAAGAGACTACTTACCGGAAGAAGCCCCACCCAGAGGCCAGGAGAAAAAAAACATGTGAAATGAAAGCAAAACACCTAGCAGCCCCACCTGCAGGGCAGAATAGTAAAAACAACCCAAAAAGACTCAACAGCCCCACCGAGAAGCCATAAGAGTAAAAACAAGTCAACAACATAACAATAAATCACAATTTTACACAAATCACAAACATATGTCAAAAAAATAATAAAAAGATTTCTAAAATCCTGTGCTCAGTTTTAACTCAAATAAAAACCCAAAACATCTAAACACAGTTTAAAAACATTGAATGTAAAAAACATGTACTTTCACATTTTAAAAATTATTACCTATGGTACAACTATTTAAAAAAAACCACAAACTAAAATATTATTTGGTTAAATAAAATAATTTGAAACAATTATATCATCCTCTGTTCTTTTTTTAATCCACAAAAAAAAAAACCAAAAGCTGATCACAGTTTATAACAGCCCGGCAAAGCCGGGTAAACTATGCTAGTACACTATAAACAGTAACAGTAACAATAATACAACAAGCCCATTGGCTAACAGAGTGTGCACATTTTCGATCCACTTATTTGCATAAGAATAGATACATGAGAAAAGATACATGAGAAAAGCATATGGAGAACTACACTTGCAGCAAGTGCAAGCTGGTTGCACTACTAGAAGAGAAGGTCCAGCAGCTAGAGGCCCGCATATCTAACCATCAACAAATTAAGGAGCTTGAGCTGTTCTTGGACAGAGCAGAGCAGACTATGCTGGACAAAGAAGAGACAGGGCACAGTTCTGAAGGAGAAGGCCCTTCACTAACTCAGGAGGGAGATGGTTGGAGGAATGTGACTCAAAGGAGGAGGAGAGTAGGGGATCACTCTGAGAGTCTGAAATTACAGAATAAATTTGAGGCTCTTTCCCTTATCACACCTGATGAGGAACACACAGAGGAACAACTGGATCCACCTGATGATCTCTCCTTCATCATACTTGATGAGATCCAGGAAGATGAACAACAGGAACAAACTGAGGTTCTCTCCCTTAATATGGTTGATGAGGTGCATGTAGATGAACAGATTGCAGGAGAGAGGCTCCTTGTACTAGGCGATTCAATAATTAGAAATACAGAGAAATGGATGTGTGATGCACATGATAACCGTATGGTGACTTGCCTGCCAGGTGCAAAAGTTGCAGACATCACAAGAAATCTAGATAGATTGTTAGAGAGAACTGGGAACGAGCCAGTTGTCATGGTACACGTTGGTACCAATGATGTTGGGAAGGCCAAGCGGTCTGTCCTGGAAGCCAAATTTAGGTTGTTAGGAAGAAGATTGAAGTCCCGGACTTCCAAGGTAGCATTTTCAGAAGTGCTGCCTGTCCCTCGCGCAGGACCTACCAGGCAGGCAGAGCTCAGAAGCCTCAATGCGTGGATGAGGCGGTGGTGTCGAGAGGAGGGCTTCAGATTTGTCAGGAACTGGAGAACATTTTGGGACAAGCCAAATCTGTTCAGGAGGGATGGGTTGCATTTAAACCATGATGGGACCAGATTGCTGGCACTCAACATCAAAAAGGCTGCAGAGCAGCTTTTAAACTGATAAGTGGGGGAAAGCCGACAGGAGCTGGGCAGCATCCGGTTCGGGAAAGTGTGTACTTGAGTAGTGAGGAGGATGCAAAAATTACTGAGCAGAGCAAGGAGCTAGTCACCAGCACTCTAGCAGAAGGATGCAAGAGGCAGTCTAACAATGCAACTGGATTCAAAAGACTGTATCAGGAAAGCATATATAAATGCTTGTATACAAATGCCAGAAGCCTCCGGAACAAAATAGGGGAGCTGGAATACTTAGCAATAGATAAGAATATTGATATTATTGGTATCACTGAAACCTGGTGGACGGATGATAACCAATGGGATACAGTTATCCCAGGCTACAAACTGTACAGGAAGGATAGGAAGGGGCAAACAGGAGGTGGTGTAGCCTTGTATGTCAAAGAAGTGATAAAATCGTATGAATTGGAATATCTAGGTGATTTAGAGTCACCATTAGAAGCTCTGTGGGTAAGACTACCAGGCCACAAGGATGGTCTAACAGTAGGCATATACTATCGGCCTCCGACCCAAACTCTTGAGGGAGACTGGCAGTTGGAGAATGTTGTAAAGGAGGCATCCAGGAAGGGAAGCCTGGTTATAATGGGGGACTTCAATTACCCTCACATAGACTGGGTAAACTGTTGTTCAGCACATGATAAAGAGATAAAGTTCCTAGATATGCTAAATGATTGTTCCCTGGGACAGATGGTTGAAGACCCAACTAGAGGTACAAGAATCCTTGACTTGATCCTGAGGATCTGGTGCAAGATGTTAATGTGGCTGATCCAATAGGGAACAGTGACCACAACTCAATTATGTTTAACTTGATCATAGACTGCAAGTCATTGATAAAATCTAAAACAGAGACCTTAAATTTTCAAAAAGGAAATTTCCCAAAGATGAGGAAACTAGTAAAAAAGAAACTGAAAGGGAAAATTGAGAGAGTCCAAACACTCCAAGAGGCATGGAGGTTGTTTACAAAAACAATAACAGAGGCCCAATTGGAATGCATACCCAAAATGAAAAAGGGCACTGCCAGGTCCAAGAGGACTCCGATGTGGCTTACAGGAGCTGTTCGGGAAGTGATCAAGAGCAAGAAAAGCTCATTTAGAAGATGGAAGGCTTGTCCGAATGAGGACAGCAGGCAGAAACATAAATTCTAGCAGAACAAATGCAAGGCAACAATCAGGAAAGCAAAGCAAGACTTTGAGGAGCGTATAGCTAAAAATACTCAGAGAAATAACAAGGACTTCTTTAAGTACATTAGAAGTAAGAACCCAACTAGGAAGGCCATTGGACCATTAGATGACAATGGAAGGCAAGGGGTTATTAAAGAGGAAACAGAGATTGCAGAGAGACTCAATGAATTCTTTGCTTCAGTATTCACTGAAGAAGACAGAGACCACATGCCCAAAACAGAGCCTATCTTCGTAGGGAGGGAAAGCGAAGAATTAAGCAAGATAAAAATAACCAGGGAGGAGGTCCTTGCATATCTTGTTAAGCTAAACACTAACAAATCACCAGGACCAGATGGCATCCATCCACGAGTTCTCAGGGAACTTAAAGACGAAATTGCTGATCTCCTAGCCAAAATATATAATCTTTCCCTCAAATCAGGCTTTGTGCCTGATGACTGGAAGGTAGCGAATGTAACACCAATTTTCAAAAAAGGATCCAGGGGTGATCCAGGAAATTACCGACCTGTCAGTTTGACATGTGTCCCAGGTAAAGTGATGGAAACCATCCTAAAAGATAGAATTAATAGGTACATAGAAGAGAAGGCGCTGCTAAAGGAGAGCCAACATGGCTTTTGCAAGGGCAAATCATGCCTCACTAATCTGTTGGAATTTTTTGAGAGTGTCAACAAGCATGTGGATAAGGGGGATCCAGTTGACATTGTTTATCTGGACTTTCAGAAGGCTTTTGACAAGGTCCCACACCAAAGGCTCTTGAATAAACTTACCAGTCATGGAATAAAGGGACAGGTCTTGTCCTGGATCAGCAACTGGCTAAGGGACAGGAAACAGAGGGTAGCACTAAATGGACACTTCTCCAAGTGGAGGGAAGTAAAGAGTGGGGTCCCCCAAGGTTCAGTACTGGGACCCCTGCTTTTCAACCTCTTCATAAATGATCTAGAGGTAGGAGTAAAAAGCAAGGTAGCCAAATTTGCTGACGACACTAAATTATACAGGGTAGTGAAAACTGAGAGAGATTGTGAGGAGCTCCAGAGGGATCTCTTGACACTGGGGGAAGTGGGCAAAACAGTGGCAAATGAGCTTCAACATTAGTAAGTGCAGAGTGATGCATGTTGGGGCAAAGAACCCCAATTACATTTATAAACTGATGGGGTCTGAACTCTCTGCAACAAACCAGGAAAGGGACCTTGGTGTCCTGGTGGACAGCTCAATGAAGATGTCAACCCAGTGTGCCTCAGCAGTGAAAAAAGCAAACTCAATGTTAGGGATCATTAGGAAGGGTATAGAAAATAAGTCAGCAAGTGTCATTTTGCCTCTTTATAAATCTATGGTGAGGCCCCATCTGGAATATTGTGTACAGTTCTGGTCGCCATACCTCCAGAAGGATATTATGGAGTTGGAGAAAGTACAGAGGAGGGCAACCAGAATGATTAGGGGACTGGAACACCTTCCTTACCATCTGAGGCTGCAACGGTTGGGCCTTTTCACTCTTGAACGACAGCGTCTAAGAGGTGACCTGATTGAAGTTTATAAAATCATGCACGGTGTGGACAAAGTAGATAAGGAAAAACTGTTTTCCCTATCGCACAACACTAGAACTAGGGGGCACTCCATGAAACTTTTGGGTACTAGTTCTCAAACAAATAAGAGATAGTACTTTTTCACTCAGAGGATTACTGGTCTATGGAACTCCCTGCCAGAAGAAGTGGTGACAGCTGTCAGACTTGACAGCTTTAAGAAAGGATTAGACAAGTTCATGGAGGACAAGTGTATCAATGGCTATAATTATGGCTACCTAAGGACAACCTCCGGGTTGGAGAGATAGGCAGGATATCTCTCAATGCCATTTCCAGGGAATCCTAAGCAGGTGAAGGCATCTCCTTGGGAATACCCTGAAGGAAATGGTGAGCCACTGTGTGAGACAGAATGCTGGACTGGATGGGCTGTGGCCTGTTCCAGCAAGGCTGTTCTTATGTTCTTATGTTCTTATGTAAACATTCCGCTCCTGTCAGAAAACACAGTTAACATACATAACATTCTTCCCCCCAAGGTAAAAACAAAATCCTTTAACCAGGATGGCGGTCTAGTTTCCCTTCTGGGTCGGATGCTTGGCTGAGCGACTCAGGGGCTTGTAGGATGAGTGACCCAACTGGAGTGGGGGATTGACTAGAGGGGGGATTGTAAACCTGAATTAAAGCCCCATTTGTCAGATGGAGGAGCAGGGGATTGCTCAAAACCAAAATCTAATTCTGTCGATGAATAAGAAAACTCAGGGTCCCTCTTGTGTGTACTAAGAGTGTAGGGCGACTCCAAACAATATTGGTCATCATCAATAAAGGAATCCAGAGTGCTAGGCTGGGACAGTGTAGGGGTACACCTGGCCGTAATATGGGAGTATCCCACAAATTCCTCTTGAAATTAGTTCCTAGAAGACACTTCTGGGTCAACGTTGGCTGGCTGCTGACTATTACCTCTGCCCTCTGAGTTTAAACGGGTGGGGGCCAGCCCTAGCCTTGAGTGACTGTATTCATCTTGGGGGTCCAGTACTCTGGGTCTCAATTGATCTGACCAGTGGCTGTTTCGATTTTGTAAGAAAAAAGACCAGTCTGATCGATCACAAACCCGGGGCATCCACATAGGACCACCAGCTGCATAATTGTGGTAATGTACAGGGTCTCCGGACGAGAAACCCTTCTGGTGTTGGATTGCTATATTTGTGCCTTTGTCCTCTACCCTAGAGTGATCCAATCTGTCCAGCAAGGATGACAGTTTCCTTCGCAGGAGCAATTCAGCAGGGGATAGCCCTGAGGCAAGGGGGGTGAGCCTATATGTGAAAAGAAACTGGCATAACTGGAGCTCCAAATCTTCCTCACCCATACGCCGAAGCGCGTCTTTAGTTGTGTGCACCTGCCGCTCTCCCTGGCCATTGGTGGCTGGGTGGAATGGGGCGGCAGTGATGTGCCTAATTGCATTCCTTTCCATGAAGAATTGGAATTCTGCAGATTTGAACGTGGACACGTTGTCAGACACCAGCACATCTGGAAGTCCAAATGCTGCAAACAGCCTTCTTAGGTGCATTATCATAGTGGCTGAAGTGGTATTAGGCACCGTAATCACTTCCAGCCACTTAGAAAATGAATCCACAACCAACAAAAATAGGGCACCTCTAAATGGACCTGCAAAATCTATGGGCAACCTGGACCATGGGCCCCGAGCAGAATCCCATTCCCAAGGGAAGGTGAGATTGCTCTGGGTGAGAGGATTGAAAACTGGCACAAGTGTCAACCATTTGTTCTATGTCTTGGTCCAGTTGACGCCACCAAATGTAGCTATGGGCAAGGGCTTTGGAATGGACAATTCCTGGGTGACTTGTGTGAAGTAGATGTAAAACCTTTTTCCTGAGAGTGACAGGAATGACCACCCACTGGCCCCATAGAAGGCAACCTTGTTCCACTGACAGTTACAAACACTTGTGGTGGAATGTTCTAAATTCCTTGGCTAGATGAGAGACAGGCCATGGTTTTTGTACCCAAGAGATTACTTTAGTCAATGTTACATCCTTGGCCGTAGCCTTGGCTATATCTGAGGGGACGACTGGGGGTGAGTCAAAAGCCTCAATCATAAGGACCTGGTGGTCACTTTTGATCTCGCAACTGGCTTCCCCGACCCCTGGCAGTGGAGAACGTGACAGGGCATCAGCGTGGCTGATGTTCTTGCCAGGCCTGTGCACCAAAGTAACATTGTATGCATTTAGGAAAATTGCCCAATGCAACATCCTTGGGGATAGAATTTGAGGCGTGAGCTTCCCGTTCACAAAGATTCCAAGGAGGGGCTTGTGGTCTATTATGATGGTAAAAGGTTTTCTGTAAAAGTAATCGTGAATTTCTTGGTGCCAGCCACGATTGCCAACACCTCCCTGTCTGTCTGAGCATAATTTTTCTCAGGCTTAGAGAGTGAACAGGAATAGAATGTTACGGGGACTTCCCTCCCGTCATTTTGTACATGGCATAACACAGCTCCCACCCCCACAGGGGATGTATCACACACAAGTACAACTTCCTTGTTAAGATCAAAATGAGCTAATACAGCATCCAAAGATAGCAGCCTTTTAAGTTCTAGGAACACATTCTCCTGGCAATGGCCCCAGTGCCAAACAGAATATTTCTTAAGAAGCCGATGTAATGGTTCAGCAACTGAGGCTTTGTGATGGAGAAAAGTGTGATAGAAGTTTAACAATCCTAGAAATGATTGCAATTCAGCTTTACATTTTAGCCTGGGTGCATTTCACACAGCCGCCACCTTGGAGTCAGAGGGCATGATACATTGGGGTGTAATTTGGTACCCCAGGAACTCCACTTCCTGTGCCAAAACCACACATTTGTCTTTTCTGTGACGTAGACCAGCCCTCTTGAAACTTGAGAGGACTTGATTGAGCCTGGCCGCTAGTTCGACGGTGTCCTTAGCAGTGATCAGGACATCATCAAAATATGGCAGGACATCTGGCAAACCTTTTAAAATACATTCTACAAGAGATTGAAATTTTCCGGGGGCCGCATTCACCCCGAATTGTAGTCGAGTTACCTTAAATGCCCCCCTATGCATTACTATGGTATGGGCTGTGGCAGTAGCAGGAGACACAGTTAATTGTTGGTAAGCCTGGACAAGGTCAAGTTTTGCGAAGCAATTTCCTACATGCAAGGAGCAAGAAGGTGGCTTACGGGCACAGGATATGCTTTTGGGCGAATAGCTTTATTGATGGTACACTTGTAGTCAGCGCATATCCTGACCTCCCCGTTACTTTTCAAAGCAGTCACTATTGGTGTCTCCCACTCTGCGGAGTCCACTGTCACTAGGATGCCCTGCCCCACCAGTTTGTCCAACTCAGCTTCTATCTTCTCCTTTAAAGCAAAGGGTACCCAGCGTGGCTTTATCCGGATGGGCTGGACGGTTGGGTCAAGCTCAAAGTCCACAGGGGGTCCTTTGTATAACCCTAAACCCTTTTTGAACACCTCAGGATGTGCAGTACAAATATTCCTGATTGGGTCAGCATCTATTGCGTGAATGCCAGAAAGCTGGATTCCCAGGAGCCTAAACCATTGGGTCACAATAAGACAGTTAGTGCCCTGCTTAACTACAACCAATGGCAGGGAGGTGCGAATGTTTTTGAATTTGACAAAGACGTTTCCCACCCCAGGGACCGGATTCTGGCAACCTTGCACATCCCGGAGGGAAGTTTTAAAAGATTTGAGCTTGGGCCGAGAGGCAGGGGGAATTCTCAAAAACTCCCGCTGTGGGATTATGGAAAAGGTAGTACTTGAATCCACCTCCATCTTGGAATCCACAGGTCTGTGAAGAAATGCTCACTGACGATGCCCACTTGGCACAGCTCAGGCTCTGGTGACACTTTGGCGATGGACGTTTTGTGGTGATGACTCTTCTTGGACACAGGTGCTGGAGTTCTTTGCTTTCGCTGTCGGCATACTTTAGCAATGTGCCCTCTTCGCCCGCAGTTGTGGCATTCTGTGTTGTGGAAGGGGCATTTCCTGCGGTCATGCCGGGCTCCGCAGCCATCACACTTGTAAAGGAATTTCTTCTCCTGATCATCATGGTGCTCTCGGTGCTTTCGTTGGGCCACTCGTACTTCTCCCTCTGTGTCGTTGGACTCCGATAAAGAGGTGGAACCAGGAAATGGTGAGGAGGATGAAGATGAATTTTGCTGAACTTGCACAGCTGAGTCGGTTGCACTGGTGGTGGAGTGGCGATGCCGGAAAATCTTGATGCCGGACCGTGCGGCCTCAGATGCTACCACCTCTTCTAGAACAGCCTTGAAAGTTAGCATCTTCTTGATCATGAGGCAACATTGAGCATCTTCGTCCCTCATGCCGGCCAGCAGACTGTCCCGGAGTGCTTCTTCGATGTTGCCTCATGATGTTGCACAGGGCGGCAGCAATGCACAGAGCAGTGTTGTAGTCTGCAATGGTGTCCCCAGGTCACTGCTCCCTTCTGTGGAAGGCCACCATGGCCGGGAAGATCAAGACCTCTGGCTGCAGGTGTTTCCTCAGTGCAGACATGATTTCTGTGAGCGGCACCACATCCACGTCCCTTGGGAGAATGAGGTGGGTTGCCAGCTCAAGTGTCTCAGAACCGCACTGAGCAAGGAAACAGGAGCACTTCTGGTCTTCATCGGTGATCTTCTGTGAGGCCATTACGTGGTGGAATCGGCGTTCGTGTATTGACCATTTCTCTGGATGCACTGGGCCAAATGGGCCAATGTTGCTGCCATGTGGGGACGCCATCCCACCTTCATCGCCATTTTCATGTTCAGGGAATGAAGAAGCAGATGAGTGAAGTAGTGAAACTCAGCTCTTTATGAGTGGGCTTTGAATACAGTTTGGATGGGGCAAAACTCGGCCTTATATACACTATAAACAGTAACAGTAACAATAATACAACAAGCCCATTGGTTAACAGAGTGTGCACATTTTTGATCCACTTATTTGCATAAGAATAGATACATGAGAAAAGATACATTCTGCTCCTGTCAGAAAACACAGTTAACATACATAACAGCTGAAGAACTCTTGTGCTTTTGCTAGGCCTTAAAAGTAACCAGTCTGTCCTTCCTAGAGGTCAATGTGACTAAGTGATGAGCAGATACTTCTCACAGCTTGTTGTGTCCAAACATTATATTGCTTTAAACATTATATTGCTTTAATTATTAGAGTCATTACGTCTTTGCAGCAAAAGTGCACCCTTTCTTTAAGGCGCTTAAATTGTATTGCTATCATCTGTAGCTGATTAGTTTCAACACAGGTTCCTGCATTTTCTGGGCAAATGTATCACTTTAACTGCTGTTTTTTCTGTATATAAGTAACTACCTCGTCCCCTGTTTTTCCCCAGTCCGAACCCAGTCTGAACCAGTCCGAATTGAGCTATAATAAATGACTTGTTGGTTAACTCCTGATCTGCTGTCGTTTTGCAATTAATACTCGGACTCAACACAGCTACACCTGTATATTAATACCTGCTTCTTGTTGACACTAAGCCAAGGTTTAGTATTATGCTCAAAATGGACATAATGAGATAATGCGTTAAATGTGGCTCCAGACATGGAAGCCTCATTTTCTCCTTATTCTGTCAACCAATTATATATGACTCATCAATGTGTTTTTAAGATCTTTCCGGGGCTACTTGAAACATTTAAGAAATAAAACTATTGATTAAGATTAATGTCTCATCTGAGGGAGGAGGGCGAGCATGCTTATTGCATTTCAAAGCCTCATCATTTCTGTAGCATCTTAAATAAGGTTTTACAATAAAATATTAATCCTCCTTGAGAAATACATGGCCTCTGTAATTATGATAGTTGGCTCTTTTTTTGAGAGAGAGAGAGAGAGAGAGAGAGAGACCATTTTCAGAGAGAACCTGATTCTGAAAGTATTAATTTGTAAAGCCATATGTCAAAGTCTGAATCTTTCTCTCTCTTTGGTTTTGAACAAAATTTTGTCCTGCTCAATAACTCCAAATGCTAAAGAGGAAGATGACGTTAAAAGATTTCAGCTGTAAGCATCTGGCGATTACATTACTGTCCTGACATACAGAACTTTCTACAGATTGTTTTCCTCACATATGTATCATGGAATACCTGAGAAAAGAATATGAGTGGGAGTGGGAGAATATGAGAAGGATCTCGGGGAAGGGGGAAGGCAATGGTTTCACATCTAGTAGTACAGTTAAGTTTTCCTAGATTCTGGACATGGTGGTACAAAAGGCTCTTCTAAAGATTGAAATGTTATCTTTCTACTGTCTTCAGAATATGGTGGCTCATTCCCTCTGCTACATTTCAGGGTAGCGAATGGCTCTTCATCTCATTCTGCTGAGTGACACAGGGACTTCAACTGGAAGATTCTGTCCTCAAGGCACCATGGTTGAAACCAGGAACAAATTCAGACTATTAATGGCAATGATTGCCTTGTACCAAAGATCTTAAGTTTGGCCAATGACAAAGCCATGAAAGTGGCTTCATTTTGGCAATCCTGGGTTTGATCGGGACGTGGAAGAAGAAAAAGATAGCCTTAGAGTGATTGTGATTGAAAACAATGACAGGCTGTATAGGTTTCAAAGTGAAGTATGGTTTCACAGTCCCCAGGCAGTGTAAGAAATATCCACACTACTTCACTTAATATTACATTATTACTATAACCCTCCCTTGTATAAAGAGTCAAATAAAGAAGAGATGACAAAAAGCAGGATTGGAAAAAGTCATTCTTCGGACTGGAATCCTTGGAATAAAATATAGCCCATGGAAATCTTCTGGAAGTTATATCCAAAAATAACTTTTAATAGGCTTTCAAATGAATATCACACTTTCAATGGGAGCCATAAACAGACATTTACAATTAAGGGTGTCTTAGTTAATAAATCCTCTATTTTGTATGTAATCAGTTGATTTAATGATTACATTTTAAATTATTTCGATTGTACATCCTTGTAGAGAGGCAGAAGTGAAATTCTGTTGCCAGTGTAGCACAAATCGCATATTTCTGGTGTAAATTTTGTTTCTAGTTATGAAATAAGTGTAGACATTATCTATTGTGTACATACTGAATCATACAACTCAGTGCAAAACAAATGATAGTTACAGTGTTTCACTACCAAAGGTTAGACTATTTACACACACTGTTAGTAAGATTTTGATCAGCATTATCCATATTGCAATGAAATCCTAGAAGAATGAAACTAGCATAAACAGTCAACATGTGTGCACTTTGATCACAGACTCACGGATAATCTAACTCCCAGATAACTGCATATAGGGTTGCAGGAAAAAGCTTGTCTTTCCTAAACCACAAGCTTTACAGATGATCATCATATGAGGTTTATAAAACATTTGAAATGGAACAGAAACTATTAAAAATATATATACAAAAATTAAAATTGATGGTCAATTAAAACAAATTTATTAAAATTTAAAATTACTGTATAATATACATATATTTCAAATATTTATCGAAGAAGTATAAAGTTTGAGAGACCACTCAAATCTGATTTACCTACTGACTCCTATTCAAGTAAAGGTAAAGGTCGCCCTTGCTCGAAAGCCAATTGTATCTGACTCTAGGGTTTAGTGCTCATCTCTGTTTATAGCCAAGGAGTCAGTGCTGTCTGCATCTGCAGACGTTTCCGTGGACATGTGGCAGGCATGCCTCAACACCGGAGTGCATGGAACACTGTTTACCGTCCCACCAAAGTGGTCCCTATTTATCTACTTGCAATTTCTTGCTTTTGAACTGCTAGGTTGGCAGGAGCTGGGACAAAGACGGGAGCTCATTCCGTCCTGCAGTACTTGGGAATCGAACTGCTGACCTTCTACCTCCCAGTCAGCATCTTAGGCACTTGAGCCACTGCAGTTATTCCTTTCAAAACACATTGTTAACCCCCAAATGTTTAGTGCATTGCATCCAAAGCTTACAGGACATGCAAAGATCCATTTACAGAAGAATCAGCTTGGATAAGATTTGGGGCTTACTGTTCTCAGCTTGGTGGCATGTACAAACAGAGTGTCATTTAGGCATGGCTAACTTTACTCGTATCACACTCTTGCTTTGTTGTTCTCTGTTCAGTAGCTGGAGAAGAAATAGTCTTTTCCATTGACATAGATCTGTGATGGCAAACCTTGGCACCCCAGGTGTTCTTGAACTTCAATTCCCATAAGCCCTGATCAGCAGGAGTACTGACTTAGACTTCTGGTAACTGAAGCCCAAGAATACCTGGAGTGACAAGTTTCACCACCACAGTCATAGACTGAGCTTGTTCGCATAGAGAGACTAATGGAGGGTGTTAAACAGGTTCAGAAAGTACAGTTCTTTTTCTCCTCCTTGTTTTGTAGGACTTGCAAAGTTGGAAAAACTTCTTTCTTTCTTATTATCTTTAATCAGCAATTGAGGTCTTTTTGAGATTAAGTGTGCCCTAACAGCAAAAGAGTGCCATATAGGGAGGAATTGAAACATATTACAATCCCATGGGATCCTCATCAGTGAAATTTAATTTTAATTTTATTTAATTTTTCCACTTGTATGTCACGCCAATCAGGAACCCGACTCAAGGCAGCTCACACAATAGTTATACAATATACACAATAATACAATATACAAAATAATTATGCAATATTCAGTTTACAAGAGCAACACATAATAATGAATAACAATACAGTACAATACTGCACTGCAGTGGCCTCTCTGCCCCAGCCGCATACAAAGTCCAAGGGCGGTGGCAAAGTCCTGCCACCCGCTGCCATAGTGGCGTTTTCAAGTCCTAGCCAGGGGCAGGGCCCAGGGGTACCAGCGGTGGAAGGGCCTGGTGCCTGCTGCTGCCATGGCATCTCCGCCCTGGCCACAGGCAAAGTCCAGGGGCAGTGACAGCAAAGTCACCTGGTTGGTGGAAATGGCCAGGAGGGCGAGGTGGTGAGGTGGCGTCTTCAGCCTCCCATGGCCACAGGAACTCTTCTTCCCCTTCCAGGTTGGGGCCAGCCGAGGGGGCATTCGGTGGTGGCATTGGCAGTTTTAAGGCTGGCCAGCCATGCAGCTGCTGCTCCTCTCTTCTCCCTCCAGGCCGGGGCCAGCCGAGGGGGCTTCCATTCTGAACCTTCTCATTAGGACTCTGGGAAGATGGCAACCATATCAAGTATTATTTCCAAATGCAATTATGTCCTTTTCCTCACAAGGTAAACACAGAACTTGAGAAAGTTGTTTTTGTGGACTACAGCATCCAGAATCCACAGCCGACATAGCCAGAGGTCATAAACAGAACAGTGTTTTATTCATAAGGTTGGATTTTCTACCTCTTAATCCCTTTGTCCAATCTATGTCTCTATTTACTGTTTTTTTTTAAGAGTTCCCCTTTTCCCCACATGGCAAGCAGCTGGTGGTGACTGGATCCCAGCACTGTCAGAAAGAGTGGCACCTGAGATTTCATGCTTGTTTCACCTGTATGCAGCTTATTGCAAGTTATCTGACACATGTAGTTCCTGCCAATGCATTCCTCCCAGTGGCTTGCATGAGGAGCTATTTGCTTAAAAGGAGGAAATAAAGCTCTGGGTAGGAAAGAAAAATTCATAGAGTTAATCTTCCATCCTGTAAAAGGGATTTGGGTTTAGCCACAATTTCTAACAAATAATGGTACTGTTTGCTGTGCCCATGTATCACCTAAGACTAAAGTTCTTTGTGAGAGTTTACTCCCTGTGTCACCTGAAAATGACAGGTACAAAGGACACTACTCACCCTTTTACTTTCACTTTTCTCATAAAGAAGGCAATTTTCTGAAGTCCCATGAAAATCACCTGAGGAACAAGATTGGGTTACAAGGTTGAGATGATGAGTCACCACGTGCCAGTAGTACAAGGCAAGACTGATATGACTAACCAGATTTAGCTACTTGATGTGTCATGCTGGATAACTAAGAGTAAGTGAGAGCAATTTACACAAATAAGCTCAGATTTTTCTCAAACATTGCCAAAAATTAAAGCAGGGAAATGGAGGGTCTCTTGGTGCTACTAATGAAACAGGTAGTAGTTCTGACTAACTCCTAATTCAGATTTATCATACCTTTGAGAACTAGGATGGTGATCAGCATTGGAAATAATGTACTTAGAATCCTGTTACTCACACCAATGGTGTAAATTTCAGCAGTAAATTGTCATAAGTCAGAGCCTGTCTTTCATGTCATACAGCACTCAATTGACTTGATGTATGACAAGGAAAACAAATACTGATTCCTTCACTATCAGCAATTTTAAGCTGAAATGTATACTGCACAGTCATACATTTGTAGTAGGATTCTGGGTGCAGCATATATATCATTCATTAAGGTAAGGGTGAGAACTTGTGGACACAAAGGTATTTCAGCCCAACAATCTCTGGAGAGCCAGACATTCCTGCATTCAAAGAAAGGGTGTTAAATACTATTTAGATGAAATAATATCTCCTTTGTGGTTTTGTCACCTGACACTATCAGTGCTGTACCATTACAGCTGTTTGATTGCTTTACCTCTCTTGTACTATGATCTGTAAGTCTCTTGTGCAATATTCCAGGAGGGAATATCGAGGGCCTTTGTTGCTACTAAGGACACCTTATGGTGGAACAAATAGAAGACAAAATAGTGATGGGATAGGGCTTGATGTGTGATTGACACATTGCCTTTCAGCTGTTTTCCCTCCACTATTAACTTCAGGAAGGCTTTCACAATGCACTTTTCAAATACCACAGAAGTCCCCTCATTGGATTCTCCAGCACCATTTTTGCAGTGACAGTTTTTCAGGCACCATGAGCCATTCATACTTGCAAATAATCGAGTTCCTCCCATTCCTCTGTCATCAGGGACATGTGCATGTGCTTTACTTTCCTAGTACTCAGAATAAATGCAAGTAGCAAACATGTTTGTTCCAACACTCATTTTTACTTTTTATTTTATTTGAAAAGGACACCTGTGTTCCTTTGTTGTACATAACATCATATGTCAACTACCATTCTTGAAAATACATCAGAGAATCCAAAGGAATTCTTGCACTTCTCTTTTATATATGTCAGCTTTAAAGAGATGTATCGGGTTGCACTTAAGGCAGTCTTGAATTATGTGTCTGCCTATGGACTTCATCCAGGAAAGCTCATAGGTGCTATTCTAGTTGTTACCCGGTCATGACAAAATTTGAAACCAGGAGGATTTTATAGCAGCTGTGCTGGAAGTGGAGGGGGGGGGGATAAATAATGTGGCAGAATTATCTCTTCTATGAAACAATGGGCCTTGTAATCCAAAAAAGTAACTTTTAGAAGCCTGTTTTACATTGCACAATCCTGAATACATGATATTGTTTACCCAGTCATCTTACAAGATAAAGATAAATCTTTATTGTCATTGTCCTGCACAGAACAATGAGATTTGGGGGGGGGGGGGAGTGGCCATCTCTAGGGGCTAAATGTTTGTCAGCAACCTCTGTGTACCACACCAACCCTAGAAATGTCCCCAAGGGGCCAAACATTGCAGAGAAAGGAAGACAGAAGAAATCAGATACCAGAGGTGACTGGATAAATATTTTTGCTTTTAATCTATGCCTTTGTATAAGACTATGGGTAGACTACAACGCAGCCTCCTCAATGGAAAGACTACTAGGAATAGGAAAGAAAACTGTTCACTCAGATGTTTCTTCAGGGGGAGCTTCAAGGGGCTCAGGGACCCTCAAAAAGGGTGTTGGAGGGGCTGCATGCACCCTTTGGGTTGCACTTTGGCAACCTTTGGCAGCCAAATCAAATTATTGCCTGGAGGCACAAGCAGGCAGACATAATATAAGATTGGTTGTTTGCAGAATCTAGAAAGGTGAATCTCACACATCCAACACCTCTTCCAATAGGAGGGGTGTCTTTGTTCAAGGCATATTCAATGTCTATGACCTTCTTACATAGCTGCTCTATGTGCTTCAATGGATTAACACAGGGGTGGCCAAACTTTTCAGGCCATGGGCCAGTCACGTGGTTCAACGGGCCAGTCATGTGGTTCAGAGGGCTGGGTTTATTGTACTGACTCATTTTGTAGCTTCAGAACACTTGAGACTGTTTTCAGGCTGGCAGGTTATTGCCCACTGACATCTGATGCTCAAGCATCTCTTTTGGGAACTCTGTTTTCAACATGAGACAGTACCATTGGCACATTATCATAAAAAGTAAATGTCTCCCTTGCTCGAAAGCCAGACGTATCCAACTCTAGAGTGGGGTACTCATTTGTTTATAGCCAATGAGCCTGCATTATCTGTGTCTGCAAACATTTTCATGGTCATGTGGCAGGCATGACTAGATGTTGGAGTGCACTGAAAGTTGCTACCTTTCCTGCTGAAGCAGTATTATTCATCTACTTGCAATTTCTTGCTTTCAAACTGCTTGGTTGGCAGGAGCTGGGACAGAGATGGAAGCTCACTTCATCATACAGCACTCGGGTCTCAAACTGCCATTCCAATCATCAAGTTCAGCATCTTATCCACTAGGCCTCTTCGGTCCCTTTTGTCATAAAAATTACATTCTGGGAAAAACAGTATTAAATGCACACCATCTTCTAACTTCTTTGGCTGGCACAACAGGTTGTGCATGTTGCTGTTATCATTTTTTGGAAAGAGGACCTCTACCCTATAAACCCAGGACAGCATAGAAAGAAAACCAGTGGGAGGATTCAAATATTTTTACTACCTACTCTGTGGGCATGGCATGGTGGGTGAGGCCAGGTGGCCATGTGCCTGGGTGGGCATGGACAAGTGACTGGAGAAACTCCACTCAGGAGACACTCAAATGTGGCTCCTTTCCTGTCCCCAAGATCTTTTCCCACTGAAGTGGTCCCTATTTATCTACTTGTAATTTCCCCTGACTCTCAGCTCATCCTCCCTCTCACTGCAGAAGCACAAGCATGCCACCCGCTTCTTGTAGCCCTCTCAGTGGTAAGTCTGAAGGAAGCAAGGAGGAAAGGAAGGGGGCACAGTGAGGTCCCTTCCCGCACTGCAGGTCTGCCCCAGCCACCACCATAATGGAGCCCAGCAGAGTTGTGAGAGTCAGGGGGGGGGGGTTAAAATCCCTGCGTCCACCAGAGGGGCCAAGTGAGCTCGGCAGGCAGGCAAGTGGCTGGCGTCATACAATGGAGAGCTGAGGCACCATGGTGCTGGGCTTGAAGCAACACTTACCGCCCTTCGGGGAGCTCCCACAGCAAGAGGAGGAGAAGGCTTCAGGCCTGCCATGGCAGAACCTCCACTGCAAACCAATACGCTGTGCTGACTCTACTCAGTGGGAAGGAGGGCTCCATCCCCCCTGGCAACAATGCTGCAGGTGACCCCCGGGTCCAGGTGCAGGCCAGCCAGTTCTACTACCGGTTCAGTAGAACCGGCCCAAACCGGCTGAATCCCAACACTGAAGAAAACCTCAGGATAAAAATGCTAGTGAAAAAGTGAAGGAAACTTTTCAATCTGGACAGCTTTCAGCTCTGTAATTAGAAAAACAACACAAGACAGCTGGCTGCCAGGAAACAAGAGTCATCTTGGTTAGTAGGAATAAATTGATACCTTTTGCCTTCTGATAACAACACAAATTGGTAAGCAAAATGAATCTGCTAGAGTATTTTCCATCCTTTTGAGTTCTGAATAGTCATCTTACTTGCATATTTCATTTTTCTCATGAAATTCAAACCTTGAAACCTATTGGTTGACTCAGTAAAATATGTCTTTCCTCAATTCTATGTGCTTGTTTGGATGTTTTGCAAATATCTTTTTCTGCTTGTTTCATGCTTCACACTCTAAGCAGCAAGGTGCAACATTTTCTGCAACATGCTTCTGGCTTATGACCTTAGTGAGGGGAAATGTTTCCCAATGCTGTGAATTGACAGTATATTCTGGTAAAAACCAGATGAGGCAGTGACTACATTAGCAAGCCAAATTGGAGCAATTCAGGTTTGCTGCAGTTTGATTCACATAATGTTTTACACTTCTGTTCAGATTAGATGATCAAACAGAGACTGTGGATTGATTTGGTACCAGTGTCTATAATTGGCCCCTCAGTCTGATATGGGTAGATCCACACCTCAGCCCCTGTCATTTTATCACTCACTGTAAAGCCAACAATCTGTTTGAAATGTTGCATGGTGACAGGGAAAAGGAACAGTTTTCCAAAGTTCTCTATAATGTACAAACATATAGACATACACTCAGTGGTGGGATTCAAGTTTTTTTACTACCTACTCTGTGGGCGTGGCATGGTGGGCATGGCCATGGGGCCATGTAACTGGATGGGCATGGCATGGTGGCCATGTGACTTGCTCCTCCTTCTCTTTCGGAGTGATTTTTCAAATGTGGGGGTCTTGGAGGGGGGAGAAGAAAGACCACCAGGAGACTTAAAGGAGATTCTACCAGGCACAGAAGGGTTTAAAGATGGTGAGTTGGTGATTCCTAGAAGGGAAGGAGACCAGATGAGGGTGCAGAACAGGAAATTGTCCCTTTTCAAAAAGTGTCCCTTCCAGTCTGTCATTTTCTCCCTCTCCTGGAAGATTACAGAGAAGGTTGGTGTGTGTTGGTGGTGGTGGGGTAATTGGGGAGGCAGGTGTAGGCCTACGATGGGGCCAGTCAGAATTTCTACTACCAGTACAGGTGTTCTGGCTGAATCCCACCACTGCATACACTGCAGAAACAGAGTAATCTGCCGTAGTTTGACAGAGTTGTTTCTATTTCATATAAATTATGTCTCTTTTTTTGTTCAAGTAGAGGTCAACTAGTATATCAATGTAGTGATATGGTGATTTAGTGCAGAATTTGGTACTTTGTTTATTAAAAATAAAATAAATACTTCAGTGTGACTAGGGAGAATGAGTACTATACTAGGATGGGTGTTCACCAGGAGCCCTGGTTTTGCAGTGGTTAAACTGCTGTATTGCTACCCAAAGTTTGTGAGTTCGATCCTGACCAGGGATCCAGGTTGACTCAGTCTTCCATCCTTCTTATGTCGGTAAAATGAGTACCAAGCATGTTGGGAGCAAAATGCTAATTAATTTGTGAACTGCCCAGAAAATGCACTATGCGCTATGGGACAGTATATAAGTGTGATTGCTTTGTTACCACCATTCAAAACATCCATACCTCTCCAGAATATTATCCATAGTCACATGCCCTCTCCTTTCATAAATCAAAACAACTGATCACATTTGGGGGGGGGGGGGCAGTAGAAGCCTTCAGCATTAGAGAAGAAACTCTAGGTCAGGAAGGAAAAGAGCTGGGCTGATTCAAATTGGCTTTTATATCATGTGATCAATTTTAAAAAACACCCATTTGAAGTCAACCATTTCCCCTCAGAGCGAATCATACAATGTTTGGCAATGACTAGATACTGCTTTTTGTTCATACAAGTCTTTCTTTCTTTTGATCACTTCACCTCTTTCTATATTTGTTTTCTCTCTGCTAAGATGATGGGCAAGAGAGGAGCAAGATCTCTTTGGTGAAGCTCAAGTCAGCCCCATTTCTCTGGAAAAAGAAACAGATTAATGTAAGAAGAACCCTCAGCCACAAATTAATTGAAATTAATGTTGCTTACCTGAAAGTTTAGAAGAAGGGGCATCTAAGTTTTTATTTATTTATTTGTTAGATTTTTACCCCACCTCACACAACACAACGTGTGACTCGAGGTGGCATACAACATAAATTAATCAATACAAATGCAGAGCATAGAATCAAAACAAAATCACAGTCCATCAAATATCAATACAAAAAATTCAGAAAAATACATAATAACAAATCAATAATGTAACAGTTCAACGTAGACCCAATTCAGTGCTCAACGATCCCGATGGAGTCACAGGACTCAACGTCGTGTCAGAGCACCTTAACGTAAAGTCCATCAGAAGAAAAAACACAATAACATCAGAAGAAAAAACAAGCCCCAACATAGCCCAGTGCTAACCTGATGTCCTTAATGATAAAAAGTATATCAGCTGGCACAGCATCAGCGTCGACAAACCCTGACACCACCCACCAACAGGTCCTCAGCCACCCACGCCCTCACCTCCCATGGTTGACCTGGCAAAATGAGGAGCCGAGATAGTGACAGCTGGAGAATCGCCGGCAGCAATTCTCTTTGTCCTGGCCGCACATAGTGCATTCTTCTCCAGCGGGGGTGCCAGGCGATGGAAGACCGGCAGCGGCCGTTGTGGGGGCTCCTGCCTCTTATGGATGAGAGTCCCTGCCCCAGGTGTTGCTCATTGTCTGCAACGGTGGTGGCGGTGGCACGGTGGTGCATTCTCCTCCAGCGGGGGGGAGGCGATGGAAGACCGGCAGCGGCTGTTGCGGGGGTTCCCACCTCTTATGTATGAGAGTCCCTGCCCCAGGTGTTGCTCGTTGGCCGCAACAGTGGTGGCAGTGGCACGGTGGTACATTCTCCTCCAGTGGGGGGCTAGGCAATGGAAGACCAGCAGCGGCTGTTGTGGGGGCTCCTGCCTCAACTTTAAACATAAGAGGTATCCTGAGTCCTTGCCCATGAAGTCTGGAGTTGTTAAACACACACACACCACAACAGAACTTGGAAAATGCTACTGTAAAACCTAGCACACTACAGTTACTTTTCAAAACTTAGTGTTTTGCTGCTTGTTACTGGTTACTCACAGGCTAGTAATATGTTTATTTTTTTTTTAAAAAAAACTTCAACATTAAAAAAGTTACCTAAATAGTCAAAATTTCTCCAAATGTTTCCAAATAATGAGTTAGCAACCAGCACTATATAAAGGCTAACAAGTGTGGGCAAGGACTCAGGAGATATGAATCCAGCCATAAAAATTCACTGTGGTGAGTGGAACTGCTTAAATATCTCACTTACCTAGAAATCCCTATCAGGGTTTGTTGCGTCCGGCCCTTGTGCAAAGAATAGTCCAGCAAACGATGAACAGAACAATGAACAGCAGTTTATTGTAAAGTCTTGCAGACAATCTTACAAAGGTTTCCGGACAACAGATGACTATACAATTCCCCAGTAGTTGGTCTCTCCGAAGTATACCGTATTGAACTAACTAGGCTATACCCCATGTGTGTACGTATGGAGAAGACTCAAAGGCTGCCTGAGAAAGGCCTGGCCCGCAGTGAGTAAGGAACGTATGTCCGGTCTGGCCACACCCTTGTTTACTCGTGGCACTTAAATACTGTCTCAGCAAGGGTTATTCTGTATACAATGTAACAACCCGCCGGACACCCTTAACAACCAATCATATGAGGAAACCAACAGTTTTAACCAATCAGGAACAGGATCCAAAGTTGCACCCAATCATATAACTCTGATTAATATAAGGAGGATGCCCTGGAGGGGAAATTATGCTCCAAATCTTACCCTTAATTCTCATGGTGGGAAATCGCCATTTTGTCTTGCAAAGTGTTGCCAATGCAACCTGCTCTTCTATTTGAATACACAAACATTCCTCCCCCTTAGTTTTCTTGTACCATCCTCCAAATGTTGTACTACAATTTTGAATCTTCTTTTGATGAATTAAATAACTCTAACACCGTTAAGTCACACTTTCTCCTGATACTATCCATGTCTGCACCCGATTTGCTCCACTAGATGTTTGCAGCAGAGCACATGGTGGACTTCGAAATGCTAGGGACTTAGAATGGGCATGTCCCAATGTAAACCAGTCTACCTCTAAGGGTGGCTTTTTCCTGTCATGTGATGCTTCACTAGCCCTGGTGCCTAGTTGTGTTGGCTTTAATGGAGTACTGCCCCCCATATTCCTGACCAACTTATAGGTGAACTTAAGACTTCTACTGCTGAATCCGACTGAGTATCCATCACAGTTGTAGCACCCTCAGAAGGAATTGCTGTTGTGGTGACTTCTAGACATGCCTTAACAATTGAACTGGATCTAACATCACTTTTGCAGTAAATGGAAACCTCCTTTTGCATTAACTCCAATGAACCTAGGGACTTTGGCAAATCCCCCTCCACCCTTGGGGACTTTGAACATTCTGGCAACCCGTCCTTTCCTTTTAGGGCTTGTGTACCAGAACCCAGGCTTTCCTTTAACTTCCAATGTGTACACACATTGTACACACTCCTGTGGACTCCCTCCATCCACGAAGGACAGTGAGCCCTTTTCTATCCAAGGGGAACCTGAAAAAAACCCTTCCCCTTTTGGTGCAATGGAAACCCCGTGTTTCAGAATCCAAGTTTCCATAGTGTGTTCAATCCCTGGCCATCAAAAATAGCTATGCACAACTGCTTGCAAGCGGGCAATATCCGTTGACCCCATAAGTATGTACTGAAGTAACTTGTTCCATAACCTACAAGGGACCACTGTTTTGCTGAGCCAGTATAAACACCCACCCAATACGAAAAGTTTCTCACAGTCATGGTGGAAAATCCCAGTTTCCACATTGTATGGTGGTGGCAGCCACCCAATGTCCACCCACACAATGATATTTGACAAAATAGGTTCACTGCTCGACACAGAAGAAAAGTTCAGAGACAGTTTGAATGAAGTGATAGCTAAATCGTCCCAAAAGTCTGGGTTTGCAGAGTCCAATGCTGCAACAGGCAGAGGTTCTGGAGACTCATACAGTTCTGGACAGTCAGTCTGTTTATCAAAGTCATTGTCTTTTTGTTCAACATCCGCATAACGGGAATATATAGAAACAGAATCTTCTTTGTCCAAGGTGCTCTCTGGGGACCCCGGGGATCCTTTGGACACTGCCTCCCCGGAGGCTGCAAAACTTGGGGCTCATCCTCAATGTGGAGGACCGGCTCGTTCCCGCGCAAGTGAACTCCCATGAAATGAATCCCCAGGGAACCAAACCACTGGGACTCCAGGATGTTTGCCTTAACCGCCTTTGTAACCACAAGGGGAAGACTCGCATAGATGTTTTTGTAGTGAACCTCAAAATTCCCAATGCCCAACACTGGGACATTGCTCCCTTGCAAATCCACCAACTTGCCCGGCAGGCCTTTCACCTTCAGCAGGGGAGGTAGAATCCACTGAAACTCACTCTCAGGCAGGACGGAAAGGAAGGATCCCGAATCCACTTCAAGGTGAAAGAGGACTCCTTCAATGTTGACTTCCATGAAAAACCCATCTTTGAGTTCTCGCCTCTCGATGTCGAATCCGTGACTGGTGAAGACTTTGGAGATGTAGTACATCTTTGTTGAAGAACCCTTGGAGTGTTGCTTGCACAACTTGGAAATGTGGCCCTTCTTACCACACTGGTGGCACTGAGCATTCCGGAAGGGACATTTGGCATGGAGGTGTCATCTCCCGCAGCCAGTGCATGGCCCAACTGATCCTTGCGTTGGCACCTGCGAATCTTGAAGTGAACTGGATAATCCCTGGAGGACTTGGCCGGTAGCTTTCAAGGACCCAACTGCAGTTGTGGTTGGACCCAACGGTTCTTTTCCTTTGAGAGCTGCTTTTTGTTGGAAGTAGTTGTCGCACAGTGTACTCAGCAGTGCTGGCAGGGACATCTGTTTCAATACATCTGGTGGCAACAACTTCGAGACAATGTTCAGAGTTTCCAACCCACAGTGGGCTAGAAAAGTAGCCTTTCACATGGACGGGTCAAGTTTTCTTACGGCGAAGTAGCTCTCGAGTTGCATAACCGTGGCTTGCAAGTGTTGAACGGTTGCAACCACAATGCAAGCGCGGTGCCAAAATGGCCACCGCGCTCTTTGCGGCCCCCCCACCGTACGAAGAGCATCCGGGTAGTTAGGGGGCGTGGCCAGCACCCTTATAAAAGGGGCGGCCACAAGGCAGCCGAGCTGCCATTTTGCGAAGCGACGGAGAGGAGAAGTTTTTCCCCATTGCTCCATCGCTCTTACCTTAGCCGGGAAGCTACTTCGGGCAGCGGTCCTTTTCGTTCCTTTTCTTCGGCTTCCCAGCACTTTCAAGAATGCCTTCCAAAAAGAAGGCATTGGCGAACGCGGTTCGCACTTCGAGGAGGTGCCAGCCGGGTCAGAGGACCGGGACTGCACCCCCCCAACAGCCCCCTTTGCCGGCGCCCACCGGGACCAGTGGGATGTGGTCGGTTGCCCCATGGCCCAGGACTGGGCGTCCTCAGACCGGCCCGGCGGGAGCCACGGCCTCCGGCTCTCAATCGGTGGCTCCCGGCTCTGGTCCGGTTTATACCTTGGGGCCTTCTGCCCTTGCCCCGCAGCTACCTGCGGTAGGCTTTAACTATGGGGGGTGGTTGGGTTCCCTTCCCTGGCAGGGCATACCTCCGGCCCCTCAAGGGCCGGTACTGGGTTCATGGCCATATTCGGGACCCGGGGTCCAGAGACCTGACCCGGCGCCTATTATCAGTGGGCCGGCCGGCCCTATGCCCACCATCAGTGTTGGGGGCTATGTTAATGTTGACGCCCTTCTGGCCCACGTAGCGGCCCTTGAGGCTTCTTTGGGGGTGGTTAACCCACCCGGGGCGCCTTTGGGACCACAGGTCGACGCATCGACTGCCGGTCATCGGCAGGCGGCCGGACGGGTAGAGCTGCTTGAGGCCCGTGGGTCGGCGTCAGCCGCGGCCTCGCAGCTCCCCGTGCAACAGTTGCTGCCGTCAGGTACTGACCAGGCCTCGTCCACGAGCTCGGTTGCGGTCGCGAGCTCCGACGCCCACAGTGGGCCGGAACCCCTGATAGGGGCGGCCCATGGGGGTGCAGCGTGTGAGTATGCGGTTCAAACTAGTACACCCACACCACTACCTATACTGGGGGGGGGGGGGGCGTCCAGTGGCCGTGGCCCCGTATGGCTGGCGCGGTGGTTCAGCCGCCGCCGGGCCATATGGGTGCGGCACCATCAATCCAGGGCCCCACTCGGGGTGGCACCCTCTGTCCCGTTGGGAACTTACTCGGGGTGGCGGGCTTGGTCCAGGCTCCTTTCACCGTGCCCAATGCGGCCTCTGTGCCGTTGTCGGCATTGCCTACGGCGGGGTATTCTCTGCCCCTTGGGGATCATCTTGCCCAGGCCACCAAAGAGAAAATCTGGCGGGGGGAGTATGTGGACATTTTCTCCCTTCTGAATAGAGAACCCACCAAGGAGGAGAGGGAGGGGCAGGATGAGAAAGATAAGGAACAGGCACATCGTCGTAAGCCGCCACGCACGTGGGCCAACTGGCTGCCAGCGTACCTCATGTACATGGCTGTGTACCTCAGGGCCTGGCCGGATCTGGCCATTCCGATGGTCCAGTACTTGGACAACATATACCGGGCGATGGTTGACTTCCCGGGCCCGTCATGGTTGGCTTACGACAAAGAATTTCGCATGAGAGTGCCCCTACACCCGGAGATGAGGTGGGATGAGCCCTGCCAGAAGCTGTGGCTTCTGTATATGACCCCCACACGCCCAGCACCTGGGGAGAGGTACCATTGTGGACATGCGGTCCAGCGAGCTGCTCCGGCACAGACACCCCGCCAGGTGGCGGGGCAGGGGGTTCCAGCCCGCCTGCTGTTTTGGACCTTCTCGGCCAATGGTACCTGCAGCAGGAGAAATTGCCGATATAGGCATGAGTGTCCCTCTTGTGCTGGCCCCCACGCTGCCTCCGCCTGTCCTAGGCCGGGAGGAGCGTGGGGCAGGGGTAGAGGTGGACAGGGGGCGGGCAAGACTGCCGCAGAGGGAGCTGGTCAGGCAAAAGGCCCCCTCACCAATTGATGTGGACATGTTAGAGTGTTGGCTCACGATGTACCCGAGGAGGGCAGACGCAGCTTACCTGCTTGAGGCTTTCCAGCAGGGGTTTCGCATTCCTTTCACGGGGGTCAGGGCTCCCCTAAATGCACCCAACCTTTTGTCACTTAGGGGAAGGGAGGAGGTGGCTGCCTTGAGCATTATTAAGGAGGTGGATGCTGGCAGGGTTGCCGGCCCTTTCCCTGCCTCCCGTTTCCTAATTTAAAAGTTTCCCCCTTGGGGCTGGTGCCCAAAAAGTCACCGGGCGAGTTCCGCTTAATACATCACTTGTCCTACCCAGCCAGCCGATCGGTCAATGATGCTATCCCGGATGACCTTTGTTCGGTCCGGTATACATCTTTTGGCCAGACTCTGCGCATGGTGCGCTCATGTGGCCCGGGTGCACTGTTGGCTAAGTGCGACATCAAGTCGGCCTTCCGTCTTCTGCCGGTGCACCCAGGCGACTTTGAGTTGCTGGGTTTCAAGTTCCGGGGTGAATATTACTTCGATAAGGCCATGCCTTTTGGTTGTTCCATCTCCAGCTCGGCTTTCGAGCGTTTCAGCACCTTCCTGCAGTGGGCGTTCGTCCGCAGGTCAGGGTCTCGGTCTGTAGCCCATTACCTGGATGATTTCTTATTCGGGGGTGAACGGGGCTGGGATACGTGTGCGCGTCTCCTCAATACATTTCAGACGCTAATGAAGGAACTTGGTGTCCCTTTGGTGCCCGAAAAGACCGAGGGCCCATCTACCAAGCTCACATTCCTGGGGGTGGAGATTGACACGGTGGTGCAAGCATCCAGGTTACCGGCTGATAAGGTAACACGGATCGTTGCACTCATATCCGGCTTGGTGGCTAAACGCAAGGCGTCCCTTCGTGAGCTACAGGTGCTGCATGGTCACCTCAATTTTGCTTGCAGGGTGATCGCACCTGGCAGAGCCTTTGCTAGATGCTTGTGTGACGCCATGATAGGCTTAACCAAGCCCCACCACATGGTACGTCTTAGCAGGGGCCTTAAGGCGGATATGCTCATCTGGCTCCAGTTCCTGAGGGAGTTCAACGGGGTGTCCTTCTGGAGGTCCGACCTTCTGGCTTCCCCTCATTTCCAGGTCCAGTCCGATGCATCGGGGTCCCTGGGTTATGGGATGTACTTCAATGGGAAGTGGGCCTACGGCAGATGGCCGCCAGCCTGGTCGGGCACGGGTTGCTTGCGCGACCTCATGTATCTGGAATTTTTCCCCATTCTGGGAGCCTTGATGCTATGGGGTGAGGAGTGGGCCAATTCGGTAGTACATTTCTGGTGTGACAATGCGGCAGTTGTCCACATTGTCAATTCACAGACGTCTAAATCTCCCAGGGTCATGGAGCTGGTGCGCCAGTTTGTGTTGCGTAGCCTGCGCCTCAATGTGCTGTTCAGGGCTAGGCATGTGCCTGGTGTTAATAACGATATTGCTGACGCTTTGTCCCGCCTGCAGATCTCCCGGTTCCGTGCCTTGGCCCCGGACGCAGAGGAATTTCCCTCGCCGCTCCCGGACGAGATATGGACACTTGGCAAGGAGAGGTGAACCGGGCGATCGGCATGTCGCTGGCGCCCCGCACGCGTAAGGCGTATCACCACGCGTTCATCACTTTTCAGGCCTTTTGTGCCCAGTTTCGACTACCTGAGGCTTGGCCTATCCCAGTCGCCCACATTCTACAATTCATGGTTTACCTACATGCCCAGGGCCTAGCACCCCGCACCATAGCATCCAGGCTGTCAGCGTTGGCATTCATGGCCAAAGTGGGGGGGTTACGCTGACAGTACCACTGATTTCCACATACGACATGTTTTGGAGGGGTGGGTGCCTGAGCGTGGGCGTAGCCCGGATGACCGCCACCCAATTTCCCCAGGGGTACTTACCCACCTAGCACGGGGCTGAAATGACCTCTGTTTTGACAGGTATGAGGCCGCCCTGTTTCATGCGGCTACTACGGTGGCCTTTTTCGGAGCGCTCCGCATCAGCGAGCTTGTGATGCTGTCTAAGGCGGATGCAAGTCGTAGGGCACTGGAACTCGACGATGTCTATGTTTGCAGTGATTGGGCTCAGTTGAGGATACGCTCCTCTAAAGTTGATCAGCACGGCGTAGGCAGTGGAGTACGACTGCTACGATGTTCATTGGCAGACATCTGTCCGGTTGGTGCCCTACAGGAGTTTCTTGCACTGCGTGGCACGCACCATGGCCCGTTTTTCTGTCACCAAGATGGGTCTCCCCTTACTAAATTTCAATTTTGGAAGGTGACCGGTAAGGCACTAGCCAGTGTTGGCCTCCCTGGGGCTCGTTACGGCACCCATTCATTTAGGATAGAGGCGGCTTCTACTGCAGCTGCTTTTGGGTACTCCGGGGTGGAAATATGCCGCATGGGAAGGTGGGGATCACAATGTTTTCAGTTTTATGTTCGCCCTCTTCAACCGTGAGTACCAGTTTAGTCACTGTATTGTTCTCCCCCCTCTTTTTCCTTGACAGACCCTGGGTGTCGTATTACACCGGTGGCAGTATGGCTGGTGGGCCACAGCTACGTGCATAGGGCAGCGTCGTACGCTGCGGCGACAGAGTGGGGACCCCGACTGGGACTGGGTGCATCCGCAAGTCTCAGATGGTATGGTAAGCGCGGCATGTTATGGCGGGAACTGTTGCCATTCCTTTTATCCAGCAGGAATGCTGACCCGCCAGATATTCTGATCATACACCTTGGGGGCAATGATTTGGGACAGGTCACTGGACTATCGCTGAAGCATGCGATTTGCGGTGACCTGGCTTACTTACATTATGTGTGGCCTGCCACAACCCTCATTTGGTCAGACATGGTACCGCGGCATGCTTACAGAGGAGGGTTCGACCTCCAGGCCCTTGATCGAGCTCGTCGCTCGTTGAACAGTGCTATTGCCCGGTTCCTTCTTGACAGGGGTTGGGGGTGCGTCATTAGGCACCCCGCAATCAGCCTACAAAATTATGAGCTTTATTCAGGGGATGGGGTCCATCTGTCGCAGGGAGGTATGGACCTCCTGTTAGGAGATTGGCAAGCAGGCCTGTTGACCGAGCTGACGGTCTGGGGGGGGGGCGTTGAGCCTTTATTGAGCCTCTCCGTGTGGCGGGTAGCACTGGTAAGGTAAACATTTATGACCCACAGGTATCCGGCAGGTTCGCAATTGACTGGACAACACTAGACAGGCACAAGTTGATTAAACGTTGTCCGGTCAACGATGAACCAGGCGATGGGGTGATGGCAAGAGCTATGCAGCATGCATCACCCCGTTATTTTACGGATACGCATCAGAGGGTGGGGTCAATAGTTAGGTATTGACTACGGTCAACAATTTGTTTGTTGTCAACAAACAAATTGATACAAATGGATACATTGTAACCAATTGCCGTTTGCAATTTTGGGTGGAACCTTACCAGTGTTACTTCGGCCTGCTTGCCTTAAGAATTATAATTGGTTGAATACCAATAGAAATTTATAATTCGGACTAGGGCATGAATCAATAAATGTGGCCCAATGCCGTTATCCACTTTCATCAGTGTCTGAGTCCTTTATTGGGGGGTGCGCCTGCAATGGGGCATGGTCAGCAATCTGGTTTTGTTTGATCCCATCCAAAGTTATTCTGTATACAATGTAACAACCCGCCGGACATCCTTTACAACCAATCATATGATGAAACCAACAGTTTTAGCCAATCAGGAACAGGATCCAAAGTTGCACCCAATCATATAACTCTGATTAACATAATGAGTTCGTCCTGGAGGTGAGAATACGTGCCAAATCTTACCCTTAATTCTCATGGCGGGAAATCACCATTTTGTCTTGCAAGGCATTACCGGTGCAACCTGCTCTTTTATTTTGAATACACAATAGGGTTGTTCTAAGTCAGTTCTGAATTTAATGGAGGGGAGGTGTTATGTAGCTGTTGATATTATGTGCCATTAATTACTATCTTCTTATTACTTATGTTATTTTTTCAAAGTTGTCCTGTTGATACCCCCCATCCCAAACTAAAGCTTTGCAAGTAATGTTATTAAATGAACTGTGTTCCTTCTTCCAAGTGCTGGAGAATAAAATACCATGTTAGGGACAGAGACCAATTTTGTTAACGTTGGGTGAGTCGCTTTGCAAAACAAAGATACACCACATGAAGGACCCCCGAGGCTTATGAAACACCAATGCTAAAATTACAGTAATATTCTCTCGATTTTGATATTGGCTTGCAAGGAAAATCCCTCCTGGATGATGGTTCTGGCAGATCAATGACACCTTAATTTGTAGTGAGCTGCTTTCCTGGACTTGGTGGGGGGGGGAGAATGTCTGTGTAACAGGTAATGAGATTAAGCTACAGCACAGGGACTTCCTTAAAACAAAAATATCAAAGTGTCAACCTGACGTGTCAGAAGAAATTCAGGGAGTGCAGATTTACAGTGGATTTTATGTCAAAAAGCAGCTTTTAAATTTAAACAGCTTGAGGATTAATAAGGTCTGGGACAACAAGTTGTGACTATATCCATATAGTTTATATACTGACAGATTTTTAAAGCTGACAGTAATGCCTTCAGGCTAGGGTGAGGGAACTCTTTGCAGGAGAAACAGAAAAAGAAAACCTCCATCAGGCTTGTTATAGGAGTTTATAAATCAGCTAACTAGCACAAGTTGGCTGAACAGCTGTACTCTGCTCTGGCTACATCTTTTCTCAAACCCCTGATCCTCAGTCTCCTGAGACAGAGAGAGAAAATGGATTACTTAACCATGTGGACATCTGCTATTTGTAACAGACCCCCCCCCCCTCCCAGCAATCCTTCTTATCTTTACATAGGATGGCAGTAGGAAAGTAAGAAATGCATACATAATTGGAGGGAAGTGATGCAGTCAGAATGGCTGATCAACTGAAGCCAAACTTTCCGGGCTCCCACTGTATTTAACAAGTTTGTAAGTGAACACATCAGGGATTACAAGGTGGGGGGTGGGAATCAAAACAACATCTCCAGTCATCATTGTGCAAGAGATGGTTTGGTGTATGAGAACCAAGACACAGGACACAGCCTCGGGCTGGGTTAACTCAGGTTTATTGCATGGTGGACAGAGGGAACATGAGGTAATGGCGGATCAATAGCTCTTTATATACAGTAGTTATACGTTTGAACGTGGCTCCACGATAGCCCATTGGCTACTGTCTTCGTGACGTCATTGCTGGTCACGCCCTTCTTGTCCAGGTGTAGGTGGTGGCGGGAAACTTCCCGCGCTGTGGCTCTTTGATGAGTTTGGACCAAGAGAGCTTGGACGCTCGCTGCTGCCAGCTGGTGGTCATTAGCTCGCGTCCTATTACAGGGTTTATAGTGATACAACTGAAGGTTACATTGTTACCCGTAGGCAAGGTTACATTTGGTTTAAGATACATTGTTATCCCATGTAGGAGGTTACACCATTAGAACACAACACTCCTCCCCCCTAGGATGAGACGAAGTCTCGAACTCAACACTCCTCCCCCCTAGGATGAGACGAAGTCTCTCAGCCAAGATGGCTTATTTCGAATACGCTGGGGTCTCGATGCGGGCTGCCTTTCCCCGGGTTTGCTACCTTCTCTTTGTCCCCTGGTTTCCTGTCCTGTAATCGGAGAGGGAGACTTGTTAGTGACTTGCCGCGGCTCTGCGGCGTTGTTGGGAGGTGTGTGCTTTATTTGGGAAGAACCGGGGGCACTGGGGGCTAACGAAAAACCCCGCTTCTCGCTTGGATGGGTGGGGGAACACTTCCAAACCCCCCCCCCCCGGCTCGCAAAATCAAAATCGGAATCAAATTCGGGGACAGCGGTCGCAAACTCCTCTCCCCCTTCCCCAGGCTCTAATAGAGCTGGCGTACCAAAAGGATGTGAGTCGGGACCGCCGCTGCCTTCCCCCCTTGTTTGGGACTGTTGTCTGTCGTTGTCTCCCCCTTGGGCTAAACGGGTGGGGGAGGACCCTAACGCTGAATTCTGTTGCTGAGCCCCACTGACCGGCCCCTCACTCACTCGGCGCCTAAGTTGGTCCGCGTGCCTCCTCCAGAGGAGACCGGTGTTAGTCTCTACCCGGTACGATACTGGTCCCGTCTGCTCCACAACCGTCCCTGGTACCCAGGCTGGACCAGCGTTGGCGTAGTTCCTGCAGTGTATAGGATCGCCGACGGCGAAACCTTTCGAGACCGCTAACCCTATGTTCTTCCCTTTGTCCTCGACCCTCGTCGGGTCTAACCTGGACAGGATCGTGGTCAGTTTCCGCCGCATCAGCAGCTCTGCCGGCGAGTATCCTGATGCTAAAGGGGTCACCCTATACGCTAATAAAAACTGGCATACTTGGTGATTTAGGTCCCCCGGGCCCATGCGCCGCAGCGCATCCTTTGTTGTACGCACCAGCCGTTCCACTTGGCCATTCGTGGCCGGGTGAAACGGCGCGGATGTGACATGCCGAATGGCGTTTGCCTCCATGAATGCCCTGAACTCAGCGGACGTGAAACAACTAGCGTTATCGCTGACCAGAGTGTCGGGTAAACCGAACGTGGAAAAGACTCTCCTTAGGCGGTTAATTGTAGTGGCGGAGGACGTGCTCTTTACTAGGATAACCTCCAGCCACTTAGAGAACGCATCCACCACCAAGAGAAAGATAGTTCCTCGGAACGGGCCAGCGAAATCTACGTGCACTCTGGACCACGGCCCCCTTGCTGCGTCCCATTCCCTATGCGGGAGACGGGCCGCCTCCGGTCGGGAGCCCTGGCATGCCTCGCAAGTGCCAACCATGTGCTCTATGTCTGCGTCCAGCTGTGGCCACCAGAAGTAACTCCGGGCCAGCGCCTTGGAACGGACGATGCCCGGGTGGCTGACGTGCAGCAGTTTGAGCACCCTCGGTCGTAGGGACGTAGGGATCACCACCCGTTGCCCCCACAAAAGGCACCCCCTCTCTAGGGACAACTCTATTTTTTTTCTAAAAAATGGGTCGAATTCCGTACCTGGGGATGACGCCGGCCACCCCTTCTGTACCCATGAGCTAACTTTCTCCAGCGTTCCATCCTTGCCTGTCGCCCTGGCAATGTCGGCTGGCACTATTGGGGGTGAATCTAAAACCTCTATTAACAATACCTGGTGGTCTCTCTCTACCCTTGCCTTTTGGTCGCCCGACAAGGGCAAAGGAGACCTTGAGAGTGCGTCTGCATGGCTGATCTCCTTCCCGGGCCGGTATTCCAACTCATGTTGGTATGCGTTGAGAAAGATAGCCCACCGCAGCATTCTCGGGGACAAGATCTGTGGCGTGGGCTTATTTGCAGTGAAAATTCCTAACAGGGGCTTGTGATCGGTCACAATTTTGAACGGGCGACCATACAGAAAATCGTGAAATTTTTTGGTTCCCGCTACTATCGCTAATGCCTCCCTATCGGTCTGTGCGTAATTCCGCTCTGCTTGGGACAGGGACCTTGAATAAAACGCTATCGGGGCCTCCCTTCCGTCGTCCAGCACGTGGCAAAGCACCGCCCCCACCCCCACCGGGGACGCGTCACAGACTAAGACCACTGGCCGTTTGGGGTCGAAATGAGTCAGGATTGCCTCGGATGTTAGGAGTTGCTTTAACTCTTCAAATGCCCTCTCTTGCTCGTCACCCCACAGCCATGTTTCCTCCTTTTTAAGCAACCGATGGAGCGGTTCGGCCACAGACGCCTTCCGTGGAAGGAAGGTATGGTAAAAATTGAGGAGCCCCAGGAATGACTGTAGCTCGGTTTTGGATGTGGGGCGAGGAGCCTTCTTTATGGCGGCTACTTTGGATTTGGACGGCTTAATTCCCTCGGGTGTGAACCCCAAAAACTCAACCTCTGTTTCGAAAAAAACGCATTTGTCTTTTCTCAGTCGCAGCCCCACTTTCTCGAACACAGTCAGTACTTTATCCAATCTCTTTGCCAGTTCGGCCTCACTCCCCCCTGTAATCAACACGTCATCAAAATAGGGCAACACCCCCTCCAGCCCTTTTAGGAGGCGTTCCACAAGCGACTGAAAAAGGCCGGGTGCCGAGTTCACGCCGAACTGTAACCGCGACACCTGGAACGCCCCTTTATGCGTGACTATTGTTTGTGCCGCTGCCGTGGCGGGCGTTACAGGGAGTTGCTGATAGGCTTGTGCTAAATCGAGTTTAGCGAAACACTTTCCCCCATTCAGCCTGGCCAGAAGGTGGCTGACCACCGGCACCGGGTATGCATTGGGGCGGATCGCCTTGTTAATTGTACACTTATAATCAGCGCAAATGCGCACCTCCCCGTTAGCCTTTAGCGCTGTTACAATTGGAGTTTCCCACTCCGCGGAATCAACAGGAACAAGAATCCCCTGGCCCACCAGCTTGTCCAGTTCCGCCTCTATTTTGTCCTTTAGTGCGAACGGCACCCTGCGCGGTTTGAGTCTTAACGGGCGGACGTCCGGGTCTAGGTCGAAGGCTACGGGGGGTCCCTTGAACTTTCCCAGTCCTTTTTTAAAAACGGCGGGGTGCGTGTCCAATACCGCTTGTATTGGATCTACCCCCACGGAATGCACCCCCCCTATGAACAAACCTAAAGGCTGAAACCACTGCGTCCCTAGGAGGCTACAACTTCCCCCCTTAAGGACAACTAGGGGGAGTTCCGCAGAATGTCTCTTATAACTGACCCGAAATTTCCCGACCCCCAACACTGGGATGCTGTTCCCCTGTACGTCTCGTAGCGTGGACCTCAACGTTTTAAGTTTGGGCCGCACGTGGGGGTCGATTTTCAAGAACTCCTTCTGGGAAATTATAGAATAGGAGGACCCCGAGTCAATTTCCATTCTGATAGGGGCCCCTTGTACTAGTACCTCAACGAAGTAATGGGGCTGTCCCGCGGATACGCTGAACACGGGAGCGTCGTCCTCGCTGTCGTCCGAGATGCGGCCCACGCCGTCCTGCTTCCTCGTGGTCCGGGCGCCATCTTTGGACCTCGCTGGATGGTCCGGTCTGGTCGAACGGTCTTGTGAATGCCTCCGGCCCTCTTTCCGCTTTCTGCACGCCCTGGCGATGTGCCCCCGACGGCCGCAGGTGTAGCACTCGGTTTTTCTGAATGGGCACCTCGCGCGCTCATGGGCCGCTCCGCAACCATCGCAGCGGCGCCCTCCTTTTCGTACCTTCTGGACCTCCTCGCCGTCGCTGCCATCCGTAGATGACTTCGAGGTCCGCCGGGTCGCGTGCACCGACTGTCCGGACTTTCCGTGCACCGAATTCTCCGCTTTGCCGGCCCTAGGACGCCACTCACGCCACTGGTGCATTTCGTCTACTCCAGCATTCGTGGATTCCGCGGCTTCCGCGGCCTCTACAACCTCTGTCAGCGTGGGAGGTGGCTCCTTGTTCATCAGGCTGCGCTGCACTTCCTTGTCCTTCAGGCCACACAGAACTCCGTCCCTGAGGGCCATTTCTAGGTTGTCCCATCTGCAGGGGGCGGCGGCTATTCTCATGGCTGTTACGAAGGCCTCGACCGACTCGTCCGGCGCTTGGACTCGTCTCCAAAACGCGCTCCGAGCGGGAAACATTGCCCTCGAGGGTCGGAAACGCTCACGCAGCAGTTTCATGATGTCATCGGCTTTGAAATCACTCATCTTCTTCGGTGCAATAATGCCCACCAGCGTTCGCTTGGTTTCTATCCCAAGCATGCGGGTGAGGATGGCCCTCTTCCTTTCCTCGTCGTCCTCTTTGACTTTGAGTTCCACCAGTGCCGCCTGGAAGTCCATCTCAAAGAGCTCCCAGTCTTGCGGTGTGGTGATGTTGAACCCGCTCTGTGCCCTGGCTCCTTGGGGATCCATGATCCCACCTTCGTCGCCAATTTGGTGTATGAGAACCAAGACACAGGACACAGCCTCGGGCTGGGTTAACTCAGGTTTATTGCATGGTGGACAGAGGGAACATGAGGTAATGGCGGATCAATAGCTCTTTATATACAGTAGTAATACGTTTGAACGTGGCTCCACGATAGCCCATTGGCTACTGTCTTCGTGACGTCATTGCTGGTCACGCCCTTCTTGTCCAGGTGTAGGTGGTGGCGGGAAACTTCCCGCGCTGTGGCTCTTTGATGAGTTTGGACCAAGAGAGCTTGGACGCTCGCTGCTGCCAGCTGGTGGTCATTAGCTCGCGTCCTATTACAGGGTTTATAGTGATACAACTGAAGGTTACATTGTTACCCGTAGGCAAGGTTACATTTGGTTTAAGATACATTGTTATCCCATGTAGGAGGTTACACCATTAGAACACAACAGATGGCTTGATGGGAACAAGAGGTAAATGGAAAGTGAGATGGTCAGGTCAGTAGTGCCCCACATGCTGGGCCAAAACCTGTAGACAGTGGTGGGTTCTTGTGATGTCACAGGAGCACAGCAAAGCAGGAAAACCTAAAGAGGGCCAGAACTACTTTTAAGTTGATTATAACTTAAGTACACAGAAAGAGCCTCTTCGAAGACTGTAATATTTTTGAACCACAATCAGGCTTGTGTTGCCAGATAATCTTCCTCACACTAGGTCAGGCAAAAGGAACTGTAGAATGAACTCACCAAAAGGTGTCTTCATTTTGGTAGTCTCAAGGCAGAAGAAGAAGTTGTAGTTGATTATGGAGATAAGCATGATGGAAATCCAGGAAAATTGATCCAGAATCCATGTAAAACCCAGCTATGTAGGTGATATGTGCCAAAATGTATCCAGATGCTGCAGTGTTAGCCATCATTCCTATGCCACCTTACCTATAGCATAATAACACATTGGGGAAGTGTGTTTGTTTGTTTCAGACTCTGTCCTGTCACTTGAGCTTCTTCTTCCAAGCCTTTGCACTGCGACTGCTAGGGCTTTGGATCAAAAATATTCAGGAGTTGTGATGACGGCACTCAATTCTTTGCCTTGTCCCCAAGTGCCAGGATAGGTCCATGTATAGGCACCTATAAGTACTGTCCCCACTCCTCTTACTCCAGACTGTATATGAGTAAATGTGTGTGTATGCGTGCATGCACTATCATTTTAGTTTCTAGATAAGTTTTTTCACTAAGCCAATGAGCCTTGGCATAATGTGGAGAAGAATGGAAATGGAAAACTAGGCTTTTAACACATCTCATACCCAAAATCAAGTTTTCTTTAGGTCTTTCCTAAAGACACAGAAAAATCATACCAATCCCCTGAGACTTCAGCCAGTGTCCTGACATCTGGGAGGCCCCCAAAACCAGTGATACATAATCCATTGCATCTTGCAATGGAAGAATCATAGAGTTCTTTTCACAATGATCTTTGGCATAATTGGAATCAGTTCAAAAAGGCTCATACTCTGATACAATCATATGTTCATAGTCACATTCCAGAGGTTCAATCTGTGGCTTCCCAACAGGAGCAAGGCAAGTTTGGAAACAGATCTATGGTGAGGATTTCTCCACAGTGTGTCCACAGTTCAAGTATTATAAAATATTCTGGGAAGCAGCTGGACTGTTGAGGTTATCATGCTTATCTCTGAAACTATGACAAGATGTAAGTGAACATCAAGAAACAATACCAAACACTGGCAGTTTTTGCATGAGTATTCTTCATAAAATTATACAGCAATATTTTCAAGCTGCCACATTCCCCAAACTCAAGATCTGGAGCTTTAGTACATAATGATGCTTTCCATGTGAAAAACTGAGGAAGAGGATCTTTTGTGAAATATAATCTGCTTCGAATATACTTATACAATGAATATGAATTCAGCAGTGGGGCAAAGTGTGCCCCCATATATTGAAAGACATTGTCAAGATCTGAAGCAGCTTCATTATTCACAGGAAGAGTTCCCCAGAGGTAGCTTTCATGCTCATAGGATTGGACCCCCACCTTGGAGGGCAGCTCTAGTGCTTGCAGGGTTATACTCCCACCTTGCTACATTTGCTACCCCTTCCCCCAACCCAGGGAAGATTATGGGTGGCTTATCTATATAAGAACTGGTTCTTCCTCCCAGAAGCTACCATCAGCAACAAAGGTCATTGGACTTGCTTGGCTCCTCAATCTCTTTCCTTGCTCCTGCTTCTGAAGACTTCCTGCCCTGTTCCTCTGGATTGTTGTTGTGCCTCACCTGGATCCTCATTCCTTGAACCCTATCCTTACCTGCTCCAATCCTTAGCCAGCTAATTTGTCTCATCTTTTTTCTCAGTCATATGACTTCTGACTTGTTTGAACTACATCTTGTTAGCAAGATGAACCTTGTATTCCTATCTACCTTAGCCTTGATTTTGGACTTGGTCTCTGGACTGTGATATGGTTGCTGTTACCTAGTTGCCCTGGATCCTGATACTTGTGTTACTTGTGAGCTGCCCAATTTTCAGTCTATGATACACTACATCTCCCAGTCCTTCTCAGCAAAGCCCATGATGGAGGATAATGAGAGCTGATAAATCTAACAGCCACCTGAGAACTAAACTTTCCCCACCTCTGATTTAAGGTGAGTCTTAACTACTTACTACAGCAACATCCCAGATTGAGTCACTGTGTTGAAATAAACAGTGCATTTATATAGCATTACATGTAGAAAAATATGTGGCTGCAATTTGCTGTTTACCACATGGTCTCCATATATCATTTTATACATGCTCAAATTTTTTTTTTACTGTCCTGATGCTTGGCAGGTACAGTTGTGTATTGCAAAGATATTATCCTACATATATGATTTATTGTGGATGTGTGAGAATGGTCAAATGAAAAGGACATGTTTGCACTTCTAGGTAGACAAACAATCCAGCATGTTGTCATTTGCGGCCACCCAACTTTTCAAGTGTGTGGGAACATGATGCAGCTTTAAGTGGTTTCCCTGAGCAAAACCTTAACAGTAGCAAGTCGATGATTAACTACCTAACCCCATTTCAAACTTCTGCCTGAGCCTGAAAAGTTCAATTTGTCATAATTTTGTAGTAGCCAAAAGGAAAGAGAGAATGAATTGATAATACTGCATGATTCTCAATTTGTTTTGAGAGAGAGAGAGAGAAGTTACAGAGTATTTTTCAAAAGCAAATTAGTATTACTTACCTTGAAATGTTTTTTTAGGACGTTAGCCAGATATTTATGGTTATAGAAGGCTGGAATTCTGGCCTTAGGAAAAAAAGAAAGATAATTATCTATTTCAAAGCAGTAGTTTTCATATATTCAGAATCTTGTCTCTGCTGTTTTCAGACAGGCGTCAGGCCAGTACATGTACTTCTGTCTCTACTTTCTACCTGAGTTTAGATACATGAATATTCTTATCTAGAGCTCACCACCTTGCTTCCTCACATTCACCATGACATTCATGCAAAAAGTTGATTCAGGCTTCATAAATGAACCCAGGTTTAGATATTTGGAATAACAATGAAATCAACTAATAACAGCATAGTTGGGTAGTTTTTTTTTAAGTTTAATAAGTTTATTGCACCAATCATTGACCATGGCAAAGTAGTTGGACAGTTGCTGCTGAACATTTTTATGATAGTGGGAAAGGAGATTTTGCTCTTTAGATAACTTGCTCTCCCAAGCATGCCACATGGGAATAGCCCGGTTTTTAAATCACCTAGTTATTTTTAAAAAGTAAAAGAAAACAAACACTACCAGTCAAACCAAGTTTTCTATACTGCCCTGCTCAGAGACTCAGCTCCACTGAGTTCAGTGCGATGCACTCTTAGGAAATATAATTCCTTTGGGGGCAAAGAAATTTGTTCATCCGAATTAGGGGCTCACCATCTAGAACAGCAGGAACAGCAGAAAAAACAAATCTTGTTACACTAACACAGATCAGTTTTGGGGAATAGGGATAGGCATATTAAATTCAAAATTGAAAACTGAGATTTATGGAACAAAAGAAAAGGTCCTCAGGATGGAGGGTGCATGTGTCAATGGTCAATGTAAGGTCAGCCTTGCTCGATAGCCAGTTGTATCCAACTCTAGGGTTCAGTGCTCATCTCTGTTTTTAGCCAAAGAGCCAGCGCTGTCTGCGTTTGCAGATGTTTCATGGACACATGGCAGGCATGCCTCAATACGGAACATTGTTTACCTTCCCACCGAAGTGGTTCTTATTTATCTACTTTCAATTTCTTGCTTTTGGACTGCTAGGTTAGCAGGAGCTGTGACAGAGATGGAAGCTCACTTCATCAGTCAGTACCCGGGAATCAAACTCCATCCTTCCAGTCATCTAGTTCATCGTCTTAACCACTTGTTTTTATGACAAAGTTAAATAAGTAATATAGACTTTGTATTAAGCAAATAACACAGATCAGGTCTTTGGCTGAAGTTTGTGATTACAATGCGAGGGAAGTTCTGTAAATAACTAGAATGATTCCAGTGCATACCAGCTCTGGATGTGACCTTTACTGGATGAGGTATGGCTATGAGCCTGGAACAGGCACTGGCAGGGCTAGATTGAACATATATGACAGTGATTAACACAACCTTTGCGACATCTGGGAACGTTCAAGCATGGTGAGTGAAAGTTCCTCACACATTGAGCAAAGGAATGTTTTCCTCTGGATATATAGGCTGATTAAGTTAATTAATTAGAGGGCAGGGTAACACTGTTTGCAATTACAAGTTCATCTGGTTTCAAAGGTGCCTGGGGCTTTTGAACTGTTTAGAAAAGTATAGGAGCATGAGTGGAAACAATAGATATTTATTACATAGAATTGCAGATATTGGGAAACATCGTTTAAGCCCAGAATGAAGACACAAACGGGAGGCTTTCCAGAGGCAATATAAAACTTTGTATGTTAAAAGGTACGCGGTTCTTATTTCCCCACTGTCTCTCCGAGTCATAACTTGATGTATTGTATTGCTCTATAGCCATAATGTTTTATCTTGTTAATTAGCAGTGTTTACCTCATTCTCTTGAAGAAGGAATTATGATTCTGAAAAGCCCGTAAACCGGGTGGATTTTGAGAGAGAGGAAAGAAGTTTATAAGATTGATACAGACTGGTACTTGTATTTGGTTACACACATTTTTCCGTGAATTTTTTGACAGAACTTGAAGTTTTGATTACTCAAGAGCCAGGACTTGTGGTTGTACATTTTCATAAGCGGGGCTTGAGGGAGCCAAGGAACACCTGGGGGTGGCTGGGGTGGCTTCAAAATGCCGAACTTTCTCTTTCCCCCGCCCCGCCCGCCAGGAGGGTTGCCAGAGCAATGCAGAAATGCCAAGGCCAGGCTTTCCCTGACTCCGCCGAAGACATCTGAACTATGGGGCTCTGTCGCGGTTGTAAAGTATGGGTCATGGACATTAAGTGGCAGTGGTCATTGCGATACTTATCTTGGTATTTGTTATTTATTTATTTATTTGGTGTTTCATTGCATAATTTGTATTGTATTTTTTTGCAGCTATTATATTTGTTTGATATATTGTACCGCAGAATTTGTATCTATTTGTAATAGCATTTTGAATATTGTATTTATTACTGTATTTTGAATTTTGTATTTTGTATGTAAACCCCTTGGGTTACCTTGGGGTTATTTATATGTTGTTAGCCGCCCTGAGTCGGCCATGTGCTGAATAGGGCGGGGTATAAATCGAATAAACATAACATAAACAACACAACATAAGCCATATTTGAACATTTATTGTAAGAGACTTTGTAAGTGTGAATATAACACAGAGTCATTAGTTTATTCTTCTTGGAAAACTATCCGCAAAAAAACTTTATAACACAGTGGTTTTGAATAAATATTTTTGTTTATTCTGCACAAGAATCAAGTACAAATTTTTGAATATATTACAATATTGATTTGTTACTACATTTTTGGTCTTGCCCCGTTATTGGATGTTCTCGCCGTGAATGGTTCTCTGGGATTGTTTCACTAGGGCTTTTGAACTGGCTTTATATAGCTCTTTGGATCTAAGCACTGTGGAGAAACTGCCTTCTACTTCAAACATTTATGCAAACAAGAGCTGTGCTGCTTCCCACATTTAGTGACCATGTTGAATCTACAGACTAGGGATCAGGAATGTGTGATCGTCCTCCACTCTCCCAGGTAATCGTCTTTCTCGGCTAGGGCAGATGGGAGTTGTAGTCCCATCCCAGCATCCCTGTGTTGTCTGAAAATGTCCTTATTCCCATGAACCAGAACACCTTTGCAGAAATGTAGAGGATGGCTTAACAGGACCATAGCCCGGGGGGGTGGGGGGGTGAGCTAACAGTCCACACATACACACCAACTAGATCACCCAGCTCCAGCCTTCTTCTGTCCGATGGGGGAAAGACTGCAAAGTCTCCCTTTCAGCCTCTTGCAGCTTCCTTCTCCTCTCACTCCTTTATCCAATTGCCTGCAGTGGGGAAGGGAGGGGAGGGGAGGATTGGTGGCTGGCTGGGTGAGGATAAAGCCTCCAGGAGCATAGAAGGAGCCTGGGATCGAACTAGTCACAAGCCCAGTGTCGCCCTTGCCCAGGGGGCAGTGGCTCCTCAGGACATAGGCTATATACCAAGGCTTGGAAAAATTTCCCAGAAACTCACAGCCAGCATAATCAGTATCCCTGTTAGTCAGGGGATTCTGGGAGGTGTAGTCTAGAAACAAAACTTTCCCAAGCTCAGTTTAATGCATACCATGTTAAGAACTAAATGTCCCTTTCAAATATTACCTACTTTTTTGGCCTGAGGAGCTGCTCTATCCTGGGTCCTTCTTGTACTGCTGAAATATCAAAAAACCTCGGTCAACATGGAATGAGTCAACCTGTGGCTCTTATGCACAGCAGCCAGCCATGTCTCATCTCAGTTTTCAAGGAAGGTAATGCTAGCCTGGCAAGGAATTTCAGAGGATGTCCTTTCCTTTGTTCTCATCTGAATGATTAGGAGGAAAAAGCATACTGCAACATTTCCGATGTCAAAACCATAAAGAGGATCTTGGGTCAAAAGGATCTAGTTCATGCTCAGTACCAGGCGATTTTTTTTTCATTTTAGAGTCCAAAAAATAAAGAATCTCCAGATCTATGAAAAGCTGATAAATAAGCTCTACATTTTGGCTGGAAAAATAAAATGTACATATATATATAATGTGTGACACTCAGCTTGACAGAAAGGCATGTGAAACAGATTCAGCAGCATATACCTTCCTTCCAAGCTGGTTAATATCCCTAAAACTTCCCAGACTTCCAAAACTTCAACAACAACAAAAACAGCAGAAACAAAAACAGTGTAGACATTACCCATGCATCTTATTTCAAGGCAAATTGTTGCCTCTTTGAGATCAGTGTACCACTGGTGTTGTGTACTGAATGTAGTGTGTTGAATGTATTTGTAACCACACGAATGGGTACAGGTAACACTGTAACCTTCTGTATGAGGACGCGAGCTAGTGGCCACCGGGGGCAATAGCGAGCGCCCAGCTCACAGGGTTCACATTACTCAAATGCCTTCAGCTGCGCGGGAAAGATTCCCGCGCTCACCTCACCTGGACAAGAAAGGCGTGACCAAGGATGATGTCACTTGGACAGCAGCCAATGCCTGTCGAAGAGCCAGATTCAACTAGATAGCCACCGTATATAAAGAGCTGTGTGTCCGCCATTACCACATGTTCGTGCTGTGCTCCATGCAATAAAGATGTGTTAGGCTAGCTTACAGCTGTGTCCATTGTCTTGATTCCCAAACACTAAATTGGCGATGAGGATGGGATATGGATTCCCACGGGGACAAGACAATATCACAGAAGCCAGTTTTCGACGTGACCCATCCCGAGCGATGGGACTGGTTTGAGATGCATTTCAAGAGTACGGTGGCGTATGCGGGCATCACCGACGCTGGGAAGAAGAAGGTTCTTCTCATCACGATGCTCGGGTTCCACGCCGTGCAAGCACTGATGGATCTGGTGGCACCACGAGAGGTGGACCAGGTTTTGGTAACGGAAATACTGGGGGTTCTGCGGAACCATTTCAAGCCCAAGGTATCCTTCTTCTCTGCCAGGGCCACCTTCGCGAGGAGGGACCAAAAGCCGGGTGAGTCAATATCCGAGTATGCAGCAGCCCTCCGCGTTTTGGCAACCCCATGCGAATGGCGGGAAATTCTAGACGTGGCCCTAAGGGACAGGATGCTCTGCGGGATGAGAGACGGGGAGACCCAGAGGAAGCTCATGAACCGAGGCCACGACCTCACTTTTAAAGAGGTACTACAAGAGGCTCTAGCAGCTGAATCCACGTGGGCCGGGTACAAGCTTCTCAAGGCAAAGCCCCCACCAGTTGAGGCAGCTGCATCCGCCGTCCAGGCGGCCTGGAGGGCGACCCCTGCCCCACGCTCGGCCACATCCTCAGAGGCTTCTGCCACCCCAGGCTCCAGCGAAGATGAGGGGGTCCGGAAGGTCAGGAAAGGGCTGAGCGAGAGGAAAGGAAAGGGGGGGCGGCGCTGCAATGGGTGCGGAGCGTCCCACGAGAGGAGCAAGTGTCCATTTCGGAAAGCTGAGTGCCACAACTGTGGGCGGAAGGGCCACATCGCCAGGGTCTGCAAGCAACGCCGGGAAGAGAGTAAGCGCTCCACGAGCAGCCGGGATGGCGTCGGCAGAGTCGGCGATGGCGGCGACGACCCAGAGGGGAACCACGTGTGCCTGCGAGTGCACGCGGAAGACGACGTGGCCGTCCACAGCGTGCCTCTAGGGCAACCACATTTTTATGCTGAGGTACTGTTGCAAGGGGTCCCTGTTAAGATGGAGATAGACTCGGGGTCTGTTTACTCCCTCACTTCCCATAAGGAATTTTTGCGGATTCCCCCCAAGGAGCGACCCAAACTCAAGGAGATGGGGGCGAACTTAAAAGATGTGCAGGGAAATGTGATTCCAGTATTGGGGATTGGGGACTTCGAGACACGGTACAAGGGACTCCGAAGGAAACTCCCCCTGGTAGTTCTAAAAAATGGGGGGGTGTAATTTCTTGGGGACACAATGGTTCAAACCCCTGGACATCTTCATAGGCGGCGTCCATGCCATCGGGGGGAATGAGGTTCAGGCAGTGTGCGACGCACACGCAGAGGTATTCAAGAAGGGGCTCGGGAAGTACAAGGGGCCCCCAGTTTCCTTCGACCTGGACCCGGAGGTCCGCCCAATGAGACTAAAACCACGTCGGGTTCCATTCGCCCTAAAGGACAAAATTGAGGCGGAACTGGACAAATTAGTGGGGCAAGGGATTTTGGTGCCGGTGGACTCTGCAGAGTGGGAGACTCCTATTGTTACAGTATTGAAAGCAAATGGGGAAGTGCGAATTTGCGCTGACTACAAGTGTACAATTAACAAGGCGATCCGCCCTAATGCCTACCCGGTGCCGGTAGTTAGCCATCTGCTGGCCACTTTACATGGGGGAAAAGTTTTTGCTAAACTAGATCTGGCGCAGGCGTATCAGCAGCTTCCAGTAACCCCAGCCACAGCTGCTGCGCAGACCATTGTAACTCACAAGGGGGCATTCAAGGTAACGCGCCTACAGTTTGGCGTGAACTCGGCGCCGGGGATATTTCAGTCTCTTGTGGAACGGTTGCTAAAGAAATTACCAGGGGTCTTGCCATTTTTCGATGACATCTTGATATCTGGGGAGAGCGAATCAGAACTGGCCCAGAGACTAGATAGGGTCCTTACAGCCTTCGAATCCGCGGGGTTGAGGCTGCGGAGGGACAAATGTGTGTTTCTGGCCAGGGAGGTGGAGTTTCTGGGGTTCCGCATAACCTCTGCGGGGGTGAAACCCGCTGAGTCTAAAGTCGCAGCTATTCAAAACGCCCCTCGCCCCACCACGAAACCGGAGCTGCAGTCCTTCCTGGGGCTGCTGAATTTTTACCATTCCTTCCTGCCCAGAAAAGCGACGATTGCAGAGCCCCTGCATGCGTTGCTGAAGAAGGATGCGGTTTGGCAGTGGGGGGAGAAACAGGAGCGGGCTTTCAGGGAACTCAAGCAGCTTCTCTCTTCAGAGGCTATTCTAACCCACTTTGACCCAAAGAAGCCGGTAGTCTTGCTCTGCGACGCCTCACCAGTGGGGGTGGGGGCGGTCCTGTGCCACGTGCTAGAGGGGGGGCGAGAAGCCCTAGTTGCATTCTACTCGAGATCTTTGTCCAAGGCTGAACGAAATTACGCCCAAACAGATAGGGAGGAACTTGCCATTGTTGTGGGGACAAAGAAGTTCCATGACTTTTTGTATGGTCGCCCATTCACCATTGTAACCGATCACAAGCCGCTGTTGGGTATTTTCACCTCAGACAAGCCCACTCCACAGATCCTCTCCCCCAGGATGCTTAGGTGGGCGATTTTTCTGAATGCATACAGGGGGGCGTTAGAGTACCGCCCCGGGAAAGAGATAAGCCACGCGGACGCCCTCTCAAGGTCTCCTCTGCCCCACCTGGGGGACCCAAAGTGTGAGGTAGAACAGGATAGCCAAGTCCTCCTCATTGAAGCCCTCGATGCCCCCCCCATTTTGCCCAAGGAAATTGCTGCCGAAACGGCCAAGGATAAAACGTTAGCCCTTGTGAGATCCTGGGTACAGAAGGGGTGGCCCACAGCTCCCCCCGCAGACGAGTTTGCGGCATTTTTCAGGAAGAGGGTTGAGTTGTCCGCAGAAAGGGGGTGTCTGTTGTGGGGGGAGAGGGTGGTGGTCCCACAGGCACTAAGAGTGAGGGTGCTACGGCTTTTACATGTCAGCCACCCAGGGATTGTGCGCTCTAAGGCGCTGGCCAGAAGCTACTTCTGGTGGCCTCAGCTAGACGCTGACATCGAACACATGGTCAACACCTGCGAAAGTTGCCAGAGCTCTCGGCCTGAGGAGTCCCGCCTCCCACACAGAGAATGGGACACAGCTAGGGGGCCGTGGTCCCGCCTCCACATAGACTTCGCAGGGCCGTTCAGGGGTTCATTTTTTCTGCTTGTGGTGGACGCATACTCCAAGTGGTTAGAGGTAATTCCTATGCGCAACACCTCATCAGCTGGGACCATAAAACAGCTGCGCAAACTGATATGCACGTTCGGGATACCTGACGTCATAATTAGTGACAATGCGAGTTGCTTCACGTCAGCCGAGTTCCAGGTGTTCTTAGAGTCCAACGCCATTCGGCACATTACCTCAGCCCCTTTTCATCCTGCAACGAATGGCCAGGCGGAACGTCTGGTGCACACAATGAAGGAAGGGCTGCGGCACATGGGCCCCGGGGATCTGGACCGGCAGCTCTGCCAGTTTCTGTTGGCATATCGAGTGACGCCATTGGCGTCGGGGTTCTCTCCCGCGGAACTCCTCATGAAGAGGAAGTTACACTCATTATTAACTAGGTTGGATCCCACCCGGGTCGAGGATAGAGGAAGAAACATTGAGCACAGCCCCATCAAAAACTTCCAGATAGGAGAGCCTGTTCATTGCAGAAACTACGCCACCACGGGGCCAGCATGGGTGCCGGGGGTAGTCATTAATCAAACAGGACCAGTCTCATTCTGTGTCGAGACCAACACGGGTCTCCTCTGGAGAAGGCACGCTGACCAACTTAGGCACCGAGTGATTGGGAGGCCGGACAGAGGGGCTCATCAGCAAAGTTCAGCGTTAGGGTTCTCCTCCACCCGTTTATCCCAAGGAGAAAACGAAGGGCAACAGTCCCAAACAGGGGGGGGAGCTTAGGGTCAAACTCATATCCTTTTTATACGCCAGCTCTATCCAGTCCCAGTCCCTTGAAAGAGAGGAACGAGTTTGCCCCTGTAGTTCTACCCAGCCCCTCGAAGGAGGGAAATGAGTTTGCCACTGTTGCCCCTGAATTAGATTTTGAGTTATCAAACCGGGGGGGTTTTCGGAGTGTTCCCCCACCCGTCCAAGTGAAGAGCGGGGTCTTTCTTTAGCCCCTAGTGCCCCCGGTTTGTCCATATCCGCATCAGAAACCCTTCCTCCCCTTTCGCCTGCCCATCCCAAAGCGGCAAGTCCGCGGCGAGTCACTAACGAGTCATCCTCTCCAATTGCAGGACAAGAACCAGGAGGACACAGACGAGGGGGGATGGCCGAGTCAAGCATAACGGCCGCACGGCCAAAACGCACATGCAAGAAACCAGTTTGGTTAAGGGACTTTGTCCCATCTTAGGGGGGAGGGATGTTGTGTACTGAATGTAGTGTGTTGAATGTATTTGTAACCACACGAATGGGTACAGGTAACATTGTAACCTTCTGTATGAGGACGCGAGCTAGTGGCCACCGGGGGCAATAGCGAGCGCCCAGCTCACAGGGTTCACATTACTCAAATGCCTTCAGCTGCGCGGGAAAGATTCCCGCGCTCACCTCACCTGGACAAGAAAGGCGTGACCAAGGATGACGTCACTTGGACAGCAGCCAATGCCTGTCGAAGAGCCAGATTCAACTAGATAGCCACCATATATAAAGAGCTGTTTGTCCGCCATTACCACATGTTCGTGCTGTACTCCATGCAATAAAGATGTGTTAGGCTAGCTTACAGCCGTGTCCATTGTCTTGATTCCCAAACACTAAAACTGGCAAGCAGGAAACATAGTTCCCCATCAGTTTAAGGGACCTCTCTGTTTTAGAACAAAGCATACCTCTTTTGTTGAATTGGTGGATGAAAAGTTTTTTCTTTCTAAAATTATTATTTTTTAATTGAAGGACATTAGTAAATATATTATGTTGTGATAACTAAATGTCTTATGATAGCCCTTAGCTGTGTGTAAAAATTAAAGGAACAAATGCAAATTAATAATAGAATAGCTTCCTTCTAAATTGTTCCTGGATGTTTATGTCTCATTAGTGTTAATGCTTGATGTGTAATGGCTGCTTGTTATATCAGAATAGCCTTGACTTGACTTCACATTTGTATATTTCCCTTGAAGCTGAAAGTCTCCACAGGTAGTCAGAATAATACCCAAGGAATGAGAAAAATTAGCGTAATAATATCCATCCAACACAGAATAGCAAGAATGCAAGCGCGGCGCCAAAATGGCAGCCGTGCTCTTTGCGGGCCCCCCCCCCACCAGACGAAGACATCCGGCTAGTCAGGGGGCGTGGCCAGCACCCTTATAAAAGGGGCGGCCACGAGGCAGCCGAGCTGCCATTTTGCGAAGCGACGGAGAGGAGAAGTTTTTCCCCAATTGCTCCGTCGCTCTCTCTCCTTCCTAGAGGCAAGACCTTTAGTAGCGTCGGAGCAGAGGGATTCGCTCCGTTGCTTCCTCCTTGCAAGATTTGCTTTAGAAGTGACGGGGCAGAGGAATTTGCTCCGTCGCTTCCTCCTTTGTTAGCCTCTGTTGAGGCTCCCTTTCTGCAAGCTGCTGGATAGCTCAGTGGTTTAAGTCTTTGTCTTTGGAGACAAATGTTGGGAGTTCGATTCCCCACTTTTCCTTTGCATCTTTGCGAGGGGATTAATTAGGTCAGCAGTCTGATACCTAGGCTGCAGCCAGAAAGGTAGGTCTTTGGCCTCTCATTTATGCCTTCTTGAAAGAAGGCTTAGGCGGGCAGTGGTTGGGTCGGAGGACCGCGACTGCACCCCCTCGATAGGACCTCCAACCGGAGGCTCCCACTGGGATTGGTGGGGTAGGGCAGCTCAGGCTGTGGCCCGTGGCCCTCCGCCCTCTGCCCGGCCCTACAGGGGCTTCAGCCCTCGGCCCTCAATCCCTGGCCACGGGTGTGGAGCAGGGGGGTGGGCCTGGCGCGGTTGCACAGCAGGGCTTCCCCGGCCCTTCATGGGCCGGAGTTTGGGCATGGCCGTTTTAGGGCCTGGCTCTCAAGTAGGGACCCTGGACTATTGCCAGGTGGGCCGTCTGGCCCACCTGGCCCCACTTATGCAGGGGGTTGGCATGCATTACTGGCCCACGTGGTGGTGCTAGAGGCACCCCTAGGGATTGGCCATTCAGAGGATTCGGCATACGCCTGCCGGCTACGGGCCGGAACAATTGGGAGGGGGACCTGGCGCTGGCTCACAGCGCGTTTTGCCCGTTAGGGGCCGGGTTTCGGACAGGGCCCTATTCTGGCCCAGGTTCTCAAACTGGGGGCCTCTGGCGCTATACCGAGCGGGCCGTCCGGCCCACCTGGCCCACCTACTAGGGGTTTTTTCGTGGCAGGCCCCTTTCCGAACGTCGGAGCCCCTTTGCGTCTGCCGGCTAATTTGATCGCGGCCACTATCCACAAGGCGGCTGGCTGGGCCGTGCTTCTCACGACACGACGGCCAGTGTCCGCCGCTGTCTCACGGCTCCCTGTTTGTCTGGATCTGCGGCGGGAGCGTATTGGAGGTCGCCCCAGAGCTCGAATTCGGTCGCGAGCTCCGACGCCCACCGTGGGCCGGAACCCCCGGTGGGGGCGGCTCACGGGGGTGCAACTTGTGAGTATTACGTTCAAGTTGAATGCACACACATCACGATCCATTCCCGGTGGGGGCAGTGCTCTTGGCATTGCCAATTTGAGGCTGGGGGGCATCGCTCGCCATCCTATACCAGTGCCCCTTGGTTGCATTCTGGCACGACGTTTGGGGGTGGGGGTTTACGCTCCCGGGGTGGCACGTGGCATCACAGGGGCTGTCAAGGTCCTGCTGTGCATGCCCGCTGTACATCATGCTCCAGCATGGGCACTGCCGTCAACTGGTTATTCATGCCCCCCCCCTTGTGATCATCTGCTCCAGATCGTGAGGGAAAAGATTTGGTGTGGGGGGGAGTACGTGGATATATATTATCCATATGAACTGAGACCCGAATGGGGATAGGGGGTGCGGGCAGGACGATAGAGACAGCGTGTGGTCCCCCGTAGTAAGCCACCATGCACTGAGGCGTCCGCCCTCGGAACAGTGTTGGGCATCGTGGGGGCTGTCTGGATCCTGCTGCGTAGGCCCCGTTACACAGGACGTCCCATCGAGGGCCTGGCTGATGATCGGCTACTACTGGCCCCGGTTGATTATTGGCCGCAGGCCATCAGGGGCAAGGGCCGTAGGGGGACATGTGGATGTTCTCCCTATTGAACCGCGAGCCCACTGGCAGGAGAGAGACGGATGTTCAGACACTGGCCCCAAGCAAACTGGTCGGGCGGGGGGTTGCGGCCCGCCTACTGTGTTCGGCCTGCTCAGCTGACAATGTGTGTACTAAGCATCACGGTCGTGACCGACTTGTGCGCAGGGGCGATCAGAGCTCCCTCTGACCCACATATTCTTGTTGTTAGCCCCCCCGCCCCTATTATAGTCAGCCTGGGGGGATGTCACTCTGTCTCCCAAGAAGCGAGGGGGCGGGAAACCTGCTGGGGGGTTTTCAATGGGGTTTTTTGTATCCATTCGGGGTACTGGGGGCCCCAGGGTGTTACTGACCTGATTCCCTTCCAGGGTTACGGGGAGGGGTCTCCACTGTCCACAACTGGAAGCTGGGGGCTACGAGAGTGGCTGGGGCACGTCTTGGAACCACCTTTCCTTAGTCCCCATGAAGCTCATACTGAGCTGGTCAAAGGGTGCATATCATTATCCTCCATTCAGCTTACCCTGGGGGTGCTCCGTGCTCGGATGCCCTTCCTGATGGCCTTGTTCAGTCAGGTACTCGTGGTGGCCTCTGCTGCTATGGGTGGGCGTGCCCACGCAATTCTGGTGCTGTTTTGGCACAGTGTGATGTTCACTCAGCCTTCAGCTTTTGCCAGTGCATCCCACGATTTAGCCTTATTGGGTTTTAGGTGCGAGCGGAAATTTAATTAGATAAGCCTTACCCCCTTCTGCCAGCGTTCATTCAGGTTCAGTACCCGACCGATATGGGACTTTCGTTCAGTGGGCATCTGCTCACGGGTTGGGGTCTCGGTCTCCAGCCCACCGCCTTGACTACTTGGGGTACGGGGTTACACGGGGCTTGGACATGTGTGCGCGTCTCCTCATCATAATTCAGACACTCAGGTGGGACCTGGGTGTCCCCTTGGCACCTGAATAGACCGAGGCCCCATCTTCTAACCTCACATTTCTGCCTTTGGCATTGATTGCCAAACATATAGTATGCCCTTCGGGATTGTAGTTCATTTATTGCCTTCTTATTCGGTGGTCACTTGGTGGGATCGGACCTAGCGGGCTGCCTTAAGATATCTGGCGCGGTCGGATGCCGCCGGCCTCTCACTTATGGGGTTTACTCTAATGGTGGGTGCCCGGATTGCCCCCGTGATCACAGTGATAGTGTTTTTCCCCTGTTTTGGGGAGCACTGCGCCTATGGTGCAAGGAGTGGGCCTACTCAGTGGTCCAGTTGCTGTGTGGCAATGCGGCAGTGGTGCGCATTGTCAACGCCCTGAAATGCTAATCCCCGGGCCCTGACTGTAGTTTGTCTATTCGTTTGCGAAGCCTACGCCGAAATGTGCTGTTCCAGGCCAGACATGTCCTGGGTGTGAATATTGACCTTACTGTGGCTTTTCCCCACCAGCGGATCACCCGTTCCCGTGCTTTTATCCAGGAGCGGTGGAATTCCACTTGCCACTTTGGCCAATAGCTGGAAGTTAGGCGAGCTGAAGGGGACCGGACATGTAATTGGCACATCGCACGCGTAAGGCGTATCACTATGAGTTCATGTGTCATGTCAGGGACAGGTGGACGTGAGAACGTGCCCGCTGCCCCTGCACGCGTCACTTTTCTGCCCAGCATTTCGACCCACCTCGCACGAGGTGGCATACTCATGTACAGATAGGGAGGAGGTGGCTCTTAGCCACACGGCTACTGTGGTAGCCTTGGGGAGCGCTCCGCATCATTGAGAGGGTCCCAGAGTTGGTACCACATGTGTAAGGCGGAGGTGTCTCGTAGGGCACTGGAACTCGACGATGTCTCTGGCACATGAGTGGGCTCGAGTGGGGATGTGGTCCTCACGGGTTTTTCAGCACGGTAGGCAGTGGTGTATATTGCTACAAGACATTTGAGACATCTGTCCGGTTGGTGACCTACAGGAGTTTCTTGCACTGCGTGGCACGCACCATGGCCCGTTTTTCTGTCACCAAGATGGGTCTCCCCTTACTAAATTTCAATTTTGGAAGGTGACCGGTAAAGCACTAGCCAGTGTTGGCCTCCCTGGGGCTCGTTACGGCACCCATTCCTTCAGGATAGGGGCGGCTTCTACTGCAGCTGCTCTTGGGTACTCTGTGGCGGGAATATGCCGCATGGGAAGGTGGGGATCACAATGTTTTCAGTTTTATGTTCGCCATCTTCAACCGTGAGTACCAGTTTAGTCATTGCACTGTTTATTCCCCCCTTTTTTCCTTGACAGACCCTGGGTGCCGCATTACACCGGTGACAGTATGGCTGGTGGGCCACAGCTGCGTGCATAGGGCAGCGTCGTACGCTGCGGCGACAGAGTGGGGACCTCGACTGGGACTGGGTGCATCCGCAAGTCTCAGATGGTATGGTAAGCGGCATGTTATGGCGGGAACTGTTGCCATTCCTTTTATCCAGCAGGAATGCTGACCCGCCTGATGTTCTGATCGTACACCTTGGGGGCAATGATTTGGGGCAGGTCACTGGACTATCGCTGAAGCATGCGATTTGCGGTGACCTGGCTTACTTACATTATGTGTGGCCTGCCACAACCCTCATCTGGTCGGACATGGTACCGCAGCACGCTTACAGGGGAGGGTTTACCCTCCAGGCCCTCAATCGGGCTTGCCGCTTGGTGAACAGGGCTATTGCCCGGTTCTTTCCGGACACGGTTGGGGCCGCATCATGCGACACCCCACCATCAGTCTCCAAAATTATGACCTTTACACAGGGGATGGGGCCCATCTGTCGCAGGGAGGTATGGACCTCTTGTTGTGAGATTGGCGAGCAGGCCTGTTGACCGAGCTGACGGTCTGGGGGGGGCGGTGAGCCTTTTGTTGAAGCCTCCCCGTGTGGCGGGTAGCACTGGTAAGGTAAACATTTATGACCCATAGGTATCCGGCAGGTTCGCAATTGACTGGACAACACTAGACAGGCACAAGTTGATTAACGTTGTCCGGTCAACGACGAACCAGGCGATGGGGTGATGGCAAGAGCTAGGCAGCATGCATCACCCCGTTATTTTACGGATACCCGTCAGAGGGTGGGGTCAGTAGTTAGATATTGACTACGGTCAACAATTTGTTTGTTGTCAACAAACAAATTGATACAAATGGATACATTGTAACCAATTGCCGTTTGCAATTTTGGGTGGTACCTTACCAGTGTTACTTCGGCCTGCTTGCCTTAAGAATTATAATTGGTTGAATACCAATAGAAACTTATAATTCGGACTAGGGCATGAATCAATAAATGTGGCCCAATGCCGTTATCCACTTTCATCAGTGTCTGAGACCTTTATTGGGGGGTGTGGCTGCAAAGCAGTGTGTTGTATGTTGATCTTATTTTCAAAGCAGTCTGAAAATACCTGATAATCAATAAAGGGGTGTATTCTGGCAAGACTATTTGTGGGATCTGAATAACTCACAGTAACTTCTTACCACCAGAACTGCGCCTCCAGACAGAGCTGCTCCCATTTAGAAAGGCACTCAAGACCTGGCTGTGCCAGCGGGTCTGGGATCCAATGTGTAGTACGTCCCAGGTCCGCTGGATACTCTAATTGCCTTCAGGTTACAAGTTACTGCTGGAGCTGTAAGATTTTTTTTTTTGTGACTGTTTTTTGCCTTTTTACGATGGTTTTTATCATTTTATCTTTTATTGTTTTATCTTCTTAAGGGGTTAGGGAGGATTTGGGCTGGATTTTAGATGTTTTATAACTGTATGCAGTTCTTTGTATGTGTAGCTTGATTGTATCCTGCTTTGCCAGCCCACTTCCCCAATAAAGACACGGACACCAGTAATGGATTTAAAACTTTTGGGCCACTTTATTGATTATACTTCATTTTAACTTAGAACTTTAAACTTTCCTTAACGCTGTTAAGGCAAACGGGCCGCAATAGCACTGGTAAGGAACCAACCTTAATTGCCAATCATATTTGCCTACTTTGTATCCGATTGTAGCAATTTGTTTACCGATGAAACAAATTGTTGACCCAAGTCAGGATGCTACTTGTTGCCTCCAGCATCTGACGTATATCAAGGTAAAATATCAAGGTGATACAGGCTGCATAGATCATAGCATCACCCTGTTCATGGTCCGCCCTTGATCAGCCAGCCCCAGTTTCCCTGTACCTTGTCCTTGGGTTGGCCAATCAACTGCGCACCTGCCGGTTACCTATGGGTCATTGACTTTTTCCTTACCAGTGCTACCCGCCCAAGTGACCAATAAAATTGAAAATATTACCCCATATCTCAACCATCAGCAACAGTGTGGAATGGGCAAAAAGCCAAGAACCAAGGGGCCAATGCAGGTTCAAGCAAAAATTCCCATCTGGCCCCGAAGCGACCAAAAGTAGTCACACTGTCACCTAGGGAGGGGGTGGAGGGCAAACGTGCTCTTGGGCCAGCCGATCAACAAAATGGCGGCGGGTGTGAGCATGGCCACCCCTTTTATAGGGGATGCATCCACACACACACACACACACACCCCATCGAGCCCCAGGTGCCTGTATTTAAGGAGGCGGGGCTGGCAAAGAGCGCAATGGCCATATTGTTGCCACCGCGCTCCCCTTCTGCATGTTTGAGATTGCTTTATTATTTTGAAGAGCTTTATCATTTTATGCTGTCAGCTGCTCTGGGTGGCGCTTGCGCTAGAAGAGCGGGATATAAATGAATGAATGAATGAATAACTTTAACATCTCTATGTTGGCTTTGAAGCCATTTTTAGAACTAGTGCAATGTCTTGTGACCTTTAAAGCCCTAAATGGCTTGGTACAAAATGGTAAGGATTGCCACCATCCTCCTTTAACTAGCTAGATCCTCAGATCATGCTCATAAGTCTGCCTTAAAGTACCCTCAGGTATGAGCACCAATGCTAAGGAAAGAGCTTCATTGGTGGAGGCACTCAGCTAGTGGAAGAGCCTACCCACAAAAACTGACCTAACACTTATACTTAGAACTTGGAAAAGTTCCTGTTTCAATTACAACTCCCAGTAGCCCCAGCTATCATGGCCAATTGTCAGAAAACAATACTTATTTTAATGTTTCATTGCCTCTACGCCACTTGAAAACTATTGTTATTGGTCAGTATATAAATTCTGCCAATCAATAAGTAATTCATAAAGCCTGAGATGATGTCAACAGGTTTGTTGTGCTGGCATTAATAAAATTAATCCCATTTTATGAAGTATAAAAAGAATGACTAGAGCCTGCCTGTAGCTCCAAGGGAGAGTTAGGACTCCAAGCTTGCTGAGTCACCATTCCCACCTCCTGCAATGGTGTACCTAAAGTGAAGCGATGCCAAGGGCTATAAAAAGGTGGAGCTCTATCTGGGAGTGTGAACTTGTTGAGTCACCTCTCTCACTTATATAGGTAACATAATAAGAGCTAGAGGGAGCCACAGGATTGAACTGGAAGACTTTCAATCTTAGCCTGATATGAAGCAATTGAGAAAATGGGTGGCACAGAACATAGAAATCTCCTATTAGAAGCTTGAGATGCTTCTGTGCATGTGGCTGGAAACAGGTGTGAGCCAAAACCAGCACATGCCATGAATAAAAGGAACACATAACATCTTCAATTGACAGATATTAGTGGATCTGGAAAGATACATAAAAGAAGATCTGAGAGGAGCTTACCACCTCTGTGTCTTCAAAGACCAATTGACTTCCTTGCCTGGAGACAAATAGAGCAATAGATTACTGATCTGTGAAAGACAGAAGCCAAAAATATACCAGTATTTGTCTGTATACACAACTCATGTACATTCAAGATGTTAAACTGAATGGTCCATTAAGGTAGATAATGAGTTGGCTTTGTCTCACTGAGAAGGAGAGGGCACATTGTCCACAAGCCAAGTCTGCTTCTTAGGAGGACACTGTTTCTTCTACAATCCATCTTGCTATTCTTTGGTGCTGTGCCAAATTTACTTCTTTCTCTCTGCCAAGGTGTGATTATTAGATAGGCTAGCTAGTTTTATTATCTCATTTGGGCATTCCCTGAGTGGGATTTCTTCTACAAAAATCCTTTCAACCCAGAATAATTTCTGACACAAAGTTATTAGATTCTTTTCATAAAAAAAAAATCCTTTCAAGCAATTGTCTGGATTTTTGGCTCAGATGGTCGTGATACTTCAAATTCTAGTCTTGCATCAACCAACAATATCCACTCTTATGTCTGACGAAGTGGACTTGATCCACAAAAGCTAACATTAAAATGCAGGAGTTAATCTTTAAAGTGCCACAGCATTTTTGTCTTTTTTGTTTACTCTCTGATAAAAAGGCAATTTTTTTTACATAAACAATCAAAGAGCCATGTCAATTAAAAAAATAAAAATTACTGGTCTTCCGTTATCTCTTTTCTAGTATATAACAAAATGCCCCTCCCCCTCACATTACTGTATGCCATTTATAAATACAAGCTTTTCTATTTCCTTCCTGGAATCGAAAATGGTGCCCCAGCCCCTTTCTTCAGTTAAAATAAAATATAACACCATTTTAGTGAGACATAGCAGCATATTTTCTGGTTAGAAGCTATGAGAATCTTAAGTGTTTCTTATTTAAAATACTTATTCCAAACACTAACTAATTTGACAGTGTTAGAATTATGGGATGAATGTTATGTCCCACTCTGGATTTTTTTTTTTAAAGCATGTATGTTTGTAATAACTCTCCTTCTAGTAAGAAACTGTATCTTAGTTACACTTCATTTCACTTTTCTGCTGAAGACCTCCTGGCCAGTTTCTATTTTTTTTCTTTATTTAAAAAAATACTTAACATAATTGATTATTCCAATTTAGGTGATTAAAGTCTAGGCGCAGGAATTATGTGATTGTGATTTAATCACATTCCAGTGTCCATACATGGCATGGTTAGACAAGAGGTACCTAGACACTTTGCTCTGGAGAAGAGCATGAAAAAGTATGTTACATGTTTGGCCTTTATGGATTCACTCCAGCATAGGTTTATGTCACATGCAAAGATGGAATCACATTCTGAAACTGCCTGAGATAAGGCCAAAACATGGTTGTTTCCTTGATTCCTTGATTGAGCAGACTATCAAGGGATAAGTTCCTGCCGGTTGCAACTCATTTTCCATTTGTTTTGCTGCTGCGCTATTATTTATTTATTTGTTTATTCAACTTATATGCCGCCCCCTCGCAGCATAACTCTGGGCAGCTAACAAAGAATCACAAAGTATCACAATTCCCATAATACAATAAAAGGAATTTCAGAGTATCACATTACCATAGTACAAAAAGCATTTCAAAGACAAAAAAACAATACATGAAATATTGCAATAAACTCAGACCCCAACAGTTATGTCCACTTCCCTCCAGGCCAGGCTGGCCGAGGGAAGGAGTCTGGTGGCGGAGGCAGCATTCTTGTGGGTGCAGAGCCGCACAGCTGCTCCACTTCCCTCCAGGCTGGGCCAGCTGAGGTTCGACCAGCTTTTCCAGGTTTGACCAAACTTTTCATGATTGGGTCTTCCCATCTTTTTGGAGGGCCAAGTTACAATGTGTAATAAGACATTTCTTACCCCAAGCTGGTTGGGTCACTCAATGGTTTAGGTATCTGTCAGCAGAGCCAGATTCCCTGTGACTTGAATTCCCCGTTGTGCCCTCCTAAGAGAAATGCCAGCCTATGAGGACTTGGGTACATTGCATGTTCCCAGGGTGACCCCAGAAGAAGGGAATGGTAAACACCTCTCAGTATTCTCTTCTTTTAAAAAAAAACTCTGGAAAGGATCACCATAAGTCAGAATTGACTTGAAGGCACACAATTATTATTTCTTATTTAAGTTATGTATTCTATAATTTTATACAGTGTTTCTCTGTACTTCTCAAAATATTGATACAGTAGGCAAAGCATGGTGACGTGATGGATATTTTATGCCAAATAAATATTTTAATGTGTGTAAAAGTCATTTGTGAAATATAAACCACTGACTCACACACACACACAATGTTTCAGGAATCCAGGTGCCTCACGTCATTACAGAGCAGCAATAAAGCTTCATTGTTACAGTTTGTACAGAGAGGCGTATGCTATGACACATTTTTCTATACCTGTCCTGTACTTGGTAACCAGTGAGATAAGCCATAATTATAGCTTACCTTGGCAACAAAAGGTCACATGATCATGAGGCAGCAACCTGCAATTTTCTTGTCCTCTGACTTCTGTGCCAATGTTTTGTGTGTGTGTGTGTGTGTGTGTGTGTGTTTCTAAATGCCTATGTAAGAAGCAAGACCAGGCTTTAGTGCAGCTCTGGAAAAGAAAACAAAATAGCTCTGCCCGTAGACACAGATTTCCCCAAACTGACCAACCTCTACATGTACAAATACTGTAAGAGTGTTTCAGATGACTCGGCCCAATAACTCCAGAGACAGTATATTATAATTAAAGTCTTTTATTCTCACTGCCCACATGGCGGTCAGTGGCTGTATCAAGGGTCAAAGATGGAAGGGGAGGGTATGAGGTTGAGGTGGTCCTTTAATAGGGTCGGATGAGGTCAGAGGCATAAGGTTCAAAGGAATAGGGTTACAGCGACAAGGCATTGTGGTATATGTAGTTCAGGTCAGTTTGATATTACACCTGACAAAACCCCTTCTAATATCATATGGGCTGACTACATTGAGTGCATACCTGAGCTTTTTTTATTTTCTAAGACACAAACTGCCAAACAGGTACTCGTGCTGAGCTGAGGGGAGTGGTTTGGTCAGTATGTCTGCCACTTGTTCCTTTGTCTCACAATGTGTTAGCTCTATAAAGCCTTCTCTTATCATCTGTCTCACGTTTTTGCACTTGATATCTATATGTCTAGATTTCCGATTTATAGTGTCACCTTTTGCTATCTCTATGGCCGCCTGGCTATCTTCGTGGATGGTGATGGGGAGCTTGGGCTTTTTCCAGATAAGGGAGATCAGTTCGTTTATCCAGATAAGGTCACATGCAGCGTTTGACAGGCAGACATATTCGGCCTCGGCGGTGGAAGTAGAAACCAGTTTCTGCTTCTCGGTGCGCCAGTATATTGGGCTGCCATTCAACAACACCATGTAGCCGGATGTGCTCTTTCTGGTTCCTAAGCATCCGCCCCAGTCAGCATCAGCGAAGCATGACAGGTTGATTTCTTCGTCTATTCGAGGGGTGAGCAGTAATTCTGTCTCTATGGTACCCTTCAGGTATCTCAGCAGTCTCTTGACGGCCGCCCAATGAAACGTCTTTGGGTTACTGGAATGGCGTGAGAGAAGGTTCACTGCCAGTGTAATGTCGGGCCTGGTCCAGTTGGCTATGTGTAACAGCGATCCAATGATGGATCTGTAGTGGCTGACGTCTTCGAACGGTTCCCCTTCCTCGTAGGCATTTTTCAGGAAATCCGTTTGCATAGGCGTCCCACAGGGGTGAGCGTTTGACATGTTGCATCTGTCAAGGAGTTCAGCTATTTTCTCCTTCTGGGAGAGTCCAAAGCCATTGGGTATCCTTGAGACTTGTACCCCTAGGTATTTGTTCACTCTCCCCAAGTTTTTCAGGGAGAATTCATTTTGCAGTCCATGAGCGAACTCGTCGCATTTGGACTTACTTTTCCCAAAGTACAAAAGGTCGTCGACATAAACTAGGACCTTTTCAACTTCCTCTGGTGATTTTCTTAGAAATACACATTTGTCGGCTTCGGCCGGGAAGAAGTTCAATTGCCTCATTGCCTCGGCCAGACACTCGTACCACCTCCTGCCAGACTGTTTTAGGCTATAGAGGCTTTTGCTGAGTAGCCACGTTTCCCCTCTGTTGCGCCCAAAACCAGGTGGTGCTCTGACGTATATTTCCTTGTCAAGGTCTGCATGGAGGTATGCTGTCTGTACATCAAACTGGTACACTTGTTCTTCGAGGATGGTTGCCATTACTAAAGCGGCCTTTACGCTTTCTGGCTTCACTGTGGGGGAGTATGTGTCTTCGTAGTCATCAGGGTATCGTTGGGTGAACCCTTGGGCGACTAGTCGGGCTTTGTACATTACCCCTTCATTTTCCAACGATTTTACCTTAAACACCCACTTTGTTCCCACTGTCCTCTGTCCCTCAGGGACCTCAGCAGGGGCATACACTCCGAGGGTTTTGAGGCTCTCCATTTCCCTTTCCATTGCCGCCTGCCATTTGTCCTGTTCTTCAGGAGGCAGTTTGTCTATGTCATCAAAGCTTGCTGGTGTCTCTGGGTAGGTGTTTATGCCCAGCACATACTCCTTTAGCCCTCTGGGAGTTTGGCCTTTGGTTGACCTGGTTGACCTGCGGGGCGCCTCTGCTGGGGTTTTTGGAGGTTCAGTCTCCACAGCACTAGTGGTATTTTGATGTGACTGCCTGGTCTCGTCCCTCTCTGGTGGCGTGTCTGCTGGTCTGTTGAGCCTTGAGTTGGATGAGGATGCTTTGGTTCCTTCTTGTACCGACTCATTTGTCAGTACCTCATTTGCGTGTATCTTACTCCAGTTTGCGTGTTCATGGAACGTGGCCGACCTGGAAATCACTATTCTCAGGTTGTGGTCTAGGAAGCGATATGCCTTCGAGCCTGGTTCGTACCCCATGAACCTTAGCTTCCTCGTTATCTTGTCCCCTTTCTTCCTTAGTTGTTTTGGTATGTGTACGTCTGCGAACACACCGAAGATGTGAAGGTGGTTCAACTTGGGCTTCTGCCTGTACATGGCTTCATAGGGCATTTTTCCGATAACACCAGACCATAGCCTGTTCAGTGTGTAGTTGGAGTACAGCAAAGCTTCCCCCCAGTATGAGAAGCTTAGGCCTGCATCTTCAATTGCGCATCTGATCATGGTCTGGAGCACTCCGTTCCTTCGTTCGGCGACCCCATTCTGGAAAGCTGAGAATGGTGCGGTTTTGTAGTGTAGCATCCCCTTCTCGGTTATCCAGTCTTGGAACTCTTTGGACAGGAATTCCGATCCCCTGTCCGTCATCAGTTTCTTTATGTTGGTGTTGTTCTGGGTTTGCACCCTTTGGTAGAACTCTTTGAACTTGCTGAAGGTCTCGTCTTTGCTTTTGAGTGTGTATACGAAACCGTATCGGCTGTAGTCATCTACTATCGTCAAGAAGAATCTCTTCTGGCCCAAAGATCTCTCGAGTGGCCCCACCAGGTCGAGGTGGACCAATTCGAAAGGGTGGCTTGACTTCCTGGAGGATGTCTTCGGTCGTGCCTCGGTTTTTGCCTTGGAGCTTTTGCACACGGAGCACTCCAGGTAGTTCTCACAATCCTTGATCCTTAGTCCTTCTGAACATCCTAGCATCTTCTTGACAGTCGGAAAACCTATGTGTCCCAATTTTCTGTGCAACAGATGCGCACACTCATCATGTATTTGTTTCCCAATGGATACCCTCAGTGTTCTATGCTTTGCGCTGCCAACCCCTTCATTTCTTGTGGGGCTGTTGTGATCATTGTTTTTCCCTTCTGGGTCTTCATGTTCGGGTTCCCTGGGGTCGTCTGCGGTGCAGTCCTGCATCTCTTCATCGTCAGTGCCGTCGATTAGGCCTATCGTGGCCTGTACATCCTCGGCTTCCTTGGCAATGAGGTACGGTAGGCCGCCCATGAGCTCCACTCTTCCAACCTGCTTTCCCCTTCTTTCGATGGACACCTTCTTGTTCTCGAAGACTATCCTGAGGCTGGGGTCTTCTGTGAGCTTGGTGGTGGCCAGGACATTATAAGGAATTTCAGGAGAGTAAAGGACGCCTTTGACCTGACCAATTCCAGGGATGAGTACGTCGCCCCTGCCTGTTACTCTTGCATGTTCCTGGTTGGCGACTTTGATTCTGAAGGAATCTTCTTCAAATGAGTTGAATATTTCCTTGTGGCATGATGTGTGGGTGGTTGCCCCAGAGTCGATCAGCCACCGCTGTAGGTGTGCATTTGAAGACCTGTCTGCCTTGTGGCTGCTGGTCCCTTCACTGTGCTTGACCACATTCACTGAGTCTGGTTTGTGTCTATCTTGCCCCTTCTGTGGCTTAAGCTCTCTCTTTGGGCTAGGTGACCTTCGTCGTCTGTCCCCCCTGTCGTTGTCGCCCTTGTGTCTGCGTGGGTATTCATCCTGTGACTCACGTCTGGGTCTCGGAGTGTCCTCATGGCGTGCTAGATCGCGCATGGGTTTGTGTTTCCTTGGTCCACATGTGTGACACTCGAAACTGGTGCTCCCCTGCTCAGGGAAACTGACTCTTTTGCGTGGCCTGTCCTCTCTGCGTGTGATGGCCCTACTTCTCCTAAGATTATCCTCAGCTATGAGTTTCTTAGTGATGTACCCCAATGTGGCATTGTTACTTCCCAAATTATCCAGCTGAGTCAGGAAGTAGTCCCAGCTTGAATCGAGGGAGTTGTATATAATGCTAATCTGGTGCTGATCTGTCACGATCTCCCCCCTTCTTATGAGGTCGGATCTCATGCTGCTTAGTCTCATCAGGTGCTCGCTCATGGTCGAGCCCTCTTTCATTTTGTATGCATACAACTCTCTCAATAGCAAGCAGGTCGTAGTCCTTTCATTGCAATAAAACATTTCATACAATATTCCCCAAACCTCATGCACAGTTAGCCCATCAGGGATACTCCCATACATTGAAGTGTCAATAGAGCTTAAAAGCAAACAGAACACTCTGTGGTGTAGTCTGTCCACCTTTAGGGTCCATGGCTTTCTTGGTGGGTCCTGGATCAGGTGCAGTGCCCCCTCCCTCATCAGAATTACCTGGAATTGTTGTGCCCAGTCCATCAGGTTCTCCCCAGTCATGTGAAGGATTGGGAAGTTGTGAGGTAGTTGGCTGTGCTGGCCGGCATTGCTTCCTTTGCTGGATCTGGCCTGGTGCCCTGGTCTGTCCTTATATTGGCAGTGGGGGATGGGTACACATATATTTGCTATTGGATGCCCCATTTGCAGTTTTTCTGGTCGCCTGTAGAGGGATTTTGCTGGTCCTCTGTGCATGGAGCGACCTGAGTTGACCTGCAGTTCCTCTTCTTCGCCAGAGAGGGAGTTCTCCTGCTCCTCTTGCGCCTGCGTGAATCTCATTGTTTGCCGGCTGCCGAGGTGAGCGGATCTCTGTCTCAGATGTCCTGCTGCTTCAGGTTGGAGCGTTGGTGAGAAGTCGTTTTCGTCGCTGGAGCTGCTTTCCTCATCGGAGGGCCCTGTGGAGCTGTCGCGTGGAGGCCGCCATCTTTGCTGGACTGATGGGGGTTCGGGTCGTTGTAGCTCCACGTGGAGTTCAGCTTCCTTCTCCGGACATTCCCTGCGCTTGGTTCGGGCAGACAGCGAGTCGTGGTAGGCCTCACTTTCTTTGTTCTGCCTTGCGTGTGCTTCCGGTCTTCCCGCGTGGATGCGTGCCTTGCGGGTCTCGCGCCCCTCCCGTTCGCGGTAGCGTGTTTCTGAGGGGGGGCTGCATCCCCTTCGGTGTCTAGCTGGGAAGGATTTGCGGTGGCTTTCCTCCGGGGAGAGGTCGTGTCCCCTTCGGCCTTTGATTGCGAAGGGGGCCTCTGCCCATGTGAGGAGTTCGGCCCGGTTGTCAGCAGCGCCTCTCTTGGGGGCGTGGTGCCTGCTTGGGGGTCCCTGCTCCTCTTCTAGTCCCTGGGGGCTGAGGGTCGGCATGCCCCGCATTTCTAGGGTCTGTGTGTCCACCCTCCAGGGTCCCAGGGCCTTTTCTTTTCTTCGCGTGGTTGGGGCGCGTGGGTTATCTGTGGGTATTGTTGTTCCGGTGGGCCTTCCCGCCGGTGTGTTCGAATCTAGGGCCGCCGCTTGTAATTGGTCGGCTATCTCGGCTAGATTTGAACTCGGCGCGGTGCTTGGGGTTCCCGCCATGGAGGATCTCGGGGTAGAGCTTACCGTGCCGTTGGTGTGGGATTCATCTCCGGTGTTCATCAAGGCCAGTAGCTCTGCCGTGGGGATCATTTCTCTCCCGGCTATCGCCCTGTGGATTTTGGTTGTCAGGCTTTCGTCTTGGACGTCCCTTTCGGTGGGTGCCCCTCCGGTTTCGGCCTTCGTTTGGCCATCTGGGTCCATCTCCGTGATGGTCCGGTTCGGGTTGTCCTCTTCCATTACCGTTTGGGGTCGTGCGATTGCCTGTTCCGGAGTTTCGGGTCCAGTTGGTCTGGCTCGTGTTCTGGACCCTCCTTTGTTCAGCCGGGTCCTTCTTTTGGTCATTTGTTTTAATTTTGGAGTTGTTTGTGGGCGAACCAAACCTCTGCAACCATTTTGTAAGAGTGTTTCAGATGGCTCGGCCCAATAACTCCAGAGACAGTATATTATAATTAAAGTCTTTTATTCTCACTGCCCACATGGCGGTCAGTGGCTGTATCAAGGGTCAAAGATGGAAGGGGAGGGTATGAGGTTGAGGTGGTCCTTTAATAGGGTCGGATGAGGTCAGAGGCATAAGGTTCAAAGGAATAGGGTTACAGCGACAAGGCATTGTGGTATATGTAGTTCAGGTCAGTTTGATATTACACCTGACAAACACGTACATAGAGTGCAGACTACTGTTGCTGGGCAATTGAAAAGCCAATCCCACACAAACAGATTGCATTGATTGTTGCTGATTTCTTGCAACTAAAGGTAAAGGTAAAGGTTTCCCTTGCTCAAAAGCCAGTCGTATCAGACCCTAGGGTGCAGTGCTCATCTCTGTTTCAAAGCCGAAGAGCCAGTGCTGTCTGCTTCTGCAGACGTTTCCGTGGTCATGTGGCAGGCATGACTAGACACTGGAGCGCTCGGAACGCGGTTACTTTCCCACCGAAGTGGTCCCTATTTATCTACTTGCAATTTCTTGCTTTCGAACTGCTGGGTTGGCAGGAGCAAGAACAAAGATGGGAGCTCATTCCGTCCTGCACTACTCAGAAATCAAACTGCTGACCTTCCTCCTCCCAGTCAGTATCTTAGCCACTTGAGCCACTGCAGTCTTGCAACTAGGTTGGATTTAACCTATTTAATTTCTGGAATTTGGGGGAAATCTGTAAGTGTAAATTAGACACACCACTTGTGTACAGTACCTTAAAGAATGACGAATAGCCACAGTCATCCACCTCTGTTAGCCATACATGCCAAATAGTATAGGGAAGCCAGGGTTCAAAGGGTGGAAACTCCTGGAGTCCTACTTTTGGAGTATCCAAGATGACTATTTTCCCACTTGCCCCAGATTTCCTTGTGTCTTCTGAATTTAGCAACTATCCTTGCAGAATCTGAGGAAGAAATATCATGTTCATTGCAATGCAAAGTTTGATTAATCTTGACTAGAACAGGCAGTTTACCAAAGGCTGCTCCTGGTATAAATAATAATTTCTAGAACTAGTTTGGTGATGTAGGCAAGCCCAGTGATGCACTGTGAAAATTTTTACTACCCACTCAGTGGGCGTGGCTATCTGTGGGCAGGGCCTCAACACACCCCGCCCCCCAGGAAAAAGATATAAAGAAAGAAACCTACCTTGCTCTCTTTCTTCGGGGAAATGAGGAGGAGGATGGAGGAGTCTCAGAGCAGCGGCACTGCTGGCAGGTGATCAGGGAAAGTTGGTGGGCTGGCGCTGGCTGGGCTTCCCTTCCCAGCACCACTGGAAATGCATCACTGCCAGCAGCATTGCTGGGAGGTGAGTGGGGTGTTGTGTATCGAACTTGTGCCTTTAAGAAATGTAACCTTGTCTTCTAAGTAACCTTGTATCCAAATGAACTGTGAAACTGTGATTACAATGTAACTCAGCTGTCCTTGCTAGCAATTCAGCTGCCGCTAGAGGCAGCTGCAGAGCTCAGCCCACATGGTTCAGATCACCCAATCACTGAGTAGCACGGGAAACATTCCTGCCAAAGGTAAACCCTGTAAGGTATTCAGTACGTCCCAATGACATCACTGATACTGCAACCAATAGGCGCCCATGGGGCGAAAATCAAATGTACTGTAAGCATATATAAGGAGCTGCGTCTCCGCCATTACCTCATGTTCAGATTGAATACCTTGCAATAAAGATGTGTTTGGCTCCCTGAATGCTGCCTACCACGTATCAATCTTCGAACATCAAATGGGGTGAGTTGGTGGGCTCGTGCTGGCTGGGCTCCCTTTCACAGTGCTGCCGAAAACGTGTCCCTGCTGGTGGTGCTGCTGGGAGGTGAGTGGGGCGGGTTGATGGCCTGTCACTGGCTGGCCTCCCCCTCCCAGCACTGTCAGAAACGTGTCCCATTTGCCTCACCCAGGACCAAAGGTGCAAGGGAAGTGCAGAGATGAAAGCTTGCCTTTGGCCCTGGGCGAGGCAAATGGGATGTGTTTCCGGTGGTGCTGGGAAGGGGTGGCCAAGATGTGGGTGTGACTGGCCAAGTGAGTGTGGCCTGGAATTACTACTACCGGTTTGCTAGAACCAGTGAGAACCGGCCACAGTACCATACTGGGCAAGTCCATTTACCTGATTTGTTTTACTCTCCTTGATTTCTGGGAATTGTCATAAGATGTGCCTTCAACTAAGAATTTACTGCTATGCCACTGACATGTAGAGATCCATTCACCTTCTCTCATCTGTGAAGAGGGCACAGACTTGTCTCTTCGCTTCACCAGAGGACAAGATTAGATCTAAAACTTAAATTCTAGGATTGAGAGTTAGATCAGACTGTGAGGACATAACTGCCCCAACGTCATTCCCTGGCTTCTGTGGCCAAGTGAGAATTTGAACCCAGGATTCCCAATTCTCAAAACAGGTTCTCCCCCCCCCCATGCTGTCTCTACAAGGTCTGCTCATGGTAGGAGGGTGTGTGTGAAAGAACCTCCCCCCTGCCTCATGCACAACTCTTACAGTTCTACAATTCTTCCATTATAAATGGTTGGTATTGTTAAGATATTCATGTCCAATCATGGCGGGCCAAAGCTATTTTAGTCCAGTTTCTTTGAATAGAGCACATGGGAGACTTAAGGCAAATATTGCAGAGACACCAGATGTTCAAGTGCCTTTGCAATATTTGCTTTCTATCTCAATGAACAAGCAGAGCAGAGCATAAGTGGATGCACAGACCACTCCAATAAAGCATCAAATCTACCACCCCACTTGAGATCTCCAGAGAGATGATCTACACCTGAACTCACTTCACCTTCAGCAGTTATACAGCTTTCCCTGCCACCGTCAGAAAATGCTTCAGCAGCGCACTCTTGTAATTATGATCTATTCACTACTAGTTTATCCTTGGAGCTACAACTATAACAAATTTTTTTTCAAGTTCTGCATTTATACCAGAAAGAGGTAATCTGATCAAAGCCACCCTGGCTACAAAGCTTTTCCTGATGTAGCAGCCAGCTCATGTATTGTCAGCTATCTATTATCTGCTTCAGAATGCAGTAGTGGAGGGAACTGAGAGTCCAAATTCTATTACAGAGAACATTTATTTGGAAGAGAGAACTCCTCATATGCTAAAAACCTCTGATTATCACAGCTAGATCTTTCCATTTCTTCATTTTCTGAATGATCATCAGGGGACAAGGACATGCTTCATTGGAAGAACAATTCATTAGTTATAAAATTCTACCTAATTTAAGTATTTTGCACACTGACAGGTTCGCTCTTCTAATGATGGCCTATCCCTAACAATTTAATAATAACGATGTTCCAGCAAGTCAATGCTAACTTATCCCAACCATTTCCATAGTTATCTAGATATTGAGTGCTGAGAAGTGATTTATTGATACCTTTTTCTGGGGGTGCCCTGGGACTGTGCATCTTCATGCACACTTTTTTGCTTAAAAAAACAACATAAAGCAAGTTCAATAGGTAACCACCAAAAATGGGTATGTGGCATAAATTCCAATGCTGTGAGACAAACCAGGGTGCTAACAAGCATTTCCATCACCTCAGGGAAAGTCCTTAATTCAGCCATTTTCTTCTCTTCAGTGACTCCTCATCTCATAAAATCAACCACAAGCCTTGTATGTCACCTGAAGAGAAAAATGTTTTATTTGTCATATTATTAAGTTCTCAAGATGGCATGATTTTTTTGAAGTGGTAGCTGTGTTAGCCTGTACAAGCATATCAGAGAGTAAACAAAAAAAAAACAAAACAAAAAAACAAAAAAACCTGTGGCACCTTAAAGACTAACTCCTGTATTTTAATGTTAGCTTTTGTGGACCAATGATGAAGTGGATTTGGTCGATGAAAGGTAACATAAATACATGAGCCAGAGAATTTTTTGTCTGTTTTTTTTGTTTTGTTTTGTATACTCTCTAACATGGCATGAGTCTTCTTGTTGGTTTTACTGCAATGTACAAAAAACTACTTAGCTACTCCCCTGGAAACATCATCTACCCCAAACTTCCAAACAGTCACCATAGTGGAACACCAGCACATTGAAAGTACAAACTTTACAAACATGACATTACTGTATCTCAATCAGAGCCATTCCCAGCACCAGTGGACAATGGGGGCTGCATATTGCAGCTGTCAAATAATGCTTCTAGTGTAAACATCCAATATTCTTCAGTGGCTAATGAGAACCTTCAACATATTGAATACTTTCCCTGATCATTTGTGAATGATCAGGGGAAGGGATTTTTTTTTTTTAAAAAAAAATCTTCTAGATCACTGCTGATGTGATGCATCAGTTTGATTAAAAATATGTGCATGTTTGTAATCCATATCAAATCTGTGGTTGTGGTCAACAATACACACAGACACACATTTTAAAAAATTAAACAAAATGATGCATCTCATCAGTGATTATCTAGAAGATTATATATATATATATATATATATATATATATATATATATATATATATATATATATATATATATATATATATATATATATATATATATATATATATATATATATATATATATATATATATATTGCCTTCCCATAATGCAGGGTTTCCCAACCATGGTACCCCCAGGTGTTCTTGGACTTTAATTACGGGAAGCCCAAGTCAGCACACCTGCTGATCAGGGCTTCTGGTCATTGTACTCCGAGAACATCTGGGATCCCACAGTTGGAAAACCCTGCCCTAATCACTCACAATCAATCAAGGGAAGTTTTCAGGTAGTCTCAAAAAGTAAGTTTCCATTCAGATAGAAGAAGCAGGTACTGACACTTTCCTGGTGCCTGTTTAGCAGGCAACCTGGATAGGCTCTGATTTGCAAAAGTGGTCTGATTTTGGAACTGACAGTGGTTTTGCATCTGTAACCTTAAAAATATGTAATATTGTTACTCTCACAAAAGTCATTAGGTGAATGAATCTATATGAGAAAACACATGTGATTGCCACAACAGGAGTTGTATTGTAGTAACTCCTGTGGCTTTATCACTAGCTTATTTTGTTTTGTGTTTGATTACCTGGAGGTAGGCATAAACTTTTGCTTGTAAATATGATTAATAACACACAATAATCGGTTGGAACCATATCTATGGAATACTAACTGATTTTAGCTCTAAATAACTTACTGTCTGCTATGCATAAGTAATAGTTTGAGCCTTAGTGGGATTCTATACCATGTCATCTTCCATACATAATCGACTTTTCATTTCTCACAATTTCTTATATTTTATCATCCTATGAGAATTAGGGAGAAAAGGTCAGGAATAAAATAGTTGTTTCTAACTGTTATCATAAGGAATCCTACACATGGCAATGCTAGAACATAACACCAAGGTGTATTATTATTATAAGAGGGTTTGAGGGGATGTTGACTTCTTAGGTAGTGTTTCCCAACTTTTGGTTTTCTGGATTTCAATTCCCAGAAGCCTAAGTCAATTCCCCAAAGCACTGATCAGCCAATGTACTTACTTAGGTTTCTGGGAATTGAAGTTCTCCTGTGGGGCCTTGGCCCCATGTTGGGAACCACTGGCCTAAAGGGAGCTAGGGAGGGGATCTCTGCTTCTCTCAGCTTTAGTAGCAGTATAATAAAACTATGAAAAAGATCGGTAAAAGAACTACCAGCATCATGAAAGCGCGGCGCCAAAATGGCCGCCGCGCTCTTTGCGGGGCCCCCACCCCACCTAGACTCAGCCATCTGGGTAGTTAGGGGGCGTGGCCATCCCTCTTTAAAAGGGGTGGCCACGAGGCAGCCGAGCTGCCATTTTCCGAAAGCGACGGAGAGGAGAAGTTTTGCTCCGTCGCTCTTCGCCTTGTTGGGGAAGCCTCTTTTGCCGCCGAACGCTTAGCGCGTCTTTCGCATAAATTTTCTCGGCTTTCCATCGCTATGCCTCCTAAGAAGAAGGCTATGGCGACTTTGGTTCGCCCTAGGAGGCAGCAGTCGGGTCGGAGGACCGCGACTGCGCCTGCTCAACAGGCCCCCTTAGTGGAGGCACCCACCGGGACCGGTGGGATGGGGCAGATCAGGCCGTGGCCCGCGGCTATCCAGCCCCAGACCGGCCCTCCAGGGGCGCCGGCCCCTGGCCCGCAATTGCCGGCCATGGGCTCCGAGCAGGGTGGGGGGCATGGCGCGACCGGGCTTTCGGCCCCCGGCCCGCATTCCCTGGCCATGGGCTTCAACCAGGTGGGTGGGCTGGGTGCAGTTTCACAGCAGGGCCTGCCCCCGGCCCCTCATGGGCCTGAGTTTTGGGCATGGCCCTACTCGGGTCCAGGCTCTACAGTAGTGGGCCCTGGACCATTGCCCAGCGGGCCATCCGGCCCGCCTGGCCCCCTGTATGCAGGGGGCTCTGTGACAGTGGATGCTCTAATGGCCCGCGTGGCAGTGCTGGAGGTATCCCTGGGGATAACCAACAACCCCATTGGGGTGGGGCCTGCATTGCCATCAGGGGCCCCTTTTTGCCAACAGGTGACCGCGGCAGCCGCCACCCTCCAGCAGGCGGCCGGTCGGGTTGAGCTGCTCGAGGCGCACAGGCCTGTGCCTGCCGCGGCCTCGCAGCTCCCCGCACACCAGGCACTACAGTCAGGTAGTGGTCAGACGTGTCCTCAGAGCTCGATTTCGGTCGCGAGCTCCGACGCCCGCCGTGGGCCGGAACCCCCAGTGGGGACGGCCCATGGGGGTGCACCCAGTGAGTATCCGGTTCAAGCTAATGTCCCCACACCATACTCCACTTCGGGCGGGGGTGTCCAGTGGCCATGGCCTCGTCATGTCGGGGCGGGGGGCAGCAGCTCCTGGCTTACCCGGGTGCAGCTTGGTCTCATACAAGTCCTACGTTAGGTGGGGGGGTTTATGCCCCAGGGACTGCAGCGGGTGTCATGGGGATAGTCCAGGCCCCTCTTTTGCTGCCCCGTGTCGCCTCAGTGCCGGTGTCGACATTGCCAACAGCCGGGTATTCTTTGCCCCTAGGGGATCATTTGGCGCAGACCACAAGGGAGAAGATTTGGCGGGGAGAGTACGTAGATATTTTCTCCCTCTTGAACAGGGAACTCACCAAGGAAGAGAGGGAGGGGCAGGATGAAAAGGATAAAGAGCAATCCTGTCGTCGCAAGCCACCACGCACATGGGCCAACTGGTTACCCGCATATCTCATATACATGGCGGTGCATCTCCGGGCCCGGCCCGACCTGGCCATTCCCATGGTCCAATATTTGGACAACATTTACAGGGCAATGGTGGACTTCCCTGGCCCATCATGGTTGGCTTACGATGAGGAATTTCGAATGAGAGTGCCCCTACACCCAGAGATGAGGTGGGATGAGCCCTGCCAGAAGCTTTGGCTTCTGTACATGACCCCCACGCGCCCGGCGCCTGGGGAGAGGTACCATTGTGGACATGCGGTCCAGCAAGCCGCTCCAACTCAGGCTACCCACCAAGTGGCGGGGCAGGGGGTTCCAGCCCGCCTGCTGTGTTGCAGCTTCTCAGCCAATGGTGCGTGCAATAGAAAACAGTGCCGATACAAGCACGAGTGTCCCTCTTGCGCTGGCCCCCATGCCGCCGGCGCGTGCCCGTGAGCCGGTGGGTCACGGGGCAGAGGTAGAGGTGGACAAGGAGTGGGCAGACCTGCCGCTGATGGAGCTGGTCACTCAAAAGGCCCCCTCCCCGGTTAATGTAGCCATGTTGGAGCGGTGGCTCTCAACGTACCCGAGGAGGGAAGATGCTAGTTACCTTCTTGAGGGTTTCCAGCTGGGATTTCGCATCCCATTCACAGGGTAGAGGTGCCCACAGGATGCCCCTAATTTACTTTCCCTTAAGGGCAAGGAGGCGGTGGCCGCCCTAAGTATTGCTAAGGAGGTTAATGCAGGTAGGGTGGCTGGTCCCTTTCACGTCCCCTCCTTTCCCAATCTGAAGGTTTCCCCTTTAGGGTTGGTGCCCAAAAAGACACCTGGGGAGTTTCGTTTAATTCATCATCTGTCATACCCAGCGGGCCATTCGGTCAATGTTGCCATCCCTGATGACCTTTGTTCGGTAAGATATACATCATTTGACCAGGCCCTGCGCATGGTGCGCTCTTGTGGCCCGGGTGCACTTTTGGCGAAGTGCGACATTAAGTCTGCATTCCGTCTGTTACCGGTGCACCCGGGCGACTTTGAGTTATTGGGCTTTAAATTCCAGGGAAAATTCTATTTTGATAAGGCCATGTCTTTTGGCTGCTCCATCTCCTGTTCAGCATTTGAACGTTTTAGCACTTTCCTTCAGTGGGCCTTTGTTCGCAGGTCTGGGTCTCGGTCTGTAGCCCACTACCTCGACGATTTCTTGTTCGGGGGTGAACGGGGCTGGGACACGTGCACGCATCTCCTTGACACATTTCAGACGCTAATGAAGGAACTTGGTGTCCCTTTAGCGCCCGAAAAGACCGAAGGCCCAACAACCAAGCTCACATTTCTGGGTATTGAAATTGACACGGTTTCGCAGGCATCCAGGTTATCCATGGATAAGGTTTCCCGGATCACTGCATTGATTTTGGCCTTACTGGCCAAACGCAAGGTGTCACTTCGTGAGCTCCAAGTTCTACATGGTCACCTTAATTTCGCCTGTAGGGTGGTCGCACCTGGCAGAGCCTTTGCTCGACGCTTGTGCGACGCCATGGCTGGCCTATCCAGGCGCTACCACAGGGTCCGACTGAACAAGGGCATGAGGGCTGACATGTTAATTTGGCTTCAGTTCCTTAAGGACTTCAACGGGGTGTCATTTTGGAGGTCTGACCTTCTGGTGTCCCCTCGGTTCCAGGTTCAGTCGGATGCATCGGGGTCCCTGGGTTATGGGATTTACTTCGAGGGGAGGTGGGCCTACGGCCGATGGCCTCCAGCTTGGAGGGGCACGGATCGTTTACGCGATCTTACGTTCCTCGAGTTCTTTCCGATACTGGGAGCTTTGATGCTATGGGGTGCGGAGTGGGCCAATTCAGTGGTTCATTTCTGGTGTGACAATGCTGCGGTAGTGCACATTGTTAATTCCCAGACATCTAAATCACCCAGGGTCATGGAGTTAGTGCGCCAGTTTGTTTTGCGCAGCCTACGCCTCAATGTCCTATTCAGGGCCAGACATGTACCAGGTATTAACAACGATATTGCTGATGCTTTATCCCGCCTGCAGATCTCCCAGTTCCGTGCCTTGGCTCCAGACGCAGAGGAATTTCCCTTGCTGCTCCCAGATGAGATTTGGATGTTTGGCAAAGAGAGGTGAACCGGGCGATCGGCATGTCGCTGGCGCCCCGCACTCGTAAGGCGTATCACCATGCATTCAGTCAATTTCAGGCCTTTTGTGCGCAATTCCGGTTGCCCGAGTTTTGGCCCATTCCAGTGGCACATGTTCTTCAATTTATGGTTTACCTACACGGTCAGGGCCTAGCTCCCCGCACCATAGCATCCACGCTGTCAGCACTGGCATTCATGGCCAAAGTGGGGGGTTATGCTGACAGCACAACTGACTTTCGTATACGACATGTTTTGGAGGGGTGGACACGGGAACGTGGACGCCGCCCGGACAATCGCCACCCAATTTCTCCAGGGGTCCTTACCCACCTTGCACGAGGCTGGCGTGACCTGTGTTTTGACAGGTATTAGGCAGCCCTGTTTCATGCGGCTACCACGGTGGCCTTTTTTGGAGCGCTCCGCATCAGTGAGCTGGTGCTACTGTCTAAGGCAGACGCGACTCGTAGGGCACTGGAACTCGAAGATGTCTATGTCTCTAACGAGTGGGCTCAGTTGAGGATACGGTCCTCAAAAGTTGATCAGCACGGCGTAGGCAGTGGTGTTAGACTGCTACGATGTTCCATTGCAGACATCTGTCCGGTTGGTGCCCTACAAGAGTTCCTTGCACTGCGTGGTACGCACCCTGGCCCGTTTTTCTGCCACCAAGATGGGTCTCCCCTTACTAAATTTCAATTTTGGAAGGTAACCGGTAAGGCAATGTCCAGTGTTGGCCTCCCCGGGGCTCGTTACGGCACCCATTCTTTTAGAATAGGAGCTGCTTCTACTGCGGCTGCATTTGGGTACTCGGGGGCTGATATACGCCATATGGGGAGGTGGGGATCGAAGAGTTTTGAATTATACATTCGCCCTCTTCAATTATGAGTACCAGTTAAGTCACTGTCCTGTTTCCTTTTTTCCTTTACAGACCCTGTGTGTCCCCGCACACCGGTGGCAGTATGGCTGGTGGGCCATAGCTACGTGCACTGGGCAGCGCAGTACGCTGCGGCGACAGAGTGGGGACCCCAGCTGGGACTACGTGCATCTGCATGTCTCAAGTGGTACGGTAAGCGCGGAATGTTATGGCGGGAACTGTTGCCATTCCTTTTCTCCATCAGGGATGCTGAACCGCCTGATGTCCTAGTGCTGCACCTTGGGGGCAATGATTTAGGCCAGGTCACGGGCCTTTCGTTAAAACATACGATCTGCAGTGACCTGGCTTATTTGCATTATGTGTGGCCTGCCACAACCCTGATATGGTCGGACATCATCCCGTGTCACGCTTACAGGGGGGTATTAACCTCCAGGCCCTTGACCGCGCTCGCCACTCGGTGAACAGGGCAGTAGCCCGGTTCTTTGCTGACAAGGATTTGGGGCGGGTCATCCGACACCCCACCATTAGTCTCCAAAAGTGTGATCTTTACACAGGGGATGTGGTCCATCTGTCGCCTAGAGGTATGCACCTCTTTTTGGGAGATTTGCAAGCAGGCCTGTTGACCGAGCTGACGGTCTGGGGGGGGGCGGTGAGTCTTTATTAGCCTCCCCGTGTGGTGGGTAGCACTGGTAAGGTAAATATTTATGACCCACAGGTATCCGGCAGGTTTGCAATTGACTGGCCACCACTAGATAGGCACAAGTTGGTTAACGTTGTCCGGTCAACGACGAACCAGGTAATGGGATGATGGCACGAGCTATTCAGCATGCATCACCCCGTTATTTTATGGATACGCGTCAGAGGGTGGGGTCAGTAGTTAGTTTATTGACTACGGTCAACAATTTGTTTGTTGTAAACAAACAAATGGATACAAATGGATACATTGTAGCCAATTGCCATTGGCAATTTTGGGAGGAACCTTACCAGTGTTACTGCGGCCTGCTTGCCTTAAGAATTATAATTGGCTGAGTACCAATTGAAATTTATAGTTCGGACTAGGGCATGAATCAATAAATGTGGCCGAATGCCGTTATCCACTTATACCGGTGTCTGAGTCCTTTTTTGGGGGGTGCGCCTGCAATGGACAACAGAAGCTCCTGAGTTTTGCATATATCAACTTCAAAAACTATCTCTATTTTTCACTTTGCCTTTTGCCCTTCTATTGAAGATCGAACTGCAAACAAGACTACTTTAAGTGATCGACATTATCTGCCTGATCCAGCCTGAGCTTCCCTCACCTTTGCATGATGTACATTCATTGGCTTCATTTCTGTAATTGGTCAGTGGGAGAAAAACACAGGCATCCTTTTAAGTGTTATGATTCAGGCATGAGTTTCTGAGAGAATCATGTCACAAAAGTGGTACTACCTTCTAAATATGAGCTTTGTGTGTTGTGATTCCAAACAGAAACTGACATTTGGTGCAATCTGATGCAAGTTCCCTAGATGCATATTTCCTTGTGTTCAATTGAGTTTACACCCAGGAAAAAGTGTATAGGTTTATAACATTATTGCACATTGCATTCAGTACTAAAGACACCTATTTATTCGAGCAAAAATTAAGCAGTTTACAAAATTTAAAAGTCCAGATATTTCTCAATTCTCTCTCCAGCAAGTTGGCTCAAAATGTTGGTTATGTACATGACCATAAGCATGTGAAGAAACATGAACACATCTGCAGAACTATAATCTCAGCATATTCTGCCTATAGTTCCAAAAAACTAAGCAAATATGCAACTAAGGTATCACAGATGCACAAAACAACCCTTAGAGATTGTTTTACTGAAACATAATTTCAGAGCCAAGAAGGGTATCTGACAACTTTCAGGGCAAAACAAAGATCTGGCCCTGATCAACAGCATCTAGATATGCCAGAAGTAAGCATTCATGCAGCTTACTGCAACTATACCAGGCATTCGCAACCTATGGCCCATGGGCCATACCTGGCCCATTGCACCATTTCATGTTGCCCACCACCACACCGGGAAGTGGAAACGGATGCATTTATGTCAGCCGTAAAATGTGCCCGTGGCTGTCTTAAAACATGAAAGTGGGTGCATTTATGACAGCCATAAATGTGCCTGCTTCCACTTCCGGGGGCATGGTTTGGCCCGCTTAGCTGTACAAGGGGCATGGTCAGGTCTGCAGCATAAAAGGTTTGGGAACCCCTGCTTTAGTGGTTAAGGTTATGGAATTTGCAGTTACATATGCTCACATTTCCTATAGACTTTCTGTTCATTTCTTTATTAGAGTATGAATTTGTGTTGTTGTTTCTCATATACCAAATTAGCCTGCCTGTGCACCGACTTCATTATTCTTCACTTCCTTTTCTTTCTTCGTCACATCTTAGATCAGGCATTCACAACCTATAGCCCACAGAATGGACCTGGCCCCTGACACCAATTCATCCAGACCATGCCGCCCTCACCGCTTCCGGAAGCGGAAGTAAAATGTGCATGCCAAAATGCTGTCGTAAATGCATTCTGTGCATGTACAGGCATGTTTTACTTCTACTTCCAGTGGGAGGAACCATGTGACCGGCCCAATCAGCTGTCCAGGGGGTATGGTCAGACCCGCGACCTGAAAATGTTGAGAACCCCTGAACTATAGAATAGAGGTTTTGTTGTCAAGTCCTTTATCTACTTGGTTAGTGGAAAAGTTTTTAAAATTCAGAGGAGTTTATCTTCCTATCAAGGACTGGGTTTGCAGTTTGGGTATTACTCTTGATCCAGCACTATCTATGGAATTCCAGGTTGCTACATTTTTCCACCTTTAGCATATCACTCAACTGTGGCCTTATCTTGCTAGCAGGTCACTAACAAAATTGATGCCAAATTTGATCTGATCTGATAAAGTGGACTTCATCCATGAAAACTCACATTTAAATACAGGAGTTAGTTTTGTTTTGTTTACTCTCTGATAAGAATGAAAAAGATCTATTCTTTTACTCCACACCACTCCTCTCCAGAACTTTTTTTTAAAACTGTTGTTTGAATTAGAACTCCCAGAATCTTTTCCAAGCTTCCAAAACTTGGTCCCTCTGCTGCAACATTAGTTGTGTGAACTGAACATCCAAATAGGACTGTAATAGAAATGAAAAGTGATGAAACAAATTATGTGGCTACACCCTTCCTTGGTTTCACAATTGAATACTCCTTTGTGCAACCAGTCTAACAGAAAGAGGATGGAAAATATATTGAAAACTGTTTTTTGTAGTGAAGTTGCCTTGTGTAGATTTTGGGAAAATATATCTTAATTTTTTTAAAAAAACAGACTTAATGTTTTATGCTATACATGTAAATCTAGTCAGTGCTGTTCTTAAGATGGAATGGAACAACCTGGATGTTAAAAGGTGTGGAAGGTAGCAACCACCTGTGGAAGTGAATTCAGAATATCTGAAGAAATGTGAATCTTTAACCATTAACCTATAATATAAAGCCAAACATCAATATCCACTCACAAATTTTAGTAGGGATTTAATCACTGTTACATTAAAACAAGATTACATTTTATGAGGCAAAAATTCTTGCACTCCACACAGTAAAACTTTGATGTATTTTAAAAACGAGCTCAAGCAGTCAGATATGTGAAGTCTTTTTCCATTGTCCAATATAGTTAAGAAAATGTACATCATTATTCAGAGCTTCAAAAAGGAATAATACACTTGGCAAGAGTAAGTGATTTTTGAATTCACAAGATCTAACGAACTGAAGCCAATGTGTTACTGACATCCAGGTCTTTTACCAGCTCTTGCAAATTGATCCTGTGGATCCCAACCTACTCTGCATACATGGACCTCTCACTGTACAGCTGTGATCCTCACATGTTTCCTGGCAGCCCAAGTTGCGTCATGCCAGTAAAGCATGCTTGATTCCCACAGAGTCAGCTGAGGATGTTGCATTAATCTCACAGCAGTGGTGCATAGGTGACAGACTGCATAAATTAATTTTTAAAATGGCATGAAAACATTTGCTCTTTAAAAACAATGTATGAAGGTTTATGGACCTTCATGAGTCAGTCAAAGAAAAAGAGGGGGGCTGAAACTGCTCTAGTTAGTCAGTGCATAGAGGCAAACTTTGGCATTACAAGATTAATCAGGGAAAATCAAATAGGCTTTCTAGAAATAGTTAATAATAGCACTTATAGTTTAAGTCACTTATCATTTATACTAATAACAGAGGAAAAAACATATCATTCAAGGCAAATATAACATCAGATTCACTATTCATCTGTACTATAGTAACTGGATTTTTTTAATATTAACAACACAGAGAGAAAAACAGTATAACATTTCAATATATCCTTATTTTAATATACAAGTGTGTCACATTTACTTTGTTAGCAACTAATGTAAGCAATAAGTACTTCTAATATTTTATTTGTCATTTTTATGAAACTTGTTTTGACTTCTTTAGTTATGCCATATATACAGTGGAAATCCGGATAACGACAAAACTTGGTTCCACAAGTCATGTTGTTATCTGGATTATACCAAATGCCCCACATAAGGACGTTTTTTGTCATTTTTTTGTCCTTATGTGGAGCATCATGTGGTACATAACAAATGCGTCATTGTGCGGATTTGTCCTTATCCAGTGCTGTCGTTATCCGGAGTTCCACTGTACTCATGTCAAATAAATGTTTAAAAAAGAATCTTTCCTTTGCTATGTTTATTGCCTCTCAATAATTGTAAAAAGGGTGAATACCTACAGATGCCTTAAGTAAATATGCTGGAAGCACAAATTTTTTTTCTTTGAGAATATTGGATTTTGGCAAATAACCTAGAATCTAGTTTTTAAGGGTAGAGGACAAGTGTCTACTGTGCATTTTGCATAGGGGGCATGAGTTCCAATTCACATCCAATTTTGCTATGGCAAAATCTGTTCTCACACTGGAATGTTGTCATCTCAGATACTCTGGCAAATGATAGTCAAAGCAAGCTTTCAAAGGTGTAAGAGAAAAAAGAGTTACATAGTCCACAACCAAGCAAGCACACTAAAGTCTGGTGGAATGATGATTAGTCATTAAGAGCCTGTAATAAAGAAAGAAAAGAGGGAGAGAAAATCACTCAAAGGGAACTAAATGATAAATGTGCCAGATGGAACTGGAAGGTATTAACTGGAATCTTGCCAAAGTGGTACCTATTCATCTACTTGCAATTTCTTGCTTTCAAACTGCTATGTTAGCTGAAGCTGAGACAGAGAGGGGAGCTCACTCCGCCATGCAGCACTTGGGTCTCAAACTGCCGACCTGCTGACCTTCCAGTCATAAAGTTCAGCATCTAAACCCCTAAGCCTAAGCCTCTGCAAATTCAAGTGCTTGTGATACCTCTTCCTTCCATCATCTGTTGTATTCAGGGCCTTTCCTTTCTGGTTCCAGTTACCCCAGTTTAATACAGTTCAGTTATTTGCTTCTAAGTACATGTGAATAGGTTTATGGCTTCATGAGTCATTCATACAAATGGAAACTATAAAAGAAAATGGTATCTTAGGTTTTAGTTTTGCTTTAGAAAATCTGTCTCACAAAAACAAAATAACTTTTTGGCACTGAAGACATTAAGACTGCAGTCCTAAATACTCTTTGCTAGCCTTTAAATATGCTTAGGACTGGGCTGTAAGTAGCTGTAAGTGGCTTTTGTAAGCAAGAGCTGACTTCATCAAATGCAAATGTGTGCTTCCACACAAAAGAGAACATCTGGGGAGCTTTACAACTGAAAATTAAAGAAAATTGCTTCATACTGTAAAAGGAATCTAAAAAGCTACAAAAGGAATTACTGCAGTTTGATTCTCAACCTATCACAAACTGTAGAATCTCTCCCTAATGTGGCTTTAGTTTAATTTTTAGACACATTCAGCAGTCTTGCAAAATGTCTAACAAGTGTAACAATTTGTGTGCATCTGAACATAGTTTTAGGTCTCTGGGGAATTAACACTTCCACAGTTGTTTTCTTAGACTGCATGAAGAGCTCTTCAGAACAGAAAATATATACATTACACATAAAGCATTTAAAATAAAGCAATGGGGAGGATAATATGCACTGCACACATGCTAGACGTCCTGACAGTGGCACTAGTGGGCATGTTTTAAAGGGGCATGGAAATTTCCCCCTTTGTAGGAGTCAATTTGTCACACACATGTGTACATACACAAAACTGCAATCATAAGCTTCAAAATTCTTGCAAAATGCATCTTCCCCATCTTGATTAGGATTGCATAGACCAGGGTTCAGCAAACTTGACTCTCAATGTGTTCTTGGACTACAATTCCCAGAAGCTGAAGTCAGTAACCTGCTGATCAGGGCTTCTGGGAATTGAAGTCCAAGAACATCTGGAGAGCAAGGTTCACAGACCCCTGGCATAGACCAAAGAAAACTCAGGTGCATAAGATAAGATGAACAACATCTGTGACATTGCATTGCTTCATTCTTCATCATGGAGCACACCTGTTAGTTAGTGCATCAATCTTATTTTTAAAAATATTTTTCATTAATTTTTACAACACACAACAAATAATAAACAAAAATATAAAAAATAAACATGCGATACTAAACATAAGAAAAAATGAGACAATAAAAATATAAAGGGAAAAAAGGAACTAAGAAGAAAAAACAATAGTGATACTAATAATGACAATAATGACAATAACAACAAAACCAGCACATATTCATTATATTCTCATTTTCTTATTTTATTCCTCTAATTTAAACTTCAAAAGATATTATACATATGTTACCAGAAAAAGTAACAGAAAAAATGCTACTGGATACAGTTGCAACTTCGGTTCGAATCGCTGGTGGAGCCCTTATCCCAAGAATGAGGAGGTATTTTATTAGGAAAAATTAAAAGTGGTTTATTGAGAAGGTTCCGGGAAAAGCCCTAATCTCAACCTTTTGCCTATTGAAAGTTCCCCAAGTGAGCAGCAATTTTTGGTTCCAATATCTTGCATGTGAATGTGCAGAGAGTGCTGATGACATTTTCTATTGGGGATAACAACAACAACAACAACAACTTTAATTTATATCCTGCTTCCCTCAGCCCAAAGGTGACTCGAAGCAGCAAACAACAGTAATAAGAACCATACAATCAATACCAATATACAAAATAACTAAATACACAATAAGTACAGTTACAATAAATATACAATGGCATATCAGGGTACAACAATCAACCTGACAGTGACACTAAATCCCAAAAATCCTCCATCCCTCACCTTCCTACAATCCCAATGGAGCTGTGGCTTACAAAGCCCGTGAAGCTCAACATTTATTGCAGAGCATGGGCTCCAGTGCTCCTACTTCCCCATCATCCGGCCAAGCTGGGACAAGGAGTGTGGAGCTTTGGATTCACCCACAGCTATTTGCCCCACAACATCTGTTCTCCATCTCCCCTCGAGGAGACTGGCCACGGAACACCTGTGATGACAGAGAGGGTTGAAGCCCACCCCAATTCCAGCTGAGGAGAATTGGTCCAGCTGGCGGCCAGGGAAATGGAGCTGGCCCTGTCTCTAGCGGCGGCATCAGCAGCGGGGTTTTGACGCCCGCCCCGGTCCTTCCAGCTGAGGAGAGATGGTCCAGGCGGCCACCGGGTGAATAGAGCTGGTCCTGTCTCTGGTGGCATTGGCAGCATCAGTGGCAGGGTTTTGAATCCTGCCCCGGTCCTCCCAGCTGAGGAGAGTTGGTCCGGCTGGTTGCCATGTGAATGGAGCAGGTCCCATCTCTGGCGGTGTTGGCGGCATTGGCGGTGTTGGCGGCGTTGGCGGCGGCATTGGCGGCGGCATTGGCGGCGGCATTGGCGGCGGCGGCATCGGCAGCATCGGCAACATCGGCAACATTGGCAGCATCGGCGGTGGGGTTTTGAAGCCCGCCTCGGTCCTCCCAGCTGAGGAGAGTTGGTCCAGCCAGCTGCCGGGCAAATTGAGCTGGATGTTTATACCCTCCACCCATGGAAACTCAAAACTAGCTAACAATTTTACAAAATAAAAGATTTACAATGATGAACAAAAAGACCAGCACCCGACTCTTTTGTTACATTAAAAGGTCAATCACATAAAACAAAAGGTAATGGGTAAGGCAATTGCCCTGGAGATTACTTGAAAATGACAGAGATCATAGTTCAGCAAATGCAGGTTCTGACGTCCTCCAAGGTGACATCCAATGGGATCCAGGATTGTAATTCGGCACAAATCAGAAGTCCCGATTTTGAATCCAGGTTGTGAATGGACCAATGGGATAGTGAAAGGATGGCAGGATGCTTGAACATTCCATTCCCATCCCGTTATTAATCCATTCTATCTCATCCCAAGCACTATCTGGAGTAAGTACAAGGAAATCCCAGAATCAATAGATATGCAGAATTCCCTCCTGTCCCAATTCCGTTTGACCTCCGGATTGCCCTTCTCCATTATCTTAAAGTATGCAGGTGATAATCAATGTCAGGAAAACAGGAGATTGAAATGGAATTTCTGAACTTCCAGGGGTCAGGGTAACAATAGGTGAACATAATTGAGGCTTCCTGTGTAGGCTAGAAGGAAAGTAAAGGAAATAAAGAGAAATAAAATTGGGGTGCATGTCCCCTGAAAGTGGGGCAACACATATCAAAATCTCATGTTTCAATTCAAACTTTCTGTTATCTATAAACTACTTTCATCATCATACTATAAAATTGATATTGATTTAATACTATTTCAATACTATTTTAAACACATACAAACTCTCTGGCACAAGAAAAAGGGCCTTTTCCATGTTCGCTCTGGCCCTTTAGAACCTCCAAACAGTAGAACTATGCCTGCAGATGGAGTTGCTGCCTTTCAAGAAAGGACTTAAGACCTGGCTGGCGGGCAGGTGTGGAGCCCTGAAGGCAATGTGGCTCCTGCTTGTTGGTTCTTATCATGAAATGTATCTTCTTTCTGCTTCTCGTGGTGGGTGGGATTTTTTAATGTGGGTTAAGGGTTTTAATTTGTTTTATGTGGGTTTTTAAAGTATGTGACCTGCCCTGAGTCAGGTTCCCCCTGAGTGGGTGGTGAACAAATTGAAATATTAAATTATATTAATTAAATTAATATAAAACAAAACACCCTGTGATATTTACAATGCCTTGGTGATTGCGATCTTTCACAGCCTTCTCATATTATATTCAAAATCTCCGGGGGTTTGGTACTGGCATGCCACCTTTACCTTCAATCAATGTATGATCTAGAAAGGGTCTCCAAATATTCGCAAAATTGTTCTCAGTAATTAAACCTTTTTTGTAATTTAATCCCCATGTTAACTTATTATTTAATGCGATCTGCCACATTTCTTTATACCAGTCCTCAATTTTCAATAAAGAGTCATTCTTCCAATTCCTTGCAATGCATTGTCTCACAGTTGTCAATATTATGGATAACAACTTAATTATTAATATCCTACCATTCGTGGACAGAGAATAGTACTCAAAGCAACTAGTAATAAAATCTAAATTAGGGGAGGGGGACACAAACATGAAGATAACCTAGCAGTTTGAAAGAAACAAATTGCAAATAAATAAATAGGGACCACTTTGGTGCAAAGGTAAATAGCGTTCCATGCGCTCCTGTGACTCGTCATGCCTTCCACATAACCACGGAAACATCTGCAGAAGCAAACAGTGCTGGCACTTTGGCTTTGAAACCGAGATGAGCACTAAACCCTAGAGTCAGATACAACTGGCTTTCGAGCAAGGGAAACATTTACCTTTTACTATCTAGAGAATCCTGCTATGGGTCACATCCAAGAACACAAGCATGCTGCTGATACCTTCAAAATGCATGCAGTGGGCCCATGCAACCATAGGGTTATCAGATGAATATCTCCCCATTCCTTGAAATTTCATGCAAACTCTGAGGGCCGGGGAGCAAAACCTTGTTATGTCACAGGTCCAGACAGGTAAAGCTTGGAAGTAGCAGCTGTGCATCAGCTTCTTGCATTGAAAATCATCTGAATGGGGATAAAAACATAGAAAGTAAGTGGAGCTGTGATCAGTATATTACTGCATACTACTGAAAATGTTTTCTAAAATGGAACCTGCACTATTATTTTGGACCTGTGTGTGACTAATGAGGATTTTTGTCTTTTCAATCTAGTTTATGCCTCTGTTTGTACTAGGAACATGCAGTTATCTGGTCATACAAATACTTTGTGCAAGTGTATTTTTCACTGCCAGCTGTGTCATCTACACACTCACAAACTCTGAAAAGCAAATATGTTCAAAGATCAGTAATTATCTTTAAAAGTTTGCTACTTTCATCTTTCTTTCCAATTAATATGTCTATAGTCTTTTTCTATTTGCTTTTATACAAATTAATTTTTCTTTAATTCCTTTTCAGTTTCATTTTTGCAATAGCTGAAGGGTAAAGAAAAATGTTTATTTTAAAATCTGAAAATACTCATTATGCAAATCCTCAGTTTTTGTCACTTTGAGATTCATATTATGAGCTGTACATAACTTTCATTCTTGCCTCAGGTTATGTGATCATATACTGTCACATAAAAATATTTTCAGGTTGAAAAAAAGGAGAAAACAAATAAATGAACATCTAAAAATAGGGCACACAAAAAGGTCCACAGTATGGATTCAACCTATATGATACTAAAGGGTCCCCACCAATAATGAAACATAGATCTACACTACAGAGATTCAAACATCCATAACACGATAAATATTCTCATGCCAGCTCTGTATTTGAATCTACCCTTCCCTCAGATCAGGACTGGGCTGCTTTTGGTTCCCCAGATGTTATGAACTTCAGCTTCCAAGATCCCTCACAGTAGTTCCACAGGACAGATTTTCCATCCAACAACTTCTAGAGGACTACTGGTTGTTCATGTTCTAAATTTGACTTGTGAAGTCAGCCAATAAGATACACATACCAGGCAAGTTTCAGGCTCCATATTGTTTCTGAGGCTTTCATTCCACAGTATGGAAAGGACTATCTATTCTTTACTCAGGCAAATACTACAAATGTAACCCATTTCCTTCAAAATAAAGCCTTTCCAACCAGGAGCAGGTGGAGAGCAAATACCCCAAAATGGTAATCATGTAAATCCTATTCAACAGTGCTTAGCAAACACCAGCAACTACTAGATAGCTAGACTTCAAAAGCAAGTTGCTAGTATACAGCTAGAACCAGGCTTGATGTGATTATGCATCCATTATATAAAACAATTTCTTGGGATTTAATCCACCAAACCTGCCACTCAAATGACCTGCATTCTTTTCTTTCAGTGGTGTTTGCCTGAGGGGCTGGCACAAGCACATTGTATCCATTGTGATTTGCATATTGTAATGCATAATTAGTTCAGCAGCAATTAAAGAATTTCACAACTGAGTGGTAAAAAGCTGAACTGGGGAAGGGGGAGTAGAATGAGCTGAGATTTACAGTGTACAGAATCAAAAACTCCTCTGGAATGCAAACAAAGCTACTGATTTAAAACTGAAGCTACCCACTTGAGGAAGAGCAATATAGATTTACAGATGAGAACATCTCAGATGTTTTATCATAATAAAACTAATGATATCCTCTTTGCTGTATTAATTCAGAATCAGAAAAAAAATCCATTTCTGGATCTGGTCTCCTACCAATAAGTCACAGTAGTAATGTTCAAGATTGGTGTATTCCAGAGTGGCAAACCAGATGTTTTGGCCTAGAATTCTAAGAATCCTAGCCCATGTTGGCAATGGGAGTTGAAGTCTAAAACATCTGGAGAGCAAAAGGCTCACCACCCCTGTAATCCAGGCTCAAATGCTCTTTAAATAAGAGTGAACCAGGGAGGAGATATGGAAACATGAATATGCTTCACCTCCCACACCCCTGCACACTTGGCTCCTTTAGAAGTTTTTGTGTACTTAGCATAAAGATAAAAAAAGGGTGTAACTTTGTCCAGCTGAAAATGTTCACAAGGAAACATTCGTCCATGCAAATTGCACTAGCAGAATTACCTTTGCCCATCCTGACACAGAAGACAATATCAGACCACCAGTGAGGGCCATTCAGAGCAATATGGGGTGATTGGGAGTGGTTCCAGAATTATATAAAAACCAGTGTTTTCTTCACAGCAACATGCATCCTGTTCAGACTGCACTGTGACCCTCCCTTCCACCCTGATGTGCATGATGAGCATTAGCTAGTCGCTTTGGAGCTGGACAGGAAATTTTGGCTCACACCTAGATTGGCCAGTGGTGTGTTTGTTTGTTTTTTGCCCGTTCCATTATGCACAGAAGGGGATTTGGGTGTTTGATTGGGAGTGGTTATTTTTAGGTCACTTTAGCAGGTAGTGCGGTCAATTCTGGTTCCCTAAGGGTCAATGGTCATTCACTGAAGTACATGTTGTTGAACAAGTCATCCCAGGGTGGGGTATACACCTGGGGACAATGGCTACCTCTTCCAGGCTATGTGTCAGCTGGATGATCGGTAGCAGATGGAAGGGGAGTCCAAAGGTGGACTTGGCCCTCCAGGCCAGGAGAAGGGTATTGTTCAGAGAGACTACCCAGATCGCACTGTGAAGATGCCTTCTGAAGACCCAACTGGATTATAGTACATTCAGTAAAGGTGGCCCTGGTTTTCAACCAACATTGGTGTCTGAGTCTTTTGCGGAACAGATGGGCAAAGATTCCTTGTGTTTGGGGATCTTGCTTTACCAGGTTATTAAAGAATAAAATGTTAGAAGTGTGTATAATTTTAAGAGGACACGGTTTAAAAAGTAACTTCCCCATGTTCTGCATGTGCCATGTTTGGCAATGAGGCAGTGGATAATTACAGTGCTGGCAAATGCCTTCATGGTAACACTGATCCAAGAAAAGTGCAAAGATAATGTGTGGTTAGGCTGGTTCACAGGTATTTAAAGAACATACAGGCAAGAGGAAGAGACAGACATTGTTCCCAGGTGTATACCCCATCCTGGGACTACTTGTTCAGCATTCCTTGCACTTCGGTGTCTAAGCATGCCTGCTACATGTCCATGTAAATGTCTGCAAACACAGGCAGTGCTGGCTCTTTGGCTATAAACAGAAATGAGCACTGAATCCTAGAGTCAGATATGACTAGCTTTCAAGCAAGGGTGACCCTTACCAGTCTGACACCATTTTAAACATTTGGGCATGACCTTATAGAATCCTGATACAGTGGTACCTCATACAACAATTTTAATCGGTTCCACAGGGCTCGTTGTTGTACAAAGTAATTGCTATATGATACATGCATCATATGGCGATTTTCCCTGTGTGGTTTTTCCCATTGAAAAATTGTTGTACTTTTATTCCATAGGGAAAATTGTTGTGTGTGATGCCATTTCCCCCCCAAAAAAAACTAATTGTTATGTGATTTCATTGCTATACAGGGCAATTGTTGTATGAGGTTGCACTGTATTTGTACATTGGGGATATGCTTGAGCTCTCCAGTAGAGGATTCTCAGTACAGTATCTCGCAAACTGATAGAATTCCCTAAAACTGGGTCATGACAGTTTGCATGGTAGCAATTGTTATCACTTTGCAACAGTGGTACATTCTTAGTTACACTATTCGGCTCCTCAGAAAGCTTTGCCCCATGTTCATAACTTCATTATTTGCACCAAATAACTTCTAAGGTTATCAAACACCTGGTTTCATAGAGTCATTAATTATCTGTAAAAACTATTTATTGCTGCAATCATAATTTTCTGCTGCAAACATTATCTCTTAATTAAATCCAAGAATTCACAATGTGTTATCTGGCACATAAGTGACCCTACCTCCTGGATTTAATTCATGAAACCCATACTGTCTGAAATATATATAAAGGCTCAACATAAGCCTGAAATACAAAAGTTAGACCTGATAATAGTGGTACTCTGGGACATCTCCTGATCTGGATTTCACATGCACACATATGCACACATATCCAGGTTTAGATGTTCATAAACACAGGATTAAATCTAGCCACATTTGACCTAGGCAACAATCTTTTCTTATCTTTGCTGTTACACTTTCAATGTCTGAAGCATGAGAGGCACAGATCAGAAGACAGGGCGGGGGTTCTGCCTTTTTGAAGCTGGAGCTCTTGCATGCTGGATCAAATACCTTAGAGAGGGACACCAGGACTGCACTATATAAGGGCTGTGTAATATATCTGTGTGTTTGTGTTTAATTATTATTATGTGCCATCAAGTCAGTTCTGACTTTATGGTGATCCTTTCCAGGGTTTTCTTGGTAGAGAATACTCAGAAGTAATTTATCATTTTCCTCTTCTGGTGGCACTCTGTGACTGCACAGCTTGCCCATAGCTACAAGGCAGGGTTTTCTCCTAGGACACATTGTGGTGAATCAAAAGTCCTCTCCCTCAATCACATGACACTTAACCATTGAGTAGTCAAATCAGCTGTCTTTGCTGCTGCTGCTGCTGTTGTTATTCAGTCACACATTTTAGAACAACCCTTTGTAGTTCCATGGACCACAGCACACCAGGCTTCTCTGTTTTTTGCCAACTTCCAGAGCATGAGTTGTCAACCTTTTTAAGCCAGGTGCTGGGTCATGCTCCCTCAGACAGCTTCAGGGGCCGGATGACCATTTTGCCCTTCCTCCACCACATGGCACTTCCTGGTGTGGTGGAGGTGGTGGTGGGCCATATAAAATAGTGCTGTGGTCCACATCTGGCCCGTGGGCCACAGGTTGAGAATCCCTGCTCCAGAGTCTGCTCAGATCCACACCCACTGTGTCAATAATACTGTCTAACCATCTCAACCTCTGCCACCCCCTTCTCTTTTTGCCTTCAATCTTTACCAGCATCAGGGTCTTCTCCAGTGAGTCCTCTCTTCTCATTGAGTGGCCAAAGTACTTGAGCTTCAGCTTCAGGACCTGTCCTTCCAAGGAGCAGTCATGGTTGATTTCATTTAGGATTTACTGATTTGATTTCCTTGTAGTCTGTGGGTCTCTCAAAAGTCTTCTCCCGCATCATAGTTTGAAGGGGTCTATTCTTCTGCACTCAGCCTTCCTTCTGGCCCAGTTCTCACAGCCTTACATTACTACTGGGAAAACCATCATATTAATTATGCGGATGTTTGTGTGCTTACAACCTTTCCATAATTCTAACCTAATTCAAGGGCTATTGAGTTCTACCTAACAATTAAGTATAAGCCCTCTTTTACATGTTTTATTGCCCAAAACTGTCAGAAATAGCTCTGAAAAACTTTGCCATGTGTGTAATAAATTTATCAGCTTGTGTCTGCATTACATCTTTATTAATATTTTTAATTTACTGATATATTCTCATGGGTAATTATTTCAATATAAGCTCAAACTTGATCAGAGGTGTCATTCATAATATCAGAAGGAGGAAGAGAGTTTCTTAAATTAAAAATTAGAGCCTAATTAATCTTTAGCATAATGTCATTATAGTTAATATTTACTTTCTTCAGCCAGGGAAGTTGAGATGACATCATGTCTAAGAAAAATTTTGTACTAAGCAGGAAAGATTCCCTGGACTGGCTCTTAGTAAAGTCAGGCTGAAAGAAAATACAGTTGCCTAAACTTCAAACAAAGAAGTCTAATTTCCCTGCAAATTAAGCACTGCTCAGAAATTACCCAAAACTTCTCAAGGATGCTTACTAAATAGGGATGAGTGAATCTACAATGCTTGCCAAGCATTGGTCTCACTGAAAATTTCATTTTTACAGGGCAAAGTTTGTTCTTTCCTAATCCTGCGCAAAGTCCCCCCCCCCCTATTTTTCAGAGATAAATTCTTGAGCATCCCCCTCATGCACATTTACATACAAATAATTCTGTACATTCAAAACTAGTCGTTGCATTGGCTCTTATCACTCAGTTACTCTGGTGATTTGAGCCCTTGGGTTATATATATGGCACTTAATGATAGGTACTGTTTGGCTTTTTCATCCTTGTTGCTCTACATATTTATTGGCTGTAATCCTGCTCTTTAGTACATTTAATGTAAGGAGTTTAAGAGAACAGTTGATTAACCAAATCCCCATGGATTCAATGGACCTACTCTAATTGAAACTTTCTACACTGAGCAAAAGGATTTCAGCCACTGTATATGAGAACTTCCACTTTACATTATTGTTGCTTTCTATTTTCTGACTAGCCTCTGTTTATACATACAACAGATTGTGGATAGTTCACTTTAAATGTTTTTGTCTAATGATTTTCTAAAACATTTAATATACCAATTTTTACCTTTTTATATTTAATGTATTTTTATCCCCACTATGAATCTTATTGTTATTGTAATATTGACATTAGCACTGTGGGAGCATGTTTAAAAAAATTATTCACAAGCATGGAAATATATTAATATTATTTATTTACTTTCTTCCTCTACCATCTGTTTGACCTCTAGAGGTCTTCTGACACCCTCTGCTCTTGGGAAGTACAAATGATCAATGTCACTTTTTGGGCACAGGGCATGATGCATAGTCATTAGCTTCCTTGTTTTTCGGTCTAGGTCAGTGATCAGCAGGAGTGCTGATTTGGGCTTCTGGGAAATGAAGTTAAAGAACAGCTGGAGTGCCAAGGTTAGCCACCAGGAGTCTAGGTCCATGATGGTAAACCTTGGCACTCCAGATGTTCTTGGACTTCAATTCCCAGAAGTCCCCGTGAATCCACACAAATGGGTTTACTGTGATTCATCCGGCCAGGGCCACCCTCATCACTCCTAGTCAGCAAGAGTGCTGATTTGGGCTTCTGGTAATTGAACTCCAAGAACATCTGGAGTGCCATGGTTTGCCATCATGGGTCTAGGTTGTCTAATTCCATCTGTGTCCAATTAATTATTCCTGCTGAATATCACATAACAGGCACTGCCCAGGTCTGTGGTGGCTAACCTATCACACACATGCCAGAAGTGGCATGCAGAGGCCTTTCTTCTGACACGTGGGCCATCGAGGGGAAGCCCTGCCCTGTTTCCACAACACCCCTCTCTCTCCACCAAAGGGGAGGTGAGTGGGGAGGGTTAAATCCCAGCCGGGAGGCTGCAGGTGGACAAGGTAAGGTGGGGAGCACTCATGAGGGGTGGGGAGGCCCTGTGGAGGTGGGGAGCACTCTTGGGGATGGGGAGCACCCACAAGGTGGAGCAGGCAACACACATGGTGTTGCTGGAACATCTCAAGCACCATGCATGCACACGCACCCATGTGACTTTGCTGGAGGCATGCTGGCGGCATTACATGGGTGTGATGAGTTAATTCCATGTGTCTTTTATTATTTACTTTATTTATTTATTTATTTATTTATTCAAATTGCTATTGCCACCCAACTCACCAATGACTCTGGGTGGCTAACAACAATTAAAAACAACAGCTAACTAAAAACCCTTAAAAACCCCATTAAGAATTCACAATAATTTACCCACTCATACCATCCCATCCATTAAAAGAGAGAGAGAGAAAGAGTTGCAGCCTCCAAATGGTCATCAAGGGCAGCCCAATGTAGAGCACATTACAGTAATCTAGTCTAGAGGTGACCAGAGCATGCATGACCATGACCAAGGTGTAGTTGGTGGATCACACAAAGTTGTACAAAAGCCCTCCTGAGGTTTATGCAAGTCAGCAAACATATTTTTAAAAAAGCCACCACATTCTCGTATGGAGAGGCTCCTAAACACATCACACACAACCATTCAAAGACCCACATAATTGCAAGTCGTCAAATATTAAACCAAGTGTCATGGAATTAATCCACAGCAAAGCTTCTCCCATGGCATAAGTATAAAATTTAATGGGTTTGCAAATAAAAACCTAGAAGAGTATCAGAAGCATTTCTGCTGGTGAATGTAGAATGCAAACACAGGCTGTTGTTACTGTCAGGAAAGACCAATGACTTTTTTTAAAAAAAAAATAATCCTAGTTAAAAGAGATCTGTAAACAAAGCCAGATTTCTTTTCATTTCCAAATGGCTCTGTGATCAGCTTGAACTGAGACAGCAGCTACTTATGTAGAAGTTAACAAGCCAAGCACTTTATAATCCATATAAACTCATTACTATGCAGCATGGGCTCTCCCCCCCAAAAAACAAACAAACAAACAAAAAACAAACCCTATCTGCTTGCTAATCACTGATGCTTTCAAAATCTATCTGAAGAAGATATTCATACCTAAAAGAAGATGCAGAACTTCCCTCTATGTTAGCTACCATTTAAGGCAGTTGCCTCACTCTGGCAAATGCTTAAGCCTAACATCAAGATTTTTCAGCAATTATAAAAATGCACTTATACAAGTGCTTTGGTCACCAATTCTGTCTGTGTTGAGTATGCACTCATATCCATGCATAGATTTCTGGATTTTTCTATATCTATCTAATGTGCTCACTGACACAATGAAAGTCATGTTTTTGATTAGGGACCATTTTACAGTACACTACTGTACTATACACTACACTACTACAGGACTGCAGTGGTTTAAGTGGCTAAAATGCCGACTGGAAGGAGGGAGGTCAGCAGTTCGATATCCAAATACTGCAGGACGGAATGAGCTCCTGTCTTTGTCCCAATTCCTGCCAACCTAGCAGTTCGAAAGCAAGAAATTGATATATATATTCCCTCTTCATGAGTGTCAACAGCTTATCAGGAGTGGATTAATATATAATATGTATATTTTCAAAATGTATTCATTTTGTATTCATTTGTATTCATATATATACAAAATGAATCAATTTTGAAAATATATTATATATTAATCCACTCCTGATAAGCTGTTTACACTCATGGAGAGGGACTAGAAGTACAGGACAAAAATATAGCAGAAATGACCAAAAATGGCAAGTGGATTCATAATTATGAACTGGCAATAGTATGAAAAAACTATGTTCATATAAGTGTAGATCAGAATCCTGCCCTACATAGATGGACTTTGTAGCAATGGAATGAATGGACTCGGACATAAATCACTAGATGGCAGCTTTTTGCAGCCTCTTAATAATCAAGCTGACTATGTTAGTTTCGCTGGAATTTGCAACAGTCTCAATATTCCACAAGTATTAATAATAACAAGGATTATCTGAAGCAATAGAAGAATCAGATTTAGAATGAACCAGACTAAATAGAGATTTCTTCCTGAGGCAAAACTCTTTGTGTTGAGGATGTATATTCCTGCCATCCATCAAAACTCCCTTCCAGGCCCACCTGGATACACCATGCCAAGCAATGTCGCATCCCTAATCCAAAGTCTGCTTCCCGGCAGAACAACAAAGAACTCAACTTGTCTGGTAAATGTCATGTTAACTAACTGTTCCTCTTGGCTGTAAATTGAAACTCACCAGAGAAAGTCTATTCCACTTTGAAGTTGCTTTTTGGAAGCCAGTCCCACAGACCAGTGTGAAAGATGATAGGAAAGGGAAGCAGAGGCTGAGGAAATGGAGGGAAAGTGGTCAAAAAATGCTCAATAATTCATAATTAATTAGTCTTCTCATTCCCACTGTTCTCTGTGGCAGTCTGATGTGAACTAATATGTTTTTGAGGGTCTGGATTAGTTGCTCCAAGTTGGAATAAATTATTATCAGGTACAGCATTATCCTTGTTTCATAATATCCCCATTATATGATTGTTTGCAACAGCTACACATCCAGTAGCTCATCCTGCAGTACAAGTGAACAAAGATACAGATATGACAACTGGCTTGAAGTGTGTGTGTGTGTGTGTGTGTGTGTGTGTGTGTGTGTGTGTGTGTGTGTGTGTGTGTGTGTGTGTGGTTCAACTTACAAATAATGCAAGCTTGTCATGGAACCTTTGAAGCTAATTTGTGGGCACTCACACATTGTGAAAATGGCATTCATCTAACACATTCCAGAGGTCTTTGGGCACTATAAAGACTAACAGGTTTATGGTAACATAAGTCTCCATGGACTTGAGCCCCCTTTATCAGACGCCTGAAGTGTTATACTTGGTTGGCAGATTTATTTTGTTACGGTAAGAAACAGGGATATGGGAACAGTAGAGCCAAAAGGCCACGCAATGCCTTTTGGTCTGTTGTATTTGCAGGCGCACCCCCCCAATAACGGACACAGACAACATTGAAAGTGGATAACAGCATAGGGCCACATTTATTGATTCAATGCCCTAGTCCGAATTATAAATTTGTATTGGTAAAACGACCAATCATAATTCCTAAGGCAAGCAGGCCGAAGTAACACTGGTAAGGTACCACCCCAAAATTGCCAACGGCAATTGGTTACAATGTATCAATTTGTATCAATTTGTTTGTTGACAACAAACAAATTGTTGACCGTAGTCAATAACTAACTCATGACCCCACCCTCTGACGCGTATCCGTGAAATCACAGGGGTGATGCATGCTGGTTAGCAATCGTCATCACCCCATCGCCTGATTCGTCGTTGACCGGACAACGTTTAACTAATTTATTCCTGTCTAGTGTTGTCCAGTCAATTGCGAACCTGCCGGATACTTGTGGGTCATACTGTTTACCTTACCAGTGCTACCCGCCACACGGAGGGGCTTCAAAGAAGACCTGACGCCCCCACCCAGACCGTCAGCTCGGTCAACAGGCCTGCTCGCCAATCACCTAACAGGAGGTCCATACCTCCTCGCGACAGATGGACCCCATCCCCTGCGTACAAGTCATAATTTTGTAGACTAATATCGGGGTGATGACTGACCCGTCCCCAAGCCCTGTCAGCAAGAAACTGCGCCACCGCCCCGTTGACCGTGCGCCTAGCGCAGTCAAGGGCCAGGAGGTGAACGCCCCCTCTATAGAAAGGCGCGGGATAATGTCCACCAAACTAGGGTTGTGGCAGGCCAGACATAATGCAAGTAGGCGAGGTCCTCGCAAATCGCATGCTTGAGCGATAAGCCGGTGACCTGGCACAAATCATTGCCCCCAAGGTAGATGATGAGAATGTCAGGCGGGTCAGCACTCAGGCCAGACAAGGGAAAGGCCGCAGCCCCCGCCATAACATCCCAGGCTTACCATGCCATGCGAGACTGGCGTGTTCACCCAGTCCCAGTCGGGGTCCACTCTGTCGCCGCAGCGTAACGCGCTGCCCTGTGCACATAGCTGTGGCCCACCAGCCATACTGTCACCGGTGTAATACGACACCCAGGGTCTGTAAGAAAATTGAGAAAAAAGGCGGTAAGGTGACTGGATTGGTACTCATGGCAGGAGTGGGCGCACATAAAACCGAAAACATTGCGAGCCCCACCTCCCCATGCTGCATATGTCAGCCCCAGAGTACCCAAAAGCAGCTGCTGTAGAGGCTGCACCAATACGGAATGAATGTGAGCCATAACGGGCACCTGGTAGGCCCACCCTGGTGAGGGCTCTGGCTGTCACCTTCCAAAACTGAAATTTAGTAAGGGGAGACCCATCTTGGTGACAGAAAAACGGGCCGTGGTGCCTGCCACGCAGTGCCAGGAATTCCTGTAGGGCACCAACCGGACAGATGTCTGCCAAAGAACACCGTAGCAGTCTTACACCACTGCCTACGCCATGCTGATCTGTCTTAGAGGAGCGTATCCTCAACTGGGCCCAGTCTTTGGCAATATAGACATCCTCGAGTTCCAGTGCCCTACACTTGCATCCGCCTTATACAGCATCTCAAGCTCGCTGTCGCGGAGCGCTCCAAAAAAGGCCACCGTTGTAGCCGCATGAAGTGGGCTGCCTCATTTCCAAAACAGAGGCCAGGCCAGCCCCGGGCCAATTGGGTAAAAACCCTGGGAAAATCTTGCATCCGCCTTACTCAGCATCTCAAGCTCGCCGATGCGGAGGGCTCCAAAAAGGCCACCGTTGTAGCCGCATAAAGTGGGCTGCCTCATTTCTTAAAACTGAGGCCAGGCCAGCCCCGGGCCAATTGGGTAAAAACCCTGGGAAACTCTTGCATCCGCCTTACTCAGCATCTCAAGCTCGCCGACGCGGAGGACTCCAAAAAGGCCACCGTTGTAGCCGCATGAAGTGGGCTGCCTCATCTATCAAAACAGAGGCCAGGCCAGCCCCGGGCCAACTGGGTCAAAAAACCCCTGGGTAAATGGGGTGGCGGTCGCCCGGGAAACGCCCGGGCACGCGCACCCACCCCTCCCAACATGTCTCACCCGGAAGTCATTGGTGCTGTCCACACGACCTCCCACCTTGGCCATAAAAGCCAACCCGACAGCTGAGATGCTATGGTGCGTGGTGCAAGGCCCTGGGGATACAGGTAAATCGTGAACCGCAGAACATGGGCTACTGGAAAAGGCCAGGTTCCTGGCAGTCAGAATCGGGTACATAATACTCTAAAGGAACTAAATGCGTGGTGATACGCCTTACTCATGCATGGCGCTAGTGACAGGCCAATCGCCCGGTTCACCTCTCCTTGCCAACGGTCCATCTCACATCCGGGAGTGGCGAGGGAAATTCCTCCGCATCCGGGGGCCGAGGCACGGAACCGGGAGATCTGCAGGCGGGACAAAGCAGCAGCAATATCATTATCAACCCTTGGGACATGCCTGGCCCTGAAGGGAACGTTGAGGCACAGGTTGCATAACACAAACCAACTAACTAGCTCCATAACCCCGGGCGATTTGGAATCCTGTGCAGTGACGATGCGGAAAACAGCCGCGTTGCCATGCCCAAGTTGCACAACCGAGTTGGCCCACCTCTTGCCCCATAGCATCAAAGCACCCAGGATAGGGAAACATTCCAGATACGTGAGACCATGCAGGCAACCCTTTGCCTGCCCAGGATGGTGGCCACCCACCATAGGCCCACTTCCAATTGAAGTACATCCCAGAAACCCAGGAATCATGAGGCATCGGACCGCATCTGAAAGCAAGGGGGAGCCAGGAAATCAGACCCCAAAATGACACCCCGTTGAACTACCTCTGGATCTATGGCCAGACAAGCACGTCTGCCCCGATACCCTGGGTAAATCTGAGCCTGTGATGGGGCCTGGATAATCCCGCCATGGCGTCGCACCAGCGCAGAGCAAATGCCCTGCCCGGTGCGACGACCCTGCCAGCGAAACTGGGGCGACCATGTAGCACCAGAAGTTCCCTCAGTGATGCCATGCGCCCGGCCAGCAAGACCGAGACAAGGGCCACTAGCCTTGACACCTTATCCTGCTGCAACCTAGAATCCTGCGCTATCGTGTTACTCTCCACCCCAGGAATACTAGCTGTGGAGATGGGCCCTCGGTCTTTTCGGGCGCTAAAGGGACACCAAGTTCCTCCATTAGCGTCTGAAATGTGTTGAGGAGACGTGGGTACGTGTCCCAGCCCCGTTCAGCCCCGAATAAAACCATCCAGGGAATGGGCTACAGACCGGGACCCTGACCTGCGGACAAAAGCGCAATCTAGGAAAATGGTGAAACGCTCGAATACCGAGCCCCAAAGGAATAGCCAAAAGGCATGGCATCATTGAACAATATGCTCCCCAGGACGGGGGTGCGGGACAATGCCAACGACCCTGCCCGCATAGACCCTTTCGTCAAAGCTGGCAGCAGCCACCTCCTCCCTCCCCTTAAGGGATAAAAGATTGGGGGCATCCTGAGGGGACCTATTACCCATGAAAGGGATCCGGAACCCCTGCCTAGAACCCTGAAGGATACCCGCATCCTCACCCTTCAGGCACCATGTGAGCCAACGCTCCAACATGTCCACCTTAAATGGGGAGGGAGCCCTTCGGTGAACTAGATCCATCTGCGGCAGTCTTGCAAGCCCCCTGTCTGCCCCACCCTCTGCCCCGCATCCTTCTAGGCCTGGGACAGGCAGAGGCCGCATGGGGCCCAACACAGGTGGGACACTCCTGTCTGTATTTGCAAGTCTTCCCCTTAGAGGAGCCATTGGACAAACAGTCCAGCACAGCCGGCGGGCTGGAACCCCCCGCCCCGCCCCCTGGCAGGTGACCTGTGCTGGGGCCGCCCGCTGAACCGCATGCCCACAATGATATATCTCCCCGGGTGCAGGGCGCGTGGGCGTCACGTACAAAAGCCACAGCCTCTGGCCTGGCTCATCCCGCCTAATCTCGGGGTGCGGGGAAATCCGCCTACGGCATCCCTCGTCACAAGCCAACCACGCTGGGCCCGGAAAGTAAATCATCGCCCGGTAGGCGTTGTCCAAATACTGGACCATCGGAATTGCCAAATCCGGCCATGCCCTAAGGTACACCGCCATGCATACGATGCAGGCCGGCAACCATTTGGCCCACATACTTGGTGGCTTGCGACAACGTGCCTGCCACTATCCTTCTCATTCTGCCCCCTCTCTCTCCTTGGTGGGCACACTGTTTAGGAATGAGAAGATATCCACGTACTCCCCCCGCCAAATTTACTCTCAGGCGGCCTGTGCCAAGTGGTCACTCATCGGTAAGGAATAGGGGCTTGGACCAACCCGGCCACCCAAAACATTCCCCTAAGGGTAGGGAACACCCCCCACCACGGGGCCCTGGGTGTTAGCTGTCATCGCCGGGTGAGGCGTCAGCGGGTGCACCGCCGCACCACCCGCGCGAGGCCAAGGCGATTGGAAAGCCCCCCCCCATATTGGGAATGTGTGTGGATGTACTCGCTTACACCGTATACTCACATGCTGCACCCCCGCGGGCCGCCCCCACCGGGGGTTCCGGCCCACTGGGGGCGTCGGAGCTCACGACCGACGTAGAGCTCATCCCCGGGGAACCTGCACCTGGCTGCTGGCTGGGGAGCTGCGAGGCAGTGGCCGAAACCGCGCCACGCGCCTGCAGCAGCTCAACCCTCCCTGTCGGCTGTTGTCCTCCTGAAGACAGCGCCTCAAAAGGAACCCCAAAGGAGGGGGGGCCCCCGCCTGACTTCCACGTTAACCCGGGGCGAAGGGCCGGCTGGCCCGCCTGGTCCATGCGTGGGTACAGGCCCCTGTACCCAGAACCCGAATATGGCCATTGGCCAGCACCAAAGCCCGGCAGGGTCGGTGGAGAAACCTGCCAAGGCAGGGGGGCGACCCAAGAGGAGTAAGCCGAACAGGATGGGCAGGTGGAGGAGCGGTGTCCACCGCTCGCGGGCCGCGGGCCGGCACCCCTTCCGCGCCCGCACTCTGGTTGCCCACTCCGGGCGAAGGGGCAATAGACCCCATTCCGCCGGCCCCGGCAGGGGCGGGCAAAGGCGGCTGCTGAGGAGGCAGCACCGCGGTCCTCCGACCTGGGTTGCGCCTCCTAACCGCGCGAGCTGCACTCGAAGCTGCCTTCTTCTTCGAAGGCATTTCCACCGAAGCAAAGGGAAGCCGGCAAGGCAGAATCGCTACCCAAAAGGCTTCCCGGTAGGCTCAAGAGCGACGGAGACACAGGGGAAAAGACTTCTCCGCTCCGTCGCTGAGGTAAAATGGCAGCTCGGCTGCCTCGTGGCCACCCCTTTTATAAGGGAGCTGGCCACGCCCCTAACTACCCGGATTCTCTGTCCTGTGGGGGGGGGGCCCGCAAAGGGCGCGGCGGCCATTTTGGCGCCGCGCTTGCATTCTATACTGATCCTAAACATAAACAAGATAAGAAGCCAATGTCCCATTCATAGCAGCAATGGCTTGGATAATACTATTTTACTGGCTATACTGTGATAATTTAACACCTGCTGTGGGAAAGAAATCCAGTATTCAGGTTAAGACCAAATAAACATAATAACACACATAGATAAAGTATATGACTGGGCATTCATGGAAGCCTTTCTGTGCTTCCAGGAAAACCGCAGAGATTAATCTTGATACATGTTTAATACTCTATATAACAGGAATTCAGTCGTGAACATGATGTGTGGTAACATAAATAAATATCTCCTTTACACATCCAAGCATTACTCACCCTTATTCCAATCTCTTCCTAGGAGGTTAGGAAAGGTTGGTTTATTGCTGGATCCAGAGAAGCAAAAATTTTATAGAAAAGGGTTAATACTTTACTGTCAGTAAGTACTGAAATCTAATTCAGTTAAGTTTTAGTTCAAAGCGACAATTTTTTGAACAGTTGCTTTAAGTTTAAATAGCAATTTAAGTCAAGTGGTTATAATAAAAAGAGAGAGAGAGAAGGTAGAAAAATCCCATCTGTTATTTTACTCTTCTTTCTCTATCCTTGTTTTGAGCTTTGGAGAGATGGCAAAAGCTACAATTTTTAAAAATATAAAACCCCATAATGTACCACTCACTCCAACAAACCAGTTCTCTAGCCCCCACTTTATAATTTGAGTTCCTTCCCTTCTCCTTCTTTACATTATGGATTCCCAAATGGCTGACAGTTTATAACCGCATTTCCCCATTAACTGTTTTGAAGGTTGCATCGTGTCAGCCTTCGAAACATTTAATGGGGAAATGCAAAGGCGCCAGCCAGTGATCCATAAGGGGATGTGCTCTCCCTGGCGGATCGCTGGCTGGTGCCTTTCTATTACCCCCACCGCTGTTTCGTATCAGCTCTCAAAACAGCAGTGGGGGTAATATAAAGGCGGCAGCCAGCAATCCAGCAGGGAGAGCGCCTCCCCTGATGAATCACTGCCTGGTGCTTTTTCCCCCTCAACTTACCCCACCGCTGTATGTTTAGGCCAGTGCCAGCCTCACTGCAGCTTCGGCGGGGTAGCGGGGAGGAGGGGGAGCCCCTCTTCTCCTTGCGGCCCCGGGGATGAAGACCTGCACTGGCCTTGCCATGGCTTCAGCGGGGTAGTGTGGAGGAGGGGGAGCCATGGCCCAGGGAAGAAGGCCGGCACCAGCCTCGCCGCAGCTTTGGCAGGGTCAGCGAAGCGCTGCGTCCACCTTCGGCATCCTTGCGCTCCCACTGCGTGAGGTGTTTTTTATTTTGCACATGCCAGCTTTCTCAGCCTCCTCTGCATTTGCATCCTTCAGCCTGATTGGCTGAGGGGTGGTGTGGTGCGGAGGACACTGGGAAGAGTAGGATTTTTTGTTTGGGTTCATGGGGCATTGGCCCCACTCTTGGCTTCCGGACCCTTGTGACGATGCTCGCAGGGTCAAAAGGTAAATGTGGGCAGCTCATTACAGGATAGTCGGGATGGGTGTGGCCATGCATGCTGGACACACACGGCCCATCCACCATTTTATAGGTAAAGATTTGATCTGAGTATTATGTCTCCCTTTCAGTTTTCTTAAGCACTCATGTTTAAACAAGGCTACCGTGCTGAATCTGTTGACCTGAATTCAGGGAACCTACTTCTGAGGAGACATAGAAAAGATTTGCTCTACATTACATTAATCCACACCACATCCACAAGCGTACAATTTAAAAAGTAAAGGAACATCTCCCTCTATAATCATCTAGATTTGTTCACAGCAATGTGCATAGAAAATGACATATTAAAAATTGATATTAGGGGTGTCACAAGGAGCTCAGTTGTACCTTTTGAATATCTCATCTCAACATGGATTCCAGCCATGAATAAAGCCTTTAGTGCTCACCCCTAAACTGATCTCACATGGTAGATTTTGAATTATGTCTTCTTCTTTAAGTGTGCTATCTGATTCCAAATATTGGCTATTCTCATGGCAATCTGCCATGAAGATTGTCCTGGGAACAATATAATGCAGTGACCTTCCATTTGCCTTTCACATCGCAGTATGACACCTGTATCACTGATCCAGTTCTACAAGTTATTTTCAGGTCCTCAGCCCTTTTGGTACAAAAAGTCCTCATCGGGCAGAGGCCAATATTGATAAAGCTGCTGTCCTCTATCAAGATGGATTTAAGTGGGATTTAATCCACTTGGGAAGCATCACCCGTCGTGTGGACTTTTCCACCCACAGCTGATAGTACTCAGTTTGGCAGGTTAGTTAACTGTTGCTTGACAATCAGTTTTGAGTTGCTGGCAGTACGGTCTACTCTATTACCATAGCAGGATAATCTGGCCAGACTACAACTACTACTTATATCTCTCAATCATACAAATATGTCCTGTCAGTGCCAGGGTTGAAATGTATGTGATTTTCCCCCATTCCCCTTCTCAGGGAGGTAAACTGTTTTAGGAGGGAGAGGAGAATGAGTTTGCCTACAATCTGCACCTTGTAAACTCTGTCATCTTTGACAGAGAAATGAGATGGGGTAGAAGAGGATAGAGAAAGATGAAATTTTGAAGCCATCGATAGATAGATAAATCTTTATTGTCATTGTCCTGCACAGAACAACGAGATTGGGGGGGGAAAACACTTAACAACCCAACAAAACCTAAACAAAATACAACTATACAAAATTATCAACATACTCCCACCCCACATATACACATTTAACCCATAAAAGCTCTAAAACCCTAAAAACTCTAAAAACTATATACAGAAGCTCCCTCATAAACTGCCTTGCACTGTATTCAAAGCCAGAACCGCTTTTGGGTATAAACTATTTCTCAAGCGGCTGGTCCTCGTCTGTATGACCCTATAACTTCTTCTAGAAGGCAGAAGCTGAAAGAGATCATTCCCAGGGTGCGTACTATCTTGTGCAATCTCTACATCTTTCTTATAACACCTGGTGGCATAGATTTGATCTAGAGTGGGAAGAGTACGCCCGATTATCCACTCCGCAGTCTTTATGACCCTGGACAGCATTGTTCTTTCCCGAGCTGTACAACTCCCAAACCATACACACAGACCATAGGTTAACACACTCTCTATGGTACAGTGGTAGAATGCCAACAGCAGGTCCTTTGAAAGATTGTTCTTCCTGAGGATTCTCAAGAAGTATAACCTCTGCTGTGCTCTCTTCATCTGAGCTTTGGTGTTTGCTCCCCATCAATCCTACTTTTAAGGTCTTTCCTCAGCATGGTTCGGTTACTTTTAGCATAACCTGGCATCAGGTTAAACTTGAAATTATTCCTAATACTGTAGTTAATATACAATTTATGTTTAAGTTTATTTTTTTAAAAAGTCACATTCCCCCCGCCCCCAAAAATAAACTAGCTTAGTTAGCTATAGTTTATTTTAACAATTAACATTGATTTAGGGTTGGATCTTAACAACTTGTGATTTGCTCTAGGTCCTGATTATTTTTATTAGAAAATATTATGAGTTATTCAGTTCACTACTGAGATTGTTAACAGCATTTAAATTAAACAGAGAATTTTTTTTGAAATAGATGAGCAGTTAGATCAAATCAGAACTCAACCTCTCCTCAGGTTAATTAGCATGTATTAATTAACCTAAGGTAAACTGTGCAGAATTATTAGGAGAAATAGAGCAGAGAAAGGATAAAGGTGAAACATTAAGAAAAATCTTTCTTGGGGCAGTTCATCAACAGGGCCATTTTTATTATGATGCACACAAGATTAAACTTTGTGACTAAGAGATAATAAATGTTTGTTAGCTGCCTTTCTCTCAGCCAGGGGCTCCAGGAGGTTCATAATAAGTACGACCAGAACTATGCATGTAGCAAAGCCACATAGTATATTCACTGAGACTATACGATTTCCAGATGTGGGACTGGAAATTTTTGTTGTTGTTGTTGCTGTTGTTGTTGTTGTTCAGTTGCACAGTCGATTCCAAACCTTTGTGACCCCATGGACCACTGCCTGCCAGGCACCCCTGCCCTCCACCATCCTCTTCAACCCACCCAACTCTGTGCCCATTGCATCTACAATACCATCTAGCCATCTCATTTTTGGCCACCCCCTTCTTCTTTTGCAACCTTCCTAGCATCAAGGCTTTCTCGAGTGAATCCTCTCTTCTCATTTGATGTGTGCTTTATAAAACAGCACCAAAAATGTGAAAACTAAAATATCACACTAAAAGCTTGCAGCCTTGTAATGAGTTTTTTGACCATAGAAATACTCAAACATTCAATCCCTTGTCTGCATTTTGAAAGTAGTAAACTCCAAAAATATTCTATTCCATGATTTTACAATGCATTTAACAATTTATCTTACATTATACATTTTGATTAATTTCACTTGGTAATGTTATTAGTGGAAAAGATAGAAATTGTAACATCACTGATGATTAGTTGCCCAGTCGCCATGTTGCAGTGGCTCAACTCATATTGCCACTGCTTAGAACTGGCCATTCCTCCTCAGCGGTCTTTAGGTGAATTCCATCTAAATTTGGAGACCATTTATGCAGAATCTTCTTATATCTATTTCTATAACTAGGTGGCTTAGGCCCAGTTTGGGCCTCATCCCAACTATTACTTGTCCTGTTTTATGACATCTCAAAGACCCACCTTTCTGGGCTTCTGTCATACCTGTCAACCGTGTCTCCGACGAATCCGTGACCTGCGCAAACCGGGTCTGCACAGGTCGCGTTGTACGCATGCGCGTGGAGGGCCACGCCACTTGCGTAGCCTTCTACGCAGGCGTCATAGCCTTCTGCGCATGCGTGGAAGGGAGCTACAGAAGTGTAGAGCCCTTCCACACATGAGTGCAATGCGACCTGAGCAGATGGGCTGCACAGTGCCTCCTTTCCCCTGCTGCCAAATTACGGGGTTTTGGCCGTGCGGGTTGGGAAATGGCGCAAATTGGCGCCGAAATACGGGGTCGTCCTGGCCAAATCGGGATGGTTGACAGGTATGGCTTCTGTTTTGGACCAAAACCTGAGAAAAGGAGGTGTTACTACCTGGTAGTAGTACTACCTTGTTCCTTTTGCTAAATATACAGGCCAGCCCTTTACCTCATTGACTTTTTTTTTCCTAGTGCAAGTCAGGTCAGAAGAACTGTAGCTTAACAGTTCATGGAAGAAGGCTGAAAGCAAAAGCTTCCTTTACAAATGAGATGGGGAAGACAACACCTGAACTGGTGTTTGTGAAAAAGGGGTTATCACACTAATTGAGGCATCTCTTCCACAAGAAACTGCAGAAATGTTTAAAGGAAGCGCCTGAGGTCATACAGAGGAAATAATCAAATGATTTAGCAATGATGACTTAGTGACACTGCATAATATGAGCCAATGAAAATTGCACTGGCTCTACCTTGTTTTGATTTGGCAAAGCTGGCAAATATGAGAAGACAGTATGCACTATTAATACAAAACCAAACCACAAAGTGGCTCAGACTCTATCTGTTCTCATGTCTCTTCCCCCGCCTTTTCCATCCTTCTATTTTGCATATAGAGATTTCCTGCATGTAGAAAAGCCTTTGAAACCTCCACTAAAATATTTTCTTCACAACAAAACATTAACTGTCAAACTTGCCCCAGACCTTGTAAAGCTCTCCTCCACTGCAGGCCATAGAGCACAGTGGTAGTAAATTCTGACCCATAAAAAACCATGTAAACATTATAAACCTGTTTTTACTAGCCCTTTAAACTGCCGGGAGCAATTGCTTTTACTTCATTCCTTCCATGTCTTCCAACAACCAGGGCTCTTAAGATGGGTGTTTTGTGCCAGAGCCAAACATAGGGACAGGATAAAAAAGTATCCATCGAGTTAAGTATTCACTTCAGGCAGATGCTTGATATTTCCAAGAGCAAACAGTCCAGCAATGTTCCTAAAGAGGTCATCTTAACGCTGCTATATTATGAGGTGAAACAAGTGCTTTGTCATTCTTCACTACTTCCCCTAAATTGCTACAGCTGCTGCTGGAACGAATACAACATTGCGTACTTGGTCAAAGTGACTGTTCTCCTGCCTTAGGCATGACAGTTCCTGTGAGGTTCAAATCCTTTATTTGCTCATGCGAACCAAATAATGCTCTCTTTTGGATCTCAGGCAAATCTCCACAGATTTGAGTGGGAATTGCGTCTCAGTAAGGATGGAAGGATTTAGCTTAGAGGGAATTCTCACTCCATGCTTTGAACAAACACAATATTTACAATGACTGATTGCTGCCAAATCCCTTTTTCCATTAGATAGTGGGAAATCCTTCCTATAATTAAATTTTGATTCATACCATCAAAAAAATCTACACAAACAAATATATCCCCATGGTTCTATGCTTCGACTTACAGTGCAGCAGTTGGTACTGATCCAGTTTGCTAAATATACTGATTTAGCTATAGAAATATATATAACTATTTCTCCGCCCCTGAAATGCAACATTTTTTATTGTAATTCTCATTTATGTTGAGAAAGGCCCCTAGATATAAGCTCTATTCAGGAGTTCCAGAAAAGGGATAATCTGAAAACATGAACAGGAAAGGTCTTGTACTCTGTCCAATTCCTGTTTCTGTTTTCATGTGAAAAAGGAACATGTCTGTTACTTATTGAATCTTCCCAAGTGATTTGGAACTCAGACTTTCCAGAATCCTTAATCATGGATCGGTTGGGCCTCTTCACTCTTGAATGACAGCATCTAAGAGGTGACCAGATTGAAGTTTATAAAATCATGCACGGTGTGGACAAAGTAGATAAGGAAAAACTGTTTTCCCTATTGCACAACACTAGAACTAGGGGGCACTCCATGAAACTTTTGGGTCCTAGTTCTCAAACAAATAAGAGAAAGTACTTTTCACCCAGAGGATCACTGGTCTATGGAACTCCCTGCCAGAAGAAGTGGTGACAGCTGTCAGACTTGACAGCTTTAAAAAAGGATTAGACAAGTTCATGGAGGACAAGGGTATCAATGGCTATAATTATGGATACCTAAGGACAACCTCCGGGTTGGAGAGATAGGCAGGATATCTCACAATGCCATTTCCAGGGAATCCTAAGCAAGTGAAGGCATCTCCTTGGGAATACCCTGAAGCAAATGGTGAGCCACTGTGTGAGACAGAATGATGGACTGGATGGGCTGTGGCCTGTTCCAGCAAGTCTGTTCTTATGTTCTTATGGGAAGCGTTTCTTTTTGGACAAACCTTCTCCCAATTGAGAAAATGACAGACAGGGAATGGATTATTTTTCAGGTTCACAGTTTCACATTAATCCTTATTTTGAAGATGCAATACCTGTCATCTGTTTTTAAATAATAATAATAATAATAATAATAATAATAATAATAATAATAATAATAATAATACTAATAATAATAATAATAATAATAATAATAATAATAATAATAATAATAATAATAATAATAATAATAATAATAATAATAATTATTATTATTATTATTATTATTATTATTATTATTATTATTATTATTATTATTATTATTATTATTATTATTATTATTATTATTATTAAACAGTTTTAATACACAGTGACCAGAGTCTTGCTCATGGCTGTATATCCATAAATTACAGTATATTGTGAAATTCACCCTGGTGAACCGCTGTTAACTAATAAGGTATTAAGAGGTAAAAAGCTCAATAGCAGAACAGACATATGCTTATCAATGCAACCAGCATTTCATTATTTAATAGCAGATTGTTATACTGAATTACACAATTTAACAAATACACATGTAAACTACCAACAGGAATTGGACCACCATGCATAATTGTTTTAGATTTTGAAATTTATTGCATTTTTAAAAAATTTACAGTAAATCATAACATTCTAAAAAAGAATACTGGGTTCAGATGGTGGCATGGATCATGAACTGTTAATATCCAACTTTAGAGTAAAGCTGAAACGGAACACTAAAAGAACTAGAGTGTCAAAATATAATTTAAAAGACATTCCCGAGGAACTTAAACCCCTTTTACAGAAGAGATTCACTGTACAATTCCTGAACTAATAAAAAAAGAAAATATGGATAAATAATGGAAGGAATATTTCAAATTGCAAAGGAAAGGCTAGAAGCAAAAGAAAAGGTGACAGAAATATGGTCAGAGCTCTGGATGCAGTCTATAATATTTGGTATTTAAAAAGAACTATCTCAATAACCAATCCAAAACAATAGAAGTGAACAGCAAAAGTGAGAAAACAAGAGGTCTCTTCTAGAATATAGTGAGAAGTCAAAGTAAAATGTATGCCTTTACTAGGAAGACTGAAAGCAAAGCAAGCTGTCTAACCAAGAGGAAATGAAAAGAAGAGTAAACAGTATACTGAAGACCTATAAAAAAGAAATAAAAGGATGATAAATTCCTTGCCAAAGAATCATATGATGAAGAACCTTCATCATATGATGAAGAACGATGCACTTCCCCCCTCAAAATACACCGGGAAAATGGAGTGTCTTATACTCTTATGCATCTTATACACCAGCAAATATGGTATATTTAACTACTTTAACATTTTAAAACTGTTTTGCTAGTCATCTTGGTGGTGGTGGGTGTCTTTATTGGGGGAAAGGTGTGATATAAATAAAATGGATGAGTGAATTAAAGAAACACCCGAATAAGAGCATAATGGTTTGCTCAAACACACCCAGCGTACAAACAACTGATATAACTCTGACATTGGTCAAAGACAAGCTTTTATATAATAGCAACTGCCAAGATAAAATCCTCATTTGATTATCATTGTTCATGACTTCTATCATCACATAGATCTGGGTCTTGATCCTACAGTGCAGTATGACCCTTTTAGATTCTGATGTTAATCATCTTACAAACTCTTTCAGTGACAGTTTGCATTATACTGTACAGGGATCATCTAAACGTCAATATACTCCTGTATTTGCATCAGGTTTCCCACGTATAAATCAATTCAAAGATCAGGAGCCACACAATTTTGAGCTAAGTGCCATTGGGGGTGGGGTTATTTTAAACAACCTGATGGGGGTTCTTTCAATCAATTCCAGTAATGTTTTTATTCCTTTTTTCCACATGTGATCAGCTGTGTCTGAATAAATCATCTCTTTGTAAAAAAAATGATGATCTGGCACAGAGTTCTTTAAATATTGTCCACTAGGGAAAGCCTGAAGGGAGGGGGTGGAGGAAAGAAAGTGTATATAGAATATCCTTTTTCTCTTCTCCATCTATTTGCTCTTTTGTGGCAGTTGTAGTCGTCATCTGATCAGAGAATGCAGCAAAATTTCACTGACTGATTATTACAAACACCATGACAGGGTTGCAAAAATTATTCATTGGAAATATTGACAAAAGTTGGGATTTGAATGCAGTAAAAATTATTGGGAACATCAGGTAGAGAATGTTTTGGAAAATGAGAGAGTCAAGATCCTGTTGGACTGTAAAATTAAAACAGATATGCCTATACCTTATAACACACCTAATTTAACTTGTGGAAAAGAAGAAGGCCTGGCTTATTGACATTGTAGAGAAGTACAAACTATCTCCCATAAGATACAATGCATACGATGCCCCTCAATGTCCACTAAGGAGGACTTTATGTTGGCAAGAGGAAATGCTTTTGAAGTGGCCTGATATTGGGCAGATGTCACCTAGCCTTTTTCAATTCTATTTTGGTTTTATATGTGTTAATTTTAGCTTTGTATGTTATTATATGCTGGTGGTGCAACTGAGACAAATAAACACATTGCTATACCAGGGGATGCATGAATTGAGGACAAATAACTAAAAAAAAACCCACAAAATATCAAGATTTGCAGATCATGATTTGCAGATCAAAATATCAAGATTTTCAGATTGAAGATTTGCAGATTGAAGAGGAGCATTTATGGAAAAAGAAATATGTTTTCTATCCATAGTAATCAGAGCCCTTGGAGCAATACCTAAGGACCCCCTAGATCAATGATGATGAACCTTTTAGAGACCGAGTTCACAAACAGAGGAGTGGTGCAAACTCTGTGCTGGGGGCAAGGAGGAAGTGCTCCCATTGGGCTGTTTGGCAGAGGGGCGGGGAAACTAGGGTGATGGTGTGCATGCCTACAGAGAAGGCTGGGAGTGCACCATCTGGCATGCATGCCATACGTTCACCACCAGTGCCCTAGATATTTGGAAATTTTGTCTTCATTGGACTTTACTTTAATAAAATGACTTTACTAGGATCTGCCTATATTCTTAGACATTACCTTAATAGTTCTTAGGTTGTTATTGGTGTGTTTCATTTAAGGAATGAATAGATTATCTTTTCATAGCCTGTTGGAACAAAAGGAGGAAGAAGGTATCACATGCAGTCATTTTGGAAGATGAAGGGAACAGTGCCTTGCTCGTCATACACATGGATTCCTGAGGCACTTGCCCACTTTCTCATTGTGTGTTTATTGTGCATGCGTGCATGCGTGCATGCATGTGTGTGTGCGTGGGTGCATGTGTGTAAAAAAAGTGGTTTCAATCAAATCCATAATCAAAGCCTCAACAGCCAGCTGGGAAGGAAGGACACTTGGCATCAACATTATTTTCTTTCCTGAGGCAGCAACACCCTGGTTCCTCTTTTCTTCCACCACCACCACCCCCATAGTGATTTGAAATCTCATGTGCACTGATAGACTGAATAGATTTTGACTGAATTGCAAGTTGTCCTGTTAGAACACACACACCATCACGAAACCCACATTATATGACATTGACATTAAAATGGTTTTTAAAAACCCGAGCCAACTCCCAATTTATTTCAGAGATGTAGACAAACCCTCACTTAATTTAAAAAAATGCAGTAAGCAAGCCCCTTTTGCACCAGGGAAACTCTGGTACCTGTACATTCATTTGACTGGAAATCAGGACATTTTCCCCAAGTCTTATCCTTTTGGCATCATTGCCTTAATTTAGCAAACCACAGTACAACTGTATCATGATTCCTGCAGTTTGATGTATACTGTGGCATAGTAATGGGCATGATGGTTCTTTCTTAACACATTATTTTATCCCAAGCCATTTGCCTCACTCACCCCCGTTAAAAGGGCTATTGCTCAACCACATTTTAAGATGACCTCATAGGTACCATGACTGAAGGGACCTGGGTTGCTCAGCTAACCCTTATGCCACAAACTATCCTTGTACAGTAGTACCTCATACAATGATTTTAATATGTTCCACGAGGCTCGTTGTTGTACGAAACAATTGCTAAACGATGTATGCATCGTATAGCAATTTTCCCTATGGGATGCATTGTACATCGATTTATTTCACTAAATTGTTTTTCCCATTGAAAAATTGTTGTACGGTTTTTTCCATAAGGAAAACTGTTATGTGGGATGCCGTTTCCACCCAAAACCTAATTGTTATACGATTTTGTTGCTATTTGGGCCGATTGTTGTATGAGGTTCCACTGTACATGAAAAGTATGGCAGCAAGGTTCTGCAAACCATATAGTGTTGCTAAACCCTATTTCATGCTTTCTGTATCAGAACTCCTCTTCAGATTATTCTTTTATTATATATGGCTGTTTTGCACTAAGAAACAAAAATAGAAATCTACCACATTTTCACTAATTTGAAGTGCAACGTAACTGTTGCATAAGATCTGTTAATTAAGGTCTGATCTATGTGATGACATCTATAGTTGCTTATATGAAATTTAATTTGCACCATTAAGCTTAGAAGGGCTGGAAGGGAACAGCAGGCGTTACATATTTAGTTTGCTATAAATTTCCTAAGTGGGAGGGAAATGCTGCAGAGTTTAATTATGAATGAATCTAATGTGTTACTTGGTTTATGGATCTAATTTTTCCCATGGAGAGTCACAAATCCATGTGGTGTTCCTGAGAACTAGATGAGTGTAGCGATGCCTGGCCGCTAGGGCGGCGTTACGTCCCGGAGGAGACTGATCAATGACGATACGAGGCAAGGAAGCAGGATCAGATCAGTGCTTTATTGGAAAATACACACACCTTTTATAGGTCAGAAGGCAGGTAGAAAAAACCGTCACCAGTGATTCAATCAAGTCACCTATTTACTCAGGTTAATTGGGAAAACTCTTCAGGGGAAGTTAATTATGACAGGTAAACATTTGACAGGGGAAGCCCTATTGTTTCGGGCTTACCGGCTGGGCAAACATGGTCCCTGTTTGCGCCCGAGATTAGCGCCAAGCCAGGGGGAAGAATGTTTACCTCATTATACACAGGAGATGCAGGAGATAGCGTTCTGCCTGTCTGGCAGAGCCGCTGGTCAGGTCACGTTAATTGGGTGAATCAAACCCTATAGCCCTATAATTTATTCACCCCCCTTGATATGGCTGCCCAGAGGCCACCGCTAGGAGCCTTCTCACTCAAGCGGCCTCTGCCTGGCCATCCCATGCCCAACGGGGCACGGGGAAACCATAGATGAGACCTTTAGATTTCACTTCCCTCCAGTTCCATGAAGCATGGGCTAAAGCTCTTAACCTAAATGGCCACAGATTGGTTGCACATGGGGTGAAAACAGGCATTGTCTTAGATCTATGGAATTATTTCCCCTATAGCTAGCTGGATAAGCAAATTCTGCATCAGCTGTCAGTCCTGACTCATTATCTTGTACAAAAAGAGAATGGTATTTAGGAGGCAGATAATATGTTTTTTTTTTTTTTTTAAAAAACAGCTTTTCCTCAGTTTAGCGTAAGCCACTAAAATTCGATAGGTAAAGGTAATGGTTTCCCTTGCTCAAAAGCCAGTTGTATCTGACTCTAGGGTTCAGTGCTCATCTCTGTTTCAAAGCCGAAGAGCCAGCGCTGTCTGCTTCTACAGACATTTCCGTGGTCATGTGGAACGCTGTTTCCTTAACACCAAAGTGGTCCCTATTTATCTACTTGCAATTTCTTGCTTTCGAACTGCTAGGTTGGCAGGAGCTTGGACAAAGACAAGAGCTCATTCCATCCTGCAGTACTCAGGAATCGAACTGCTGACCTTCCACCTCCCAGTCAGCATCTTAGCCATTTGAGCCACTGCAGTCTAAAGCCAGTTTATTTCCCACTAAATTTATTCCATAACCCCCAAAACCATATGAAATATGATAGGAACAAGTAATACCATGCTATTTCATATGTGTTTGGGGGGCAGGTGGACAGGAATGCATGCATTTGCATGCATACACACACACATTAGCTTTGGTTAACCTGATACAAATATGTGCTTGAAGAAATCATCATCTACACATGCTCACAAAATGAAGTTAACTTCCCAGTGTAGTTTTTAGTAGCACAAATAGGGGCTGTGATGGCTCAGTGGTTAAGAAGCTTGCCTTGTTAGCTGGAAGGCTGGCAAGTCAGCAGTTTGAGATCCAGGTACTGCATGACAGATTGAGAGCCCATCTCTGTCCCGGCTCTTGGGGACATGAAAGAAGCCTCATTTGGGCATTCCCTTAGTGGAGCTCGGCAGGTCTCATTACCCTAAAGCTGCTTTCACATGAGCTGTCTAACATGGTGGTGCGAGTGTGCCGTATGAGTGAAGGGACATTGGATACATTGGAAACATTAGGAACATTGGGGCTTGGGGCAATCATATCCTTAGTGGGGAGCAAGAGTGTCAACCGACTTATACAACATATAGAGTCTGTAATATTGGCAGGAATGTAGTTAAACGTATACTGGTTACAAGTGAAGAACCATCCAGATGGTAGGATGATATGTGCATATGCTGTGCCGCGTGGCACTGGGTTACTGCAAGTCCAATTGCCGCTGCCTACATCGAGGCATCGGCGCCGGGTTCGGCCGATTCCGGAGCAACCGTAAATTCGGCCACAGGTAGAGTTCGGGCTGACCGCCACTCGAGGAGTGTGGAGAGTGGCCGCATCAGCCGGTAAAGTCATGGTTAGCCGCATCTCCCAACGAGCATATTCCGAGGCAGCTGTTGGGATGTACGGGCTGAAGAATCGCTTCACCAGCCAGTCCCCATCCCGGGGGTGTGCGCCTGGAGAATGGCACACCGGGATGAGGCAGGTGCTGAGGATTGAGGCAGAACCGACGTCCTGTCTGAGGCAAAAATCGGACTGGTTGACAAGGCTTGCCAACCTTTCCCAGATGTTGTACTGCATGCGGGCAGAAAGGTCTCCGCCCGGCATTAAATCGCTGGCCTCCAGTGAGGCGGCCTGAACGCCTCCCCCCAAAAGCAGGGTGAGGGTCAGGATGATGGTGACTGCCATGGAGTTGGCATGGATCTGGGCGAAAACTGCAGCCACGAAGCTCTCTGGTGTCAGCTCCTTCTCCTCGCGCTGGATGGCATGCTGAGCATCATGGCAGAGGGTCTTGACCGTCCCCCAGGTTATCCTCGGTGGTGTCGTCCGCGACCGCTGTCTCTCCCGGCGGGTCCCCTCGGTCAGGGCGAGGTCCTCCATCTCCGGGATCGGGCTCTGGTCGGTCTGTGTCCACGTCATGTGGTTCCAAGTAGGGCTTGACGCACCGAGCTGGAATCCAAACGACACCTGTAGGGGACATAACTGCAGCATACCCTCTTCCCCATGTTATGAGCGGCACCGGGCCCCTCCAAGAAGGGTCCGGTGGCACTCGGTACCGGACCATAGGTCGCGGGAGAGCTTCCGAACGGCGGAAATGCTTCTCCTGCGGCGTACAGTCCGAAAAAACATTAAGGTGATTGTAAGTGAACAATACCTTATTTAAGCAAAACTGTGCCTGTCCCTGTGATTTGGGGAGGGCTGGTGGTTCCCCCCTTTCTGTTTGTTTGTCAATGTAGGACTTTAGCGTCCGATTGACACGTTCTACAATCGCCTGCCCTTGCGGATTGTAGGGAATCCCAAATGTATGCTTGATGTCCCATGTGGCCATGAAGGCGGCCAACTGCCTGGAGCAGTAGGACGGGGCGTTATCTGTTTTCACGTGCCGCGGCTTGCCCATCGCCGCGATGCAGGAAAGGAGGTGCTGCTCCACGTGGGAGGCAGTTTCCCCTTTCTGCGCTGTGGCCCAAACGAACTGGGAAAAAGTATCAATACACACATGCATGTATTGCCATCTACCAAACTGCGGCACATGCGTGACATCCATCTGCCACACCTGATTGGCCTCTGTCCCCCGTGGGTTGACCCCCCACGAGGGCCCCCCCGGCGCCCCTGCACAATGCTGACAAGAGCGGACTATGCCTTGGGCTTGGGAAAGTGGCAGATTGAACTGTCGGGCGAGTGCTTTGGCATTTTGATGGAAAAAGGCATGACTTTGGATCGGAGTAGTGAAAACACCCAAAACTGAACGTTGCTGAATTTCCTTTGCGGCCGCGGCCGCTCTGCTATTGCCCGCGGAAATCGGACCCGGTAGGTCTTGGTGACTTCGAATATGGGCAATATAGAGCGGCTCCGTGCGGTTTCGCAAGTGAAATTGAGCGGTGAGAAACAGACTAAGCAAATTCTTGTCTATCGCGGGAGTGATGTAAGCTCCCGGTAGACTGTGCAGCAAATTCCTAACATACAGACTGTCAGTAATGATATTTAAACGTTCCTGGGCGAAGGTGCGCAAGGCAAGGTTCACGGCTGCCAACTCTGCCCGCTGAGCGGACTTCTGTGGAAGAGTTAGCAGCGTGCGCCAAGCTTCGCCCTCCTGCCAGGTCAGGACACCATATGTGCGTCCCCCATCGGTAAAAACTGTCTTGGCCCCCTGAAGTGGGACCATTGAAAGCAATTCGAACAAGCTGACTGTTCCTGTCTGTAGGGAAACGAGCCTAGGATCTTTGGGCAAATGGTATGCTAAACTCCCAGTGAAGCCCTCCAAAGCTATCGGAAGTGAATCACCGAGCTGCATTAACTGATGAATTTGTTCCTTGGTGAAAGGAACCACAATTTTGGCCAAATCATTTCCTGAAATGTCCCTAGCTCTCAGCCTGCCGCGGTAGATCACCGCGGAAACCAACTCTTGGGGCGGAACGATGTTCCGTGATGATGTGTTAGGCAAGTAGACCCACTCCACAATTTTCGCTCCCTTCTCTGAGTCTACGCCTAGCGCCCCGGTGAACATGGATCCTGACCGTACGATGTACAAATTCAGGATCGGGGCATATGGCCCCTGGGCGATCCTATCCACCCACCTCTGGCTGAGAACTTGGTTCACTTTCTCGAGCGCCAAGCGCGCGTCTCGAGAAATTTTTATCCGGTCTGCCGGCTGCTTACCTAAAGTTAGCAGCGAGAAGAGCGGTTTCAGAAGATCCGTATCCAATCGGAAATACGGTCTGGCCCAGTTAACATTTCCCAAAACTTGCTGTAACTCTACCAGGGTGACTGAGTCCTGTAAAGCTATCTGGGGTAAAACCGGTGCGGCAAAGGAACGGAGAAGCCGATGACCCAAGTATGAGAAGGGCTCAGTCTTCTGCACCTTTTCCGGGGCAATGAGTAGACCCTTGTCCCCCAGGCTGGCCTGGAGGTCAGAAAACACTGCGCTACCGAGTTGCGGCAACGCTACTAAAATATCGTCCATGAAGTGACACACAATCGCTTTGGGGTGAAGGCTTCGGAACTTTGCCAGCGCGTTGTGAACATAAATTTGGCACAGGGTGGGCGAATTGAGCATGCCCTGTGGCAAATATTTCCACGCGTAACGCTGCGTGGGCTCACTGTGGTTCACAACCGGCACTGTAAAGGCGAACCTTTCCCGGTCCCTGGGGTCTAAGGGGATTGTATAAAAGCAATCCTTGAGATCTACAACTAAAATCTCCCACCCCTCGGGAATCATGTTAGGATTCGGGATGCCGCATTGAAGCGGACCCATCGGCTGGATGCATTTATTGATCTCTCTGAGATCGTGGAGGAGTCGCCACTTCCCCGACTTTTTCTTAATAACAAAAATTGGCGAATTCCAAGGACTTGTGGACTGTTCTATATGTCCTGCATCTAGCTGTTCTTTCACTAGCTGCTTGAGGGCAACTAATTTCTCTCCCACTACCGGCCATTGTTCTACCCAGACCGGAGTATCGGTGAGCCATTTAAGTGGCAACGCCATTACCCGAAGGTAAGGGTGGCACCGTACTGCTGGAGAATGTCTCGCCCCCAAAGATTGACGTGCACGTCAAGAATGTGCGGCCGAATCACCGCCGTGCCGTCAGCCCTTGGGATTGTGACTTCTACCCACTCTCGGCTCCTAAACGCTTCCTGAACACCGCCTACCCCCCACACATCGGAGACCGGCTCAATGGCCCACTCCCTCGGCCACTGGCTTCTGCTTATCACGGTCACATCTGCTCCGGTATCGAGTAACCCTGAGAACACTCTTTTGTTCAAAAATACCTCGATAACGGGGCGCTGCTTCCACTCAATGTTGGTCTCCACTGTCGCTAAGACCTGGTATCCTTGCACTGCCTCACTCACGCTCGAGTGGTCTGTTGAACCGGGCTCTGAGCTGTCACCGAGCCTTCTCGGGTTGCCTGCTGGCGAGTGACAAGGAACCATGATCAGTTGCGCTAAGGTCTCTCCCTTGTGGATAATTTGGGGCAGGTGTGTCCAAAGTTGGACCTGGAGAACGCCTGAAAAATTCGAGTCAATGACTCCTGGAATTATAAAAATTCCGCGTGCTCCAGCTACACTACGGGGCAAAACTAAGCCTATAAAGCCTCTGGGTAGGGGTCCCATGTACTGAGAGTCGACTAGATAGACTGTGCCCGGCAGATCGCATGTGACGTCCGCCTGGCAAGCCAATTCTAGCCCTGTGCCACCCTTGGGGCTGGCCTGTGCCCTAGCAGTGCCTGGAATGTGCCTGGGACCTAGTCTAATTCTGGGGAATTCTGGATCTGAGGGAAGGAAGCCTCTGTTTGGACTGGGGCCAGAGACGTGCCTGTGCTCCGGTTTCCCGAATTCTGGCAATATCTGGCCCAATGATAGCCTTTCTTGCACTTCGGACAGAGGGTGTTCGGAACCTTGGGACGGCCGGACTTTTGTCCGCCTCCCTTGGATCGGCACTCCCTAGCGAAGTGACCGATCTTGCCACAATTGTGACATGCCCCTTTGCTCTTACCATTAGGTCTTTTCCCTCCTTGCACCGCTGCCGCTAGCAGACCCATCTTATAGGATTCTGTGCCAACGTCGGCGCAAGCTCTAATCATGTCCGATAGGGTCAAGTCAGGACGATTGCCTAGGGACTGCAAGATTCTACAGCAGTCCAAGTTGGCATTGTCCTTGGCTAACTTAATCATGAGCTCTTCCTGGGCTTGCTCATTATCAATCTGCCTGCTAATAGCTTCTTCCAGGCGATTGATGAAGTCCATGTAGGGCTCCTGGGCTCCCTGCTTAATGGAGGTGTAATTTTTAGCTGCTTTGCCAGTGGCTGGGACCTTAAAATAAGCCCTAAAGGCTGCCTCGGCTGACATCTCAAGAGTGGCGAGGGGCAAGTTGATCTGAGCGTTGATTGACTCGAAGGCACCTGAACCATACAACTGGTCAGGGATTACCGCGCCTCCCATCCTGGCAGCTCGAGTTTGAGCCTCTAGGCGAAACTCGCTGTCCCAGATCATGTACTGGCTGGGGGTAAGCATCATCCTCATGACGGCTTTCCAATCATGAGGAATCCACATGGTGGTTTCGCACACTTGCTGAAGCGTGCCCCTCGTAAAACGACTTTGGAGCCCTGTTTCTGCAATGGCCTTCCGCATAGCCATGAGAAGCTTATACGGAACTGGGGAATGAACAATCTGCTGTGCGCCCGTGAGCGCGTCCATCTCCATGCGGATTGGACATATCTGCCTGAGCTCAGCTAGCTCTTCTACTGGCAGATCCCCCTTTCTAAGCTCTTCCTCAGCTGTGCGCTGAAGGGCACTTTTGGTAACTAGGGAAGCCGAAGCTGTCAGAGAAGCGCCTGCGTTTCTCATTCCTTGCATTCCCTCAGTGACGTCTGCAGCTGTCACCGCGGGAAAGCTCCCTACGCTACTCTGTTGGTACTTGAATGTCGGATAGAGCGAGGTGGGCGCAGTCGGTTCGACTGGCTGAGCTGATGACTTATTTAACGGGGGTTCTCCTGCTTCTATCCGGACTGGTTCGATCTGCTCTAAGAGTCTCCTACACTTCCTCCATGTGCTAACTATCCCTCCTGGGGCTTTCGGGGGTTGCTGAATGCAGTCTCCTATCTGATCCCAGAGCGGTAGGGTTAACGTACCTGCTTCTGGGTAAAGCAGGCAGTGTTCCCTAAGGTACGCCAAAAGTCTCGCTAGCTCCCTGCTGTGAAAACGCAGCTGAAATACCCTGGCCAGGATCTTAAACTCTTCTTCACGAGTTTTTTGGCTAGCGGACGGACTTGGTCTATGAGAACAAGTCCCCATATTACCTGCGAGTGGTCCTCTGAAGTTTCCTCCTCGGGACGGGTTGACGCGTCTTGGGGCAAGGTAACAGGTCTTGGCGACGATCGTCTGGGTAGAGCTCGGAGCGTGGCCTCCTGCCACGGGCCCTCGGTGGCCTCTGCGCTGTCAGGGGCTCACAGCTGCCCTGAGCGGAATGCGTTTCTCCCTTTAGTGCAAGTCTCCCCGAAAGCCGGGAGCGAGGTGTAGGAATGCCTCTCTGGAATGCCTCGCCGCAGGCCACTTCTCTGATCGGCTGGCTGCCGGTCAGAGTGCCGCGCTGTCCTCCGGGGTGACGGGTCGCGGTTCAGGCGTAGAACCGGACCGCGTGGATCGTTACTCACGAGTAGACCTCTCCGGGGTCCCTTACTCACGAGTAAATCATGTCGGGGTCACCAGATGTAGCGATGCCTGGCCGCTAGGGCGGCGTTACGTCCCGGAGGAGACTGATCAATGACGATACGAGGCAAGGAAGCAGGATCAGATCAGTGCTTTATTGGAAAATACACACACCTTTTATAGGTCAGAAGGCAGGTAGAAAAAACCGTCACCAGTGATTCAATCAAGTCACCTATTTACTCAGGTTAATTGGGAAAACTCTTCAGGGGAAGTTAATTATGACAGGTAAACATTTGACAGGGGAAGCCCTATTGTTTCGGGCTTACCGGCTGGGCAAACATGGTCCCTGTTTGCGCCCGAGATTAGCGCCAAGCCAGGGGGAAGAATGTTTACCTCATTATACACAGGAGATGCAGGAGATAGCGTTCTGCCTGTCTGGCAGAGCTGCTGGTCAGGTCACGTTAATTGGGTGAATCAAACCCTATAGCCCTATAATTTATTCACCCCCCTTGATATGGCTGCCCAGAGGCCACCGCTAGGAGCCTTCTCACTCAAGCGGCCTCTGCCTGGCCATCCCATGCCCAACGGGGCACGGGGAAACCATAGATGAGACCTTTAGATTTCACTTCCCTCCAGTTCCATGAAGCATGGGCTAAAGCTCTTAACCTAAATGGCCACAGATTGGTTGCACATGGGGTGAAAACAGGCATTGTCTTAGATCTATGGAATTATTTCCCCTATAGCTAGCTGGATAAGCAAATTCTGCATCAGCTGTCAGTCCTGACTCATTATCTTGTACAAAAAGAGAATGGTATTTAGGAGGCAGATAATATGTTTTTTGTTTTTTTTTTAAAACAGCTTTTCCTCAGTTTAGCGTAAGCCACTAAAATTCGATAGGTAAAGGTAATGGTTTCCCTTGCTCAAAAGCCAGTTGTATCTGACTCTAGGGTTCAGTGCTCATCTCTGTTTCAAAGCCGAAGAGCCAGCGCTGTCTGCTTCTACAGACATTTCCGTGGTCATGTGGAACGCTGTTTCCTTAACACCAAAGTGGTCCCTATTTATCTACTTGCAATTTCTTGCTTTCGAACTGCTAGGTTGGCAGGAGCTTGGACAAAGACAAGAGCTCATTCCATCCTGCAGTACTCAGGAATCGAACTGCTGACCTTCCACCTCCCAGTCAGCATCTTAGCCATTTGAGCCACTGCAGTCTAAAGCCAGTTTATTTCCCACTAAATTTATTCCATAACCCCCAAAACCATATGAAATATGATAGGAACAAGTAATACCATGCTATTTCATATGTGTTTGGGGGGCAGGTGGACAGGAATGCATGCATTTGCATGCATACACACACACATTAGCTTTGGTTAACCTGATACAAATATGTGCTTGAAGAAATCATCATCTACACATGCTCACAAAATGAAGTTAACTTCCCAGTGTAGTTTTTAGTAGCACAAATAGGGGCTGTGATGGCTCAGTGGTTAAGAAGCTTGCCTTGTTAGCTGGAAGGCTGGCAAGTCAGCAGTTTGAGATCCAGGTACTGCATGACAGATTGAGAGCCCATCTCTGTCCCGGCTCTTGGGGACATGAAAGAAGCCTCATTTGGGCATTCCCTTAGTGGAGCTTCTTCTGCAAAAATCCTTTCAACCTAGAATAATTTCTGACGCAAAATTATTATTGTTAGTAGCACAAATAGAACATATTCTGGGCTTTTAGCCAAAGTTTAGAAAGAGGCTGTGACAGGCTACCATTCCCACAATTATCCAGCCATCAAGGCTACTGGGAGTTATAGTGAAATAAATAAATATTCCAAGCTCTGCTTACATCTGCAACAACATTAAGAATGTTTTTGTGCATAAATCTAAAAAGTATTTTCTTGTGTTCCATCTGTCACATGAGAAAATGCAAAACACTATAGAGGATGGAACTCAGCATACATGACTAGCAATGGAAATTTTATTATCATTATATTCTGGAGAAAAACATAGAATTTTGAATCTCTCAACTTGGTGCAGCACAATAGGGGTGTACTTCCCCAGGGGACCTCTGAAGTATCTTTATTCTTCAGGGAGAAAAACAAGCTTTAGTAATTCAACTCATAATCATCTTTAAAAGTTTATTTCCTTCTTGGTGTCTCTCTCCACTAGCCCATATCTCACTCTTCTGAGCTTTATACAGCGAGTTGGTCCACTTTTTTTCCAGGGTCTACAGAAGCTGGACACTGCAGCAGAGCAATTCACTGCAAAGAACCACTTTTGTACCCCTGTCAGGGGGTTCTATGGTTTACAGCACTTGTAGATGCTGAAAATGAAATAAAAGGAAGGGAAGCAGCTGTCAAGTAGCTTCTGGTGTAAACATCCAGTATTGTTCATTGGCTAACAAGCTGGTGATTGGTGCCAGCAAATTAAACAGTCCCACTGTTCTCTCTCCCTCCAACACATACAAGTTTCAATATATAATTGTTGAAGAAGAGCAATCATCTATTCTAGAGAACAAAAAAATGCTTCCTCTGACTGTCCCCAGACAACCAGGAAGTGTTTGATTTGCTGCAGTCTTACTGCCATAGCAACAATGTGAATTGTTTACTTTGCAGCTATCAACTACAATCAGGAGAAGTATAATTTATTTTCTTAAGTTCACTAATTTGATTGTTGTTCATCTGCAATGATCACTACTAAACTTAAGATGAAAAAATTAAAATTCTTCTGATCTTCTCCAGCAATCAGGGAAATTTATTATTTTTATGCAAAGGTAGATGAGATATGCAAAGCAAACAATTCATGTCATTGCTGCAGCTGTACAATTGCAGCAAATCAAACTCTTCTGGATTGTCTGTGGAAGATCAGAGGAAATATACTTATTTGTATTTGTTGAATTGGTGCATCACTTATGTTTTTATTTGTATGAATTAATTATTATGATTCTGTATATTATTGATTATGCAAATTTGTGAGCTGCCCAGAGTAGTGTGTTTGCACAATATAATGAATGAGTCACATCACCTTAAAATCAAGCTGTGTAGACAGCTTACTTGTTCACCTGAAAAATTTCTGAAGTCATAAGAGCTAGAAACATACAATTTTGCATGGATGTTGCAAATTTCCCATTGCTAATATCTAGAAATTAGTTCCCTCATGAATTTTTTGTAGTCACTGATGATAGCCATAATTGTTGTGGATTCTCCTATAAAGCCTGACAGATGACATTCATCTGTGAGATTCTTTCCCTCAGAATATAAACTAAATAATTATAATTGGAAATGTTTGTCCTGATATACAGCATTTCTGAAAGACTGATGGCTAGAAAAATGAACTTTTGTGCAAGTACTGTTGATTTCTCCTGCTTCAAGCCCCAGATTTTTTTTTACATCTCAAAATGAGTTCCTCCAGAAACCAAACCCAGCCCACTGGTAAATAATTTGAAACAACTCCTGAACTCTTCAATTAACATTGGTATGTAAAATATAAATATATGATCATTTCCTTTAGGCATGTAGTTCATCAGTTGTCATTTAGGCTTCTGTTAACTTTTGAATCACAACATCATAACCAATATTTCAGTCTAGTGACTGGAGTATTTATGCACCATTTTACAAATTATATTGGTTAATGTGGGTTGCCTGCAGGCAATAAAACCTCTCCTCAGGGGTTCGCTCAGTGTCAACAGATCCGGGGACCAACCGGGCTCGCCTGGAGAGGAAATTGGGAAGATAAGCGGGCTAGTTAAAGATGAACCATAGCCCAGGCTGAGGGCAAATAGAGCTGGGCAAGCAAGCAGGGGCAAACAGGGGACAAAGATTAGATGCCCGGGTCAATACACATAGACTCCAAGTTTAGGACAGGAACAATGGGTTTCACCAACCCAAGGGAATTTAGTGTGAGTTGTCCATTAACCACCAGGCAGCCACAGAGTAGCCCCCAGTCATGGGAATAATGGGACTCATGGGGAAATGCCCCGTATGCAAGCCTTCTGTACAGGGGCGGCACGAGTGCCCTAGGCACATGTCCCAACCTTTAAGCAGGGTAATAAATGCGTACCCCCAACTCTGGTCGGGGCTGGACTTCGCCACATAGCTGCCTCCACGTGTTTTCCTTCCGGCCTGCCATTGCAACAGGTTAATCTGCAAGTGTTGATTAATGTAATTGAACTTGATAACCAGTTACATCTAAATTACAAAGTTTCATTTCCACATGAGTGTAATTGAGTACTAGCACGAATACTGGTGTATTCTTGGGTGAGTGAGCACTGCAACGGAGGGAGGAAAAAAAGACCAATTTGGAAGTAAATGTTGACATGAGAGAAGACCAAAGATATAGGTCAAGGTGAGAAAGTGGAACTAATTGGTTTTTAACTTGGGCAAAGCTAAGTACATTGATTAGTTTCTCATTTTTCTGAATCTTATTTTGCTGCTTCACTTAAATGGCATTGTACATGAGTAGACTTGCAACTATTCTTTGTTTTGGAAATGAGCATGTGAAGATTTCAGTTTTTGCATCTCCTTTCTTTTCATAATAGGATTCCCTCTAATCCAGGAAAATTATACATTCCAAATTGCACACCAGATATTTGTTGGAAGTTTATCCAGGACAAGTTGCAAACCTTCAAAAAACACTGAGGAAGAGTGAGACTCTAAGAGCCAAGACATCAAATGCAGATCAATTAGTAGCCTAATTAACAGTTGCAGAACATTTATTTTGCAATGAGCAACTATTCAAGTAACCTATCTATGAAGCAACCAGTGGCCAGACCTCCAGGTGCTGCTAGGTGGCATCTTTATAGTTGGCTGATCTGGCAAGAACTTACTAGACTTGCAGCTGGAGAACTGTCTCTTACACCATTAACATTTTTTCATAAGGAAGGTGATGCCCATGACATACCTGTGATAGGTATGGCAAAGAGATTTTGTTCTGAAAACTAACTAACCTGTTAAACTCCCAATCTACTTCAGCCACCCTCTAACCTAGAGATGGACAAAGTACAGCTCTGCAGATGCTGTTACATCACAACTTCCAGGATCCCTTTATTTATTTAGTTATTTATTTATCTATTTATTAAATTTCTGTACCGCCCATCTGGGTGTTATCTCACTCTAGGTGGTGAACAAACAGAAAATAAATAACAACAATACCCACAACAAATCAAAACCCACCACCAACAAATACCTCATAAACTAAACTACACTAAAATAATTGGCATCAGAGGGCATCGAAACTAAACCTAGCTGGCTAATCTATTGACAAGGGAACAATGCCCTGAAAGGCCTCCTTGAAGAATTCCAATATCCATCAATATAAATTCCAAAATCCATTGGACTTGAAGCTCAGCATCAGTTAAGGATCTACAGTTTGCCCACTCTGCTCTAATTTGTTTGATTGCCAATCATTTGCCCTGCCTACTTTAGTAGGGTGCATTCATACTGCATCACAAAACAGTCATAGGAAATGGGTAGGGCAATGTAGTAATAAGAGTAATAAAAGAAAGATAACATAACAGCCACTAAAAGCCATTAAATCCTACTTTGCCAGTATTTAAAAATAGAGTCACCTTCCTTGTTGCAACCTAGCAGGCCTTATATATACTCAATTTCCCACCTAATAGGAGCCAAGTATTTTCTAGTCCCCAAACACCTGTGTGGGTGAGCTGAAAGAGGAGCTCATTACAGGCTGCATTTTCCTCCCTACCTCACTCCTACCTCTCTGGCTTACCTGCAGGTTTAGCCTAGCTAACTGGATCCAGCTGTTCGATCTGAGACAACACCACAGCAGTTTCCAATATCCTTTCTGAGCAATGCTTCTCTGGCTGGACTACAAAACTGAGAGTTGCCTGAATAATCAGAGAATTCGTAACAAAGCCTCCAGAATCACAGAACATAGGCTTCTCTGTTGAAGCCAAAGATTCTGGCAGCATATCTATGAGGCCTTGCCAATAGGCCAAACAGCACAATTGTATTCCAGATGAAAGAAATCTGGGGATATTATGCAGAGATATTATCACAATTTTTTGTTTTTGGTCTGACCACCTGGAAACAAAGCATCTTGCATCATTTACTATAGTTTGGAGGCAGTTAGAGGTAATTAAAGCTTGTTCCCCCTTCATTCATTCTACCAAGACTCAACCATCATTCTTTCTTTCCCAGTTTGAACCAATCTTTCCTTGTTTCTTATATGTGCTATTTTAGTGAATCTCAGTGTTGTTTTAGTACAGGGGTTCCCAACTACTTCATGTGGCCTGCCACTACCACCTCCGCACCCAGAAGTGGAAGCGTATTTATGACAGCCATAAAACTCACCTGCACATGTGTAAATGTGGTTACGTCAGCCATAAATGTACCCACAGCTGTTGTAAACAAGGAAGTGGATGTATTTATTTCTGCTTCTGGGGGTGTGGTCCTGCCTGCTCAGCTGTCCAGGAGGTGTGGTCAGGCCCACAGTGTAAAAAGGTTGGGAACCCCTGTTTTAGTATTATATTTATTAGGTAGTTGTGCTTCCCTTATCTCATAGGTGGCTCATAATTGGAACAGACCCCTCATCCTTGAAATTTTCACATTTGGTATTCCCACCATCATCACCACCATTTGGCCAATGAGCTTCTCTGTTGTAATGGTCTGTGGGAGTCGAGGTGCTGAACTCAAGGAAGGCACGCGAGACTGATGTATGATGGTAAAAGCCAGCCCTGAGTCCTTGGGTGGTCTATATTTATTAGCTTGCATTCTCGATCACTTGCACACAGGCTGTACATGACCCCTATTACAGAAGGCTTTGCTTACGTAGCATGTTGCTGGCTAAGGTACATTTGCCAGCCTAGGAAAGTACTGCATGCCTAGGTTCGACATAGGCAGAATAATCAGCAGATGTAGCGAGACTCACTGTTCCTGCCTTATCTCAATCCTAGAAGACTGTGTACCTATGCATAGCTATTTTGTCTAGCTGTGCGTACCCAATCGCCTTTCCAGTTGAGCCAGGATGGTCTTGGGATTGTTTCCAAAGCCCAACAAACCCATTGGGAAAGGTAGCTGTCCAATTAGTAACCTGGACAACCCACACCTCTCCTACACCTACTCTTCACTAGTTTTAAAGTTAACTTAATAATTCAGCATGTGCTTTTTGTTTACTGTTAGCATTATTTATTTATTTATTTATTTATTTATTATTTAGATTTTTATACCGCTTTTCTCATCCCAATGGGAGACTTAAAGTGGTTTACAACAACGAAGTGGCAACAACAGTCAGAAAAATCATCAATCAATAATTTTACAGTATAAATGCCATAAATACAGGGGAAGATACAAATCACAACAATATTCATAAAAAATACACTAGAGCAACCAATGGAGCCTGGGCTAATGACACATGCGGAGCCTAGGGCTCGCCCTCATAGACAAAATCTAAGACAAAACAAACACACCTCCCTGGAGAGTGGAGTGGCTCTGGGGCAGGCGGGAGAGTCCTCCAGTGCGGCGGCATCAGCGGCTTTTTCAGCCCTCCAAGCAGGTGGGTCTCGGAGGGCAAGGTTGCGAGCAGGTGCACCTGGCCCCCACCCGGGTGATGGAATGGCTCCGGGGCAGGTGGGGAGTCCTTATCTTTATTTCTCATCTTAGAAGAGTGTTTGCCTGTTCTCTCTGTGTGGGAGAAGGAGGGAGAGGGACGGAGAGGAAAAGTTAAGTCTTTGTGAGTGAGCAGCATATATATATCATATACCATAACTCAGAAAACAGCACATGCATTAATCAATTTTGAATGTTGTTTTTTAAAACTAGATACGGCTGCAGTGGCTCAAGTAGCTAAGATGCTGACCGGGAAGTGAAAGGTCAGCAGTTCAATTCCCGAGCACTGCAGGATGGAATGAGCTCCCGTCTTTATCCCAGCTCCTGCCAACCAAGCAGTTCGAAAGCAAGAAATTGCAAGTAGATAAATAGGGACCACTTTGGTGGGAAGGTAACAGTGTTCTGTGTGCTCTGGTGTCTAGTCATGCCTGCCACATGACCATGGAAACGTCTGCAGAAGCAGACAGTGCTGGCTCTTCGGCTTGGAAACAGAGATGAGCACTGCACCCTAGAGTCGGATTTGACTGGCTTTCGAGCAAGGGAAACCTTTTATGGCTAACAATTTTAAAAAAATAAAAATTAGGACTTGACAAAACTCTCAGCAATTTTGCATGAAGAGATAACTATGTCTTCAAATCCCACTTTTGGTAATCCCTAAAAGGTACAGTTGCTTTGGTTTCCACATTCAAGTCAATGGAAAGAGTAGAAATTTTGATTTAATTTTTTATTGAAATTTTGATATGAACAGTCTGGATCACATCCTGATTGGTCTGAACTGAATTGGTGCCCCCAATCCAACTCATAGAAACTGCAAAATAAACCAGGTTTGGGGGGTGGCAGTGCTGGGTTCGGTGTGTGTGTTTTTGTGTCAGATTGCTCTGGATTGAAATGATTTTTTCAGAGGACACCCAAATGAGGCTCCTTTCATGTCCCCTATTGTGCAGCTCTCAGGGAATCAAACCCTGTCCTTTCAGTCTCCAAGCACAGTGCTTTTACCCACTGAGCCACCAGGAAGATGCATGGTTCGGTTAAATACATGGGTTTGGGTTTCACTACATTGGTTTTCTTTATTTAGCCCTTCCTTCTATGTATAGAGCTCTGTGTCAAGGAATGGAATGATATTTTCACTCAGCACTTCCTGGCTGCAGGTGTTTTCTTTAGAACTGTGTAGTTGTGTTTCAGCTTCCCAGGGGTGTGCTCTAAACCAGAGCAAAACCCACACAGCAAGAAAATAAGTACCTAGGAAGCTTGGTTAAATTCACTGCCCACTTATCTTGCACAATATGGAAATACATGCACCTTTGGTAATAAACAGTTCTCCTTACTGTTCATTCTGTGCCGTCATTTCCACAAGCTTTGTTAGATTTCAAGTAGGGATATAAACTGTCTATGGCCAAAGGTGTAAAAACAAACCAAAAAAATGGGTGAATGTGCACTTCTGAGGTCAACACAAGGCATAGCAAAGAAGCCAGAGGCATAAATGGGGGTGATGAGCCATGCTGATGGGATGATTATATTACATCCAGCATTCACACAATGCAAATAGAAGTAAGGAAAAAAGATGAGGGAGAATTTGTTGTTTATCTTGCAAGTGAATTTTCTTTACCTTTTCTCCTACAGTGTCATTGATTAAAGCCTTGGTCTTATAGCTACAGTATGGATTTTAGGTCTTGGGAACAGGAAGGGTGGGGACAGAGAGAAGAGATGGAAACAGTTGAGAGAGAAGGAAACTCCTTACTTTATCATTTTAAAATTTGTCATTTTAATACACAGTGAAGCCTTAGGCACCTTTTAGACCACCTGCGGGCTGGATGTGGCCTGTGGCACCATTTCATGTGGCCCCCCACTGCCTCAACCACACCAGGAAGTGCCATGTGGTGGAAGAAGGGCAAAATGGCTGTCTGGCCCCCCAAAGTTGTCTGAGGGTGAGTAATCTGGCCCCCATCTTTAAAAGGTTGAGAGCTCCTGTTTTAGACTCTATATTGTTTCTTCTTAAAATCATTAAAGGTGTGGCTTCAGTTCAGAGACAGAAAACATTGTGGCCCCTCAGTTATGCCTGGACTGTAACTCCACTAAGCCATAGACAACACTGGAAATATGGAAGAATGGCAGGCCAAATACGTAGAGAGGACCATATACACTCTTTTCTGTTTTTGCTCAAAGACCAAGTCACGGTTGATCAAACCACTGTCACAATAAGTATACTCAGTGGTGGGATTCAGCAGGTTCACCCCAGTTCACCTGAACCGGTAGCAGAAATTTCAGCTAGCCCTGCTCATCCAAGTTTTGAAATAAAATAGTTCTAATCTAATTCAGGTGCAACACATGGAGTTTCCCCTGGCCACACCCACCATACTACACCCACAAAGTAGGTAGTAAAAAAAATGAATCCCACCACTGAGTATACTAGCACCTGTGGGCCAACTTCCATCAAGCTCATGTAAAAGGGTATCTAGTACCTACTCAAAAAAACTAAGTCAGCTATTAGTAACAGGAGCTTCGGAATGAGTAGTGACAATGCTTGCACAAGTAGCAGATCCTCTGTTACTTGCACCAGCGGGGATTAGCACTCCACTAGTATCAGGTAGGATTCCAGCCTGAAATACAGGCATGAGTCAAAAAAGGTTTCCACTGCCTTACATTTGGTTGTTTATATACTTATTTATATCACATCTTGTTTACAGTAAAGAAACACAAGCCAGCATACAAAAATTTTAAAATACATGCATAAAGTCACAATAAATTAAGACATTATCATTAACCAAAACAATGTTAAAAGAAACTCATTAGTTAAACTAATGCCTGTTTTTTTAAAAAAAAACTGATAAAAATGTGCTGCATCACCTTCTAAAAATAAAAGCCTGCAAAGTTTAGAGATTAAAAGCTAATTTAAAAAGGAAGATTTTCACCTACCTTTAGAGGGATTGTAAGAAAGGGGACAAAGTAACCTCATTAGACAGGGAATTTCATAGCTGAGGAGCAGTCATCAAAAATGCCCTCGCTTGAGTTCTCACCAAACATGCCTAGGGTGGTAATGAGACTAAGAGAAGACCTTCCCTTAAAAATCTCAGAAACCAAGGTGGGGTGGATTATATGGCAAATCACATCAGTTTGTGAACTGATTTAGCATGCTTGATTTCCATTTAGTATGTAAAAAGCTATTTCTTTGAAACATCTAATGTGGAAGGTGGCTTTGATAAGTCATACTGAATATCATATGTTATGTACAAAGAAATGCAAAGATTACTAGGAAATTATTTTTGAAGGGGAATTTGTAAATATTTTAAGGCATGACAACTCAGTAGCATAAACTTCTCTTATATTATTTAGATTTTAATGAGTGGGAAGCAGAGAAGGAATAAAGACATTGAATGAAAACAGCTCTCAAATTAATTCTAGCAATGCACACAAATGCATGTATTTCACAGGTATAGCCACCTAGAATACCTGTAATTTTGTCTTTGATTTTAAATTTGAATGTCATAGTATTCATCCATTATCAGGGCAGTTTCATGCATGTTTACTCCTAAACGACGCTCAGTTAAAAATAATTGCTACTAATTAATTTTTTGATATAGTTCATTTATTAAAAATGTGGCAGAGGTGAAATGGAAAAGGGGGTAAAAGGGGACAACGACAGGTAGACAGCAGTGGGGGGAAATTCCACACTATGTAAATTGTGAAAAATTGTCCATGCAGCCATACAATAATCCAGGCATTCTCACATTCCCCAAATCAAAGGATTTTACTCTTGAAGGTTGTTTTATATGTGTTGCGCACACACAATATTTAGAAAGGAGTGCCAATTGTAGGGACAGTGATAAAGGCTGGTAAGAGACAGAAGCTCACTCTGTCATGCAGCACTCAGGTCTTGAACTGCTGACCTGCCAGCCTTCCAGTTGTCAGGTTCAGCATCTAAACCACTAAGCCACCACAGTCTAAAACACTAAGCAAGTTTTGCTGTCATACAATAAAATAATGGCTGACCTGCCAGCCTTCCAGTTGTCAGGTTCAACACCTGAACCACTAAGCCACCACAGTCTAAAACACTAAACAAGTTTTCCTGTCATACAATAAAATAATTGCTGGCTGCTTACTCTTGAAGAGCAAAACAAGGAAAAGTTACTTTTCTGAACTACAGTTCCCAGAACCCTTCCAATGCTGTTGGTAGTTTTTTGAATTTGCTGTCTGAAAAAGCAACTTTTCTGAGCTCTGCTTTTTCTGTAAAAGATTGATGCTACCAAATTTGCCCGTTCTGATTCTTTTCCACATTGAGAGAGTAGTGATTCTGTTCCTTCTGTTAGAGAGGACATTTTTAACTTGGTACCACCTGCCAGCATATATCCAAAAATAAATTAATTGCCTTTAAATCCAGATTAATCATTTAATTAGTTGCCTTTTCTACCCTTATAGTGCTTGGGGCAACTAAAATAGTTAATCTAGAAAAGAAAGGTATACCAAATGCTAAAAGCCTAATTCTGAGGAAAGCTATTGACTCTGATGAACTATTCTGTGTGGGAAATTAATATGAAAATCAAGTTTTAAAGCAAGCTTGGCATCATTTATTTAGACCTTGTACAGAAAGAGCAGCATGAAAGGTAGTTTAATCTGTATTTTCAAAATGAGTAATGATTCCTACATTGCTCTGCCTTGTTTATTACCAAAATGACCCCAAACAGTTTTAAGGTGCTTCCCCCCACTGTTCCAATCCCTGTCTTCCTATTATGTTCCAATTTGGCCTCATGTGCAAAGAAAATCATTTCAATTATTTTCTTAAAATGTTTCTTTGGCTTTCTTTTTTCAGATTTTGCTTACAATTCAGCTGCCCTAGCAAAAGCTAAATTTTGTCCAGAGGACAGTGATATCCATTCACTGTGACTGGTAAATAACATGACAACAATTCCTTCTTGAGCCACAGCCTGTTCTTCTATGATGCAAACTTTGTTCTTGAATGCAGTGCCAATAGCCCAGAGCTATTCTGAAGGTGGTTTAGTAGTTAAGACACTGAACTTGACAACTGGAATGTTGGCATGTCAACAGTTTGAGACATGAGTGCTGCATGACAGAATTTGCCCCTGTCTCTGTTCCAGTTCCTGCCAACCTAGCAATTCGAAAGGAAGAAATGGCAAGTAGATAAATAGGTGCTGCTTTGGTTGGAAGGTAACAGTGTTTTGTGCACTCCGGCAGTGTTGAGCTGCTCCAGGTGCCCACAGGTGCCTGGGCACCGGTAGCAGAAATTCCCCCAGGCCACACCCACTTGGCCGGCCATGGCCACCTCCCTACCCCAGGCCATGGCGTAGGGAGTCCAAGTGGGCATGGCCCACAGAGTTAGCCACGCCCACAGAGTTAGCCACACCCATGGTGGGGGCAGTAAAATTTTTTTGCAGTGCATCACTGTACTCCGGCGTCTAGTCATGGCTGCCACATGACCACAGAAACATCTGCAAACACAGACAGTGCTGGCTCTTTACCTGTAGACCCCAGAGTTGGACAAGACTGGCTTTCAAGCAAGAATTCCCTTTACCTATTTCTGAAGTATAGGAAAATAAAAGTGTTGGAAGGAATCTGTGTAGGGTCATGGTTCTCAATGTGGGGCACATGCACCACAGGGGGGCAATTTGATTTTTAAATGGGACAATTCAAGCTTGTTTAGACCAAGATAATGGCCTTTTAGACTTTCTCCAGGTGTATAGGCATTCACTTTTTGAATAATAAAAGTTAGATGTCACGGGAGGTTGGGCACACTAATTTATTGCCCTCAAGTATAGTGGAAAACCCTAGATTCATGTACTTATCCAGACACAGCTACCACTTTTATCCATGCATATTGGGTACATGAAATTAAGCATGGGACATGTGTATATTTGTTCATACCTCAAGGAGCAAATTATTCTTGGTTGAGCATCAGAACAGAATATGTATTAGACAAAGGATGTCCAGAAACTGGCCAGGGCAAAGAGGATCACACAAACCACTTAGCCACATTAACCAGACCTCCCTCCTTGATCTGAGTAAGCTCTGGAGGGGTCAGATATGCTGTTGACCAGAGAAATCTTTCTGCCCAGTCCCTCTTCCTGCTGTCTGGTCCTTCTGCCCTTCCTGTGCACCCAGGAGTAGCCAACAATTCCTAAGGCTACCATTTTAGTGATAGCATCAATCCTGCAGGGTAGAAAGACCAAAATATCCCCAAAAATGTGTAGGTTCTTGATAAACACACAGCTGTGGCAAAGGTTGGATTTATTACTGTACTCTTACCAAATATACTCCAAATATTTGTAAAATGTTATACATTTATTGAGGAGATAAAATGCGAGCGCAGCGCCAAAATAGCCGCCGCGCCCTTTGCAGCCCCCCCCCATCGGATGAAGGCATCCGGGTAGTTAGGGGGCGTGGCCAGCACCCTTATATAAGGGGCGGCCATGAGGCAGCCGAGCTGCCATTTTGCAAAGCGACGGAGCGGAGAAGTTTTTCCCTCTTACCTCCGTCGCTTTTACCCTCACCGGGGAGCCTCTTGGCTGCTGATTTTCTCCTTTTTCGGCTTCCCATCGGCTAGCTGCAATGCCCTCAAAGAAGAAGGCGACTGCGAACGCGGCTCGTTCTGCGCGGAGGCGCAATCCGGGTCGGAGGACCGCGGCTGCGCCTCCCCAGCAGCCTCCTATGCCCGAGCCCACCGGGACCGGTGGGATGGGGTTAATTCCCCCTTGGCCGGAGGCTGGGGGTCCGCGTACGGGCCCAGTAGGGGCCGTGGCCCTCAGCCCGCAGGCGGTGGCCACCGCTCCCATTTGCCCCCCCCCTTGGTTTAGGTGGCTATGTCAGCGTGGAGGACCTCCTGGCCCGCGTTGCGGCCCTTGAGGCATCCCTGGCCCGGGTTAGTCACCCTGGGGCCCCTTTTGGGGTGCAGGTCGATGCATCGTCTGCTGGGCAGCGGCAGGCGACGGGACGGGTCGAGCTGCCTGAGGCGCGTGGCCCGGCTTCGGCCACTGCCTCGCAGCTCCCCAATCCACAGGCCGGTGCTGATCAAGCCCCGTCGACGAGCTCTATGGCGGTCGTGAGCTCCGACGCCCCCAGTAGGTCGGAACCCCCGGTGGGGGCGGCCCATGGGGGTGCAGCATGTGAGTATGCGGTCCAAACTAGTGCACCTACACACATGGCCACGTTTGGGGGGGGGCTTTTCAATGGCCTTGGCCTCGCACGGGTGGTGCGGCGGTTCAGTCGCCGACGCCCCACTCGGTGACTTCAACTATCACCCAGGGCCCCGTGGTGGGGGGTGCTTTTTACCCAGTCGGGAATCTTCTAGGGGTGACCGGGTTAGTCCAGGCTCCTTTACAGATGCTCGCAGTTTCCACCGTACCTGTGTCGGCTTTGCCGACAGCAGGGTATTCCTTGCCACTGGGGGACCATTTGGCCCAGACCCCCAAAGAGAAGATCTGGTGGGGGGAGTATGTGGACATCTTCTCCCTCCTTAACAGAGAGCCCACCAAGGAGGAGAGGGAGGGGCAAGGTGAGAAGGATAAGGAGCAGGCGCGTCGTCGCATGCCACCACGTACGTGGGCCAACTGGTTGCCGGCCTACCTCGTATACATGGCGGTCTGCCTTAGGGCTTGGCCGGATTTGGCGATTCCGATGGTCCAGTATTTGGACAACATTACCGGGCGTTGGTTGACTTCCCGGGCCCGTCGTGGTTGGCTAATGACGAGGAATTCCGTATGCGGATTCCCCTGCACCCCGAGATGAGGGGGGATGAGTCCTGCCAGAGGCTGTGGCTTCTGTACATGACTCCCACGCGCCCTGCGCCCGGGGAATGATACCATTGTGGACATGCGGTCCAGCGAGCGGCCCCAGCACAGGCACCCCGCCAGGTGGCGGGGCAGGGGGTTCCAGCCCGCCTGCTGTGCTGGACTTTCTCGTCCAATGGTTCCTGCAACAGGAAGAATTGCAAGTACAGGCATGAGTGTCCCTCCTGTGCTGGCCCCCATGTGGCCTCCGCCTGTCCCAGGCCTGGAGGGATGCGGGGCAGAGGAAGGGGTGGACACGGGAATGGCAAAACTGCCGCAGAGGGAGCTGGTTCATCGAAAGGCCCCCTCCCCAATTAATGTGGACATGTTGGAGCGTTGGCTCGCATTGTACCCGAGGGAGGAGGATGCGGTTTACCTCCTTCAGGGTTTTAGACGGGGGTTCAGTATTCCTTTCGTGGGTGATAGGTCCCCCCAGGATGCCCCCAACCTTTTGTCCCTTAGGGGGAGGGAGGAGGTAGCTGCTGCCAGCATTACTAAGGAGGTCGATGCGGGCAGGGTCGCTGGCCCTTTCCCGACACCCCCGTTCCCTAATCTTAAGGTATCACCCTTGGGCTTAGTGCCCAAAAAGTCACCGGGCGAGTTTCGCCTGATTCATCACTTGTCCCACCCAGCCGGCCGATCGGCCAATGATGCTATCCCTGATGACCTTTGCTCAGTCGGGTATGCATCTTTTGACCGAGCGCTGCGCACGGTGCGCTCATGTGGCCCGGGTGCGCTGTTGGCTCAGTGCGACATCAAGTCGGCGTTTCGCCTCCTGCCGGTGCACCCGGGCGACTTTGAGTTGCTGGGTTTTTAAGTTCCGGGGTGAATATTACTTTGATAAGGCCATGCCTTTTGGCTGTTCCATATCATGCTCGGCCTTCGAGCGTTTCAGTACATTCCTACAGTGGGCTTTCGTCCGCAGGTCAGGGTCCCGGTCTGTAGCCCATTACCTGGATGAATTTTTATTCGGGGGTGAACGGGGCTGGGACACGTGCACACGTCTCCTCAACACATTTCAGACGCTAATGGAGGAACTCGGTGTCCCTTTAGCGCCCGAAAAGACCGAGGGCCCATCTACTAAGCTAGTATTCCTGGGGGTGGAGATTGACATGGTAGCGCAGGCTTCTAGGTTACCGGGGGATAAGGTGTCAAGGATAGTGGCCCTTATCTCGGACTTGCTTGCTACATGCAAGGCATCACTGAGGGAACTGCAGGTGCTACATGGTCACTTCAATTTCGCTTGCAGGGTCGTCGCACCGGGCAGGGCATTTGCTCGGCGCTTGTGCGACGCAATGACAGGCTTATCCAGGCCCCACCATAGGGTTAGACTCACTCGGGGTATCAGGGCAGATATGCTTATCTGGCTCCAGTTCCTGAGGGAGTTCAATGGAGTATCATTTTGGAGGTCTGACCTCCTGGCTTTCAGATACAGTCCGATGCTTCGGGATCCCTGGGTTATGGGATGTACTTCAATGGGAAGTGGGCCTATGGTGGGTGGCTACCAGCCTGGGCAGGTCGCCTGCGTGATCTCACGTATCTGGAATTTTTCCCTCACCTGGGGGCTTTGATGCTATGGGGCAAGGAGTGGGCCAACTCGGTTGTCCATTTCTGGTGTCACAATTCGGCCGTTGTACACATTGTCAACTCACAGACTTCCAAATCGCCCAGGGTCATGGACCTAGTGCGCCAGTTTGTGTTCCGCAGCCTGCGCCTCAATGTCCTCTTCAGGGCCAGGCATGTCCCGGGGGTCAATAATGATATCGCTGATGCTTTGTCCCGCCTGCAGATCTCCCGGTTCCGTGCCTTGGCCCCGGATGCGGAGGAATTTCCCTCGCCACTCCCGGACGACATATGGACCATTGGCAAGGAGAGGTGAACCGGGCGATTGGCTTGTCACTAGCGCCACGCACGCGTAAGGCGTATCACCACGCGTTCAATTCTTTCGGAGATTTCTGTACCCAATTCCGGCTGCCAGAGACCTGGCCGATCCCAGTGACCCATGTACTTCGGTTCATGGTTTACCTGCATGCCCAGGGCCTTGCACCTCGCACCATAGCATCTAGGCTGTCAGCGTTGGCTTTTATGGCCAAGGTGGGCGGTCATGTGGATAGTACCGCTGACTTCCGTGTGAGACATGTTTTGGAGGGGTGGGTGCGGGAGCGTGGGCGTTGCCCGGACGACCGCCACCTGATTTCCCCAGGGGTTCTTACCCAACTGGCCCGGGGCTGGCATGGCCTCTGTTTTGATAGGTACGAGGCAGCCCAATTCATGCGGCTACGACGGTGGCCTTTTTGGAGCGCTCCGCATCAGCGAGCTTGTGATGCTGTCTAAGGCGGAAGCAAGTTGTAGGGCACTGGAACTCGAGGATGTCTATGTTGCCAAACACTGGGCTCAGTTGAGGATACGCTCCTCTAAGACAGATCAGCATGGCGTAGGCAGTGGTGTAAGACTGCTACGGTGTTCTTTGGCAGACATCTGTCCGGTTGGTGCCCTACAGGAGTTTCTTGCACTGCGTGGCATCCACCATGGCCCGTTTTTGTGTCAACAAGATGGATCTCCCCTTACTAAATTTCAATTTTGGAGGGTGCCGGGAAGGCACTAGACAGTGTTGGCCTCTCTGGGGCTCGTGGCGGCACCCATTCGTTCAGCATAGGGGTGGCTTCTACTGCAGCTGTTTTTGGGTACTCCGGGGCTGACAAACGCCACATGGGAGGGTGGGGATCACAATGTTTTCAGTTTTGTGTTCACCCTCTTCAACCGTGAGTACCAGTTTAGTCACTGCACTGTTTCTCCCCCCCTTTTTTTTCCTTGACAGACCCTGGGTGTCGTATTACACCGGTGACAGTATGGCTGGTGGGCCATGGCCACGTGCACAGGGCAGCGCGTTACACTGCATGGGGCAGCGTGTTACGCTGCACAGGGCAGCGCGTTACGCTGCACAGGGCAGCGCGTTACGCTGCGGCGACAGAGTGGGGACCCCAACTGGGACTGGTTGCACGTCTCAGGTGGCATGGTAAGCGTGGCATGTTATGGCGGGAACTGTTGCCATTCCTTTTCTACATCAGGGATGCTGACTCGCTTATGTCCTGGTTATGTACCTTGGGGGCGATGGCTTGGGACATGTCACTGGCCTATCGCGGAACCTTGCGATTTGCAGTGACCTGCCCTACTCACATTATGTGTGGCCTGCGACAACCCTCAATTGGTCGGACACGATAAAGCGGTACGCTTACAGGGGAGCGTTCGGCCTCGGGGCTCTTGACTGAGCCGACGCTCCGTGAACGGGGCTATTGCCCGGTTCCTTTTCGACAAGGGTGGGGGACGCGTCATTAGCCTCCCCGCCATCAGTTTGCAAAATTACGAGCCTTACTCAGGGGATGGGGCCCATCTGTCGCAGGGAGGTATGGACCTCTGGTTAGTGGACTGGCGAGCAGGCCTGTTGACCAAGCTGACGGTCTGGGGGGGGCCTCGAGCCTTCTTTGAAGCCCCTCCGTGTGGCGGGTAGCACTGGTAAGGTAAACATTTATGACCCACAGGTATCCGGCAGGTTCGCAATTGACTGGACAACACTAGACAGGCATAAGTTGGTTAAACGTTGTCCGGTCAACGACGAACTAGGCGATGGGGCCCAATGCCGTTATCCACTTTCATCAGTGTCTGAGTCCTTTATTTGGGGGTGCGCCTGCAATGCGAGCGCGGCGCCAAAATGGCCACCGCGCCCTTTGCGGCCCCCCCCCATCGGACGAAGGCATCCAGGTAGTTAGGGGGCGTGGCCAGCACCCTTATATAAGGGGCAGCCATGAGGCAGCCGAGCTGCCATTTTGTGAAGCGACGGAGCGGAGAAGTTTTTCCCCTCCACCCCCTCCCTAGTTAACAGTGTGATATTTTGGTCGCTTCGGGGCCGGGTGGGAATTTTTGGCTGGGACCCACAATTGGCTCTCGGGTCCTGGCTTTTTTGCCCATCCAACACTGTTGTTATGGTTTGATATAGGGGTTTCTGTTGCTGCTGTTGACTTTGGTCACATGGGCGGGTAGCACTGGTAAGGTAAACATTTATGACCCACAGTTATCCGGCAGGTTCGCAATTGACTGGACAACACTAGACAGGCATAAGTTGGTTAAACGTTGTCCAGTCAACGACGAACTAGGCGATGGGGTGATGGCTACAGCTAGACAGCATGCATCACCCCGTGATTTTACGGATACGCGTCAGAGGGTGGGGTCATTAGTTAGATATTGACTACGGTCAACAATTTGTTTGTTGTCAACAAACAAATTGATACAAATAGATACATTGTAACAATTGTCGTTGGCAATTTTGGGTGGTACCTTACCAGTGTTACTTCGGCCTGCTTGCCTTAAGAATTATGATTGGTCAATTACCAATAGAAATTTATAATTCGGACTAGGGCATGAATCAATAAATGTGGCCCAATGCCGTTATCCACTTTCATCAGTGTCTGAGTCCTTTATTGGGGGGTGCACCTGCAAAGGTTCAAAAGGCAACATTCAAGTAGCCCAAAAGCTGAGAAACAGCAAAAAGTGGACCAAATTAGCATCCAAAGAGATTGTAAAGCACACAGTTCCAAAACAATTTTAAAAGCTAGCTATCTTAAGCTTATACTCACAATCCAGCAAAAGGTTAATATAGCTCCAGAGCATATGCAGAGTGCAGCTCTGGTAGTAAAGTAGCAAGTGAAGATAGAGCTCCTAGGGCAGTGGTGGTGAACCTTGGCACTTCAGGTGTTCTTGAACTTCAATTCCCAGGAGTGCTGACTTGGACTTCAGGTAATTGAAGTCCAAGAACACCTGGAGTGCCAAGGTTCACCACCACTGTCCTAGGAGATGCTAAGCTTAGCACATCCCTTTTCTATTTTTATACCCATCAACCCACTTTCCGGAGTCTTTGAGGGGATGCAGCAATCAAATGTCCCAGCATCTCAATCCTTTCTCAAAGATGGTAACTTTTCTGAAAGTAACTGTTCTTCCTTCCTCATTTCTTTTCAGCTAGGAGAAATTTCATCTAATTAGCCACTACCAGGGAGAGAGCTATGACCTTGAATCTTGTTTATTTTCCTACTAGATAACATGCAGCTGGTATGGCTTTCAAGTGAAAAACAGGCAATATTTTCCCCTACCTCCTTCCATCCCAACAGGCTTGCATTCCAGAAGTCATCATCTGCTAATTCCCAATTTTTTCACAGAGGAATACTGGCCCCTAGCTCCATCTCACTTTTCTCCTATATGCTGGTGTTTGTGTGTATGTTATGTACTGTCAAGCTTCATTCAATTGACTGCAACCCTAACAGAGTTGTCAAGGTGAGTGAAACGTTTTAAGAAATGGTTTCACCCATGCCACTCCTTAGTGAATATCTACACCTGAGCAGTAATTTATTTATTTGTTTGTTTGTTTGTTTGTTTGTTTTGTTTCTTCACCACCCACTTGGCCGAGGCCAACTCAGGGCGGTTCACAGTCATATATAAAATGGCATAATTAAAACTGTATTAAAACCACCCACCCCCTAAAAAAGGGTGCAGGGGCCAAAGGTACTGAAGGGGGAGGTTTCCCACTAAACCAACCACCCAACGGAGGTCACCCTTCCACCTGCACCCCATACTTGGCCAGCCAGCCAGCCAGGTTTTGAGTTCTTTTCTGAAGGGCAGCAATTCTGTCTGGAGACATAGCTCTGTTGGCAGGAGGTTCCAGAGAGCCGGTGTAGACACAGAGAAGGCCCTCCTCCTTGTGCTAGAGAGGCGAGTATAGCTGATGGTATGATCAGAGAGCCCCTCCAGTCCACTCTGGTTGGATGGACAGATGTCCTTAGGGCGGTGTGGTCTCTTAGGTATCCTGGCCCACTACCATATAGGGATTTAAAAGTCAAAACTAGCACTTTGAATTGCATCTGGAGGCATACCAGTAACCAGTGCAGCTCCCGGGCAGCCACATTCTGGACCAGCTGCAGTCTCCAAATGGTTGTCAAGGCCAGCCCCATTTAGAGCACATTACAATAATCTAGTCTGGAGGTGACCACAGCATGAGTGACCATGAGTAAGGAGTCCCTGTCCAGGAATGGGCGCAACTGGTGAATTAACCATAGCTGTGCAAAAGCCCTCCTGGCCACTGCCGCAACCTGTTCTTCAAGCAGCAGCCGTGAGTCCAGGAGGACCCCTTAATTGTGCACTGGATTTGTCTGGGGCAAGACCAATTCAAGCCAGTCTGAATCCTACTCGGTTACTATCACTGCATCACATTGGGTAGTACCTTATACTTCACTTCAGAACTGCCTAGTAATTGAAGGCCTCTCACCATTTTAACTGTTCCACCATTAGTGAGCATACTGGTAATGCACGGTGGGAAATTAAAATGATGGTAGATTGCACAGAACCAGAAACTAATGCTAAGTAAGCCTGTGGCAAGGGTCATCCCCTCAGATCTGGAGTTGATTTTCAGTGGCTGCTCATGTTCCTTGACTCTATAGTATACTTTTAGTCCATTACTGAAGTACTTCTGCCTTCCCTTTGTTAACATTCCAGCTCTAAATTTAGAAAGGTAGCAATTTGGATGAGGTATCTTTCTTTGCTTATGTTGCTCTGTAAAGTGTTAGGCGATTAATATAATATATTTATTTAATACATTTCTCAGCTTCCATTGTCACAACAACACGAAGTATTTGTACAGCAGTGATGAATGTTAAAGAGCTGCTTGTACTCCATCTCTTGCCGATCCTTACATGAACCCTGTGGTAGGCTACTAATCTTGTCCTCTTTTTACAGAAAATGTTCAAAATAGAGGGAGAACAGAACCCAAAAGATGTTGCCACCAAATGAATTGATGGGCGGGTGGGCCAAAGATTCCAACTGGAAGGGTCCTAATGCACAATTTGGTTCCTTTACAAACTCAGGGATGGAGAGACAGAGGCTTTTTTTATGTTGTTGAACTGCAGCTCTTGTTGCTCCTCATGACTGACTGTGCTAGATGGGGAATGATGAAAGTTGCAGCTTGAAACACTTAGGCCCCAACATGGTCCAGGTAGGAAAAAGTGGTCAGTAGAGAAGTCTCCAGCCACTTTCTAAGAGATCATGAAACAGCCCTATACTGGCTGAAGATGCCAGTCACTGGAGCCACTTGGTTTAGGTGTCTTCAGAATGGGCCCAAAATTGGATTGTGGTTTTTTGTTGTTGTTTTTTTGAGAGGGAATCATTCCCAAACAAAAAATATATAGTTCAAGGTTGAAAATCAAATTAGTTTTCCTCTGCCTTTGAAAAAACAGTTCCTGAAATGGCTGCCTTCCCATTTATTTCCTCTCTGAGTAATGTTAGAGGAGGTCATCTCAGTTTATTAAGCGGCTACAGTGGAAGCACTACTCCATTTGCTTATAAAGTGCAACAGCTCTCCAGAGCCTTATGCATCAATCATACATGTCCCCTACGGTAAGTATTCCTTACCTGCCAGAGCATAATTCCTGTTAAAATTAATGTGAGCTTTAATGTGCAAAGGGAAATGTAGGGACGGTCCCAAACCATCTTGATTGCTTCAGGGCCTCTTTCAGTTAACTATGCAGTGGAGTGAAGTATGATGGCACTTGGAAACCATAAAGGGGAAAGGAGAATTAGTGAACATGCATAGGTAAAAGACTTCCTTGCTCAAGAGCCAGTATTATCCGACTCTAAGGGACAGTGCACATCTCCATTTACAGCCAAAGAGCCAGCACTGTCTGCATCTACAGACATTTGCGTAGTCATGTGGCAGGCATGACTAGACACCAGAGTGCATGGAACACTGTTACCTTTCCCGCCAAAGTGGTACCTATTCATCTGCTTGCAATTTCTTGCTTTCAAACTGCTAGGTTGGCAGGAAATGGGAGAGACACATACTGGAGTGGTAAGAAGGTTGCTTCGATCAGACTGTAGATGACTGTATAGATGATTGGCCAATGTGGACAGTAAACTGCCAGCCAAATATTTATGGCCTTTACAGAGCTAAGATACCAATGTGTCAGAGAAAACTGCTTTAAAATTCTTACTTTACATATATTAACACTTAGATACCTAGAGATCTCATCTATTTACCTCTACTATTATTTGTTCTACTCTACACCCAATCCCGTCTTCATTTCTTCTCTGATCCTGAAAATGGTCTTGGAACAGGTGATAGTCATGGAGCCATTCTTAAAATCACAAAATAATAAATCTGACATTGACCTACCACATTGCAGCAGTAATCTATCACCAAAAGTGACCTGAGGTCAATTGGGGACAGCACCTCATCTTCAAGTAAGGGTGAGCTCCTTCTCCTAAAATGATAGCCACTGGCCTCTATTATACTGTGCCAGAAAATAGGCTGAAAGCCTCATCAAGTTCGTTGCTCACTGTTACAAGTTTATAGAGGCATGGATCTTGTGTTCACACAGTATTTGAAAAAGCTTAGAAGTGGGGATTCTAGGGGGGTTGTAGTCTACCTTTCAACTACCCTTTAGCCCATCTGTCTGCAAAATGAACACTTGCCGAGAGCTACAGTCTAATGAAACCAATAATAATAATAATTTAGTGTCAAAAATTATTCTGGGTTGAAAGGATTTTTGCTCGAGAAACCGCACTCAGTGGATGCCTGAATGAGGCTCCTTTCATGCCCCCAAGATTTTCCCCCATCAAAGTGGTTCCTAGTTATCTACTTGCAAATTCTTGCTTTCAAACTACTAGGTTGGCAGGAGCTGGGGCAGAGATGGGTGTTCAATCTGTCATGCAGTTCTCGGGTCTCGAACTGCCAACTTGTTGACCTTCCAGCTAACAAGGCAGGCTTCTTAACCACTGAGCTACCACAGCCCCAATGAAACCAATGAAATTACATCACTCAGATTTTATGAAATTTCTTTTATTAGTATTCACCTGGAATAGCTTTCCTACCACAGGTTTTGAAGCAAGGTGGGTTTCTCTCTCTCTTTCAAGTACTGTATCACTTTTGTTATTTTTTATGCTAAAACACAGCTTTGCAGTCCTACAATGTCCATCTTAATTTTCTGTCACAGAATGATCAATTCTTCAACAAGAAACCCTATGGCACTTTAAGGATGGCATTTCTGGCTTTGAATAACTGCAATCCTCTACATACTAAATCTCACGGAACATAGCAGTGCTTTCTTTTGAATGTGTTATATTATCTTGCACAATGTTATGCTTGTTGTTGTTCTGCAAAGGATTTTCTTCAGCCAGCTGAAATGTAGATTTAAGGTTTTAACTAGGAATGGAAACAAACTAACAAAGAAGTATTTCCATGTATCTGACTGGCCTGAAGCAGAAATCCCACCAAAGAAGGAGGAGGGAGAGAAACAACTTTGATTCTTTGTCTCAAACCCTCTTCCTTTTCCAATTCTTGTAGAAGCTGAATCAAAGTAAAACAAGATAAATGCAATTTATGGAAAGAAAAACTGCACAGATAGCCAGGTTTGGTGAAAGCAAATTTAAGCAGGAGAGTCCTGACTTGTTAATTATAAGGGGCTAAACATGGAAGCAAATTTCAGTAATTTCAAGATGCTTACTGAAATTATACATTCCCCACTTTCCAAGATGCACTGCATGAAAAAAATGCCTTGCTTCCAACCCCAACCCCAACCCCCTCCATTTGCAAAACATTTTTTTTATGTACACAAAGTCACACATTTTTAAAGTGCAAAAGGCTACAAACTTACTCAGCTGGGGGGGGGGGGGACTACCCTCAACCATGTATTCAATCAATACTTAAAATGGGTACAAAATGCATACATTAGCAAAGGCATATAAATAAATGCAGGCATTTAGGAAATTGTGCACAAGTTTCTTTGCCGAAAGAAAAGAAAGTCTCAAAACCTAATAGAGAGCAAAAGATAGAACAGGAATGTCAATTAGATTGGGACAAATTAGCACAATCAATATGTGAGAGCATCTTACAGGCCAACCACTAACCAAGGATAGTGAAGGCTGATAACACTGATTTTGTTAGAGGTGGTTGGGAAATCTGCTTTGGGTTCTAATCTGAACTTTAGCCCAGGGTGCTGAGTCAGAAAAACAGGTTCAGCACTTTGGACCTACGTTGAAGTACGTAATAAAACCTGGAGCAGATTCGGAGCCTTTATGTAATGAGTTGTCAACCTCCACTAAACAAGAGAATGTCAAAGAAAATAACTGGCCAAAATTAGAAAGAGAATTTGTGTGGGACAATTTTAGACAATCTGAAAATGTGTTAGAACATCAAAGAGATTATGTATTTGGATGAGAACTGTTGAGTATATCACAGCAACCCTATCATGTTAATGTAAATCTGGGGTGCTCAAACTTTTTGGGCCATGGGCATGTGGTTCATTGGGGCTGGTCACTATGGCCCATGGGCCAGATCTGGCTCCCAATGCCAATTCATCTGACCTGCAAAGCCCTCCTTGCTCCTGGAAATGGAAGTAAAACACGCCCATATGGGCATGTGTTCCATTTCCAGGAGCAGTGAGTACTTCGTGGGCTGGATGAATTGGCATCAGGGGCCGGATCCAGCCCATGGGCCGTAGTTTGGGAACCCCTGGTGTAAATTGTATCTCTAACTAGCTGCCTGTTATTTGGGTCTCTTATTCTCCTCAGTTCTTCTGTTCTGCGCTCTCTCTCTCTCTCCTTTTTTGCTATTCCTGTCTGCCTTACAAGCAAAGTATATATGTTTAAGACAACTGTTTGTCTACCTCATGGAAACTTATTGTATAGAAATGTTTACAAAGAAAAGTACCTGTTTATATCTTTGAAAGAAGTATAAGTAAAGAAACTATTTTATAATATTTCTTCTAGAGAGTTTAATTGCTGGACTAAAACAGGGAGTATTAGGCTTGGAGAAGTTGCAAACTCAAACTAAATTCTATTTGTAAAACTGCCCCATTTTAAAATACTTAGCAAGAACAAGAGGGAAAGATAATTCTTGCTCCACTGCCTGAGCAAGTAGGGTACATATACTTCAGAAAAAGGTGCGACACCTTTTAACCCTGGCTGGTAGCATCAAACGCATATGAGATTGCTTGGACGGGTTAAACATTACACTGCAAGCTAAGGTTGTGCAAGTTAAATATGCTGCCAGCTAAGGTTACAGGAAATCTCACCTTTTATATACATTCCACTATTAAAGAGGAGCTAGTTGGTGGAAGTATATACTCCCCCCCCTCTCTCTCTCCAGATTGTGCAATGTCACTTTCACCAACCTACCTAGTTAAGGTGGGGATTTTTCTCTTGTGACTACAGCAAGTCACTTGATAAATTGGAGACATTGTTCATAACATGTAGGGAGTCTCTAGAGGTGACTCTAGGGTCTTCCTTTGTGTATAGTCGTTTAATGGGAATAGATGTGATGTAGCTATTGCTACTATGTCCTTCAGGTATTCCACTTATTTATTGGAATCATGACATTGTAATATACTAAGAATCTTTATGAAGCAAGAGAGCAGTTAAATCTCTTAGGGCTGTGTTTCGATGAAATAGGACAAAGAAACAGTTACAGCCGACTAGTTTGCAGGCATAGTGCCATCTCTGCTGCGTACAAGATCCTCCATCCAAACCTCCAAGCGTATGTTTTAGCCTGCTAGGTGTTTCTTGATTCTCCTGTTTTTGTAGCCCCAAACATAAACAGAAGGTACAACAAGCCAGGAGTTTTTGATAACATAATATTCTGCTGTGAGGCTGCCTAAAGATAAATTGAATAAGGTGTGACTATTTGAAATTATTTAGGTGAACTATTTGTATGCCTATGAATTCAGATATCTGTGAGTTGATGTCATTTCTCCATTAGCTATGAGTTACACAGAAATTAGCGTGTGTTAGACACATTGCCATTACACTTGAAAGGAGACAGCATAAACAGCGTGTTCAGCTCTAATCTAGGCCTATGGCGGAAAAGCCAACAGCTTTCCTTACACACTCTGTATCTTTGTGCAGGCATTAACTCTCAGCCTGGCATAACTACTGACAGAATGGAAGCGTGGTGCCAAAATGGCCGCCGCGCTCTTTGCGCCCCCCCCCCACCGGACGAAACCATCCGGGTAGTTAGGGGCGTGGCCAGCACCCTAATAAAAGGGGCTGGCCACGAGGCAGCCGTGCTGCCATTTTGGTGAACCGACGGAGCGGAGAAGTTTTTCCTCCCTACCTCCGTCGCTCGCGTCCTCTTGGGGGAAGCCTTTTCGGGCAGCTTTCTCTTGTTTTAGGCTTCCTAGCTATCTTAGCCATGCCCTCGAAGAAGAAGGCAGCCACAAACATGGCTCGATTGGCGCGGAGGCGTCAGCCGGGTCGGAGGACAGCGACTGCGCCCGTTCCGCAGCCACCTTTAGCGGACCCCACCGGGAACGGTGGGATGGGGTCGGTAGCTCCTTGGCCTGATGCGCGGAGCATACCTGCTGCCCCGGACGGGGCCTCGGCCCTTGGCCCGCAAACAACGACCACGGCCCCTGCCATGGTCCGTGCGGCGGGGCCCTCTTGCCCGGGTGCGCAATTCCCTATGGGGGGGTGCGAGCCACGGTGGGTGGGTGGGTTCCCTGCCTTTGCAGGGCGTTCCCGCGGCTCCCCAGGGGCTGAGCATGGGCTCTTGGCCTTATCTGGCCCCTGGGGCTCAGGGACCTGGACAGGTACCCGTGAATTATGGGCCGGTTGCCCAATTGCCCCCTGTGGGGGCCGGGGCCTATGTTGATGTGGAGGCCCTCCTGGCCCGGGTGGCGGCCCTTGAAGCGTCCTTGGCAAGGGCCAACCAAACAGGGGTGTCTCTAGGTTTTCAGGTGCCCCCTTTGGCCACCGAACAGCGGCCGGCGATGGGTCGGGTTGAGCCGCCTGAGGCGCGCGGGCCGGTGGTGGCCACTGCCTCGCAGCTCCCCACCCCACAGGTGCAGCAGTCTGGTGCTGGTCTGGCCCCGTCGACGAGCTCAGGTTCGGTCGTGAGCTCCGACGCCCCCAGCGGGCCGGAACCCCCGGTGGGGGCGGCCTGCGGGGGTGCAGCGGGTGAGTATGCAGTCCAAGCTAATGCACCCACACAACTGAATTCCTTGGGGGGGGGCTGTTCAATGGCCTTGGCCTCGCTCGGGTGGCCCGGCGGCCCAATGGCCCCCGGCCCACCCAGCGACTTTGCCCGTGACACAGGGCCTGGGTCGGGGTGGTGCCCCCAATGTGCTGGGAAATGTGTTGGGGATCCCCGGGCTGGCTCAGGCTCATTTTCCTTTGCCCGTAGTTCCCTCAGTGCCGGTGTCGGCTTTGCCAACAGCAGGGTATTCCTTGCCCTTGGGGGACCATTTGGCCCAGTCTACCAAGGAAAAGATTTGGAGGGGCGAGTATGTAGATATCTTCTCCCTTCTAAATAGGGAGCCGACCAAGGAAGAGAGGGAAGGGCTGGACGAGAAGGATAAGGAGCAGGCACGTCGTCGTAAGCCGCCACGCACGTGGGCAAATTGGTTGCCAGCTTACCTGATTTACATGGCCATTTACCTCAGGGCTAGGCCGGATTGGGGCTATCCCTATGGTCCAGTATCTGGACAATATTTACCGGGCTATGGTTGACTTCCCGGGTCCGTCATGGCTGGCTTACGACGAAGAATTCCGCATGAGGATTCCACTGCACCCAGAGATGAGGTGGGATGAGCCCTGCCAGAAGCTGTGGCTTCTGTATATGACCCCCACGCGCCCGGCGCCTGGGGAGAGATACCATTGTGGACATGCGGTCCAACGAGCGGCCCCGGTACAGGTAACCCGCCAAGTGGCGGGGCAGGGGGTTCCAGCCCGCCTGCTGTGCTGGACCTTCTCGTCCAATGGTTCTTGCAACAGGAAAAATTGCAAGTACAAGCATGAGTGCCCCTCTTGTTCTGGCCCCCATGCTGCCTCCGCCTGTCCCAGGCCGGGAGGGTACAGGGGCAGGGGTAGGGGCGGACAAGGGGCAGGTAAGACTGCCATGGAGGGAGCGGGTTCACCAAAAGGCCCCCTCCCCAATTAATGTCGACATGCTGGAGCGTTGGCTCGCATTGTACCCGAGGAGAGCAGACGCTGTGTACCTCCTTCAGGGTTTTCAACTGGGTTTTCGTATTCCTTTCACGGGGGATAGGTCACCGCAGGATGCACCTAACCTTTTGTCACTTAGGGGAAGGGAGGAGGTGGCTGCCGCCAGCATTAATAAGGAGATTGCTGCGGGTGGGGTCGCTGGCCCTTTCCCCGCACCCCCGTTCCCCAACCTTAAAGTGTCTCCGCTAGGACTAGTGCCCAAGAAGTCCCCCGGCGAGTTCCGCCTGATTCACCATTTGTCCTACCCAGCCGGCCACTCGGTCAATGATGCTATCCCTGATGACCTTTGTTCTGTCGGGTATACATCCTTTGACCAGGCATTGCGCATGGTGCGCTCATGTGGCCCGAGTGCACTGTTGGCTAAGTGTGACATTAAGTCGGCGTTTCGCCTCTTGCCCATGCACCCGGGTGACTTCGAGTTGCTGGGTTTCAAATTCCGGGGTGAATATTATTTTGACAAAGCCATGCCATTCGGCTGTTCCATATCCTGCTCGGCTTTCGAGCGTTTCAGTACCTTCCTGCAGTGGGCATTTGTCCGTAGGTCAGGGTCTCGGTCTGTAGCCCATTACCTGGATGACTTTTTATTCGGGGGTGAACGGGGCTGGGACATGTGCACACGTCTCCTCAACACATTTCAGATGATAATGGAGGAACTCGGTGTCCCTTTAGCGCCCGAAAAGACCGAAGGCCCGTCTAATAAGTTAATATTCCTGGGGGTGGAAATTGACACGGTGGCGCAGGCTTCTAGGTTGCCCGCAGACAAGGTGTCCAGGATAGTGGCCCTTATATCGGACTTGCTGGCTAAGCGCAAGGCATCCCTTCGGGAACTGCAGGTGCTACATGGACACCTCAATTTTGCTTGCAGGGTGGTCGCACCTGGCAGGGCATTTGCTCGGCGCTTGTGCGACGCCATGGCAGGCTTATCCAGGCCCCATCATAGGGCGGAATTGACACGGGGCATTAGGGCAGATCTGCACGTATGGCTCCAGTTCCTGAGGGAGTTCAATGGGGTCTCATTTTGGAGGTCTGACCTCCTGGCTTCGCCCTAATTTCAAATTCAGTCTGATGCCTCGGGATCCCTTGGTTATGGGATGTACTTCAATGGGAAGTGGGCATATGGTGGATGGCCACCAGCCTGGTCAGGCACGGGTCGCCTGAGGGATCTCACATATTTGGAATTTTTTCCCATACTGGGGGCCTTGATGCTATGGGGTGAGGAGTGGGCCAACTCTGTGGTGCATTTCTGGTGTGACAATGCGGCTGTTGTCCGCATTGTCAACTCACAGACCTCTAAATCTCCCAGGGTCATGGATCTTGTGCGCCAGTTTGTATTGCGCAGCCTGCGCCTCAATGTACTGTTCAGAGCCAGGCATGTCCCGGGGGTGAATAATGATATTGCTGACGCTTTGTCCCGCCTGCAGATCTCCCGGTTCCGTGCCTTGGCTCCGGATGTGGAGGAATTTCCCTCGCCACTACCGCAGGAGATATGGACCATTGGCAAGGAGAGGTGAACCGGGCGATAGGCATGTCACTGGCGCCACGCACGCGTAAGGCGTATCACCACGCGTTGGTTTCATTTCGGACCTTTTGTTCCCAATCTCGCCTGCCAGATACCTGGCCGATCCCAGTGGCCCACATCCTCCGTTTCATGGTTTGCCTGCACGCCCAGGGCCTGGCACCCCGCACCATAGCATCTAGGCTATCAGCGCTGGCTTTTATGGCCAAGGTGGGAGGTCACGCGGACAGTACCGCTGATTTCCGTGTGAGACATGTTTTGGAGGGGTGGGTGCGGGAACGTGGCCGTTGCCTGGACGACCGTCACCCAATTTCCCCTGGGGTACTTACCCAACTGGCACGAGGCTGGCATGACCTATGTTTCGATAGGTATGAGGCAGCCCTGTTTCGTGCGGCTACAACGGTGGCCTTTTTTTGGAGCGCTCCGCATCAGCGTGCTTGTGATGCTGTCTAAGGCGGATGCAAGTCGTAGGGCACTGGAACTCGAAGATGTCTATGTTGCAATGATTGGGCTCAGTTGAGGATACGCTCCTCTAAAACAGATCAGCACGGCGTAGGCAGTTGAGTAATACTGCTACGATGTTCCTTGGAAGACATCTGTCCGGTTGGTGCCCTACAGGAGTTTCTTGCACGGTGTGGCACGCACCATGCCCCGTTTTTCTGTCACCAGGGTGGGTCTCCCCTCACTCAGCCATTCCTGCAGGATGGGGGCGGTTTCTACTGCGGCTACTTTTGGGTACTCTGGGGCTGAAATACGCCGCATGGGAAGGTGGGGATCACATTGTTTTCAGTTTTGTGTTCACCCTCTTCAACCGTGAGTGCCAGTTTAGTCACTGCAATGTTTCTCACCCCCCCTTTTTTCCTTGACAGACCCTGGGTGTCGTTTTACACCGGTGACAGTAGGGCTGGTGGGCCGTTGCCACGTGCACAGGGCAGCGCGTTACGCTGCACAGGGCAGCGCGTTACGCTGCACAGGGCAGCGCGTTACGCTGCGGCGACAGAGTGGGACCCCAACTGGGACTGGGTGCATCCGCACATCTCAGGTGGTGTGGTAAGCGCGGCATGTTATGGCGGGAACTGTTGCCATTCCTTTTCTACATCAGGGATGCTGACTCGCCTGATGTCCTGGTTATTCACCTTGGGGGCAATGGTTTCGGACAGGTCACTGGCCTATCGCGGAAGCTTGCGATTTGCAGTCACCTGGCCTACTCACATTATGTGTGGCCTGCCACACCCCTCATTTGGTCGGACATGATACCGCAGTACGCTTACAGGGGAGCGTTTGGCCTCCAGGCGCTTGACCGGGCTCGTCGCTCCAGGGCTATTGCCCGGTTCCTTTTTGACAAGGGTTGGGGACGCGTCATTCGCCTCCCCATCATCAGTCTGCAAAATTATGAGCCTTATTCAGGGGAGGGGGCCCATCTGTCGCGAGGAGGTATGGACCTCCTGCTGAGTGATTGGCGAGCAGGCCTGTCAACCGAGCTGACGGTCTTGGGGGGGGCGTCGAGCCTTTATTGAAGCCTCTCCGGGTGGCGGGTAGCACTGGTAAGGTAAACATTTATGACCCACAGGTATCCGGCAGGTTCGCAATTGACTGGACAACACTAGATAGGCATAAGTTGTTAAACGTTGTCCGGTCAACGACGAACCAGGCGAGGGGGTGATGGTTACCACTAGACAGCTGGAATCACCCCCTGATTTTACGGATACACGTCAGAGGGTGGGGTCATTAGTTAGATATTGACTACGGTCAACAATTTGTTTGTTGTCAACAAACAAATTGATACAAATAGATACATTGTAACAATTGCCGTTGGCAATTTTGGGTGGTACCTTACCAGTGTTACTTTGGCCTGCTTGCCTTAAGAATTATGATTGGTCGTTTTACCAATAGAAATTTATAATTCGGACTAGGGCTTGAATCAATAAATGTGGCCCAATGCCGTTATCCACTTTCATTTGTGTCTGAGTCCATCATTGGGGGGGTGCGCCTGCAATGGAAGCGTGGCGCCAAAATGGCCGCCGCGCTCTTTGCGGGCCCCCCCCCACCGGACGAAACCATCCGGGTAGTTAGGGGCGTGGCCAGCACCCTAATAAAAGGGGCTGGCCACGAGGCAGCCGTGCTGCCATTTTGGCGAACCGACGGAGCGGAGAAGTTTTTTCCCTCCACCCCCTCCCTAGTTACCAGTGTGATTTCTTGGTCGCTTCGGGGCCGGGTGGGAATTTTTGGCTGGGACTCGCAATTGGCTCTTGAGTCCTGGCTTTTTCGCCCATCCCACACTGTTGCTATGGTTTGATATAGGGGTTTGTCTGTGCTACTGTTGACTTTGGTCACATTGGCGGGTAGCACTGGTAAGGTAAACATTTATGACCCACAGGTATCCGGCAGGTTCGCAATTGACTGGACAACACTAGATAGGCATAAGTTGTTAAACGTTGTCCGGTCAACGACGAACCAGGCGAGGGGGTGATGGTTACCACTAGACAGCTGGAATCACCCCCTGATTTTACGGATACACGTCAGAGGGTGGGGTCATTAGTTAGATATTGACTACGGTCAACAATTTGTTTGTTGTCAACAAACAAATTGATACAAATAGATACATTGTAACAATTGCCGTTGGCAATTTTGGGTGGTACCTTACCAGTGTTACTTCGGCCTGCTTGCCTTAAGAATTATGATTGGTCGTTTTACCAATAGAAATTTATAATTCGGACTAGGGCTTGAATCAATAAATGTGGCCCAATGCCGTTATCCACTTTCATTTGTGTCTGAGTCCATCATTGGGGGGGGTGCGCCTGCAATAGCTCTTATTACAGCTTGGAAAAGTTCCTTTTTGGGCTACAAGTTTCCAGAATCCATCAATCTCTCTCTCTCTCTCTCTCTCTCTCTCTCTCTCTCTCTCTCTCTCTCTCTCTCTCTCTCTCTCTCTCTCTGTGTGTGTGTGTGTGTGTGTGTGTGTGTGTGTGTGTGTAGATAAAAATGTAAAATGCAAAGAAGGTATCTGGGAGAATGTGCAGGGGTAGGGGTTAGCTGCATAAGCTGTCACCAGAAGAATCAACAGGAAATTATCCCGTAGCATCTTAAAGATGAACAAGAATAAAGTGTGGTGAAATGCAACTCCTGAAGTGGGTTGTAATCCACAAAATATATGCCAAATAAAACTTGCAGTCGTTAAAGAGGTGAAGGACCTTCGTTGTTATATCTATGTAGTAAGAATGTTGTTTTGTAAGGTATTTCATAAAAAACAAACAAGAGAGAATGCTCCATGGAAAGAAAAGCAACCCTGTCCATACATGGACACAAGGATCACACATCACTTTATGAACAACTCAGCTCTGGGACTGGTTTAGCCATGAGGGCAGTTCCTTAATGCTAGCTGAGGGGAAGGGATAACTTTTCTGGATTGCAGTTCCTTGAATCTCCCATTTTGCATGATCAAACTCTTGATTAGTACATGCTGGCCTGTGATTTTATCTCAACATATTTAATCTCTGATGACTATTTGCACATTGCCTCTTAAGTGATGGTGGTGGTCCATCCATGGACAGAACAGGCTACATATTTGTGTGGTTTTGTGGTCCTGACCATCCAAAAAGAGCCAGTTCTAACAGACACCAGTTAAGGATTCTTCTAGCCCAGGGGCCAGCAACCTTTTTAAGTCGGGGGCCAGGTCACACTATCTCAGACAGTTGAGGTGGCCGGACTGGTGGTCCCCTCACTGTAAACACTGCCATAAAATGCATTTATGACAGCAGCGGATGTGTTTATGATTGTTTCTGCCACTTCTGGTGGCAACAGTGGGGGGGAGCGAGGGCAGCGGGCTGGATTATTTTGTGTTGCAGCCTAGAACTGGCCCATGGACCAAAGGTTTCTAACCCCCGTTCTAGCCTATCTCCTGAAGTGATAGTAACGCACTACACTTCTTTCTCATTCTCTCTTAATAAAACATGGTGATGTACTCCCAGGAAATACTCTGAGCCTTTTAGCAGCAGCAGCTTCAGCCTCTCTCAGAAGAACCTCAAAGATGGGGAAGGCATTTGATTAAGTGATGCTCAGTTTGCTTAGATGAGTAGCAAAGAGTTGACTATTCAGCTGGCTATTTCTTTGCATCTGCTTCTGTGGTTAGTCTTTCTAGTCTCGCCCACACAGTCTCCTGTGATTTCTCTGTATGCAGAATGCACACATCAGGGGAAACCCTGTTAGAAGTTTTGTCACTGGAAAATGCTCTTAGGTTTGAAGAGAGTTTGCATCACCAGCTGCATTTGTTTCTGACATCTTGCAAAATCTCTGTTTTAGAAACATTGGTCTTTTATAAATGCATTAATCAAAAGTAGGAATATTGTAAAGGTTTCCCTTGCTCGAAAGCCAGTCATATCCAAATCTAGGGTTTAGTACTCATCTCTGTTTCAAAGCCGAAGAGCCAGCGCTGTCTGCTTCTGCAGACATTATTGTGGTCATGTGGCAGGCATGACTAGACACTAGAGCACACGGAATGCTGTTTACCTTTACACCAAAGTGGTCCCTATTTATCTACTTGCAATTTCTTGCTTTTGAACTGCTAGGTTGACAGGAGCTGGGACAAAGACAGGAGCTCGTTCCATCCTGCAGTACTCAAGAATTGAACTGCTGGCCTTCCACCTCCCAGTCTGCATCTTAACCACTTGAGCCACTGCATACTGAGGAGGACCTATTTCTTGCTTCATTTCCATGTAAGCAACTGAATACACCATATTTTCACTTTTCTTTAATGCAGGGAAGGGGTGTAAAGCACTCCCCACACTGCTAAACGGTAAATCAGTGCATGTGTGAATCCTATAGATTCAATGGGTCTCCCCAAACTGGGACTATTTCATGTTCAGGGAATGAAGAAGCAGACGAGTGAAGTAGTGAAATTCAGCCTGAAATTCTACCCTAGAGGGATCCAATTTGTCCAGCAAGGATGACAGTTTCCTTCACTGGCACAATTCAGCAGGGGACAGCCCTGAACATACCTGTCAAGTTTCCAGAAATTTCCGTCAAATAGGGGGAATTTCCCAGCCAAAATGGGAAACTGGACAGTTATGCTTATCCTGTGCTGGCCTCCAGTCTAATTCCAGTCTAATTGAAGTCTAACTAATAGGGGATGATGGCGGGAAAGAGTGTAGAATACGGGGTTTGACAGAAATTTCCCGAAACTTGACAGCTATGGCCCTGAGGCAAGGGGGGTGGGGTGAGCCTATATGTGAAAAGAAACTGGCATAACTGGAGCTCCAAATCCCCTTCACCCATACGCCGAAGCACATCTTTAGTTGTGCACACCTCCCGCTCTACGTGGCCATTGGTGGCCGGGTGGAATGGGGTGGCAGTGATGTGCCTAATTGCATTCCTTTCCACGAAGAATTGGAATTCTATAGATGTAAATGTGAATGCGTTGTTGGACACCAGCACATCTGGAAGTCCAAATGCTGCAAACAGCCTTCTTAGGTGCATTATCGTGGTGGCTGAAGTGGTATTAGGCACCCTTTGTTCTATGACTTGGTCCAGTTGAGGCCACCAAAAGTAGCTACAGGCAAGGGCTTCGGAACGGACAATTCCCGGGTGACTTGTGTAAAAACTTTTTCCTGAGAGTGACAGGAATGACCAAATGCTGGCCCCATAGAAGGCAACCTCATTTCACTGACAGTTCCAAATGCTTGCGGTGGAATGTTGTGAATTCCTCGGCTAGAGGAGAGACAGGCCAGCCTTTTTGTACCCAAGACATTGCAAGCGCGGCGCCAAAATGGCCGCCGCGCTCTTTGCGGGGCCCCCCCCACAGGACAGAGAATCCGGGTAGTTAGGGGCGTGGCCAGCTCCCTTATAAAAGGGGTGGCCACGAGGCAGCCGAGCTGCCATTTTACCTCAGCGACGGAGCGGAGAAGTCTTTTCCCCTGTGTCTCCGTCGCTCTTTAGCTTACCGGGAAGCCTTTTGGTAGCGATTCTTCCTTTTCGGCTTCCCTTTGCTTCAGTAGAGATGCCTTCGAAGAAGAAGGCAGCTTCGAGTGCGGCTCGCGCTGTTAGGAGGCGCAACCCAGGTCGGAGGACCGCGGTGCCGCCTCCTCAGCAGCCGCCTTCGCAGGCCCCGGCCGGGGCTGGCGGAATGGGGTCTATTGCCCCTTGGCCCGGAGTGGGCGAACAGAATACGGGCGCGGAAGGGGTTCCGGCCCGTGGCCCGCGAGCGGTGGACACCGCTCCTGCACCTGCCCACCCTGTTGGGCCTGCTGCTCTTGGGTCGCAGCCTCCCCCTGGGCCCTCTAGCCTTGGGGGGTGGTGCGGCCCCCTGCCTTGGCAGCTTTCTCCACCGACCCTGCCGGGCTTCGGTGCTGGCCAATGGCCATATTCGGGTCCTGGGGTACAGGGACCTGTACCCACGCCTGGACCGGGCGGGCCGGCCGGCCCTTGGCCCCAGGTCGACGTGGCAGCCTTACTGGCCCGTATTGCGGCCCTGGAAGCGTCGTTGGCTCGGGCCAGTCAGGCGGGGGCCCCCTTTGGGGTCCCTTTTGCGGCGCTGTCGGCAGGAGGACAACAGCCGACAGGGAGGGTTGAGCTGCTGCAGGCGCGTGGCGCGGTTTCGGCTACTGCCTCGCAGCTCCCCAGTCAGCAGCCAGGTGCGGGTCAGGCCCCGGTGATGAGCTCTACGTCGGTCGTGAGCTCCGATGCCCCCAGTGGGCCGGAACCCCCGGTGGGGGCGGCCCGCGGGGGTGCAGCATGTGAGTATACGGTGCAAGCAAGTACATCCACACACATTCCCAATATGGGGGGGGGGGCTTTTCAATGGCCTTGGCCTCGCGCGGGTGGTGCGGGGGCCACGCTGTCGGCACCCCACCCGGCGACGGCGACTGCCACCCTGGGCACTGGGGTGGGTACTTGTTCTTACACTGCGGGGAATGTTCTGGGGGTGGCTGGGTTAGCTCAGGCCCCTTTTCCTATGGCTGCGGTGCCTTTTTCGGCTTTGCCGACGGCGGGGTATTCCTTGCCACTGGGTGATCACTTGGCACAGACTACCAGAGAAAAGATATGGCGGGGGGAGTATGTAGATATCTTCTCACTCCTGAACAGAGAGCCCACCAAGGAGGAAAGGGAGGGACAGGATGAGAAGGACAAGGAGCAGGCACGTCGCCGTAAGCCGCCACGTACCTGGGCCAACTGGCTCCCTGCTTATTTAATATACATGGCGGTGTACTTGAGGGCGCGGCCGGACTTGGCTATTCCCATGGTCCAATATTTGGACAACATATACAGGGCGATGGTTGATTTCCCAGGCCCCTCGTGGTTAGCCTATGACGAGGAATTCCGTATGAGGATTCCCCTTCACCCCGAGATGAGATGGGACGAGCCGTGCCAGAGGCTTTGGCTTTTGTACATGACGCCCACACGCCCCGCCCCGGGGGACAGATACCATTGTGGACATGCGGTCCAGCGATCAGCTCCGGCGCAGGTTACCCGCCAAGCGGCGGGGCAGGGGGTTCCAGCCCGCCTGCTGTGCTGGACTTTCTCGTCCAATGGTTCCTGTAATAGGAAGAATTGCAAGTACAGGCATGAGTGTCCCACATGTTCGGGCCCCCACGCAGCCTCCGCCTGTCCCAGGCCTGGAGGGACACGGGGCAGAGGGAGGGGCGGACAGTGGGCTGGCAAGACTGCCACGGATGGAGCTGGTTCTCCAAAAGGCCCCCTCCCCAATTAATGTGGACATGCTGGAGCGTTGGCTCACATCGTACCCGAAGGGGGAGGATGGGGAGTATCTCCTTCAGGGTTTTAGGCAGGGATTCCGTATCCCTTTCATGGGTGATAGGTCCCCTCAGGATGCCCCTAACCTTTTATCCCTCAGAGGGAGGGAGGACGTGGCCGCGGCCAGCATTAAAAAGGAGTTAGATGCGGGCAGGGTCGCTGGACCTTTCCCTGCACCCCCGTTTCCCAATCTTAAGGTGTCGCCACTGGGCTTGGTCCCCAAAAAGTCCCTAGGCGAGTTTCGCCTTATTCATCATTTGTCCTACCCAGCCGGCCGATCGGTCAATGATGCTATCCCTGATGACCTTTGTTCAGTCAGGTATACATCGTTTGACCAGGCGCTGCGCATGGTGCGCTCTTGTGGCCCGGGCGCCCTGCTGGCCAAGTGCGACATTAAGTCTGCTTTTCGCCTTTTGCCAGTGCATCCGGGCGACTTTGAGTTGCTGGGTTTCAAATTTAAGGGTGAATATTATTTTGATAAGGCCATGCCTTTTGGCTGTTCCATATCATGTTCGGCCTTCGAGCGTTTTAGTACCTTCCTAGAGTGGGCTTTCGTCCGCAGGTCAGGGTCTCGGTCTGTAGCCCATTACCTGGATGACTTTTTATTCGGGGGCGAACGGGGCTGGGACACGTGCACACGTCTCCTCAACACATTTCAGACGCTAATGGAGGAACTCGGTGTCCCTTTAGCGCCCGAAAAGACCGAGGGCCCATCTACCAAGCTAGTATTCCTGGGGGTGGAGATTGACACAGTAGCGCAGGCTTCTAGGTTGCCGGGCGATAAGGTGTCCAGGATAGTGGCCCTTATCTCGGATTTGCTAGCCAAGCGCAAGGCATCACTGAGGGAACTGCAGGTGCTACATGGTCACCTCAATTTCGCTTGCAGGGTGGTCGCACCGGGCAGAGCTTTTGCCCGGCGCTTATGCGACGCCATGGCAGGGTTATCCAGGCCCCACCATAGAGTTAGGCTTACCCGGGGTATCAGGGCAGACATGTTTGTCTGGTTGCAATTCCTGAGGGAGTTCAATGGGGTCTCATTTTGGAGGTCTGACCTCCTGGCATCCCCCAATTTTCAGATCCAGTCTGATGCCTCAGGATCCCTGGGTTATGGGATGTACTTCAATGGGAAGTGGGCCTATGGTGGGTGGCCACCGGCCTGGGCAGGCACGGGTCGCCTGCGGGATCTCACATTCCTGGAATTTTTCCCTATTCTGGGGGCTTTGATGCTATGGGGCGAGCAGTGGGCTAATTCGGTTGTGCATTTCTGGTGTGACAATGCTGCTGTTGTCCACATTGTCAATGCACAGACTTCCAAATCGCCCAGGGTCATGGAACTAGTGCGCCATTTTGTGTTGCGCTGCCTGCGCCTCAATGTCTTGTTCAGGGCCAGGCATGTTCCAGGGATTAATAATGATATTGCTGACGCTTTGTCCCGCCTGCAGATCTCCCGGTTCCGCGCCTTGGCCCCGGATGCGGAGGAATTTCCCTCGCCACTCCCGGACGAGATGTGGACTATTGGCAAGGAGAGGTGAACCGGGCGATTGGCCTGTCACTAGCGCCACGCACGCATAAGGCGTATCAACAAGCATTCAATTCTTACAGAGCATTTTCTGCTCAATTTCACCTGCCAGAGACCTGGCCTATCCCGGTGGACCATGTTCTGCGGTTCATGTTTCACCTGCATGCACAGGGCCTCGCACCTCGCACCATAGCATCCAAGCTCTCGGCGTTGGCTTTTATGGCCAAAGTGGGAGGTCATGTGGACAGCACCTCTGACTTCCGTGTGAGACATGTTTTGGAGGGGTGGGTGCGCGAGCGCGGGCGTTGCCCGGACGACCGGCACCCTATTTCCCCAGGGGTTCTTACCCAGTTGGCCCGGGGCTGGCCAGGCCTCTGTTTTGATCATTATGAGGCAGCCCTTTTCCATGCAGCCACAACGGTGGCATTTTTTGGAGCGCTCCGCATCAGCGAACTTGTGATGCTGTCTAAGGCGGATGCAAGTTGTAGGGCACTGGAACTCGAAGATGTCTATGTTGCCAAAGACTGGGCTCAGTTGAGGATACGCTCCTCTAAAACAGATCAGCATGGCGTAGGCAGTGGTGTAAGACTGCTACGGTGTTCTTTGGCAGACATCTGTCCGGTTGGTGCCCTACAGGAGTACCTGGCACTGCGTGGCATGCACCACGGCCCGTTTTTCTGTCACCAAGATGGGTCTCCCCTTACTAAATTTCAGTTTTGGAAGGTGACAGGCAGAGCCCTCACCAGGGTGGGCCTACCAGGTGCCCGTTATGGCACACATTCATTCCGTATTGGTGCAGCCTCTACAGCAGCTGCTTTTGGGTACTCTGGGGCTGACATACGTAGCATGGGGAGGTGGGGCTCGCAATGTTTTCAGTTTTATGTGCGCCCACTCCCGCCATGAGTACCAATCCAGTCACCTTACCGCCTTTTTTCTCGATTTTCTTACAGACCCTGGGTGTCGTATTACACCGGTGACAGTATGGCTGGTGGGCCACAGCTATGTGCACAGGGCAGCGCGTTACGCTGCGGCGACAGAGTGGGGACCCCGACTGGGACTGGGTGAACACGCCAGTCTCACATGGCATGGTAAGCCTGGGATGTTATGGCGGGAGCTGCGGCCTTTCCTTTTTTCTGGCCTGGGTGCTGACCCACCTGACATTCTCATCATCCACATGGGGGGCAATGATTTGGGCCAGGTCACCGGCTTATCGCTCAAGCATGCGATTTGCGAGGACCTCGCCTACTTGCATTATGTCTGGCCTGCCACAACCCTGGTCTGGTCGGACATTGTCCCGCGACATTCTTATAAAGGGGGCGTTAACCTCCTGGCCCTTGACCGTGCTAGGCGCATGGTCAATAGGGCGGTTGCGCGGTTTCTTGCCGACAGGGCTTGGGGACGGGTCAGTCATCACCCCGCTATTAGCCTACAAAATTATGACTTGTACGCAGGGGATGGGGTCCATCTGTCGCGAGGAGGTATGGACCTCCTGTTGGGTGATTGGCGAGCAGGCCTGTTGACCGAGCTGACGGTCTGGGGGGGGGGCGTCAGGCCTTCTTTGAAGCCCCTCCGTGTGGCGGGTAGCACTGGTAAGGTAAACAGTATGACCCACAGGTATCCGGCAGGTTCGCAATTGACTGGACAACACTAGACAGGAATAAATTAGTTAAACGTTGTCCGGTCAACGATGAACCAGGCGACGGGGTGATGACGATAGCTAACCAGCATGCATCACCCCGTGATTTCACGGATACGCGTCAGAGGGTGGGGTCATGAGTTAGATATTGACTACGGTCAACAATTTGTTTGTTGTCAACAAACAAATTGATACAAATTGATACATTGTAACCAACTGCCGTTGGCAATTTTGGGTGGTACCTTACCAGTATTACTTCGGCCTGCTTGCCTTAAGAATTATGATTGGTCGTTTTACCAATACAAATTTATAATTCGGACTAGGGCATTGAATCAATAAATGTGGCCCGATGCTGTTATCCACTTTCAATGTTGTCTGTGTCCGTTATTGGGGGGTGCGCCTGCAATGCAAGCGCGGCGCCAAAATGGCCGCCGCGCTCTTTGCGCCCCCCCCCACAGGACAGAGAATCCGGGTAGTTAGGGGCGTGGCCAGCTCCCTTATAAAAGGGGTGGCCACGAGGCAGCCGAGCTGCCATTTTACCTCAGCGACGGAGCGGAGAAGTCTTTTCCCCTCCACCCCCTCCCTAGTTAACAGTGTGATATTTTGGTCGCTTCGGGGCCGGATGGGAATTTTTGGCTGGGACCCATATTGACTTCCGGGTCCTGGCTTTTTTGCCCATCCCACACTGTTGCTATGGTTTGATATAGGGGTCTTCTTATGTTCCTACTGTTGACTTTGGTCACATTGGCGGGTAGCACTGGTAAGGTAAACAGTATGACCCACAGGTATCCGGCAGGTTCGCAATTGACTGGACAACACTAGACAGGAATAAATTAGTTAAACGTTGTCCGGTCAACGATGAACCAGGCGACAGGGTGATGACGATAGCTAACCAGCATGCATCACCCCGTGATTTCACGGATATGCGTCAGAGGGTGGGGTCATGAGTTAGATATTGACTACGGTCAACAATTTGTTTGTTGTCAACAAACAAATTGATACAAATTGATACATTGTAACCAACTGCCGTTGGCAATTTTGGGGTGGTACCTTACCAGTGTTACTTCGGCCTGCTTGCCTTAAGAATTATGATTGGTCGTTTTACCAATACAAATTTATAATTCGGACTAGGGCATTGAATCAATAAATGTGGCCCGATGCTGTTATCCACTTTCAATGTTGTCTGTGTCCGTTATTGGGGGGTGCGCCTGCAATACTTTAATCAATGTTACATCCATGGCTGTAGCTTTGGCTACATCTGAGGGGATGACCAGGGGCTAGTCGAATGCCTCAATCATGAGGACCTGGTGGTCGCTTTCAATCTCGCAGTCTGCTTCCCTGACCCCTGGCAGTGGAGAACATGACAGGGCATCAGCGTGGCTGATGTCCTTGCCGGGCCTGTGCACCAAAGTAAAATCGTATGCATTTAGGAAAATTGCCCATTGTCCTTGGGGACAGAATTTGAGGCATGGGCTTCCCATTCACAAAGATTCCAAGGAGGGGATTGTGGTCAGTTACGATGGTAAAAGGTCTTCCATAAAGTTAATCGTGGAATTTCTTAGTGCCAGCCACAATTGCCAACACCTCCCTGTCTGTCTGAGAGTAATTTTTCTGAGGCTTTGAGAGTGAACGGGAATCGAATGCTATGGGGGCTTCCCTCCCGTCATTTAGTACATGGCATAACACAGCTCCCACTCCCACAGGGGATGCATCACACACAAGTACAACTTCTTTGCTAGGATCAAAATGAGTTAATACAGCATCCGAAGATAGCAGCCTTTTAAGTTCTAGGAACGCTTTCTCCTGGCAATGGCCCCAGTGCCAAACAGTATCTTTCTTAAGAAGCCGATGTAATGGTTTGGCAACTGAGGCTTTGCGATGGAGAAAAGCATGATAGAAGTTTAACAATCATAGAAATGATTGCAATTCGGTTTTACATTTTAGCCTGGGTGCATTTCGCACGGCCGCCACCTTGGAGGACTCGATCGAGCCTGGCCACTAGTTTGATGGTGTCCTTAGCGGTGATCAGGACATCGTCAAAATATGGCAGGACACTGGGCAAACCTTTTAAAATACGTTCTACAAGAGATTGAAATATTCTGGGGTCCGCATTCACCCCGAATTGTAGTTGAGTTACCTTAAATGCCCCCCCCCCTCATGTGTTACTATGGTCTGGGCTATGGCAGCAGCAGGAGACACAGTCAATTGTTGGTAAGCCTGGGCAAGGTCAAGTTTTGCGAAGCAATTTCCTCCATGCAAGGTGGCAAGAAGGGGGCTTACCACGGGCACAGGATATGCATTTGGGCGAATAGCTTTATTGATGGTACACTTGTAGTCAGCGCATATCCTGACCTCCCCGTTACTTTTCAAAGCAGTCACAACTGGTGTCTCCCACTTTGCGGAGTCCAGTGGCACTAGGATGCCCTGCCCCACCAGTTTGTCCAGCTCGGCTTCTATCTTCTCCTTTAAAGCAAAGGGTACCCGATGTGGCTTCATCCGGATGGGCCGGACAGTTGGGTCAAGCTCAAAGTCAACATGGGGTCCTTTGTATAACCCTAAACCCTTTTTGAACACCTCAGAATGTGCAGCACAAACGTCCCAGATTGGGTCAGCGTCTATTGCGTGAATGCCAGAAAGCCGGATTCCCAGGTGCCTAAACCATTGAGTCCCAATAAGACAGTTAGTGCCCTGCTTAACTACAACCAATGGCAAGGAGGTGCAAATGTTTTTGAATTTGACCAAGAAATTTCCCACCCCCAGGACCGGAATCTGGCAACCTTGCACATCCCGGAGGGAAGTTTTAAAAGATTTGAGCTTGGGCTGAGAGGCAGAGGGAATTCTCAAAAACTCCCGCTGTGGGATTATGGAAAAGGTAGTACCTGAATCTACCTCTATCTTGAAGGGGATGTCCAGCAGGCTCAGTTCTGTGAAGAAACGCTCGCTGACGATGCCCACTTGGCACTGCTCAGGCTCAGGTGACACTTTGGCGATGGACATGTTGTGGTGATGACTCTTCTTGGGCACAGGTGCTGGAGGTCTTTGCTTTCACTGTCAGCATACTTTAGCAATGTGCCCTCATCGCCTGTAGTTGTGGCATTCTGTGGTGCAGAAGGGGCACTTCCTGCGGTCATGCTGGGCTCCGCAGCCATCACACCTGCAAAGGAATTTCTTCTCCTGATCGTCATGGTGCTCTCGGTGCTTTCATCAGACCGCTCAGACTTCTCCATCTGCGTCGCTGGACTCTGATGAAGAGGTGGAACCAGGAGATGCTGATGATGATGATGATGAATTTTGTTGAGCTTGCACAGCTGAGTCAGTGGTACTGGTGGTGGAGTGGCGATGCCGGAAAAGCTTGAAGCCGGACCGTGCGGCCTCAGACGCTACCGCCTCTTCTTGGACAGCCTTGAAAGTTAGCATCTTCCTGATCATGAGGCAACATTGAGCATCTTCGTCCCTCATGCCGACCAGCAGATGGTCCCAGAGTGCTTCTTTGATGCTGCTCCACTTGCACAGGGTGGCAGCAATGCGCAGAGCGGTGGCATAGTCTGCAATGGGACTCAGCAGGTCACTGCTCCCTTCTGTGGAAGGACACCCTGGCTGGGAAGATCGAGACCTCTGGCTGCAGGTGTTTCCTCAGTGCAGACATGATTTCTGCGTGTGGCACCACATCCACGTCCCTTGGGAGAACGAGGTGGGTTGCCAGCTCAAGTGTCTCAGAACTGCACTGAGCGAGGAAACAGGAGTGCTTCTGGTCTTTGTTGGTGATCTTCTGTGAGGCCATTGCGTGGTGGAATCGGCATTCGTATATTGCCCATTTCTCTGGACGCGCTGGGTCAAATGGGCCGATGTTGCTGCCGTGTGGGGACGCCATCCCACCTTCGTTGCCACTTTCGTGTTCAGGGAATGAAGAAGCAGACGAGTGAAGTAGTTAAATTCAGCTCTTTATTAGTGGGATATGAACACAGTTTGGATGGGGCAAAATTCGGGCTTATATACACTATAAACCGTAACAGTAACAATAATAAAACAAGCCCATTGGCTAACAGAGTGTGCACATTTTTGATCCACTTATTTGCATAAGAATAGATACATGAGAAAAGATACATTCTGCTCGTATAAACAGTAACAATAATACAACAAGCCCATTGGCTAACAGAGTGTGCACATTTTCGATCCTCTTATTTGCATAAGAATAGATATATGAGAAAAGATACATTCTGCTCCTGTCAGAAAACACAGTTAACATACATAACAGACAAGCAATTGGTTTCTGACATGGACTTCCAAGAACATCAGATGCTGTATGAAGCAGACCAGTTCCACACACTCAAACATCATGTGTGTTACTGCAAAATTAGGCTCTTCGTCCAAGTTGTCTTCTATTTATTATCCTTCCTCAATACTTTTTTTCTTTAATAGGAGAGATTGGCTCAGTACAGCACGAAGCATTTTGTCCCATTGCCAAAACCAACTTAAATTTTACATGTGATTTTCCCAACTGCCATTAGCTATGCCCAGGAGATTAAAGCCGTCAACTGGAAAACACACAGCTCTTATGCCCTACTTTTTATATAAGGCACTGGATCACTAATCTTTGTGATGTATTTATTTAGATTTATACCTCAAACTGCTGGAAACAAGGGGTCAAATGAATGCAAAGTCTCAAAGAAATGATTCAAAACAAGCTTCATGCTGAATTACTGGTCTACAATCCCACCACGGGGTCGAAGTGCTATGTAGTGTATGCAACGCCCCTGTGTAGCTTATTATACAATTATTCGTTCACAGCCCTTGAGAAACAAGGCAAAAATATACAGATTTGTAATTTAAAAAATACAGCTGCAGAAACTGTGTAGGAGTGATAATTGAGTGACATAAGTGAGGGGGGGGGGGGTGTCTCATAAATCCATGGAGTGTGTAGTATCTTAATGAAAGCAACTCCAGGCACACATAGTTGAACAACCACAACACTGCTCCTGACAAAGTTCCAGGAGTCTTTTTCTCACAGTCTGCAAGCATCAACTGGCAAGCATTAGTGCTGCATGGAAGTCTTAAAAGGGGCATGCTGTATCCCAGGATCCCAGCCAGCTTCTCCTGGAACGGAAAAATGCTTTAACAATGCAACCCTAACTGGGCCAAAAGTACAATCCAAAATGAAACATGCTCCAGCTGCAGTGGGTCTGGGATACACAGACATCTCCTTTGTTGGCAGAAATACCCTTAATGACAACAGAAATGTCCTTGTGCTGGAAGACTCCCCCTGCGACACAGACACCATTTCTGTTGGCTGGTCTCAGAAATAGTACAGGTATCTGCCAACAGAAAGGCTGTGATGACTGAGATCTGTTGGCAGAAGAGTCAAAATATGGGCTGGGGAATGGCTTGAACAAGGGAGAAGCTCAATTAGGCCAGATCTGAACTACCTGTAGCTCAGGAATTCATCCACAGTGCTGGCACACTATTTAGGCCAGAGTAAAATAGTAAAGATCTTCCTTGCTTGAAAGCCAGTCATGTCCGACTCGGGAGATGGGGATGATAATCATCTTTGTTTTCAGCCAAGGAACCAGCGCTGTCTGTAGACATGTCTGCAGACATTTCAATGGTCATGTGGCAGGCATGACTAAATGCTGAAGCACACAGAATGCAGTTACCTTTCCTACTGAAGCTGGTCTACTTGTAATTTTTTTTGCTTTAGAACTGCTAGGTTGGCAGGAACTAGGACAGATTACGGGAGCTCACTCCATTACAGGCTACTCAGATCTTGAACTGCTGAACTGCCTACCTTCCTGTCATCAGGATCAGTGTCTTAACCAGTAAGCCACCACATCTGCCAGAGTAAGAGCTAGTCCTAAGTAATCTTCAGCCTCCCATTGTAGGAAAAGGTTCGCATTCATTGTAATTTCAGCTGGCCTAATGGCAGTTTATCTGTACTTCAGCTGTCTTGTTTAGCTAGGATTGTGCTCCAAAATGTTCAATTCTTAGCCCAGTATAGGTGGTGCCTATTTGAGGTAGCAGCAATACAGTAAATCAGAAAGCCAAAATGAGGCAGTAAGGTCACTTCTTCAGAAAAGGTAAAGGTTGTCCTTGCTCGAAAGCCAGTCATATCTGACTCTAGGGTTCAGTGCTCACCTCCATTTATAGCCAAAGAGCCAGTGCTGACTGCACCTGCAGACATTTCCATGGACATGGGACTTTCATGACTAGGCACTGGAATGCACAGAATGCTGTTTACCTTCCCGCCTAAGTGGTACCTATTTATCTATTTGCAATGTCTTGCTTTCGTACTGCTAGTTTGGCAAAAGCTGGGACAGAAACAAGAGCCTGCTGTGCCATGCTGTACGCAGGTCTCAAACTGCTGACCTGCCAACCTTCCAGTCACCAAGTTCAGCATTTTAAACACTAAGCCACAGATTTGCTGCAGAGAGTAACTGGCCAAATCTAGCTGCACTGGGGGGGGGGGCGAGTAGGCAGAGGAAAGAAATAATTTCGGAGAGCCTTAGAATTAAAGGACACAGTCAGGCTGCTCAAGAACTAAAATAACATATCTTCTAAGACACCATGGCAGGAGTCATACTGGCATTCATGTAAAGTTTATGCAACCTGCCATAGCTAATTATGGCCATATGTCTGGTCACAGGCCCAAATGTACATCAAGCATATGCTCCAACATCTCATCATGTAGCCATAGCAAGTTATGTAAAAATGATGCAAACATCCATAAGATTCCAGGCAATCAAATAAATTGTTCCTCAACTTTTAGGAAGAAATGCTCTCATACCAGATTTGTATAATGTAGCTTCATATGGATCTTAGCTTCATATGGATCTGCCAACATCACATGTAGATTATTTCTAATTGTCTACTTGAATATGGTATCATTAGACATCCTTTCGACCTATAGCCTCATAAATCTTTGAAGGAAAGTAAATTTACAATATTAAAAAAGTTAAGTTTTTTTAAAAAACATGTTAATGAATGGTTAAATGGTCAAAGTGAAAATGTATCATAGTCTGCAATGAATTATATATAGTTTGCACTTCATTTTTTATAAAGACCATTTCCATCAGATTCCATTCATTCAAAATCAGTTATGTTGTGGCTTTCTTTCAAGCCAAGCTGGGCAAGAAGCCACAAAGACTGAAGACCTTGCATTGGGAGAGTACTCTGCGATCAAGCCCCACCCCAGTGGACCAGAGAGTCACCCAGTCCCAGTCTAAATTGTCCCCTCTAAAAACATGCTATAAATCAATATGCCAAAGAGTTTTGGTTTAAAGCAGGCATTCTCAACCTTTTAAAGCTAGGGCTGGGTCACACTCCCTCAGACAGCTTCAGGGGCCGGATGGCCATTTTGCCCTTCCTCCACCATGTGGCACTTCTTGGTGTGGTGGAGGTGATAGGGGCCCACATGAAATTGAGAATTCCTGGTTTAAAGAATCAAGGTGGTCTCCAGAAACCTGCTGTGTCATAGCTTCCATCCTGTGTCATTGCTTCCATGTTTGATGCAACACTACTAGGTAAATCAGTAAATGAGCTTGAACAAGAAGACCAAAAATGTTTTGTTACTGCAGGAGGAGCAGTAACATTCTTGTCTGAAGTTGCCATCCTGTTGTGTCCTAATGGTTTGATCCTCCACAGGGATAACAATGTATCTGAACCAATGTAACCTTGCCTATGGGCAACAATGTAACCTTCAGCTGTATCACATAAACCCTGTAATAGGACGCGAGCTAATGACCACCAGCTGGCAGCAGCGAGCGTCCAAAGCTCTCTTGGTCCAAACTCATCAAAGGCAACAACGCGGGAAGTTTTCCCGCCACCACCTACACCTGGACAAGAAGGGCGTGACCAGCAATGACGTCACGACGACAGTAGCCAATGGGCTATCGTGGAACCACGTTCAAATGTATTACTACTGTATATAAAGAGCTATTGATCCGCCATTACCTCATGTTCCCTCTGACCACCATGCAATAAACCTGAGTTAACCCAGCCCGAGGCTGTGTCCTGTGTCTTGGTTTTCATACACTAAATTGGCGACGAAGGTGGGATCAATGGATCCCCAAGGAGCAGCCAGGGCACAGAGCGGGTTCAACATCACCAAACCGCAAGACTGGGAGCTTTTTGAAATGGACTTCCAGGCGGCACTGGTGGAACTCAAAGTCAAAGAAGACGATGAGGAGAGGAAGAGGGCCATCCTCACCAGAATGCTTGGGATAGACACCAAGCGAACGCTGGTGGGCATCATTGCACCGAAGAAGGTGAGCGAATTCAAAGCAGACGACATCATGAAGCTGCTGCGTGAGCGTTTCCGTCCCTCGAGGGCAATGTTTCCCGCTCGGAGCGCGTTTTGGAGGCGAGTCCAAGCGCCGGACGAGTCGGTTGAGGCATTCGTAACAGCCATGAGGATAGCCGCCGGCCCCTGCAGATGGGACGACCTAGAGACGGCCCTCAGGGACGGAGTGCTGTGTGGCCTGAAGGACAAGGAGGTGCAGCGCGGCTTGATGAACAAGGAGCCACCACCAACGCTGGCGGAGGTTGTAGAGGCCGCGGAAGCCGCGGAGTCCACGAATGCCGGAGTGGACGAAATGCACCAGTGGCGTGAGTGGCGTCCTAGAGCCGGCAAAGCGGAGAATTCGGTGCACAGAAAGTCCGGACAGTCGGTGCACGCAACCCGAAGGGCCTCAAAGTCGTCTACGGAAGGCAGCGACGGCGAGGAGGTCCAGAGGGTCCGAAAAGGGGGGCGCCGCTGCGATGGTTGCGGAGCGGCCCATGAGCGCGCAAGGTGCCCATTCAGGAAAGCCGAGTGTTACACCTGCGGCCGTCGGGGGCACATCGCCAAGGCGTGCAGAAAACGGAAGGAGGGCCGGAGGCAGTCACAAGACCGCTCAACCAGACCGGACCGTCCAGCAAGGTCCAAAGATGGCGCCCAGACCACGAGGAAGCAGGACGGCGTGGGCCGCATCTCGGACGACAGCGAGGACGACGCTCCGGTGTTCAGCGTGGCCGCGGGACAGTCCCATTACTTCGTTGAGGTACTAGTACAAGGGGCCCCTATCAGGATGGAAATTGACTCGGGGTCCTCCTATTCTATAATTTCCCAGAAAGAGTTCTTGAAAATCGACCCCCACGTGCGACCCAAACTTAAAACGTTGAGGTCCACGCTACGAGATGTACAGGGGAACAGCATTCCAGTATTGGGGGTCGGGAAATTTCGGGTCAGTTTTAAGAGACATTCCGCGGAGCTGCCCCTAGTTGTCCTTAAGGGGGGTAGTTGTAGCCTCCTAGGGACGCAGTGGTTTCAGCCCTTAGGTTTGTTCATAGGGGGAGTGCATACCGTGGGGGTGGATCCAATACCTAGACCCGGAGGTCCGCCCGATAAGACTCAAACTGCGCAGGGTGCCATTCGCACTAAAGGACAAAATAGAGGCGGAACTGGACAAACTGGTGGGCCAGGGGATTCTTGTTCCTGTTGATTCCGCGGAGTGGGAAACTCCAATTGTAACCGCTCTGAAGGCTAACGGGGAGGTGCGCATTTGCGCTGATTATAAGTGTACAATTAACAAGGCGATCCGCCCTAATGCATACCCGGTGCCGGTGGTCAGCCACCTTCTGGCCAGGCTGAATGGGGGAAAGTGTTTCGCTAAACTCGATTTGGCTCAAGCTTATCAGCAACTCCCTATAACTCCCGCCACGGCCGCGGCACAAACGATAGTCACACATAAAGGAGCGTTCCAGGTGTCGCGTTTACAGTTCGGCGTGAACTCGGCACCCGGCCTTTTTCAGTCGCTTGTGGAACGCCTCCTGAAGGGGCTGGAGGGGGTGTTGCCTTATTTTGATGACGTGTTGATAACAGGGGGGAGTGAGGCCGAACTGGCAAAGAGATTGGATAAAGTTCTGACTGTCTTCGAGAAAGCGGGGCTACGACTGAGAAAAGACAAATGTGTCTTCTTCGAAACTGAGGTTGAGTTTCTAGGGTTTCGAGTCACGCCAGAGGGTATTAAGCCATCCAAATCCAAAGTAGCCGCCATCAAGAATGCCCCTCGCCCCACATCCAAAACCGAGCTACAGTCATTTCTGGGGCTCCTCAATTTTTACCATACCTTCCTTCCACGGAAGGCGTCCGTGGCCGAGCCACTCCATCGGTTGCTAAAAAAGGAGGAAACATGGGTGTGGGGTGATGAGCAAGAGAGGGCGTTCAAAGAGTTGAAGCAACTCCTAACATCCGAGGCGATCCTAACGCATTTCGATCCCAAGCGGCAAGTGGTCTTAGTCTGTGACGCATCCCCGGTGGGGGTGGGAGCGGTGCTTTGCCACGTGTTGGACGACGGAAGGGAAGCCCCGATAGCGTTTTATTCAAGGTCCCTGTCCCAAGCAGAGCGTAATTACGCACAGACCGACAGGGAGGCACTAGCGATAGTAGCGGGAACCAAAAAATTTCACGATTTTCTGTATGGTCGGCCGTTCAAAATCGTGACGGACCACAAGCCCCTATTAGGAATTTTCACTGCAAATAAGCCCACACCACAGATCCTGTCCCCAAGAATGCTGCGGTGGGCTATTTTTCTCAACGCATACCAGCATGAGCTGGAATACCGGCCCGGGAAGGAGATCAGCCATGCCGACGCACTCTCGAGGTCTCCTTTGCCCTTGTCGGGCGTCCAAAAGGAAAGGGCAGAAAGAGATCGCCAGGTTTTGTTAATAGAGGTTTTAGACTCACCCCCAATAGTACCAGCCGACATTGCCAGGGCCACAGGAAAGGACAGAACGCTAGAGAAAGTTAGCTCATGGGTACAGAAGGGGTGGCCGGCATCATCCCCAGGTACGGAATTCGACCCATTTTTTCGGAAAAAGATAGAGTTGTCCCTAGAGAGGGGCTGCCTTTTGTGGGGCCAACGGGTGGTGGTTCCTACGTCCCTGCGACCGAGGGTACTCGAACTGCTGCACGTCAGCCACCCCGGCATCGTCCGGTCAAAGGCGCTGGCCCGGAGTTACTTCTGGTGGCCACAGCTGGACGCGGACATTGAGCACATGGTCAGCACTTGTGAGGCATGCCAGGGCTCCCGGCCAGAGGCGGCCCGTCTTCCGCATAGGGAATGGGACACAGCAAGGGGGCCATGGTCCAGGGTGCACGTAGACTTCGCTGGCCCATTCCGAGGAACAATGTTTCTCCTGGTGGTGGATGCATTCTCCAAGTGGTTGGAGGTTATCCCAGTAAAGAGTACGTCCTCCGCCACTACAATTAGCCAGCTAAGGAGAGTCTTTTCCACGTTCGGTTTACCCGACACTTTAGTCAGCGATAACGCTAGTTGTTTCACCTCCGCTGAATTCAAGGCATTCATGGAGGCAAACGCCATTCGGCATGTCACATCCGCACCGTTTCACCCCGCCACGAATGGCCAAGTGGAACGGCTGGTGCGAACGACAAACGATGCGCTGCGGCGCATGGGCCCGGGGGACCTAAATCACCAAGTATGTCAGTTTTTGTTAGCGTATAGGGTGACCCCCTTAGCGTCAGGTTACTCGCCGGCAGAGCTGCTGATGCGGCGAAAACTGACCACGATCCTGTCCAGGCTAGACCCGACGAGAGTCGAGGACAAAGGAAAAAACATAGGGCTGGCAGTCTCGAAAGGTTTCGCCGCCGGCGATCCTGTTCACTGCAGGAACTACGCCAGCGCAGGTCCAGCCTGGGTACCAGGGACGGTTGTGGAAAGGACGGGGCCAGTGTCGTACCGGGTCGAGACTAGCACAGGTCTCCTCTGGAGGAGGCACGCAGACCAACTTAGGCACCGAGTGAGTGGGGGGCCGGTCAGTGGAGCTCAGCGACAGGACTCAGCGTTAGGGTTCTCCCCCACCCATTTAGCCCAAGGGGGGGACAGCAACGGACAACAGTCCCAAGCAAGGGGGGAAAGCAGCGGCCCCGACTCATACTCTTTTGATACGCCAGCTCTATCAGAGGCTGGGGAAGGGGGAGAGGAGTTCGCGACCGCTGCCCCCGAATTTAATTCTGATTTTGATTTTGAGAGCCGGGGGGGGTTTCGGGAGTGTTCCCCCACCCGTCCAAGCGAGAAGAGGGGTTTTTCGTTAGCCCCCAGTGCCCCCGGTTCTTCCCCAATAAAGCACACACCTCCCAACAACGCCGCGGAGCCGCGGCAAGTCACTAACGAGTCTCCCTCTCCAATTACAGGGCAGGAAACCAGGGGACAAAGAGAAGGTAGCAAACCAGGGGGAAGGCAGCCCACACCGAGACCCCAGCGTGTTCGAAATAAGCCATCTTGGCTGAGAGACTTCGTCCCATCCTAGGGGGGGGGAGAGTGTGGTTTCGAGACTTCGTCTCATCCTAGGGGAGAGGGATGTTGTGTCCTAATGGTTTGATCCTCCACAGGGATAACAATGTATCTGAACCAATGTAACCTTGCCTATGGGCAACAATGTAACCTTCAGCTGTATCACATAAACCCTGTAATAGGACGCGAGCTAATGACCACCAGCTGGCAGCAGCGAGCGTCCAAAGCTCTCTTGGTCCAAACTCATCAAAGGCAACAGCGCGGGAAGTTTTCCCGCCACCACCTACACCTGGACAAGAAGGGCGTGACCAGCAATGACGTCACGACGACAGTAGCCAATGGGCTATCGTGGAACCACGTTCAAATGTATTACTACTGTATATAAAGAGCTATTGATCCGCCATTACCTCATGTTCCCTCTGACCACCATGCAATAAACCTGAGTCAACCCAGCCCGAGGCTGTGTCCTGTGTCTTGGTTTTCATACACTAAACATCCTCAAACCTCCTTTATTGCAGCTTGCACTGACTTTGCTTATATCACAAAATTAAGACAGAATTAACCAGGGAAGTTTACTTGGGGGGGGGGGGGGATAAAGCAAAAGTCTTGGAATAGTTGCATATGTTACTGCACATCATAATTACGGAGGTACAGTACAAGCATACTTAGAAGCCCAAATTATTTGTGCCTGAACTACGGGTTACAATTAAATGACTATGTCTCGGCAAAATGCATACCCCAAAATAACCAATAAGACAGCTACACAAATGACATTAATATACACTGGACTTAAAATCTCTGTGACTGTCCAATGGGTGATGTTTCCTCCTGTGCAGTAAGCAGATGGGGGTAAAGATTTAAAATTTGCTTACATGTACATGAACTATTCACCTTAAACAAAACTAAATGAGGCTTCTCTCCTCTCACTCATTTCCAGGAGCCAGACAACAAGGGTGGCGATATCATGTCTGCACATGCCTCTAGTTCCACTGAGATCTCTGCACTGACTCAACCCATGCCACATAAGGCTTTTTGCTTTGGCCAAAAAGCATACAGACCCGATTCTCTTTGAGACTTGTATTCATTATGAGCCAGAAAGAAACACAACTCATGAAAATAAAAGAATGATAGCAATGTTTCTTAAAACATTTTTTAAAAAATGCAAACATTGTAAGAACACAACCATTCTAAATTATTTGGACTCAACACTTTCTGATGTTCTCTTCAGTAAATGTGAAGTTTCCAAGCAGTGCGGCAACCATAACAACCATCCCCTTTCTACAGCCAGATTGGCTAGATGTTCATCTCCATCTAGAGGGTATGAACTCTAGAAGTCAGCAGTCTTTGGCATGCTACTTTCCAAGTGATTTTAACAACAGTTCACATAAAACCCTAGCAGCATGATCACTGATAACAGCAACTTACAACACAGCATCCCAAAACATACAGAGGTTGGGCAAGCTGTAGTGAGTTTGTTGTGATTTGTGCAGAATGTTCTTCATCATCCCCTAACACAGTGATCAAGAACTGTGGGGATTTCTCCCCGCCCAACCATCCATTATTAACAGTTGGTTCATCAGGTGATTGCTAATGCCATCTTTATTGAAATATTGCAAAGAAATAAAGATATGTCTACCATCCTATGAGAAGACTGCGGTGGCTTAGTGGTTCAGATGCTGAACTTGATGACTGGAAGGTTGGCAGGTCAGCAGTTGGAGACCCAAGTGCTGCATGACAGAGTGAACTCCTGTCTCTGTCCCAGCTGCTGCCAAACTAGCAGTTCAAAAGCAAGAAATTGCAAGTAGATAAATAGGTACCACCAAGGTGGTAAGGTAAACAGCATTCCGTGCACTCTGATGTTTAGGCATGCCAGCCACATGTCCACGGAAAGGTCTGCAGACACAGACAGCGCTGGCTCTTCGGCTATAAACAGAGATGAGCACTGAACCCTAGAGTCAGATACAACTGGCTTTCGAGCAAGGGTTACCTTTACCTTTACTAAGGAGAGAATTAAGAACAATGTGAAATGATAAGGGTTGGAGGGGGGTAACTTAATTAATAGTTTATCTCCCAGGGCTTGAAAATCTGAGAATTCTCCAGCCAGTATGGGCACTGTTCAAATAAGTAAATGGGTCAAGCTAGTTTATCTATTTCTTTCTTTATTATTATTAATAACACATTCTTATATAATGGCCACCATCTGTTCTTAGAAAACTGTGTTTAGGGTAGCTTAACGAGTTCCAATACCTGGTAGCAAAGCCATAGGTAAAGAATTCAGTTCTTCCCTTTGCCTTGTCTGTGCAAGCTGCACAGTCCAAGATGGTCCCCAGAAGAAGGGAATGGTAAACCATTTCTTGAGTACTTTATAGCTTGAAAATCCTTACCTTGGAAAGGGTCAGCATAAGCTAGAACTGACTTGCTGGCATGCAGGTATTATTTATTAGTATCTCCAGTGTAACACCTTGCTTCTTCACTGCTGTTTTCAGCAATTCTCAAGCTACCCTCTCTTTTTTTGGGGGGGGTGGGGGGTGGGGGTGGGAACCCGCAAATTAAACTATAATTTGTTTCATAAAAATAAATCACTGGCATCCTTTTAAGCTTTCATTTTTGCCAACAGGATTTTAAAGTGGGGAGGGTGAGTCATCTCAAGTCTGCTTCCAAAAAATATTATAGCAAACAAGCGTTAAAGAATGTATCTTAGCATCTGGGAACTCAACCCTGCTTACATCAGGCTACAGACGCTAAGAAGAAACATTCTTCTCGTTCATACAAAGATATTTTTCAAAGCCCAAAGCAAGGCCACACACTCAGCATTCAGCGGGCGGAAAGTTCTCACAGCCACCAGGAAGCAGACTTAAGATAACTTTCAACCTGGAATTGACAATATACTCCTAAAATTAATTTCCTTCCAAGCAACCTTCCTGCAAGCTGGGGCACAGAACAAGCAGTTGAGAGACGGGAGAGAGAACTTCTTTTATTCCATTTTAATAAGCTCACATTGTGTTGTGCTATCTCCCAGAGGGAAAACAAATATTACTTAATGGCTTTGTGGGCTTCTGTTTCTGAGTAATACATGTATGCATAGTTCCCTGACAGAAAACAGGAACATGCTGGGTTTGACCAATACATTTGTCTGCAAATTAGGCTCCAAAAGCAATGGTGGTTTTATTTCATTAAACTAAAACAAAGTCTCATTGAGGGAATGTACCACTCGTCATATTTCATGATTTAATGCTACCATTGAAAGTATTTCTGAGTGTTAAAGCAAGTGCAGACTCCTATTCAGCGTAAACTGCACCGCCGCCTCTCCCTGGCCCTGTCATCGGCCAGGGCTTCGAGGCCAGCTGTGGCCACTCTGCTGGAGCCCCACCTTGGTGGGGATAAAAGGGAGTCTGGCCTGACGCCGCGGGACTGCACCGCCGCCTCTCCCTGGCCCCGTAATCGGCCAGGGCTTCGAGGCCAGCTGTGGCCACTCTGCTGGAGCCCCACCTTGGTGGGGATAAAAGGGAGTCCGGCCCGATGCCGCGGGACTGCACCGCCGCCTCTCCCTGGCCCCGTCATCAGCCAGGGCTTTGAGGCCAGCTGTGGCCACTCTGCTGGAGCCCCACCTTGGTGGGGATAAAAGGGAGTCCAGCCCGACGCCGCGGGACTGCACCGCCGCCTCTCCCTGGCCCCGTCATTGGCCAGGGCTTCGAGGCCAGCTGTGACAGGTCTGCCGGAGCCCCGTCTCGGTGGGGATATAAAAGAACTATTTCGCCCACCCTTACTGCAGTCACTGAGCCGTGAGCTTCTTTCCCCCATTATGTGTTGTTTTTAGTGTAATTTTTGCACACTGTATTATTGTATATTATTGTATATTTGGGTATTATTGTATACTTTGTTATCTCTTGTATTTTTTGGTATTTTGTATGTATTGCTCATTGTTATATTGTTAGGTGACACTTAGTAGCCGAGGATAATGTTTATCCAATTTTGTCAGCATTAGTACTTAAATAGCATTTCTATATGATATGTAGATGCTTTGTAAACCTTGTAATTGTGAATTTTGTATAACTTGTAATATTGTATTTTATTTGATTTATTTTGGAATAGTTTAGGGACTGTTTATTTTATTGTACTGTGTATTATATTGTATATTGTGCTTATATAGAAATCAATTTTGTGTGTGTGTGTGTGTGTATAATTGTATATTGTATTTCAATTATGTTGTAATGCCGCCCAGAGTTGGCCATGTGCTGAGAGGGGCGGGGTACAAATTACAGTTGGAAATGGAATGGAATGGAATGGAGTAAACAAGGCAACAAATTCATTAAAATTACTGGATTGAGAGAATATATCTTTAGAAATGTGTATCTTGCCAAATGTTTATGTTGACATGTATTCTGAAAACAATAGTTTCAAAATACACATTTTAAATATATATATTTTAAGAGGTTTATTCACACTTTTTTCAGATCTTCAGAGGAGTGCAGAAACGTGACAGAAATAACAGACTGGCAGTAGACTGGCAGTAGGATTATACAGTTTTAGCAGGAATGTGCACTTCCTTCAGACACTTGTGTGAAAATTGACTATTTTCACACACATTTCTGGAGTGACTATGGAACAGAGCAAAAAGCTCAGGGACTCTCACGGAGTGCCTCAGCAACCTCCCCTGATCCTTCATATTAAATCCAGCACCTGTGAGGTTAAATGTAATTTTTAAAACACTTTAAAATGAGGTCATTGTCAATGGGGAAAGGAAAATTAAGAAAGACAAATGTAGAAGGAGAATCTGCACTTTATCTCAGAAACAAGCCCTCTTTACATTTCTTGCTCCAAGATAATTGATTAAACCAGGGGTGGCCAACCTTTTTCCATCACATGCCTGACCACACCCCCAGACAGCATTACAGAAAAAACCACACACACCCAGAAGCGGGCACATTTTCGACTGACATAAATGTGCCCACTTCTGCATTTATATCAGCTGTGGGCATGTTTGCGAACACACATGAACATTTTATGGATGATGTAAACAAGCCCACTTCTACTTATGGGTGCAGCGGAGGCAGCGACGGGCTGGATGGGATGGTATCAGGGGCTGGGGAACCCCTGAATTAAACCATAAATGTCTCCTTTCCAGAGATCTGTTGTCATCCACCATGTTGTATGTATCCTCCCACTACAACTGCAGCAAAATGGAGCCACAGGACCACTAATTTTAAATTTAGCAAAGGATGGAGGAATGGGAGGAGGAGAAAGAGAAAGGTGTTTGCTTGCTTGTTTGCTTGCTTAATTTAGCGTATTTGCTGGTGTATAAGACCCAATTTTCCCCTTAAAATACACTGGGATAATGGAGTGTGTCTTGTACTGTATATAGTACCCTTTTTTCTTGTTGTTCAGTCGCACGGTCGATTCCGACTCTTTGCGACCCCATGAACCATTGCTCTCCAGGCACCCCTGTCCTCCACCATCCTCCTTAGTCCACACAGCCCCGTTCCCATTGTGTCTACAATACCATCTAGCCATCTCATCTTGGGCCATCCCCTTCTTCTTTTGCCCTCCACCTTCCCCTGTTGGATCTGGGCCGCGAAACGGGTTGCGCAAGCTGGATCGGAACTGCGAAGCGGCCATTGGGTCCCGGAGGAGACTGGTCAAGTAAGAATTTGTATGCGGTCTGCCGGCTGCTTACCTAGCATTAGCAGCAAGAAGAGCGGCTTCAGAAGTTCTGTATCTAGCCTAAAATACGGTCTAGCCCAATTGATATTCCTCAGAATCAGTTGCAATTCTACAAGGGTGACTGACTCTTTGAGATTTATCTGTGGCAGAACTGGTGCTGTGAAAGAACGGAGAAGCCGATGGCCCAAGTATGAAAAGGGTTCGGTTCCCTGAACTTTCTCTGGGGCAATGAGTAACCCTTTTTCCCCCAGAGTGGTCTGGAGGTCTTTAAACATTTCGCTGCCGAGTAGCGGCGCTGCGACCAGGATGTCATCCATTAAATGACACACTAAGTGAAGGTTTCAAAACTTTTCCAGTGCGTTGTGAACATAAATTTGACACAGGGTGGGCAAGTTGAGCATCCCCTGTGGCAAAATTTTCCACGCGTAATGTTGCATGGGCTCTCTGTGGTTCACAACTGGCACTGTGAAAGTGAACCTTTCCCGATCCCTTACATCTAAAGGAAAGGTATAAAAACAGTCTTTTAAGTCTACAACCAAGATCTCCCAACCCTCGGGGATCATGTTCGGATTCGGGGTGCCGCATTGAAGCAGACCCATTGGCTGGATACATTTATTGATCTCTCTTAGATCGTGAAGGAGTCGCCACTTCCCTGATTTTTTCTTGGTAATGAATATGGGCGAATTCCAAGGACTGGTGGACCGTTCTATATGTCCTGCATCTAGCTGTTCTTTGACCAACTGTTTTAGGGTGACTAATTTCTCCCCTAGTACCAGCCATTGCTCTACCCAAACTGGTGTGTTGGTAAGCCATTTAAGCGGTAAAGCCATTACCCGAAGGTAAGAGTGGCACGGTACTGCTGTAGAATGTCTCGCCCCCAAAGGTTGATGTGCACGTCCAAAATGTGCGGCCGAATGACCGCTGTGCTGTCAGCTTCAGGGATCGTAACTTCTATCCAACCTTAGCTTCTAAATGCTTCTTGAACACCGCCTACCCACCACACATCGGAAACCGGCTTGAGAGCCCACTCACGTGGCCACTGACTCTGGCTGACCACGCTGACGTCAGCTCCAATATGGGAATCGACCAGATAGACTGTGCCTGGCAGGTCACATGTGACTTCTGACTGGCAAGTCAAATCTAGTCCCGCACTGCCCTTAGGTCTGGCCTGCGCCTCTGGAATGCAGGGAACGTGACCAGAATTTAATCCAGCTCTGGCTCTCCCAGAGCGATTGAGGTCTCTGTTTGGACCGGGGCCAGAGACAAGCCCGCGCTCCAGTTTCCCGAGTTTGGGCAGTTCCTGGCCCAGTGGAAACCCTTGTTGCATCATGGACATGGGGTGGTCGGAGCCTTGGGACGACTTGTGTGTTGGCTGTTACCCTTCTTGGATCGGCATTCTTTAGCAAAATGACCGATCTTGCCACAATTGTGACATGCTCCTTTGGTCTTGCCTTTGAATTTCCTACCGCCTTTCACCGCTGCTGCCAACAGACCCATTTTGTAGGAATCTGTACCAACGTCGGCACAAGCCCTAATCATGTCAGTGAGAGTCAGATCAGGATGATTGCCCAGTGACTGCAAGATTTTATGGCAGTAAAGGTTGGCGTTGTCTTTTGCCAGCTTCATCATGAGCTCCTGTTGGGCTTGCTCATTGTCTATCTGTCTACTGACTGCTTCCTCCAACCTATTGAGAAAGTCCATGTAGGACTCCTGGGCATCCTGTTTGACTGCTGTGTAATTTTTGGTTGTTTTGCCAGCTGCCGAGACCTTGAGATAAGCCCTGAAGGCTGTCTCAGCCGTCAAATGAAGTGTGGCGAGAGGCAAGGTGATCTGCGCATCGATGGATTCGAACTGTCCTGACCCATATAGCTGGTCAGGGATTATTGCTCCTCCCATCCTGGCAGCCCTTGCCTGCGCTTCCAGACAATACTCGCTGTCCCATAGCAAATACTGACTGGGGTTGAGCATCATTCTCATGATGGCTTTCCAGTCCTATGGAATGAGCATCATAGTTTCGCACACTTGCTGAAGTGTGCCCCTAGTAAAGTGACTCTGGTGTCCTGTCTCTGTGATTGCCTTCCGTATAGCCATAAGCAGCTTGTACGGAACTGGCAAATGGGTCGTTTGCTGTTGACCCGTGAGGGCATCTACCTCTATGTGGACTGGGCATACCTGCCTAAACTCAGTTAGATCTTCCACTGACAACTCCCCTTACTGGTTTCTTCCTCAACCATGCGCTGGATGGAACTCTTGGTATTCTGGGAACTTTTAACTGTCAGAGAAGCTCCAGCGCTTCTTATACCATGCATTCCTTCAGTGATGTCTGTAGCTGTCACTGAGGGAAAGCTCCCTACGCTGCCCTGCTTGAGCTGAAGTGACGGGTAGAGAGCCGTTGGGGCTGATGGCATTGACTGCGCTGGGGGTTCCTGGGTCTCTATCCAGACTGGGTCTACCTCTGCTATGAGCTTCCTACATTCGCTCCATGTGCTAATTACGTTAGCTGGGGCTCTAGGTGCTTGCCTAATGCAGGCTCCTCTCCTATCCCAAAGTTGGTGACTAAGCATGCCCGTTTCTGGATAAAACGGACAGTGTTCCCCCAAGTACACCAAAAGATCCACTAACTGGGTGCTGTGAATGCGTGTATGGTTTACCCTGGCCAGGGCCTTGAGTTCCATTAAGTGAACTCTCTGGTTAGCGGTCGGACGTTGTTGCTGTGGACAAGTCCCCATCTAATCTGCCGGTCCTTTGAAGTTTTCCTCCTCAGGATGAATTGACGCGTCTGGTTAGGTAACAGGTTTGGCGTGACGAACCTCTGGGAAGGACTTGGAATGTGGGCTGCTGCCACAGGCCCTCGATGGCCGCTGCAATGAAGTCAGGGTTTCACAACCGACCCTGAGCAGAAGGCGTTTCCACCGAGCAAGATGCCTCAGAGCTTTGGAGCATGCTCCACCTCTCTGGAATGCCTCGGAGCATAGCTGTCACTCAGATTGGATGGCTTTCCGACCAGAGCTGCTGCGCTGTCCTCCGGGAAGACTCGGCCACGGTTCTGGTGTAGAACCGGACCAAGGGGTGTCGCTACTCACGAGTAGAATCATGTCGGGGTCACCATATGTTGGATCTGGGCCGCGAAGCGGGTTGCACAAGCTGGATGGGAACCGCAAAGCGGCCGTTGGGTCCCAAAGGAGACTGGTCAAGTAAGACACATGAGGCAAGATGGAGCGAAGACCAGTAATTTAATGATGACAAATCATGAGTATTTATGTTCTGGCTGCATGCACAAGTGTAGCGATCCATTGTAAAATCAGGCTTCACACATCATGTTTACATGAGTTAATTGGGGAAGTCTACACTGGGGAAGTTCATTAACTAACTTAATTAACTACAGGGGAAATACATTGTTCCATGTTATCAGAGGTAAACAGGTGGCTAACATTGACTCTAGGGCTTAAAGGAATCTGCAGACGTGAGATTACCTATTACGTGCCTAGCGAGTTAGTCATTATCTCTCCAATGTCCGAGCTGCCTGTCAGAACAGCTATTGATGAATTAAACTCTATCTAATATTCCGTTCCCCCAATTTCTGTCCCCTCAGGAACCCGCAGCAACCAGGTGATCTGCCATTACCGGGGTTCTGTCAGGGACAGTTGACCAATTGTGTGCGCGGATACCACATTCCCCAGCATCAAGGCCTTCTCAAGTGAATCCTCTCTTCTCATTTGATGTCCAAAATACTTCATCTTCATCTTTACTATTTGACCTTCTAATGAGCACTCAGGGCTAATCTCTTCTAGTATTGACTTATTTGTTCTCCTTGCTGTCCAAAGGACTCTCAAAACTCTCCTCCAGCACCACATCTCAAAGGCATCTATTTTTCTTCGCTCAGCCTTTCTATTGGGCCAGCTCTCACAGCCATACATTACCACCAGAAATACCATTGCTTTGACTATGCGGACCTTTGTTTGCAGTGAGATGTCTCTACTTTTCACTATGTTCCCCAGGTTTTTCATAGCTTGTCTCCCAAGAATCAGTTGCCTTTTTATTTCATGGCTGGAATCTCCATCTGCAGTGATCTTGGATCCTAAGAAAGTAAAATCTGTTACTGCTTCTTCTTCTTCCCCATCTATTTTCCAGGGACTGATAGAGCCTGTTGCCATTATCTTGGTTTTCTTGATTTTGAGTCTCAGGCCAGCTTTTGCACTCTCTTCTTTCAACCTAATCAGGAGCTTCTTTAGGTCTTCTTCACTTTCTGCCATTAGGGTGGTATCATCTGCATATCTCAAATTGTTGATGTTTCTCCCAGCAATTTTGATCCCATATTGTGATTCCTCCATCCCTGCATTGCACATTATGTTCTCTGTGTATAAATTGAATAAGCAGGGTGACAAAATGCAGCCTTCTCTTACTCCTTTTCCTATTCCAAACCACTCCGTCATTCCATACTCTGTCCTAACTCTGTCCTAACTTCTCATGAGACATATGAGGTATTCTGGTATTCCCATTTCTTTAATTACTTGCCACATTTTGTTCTGGTCCACACAATCAAAGGCCTTGGTGTAGTCAATGAAACAGAAGTAAGCTTGTATCTGGTATTCCTTTGTTTTCTCCATGATCCAACATATGTTGACAATGTGATCTCTGGTCCCCCTGCCTCTTCTGAACCCAGCCTGCACCTCTGGTATTTCTCTTTCTACTTGCTGCTGCAGTCTATCCTGTATTATCTTAAGCATTACTTTGCTAGCTTGTGGAATGAGCGCAATTGATCAATAATTTGAACATTCTTTGGCATTGCCCTTTTTTGGGATTGGGACGTATACTGATCTTTTCCAATCCTGTGGCCACTGTTTCGTTTTCCAAATCTTCTGGCATATAGTAGGTAGTAGCTTGATTCCATCATCTTTTAGGGCTTTGAAGAATTGAACTAGGATACCATCATCTCCACTGGCTTTGTTATTTGTCGTGCTTTTTAGGGCCTTTCTGACTTCACTCTCTAGGATGTCTGGTTCAAGTTCAATTTCCCCCTCATTCTTATTATCCAGGGTGTTTAAGTCTTTTTTGTAAAGTTCCTCTGTGTACTCTTTCCATCTTTTCTTTATCTCTTCTGCTTCCGCTAACTCTTTGCCATCTTTGTCTTTTGTCGTGGTCATTTTTGCTTTGAACGTTCCCTTGACTTCCCCAATTTTTTTAAAGAGATCTCTAGTCCTGCCTCTTGTGTTGTTTTCCTCTATTTCTTTACACTGTTCATTTAGGTAGGTTTCCTTATCTCTCTTTGCTTTTTTCTGTGATTGTATTTTTTCTTTCTCCTTTGCCTTTTGCGTTCCTTCTTTCCTGTGCTATTTTAAGAGCCTCGTCCGACAACCACTTTGCTTTTTTGCACTTCTTTTCTTTTGGTATAGTTTTCCTTGCTACATCCTGCATAATGTCTCTCATTTCTGTCCATAGTTCCTCTGGTACTCTGTCTATCTGGTCCAGTCCATTGAATCTGTTCCTCACCTCCACCATGTATTCCTTGGGTATGTTGTCTAGATCATATCTATCCGGCCTATTAGTTTTCCCTATTTTCTTCAGCTTGAGCCTGAATTTTGTGATCAGTAGATTGTGATCTGAGCCACAGTCCGCTCCAGGTCTTGTTTTTGCTGACTGCATGGAGGTTCTCCATCTTTGGCTTCAGAGTATGTAGTCAATTTGGTTTTGATGTTGGTCATCTGGTGATGTCCATGTGTAAAGTCTCCTCTTGTGTTGCTGGAAAAGGGTGTTTGCTATGACTAGTGTGTTATCTTGACAGAACTCTATCAGTCTTTGCCCTGCTTCGTTTTGTGTTCCCAGACCAAACTTGCCTGTTATTCCATCCACTTTTTGATTTCCTACTTTTGCATTCCAGTCTCCTAAGATAAGGTGGACGTCATTTCTTGGTGTCTGTTCTATAATATGTTGTAGGTCCTCATAGAACTGGTCTACTGTGGCTTCATCTGCACTAGTGGTTGGTGCATATATTTGGATTACAGTGATATTAAATGGTTTGCCTTGTAGTCTGACATCATTCTATCATTTTTGAGATTGAAATAAGATTGCTCTTATTTCAGGTGGCAATTCATTCCAGAGCCTGAGGGATGCAACTGAGAATGTACAATTTCTGGTGTTAGCTTTCCTAACCAATGTAGCCACCCTCAATTTTGTCATTTGGGAGTTCCGGGTATTGTTCCATAGGAAGAGGCACTCCCAAAGGTAGCATGGGTCCAAACTCTATAGGCCAGTAATGGTGAACCTTTTAAAGACCGAGTGCCCAAACTCAACAGGATGGCATCTGCAGCACAGAGGGGCGGGATGAACTCTGTGCTAGGGGGAGGGAGGAAGTGCTCCTATTGGCTGCTGGACAGAGGGGCTGGGCAAACTCTGTGCTGGGGGAGGGAGGAAACATTCCCATTTGGCTTCTGGGAAGTGGGGCAGGGCAAGATCTGTGCTGGAGAGACAGCACGTGTGGCCACAGAGAGGGTTCTGAGTGCCCACTCTGGCACGCATGCCGTAGGTTTGCCACCACTGCTATAAGCTTTGCATGTTAATACTAAAACCTTTAACCATTAAAAGGATGAGATAAAACCTCATAAAGTGTGAAGGAAGACCAGGTTCTTTACATGGTGCTTTTAAGATGAAAGCAAAGCAGACCATGCCATTTGACCTTTTGTTGTTGTTGTTCAGTCGCACAGTCGACTCCGACCCTTTGCGACCCCATGGACCATTTTCCTCCAGGCGCCTCTGTCCTCCACCATCCCCTTCAGCCAGTGGTTGCCTTGGGAGGATAATCTGTTTGTCTACTGATGAGATTGGGGTCTATCCTTTTGCTAGACAAATGGAGATTGAGCATAAAACAAAGATTCTAGTTGTGCAGACTACCACTGCCTTGGATAGAAATGCTTCTGTTCTGCCTGAATCTCATCCTCCCCAAACTCCTTTTGCACCATTTGCTAAGATCTGGCCTTGGCATTTGCATTTATAGATTTGCAGGTGTGATTTCTCCCCAGAAATGCACAAATATAATCATGGAACTGGACATGGATCAGTTCGTAGGGTCTCTAAAAGGGCAAAGAATGGATAGTGCACCAATATGTATATCCTTATCTGGGTAGAGAATGGATGGAGGGGTCAGTTCACAATCCTATTATTATTTTTAAGTATGATGTTTATTTTAAATGTTTCAGATTGAAAATCATTTCTACTTAAATTTCTTCTCTGCAAATGCATGTTCTGCAGTCAGGATCACGAGGTTGCTTTCTAGGCATATGAACAAAGTTGTTCCACTGTGCTTGCTTTATTAATTGGCAGGATCCACTGAGTTGGAGCCAAAATGAAGCCATTGAAGTCTATGGGAATTACTCATGACTAATTTCTCCCATGAGTTTTTTGAGTTTACCCTAAAAGTCATGCCGTGACCAAAATTCTATTGATTCTTCAATGTGTGCCTTAACTCTTTGTCCTCCATTGTGGCCCCAGGCTAGATTAGAGGGAGCGTGCCTATATTTTGCATTTCTTGCCCAAAAAATCTATTAAAATAAATGGATTATTTACTAGAAAAAGAAAATTGCAATGCCCTGGAAGCCCACTTTAGACTAATGATTTTAGTGTGGAGTAGGAAAACATTAGAATCCTCTTGGTGCTAACACAAGTTTCCTAAGCTTACTTTTAAGAAAGTGAAAACAAAATGTCATGGCTGATTATGTCTATCAAATAGCATTTAGTCTGACTCTAAGTCTAGTTCAAACCCAGTGATTGCTGTGAGCTATATGACCACACATAAGGTGGATCTACAGACAGCTTCTAAGGATATAATGGGTTGGCCATGTGACTAATGTAAAAGTGTTGTGCTGGATAGATAAAAAACAAGAACTGAATAAGACCATTAAGCAAAAAAAGCTCCAATACCTTGGCCATATCATGAGGAACAACATAAAGTATAGAATACTCCAACTCACTCTTAAAGGAAGGATCCCTGGGAAGAGAGCCCCTGGATGTAGATAGACTTTGTGGCTGACGATCCTGAGAAACTGGTGTGACACGTCCTTGGAAGTTAAGAACTGGAAGATTAATGCCATGATAATAGTCAATATCCAGAATGGATACAGCACCTGAAGAAGAAGAAGAAGAAATGTGACCACATTGGCCCATTAAGCACATTTTCTTATCTGGTGAGCACCATCTCTCTTATTTGGATGGATTAGCTCGGTGGCTTTTTGAAAATGCTTTATGGAGATCTAGTGCCATTCAATTCTACCACTTGCTCTTTAAGTTGGACATATTTAATAGAAGGAGATGGAAGGATCCATTGAACCCTTTAAGTGTTGTAGTTCCATAAGTAGCTTAGGAACCACAATTTCTGTGAAACATTAAAAAAAAATACAAACACTGTGTCATCAGCTATCAGGGCCCAATATCACAATCCAAGAGGGAGTTGTCAAAAGTAGATGACATTTTTTCCTAGCCATTGACTAAGAATGTTCATAAATCCCAAGACAATTCTGAATTGATCTGAGGAGAGCTCACCCATTACTAATCAAGACAGTTCCCTAGAGCTGTTGTCATATTACAGCTTAATTTAGAGCTGAGCTTACCACATATCTCCAATGCACCAGGGCATACAAAAAGCTGATTACCACACCAGTAACATCAATCAGAACAGTATGATTTTCACCACATCAGACAACTCTTCAACTTTTTGTTGGATTCTACCCAAAATACTGTATATGGCATTCAGTTCAGGTTTAATCAAAGCAGCGCCAAAAGGTATGGACAGAATTGATCTTAGCAGCATACAGAAAATAAACAAAATAAAAGAAGAAACCAAGGAAAAGGCCACAAACTATGGAACAAAAAGGCTGTCCTTTCTTAAAAGCTTCAAGGTTTTACAACTACTAAAATGTGTGAAATAAGTCCAGAGCTTCATATGTTATTCTTTTATTATAAACCCCAGAATTCCTCATCCATAGCATGGCAATGCAGTTATAGACCAAGGAAGAACTTTTTCTGAGTTCTATTGAAAGTATAACGACTTTGCTTGACTCTTGCATTTTACCTGAGACTAACTTGAACCATACTTGCCTCCCCATTTTAAAATTCTGTTGCTGGGTTGAAAGGATTTTTGCTGAAGGAAGTCCTTTAATGTCCGCAAGGTCTTTTCCCCACCAAAGTGGTCCCTATTTGTCTACTTGCAATTTCTTGCTTTCAAACGGCTAGGTTGAAAGAGATGGGTGCTCATTCTGTCATGCAGTACTCAGGTCTTGAACTGCCAGCTTGCCAATTTTCCAGCTAACAAGGCAAGCTTCTTAACCACTGAGCCACTGCAGTCCCTATCTGTAAAGTTTCCTAGATATTTGGCACCAGTATTTGCATTATGTGACTTGTCCCAATCTAAGACATGACTTGGAAAGAAGAAAAGACCATGATTTGTCACATTCTATGTAACAGCTTATATGGGAGAAACATGGCATTATTACATTTGCTGCTGAGCAGAGTAAAATGGATGTTCAATTATGATCTCATGAAACCCAAATACATATTTAATTCAAATGAGAAAGACTGGTGAGACCTTTCATTCGCAGATAAGGCACAAGGCAGGGAAGTTACTGTTTCAAAATCTGTTTGAAGATGCTCAACAGAAAACTCACCAAATGTATAATGACAAATCAGTTGAAATCTTGCTGCTTGGCAAAGTAAATCACAACTAGAGAAGGGTTATTTGAATCAATGGAATTTACAGAGTTGGTAACACATCACTAATCTCCACTAATTCAATGTTTCTACTTTAGTGCAATTTAGTATGCTAAACAACAGTATTTTAGTCATTGTAAGAAAAGCTAGGTCAAATCCAAGTGTTATGAAATTGCTTGTGTATAGTATTTGGTGTACATCCTAAATGTATATATTTAGAATTATTGAAGTTTCAGAAATCAAGGACTTTCCACGTCAAACAATTTGGGATCAGGCGATCAATTTCTTACTGCTCTGAAATGCCCCAGAATCAAACAGGAGAGAAGTCAAATGTTTAGAAATGAGAAAGAAAGATAATACAGTTTGAACAAACACCAAGGTCCATCAAACAAGATGTGTGACTGCATTTAATAGCAGAATGAGCAGGAAGGGAATCCCTTTAGGTCTGACATGCCTGAAAAAATAATTAGTTACCATGAATCATGTGCACTTTGACTTCAGAGGCAGAGATCCTAAATGTACTGAGAGAAGCCAATTGTGGCCATATTTTCCACCCACTGCTTTTTGTTCTCCCATTTCTAAACTAACTGGGCAGAACCTGGAGAAGAACAACCATGGCCTGTGTGGAAAGCTTTAAATAGACTGCATGCAGGGGTAGGAAATTCTAGGGTTAATCTGAGAAAGTGGGTTTCCCTGTAGATGACAGCCTGTGTGAATGCAGAGAAGTACAAACTATCTCCCATATAATACAATGAACACGATGCCCTTCAACGTGCACTGAGGAGGCCCTTATGTTGGCAAGAGGAAATGCTGTTGAAGTGGCCCTATATTGGGTAGATGTCATCTAGCCCCTTTTAATTCTACTTTGTTTTTAAATGTGTTAATTTTAGCTTTGTATGTTATTATATGTTGGTGGTGCATCTGATACGAATAAAGAAAAGAAAGGAAGAATTTCTAGACTATCCAGATACTCCTATATTAGATGTGATATTTGTATCATGGGAGATTTGACAACTTGGAATGCCTGGATGAATAAAAATGTCCGAATCTGGCTTCCAAAAATAAAAATGAAAACTACAGATAAAAAGGGCAATTCAAGGCTTGGAAGCCTCGACAGAAAAAGCCCTGCTGTTTGTTGTGTATGCATGTCACTGTACTGATAGAATGTAACCACTCCATTTACAAGGTATCTCAGCTGTAAAGGAATGCGAGCAAGCAGCCCATAGAGGGCAGCTGCGAGCGTTCAGTCTCACATGGTTCACATTGCTCAATCACGGACAGCCGCGGGAAATCCTTCCCCGCATTCAGCAGCAAGAAAGAAGAACTACTGAAGAGAGGCGTGCCTGGGCGAGGCCACGCCGGTAGCGGCCAATGAGCTACCGTGCTACAAGATTCAAATGTTAAACCCTACTGTATATATAGAGATGTATCACCGCCATTACCTCATGCTTCACCCGGTCCTCATGCAATAAACCTGAGTTAAGCCAACCCTTCGGCTGTCCTGTTGTCTTTGGTCCCATACAGTAAATTGGCGACGAAGGTGGGATATGGCTGCCCACGGGACCAAGACATGCGCCGGCTACGAGATCAGGAAGCCGGGAGACTTGGAGCTGTTCGAGATAGACTTCAATGGAGCGCTGGTGGAGCTCGAAGTCTCAGATGAGGACAAGAAGAGGGCCATCTTCGTCCGCATGCTCGGACACGAGACAAAGAGGACCCTGGTCGACCTGATCGCGCCGAGGAGGGTGAGCGACTTCAAAGCCAAAGAGCTTCTGGCTGTGTTGCGCGCCCACCTCCGGCCTGCGATAGCCATGTTCCCCGCTCGGAGCGCGTTCTGGAGGCGAGTCCAAGCGCCCGGGGAATCGGTCGCCGAATTCGCCGCGGCCCTGCGGCTGGCCGCCGGCCCCTGCAAGTGGGAGACCCCAGAAGTCACCCTCCGCGACTGCCTGCTCTGCGGCCTGAGGGACACCGAGACCCAGCGCGCGCTGATGAAACTGGAGCCGCCTCCCACGTGGCAACAGGTCCTCGACACGGCGCAGGCCGCGGAAGCCACGACGGCCGGCGTGCAAGAGCTCCAGGACTGGCGACCAAAAACTGCCAAGGCAGAGAGCTCGGTGCGCGCGGCCCGGCGGGTTTCGAACTCGTCCACGGAGAGCGGCGACGACGAGGACGTCCGGAGGGTCCAGAAGGAGGGCCGGCGCTGCGACGGCTGCGGCGCCGCCCACGCCCGCGCCAAATGCCCGTTCCGCAAGGCCGAGTGCCACAACTGCGGCCGGCGCGGGCACATCACCAAGGTCTGCCGGAAGCGGCGTGAGGCCAAGAGGAGTTCCCCAGACCGCTCGGTGAGGAGGAGTTCCCCAGACCGCTCGGCGAGGCAGGACCGCACCACGAGGCCCAAGGACCACGGCACCCGGACCATGAGGAAGCGGGACGGCGTCGGACGCATCTCCGACGACAGCGAGGACGACGCTCCGGTTTTCAGCGTATCCACGGAGCACCCCCGATACTTCATTGAGGTAGTGATACAAGGGGCCCCTGTTAGGATGGAGGTGGACTCGGGTTCTTCTTACTCTATCATCTCCCAGGGAGAGTTCCTAAAGATAGCCCCCCACGTGCGGCCCAAGCTCAAAGCGTTGAGGGCCACGCTGAAGGACGTGCAAGGGAACCGCATCCCGGTGTTGGGGGTTGGGAAATTCCAGGTCCAGTTCAAAAAACGCACCGCAACGCTTCCCCTAGTCGTCCTCAAAGGGGGTAAATGCAGCCTCCTCGGGACTCAATGGTTCCAGCCCCTGGGGTTGTTCATTGGGGGGGTGCACGCCGTGGGAGTACACGCCGCCGGGACTGACCCAATTCAGAGCGTGTGCGATGCGCACCCCGAGGTTTTCAAAAAGGGACTCGGAAAATTCAAGGGCCCCCCAGTGACTTTCGACCTGGACCCTGGAGTACGTCCCATCAGACTTAAACCGCGCAGAGTGCCTTTCGCACTAAAGGACAAAATAGAGGCGGAGTTGGACAAATTGGTGGGACAGGGGATTCTTGTTCCTGTTGATTCTGCGGAGTGGGAAACTCCAATTGTAACGGCGCTCAAGGCCAACGGGGAGGTCCGCATATGCGCTGATTACAAGTGCACCATCAATAAGGCGATCCGCCCCAATGCGTATCCGGTGCCGGTAGTCAGCCACTTGTTGGCCAGATTGCACGGGGGGAGGTGTTTTGCTAAACTCGACCTGGCCCAAGCCTACCAGCAACTCCCGGTCACCCCCGCTGCAGCTGCTGCGCAGACCATAGTCACCCACAAAGGGGCGTTCCAGGTATCGCGCCTTCAATTCGGCGTAAATTCGGCGCCCGGGATTTTCCAGTCACTCGTGGAACGCCTCCTGAAGGGGCTAGAGGGGGTGTTACCTTACTTTGATGACGTATTGATTACAGGGGGGAGCCGGGCCGAGTTGGCAGAAAGGTTGGGAAAGGTCCTGGAAAAATTCGAAAAGGCGGGGTTGCGGTTGCGAAAGGACAAATGCGTCTTCTTCGCAACCGTGGTCGAGTTCCTAGGGTTCCGCATTACTCCCGAGGGAATAAGGCCTTCCCAATCCAAGGTGGCCGCCATCAAAAAGGCCCCTCGCCCCACCTCCAAGCCCGAGCTCCAGTCGTTCCTCGGGCTGCTCAACTTCTACCACTCCTTCCTTCCTCGGAAGGCAGCCGTGGCGGAACCGCTACATAAATTGTTAAAAAAGGACGAGGCATGGAAGTGGGGCGACGACCATGAGAAGGCCTTCAATGACCTGAAGCGACTCCTGGCATCAGATGCTGTACTGACCCACTTCAATCCCAAACGCCCAGTGGTCCTGATATGCGATGCATCCCCGGTGGGGGCGGTGTTATGCCACGTGCTGGAGAACGGGAGGGAGGCCCCGATAGCGTTCTACTCTAGGTCCTTGTCCCAAGCGGAGAGAAACTACGCCCAGACAGACAGGGAAGCACTAGCGATAATTGCGGGGACCAAGAAATTTCATGATTTTGTGTATGGCCGCCCCTTCACCATAGTGACTGACCATAAGCCCCTGCTAGGCATTTTCACCGCAGATAAGCCCACACCCCAAATCCTGTCCCCGAGAATGCTCAGGTGGGCCATTTTTCTCAACGCGTATCAGCACGCGTTGGTGTACCGGCCCGGGAAGGAAATCAGCCATGCTGATGCCCTCTCGAGGTCCCCCATTCCCCGGGATTGCTGCCACGTGGGCGAGGAAGAGAGGGACCACCAGGTCTTAATGATAGAGGTCCTAGACTCCCCTCCAGTAGTACCGGCCGACATCGCCAAAGCGACCGGTAAGGACAAAACGCTAGCTACAGTTTGCTCCTGGGTACAGAAAGGGTGGCCCGTGTCTTCCCCAGCAGCGGAATTCGACACATTTTTTAAAAAGAAATTAGAATTGTCCCTAGAGAGGGGTTGCCTTTTGTGGGGACAGCGGGTAGTGATCCCCACGTCCCTCCGGCCGAGGGTGCTTAAACTGCTGCACGTCAGCCACCCCGGGATCGTCCGCTCTAAGGCACTAGCCCGCAGTTACTTTTGGTGGCCCCAGCTAGACGCCGACATCGAGCACATGGTCGGCACTTGCGAAGCGTGCCAAAGCTCCAGGCCAGAAGAGGCTCACTTGCCACATAGGGAGTGGGACACAGCAAGGGGTCCCTGGTCCCGGGTACACGTAGATTTTGCAGGCCCGTTCAGGGGAACACTTTTCCTCCTTGTGGTGGACGCGTTCTCCAAGTGGCTGGAGGTCATTCCAGTCTCGAGCACCTCCTCGGCCACAACAATTAAACAGTTACGGAGGGTCTTTTCCACGTTCGGTTTACCCGACACCCTCGTCAGCGATAACGCTAGCTGTTTCACGTCCGCCGAGTTCAGGGCATTCATGGATCTCAACGCCATTCGGCACATCACCTCCGCCCCTTTCCACCCGGCCACCAATGGCCAAGTAGAGCGCCTCGTGCGTACCACTAAGGACGCACTGCGGCGCATGGGCCCCGGAGATCTTGACTTACAACTATGCCAATTCCTGCTACGGTACAGGGTCACCCCACTAGCGTCAGGGTACTCCCCCGCAGAGTTGCTAATGCGCAGGAAGCTGGCCACGGTAATCTCCAGACTAGACCCCACCAGAGTAGAAGACAAAGGGCGAAATGTAGAGATGGATTCCTCAAAGAGTTTCAGCGTAGGCGCCCCCGTGCATTGCAGGAACTACGCCAGCGCGGGACCAGCCTGGGTGCCCGGCATTGTGATAGAACAAACCGGCCCTGTCTCATACCGCGTAGAGACCAATACAGGCCTCCTGTGGAGGCGGCACGCGGATCAACTCAGGCGTAGGGTCCCCGGAAAGCAGGACGAAGACGAGAGTAGCAACGAATCAGCGTTAGGGTACTCCCCCACCCGCTTAACCCAAGGGGGAGAGAATGGGGGACATGGGTCCCCACCAAGGGGGGAGGAGAGGGAATCGATCCTCAGAGATCTTTTGCGGGAATTTGCGGCGGAAAGGAAGAGCCCCGATCTCGCAAACAACCCTCGGAAGTTTCCCCAAAACTCAGATTCCCCAAGAAGTTTAGACCTTGATTTACAGTACCAGGGGGAGTTAGCGGAGTGGTCCCCCACCCGTCCTAGCGAAAAGAGGGGTTTCAGTTCAGCCCCTGGTACTTCCAGTCCCAGTAGCCCCTGTGAGTTAGAGTGCAACATAGCGCCAATGTCCCGGAGACCAACACCCCCAAGACAGGAGGCGACGGCGAGTCCATCCGCCACAGTCTCAAGGTCCCCCGAGCGGGGGACAGAAGGTAGCAGAACCACAAGGGCATCCTCATTGGTCCCGCGGTTCACGATAGGAGGGTCCCCGGGGTCCGAGGGGAACAGACAGGGGTTCACTTCTCAGCTGTTCATTCCATTCCCATCCCCCAGCGCAAGGCAGGCACAGACGCCCCACAGAGCCACTAACGAATCCCCGTTTTCCGTTGCAGGACAAGCACCCACGGAGTCAGGGATCACAGGCTCTCCTGTACTAGGGCAGGCGCAAGCACTCCCCAAGCGCATGTGCGGCAAGCCACATTGGTTGCGGGACTTCGTCCCATCCTAGGGGGGAGGGATGTTGTGTATGCATGTCACTGTACTGATAGAATGTAACCACTCCATTTACAAGGTATCTCAGCTGTAAAGGAACGCGAGCAAGCAGCCCATAGAGGGCAGCTGCGAGCGTTCAGTCTCACATGGTTCACATTGCTCAATCACGGACAGCCGCGGGAAATCCTTCCCCGCATTCAGCAGCAAGAAAGAAGAACTACTGAAGAGAGGCGTGCCTGGGCGAGGCCACGCCGGTAGCGGCCAATGAGCTACCGTGCTACAAGATTCAAATGTTAAACCCTACTGTATATATAGAGATGTATCATCGCCATTACCTCATGCTTCACCCGGTCCTCATACAATAAACCTGAGTTAAGCCAACCCTTCGGCTGTCCTGTTGTCTTTGGTCCCATACAGTAAACTGTTCATTTCCACACAGCTTACATCTGATAAGGAACATATTCAGACGCAAGCAGTTTGATAAGGGAAAAGGCATTTTGGGGTACATCACTTGTGTAGGTCTTTGCAAACTTTATGTCCAGTCCACAGAGATCTAGCTGGCTTAGAAGCAGCATGAGCAAATGCAATTGGTACATTTCAGCTATTTCGTCTGCATTTTCAGCTATTTTTTTTTAAAAAACTATTTCCTCTCATGAACTTTACTAAAATGCATTATTTTACAGCACTATTGTTCTCTCCCACTTTTCTTCGGACCCAAACTTACTTTACTGTTTCTAAACAAACAGAGCATTTTGAATACACCCAAACCTTTCAATTCTTCTTCTTCCTTGTTTAGCCAAGACGTACAATCGAGCTTACCCTGGTAATGGCAACCTTGTGTTGCCAGCTAATCTTTCTCACATTAGGTCATGTGAAAGGAACCTTTCAATTAGGCCATCAAAAGGTATCAGCAGGAACTCTCTCTTAAAATGATATCCAATTAACTTCAAATGTACCTGTTCTTCATATCCATAAATGCAGCTTGTTGTTTATTTTGACAACATGTAGCAAATGCTTAAATTACCCCCACCTGAATGATATACTGAATGTTACTGTAGTAAAATGTGCAACCAAATACTGCAGGCTTCCATATCTCATTCCAGCTGTTAAGACCATTTTCTCCATAAGTCTTGTTGATGTTTTCCCTGCTTACACTGGAGATCAGCTCTTTTGATCTCCAGTGTAATATAAGAAATCAAGTTCAATGGGTTAGAAGGTGAAGAGCATTTGCGAGAAAGAGATTGCCTCTAATGTTCAGATGGTATTTGCAGTGGGGGGGGGGGCAATAAATAAATAAAGAAGAACTAAATTGAACATCTAGTGCCATTTTAAAATAAATACACCTAACTCTCTCTGGACAAACTATAATAACTGCATGCTGTCTAGCCAATTTTGACTTATGGCGATTCTTTCCAGGGTTTCCTAGGTAAAGAATTCTCAGGTTTATCATTCTCCTCTTCTGGGGGTGCACTGGAACTATGCAGCTTTCCCATGTCCACACAAGCTGGCTGCCTTCCCCTAGGACAGTGATGGTAAACCTTTTAGACACTGAGTGCCAAATCTCAACAGGCTGCCATCCATGCCACAGAGGGGCAGGGCAAACTCTGTGCTGGGGGAAGGGAGGAAGTGCTCTCATTGGGCTGCTGGGCAGAGGGGCAGGGCAAACTCTGTTCTGGGGTGACAGTTCTTGTGTCAACAGAGCAGGGCCTGAGTGCTCCCTCTGGCACATGTGCAGTGGTGGGATTCAATTTTTTTTACTACCTACTCTGTGGGTGTGATATGGAGGGTGTGGCCAGGGAAAGCCCTGTGTTGCACCCAAATTAGGACTACTTTATTTCAAAACTTGGATGGGCAGGGCCAACCAGAATTTCTGCTACCGGTTCTGGCATACTGGGGTGAACCTGCTGAATCTCACCACTGCACGTGTGCCATAGGTTCACCACCACTACCCTAGGAAGTACAGTGGGGAATCAAACACCCAACCTTTGGGTCCGCAGCCAAGTACCTAAACCATTGAACCATCCACTCAGCATGTATCATCTATATCTATGTAATAAGACAGTCCAATTTAGAAAAGGGCAGGAGGTGATTTGAAAGGGGAGCTTGGTGTAGCAATAAACCCAATGAACAGTAAAATTAGAAATTATCTGTTTGCTATAGTGTTTTATTTGTTCCTTTCTCTCTTTTTTTAAAAAAGACATTTTTCCTTGCTTTTGGATTTTGCTTTCATGCTGAGCATTTTAGTCTGAAACAATTAATTTCATTCTGCATAAATAAACTGCAAGTCTATTCCATCATGCAGAGCAGGTTCCACATTAAAAGAGGGACGTGTTGTGCTGTTAGTTTTATTTAAGAATAAATAAATTAACGTAAATCATAAGAGTACTGAGTTCATTAGCGTTTGCGGCAGCAATGGGAGATCCCTCTTCAGTGGTACTGGAAGTAGGTCATAATGTTTAATACAGACACAGTTAATAATACAGATGATCGGCTAATTGCTTGTGATACACGTGAGCTTAGTCACTGCTATGTGACAACTGGTGTCTGTGTAATGTTTATTCAGCAATCATCATCTACAATCACATGGGAAGGGACTGAGAAAATAGATTGTAAATGAAATGTTAAACATCCATTTCCTCAAGTGGTGTCTCTGCTGCAAACTATGCCATCTATGCAGCTCTTTCATAAATAGGTAAAGGTAAAGGTCTCTCTTGTTTGAAATCCAGTTATGTCTGACTCTAGGTGGCGGTACTCATCTCTATTTATAGTCGAAGGACCAGGGATTTCTGCATCTGCAGAGTTTTTTCTTTGTAGTCATGTGGCAGGCATGACTAGATGCCAAAGTACACAGAATGCTGTTACCTTTGCCAGTGAAGCAGAACATAAGAACAGCCTTACTGGAACAGGCCACAGCCCATCCAGTCCAGCATTCTGTCTCACACAGTGGCTCACCATTTCCTTCAGGGTATTCCCAAGGAGATGCCTTCACCTGCTTAGGATTCCCTGGAAATGGCATTGAGAGATATCCTGCCTATCTCTCCAACCCCGAGGTTGTCCTTAAGTATCCATAATTATAGCCACTGATACCCTTGTCCTCCATGAACTTGTCTAATCCTTTCTTAAAGCTGTCAAGACTGACAGCTGTCACCACTTCATCTGGCAGGGAGTTCCATAGACTATCCAGATACTCCTATATTAGATGTGATATATTAGATGTGATAAGTATCTACTTATCTACTTGCAATTTCTTGCTTTTGAACTGCCAACCACAGGAGCTAGGACAGACAATGGGAGCTCACTCCATTGTGCAGCACTCAGATCTTGAACTGCTGAACTCCCTACCTTCCAGTCATCAATCTTAGTGTCTTAACCACTAAGCCACCACAGCCCCCAGAGTAAGAGATAGTCCCAAGTAATCTTCAACATGCCATTGTAGAGAGATTGCCCAATTTTTACCAAAAATTAGAATGTCACTTTATTTTTTTAAGAATAAGAAGCACAGGTTGGTTGCTATTTTCTTTCTTAGGAATCAGCCAGGACTTTTTGCTTGCTGTGTGTGTGTGGAGGCAGGCACTTTATTTTATAAAGGGAAAAGAACAATGAAGACATATTATACAGTTTACAGGGATCTTCAGGGAAGGAAAATGTGCTTTGTCTCACTCAGATCTGGAGGTGGCAAATCTCTTTAAAACGTCTTGTTCAGGTTCCTTTTGTGTCAAGGCAACCTAAATACATGGGGGTGAAGAATTTAGTGAGTTTTCTTTTTCTAACCTCTGCTTGAAACTAAAATAGTTTTCCAGTCCAGCGTGTATTACAGATGAATACAACTGGACACCTTCTTAGGTGCCAACCTTCATGTGGTGAAAGGGGTTTGTGTCAATGAAGCTGTGAGAAATGTCATCAGGAGACCAGACTTCATTAAGAGCCTGGACAACTAGCAGGTCACCCAGTGGTGGGATTCAGCAGGTTCGCACCAGTTTGTCAGAACCCATAGCAGAAATTCTGGCTGGCCCCACCCATCCAGGTTTTGAAATAAAGTAGTCCTAATTTGGGTGCAATGCAGGGCTTTTCCCCTGGCCACGCCCACAGAGTAGGTAGTAAAAAAATCGAATCCCACCACTGAGGTCACCCATGGTGGAATGATCACAGCTGAGACACCAGATTAAAGTACACCTACCCTCTTCAGGGCTGGTTCTGGGCAGAGGAACAATGGCAATAGCACTCAAGCTAACCTTGATTAGTACTGTGCAGAAGGTGGAAATGCTAAGTCTCTGCTGAACTTTTTTCCCCATGAAAACCTTATGATAAGTCAGTCCAAAATGAAGCAAGATACAGTTCTGGAAGGTGAGGCTTCCAGGTTGGAAAGCACTGAATCAGGTACAAAGAGCCTCCTCAAAGATTGTTGTATTTTGAATCACAATCGGGCATACCCTGCTAAAGGCAACTTTGTATTGTCAACTAATCTTTCTCACACTAGGTCAGGTGAAAAGAACTGCAGAATGAACTCACCAAAAGATGCCTTCATTTTGGCAGTTTCATGTCTGCTCTACACATGGAAGAAGAAGAAGCTACTGGGGAAGAGCAGATGTCAAGGATGAATAGCTCTGTCACTAATAATGCAACTAGAAGAAAGGAAAAGGAACGTCTCATGGTTGAAGTGCACAGACATAAAAGGAAGATCTCATTCTGCACAACATGTTAAAGGGTAAAATATTTCTTTAAAGAAGAATCCTATGGCAAAGTGGGGAAAGGAGGGGAAGCAAAAACCATTAGAAATGGGGCATGGGGGAAAGCAAAAGGGGTGTGAAGTCAATACTTTCCATTTACAAGCAACATTCAACTTTATTTTTAGTTCAAGGTTAAATCTCTGTGACAGTAAAACTGCAGTTTGTTAATAAAATCATGTCAGGATTTTACAGGCCAGGCTGTTCTGGTCTTTACAAATTACTATAAAATAATGACAATATGCTGAACAAATTAAGCAATTAGATTTGTACCTTTTCAGGAAGACTGAAATACAAGTCATTTAACTTTCAAACATGTCAAAAGTTGTAGGTTGCCTGTGGGAATAATTGGCTAAACCTTTCCCCAGGGGTTCGCCCAGCCTTCAACAGATAAAGCCTTGGCTGATGGCTACGATGGAAACAGGGCAAAAAACAGAGATGATGACTCCAATGGAAATACACAATCCTCCACTTCTGGCTGCAGATTAAGTTGGGCAAACAAGTCGTGCCAGACAGCAGGACAAGCTAGGTACCTGGAGTCAATACACATAGACTCTGAGATTAGGGCAGGAACAATGGGTTTCGCCAACGCAAGGCAATTTGGTGTGAGTTCTCCATTAACCACAGGGTAACTTCCAAGAGCTGGCATTGTAGCTGGACCACCGGAAAATGCCACGTATGCAAGCCTTCTGTATTAGGGGGTCACGCGCATCCCCCGTGCACATCACCCCAAGGCAGGGTAATAAATACGTGCCACCCAACCCAGATCCGGGCTGGACTTCACCGCACGATTGTCTCACGTTTCTTCCTCGCGGCCAGCCACTCTGGCTGCCATTGCAACATCTGGTGACCTCGACGTGATTCTTCTCTGAAGCCATGACGTGATTCTGATCAGAATGTTACCCCAATCAGAACCCAACATGGTCCCCAGCAGAGGCCATGATGATCTGGAAGCAGGGAAGCCAATGCGTCCACAAGCCCAGCAGACCCCACGCATAGGAACAGATGCATTCCAAAGCAGGGGGAGAGTGTGATCCTGAACAGCAGAGGCAGAGCAGCAGAAGCCCATGGCAGAGAGCCATAGCCGCAATCCCCATCCACTGACCAGACCCGAGGGACATCGTCCTGTGCATCACTCGCCCCACTGTACTACCTCAAAAGGTGTGCCGAGTCATCCTGCGGAAGCAAATCTGGGGATCCCCCCATCAGGTAGTAATGGGGGCTTGCTTGGGGGGAAATTCTAGTCCAAAAATGGGGCAAAAGTGACCCACCTCCCTCTCAGCCAAGCCTGCCTTTAAATTTATTTTATTTATTTATTTTATTTATACTTCAATTTGTATCCCGCCCTACTCAACACATGGCCGACTCAGGGCGGCTAACAACATATAAATGACCCCAGGACAACTCAAGGGGTTTACATATACGATACAAGATACAGTGTTCAAAATACAATAATCAATACAGTGTTTCACATAAGTACAATAATACAAATTACAATATTAAGCAAAACAATCCACAAAATACAAAATATCAGCACACATCCGAAAAAAGAAAACAATTCACCTGAAGCCACCCACAAAAAACCCTGCCTCCAGAGTCTTATGAAGGGGGGGACAGGGCCCTACAGCCGGTGGCATGGCTGGGAGGCCTCTTCGCCCCCACCGGGGCCGGGAGCGCTGCGGCGGTGGACTCGCCCGGCAGACCCCCTCGCCTTTTAAGTCCTGGCGAGGGGTAGAGGGCGGGGCCGGAATGCCGACCAGGTGGTGCAGCCGAAGGGCCTCTCGGCCAGGGAGCCCTTTTAACCTCCCCGCCCGGTGGCAGGGGGCGGGGAGGGACGGCTTCGCGTGGCGGCTGCGGCATCCTTCGGCTCCCTCGGCCAGGGAGCCCTTTTAACCTCCCCGCCCGGTGGCAGGGGGCGGGGAGGGACGGCTTCGCGCGGCGGCTGCGGCGTCCTTCGGCTCCCTCGGCCAGGGAGCCCTTTTAACCTCCCCGCCCGGTGGCAGGGGGCGGGGAGGGACGGCTTCGCGCGGCGGCGGCGTCCTTCGGCTCCCTCGGCCAGGGAGCCCTTTTAACCTCCCCGCCCGGTGGCAGGGGGTGGGGAGGGATGGCTTCGCGCGGCGGCTGCGGCGTCCTTCGTCTCCCACGGCCAGGGAGCCCTTTTAACCTCCCCGCCCGGTGGCAGGGGGCGGGGAGGGACGGCTTCGCGCAGCGGCTGCGGCGTCCTTCGGCTCCCTCGGCCAGGGAGCCCTTTTAACCTCCCTGCCCGGTGGCAGGGGGCGGGGAGGGACGGCTTCGCACGGCGGCTGCGGTGGCCTAAATGTGCAAGGAAGGGTTTTTTTCTGGTTACTGGCCTCTTCAAAGAATTAAGCTGCAACTTCCACATTCTTAAGCCTTCTTAGCAATTAGTGCTGTTACAAAGCAGACAGCTAATTGGAGAGTGAAAAATGGGGAAGAAATTAATTCATTTACATTAAAGAGACTTGCGCTGGAAGAGACAATTTTTACGGCCTCGCGAACCTGGAAATTTTCTCTGAGTTTCTCACCCAGCAAGAGTGCTCTAAAAAAAGGGGGAAGAGAAAAAATCCTGTTCATCTACACAATTTTCAAATGACATGTCTCATAACTGGTTAAATAATAGGTAATGAATAGTAAGTCTTGTCTAGTCTCATCTAAATGTTTTAAGAATATAGTAAAGTCAGATCACCTGAAATTGAGGTTCTCAGCAGGTAAAATCACAGGTTCAGATTTTGCATTAAGTATGACACTGGCACTTGAAGTTAAATAGAATCTTGATCAAGGTAAAATGTCACTAACCCATTACATTATGAACAAGCCTAATGACTAGGATTTATTCCCACAGCCCTGCTATAACTATGCCTAATCCCTTTACATTACATAAATAACGCTTCAATTTTTGCAAACTTCTCTCCTAAGCACCACATTTCAAAGGCAATTTGTTTTCCTGCAGTCATAACATACCTGGAACTAAGTTCCAACCTCTTTGTGAATTGTGTAGTGTTTTTCCACAGCCTCCTTAGCTAATTAACTCTTCATTGACAAGATTGCTATCTCTTTCCACAGAAACAGGAACTCAAGGGAGCGTTACATTCTCATTAACTGATAAGAAATTAACCTCTGACTTTTTCATCCTCTGACATTTGCTGCAGGCTCTTTGTCATTAGAGTAACACTGTATAAAATTTTAAACTCGTTTCTTCATGTTGATGGTTTTTTCCTACCACAGCATTGCACATTAAGACTGTCCTTTTAGCTTGTTTGTCCTTCTATTCTAATTGCTGGTTTTTTTAACATTCACAGCTTTCCCTCGAGACATGGAGGATTTCACTAGAATCCCTTCTTTCTTGATCTAACATTCTTGGTTTCTGGCAGACCTTCCTAGCAGGAATCAGGAAGTTCTGCATCTAAATGGCACTTTTTACAATTCCAGGTCAAGCAATTGTGGAATGAATTAACCTACATTGGCTTTTCTTTTAGTTAAAAGAAGGGGGGAGTCCCCCCCAGATCCTCAGCTAAGGTGATATTTACCTACAATTACAAAAACTAACTCTCTCAGACTTCTTCTCCCAGAATTTCCAAGGCTGCTTCCACAGCCAGCTTTTATCTCCTCTGCAGGTCCATTTCTGGAGGCCAGCCAAGCCAGGCTCAGATGCTGGAACCAGGCCCCAACTCTAGAAGCCCAGGAGCCAACAGCCAAAACGCAGCAAGCACAGACATCAGCCAAAGATGACGCCAGCCATTTTTCGAAGATTTTGGCATGCTTTTACCCCAAGGGGGGAGGATTTGGGACACACGCACATGGACACTGCACACACATACACACAAGCAACTCAATGTTACCCACCAATTGGGACTTCAAAGGACATCATGCTCAGTTAAACACACAACCTTGCTTTATGCCAACTTGGACTGCCACAAATACAGACTCTTCAAGTTACCAATGGACATGTTGACTTATACAATAAAATCCACACCAAGGGACAATTGGGACAATTTATGGCTTCACCACATGTAACCCCACTTCAAGGATCAGTGTCAGGAAAAGCAGCTGAATGTCTTTGTATATGTTTCACTATTTGCTATTGCTTGTATTGTCTTTGCATATCTTTGAATTCTTTGCCTTTGTACAATGCTCAAGGTGGGATTTTCAAGGGACATATGAACTAGATTGGGAATTGTGCACACACCCCATTGCTTATTACCCTCACATCTGCCACCCCGATACCCCTCATTGCTAGGAGGTCATGTCTTCACCCGTGGGAGAAAGGAGCCAAACTGGGCCACCTCTACACAAATGTTGATCATCCCACAGCCAAAGAAATCCCTGGCTATTGTAATCCTTAAATTACTTTGTGTTTGTTTATGTCCATGCCAATCACACCTCTCTATATGTGAGGAAATGTTTGCATAATTGCCAGAGAAGCCCTTTTGCAGGGTAGCTAAGGATTACCTTAGGAAAACCATTTCTATCACTGGGGGAAAAAGTTAGCTCCCCCAGCGAAAGCCATCAATCACACCTCATCAGCCATTGCCATGTTAAATAGAGAGCAGGCTGAACTGAGACATGCAGTTTTAGACAGCTGCACAGCAATTGACTATTTGCTGCTTTGACACCATTTGGGTTGTGAATCTGTCCAGGACATGTGCTATCTCAACCTGACGGACATCTCTCGCAAAATCCAGGACCAGGTAACCAAACTTGACACCTCAGCCAAGAAGACAGAATTGGGCTAGCACTATAGTCATGGTTCCCCTGGAGGTGGCTGCAGACTGCGCCCCATACCATAATTATCATCATAGCAGTGGGGATTATGCCCTGCTGCTTTGCGCAGTGCATTCCTTTACTCTTGCCAATGTGTACCTCATGGCGGAGACCCCGGGAAATAGTTACGCCCAAGCAGATCTTATACCTACCATGCCCTCAGCCAGGCTGATTTAACTAATAAAGGAAGGGGGGATGTGGTTTGCCCGTGGGAATAATTGGCTAAACCTTTCCCCAGAGGTTCACCTGGCCTTCAACATATCCAGGGACCAACCGGGCTTTGCAGGAAAGGCAATTGGGGTACGGGCTAGCTAGTTAATTTGGGGGGCAAATCATAAAGCCTTGGCTGATGGCTATGATGGAAACAGGGCAAAAACCAGAGATGATGACTCCAATGGAAATACACAATCCTCCACTTCTGGCTGTAGATTAAGTTGGGCAAACAAGCCGCGCCAGACAGCAGGACAAGCTAGGTACCCGGAGTCAATACACATAGACTCTGAGATTAGGGCAGCAATAATGGGTTTCACCAACCCAAGGCAATTAGGTGTGAGTTGTCCATTAAACATAGGGTAACTTCCAAGAGCTGGCATTGTAGCTGGACCACCTGAAAATGCCACGTATGCAAGCCTTCTGTATTAGGGGGTCACGCTCATCCCTCGTGCGCATCACCCCAGGGCAGGGTAATAAATACGTGCCACCCAACCCAGATCGGGGCTAGACTTCACCGCATGATTGTTTCGCGTGTCTTCCTTGCAGCCAGCCACTCAAACATCTGGCAGCCATTGCAACATCAAGTGTAGTGCTTCCATTAACTTTAAAAGGATTTATGCATATTCAACTGTATCTGGAAAGCCATTTTCTTTCATTCAGCTGCTTAATTTAGAAATAAAAGGGCACACCTATATCAGGCCCTTTCTAGAACAAAATTAAAACACCAATAACCGGTCTTTGTCCTGGTGTGTGTCTTAGAGTGGTGAAAAGCTAGCCTGGAAATCCACTGTATTTAAAGTCACATTGTGAAGTATTCCTTTGTAACAAATTTACTGAACATCTCTGGCTTTAGATTTGATAGAGATGTGTTTGTTGTCATCCCAGCTGGTGGCCATCTGCTTTAGTGACAACTGCCAGATGGAGAAAGGCATATAAAATCAAGGATCAAACACTAAATAAAGGGGAAATAGTTTGCAAAGAACTTTGTCTTACAATTTGAATATCTGATGTTTTTAAATGCCTTTCATGTTTTAATAAGAGGGAGGGAGATGAAGGGGTGGGTAAGAAAAGACAGAAACCTAAATGAGTCAGACATAAGGCCACAGTGATTTGAATAAAACAATCCAGTTTACTGAATCAAAAGCATCAGAGATATACTAACAGAAAACTGAAGACTTTGATAGAATGCTTTGACATGATGATTCTGTAATCCAGGGGTTTCCAACCTAAGGTCCGTGGGCCAAATCTGGCCCACATCACCATTTCATGTGGGCCCTCCACCCCTCCAATGGCATTTGAGAAACAAAATGACAACCTCTTTGAAGCTGTTGGGACAAAATGGCCACCCCCCATTAAGTAGGCAGGGCAAAATGGCCATCTGGCCCTTGAAGCTGACTGAGAGAGTGTGACCCAGCCCCCGGCTTGAAAAGGTTGGGAACTCCTGCTGTAATCCAAAAACTACCCACCCTTAAAAGGAAAAAACTACAGTATAGCAATTACAATAGTAATAGCAATTACACTTATATACCTCCCCATAGTGCTTAATGTACTATCTGGGCAATTCTTCATCTCATAAGAACATAAGGACAGCCTTGCTGGAACAGGCCACAGCCCATCCAGTCCAGCATTCTGTCTCACACAGTGGCTCACCATTTGCTTCAGGGGATCCCAAGCAGAAGCCTTCACTTGCTTAGGATTCCCTGGAAATGGCATCGAGAGATATCCTGCCTCTCTCTCCAACCCGGAGGTTGTCCTTAGGTATCCATAATTATAGCCATTGATACCTTTGTCCTCCATGAACTTGTCTAATCCTTTTTTAAAGCTGTCAAGTCTGACAGCTGTCACCACTTCTTCTGGCAGGGAGTTCCATAGACCAATTATCCTCTGGGTGAAAAAGTACTTTCTCTTCTTTGTTTGAGAACTAGTACCCAAACATTTCATGGAGTGCCCCCTAGTTCTAGTGTTGTGCAATAGGGAAAACAGTTTTTCCTTATCTACTTTGTCCACGCCATGCATGATTTTATAAACTTCAATCAGGTCACCTCTTAGACGCCGTCGTTCAAGAGTGAAGAGGCCCAACCGTTGCAGCCTCAGATGGTAATCTCTTCTTCTTGTCTTCTTCTTTGTGTCCTCTTTTATCCCATCAGGTGTCAAGGGAGATGCAAAGCTCTTGCTCTGGCACTTCTAGCAGCCTCCACCAGTGTTATTTGGTGTTCTTGTAATATTTCTCTGATGCTATATCTCTACCTTCCTCTGGGTCTACCTCATGGTCTTTGTCCTCCTCTGTCCATATATGCCTTATAAGGTATGGAATTCCAAAACTTTCTGTCCAAATGGGCAAACCACTTTATTTGTTGTCTCTGTATGTAGTGCAAGATTGGTTCTGTTCCAATTCTTTCCCTGATTTTATCCATTCTAGTCACTCCAGCAGCCTTCCTCAGCTATCTCATGTCCGTGGTGACCAACTTTTGCTTATGCTTTGTTGTAAGTGTCCATGTTTGTCACTGGTAACATAAGGTGGGAATGAATGTGCTTTGCATGAGGTATTTATTTGTGTTGTTTAGTATTTCCTTGTATTGTAAGAGCGAAGCTAACTATCCAACTATTTGGTTTGCCTTACTGCATTGTTTATTAATCTCTTTGACCATTTTGCACTCCATAGAGTCCCTTCCACCTGCAGTGATGACTATAGAGCAGGGGTTCACAAACTTTTTAAGCTGGGGGCCGGGTCACGCTCCTTCAGACAGCTTCGGGGGATTGAATTGAATTGAATTGAATTGAAATTTATTCTTATATACCGCTTTCCTCATCCAGCAGGCAACCCAAAGCGGTTCACAATGCATAACATACAGAAATACAATATAGCACTGATACAAAGCAAAATACAGTTTTACAAGCAAAACAGCAATGCAAAATTACATAACAGTACATAGTATAACACCAATTACAATACAAAAATGTAATAAATACAAATCAGCTAAAACCACCCACAAATTCCCATGCCTTCAGAGTCCCTTGAGGGGGGAGGGCGGGGAACAGGATCCCGGCCGGTGGCGTGGCTGGGAAAGCCTCTTTGCCCCCACCAGGGCCAGGTGCGCAGCTGCGGTGTTTCGCCTGGCGTCCCCCTCGCCTTGGATGACCATTTTGCCCTTCCTCCATTGCCCTTCCTCCATTGCATGGCACTTCCTGGTGTGGTGGAGGTGGTGAGGGGTCACATGAAATGGTGCTATGGGCCACATCTGGCCCATGGGCTGCAGGTTGATAATCCCTGCTATTGAATTTCTGAAGAGGAAACAGATTGAGCAGAACTGGCCATTTAGCAAGAAACAGAGCCAACTGTGATCCTGAAAATAACTGTATTTGGAACTGGGATTATATTGTTCTTTTCATTGTCAATGCTGTTGCTGTTGCTGCTGCTGCTGCTGCTGCTTTTGCTGTTGCTGCTGTTGCTGCTGCTGCTGCTGCTGCTGCTGTTGCTGCTGTTGATGATGATGATGATGATGATGATGATGATGATGATGATGAAGTAAACGAAACAAAAATACAAAAATGGCACTTTTAAGACTTACTGCAGTATTTTAATGTTCATATTTATGGATCAAATCCACTTCGACGGACAGATGATGATGATGATGATAAATTAATATTAGTATCAGTCATAACAGGCGCAGCAACTATACTGCTTGGATACCATGCCAAATTTTTAGCAGAATAAAATGCAAAGCTTAATATCTGTTCCGCTCTTTGGATGGAAAATCCCTGTTTTATACCCATAAAACTTCTTACTTACAATGTAGATGATACTGAACAAGATGTTCCAATGGATTAATTCAACTTACTCTTTTGGGACAAAGGAATAAGTTGTTTCCCCTGAAAAAAGAAAGATACCTCATATATTAATGTTTCTATCTATGTTCAAGACAGCCTACAGGTCGTGTGTGGTCTAGAGATCAGTGACAGCTTCAATGAGAAGTAGTTCTTCTAAGGTTTTCATGAAAGCATGCAGCTATTTATGGGATCATGTTTTTGGTCTATTCATGAGGACAGAAAAAGTCTTGGTTCTTCCAAAAGATAGCTGAGACTACTTAATTTATAAAGTCAGTTAACTGGTCTTGTAACAACTTAGCTGCAGGAATCTTTTTGTAAATGAAAAGAAGAGATCAAGGGCAGCAGGACAAAATTGCTGAAAGTGTTAGCTGAATTTTGGAGTTCATACTTCATAAATGTTTCTCGCTCCTGTTTTGCAAGACGTCTCCAGCAGGTCTATGACCTTATTCTCCACCGTAGTATGTATATTCCAGAGAGTTCTAAAAGATGTATAAAGCATAAATCATGAATATAACAAGTGGGGGTTTAAGACCAGATATCATACAAATGCAGAGCTATCAGGACTGATCATGGCTCCTGTGTTGACTATACTGTCTGTATTAGATTTTGGAAAGTCCAGTGCCGGGGATTTTAATATTTGTAGAAATAAGCCATTCTTTTCTATTAAAGGACCAAACAACATATTACATCAATTGATCAATACACTGCTTATGTCTTCATTTTCTACTTTTAGCAGTTAAAGGCACACCTAGAGAAGGGTACAGTCATTCCCACAAAAGTGTCATATATCAATGAGAAACATAACTTCACTCGTAAGGTAATAAAATAATTGCCATGGGTGGAATAGGAACATTTGAGAAAGTGTTCTTCTCCTTTACTTTCTCTTTTACCCCTTCAAATGTCAAGAGAAAAGTGTCCTATCATTTTTAATTAGGAAGAAGGGCAATTTTAGTTTGACCATCGTTGAGAGAAGACTTGTGCCTCCTTGATTATCCTGCAACTATCACTGCATGTGACAAAGTCTTTACGAATTTCCAATCTACATTTTTTCACTAACTTAGAAGCTTTGGCCTATAGAATCCCTGCGACAATTTTTAACAAAGGTTTCAAGTAGACCTCACTGTTTAAGAACAATATCTGAACCATAAAATCATTAGCTGCTACTATCAAATTATACCCTCTGGACATTGCAGTAATTCAGTAGCCTCATTCTTATAGGATAAGTATTGACACTTCACTAGATCAAGTATTTATACCTGGGGTTCTCAACCTTTTAAAGCCAGGGGCCAGATCACGCCCCTCAGACTGTTGGCGGGCTGGACTGGTACCCCCATCATCCCCCTCACACCACCAATCCAGCATACCAGCACTCCCCACCACCACGCTGCCACCACTGCTTCCCTGCTTACCAGCCTGCCATGGGTGACAGAGGGGTCCTGCCTGTCCTTGCCCACCCTCGGCTGGAGTGGCACCCAGGAAAGACACAGGTGGCCACAGGTGTCTGCTGTTTCTGCTTCCGCTGCCGCCGTCCTTGTCCCCTCTGCCTGGTTTGGTGTCTCCCTAACGCTGCTCCATACCAGGGTGGATGTTGTAAACCTTCTTACAACATCTGCCCTGCTATGTAGCAGCATTAGGGGCATGCCAAACCAGGTGGCGGGGACAAGGATGGTGGTGGCACTGGCAGTCATGGCATGGGCTGGATGGAATGGTTCTGTGGGCTGGATCTGGTTGAGAACCCCTGGTTTATACAAAGATGGGTGGGGCACCTAAGGTGTTTGTTAAAGGAATGATTTACTAAGGAGAACAAAATGTCATTCCTCAAATGATAAGCAAAGAGTGGCTGAATAACTTTTCCTTCATCTCAATTACTTACAACCAAGAAACTGCAGACATTACTTACTTACTTACTTACTTACTTACTTACTTACTTACTTACTTACTAACTTACTAACTTACTTGTTTGTTTGTTTATATTGCCACCTCCCTTGCTGAAGTGACTCTGCGTGGCTCACAGTTGATATCAAAAAGTTCAAAGTATAAAACATACCCATCTTACAAAGTTAAACACTTAAAACTTTTTTTAAAAAACTATTAAAACCAATTTAAAACAGCCTCCCTATAAAATTAAAACCTGGATGGCCTTATATAAGCCAGCGGGGGTGGGGGGTGGGGGTGGGGAAGGATCCACAATGGCAGCACCCCATACCCACTGTGCTAACCAGGTTTTTAAGCCCTTTCTGAAGGCCAGCAGCTCAGCCGCCAAGAGGTTCCACAAGGCCGGAGCAGATACGGAGAAGGCCCTCCTTCTAGTGCCAGAGAGACAAGCCTCTCTGGCAGATGGAACCATTAGAGAGTCCCTCCAGTCTGCTCTGATAGGACGGACAGATGATCTTGGTGTAACACAGTCTCTTAAGTGTCCCGGTCCACTACCATGAAGGGCTTTAAAAGTCATTACCAGCACCTTGAATTGCACTCTGAGGTGCACTGGCAGCCAATGCAGCTCCCGCAGCAGGGGTGAGGCATGGTCATAATGCCCACACCCCATTACTACGTGGGCAGCTGCATTTTGCACCAGTTGCAGCCTCCAGATGGTCATCAAGGGCAGTCCCATGTAGAGCACATTACAATAATTTAGTTTGGAGGTGATCAGAGCATGAGTGACCGCTAGCAAGGACACCTGGTCCATGAGCAGGTGTAATTGGCGGATGAAACAAAATTATGCAAAAGCCCTCCTGGCCATGACTGCCACCTGCTCTTTGAGCAGGAATCTTGAGTCCAGGAGGACCCCGCCCCCCCCCCCCCCAAAAAAATTTACACACCGGGTCTGTCTGAGGCAAAAGAGCCCCATCCAGTACCAAAGATAGTAGCTCCCGGGGCAGCATGGACCCCCTAACCCACAGCCACTCAGTCTTGTCAGGATTCAGTTGGAGCCCGTTGTCCCCCATCCAGACACCAACAGCCTCCAGACACCTGGATAGGACATCGACCACATCACTTGGATCACCACGGGCTGAGATGTACAATTGAATATCATCAGCATATTGATGATAATTCACCCTGTGCGAACAGATGACCTCACCCGGCAGCTTCATGTAAATATTAAATGAGAGAGGCGAGAGCACTGAACCCTGACATTATACAGGACTACACAAAACTACAGCTGGGCCATGCCTGCAATACTGTGTAGAGTCCTGATCGCTAGCCCAGGAAGAAAATTAGAGACCCAGTTAGTCATGATCCATGTGTATGGAGCCCGTATGCCTTGAGGAAAGCATGCTCACTCTAACTCTTCCATAGACTCCAATCTGCAAAAGCAACAGTCTGACCATTTTTTTTCTGGGCTTTGGTTCACATGGGGAAGGCAACAGAGATAGATCAGTCTCATTTCAGATCTTCACTTCCATGCTTTGAAAGCAATGACAGAGGGGACAGGGTTAAAACACGTCCATCCAACACCTATGAGATCTATAAATTTCAACATCAACTGGATAGGGTAGGGTTGGAAAGAGAGCGCCAAAAGGCAGCCTGTATGTTTAAATGACTAAAACAACTCTCCTATGAGAACAGTTACCATGTTTCAAATTGCCAAATCTAGGTGGGAAAGAATAGGGGAAGAGGAAAGAGTGATATGATGGAATAAATTGTGTATGGAAAAAACAGACAGTGCTGTTCAACCCATGAAGATGAATGGTAGCAGTTTCAGGGCAGATAAAAGAAGCTCAGCACACAATTAACTGTGGGATTGTTGACCATGAGATGAAGAGCTTCTCACTAATGAACAGCTTTAAAAGGTAAGTGAAGGACAAATCTGTGGAAGGTAGGGATATCAGGCTACCTGTCCCTTTAGGCACAAACTCCTTCCAAAGCCAGACTTAGTACGCCTCCATGTATCAATTTCTGGAGATCACAAAAATGAGGGTGCTGTTGCATACAGAGTTCTGGCCAGTGCTGTATTTAGGATCTGTGGGCCCCTAGGCTGAACCTGTGGCGCGGACCTTACTGGGCTGGTCAAACACCCAAACACCACATTAAATTAAACCAAATGCAAATGATAAATGATGATTACGATCATCAAACTTTTATACTATTTATTTACTAAAACAAAAAACTGATTTAAAAAAATGACGTAGAATCACGTGGTGCGGGGGGGGGGGGGGCCTTTGGGGTGCGGGCCCATAAGCTGCAGCCTAGGTAGCCTATGCTTAAATCTGGCAGCAGTTTGACCACCTATGAAAACAAAAAGTTTGACAGAACAGGCCCTTAGGTCTATTCCAGCACAGTTCTCCTCACATGCTGAAAACACACGGAATATTGTAACTGTGCTCCTATTTCAAACTCTTCCTGCTGTTTCTAGGCCATAGTTAATTGAGTTCTGAAGACTTTCACTGACATTCTCTTTGGTCAGTATTCAGTCTGAAGTCTTTTGCTGCTGACCTTTGCCGTTTGCCTGAGATTTTAGCACAACCTTGCAGCATAGACTCCTGCTCCCCTCAACTGAAATTTCAGATAGAATCACCCTAGCTCTGGTCTAGAACTGCCTGTGTTCCAGATCTTCTTTATGCTCACAGTTCAGAATGGAACATTTGCTCCTTCAGCTACTACAAGCATTCATCCAAACACCCACAACCATTCTTTGCATTTGTCAATTCCCAACCGTCACTTACTATTTTAAAGCAGGGGGAAATCTGCCAATCCAATTTGTTGACCCTCTAAAGGTCTCCCTTGCTCGAGAACCAGTCATCTCCGACTCTAGTGGTACTCATCTCCATTTACGGTCAAAGAGCCAGCACTCCCTGAGTCTGCAGACGTTTCCATGGTCATGTATCAGAAATGACTAGACACCAGAGTGCATGGAACACTGTTACCTTTCCCACTGAAGCGGTATCTATTTATCTACTTGCAATTTCTTGCTTTTAAACTGCTAGGCTGGCAGGAGCTGGGACAGATGATGGGAACTCACTACGTCACGCAGCACTCAGGTCTCAAACTGCTTACATGCTGACCTTCCAGTCCTCAAGCTCAGCATCTTAATTGCTAAGCCACCATGGCCTTGTAGTAACTAAACCCAGGGCCGCCATCAGGGCAGTACTACCAGTTCTGGCATATAGGGCCCAGAGCTTACAGGGGCCTTGCCGCCACCGGCCATAACTATATGTGTGTGTGGAGGGGGGCAATAGGTTTGCTCAGTAAGGAGGCCAGAAATTTCTGATGGTGGCCCTGACTAAACCTGTAGTAACTAAAAATGTAACATGGGGAAAATGTAGTTTGACCCCAAGAAGATCTTATAAGAGAATGCTTGAGATTGAAACAAATTTCCTAGTAAGGTATTTCTGCTCATCTTCCCACAACACTACCTGTAGGAAAGGCCAAACCCTTGTAGAATTGCAACACTGCTTTTATATCACCTTTATATCTCTGTAAGTCTTCAGTGACTATAATTTCTTCTGTACAGCACCATTTTCTAAAGAATGATTGCTATCTATCTGTCATGTTGGGGAGAGTCAATAACTCCTTTCTGGGACAGGGATCGCTTGCCATGCTCTATTAGAGATTCTACTGCCTGCTCAACTAGGCTTTCTTCCCTCAAAGAATTTCAATTAGCTTCTGAAGAACAGGAAGCTGATGAAGCTTCCATGAAGCATCAGCTATGGAGGCAATTTTCATGTAGCCAACAGCTGAGAAGCAATTTTCAACCTATTATAGTGTATTCTACAGGAGACAGATTGAACTAGTAAGGAGTTGAATGTATTAGAAGTAAATTTTGAGGTGGCTTCATCAGTTGCTGAACAATTTAAACCTTTATTTTCATTTTTTGGAAGGATGGACAGATTCTGTGTGTATTGTTGTGAAGAATACCTGAGGCAAACCCAAAGGCAACTCTGTCTCATTACACCAGAGAAATCTTGCTGATATTAACAGTGTCGCTGAAAGTAGACACAATTGGAGTGTTGTAGCTAAAGTGGGCATGGGAGGCAAAAATGGAAAGAGAGATTCACCCAATATGTGGGAAACTGAAACATAAAAGGGTCGTGTGAATATTGTTGAACATTTGAAACCCATGAATGTAGATTGTCTTAATACACAAAAGAGAGAGAAAGAATGAAGTAATTCACCATCATGAATATTCTTCTTCTTCTTCGCTTCCTCTTTTACCCCATCAGGCATCGAGGGAGATATAAGGTTCTTGTTCTGGTACTTCTAGCAGTCTCCACCAGTGTTATTTGGTAATATTGCTTTGATGTTTTCTCTCCACCTTCCTATGGGTCTTCCTCATAATCTTTGTCCTGCTCCTTTTGTAAGGTATGGAATTCATGAATACTGAAGCTTTAATATGTACAGTTTTATTTCCAGGTAAAAGCAAGTTGCAATTGTAACTTGCCACAGCATTGTTTCCTAACCTTTTTGAATCATGACCACCTTTCATAGGATAGTAACCGGTGCATTACAAATAATGTCTTTTTTAATGAGAAAGCTTTAACAGTGAAAAATAGAACATACTTGATGTGTTAATGTCCCAATATTAAATGTCCATCATGGATACCTAAAAACCGCAGGTGCCCATGGCTTTGTTTAGCCATATCTCAAGTCATATCATTAAGTAGAAAATTCTGGGGGGCATTACTTAATCCATAATCAAACAAATTTGGTGAACTTGCATGACACAACAACAAGCAATAGCAAAACAATAATGTTCATCAAATTTATTCATATGGTGATAACATTTGAAATGGTATAACCCTGAGACCACTGATACACAATATAAACATATCAGAGAGTAGACAAAACAAAACAACAAAAATGTTGTGGCACTTTAAAGACTAACTTACCTTGGACTGCTGTATTTTAATGTTAGCTTTTGTGGATCAAGTCCACTTCATCAGACATAAGATTAAGTCTTCATGGCATCAATTTATACATCTCAGGTACAGGGGTACAGAATGGTTAGCATAACTGATAAGTACACAAGTCAGTGTGGGTTTGTTTTTTTACAACTGGTAATACCTGTTCTTCAGATTAGTTGTGAAGCTTCGCTCTTTTGAATTGCAAATGGTTAGCAGATGAATGCAAGACAAATATTGTGGCACAACTGTTTCAGCACATTTCTGCACTGTTCCACAGTTCTCCATTAATGCCACAATGTTTCTCTTGCATCCATCTACCCAAAGAGACAGGGAGGCAGTTTTCCCACTGGCTGTAAAAACTGATACCCTGTACCATGATGACCACCTTCACATTTCTAGCCACATAAAGTTTGATGAAATGCTGCATTATAGAATTTGTTTGTCACAAAAATAAGAATTGGGTTTCCACATCCAGTTGCACTCATGAAGTTAAACTGCAAATGACTAAATATCATTCCTAGAGTATGTGTAATTTTCCTTTTAAATTACACAGCTCTGTAAAACTGGTGCTACAAAAACCAGCCATTCAACTCAAATCGCATAGCTTACAATAGTTCAGCAACACCATAGGCCAGATTTGGCCCTGTCCTTTCACATGGGGGTCTTTGAATACAGTTGTACTCCAATATAAATTTACTGACTGTCAAATTTTCCACAATAGAGTCACTAAATCTGAGGAGCATGAAAAGACCCCCAAGGGTCACTGAATCCATGGGACAAGGGGAAAAACCACATATATGGTACACTTGACAGATGGGCCACCCAGATTCCAATAAAGGAGAGTCCTCCACCTTCTATGGTATTCTATTCCACTGTCAAATACCTCTCTTACTGTCAAAAAGTTCTTTCCAATGTTTAGTTGAAAACTCTTTCCCCATGACTCACACCTCTCACTTTCCAATGTTTCTATTCATCAATTTAAACAAAAGCTATATACCAGGGGTGACCAACCTTGGTGCTCCAGGTGTTCTTGAACTTCAATTCCCAGAAGCCCAAGTCAGCACACCTGCTGATCACCTGCTATAGACAGACTACTAATAGTATTGCTGGTGATGTCAGGATTGGATTGATGAGAAACAGTGATCCCTATGCAGGTTGCACAGTGAACACAGACTTTGGAGATGACTATGGCTAGAACTACCACCTAAACATCTACTGTGCAGCTGTAACTATATTTGAAGAACTCCTGCAGTAAGCATAGATATCATTACTAAAGCTCTATCCCCTGTATACAAATGACATGCTTAATTGCTTTAGAATGGAATAACTCAGAGATAAGGATGCAAATTATTTAGGATGCTCTGTATGCTAAAACTAATGCAATAATGTTTAGCTCAAGTCACCTAAAAATAAAATTATTTTTAAATTTAGATCTTGAATTCCTCTGGAGAACAAATCTGAGTGATAAAACAGCCTTATCTTCCATGAGGAAAGCAGCATTTCTTCTGTAAGCTGCCCATACTGCATTACTAATAATGGTATTCCACTTCAAACAAATTACAAAGTAATCTTAGTATTCCTAACAACATTATACTAAATAATAACTCCCCACAGGCCAATCTGCATGCAAAACGTAACATTTAAACCCAACGTACAATTAGCAGTTTATTATGGAACTCTGCGGATTATAATTTACTGAAACAAATTTATATTTGCTGCAAGGAATTCCAATTTATGAAAATGACTTAGGTAGGGTTCCTGTCATAACCAACCAAGTTGTGGAGAATTGATGGGCACCTTACGCACACAATCTGTTACTGAAAGTATTAAAAGATAAAAGGGAGCATAAGGGGCGGGCAGGAGGAGGAAAAACTCTTATAAACAAAGTCAGGGCAAGTAATCATGGCTTAAATAATGAGTCACTTTACATCAAGATATAACTTTTAGAAATAGAAAGAGACAGGCAAAAAGAAGGGAGGGAAGAAAGCTGAGACTGCTAATGAAAAAGAAAGGAAGTGCAGTACTGATACAAAGATGAGGATGCTATATATGGAAATATCTAGGAAGACATAATGTCATAAACAGAGCTCCACATGTTACATTTTAAAAGAATCTCATTACATTACTCATTGTTTCTGAGAAGTAAGATTTCTGTCATTGTTATCTTGGTTCCTCTAACACAGGCAATCTGTTGCATTAAAGGTTGTTGGCATCTTGTATTAACCTTTTTTGACAGAGAGAAAAATCAGGGGAAATACTCAATGGTTCCCTCTTTTGGACATTTTGGATATTTCCCCTTGGCAAAGACAAAAGGCAAAAACAAGTCCTTAGGACTGTTGGGAGAATGGGAGAAACTCTGAGAAACTAGTCAGCATGTCTCTGAAGATCCCTTAAAATGCTCTTTAAAAGGGCAACTAGCAGGGGTACCCAGCATTGCCCGGGTGGCAAGGAGAGACCCGGGCGGGAGGCCCCGTGGGCCCCGTGGTGACTTACCTTTGTGCACCTGTGCATTGTTCTCTCATGGGTGCCGGACAGGCCTGGAGGAGGCCTAATTTCCCCCCCGTCACATCACACATGACACAGCACACCCATACAACACCCACCCATGACACACACGCACAATACACAGGCACACACACAAAACACACACATGCCACACGACACACACATGTGACAGACATCAAACAGGACACAACACACTCACACAACATCCACCCACCCAGACACACAACACACACACCCGACACACCACACTCAGACCCAACACTCACAACACAACACACCCATACAGCACACAATGACATAACACCCACCCACACAATACACACACCCACACACACACAATACACACTCACAACACACATGCAACCTACACACAACCCACTCCCATCACTGCCACCCACAGCACACATGGCACAACACACTTGCACAACACCCACACATGACACACACCTGACACAGACACACAAGACACATGGCACAACACACTCGTACAACACTCAGACAGACACACACCCCGATTACCCGGTCTTGGCACCGCTGCCCCATCTCCAGCGCCACTGCAGCCTGGGGCATCCCAGTCGGTGGAGCAGGCCCTGGGCTGGGCTCGGGAGACCTGAGAGGGAACCCTGGAGGCAGATGAGGGGGAAAAACCCCCTGTGCAGGTAAGGAGGGCCCACCTTACCTGGTGATGTCCACACGCTTGAGGAGGGTGCCCAAAAGCCCCCCTTCCAGCACACATCTCTCTGTGCATTGCCAGCAATGGGTTTGCAAATGAAGCCACCTCACCAGTTGCGTCTTGCAGCAGGAGGAACAATGGTGGCACAGGTTGTTCAGCGGAATGAGGGCTGCCATGCCAAACAACTGCTGCTGCCATTGGGGCTCTCGCCACAAGATGCAACCGGCTGGGTGGCTTTGTCTGCCACCCCATTTGTGGCCGCGTGCAGAGAAGCATGCGCCAGAGGCAGGGGTGGCTTCAGCTGAGTGGCCGTCCCACCTCCCACCTCCCATCGGTGCCCCTTCACCTCCCCCCCAAGGGGCGCCTCAGACAGATGGGAGGCTCTGCCGGGACAGGTGGGTGGCACCCACACCTGCATGATTCCTTTGAAGGTGGCACCCCACTCACATAGGTCCTCCTTGCTGCCCAAGGCATCCCACAGGAGAGTGGAGGAGTCAGGCCAAGGTGGCTGCCAGCCGGAGTGAGGTATGATGGGTCAGGCAGGCAGGCAGGGGCCGCCCATGCCGCTGCCTGATGCAGACCTGGGGAACGTGTCCTCCAGCCAAATTGGCAGCAAGCCAGTGGAGGCTCCCAACCCGGGAGGTGGCAACACGCATGCACAGGAATTGGTGCAAGCACAAAAGTTGCAGCTGGCGGCGGCACTGGCTGCAACTCTGGGCAGGCTTTTGCGCCTGCACAGATTCCTGTGCATGCATAGTGCTGCCTCCCCGGCCATTGCATGCTGCCAGTGGGGAGGGGGGGGCTTTTGAGACTGGTTTTTAGGTTGAAGGACCCTGAGGAATACTGCCGGTACCCTGTGCCGGACTGGCCAGGCACTCAAGTTAGGCGGGGCATGAGTTTCTGGGGTGGTGGGAGCCAAGGTGACATGGCGTTTCAATAACAAACACCGTGACACTTTGGTTTTAGTTATACAGATAAGGAAACATTAGCCATTAAATCAAAAGGTAATTTTGTAATTATTTGCTATGTTACTTCTACTCTACTGTAAATGTGTAGCTACTAGTTACTTTGCTCATTACCCCAATAGTAACTTAAATATGGTTAACGACTTTACTTGTAACTAGCTATTTTTAAGCTCAAGAAATAAACATACAACTGTATCTGTCTTTACCTCTAATCACATTTTTATTTCATCTTTCCCTTCTAGAAGTTCTGTTACCAAAATTTAAAACAAGATAATAATGCCAGATTGATATATCTATAGCTTGATGATATAATTCCTGAATTGTCTTTATGCATCAGCTTTCTGGGCTGAAGAACTGCTTCATCCTGATGCAAGCCTCTACTTATTGAATGGATAAATTTTACTTCACAGTGGAAATTTAGCTTCAAGTCATTCGTTCATATGTTTCAAAATGAGAAGGCAGCTTTGGCAGCCCTGGAAAATGTGGTAATCACCCCAGAAGGCATCATAAATTTCTGCACAAGAAAGAAAAATGTGCAGTTCATATCATTGGGATGTCTTTCACTGAAAAGAAATAAAGCTAGATGGTACGTGTGCAAAGCTGCATTGGCCGTACTGCACAATCCCAGACAGACAAGTTCAGCTTTGGCAAGTGCAGGCAAAATACAAGAAGCTTTATCCTTAGCAATTCAAACAAGTCCAAAGAGTCCCAAAGTGCTAGTGTCTTCACACAAATATTCACAAGCGTAGGTATGTATGCATATGGACCACAGGGTCAAAAGAACACTCTGACAAAACAAACTAAGTAGAGACTAACCAGGTACAATCTGACAGTAACTCCTCCAGTACCCAGAGTTTATCCACTCTTCTTCTTTGGAAGACCCACCTATTCTGAGACTCTTATCATTCTCTACTGCCCTAGGTGTGGTGCTAAATAACTATTCAGATACCAGCCCAGCTGATTTCTATTATGTGAAATGGGGTGTCTGGTTGCATCTGATTAATGGTGATCCTCAAGAGAGTTTCAAGATGTGCTTGTTGGCACATCTTGTTGTACTGGATCAAGATTCCAGCTAATGCTAGACTAGCATGAAAAAATGGGATTATTATTATTGTTATTGTTGTTATGTATTTGATTTATATCCCGCTCTACTCAGCACAGGCCGACTCAGGGTGGCTCACAACACATCATAAAAGGTACAATATAGCAAAAATTGTGATACAATATGGCAAGAGCAAAGCACAAAATACAATAAAATAGTAACAAAATACAATAGAGTACAATGGCATCTCAATGAAAAGTGCCAACAACAAAGCCCCGAATACAACACACAACTCACTCCGATCCCAACCAGTCCAAAAGTGACAAGTGGTAGCAGCAAAAGTCCCGGATGGAGGAGGAATTTGAAAGTTTCAAGTTACAAGTAACAATAACCTGTAGTTGCAATGAGTAATGCAACTAGTAATTACAAGCTGCAAATTAGATGCAACAAGAACATGTTTAGGTTGATGCACTTAAATAAGTAGCTCATAAGTATAAGTATAGCCTAGGTATAAAAAGTAATTCCTGTTTACTTTCAAATTTTACTCATAAGAACGTTTTTACAGGCATTCTGAGAAGATTTTTCAGGTGTTATACCATTTGGTTATCAATCCTATTTTAATAAAAAAAATTCTAGTACAATAAGTATCTAACTCCTGCTGTATACAGTTCTGTCTTAAAACATTCTCCCTGCTATTTTCACCTGTCCAAACCTTAAAATACATACAGAAAGGAAAGAGCAAAATTTGGGGTAAGATTTTTCACTGTTATTTTTGCAAAATTTATCGTGTTGTATTATAAAATATGGTTAATTGTCAGTTTTAGCACTATGTTTTCAATGTATAGAAAATATAAATGGGGTGTATATGTGTGATAACAGGGACTGCAGTGGCTCAAGTGGCTAAGATGCTGACTGGAAGGCAGGAGGTCAGCAGTTTGATTCCCGAGTACTGCAAGACGGAATAAGCTCCCGTCTTTGTCCCAGCTCCTGCCAGTCTAGCAGTTTGAAAGCAAGACATTGCAAGTAGATAAATAGAGACCACTTTGGTGGGAAGGTAAACAGCATTTGGTGTGCTCCAGTGTCTAGTCATATCTGCCACATGACCATGGAAACGTCTGCAGAAGCTCTTTGGCTTTGAAACAAAGATGAGCAGTGAATGCTAGAGTCAGATACAACTGGCTTTTAAGCAAGGGAAACCTTTACTGTTACTATGTGTGTTTTAGCTTATTGACAATTACCAATTTTGATCATTTCCCAGTAATTTCCCAAACTCTGGATAAAAAAAGACGTGTGCAAAAATACAATTTTCATTCATGACAGGATACAGATTCTTTAACACAATGCAAGCGTGGCGCCAAAATGGCCGCCGCGCTCTTTGCGCCCCCCCACCGGACGAAGGCATCCGGGTAGTTAGGGGCGTGGCCAGCACCCTAATAAAAGGGCTGGCCATGAGGCAGCCGAGCTGCCATTTTGCGAAGCGACGGAGCGGAGAAGTTTTTCCCTCTTACCTCCGTCGCTTGTGTCCTTTCAGGGGAAGCCTTTTTTGGTGCAGTTTTTCCTTTCTTTGGCTTCCCAGCTAGACCAGCTATGCCCTCTAAGAAGAAGGCAGCTGCGAATGTGGCTCGATCTGCGCAGAGGCGTCAGCCGGGTCGGAGGACCGCGACTGCGCCCGCCCAGCAGCCACCTTTGGCGGAGCCCACCGGGACCGGTGGGATGGGATCGGTGGCCCCTTGGCCCGATGCGCGGCGCGCGCAGGCTGCCCAGGCTGGGGCCTCGGCCCTTGGCCCGCAAACGATGGCCACTGCCCCTGGCATGGTCTGTGCGGCTGGGCCTTCTTCCCTGGGTGCACAGTTTCCCATGGGGGGATCGAGGCATGGGGGGTGGTTGGGTTCCCTGCCTTGGCAGGGCATGCCCACAGCCCCTCAAGGGCCGAGCATGGGCTCTTGGCCGTATCCGGCCCCTGGGGCACAGGGACCTGGACAGGTGCCCGTTACTTGTGGGCCGGCTGGCCCTTTGCCCCCTGTCAGGGCTGGGGGCTATGTTAACGTGGAGGCCCTTCTGGCCCGCGTAGCGGCCCTCGAGGCATCACTGGCAAGGGCCAACCAAGCGGGGGCATCTTTCGGGTTCCAGGTTGATCCTTTGGCTGCCGGGCAGCGGCAGGCGACGGGTCGGGTCGACCTGCCTGAGGCGTGCGGGCCGGTGGCAGCCACTGCCTCGCAGCTCCCCACTCAGCAGGCGCAGCAGACTTGTGCTGATCTGGCCCCGTCGACGAGCTCAGTTTCGGTCGTGAGCTCCGACGCCCCCAGCAGGCCGGAACCCCCGGTGGGGGCGGCCCGTGGGGGTGCATCGGGTGAGTATGCAGTTCAAGCTAGTGCACCCACACAACTTACTTCCCTGGGGGGGGGGGGCTTTTCAGTGGCCATGACCTCGCACGGGTGGTGCGGTGGTGCAGCCGCCTCCGGCCCACCCGGCGACTTCATCCCTGACCCAGGGCCCGGGTTGGGGTGGCGCCCCCTATGCGGTAGGGAATGTGTTGGGGGTGGCCGGGTTGGTACAGGCCCCCTTTGCTTTGCCCGCACTTCCCTCTGTGCCGGTGTCGGCATTGGCGACAGCGGGGTATTCCTTGCCCCTAGGGGACCATCTGGCCCAGTCCACCAAGGAAAAGATCTGGAGGGGCGAGTATGTGGACATCTTCTCCCTTCTTAACAGGGAGCCCACCAAGGAAGAGAGGGAAGGGCAGGATGAGAAGGATAAGGAGCAGGCACGTCGTCGTAAGCCGCCACGTACATGGGCAAATTGGTTGCCAGCCTACCTAATTTACATGGCTGTTTACCTCAGGGCCCGGCCGGATCTGGCCATCCCTATGGTCCAGTATTTGGACAACATTTACCGGGCTATGGTCGACTTCCCGGGTCCGTCGTGGCTGGCTTACGACGAGGAATTCCGCATGAGGATTCCACTGCACCCAGAGATGAGGTGGGACGAGCCCTGCCAGAAGCTCTGGCTTCTGTATATGACCCCCACGCGCCCGGCGCCCGGGGAGAGATATCATTGTGGACATGCAGTCCAACGAGCGGCCCTGGTACAGGTTCCCCGCCAAGTGGCGGGGCAGGGGGTTCCAGCCCACCTGCTGTGCTGGACCTTCTCGTCCAATGGTTCTTGCAACAGAAAGAATTGCAAGTACAGGCATGAGTGTCCCTCTTGTTCTGGCCCCCATGCTGCCTCCGTCTGTCCCAGGCCGGGAGGATTCAGGGGCAAGGGTAGGGGTGGACAAGGGGCAGGTAGGACTGCCGCTGAGGGAGCGGGTCCACCGAAAGGCCCCCTCCCCAATTAATGTGGACATGCTAGAGCGTTGGCTCGCAGTGTACCCGAGGAGGGCAGACGCAGTGTACCTGCTTCAGGGTTTTCAACTGGGGTTTCGTATTCCTTTCACGGGGGATAGGTCACCTCAAGACGCACCCAACCTTTTGTCACTTAGAGGAAGGGAGGAGGTGGCTGCTGCCAGCATTAATAAGGAGGTTGATGCAGGCTGGGTCGCTGGCCCTTTTCCCGAGCCCCCGTTCCCCAACCTTAAAGTATCCCCACTGGGACTAGTGCCCAAGAAGTCCCCGGGCGAGTTCCGCCTTATTCATCACTTGTCCTACCCAGCCGGTCACTCAGTCAATGATGCTATCCCTGATGACCTTTGCTCGGTCAGGTATACATCCTTTGACCAGGCATTGCGCATGGTGCGCTCATGTGGCCCGGGTGCACTGTTAGCTAAGTGCGACATTAAGTCGGCTTTCCGTCTCCTGCCGGTGCACCCGGGTGACTTTGAGTTGCTGGGTTTCAAATTCAGGGGTGAATATTATTTTGACAAAGCCTGCAGTGGGCATTTGTCCGTAGGTCAGGGTCTCGGTCTGTAGCCCATTACCTGGATGACTTTTTGTTCGGGGGTGAACGGGGCTGGGACACGTGCACACGTCTCCTCAACACATTTCAGACGCTAATGGAGGAACTCGGTGTCCCTTTGGCGCCCGAAAAAACCGAAGGCCCATCTACTAAGTTAGTATTCCTGGGGGTGGAGATTGACACAGTAGCACAGGCGTCTAGGTTGCCAGGGGAAAAGGTGGCCAGGATAGCGGCCCTCATTTCGGGATTGCTGGCTAAGCGCAAGGCATCCCTTCGGGAATTGCAGGTGCTACATGGTCACCTTAACTTCGCTTGCAGGGTGGTCGCACCTGGCAGGGCATTTGCTCGGCGCTTCTGCGATGCCATGTCAGGCTTATCCAGGCCCCATCACAGTGTGAGACTGACACGGGGCATCAGGGCAGATATGCACATATGGCTCCAGTTCCTGAGGGAGTTCAATGGGGTCTCATTTTGGAGGTCTGACCTCCTGGCTTCACCTCGCTTTCAGATACAGTCTGATGCCTCGGGATCCCTGGGTTATGGGATGTACTTCAATGGGAAGTGGGCCTATGGTGGATGGCCACCAGCCTGGTCAGGCACGGGTCGCCTGAGGGAGCTCACATATTTGGATTTTTTTCCCATACTGGGGGCTTTGATGCTATGGGGTGAGGAGTGGGCCAACTCGGTGGTGCATTTCTGGTGTGACAATGCGGCAGTTGTCCACATTGTCAACTCACAGACTTCTAAATCTCCCAGGGTCATGGAACTAGTGCGCCAGTTTGTATTGCGCAGCCTGCGCCTCAATGTATTGTTCAGGGCCAGGCATGTCCCGGGGGTCAATAACGATATTGCTGACGCTTTGTCCCGCCTGCAGATCTCCCGGTTCCGCACCTTGGCCCCGGATGCGGAGGAATTTCCCTCGCCACTCCCGGAGGAGATATGGACCTTTGGCAAGGAGAGGTGAACCGGGCGATCGGCATGTCGCTGGCGCCACGCACGCGTAAGGCATATCACCATGCGTTGGTTTCCTTTCGGACATTTTGTACCCAATCTCGACTGCCAGATACCTGGCCGATCCCAGTGGCCCACGTCCTTCGTTTCATGGTTTGCCTGCATGCCCAGGGCCTTGCACCCCGCATCCTATGCACCATAGCATCCAGGTTGTCAGCGCTGGCCTTTATGGCCAAGGTGGGAGGTCATGCTGATAGTACCGCTGATTTCCGTGTGAGACAAGTTTTGGAGGGGTGGGTGCGGGAACGTGGGTGTAGCCTGGACGACCACCACCCAATTTCCCCTGGTCGTCCTTACCCAACTGGCACGGGGCTGCCATGACCTATGTTTCGATAGGTATGAGGCAGCCCTGTTTCATGCGGCTACAACGGTGGCCTTTTTTTGAGCGCTCCGCATCAGCGAGCTTGTGATGCTGTCTAAGGCGGATGCAAGTCGTAGGGCACTGGAACTCGAAGATGTCTATGTTTGCAATGATTGGGCTCAGTTGAGGATACGGTCCTCTAAAACAGATCAGCACGGCGTAGGCAGTGGTGTAAGACTGCTACGATGTTCCTTGGCAGACATCTGTCTGGTTGGTGCCCTACAGGAGTTCCTTGCACTGCGTGGCACACACCATGGCCCGTTTTTCTGTCACCAAGATGGGTCTCCCCTCACTAAATTTCAATTTTGGAAGGTGACTGGGAAGGCACTGGCTAGTGTGGGCCTCCCTGGGGCCCGTTACGGCACCCATTCATTTAGAATTGGGGCGGCCTCTACTGCGGCTGCTTATGGGTACTCCGGGGCTGACATACGCAGCATGGGGAGGTGGGGCTCTCAGTGTTTCCAGTTTTATGTTTGCCCGCTCCCGCCGTGAGTACCGGTTTAGTCACCGCATATTTCTTCCTTCCCTGTTTTTTCCTTGACAGACCCTGGGTGTCGTATCACACCGGTGACAGTATGGCTGGTGGGCCATAGCTACGTGCACAGGGCAGCGCGTTACGCTGCGGCGACAGAGTGGGGACCCCGACTGGGACTGGGTGCATACGCAAGTCTCACATGGCATGGTAAGCCCGGTATGTTGTGGCGGGAGCTATTGCCATTCCTCTTTTCGGGAAGGAATGCTGACCCGCCTGACATTCTGATCATACACCTTGGGGGTAATGATTTGGGACAGGTCACTGGCTTATCGCTGAAGCATGCGATTTGCGGTGACCTCGCCTACTTACATTACGTATGGCCCGCCACAACCCTTGTTTGGTCAGATATGGTCCCACGGCACGCTTATAGGGGAGGCTTTGACCTTCAGGCCCTGGACCGCACTAGGCGCATGGTGAACAGGGCTGTGGCCCGATTCCTTTTGACCAAGGGCTCGGGGCGGGTCAGTCGTCATCCCGCCATTAGTTTGCAAAATTATGGGCTTTATGCAGGGGATGGGGTCCATCTGTCGCGAGGAGGTATGGACCTCCTGTTGGGTGATTGGCGAGCAGGCCTGTCGACCGAGCTGACGGTCTTGGGGGGGGGGCGTCGAGCCTTTATTGAAGCCTCTCCGGGTGGCGGGTAGCACTGGTAAGGTAAACATTTATGACCCACAGGTATCCGGCAGGTTCGCAATTGACTGGACAACACTAGATAGGCATAAGTTGTTTAAACGTTGTCCGGTCAACGACGAACCAGGCGATGGGGTGATGGCTACAGCTAGACAGCATGCATCACCCCCTGATTTTACGGATACACGTCAGAGGGTGGGGTCATTAGTTAGATATTGACTACGGTCAACAATTTGTTTGTTGTCAACAAACAAATTGATACAAATAGATACATTGTAACAATTGCCGTTGGCAATTTTGGGTGGTACTTTACCAGTGTTACTTCGGCCTGCTTGCCTTAAGAATTATGATTGGTCAATTACCAATAGAAATTTATAATTCAGACTAGGGCATGAATCAATAAATGTGGCCCAATGCCGTTATCCACTTTCATTTGTGTCTGAGTCCTTTATTGGGGGGTGCGCCTGCAATGCAAGCGTGGCGCCAAAATGGCCGCCACGCTCTTTGCGGGGCCCCCCACCAGACGAAGCCATCCGGGTAGTTAGGGGCGTGGCCAGCACCCTAATAAAAGGGCTGGCCATGAGTCAGCCGAGCTGCCATTTTGCGAAGCGACGGAGCGGAGAAGTTTTTCCCCTCCACCCCCTCCCTAGTTAACAGTGTGATTTCTTGGTCGGTTCGGGGCCGGGTGGGAATTTTTGGCTGGGACTCGCAATTGGCCCTTGAGTCCTGGCTTTTATGCCCATCCCACACTGTTGCTATGGTTTGATATAGGGGTTTGTTCTGTGCTGCTGTTGACTTTGGTCACATGGGCGGGTAGCACTGGTAAGGTAAACATTTATGACCCACAGGTATCCGGCAGGTTCGCAATTGACTGGACAACACTAGATAGGCATAAGTTGTTTAAATGTTGTCCGGTCAACGACGAACCAGGCGATGGGGTGATGGCTACAGCTAGACAGCATGCATCACCCCCTGATTTTACGGATACACGTCAGAGGGTGGGGTCATTAGTTAGATATTGACTACGGTCAACAATTTGTTTGTTGTCAACAAACAAATTGATACAAATAGATACATTGTAACAATTGCCGTTGGCAATTTTGGGTGGTACCTTACCAGTGTTACTTCAGCCTGCTTGCCTTAAGAATTATGATTGGTGAATTACCAATAGAAATTTATAATTCGGACTAGGGCATGAATCAATAAATGTGGCCCAATGCCGTTATCCACTTTCATTTGTGTCTGAGTCCTTTATTGGGGGGTGCGCCTGCAATGACTGGTAGGATATAAAATTCTTGGAGAGTTAGAGCCACTCTCCTACAATATCCACAGGCACACTTAGAGAGTTTGTCTCCTGACAAAACATCTACAATCTTGAATAATGGTTTGCCGGTTTTTGTGTGCCACGTAGAAAGGATATTTGACTTTTACATGCTTCCTTCGTTGCCTAGATCATAATCACTAGCTGTAATCCACACCTTGTTATGTACAATTTAATCCCACTGAAGACATAATGTAATGAAATAAACCTACCTATGGACTGAATTGGAACCATTATTACATGAAGATCAAGACAGAAATTTATGGGAGACATTTCCTGTTTATATGCAGTTATCTAAAATAATGTCCAATGAAAGTAAACAACCTGAAAAAGGCTGTAAATATCTCATAGATAAAAGTGACATGTTTAAGTAATCTTTTATTTAAAGTTTGACCTGACACAAAAGCTTATCTTTAAATTGATGATAGCTTTCTCCACCCTTTGAGAAATATACTTAAGTTCATACAACACAAACAACTCTGAAACACCGATTAATCTTTTGGTTTAAACATAGAAATCCATCCCAAACCACGAGCTGTTCTTAAAATATACACCAAGTAGCCTGATCTTTAAAACTATTCAGTTGCATATGTCTATGTAGAAATTAATGAGCCCCGAGAATCAGAAACAGAAAGTAAGGCCTCAGGTGTGTGTGTGTGTGTGTGCATGTGCGCGCTCACATCCCTGAAGGAATGTCCAAGTTTTATACATATGGCTCTTGTTACATTCAGGCCTTCAGAATAGAATTTTAAAGGGAATTTCCTGTGTAAACCCTTCTAGTGCTAATTTTCTCTACATCCCAATGGTTTTAAAAAGAGAGAAGTTAAAGAAGGAATAATCCCAGGCTCAATTTTACTAGGATTTCTTAGAAAAACCTGAAAAGTCCCAAGATTTATCCAAGAATTCTACAGAAACATTTTAGAAAATATAAAATTCATATAGTGGATCAATGGGAAGCATGTCTCTTAGGTCCTACTGAAATTAATTGGATGCTTTTGGAAGCAAACTCAATGGATTTATGATATGAATAAACAAGAATCATCTCTGTCAAGACAAGTAGCATGTAGAGGTATGTACTTTACAGCCACATCACATACTATTTTTCACTAAACATACTCTTTGAGTTTAATGGGATTAATTTAGGTGGATATGAATTGCAGATTAATGCCTTAGGCATTAACATGTTTTCTGTTCAGGTAAAAGGAATGTAAAATGTACTTTGTGACATTTCCTTTAATGTATTGCTCTGTACAGCTAAGTAGATATGAATTGAATTAGCTGACAGAAAATATGTTCACAAATCTTTGATACATTTCCAGTTACACACTTGACAATATCCCAAACAACTACAGTGCTTTCAGAAAATAATGAAATAATGCATGGACTTTTTTTTGAAATTGAACAGAGGTATATAAAAGGAAAACCAAAAATAGATCTTAAAGATTCCTAGAAAATGTGGAGTAATCTTGGTGCTTATTAACAGTGGCAGAAGCAGAATGTC